>CM077155.1:124643466-125876823 GCA_039583875.1 Platanthera guangdongensis | reverse complement strand
TGGGTGGCCTTGCTGAAAATAATTGGGGCATTGCTTGGTGTGCTTCTGTGATACAAGGGTATTAAAATCAGTTATGTCAACTCCTCCAAGTCATCGTCGAGATGCTCAGGACCTTTTCACCAGACAATCATAAGTAGATAGTAGGTGCAATGCAACGGAAGCCCAAGCTTTATTCTGCAGTCATGATCTCTTTGTTGGAAGACAATGAGTATGGATAGGACGGTTGTGTTTGGTGAGGGCACGCTTCAGGTCCTCCACACGGTTCTCCATTGTTTGTCGGGTCTTGGGCAAAGAAGGTGTATAGAACACACAGAAGGAAAAGCGGTATGGAGGAGGAGAGGACGAAACTAGGGCTTGCAGAATAGTGGAGGGGACGCGTCGAGCTGGGGAGAATGTTGTGCAGGCCGCAATGAGTTAGGTGCATGCGTCAATGGGGTAGCACGGGTGCGGAAGAATCTGGAGGAATCGTCAAGGTTGTCGTTGTGGAAAGCAAAATAGAAGTAGCGATCGAGAGTTGGTGCGTGATTGTACAGAGGTTCGGTGCTAGTCATTGGAGGAGCGTGAGTTAGACGTTGCAGTGGTGGATGAGTAGGTGTAGAGAACGGTCCAGTGATGCAGCAAGATGAATAACGATCACATTGTGCAAGGGGGATATGTGGTGGACGAAGCAGAGAACTTGAAGAAGGAAGGTTCGGTAACTAAGTCGAAGCTGACGACCAACGTGGCGGCTGGCACGGCATGTGGACCAATGTTAGGAACACAAAAAAGAATTGAATGCAATAGAACTTAAAACCCGGATACAACACAAGGGATAATCGTTCCTAACATCAGGAAGTTGATTCTTCCTAGAAGTCCCTCTCCAAATGAGAGATCCCAAAATCCTAATGGTCATAAATGCCACTATTCATAGTATCCTTCATATATAATGACTTATCAAGGGAGACTCACACAGAATTTACATATTACCCCTACAAAATATAAAAGTACAAAACGACCAAGATAATAAAATGTTCCATGTTGACGTCCCGCGGGCGCGCATCATACTTCATTGTACTATTGTTGGCCGAATATAGATAAATGGCACCCCAATCTATAAAATGTGTTTTTGTTGGATATGCTCCTAATCAAAAAGGGTATAAGTGCTACTGTCATCACTGCATGGGAGAATCATCTCCAAAGATGTCACTTTCTTTGAACATTCATTTTTTGTTATGAGGAAGGGAAGAATATCTGGTTCAAATTTGATAAAGAAACTAAGAGCAAATTTACTATGATTACTCTCCTTACTCTGTGGATATCCTTCCTGTTAAGGTAATTAGAGAGCAGGATGGTACAGAAAAGAAACGTATGATGGGTCTATAATAGAAGAAGAAAGCTCCCAGTTTATCAAAGAAAACATAACAAAAATTCTGATTGGGTTTTTGATGCTCATGATCAATGTCCATTCTCATACGTCCAAATACTGAGATAACTTCTGAGGTTACTTCTAGCGTGCTCCAGACTTACAGTGGCCATATTAGGTACCCTATTGAAAATACTTTGGGTATCAGTTTATCCCTCCTACCTGAAATTTTGCATTGCATTTATTTTTCAGTTCCTATTCCCAACAATTTTTAAGATGCTAATTATAATTCTTATTGGAGGAAAGCCATGGAAGTGGAAATAAGAGCCCTTCAGATGCAGAATACTTGGAAAACTCCCGGAGGTTCGTCATATTTTAGATGCATGTGAGTTTTATTGTAAAATACCTTCAAGAAAGTTCGTTTGAACACTATAAAGCACGTCTTGTGGCCAAAGATTTCACCAAGTTGATGGCATTGCTTTTCAAAATATATTTGCATATATGCTAAACTCACATGTGAGGTTCTCCCGTTATAGCTGCTCGTAATTATGGCAATTACATCAATTAGATGTTAAAAATGTGATTCTTCATCGTGATTTGAAAAGGGCATCCATATTTGCTTAAGAAAGATTTATATGGCCTAAAACAATTGACACGTTCCCAGTTTGAGAAGCTCAGTGTCACTCATTACTATGACATTTGTTATAAGTACATATGATCATTCTGCTTAGCTCCACGTTTTAACAGCAGCACACTGTTGTTTTTCAATAAGCCGCGCCAAACATCAAGTTTTAAGAAAGCAGGGAGTAGATTGTTTTTTGACTATAACTGTTTTTAACCTTAATTCATGTCCCCCCCCCCCCCCCCCCCGCGACATTCTCTGTTGCGTCTGTTAGGGCTTTTCGCGATTTCCCCCTCTCCGCATGCGACATTTCCCCCCTGCGGGCTTCTCCTCTCTCGCCAGCGAATCGGGACTCGCCTCACTCGGCCACAATGCAGTTGTCGCCTCACTCGCCGACAAAGCAGAAGCCTCCCTCCTCTCTCGCGACGAAGCAGTATTTCCTTATCTTGCCGACGAACCTCCATCCTTCTCTCTCGGCGATTCTACTGGTATCCATTCTACTTCCTATTTTTGTGCTATTGACAGATTTTGTATACCCATAGATGTTTTTGGGTCATAGAAGTTCCAAAACTCATAGAAGGTTTGACGTACGTCGATTTGGAGGACAAATGTATTTGCTTATGTTATGTGATTTTAATTTTGTATGTCAAACAATGCAATATTATCATTATTAATATGAGTTTATTAGCTTTATGAGAAGAAAAAATTGCAACTTTTCCACCACTGTTTCTTCCAAACTGTTGAAACGTTTTTTATTTCTAAACAGCACTGAGAAATCTGCACTTCCAAACAGTTTCACAGATTTTTCCATCATTCTGCAAAAAAGTAAATTTTCTCACAACTGCTGCAGTCGAGCCAACAGAGCCTTAGTCTCACATCTCTAATATGTATTTATTTTCTTCCTCTTCTAGTCTATATAAAGAGGGGAATTATCATGCAATATTTTAAATTTGTTGGAATATAAAATTTTTTTATTTTAAACTCTTACATGGTAATAAGAGCTATGTGAAATTCTTGGTTGTTCTCCTCTATTGTGGGAACTCTCGGCCACACACCACATATTTTCTATCTCGCGTGAACTCTCCCGGCCTCATACAATTTCGTACGTACTATTCATCCAACTCGGGTACGTATCTCACAGTTTGGTACTCGCTCCTGCTCTGTTCTAACGTCGACAAGACTTGACGCACAAATAAGGCACTACGCTCGGCACATTTAGGCCGCAATTCGGGCTTTCTGGTGGCGACCTCCGCCCGAGATCATCAATAGTGCATGTGACTACTCTAGTATTTCATGTGTCCTCCTGTGTACTTGCCTTCACCTCACGTAATCTTCTCGCGGGTCCTCCCTTGTTTGTGATATTAACCTCTTGTGAATTCCCTGCTTGAGCTCGAGCTACTTCTATCTGCCCTTTGCGGCATTCTACTCTTGCTTGTCCTTTGTTGTTGCCACTTCGTTTGCCTTCTGCAAGACCCCCAGACGACGGAGACCTCGCGACTCGACGATCAATCCCCAATGGTCTCACATTTCTTCCCTGTGCGAGCTCGCATTCTCCTCGATCTCCCATTCTCTCCATATACAGGCTCATCCCCAACATTTACAGTCTAGCAAAATCATTTGGCAATTCCTCTGCATCCTGCCAACACTATACTTGCCAATCATCCAGCTATGTACTCACTACCTCTCCATTTTCGTCTCCCGCCTATACTGATTAGGATGAGCTCATGTTCTTATCTGGTTTGCGACAGCCTTTCTAATACTTGTTTTCGATCTTCCGCAATGATTTGTGAAGGTAGCATGGGACCATCTTGCATCTCTTTACTCCAACGGTGCCAAAACATCTTGCATCTACACCCTGTATTTTGATCTCTTCGCTCAGTCAACTCTTTCTCTCGTTGTTGCAAATCAAGAAGTTCAATTTTTCGGTGTAGAACTTCATCTGCATTGCCCTGTCTCAGCTGACATTACCACTTAGCAGAAACATTTTCAGGAATTATTTGAGATGGTATTCTGATATATTCTATACATTCCAGATTCAAATGAGATGATACACCAACAAATATAAGGAGAACCTAACACTCCCACCTTGGATTCTATTATTGTTAGCATCTCTGCGGTTTTTAACCTTCAGCAACGACCTCCACTTTTCTCGTATCAGCCCTCCAAAAATTTTGCTCATTTGGCCGATCATGGAGCTCACCGCGGTTGTAGAAGGCGCATCGGGGTCCATGAGCTCATCGTCCCCATTGCTCCCATTGTGGACGTCCTGAAACCTTGTTGAGTGGTGCTTTGTGAAGCATTCTCACCTCCGTCCTCAAGCTCATGTCAGTACTACTGTGCCTGGACAATTTGCCTCATTGTCCACCAGGCCACAAGAGTCTGACTAATCACTCTCCCTGGCAGATATTGAACCACTCATCAATGCTCCAAGTAATCTACCTCCATAGCTACTTCATCAAGTAGCGGGCATGTCATTACTATGGGTAAGTTTCTCATCGGCCCGGGTGTCACCAATTATATGACCGAAACCCTATTCTCTTTCCCACCTTGAAAACATGATCGGCTTCCTCCTATCTTTGTGGTTGGTGGCTCTCTTTCTCTTCTCCAGCTAGACGCCAACCTCTTCCTCCCCATTTTTCCTTACAATTTGTTGCCTGACAATGCTCTCTCTAAACGATTGCAATACTTTGTCTCACTTTCTCCTGTTGCTTGTTTTTTAAAGACCTTCACCTGCAGAGGATAATTACTATTGAGACTAAATGCGGCGGTCTCTACTGCCTTGACGACCTTCCCACTTCCTCTGCATATGTCTTCAATTCTCTACTTCAGTGGCACTGCCGACTTAGTCATCAATCGTTGCGTCTCCTCCACCAGCTCATGCCCGCTTTCAGGATCGACTCCATTTTAGACTATGAAGCTTGTCAATATGGCAAAAATCGTCGTACTTCTTTTCCTTGTGAAAAATTTAAAATTTCTATTATTCCTTTAATCTCGTTCATTCGGATATCTAGGTCCTGGTCTGACCAAGTCTGTTTATGGAAATATCATGTACTTATAAATTTTATTGATGATTTCTCTCGATGTATTTTAGTATATTTTTAAAAGAAACATTATGAACTGTTTTTTGTCTTTTCAAAATTTTATAATGAAATTTGCACTCAGTAGGTCGTTCAAAATTATTCGAACTGATAATGTAAAAGAATACATGAGCCAGCAATTCTTATCTTTTTGCACCTCCAACAGTATTATTCACCAGACCAGTTGTGTACACACATCTCAACAAAATGGAGTGCCCGAAAGAAAAAAAAAATGGCATCTCCTCGATGTCACTTGGACACTCCTGGTCAGATGAATGTTCTCGCTCTATTGGGGGCATGTAGTTCTCGTTTCTTGTTTCTTAATTAACCAGTAACCTTCTTCTCTCCTTCAGGATAAAATAATCTATCCCTTCTATATCCGACCGGTATACATTTTTCCCTCATCCCACGTGTGTTTGATTGTATTACTTTCGTCACATTCCTACATCTGAACATGATAAACTCTTTCTCTCTCTCACCAAATATATCTTAGTAGTGTACTCTCCGACTCAAAAAGGATATTATTGTTTCGATCCTATCACCAAACCACAGTATCTCTGCCGACGTCACATTTTTTGCGTCTACCCCATATATTTCCGAAAATACGGGGATCCTTTTATCGATATCTCGCTTCCTCTCTCTAACACCTCTCATCCTCTCAACGTTGTTCTATCGTTCCTTATCATTCATGCTCATTCCCCTGATATCCCGTAGTCGACACCAACTCTTGCATATATCCCTTCTATTTCATACTTTCCATACCATTATCAAACTCTTTGCTTCCCTGCATGACCTCACTCCTTCCACTCCAGAGTCTAAAACCGACAGCTCCAAGCAACGCTCTCCTCTTTGAAAGGTTCCCATACTTTGGTAGGCGCGGACTTAGATCTCATTGCTTTGCGCAAAGGGGTAAGGGAGCACACAAACACCCTCTTACTAATGTTGTCTCATATGCCAATCTCACTCCTTGCAACAAGTTTGCGCGCGCACACTCTCTACCACCAATTCTCTTGCTACACATGGAGAATCTCTTCGTATACCATTCTGGAAAGTGGGCATAAATGAGGATATTTATGCCTTAAAATCACGGGGCGCCAGGACATGTCACTACTCGTTCTGAAGGAGATGACAACTATCACTAGGTCTTTGTCATATAGTTTATCCCCGTTGACGAGGCCCGACTTGTTGCAAAAGGATTCACTTATACCTATGAAGTTAATTTATTTGGCATCTTCTCTTTGGCTGCCCGTATTAGCACTATTTCGATTCTCTTCTTTGTTACGGTCAATCAAAATTGACAAATATCTCAACATGAAATTAAAAATGTCTTCCTCTATGGTGACTTACACAAAGAAGTCTATATGGAGCAATCTCTGGATTATGTTACTCAGGGGGAGTCTCAGGTATGTAAGCTTTGAAGGCGATCTATGATCTCACACAAAATCAACCATGATTTAGCTATTCTCGTTGTCCACGTTGACAATGTTCTTATTTAAAATGACCGCCTCTGGAATAGAGAAAATTAAGATACAACTTCGAGAGCATTTTGTTACCAAAGATATGGCCCGCCAAGATATTGTTTGGGAATTGAAATTGCGCGACACAATAACTCCATAGTTCTCTCTCAACGCAAGTATGCCCTAGATCTACTCAATAAAGTTGATCTCCCTAGAACGAAACCTGCTTAGAATCCCATGTCTGTGGGCAATGACAAGCTCTGGGACGAGACACCAGATGCAGGGTAGGGGGACCAACTCGAGGTAGACGTTCTAAATGCAGCCTTAACGCGATGAAATGTAATGTTAGTGCAGAAAGCGGTCCGCTCAAAAAATTTACAGCAGTAAATAATTTTATAAAGAAAAATCGCAGAGGCGCATGCAGTCTCAAATAATTAATTAAAGAAAAACAAGTATTAGTTTTAAATCGACAAAGGGAAATTAATTTTAAGCGTGCACAGAATAAACCCCGCAAATTGTACCGCAAATGAACTAATAGCAAAATAAAGCAGATGCTCACCACAGTATGAGTGCTGAAAATAAACAACAATAAAGGATAAGACTTTACCCCAATTCACACATGCAGGCGACAAAAATGATGGTTGTTGGAGGGCATCAAAGGTCATTACGAAGGCCGGAGACGTCAAAAGTTGGGTGTGAATGTGGAAGAACTGTGGGAGGGGGTTGTATAATTGGGTTCCTGATACCTGGGTGGGGATGGCGGGTTGGCCAGGGGTAGAGTAGTGGTGGGGAAGGATTGTGGCAACAGGAGTGGGGCTGGATGGTAACGGGCGGCATCAGGGAAATACTCTGGCGACGGGAAAGGAAATAGGCTGGAATGGGGTCGGTTGGCAGGGGAAATCCAAAATGAGGCTGGCTATTACGGTTTAGAATAGGAGTGTGACTAGGTCGCTGGTAGATGCGGGATGTGGGAGGCGGACGGGGAAGTAGCGATGGGTGATGGCGGTGGATGAATCGGACGAGGAAAATGGCGGAGGCCGACTGGGTTGGGTGAACACGGGAAGGAGACAAGGGAACTTAAGGGAGAGGAGGATGCGGTTCCTGGAGTCGCACCAGGTAGATCTCTCTCTAGCGTCACACAAGAGGAGGAAGAACCGAACAGTTTCAGAAATTTCCAAACCCACAAAGTCCCCCCACGATCCGGCGCCTGCCCTTTTAAAACCTAGGAAATAACTGATGCATCCGAAATCAAATAACCACCCGCAATCGAACGACTCACACTATTTAGACCGATCAGGCTACAAATACAACATAAAGTATAAAAATAATACATGACTTGACTCGTATCCGATCATCCGGACGCAACCAAGGACTCGGATCATCCGACAGGGCAGCAGATCACCGCCTGCTGCAGGAATACACCTGTGTCAGGAGTGATGCTCCATCACACTACCTCTCCTACAGGACAATACTAGATACAGACGTCTGGATGGTAAACCCGTCTATTTTACCGTAATCAGGCATGACATCTCCTATGTTGTTGGAAGGGTCAGTCAATTCATGCAGGCTCCCAGGGAGTATCACTCAAGTGCTTTAAAAAAATTAAAATACATTATAGGGTCTCCAGGAAAAGTAATATTGTTTCAAAAAAATCACTTGCGTATTAAGGTATATTATGACGCAAGCTATACTAATGACAAATGAGATCAAAAATCTACTTTAGGATTTTGTGCATATGTCTGGGGGAATTTAATCACATGGAAAGCAAGAAATAAGCAGCAGTATTCACGTCATGTGCTAAAGTTGAATACAGAAGTATGACTTTAGACTGCTTGCCTGTTAAAGTGGTTAAGAACACTTTTAAAATAATTGGGATAAATCTACGATTATCCTTTACCTACATTTTGTGATAATAAAGCTACAATCCTAATGTTCACCATCAAGAAACTGCCTTTATAATTCTCAAATATTTGAAAAAGAAATTGGGAAAAGGTAACATATATCATAATCATGGTCACCTTATCCAAGGTTACTGTGATGTTGATTGGGCTAGATCTTCATGTCCAGGAAGAATAAAAAGATTGTTGTTGCTCGAAATTCCACTTCTTATTACATGTGAGTTCATTTGGATCAAATCTATTTTAGAGGACTTGGGATTTGGGATTCAAGAGGTCACGAAGATAAATTGTGATAGTCAAATTGCAATCCATATTACCTTTAATCCTATGATTAATGAGCGGAGCAAACATATATAGATTGATTGCGATTTTATGCGACAGAAAACAAAAAACAAAATTATCTCTATTGTATTTGTTCAAATGGTGCTCAATGGCCGTCAAGTTCAGTAAAGTCGTGTCTGGAAAAGCATTCATAAGAGCTTTCTAAATTTTGGAATGGTGGATGTTTATGGATTTAGCCTAAGGGGGTGATAAAGATCAAGCTGACTTAAGGGTAACGGTTGACTTAAGATTACCTCAAGGTGCCCACAACACTAAAAGTGGATAGGATATGGTATATATAAATGAGGCCTTAACATCAAAAGTTTTATCATGAATCAGAAATCCTAAGCTAGTCACCTTTCCATCAAATCTTTCATTATTTCCGCATTTTGCTGCTATCTTGGTATGTTTTATGCCTTGGAGTGTGGATTAAAAAAAAGAAAAAGGAGTAAGAACGGCCTAGCATATATCCCCTTGCCTGATTACGATAGCAGCAGCTATCATGGGGTTTGCTTCCCATAAGAGATATATATAGTGAAGGGCTTCAAAATGCAACCTACACTACAAAATATAGTGGATTTAATTTTGTTTGATTGCCAATCATAAAATGCAGCAATTATAGAGATAATTCTACCAAGGAAACAAAAAAAAGGATAGGAATTAATTAAATTTGAGCACAATAGAAAACAATCTTTGAGATATTTAATTCCAGAGAATATACCGCAGATAGTTTCAAAGCTCGTCCCAATAAAGCCATGCTGCTCTCTACGAAACTCAAGTAGCTTTTGAGCAACTTCCACTTCTGATAGATACGAATGATTATGAATTCCATCTTCAAGCCAAGCCAAAAATTCAGCTAAAGCGGCTGCATCTCTATCACAGAAAATCCTCAAGAGTCAAGAGTTACATGCATAACTAGTTAATTTTCACTAACATAATGAGATGGATAATCTTCAAAATATATGAGTTTAAAAGGTACTCCATAGGACCATAATTATTTAAAGAAAAAAACATCAGTAAACCCAGTATTCTCTCAATTTATCCAAGTCATAGATCACATAGGCAGAGAGCTTGTGTACCCATAAATAGACGAGATATTAGATGTAACTGAAAGGCCATATGAGTTTAAAATCTTCTCTCCCTGACGTTTACCAAACATGACAAATTGACCATCAATAAGAACAGTATTCCGTATGGAGCTACAAAGTAACAACTCAAGAAAGCAACAATTAACTACAGCTGAAGCTACATATAAAATAATAATGGTACGCCAAAGTCACCCCGGAGCGAGAGAATAACTTTTCCTTGTGTCTGCTAAATATTTTTAAAGATATTAGTCTCACATTGCATAGGCTATTATTTATTGTGCTCTTTTCCTTCATATATATTTCTTTTATAGGGATGAATAAAGCATTAATCTATTTTACCCCTCCATTCCTAAAATGGTACCGGAGCTCTAGGTCAATTTCATTGAAATTTTTTCTTTGCCCTGGCATTAATCTATTTTACAACTAGCTTGGTAGCTTGGGAGATGGGGCATTAATCTATTTTATTTCATGGATCTAGTTATCCTACAACTAGCTCGATCTACCTCATCTCCCAAGCTACCGCTTTCCCGATAAGTTGTTCTACGTCAACGACTTGCACGATCGACGACTCTGCATCGACAACTAGATTGCTCGATTGTTCTGTGTTTTCTGCAACTCGCATGTACCGTGTCTTCTGCAACTTGTCTCAAATGACTGCTCTACATTGATGACCTGATTGATTGTTCTGTGTCAACTACATCGACAACCTGATTGATGGGTTAATCTCAGCCTTCTATCAGATCAAATCTACTCTTGAATATCGGTCGCCTCCTTGCCGAGGATGCTCCTCCCTTATGTATATCTAGTGCACCGCATCCACTTAAGCAATGTCAGGCATTGCCACTCTCACTGAGTCATGTTTATGCATCATCTTGGAGAGACAAACTCTTGCATTTAGACACTTGTAATTAAAAGTCACAAAATCAATGTATTTGTGGCACATCAACGAGACAACTCCACGGCCTTATCTTGCCTCTGCGTACAAGGCAACGATAGCCGACTTAAATAGTCAGCTTGACACTTGGACATATGATGAGAATGGAGCCATTGATGTCATTCTTCAGTCTCTCTCTGACCAATACACTCTAACTAGAGCCTTGTGGCAGCGCGACTATTATGTGGACTCGCATGTGATAGTACTTCACTTAGAATAGCAGTGCCTATGAGTTCCAGCTTTTATAGAATATTCAGTTTGCTTGTCAGAAAAATCATACTAACAAACAGTTTCATGCATATATAATGGATCTATGGAGTCAACTCACTATCATGGAACCTACTCCCGATTCAGATGCCACAAACTCATTCTACCATTAATACCTTGATTGGCATGATCACAAACGTCAGCTACAGTTTTGCATGCTTCCCCGTCTTGAGTTTCAGACCTTCGTTAGGATTATTTTACAGTGCTCAACTATCCTGTCTCCAAATAGCGTTGTGAACGAAATCACAACTAAAGAAAATTGTCACAGTGCTCTTGAAGCACTATCCTATGCCCCTTCTAAGAGATATGTTTTGGTGGCTCGTCCTACGCCTATTGTCGTATAACTCAAAATTGTTGTTCATCAACAACTTCGATCTGATAAGAAGTGGTGCATGTAACAGAAGCATTGTGACACTCATACTACTTATGGAGTGTCGCGCTCTTGCTCAACATAAGACACATGAGGTTGCAACTTGCAGATATTATGTACTCCCCAACTCAAACACGTAGCCATTGCAGATGTTGTATTGTCTGGACAGAGACAACAGTTTGCCTCCATTATGAATAGGATTTAGCACTTCATAAGCATGTTTTAAATGACTAGCCCGTCTAATGATTTCGTGGAGCTCCACTTTTGTTGTCTTTGTAGGTCTATCTTCTTATTTCTGAATTTTTGACTCTGGAGCTCATATCATATCACTTGTGATCCTTCTTGTTTTAGTATGTCCCTATTCGACCATCTACCTTCATTCGGATGTTGATGAGACTCTCTTGCTTATCGCTAATCATGAGCATCTTACTATTCCTTCCAGCTTTATTGTCTTTGATGTATATCATGTTCCACATCTAACTAAGAGTTTTTTGTCTCACAATTGACTAGTAAGTTATTATATTACTTAATTCATTGCTTCCACTTGCACCATACAGGATCCACATACATGAAAGACTATTGGAACTGGTCGTAAACGTGATTGTCTATATTATATGGATCATTTCACTCTCACTACCCTTCGATGTTTCCACTATCACTTTCCTCAATCCTACTACTCTCCACTCTACTTGTGATACATGGCACAAGGGATTAAGCACATATCTCTTCCTCGGGTTCAACCTTTATTGTCATTAAGTATACTTCAAAACTTTTTTGCATAGTCCATTTCACCTTGCACTGGTTGTATCCAAGATCATCATGCTCATAATCCTTTTCCACTAGTGAGTATGTATATGTTTTTTTTTGCTCTTGTTCATAGAGATGTATGAGGATCATCCTTTCACTTTTCAAATAGATTCATGTAAAATGAGAGTAGTCATCATTAAAATCAAAATAATATTTATTTCCTCAATTTTAAAATCAAAAGTCTTTTTGAAATATCCTAGAGTATGCAAAAATGATTGGGATGCAATTCTCATGTGAAATCAAAGTACTCCACTCCAATTCAGGTGGGGGATATACGCTGCATCGGTTTCGTGAGTTCATATTTCTTATGAGGCGCTTGCTCGGTTCTTTTGTCCTTAGGTTCATCAGTAGAATAAATTCATTGAGCATCATCATTGTCAAACTCTTGATGTTACTAAATCCCTTCTTTTACCTAGTTTGATTCATGTTTTATTTTGGGTAGAAGATGCTCTCATCCATGTGTTCTTGATCAACGGAATTCCACCCCGATTCTTTAATGATGTGTTTCCCTACAATAGACCTTATATTCCCATTTCTGATTACTTGTTACTTCAGGTTTTTTTATTATACCTTTTTCAACCAGTTATCCTTTATTAAGCAAGCTAAGTTCTCCCAAATCTGTAGATTTGCATTTCCTTGGTTATAAATCTAAAAATAAGGGATATAGATGTTATGATCATGTTGTCAAACATCTTCGAATATCTTGCCATGTCATTTTTCAAAAACGTATATTATATTACTGCATCAGCCTCCCATTACTCTGCCTCCATTTAGACCCAAGGACCTTGTTTTTCTTGACATTGAAACACCAGCTTCAATTCTTCCAAATATGTCATCTGACCAATCTTCACATGATTTTTCCTTAGATCCACCGGCAACATTATCTTATCCCTTTTATCATAATGTTTATTTTTCCACTTGCTCATGTAGACCATGTTACTTCTGCTCCACCTATTCTCTTGAACATGTTATTCACATTGATCGACATATACTTTGCTTCAAGTATTAACATCGCCCTCTTACATGGCTGACATTGTTCATCACTCTTACTATTGCACTCCAGTCTATACGTACTACTACGTTTATTCACTGAGAACCCCAGACATACTAGGAAGAAGTTTTTATACCTGAGCGGCAGACCACAATGGATGAGGAGTTGAGAGCTTTAGCACATACTCACACATGAGATTTGGTACCTTTACCCACTGACATACGACATATCAGTTGTAAGTTGGTGTATAAGATCAAGAACGCATACTCACATATGAGATTCGGTACCTTTACCCACTGACACATGACATATCAGTTGTAAGTTGGTGTATAAGATCAAGACTCTGGATGATGGCATCATTAACAGATAGAAGGCCAAATTAGTTATTAGAGACTTTCATCGGCAATATGGTTTGACCATCATGAGACACTCTTCATTGTTGCAAAAACGTCTACAATTGCGGAGTGTGTTTGTTGTTGTGTTTGTATGTTCCTGGTTTATCTTCCAAATCAAGAGCATCTTTCTTCACAGTGAGTTCTCTGTGGATGTAGGACGTCTCTTCAATAGGTCACTAAATCTGCCGAGTAGATTTCCCGTGTTCGCAAGGCTCTCTATAGTCTTCAATAAGCTCCTAATGTTATTCTGGCTCACTATTGTTATTCAATCAGTTGGTTTCACTACAAGCTCTTATATGCTTGCACTATTCACACACCATTTGAGAATATACTTTTGTTATATAGTGATGACATTATAATTGAAAAAAAAAATTGTGCATATTAGAGATGAAAGATTTTGGTAATCTTCATTATTCTCTTGGTTTGGAGGTGAGCCACTCTACATGGGGACACTTTCTCTCACAAGAAAATCCTTTGGTGAGATAGATAATAGAGTGAGCCTTGCAGTTACTCGCATATCATTGACACCGTTTGAGTTGAATCTCAAGCTCTACCCTGATCTTGATGCTATTCTTTTTGATCTCTTCAGATATAGACAACTCATTGGCATAAGTTTTACCACACTATCACATGTTCTGACATCTCTCATGCAGTTCATATTATCAGTCAATTTGTTTCTGCACCTTAAACTAGCCAATAAACTGTGATCATTTGTTATATACGTGGCACGAGGTCTAGATCCCTATTTTTCTCCTCAACTGTCACCTTGAGCTTCGTGTCTTCACTGATGTTGATTAAGCAAGAGATGTTATAGATAGAAGATCAACTACTAGGTATTATGTATTCAGAGGCGATTCATTGATCACTTGGAGATTAAAGAAACGGGATGTGATTTATCAATCTAGTGTTGAAGATAAGTATAAAGTTATGACTACTACCACTCTCAAGATCACTTGGCCCCCATAGAATTCTTATGATATGAGTATGACTATTTCTAGCTTTACTCCCCTATATTGTGAACCCACCAGTGCAACTCAGATAGCATTAAATCTAATTTTTCATGAATGGACAAAACACAATCGTCACTTTGTTCACCAACAACACCTTTGTAGGACTTTTATGCTATCGTACATTTCATCTCAAACGCAGATAGTTGACTTATTCATCAAGGGTCACACCACTTAGAGATGTGCTTTTCGCTTAGGAAAACACCAAAAGATTGATCCTCATGCATTTGGAGAGGGACGCTAGTTTTATTTGTATTCTATTTCAAACTGAGATTATTCATCCAATAGAAGAGGAATATAAAGGAAAAAAGAGTAAAAACAAATAATAACATATAGAATCACTCAATCGAGTAACTCTCTACCCAAGTTATGACTGATAAGGGAGTGCATAATAGTGTCAACAAGTAAAATCACTCAATCGAGTAACTCTCTACCCAAGTTATGACTGATAAGGGAGTGCATAATTTACACAAGGCATGACAAAAGAAAGAAATCATGCATTCTAAACTCAGGTACCTCAGATGTGCATTCCGCATCCCCTCAATTTCCGCAACATTTTTTAGGGCTTTGGCCAGTGAGATGGAGGAAATCCTGAATAGAATATTGTGCCCCTTTAAATGAACCGATTGATCATTTTGTGGTGTATTTTCAAGTGGAAAACCTCGATCAATGTTTCCCTTCACTTTATTTAAAGAAGATCCATAAAGATTTCTATTAGAAGCAGAATTGAATATGCTAACAATTGCAGTATTTACACTCGTTGAATCCAACAAAAGTTTTGCTCCATGGTCAGCCAAACTGGAAAATAATAAAAATTATGCATTAAAGCGGATGTATAAAGTAAACAATGTTCAGATAACTAATGCTTTGTACAGCATGCAGATGTACTGAATATAGATAAAGGGAAAATGGGTGTACTAACAAATATTAATTAAAATAATTGAGGCAAGAGATTAGGTTTACACATTAGAAGGCATATTAGGACCTTAGTGAAAGGCCAAGATATAAAAGAAAGACAAAAATGCCATATTGAAAGTTCATAAATGAGAAATAAAAGAAGATGCCTTTGTGACGGGGATCGGGTCAGTCGACCTGTTAGGGTCTATTCCCGTTGACCACAGACCCAGTGACGATCGGGACAGCTCATCTTCAGTGGATCACCGATCGTAACATTTTTCGTTCCTTGCATTATTAATTCTATTGTGTAATTTTGATTGTTTTGATGTAGACAATGAAGTTAGAATCATGACTTATGTTTCCCCCACACTAGTCTATATAGAGAGGTAGAAGGATCTAAAGAGAGGTATTGAAAGTTGAAGCCAAGAAGCCTAGCTTTTCATTAACAGGTGTTGAACCCGGAACCCCTCCAGATGCGACGCTTGGACCATCCCTCTTCCCTTGTCTGTCGGCCATTTTCCACCCCCTCCCCTTCCAACCCAGTCTATCTCATCTTCCCTCCCACAACCAACAACCCTTCCCACCCCACCACCAATTCCTTCTGGAAGACCCCTAACCACTGGCCAATCAGGCAATCACTACGAAAATCCTCTCCCCAACTCCACCAAAACAGCCCTCTTTCTCCTCCAAAATTCTCCATGTTTTCGGCCTCTGGTGATCACTGGAAAACCTTCCAAACCACCCTCGGCGAACCTTTACTGTCTCCCTCCATGTTCTCTTCATTTCCAGTTTTACGGCGATCGCCTGAAAACACCTCTGGCCACCCCTCCGACTAACTACTATCCAATAACCATCATAATCACAACCCCATTAATACCTCCCCCCACTACCCTACTCATTACCTCCATAACTCCTCACTACCCCATTTCTCACTGACGTGGAGCCCACTCATCCATCCCATTATTGCAGTCCCCCCCCCCACACACACACACAAACCGAGCATTCCCCCATCTACTCCGTATCCAACCCAGTCCCCCCCCCCACAAACCGAGCATTCCCCCATCCACTCCATATCCAACTCAGTCCCCCCCCCCACATCTAACTCCAAACATCCGCAACTCTCACTGCGGCCCAGATATTCTTATTCAGCAATCCAGGTCGCCATTTCCTGCAGATGGAATTAAATCCAACACTCAGCTTTCTAGTTCATGCAACTGTCGGACTCCCAGTATAGTTTGGAACTTCAAGCCGCCTACTTCTCCTTGATGCCCGCCCCGTTCAGCATCCCCATTACATCCTTCACACAGTGGGAAGTCCCCCATACAGCTCACAAATTCCTTAAACAGGCCCACTACTCGTTGTCCAGCAATACAAAAGTGCATCGGGACCCCGAATTTCAGTACCACGACTTGTGCCTACTATGGGAGATCCTCTCCAAGCCTTCTACTACTACTAAAGTGTGAGTTTATTTGTTTCAAAGTTGATTCTTAGTGTTGAATTTAGTGTTATTTCCTATTCAAGGAGTATGTATTCTGTATTTGTTGTTTCAAACTCTTGAATCATTGTGAGTTTTTGTTTTACTAGTTGTTATTTGACTTTTGAGTACTTGTACGCATATCCTTCGTCTCGTGTCTCTTTGTTCGTGTGTTTTATCTCTTGTGTCACGATTGGTCGCTTGACTCATAAATTAAAATTTATTGCAACTTACATTGCCGGAAAGTACGCTTGCATATAGTACATACCCCTAGACCCTAAAGGACCTTGCCCTGCGTCAATTTGGTATCAGAGCCCAGGTTAGGGAAATTTGCATGCTTCATAGCGACAAAGTATTTAGGCATATCATGGCAAGTTCTCTCCCTTTAGATAATCAAGCCACCACCAGTTCCCATTCTGATTTATCAATGTCCGATTTTCAAAAAAAACTCGCAAATCGATCCAATCAAATAGATGCACAATTCCATGATCTTAGGGAGCAATTCGGATTCCTCACCATTAGAGTAGATGGAGAAGATCCCATCAGAAATCCACATCCATTAGAACCCATTAAGCCACAGGTTACACACCCAAAGGTCATCGAGATGTTGAAGGACTTTCTGAGCGTATGTTCATTAACTCACTAGCATAGGCTCCTCCACCTCTCCCCGAGGGCCCGAAGTTAGCATATGAGCGTCGTAGATATCCCACCATTGGTCGACACCACTACCCACTGGAAGAGCGACCACAACCCCGGTATCTGATGCATAGAGATCTCCCTGGTCACCACACACGATTTGACCACAGTAAAGATGAATAAATGGACTATCATGAGCCCCGAAGAGGTCATGTAGGAGAAGAGGATATCACACGCCGTATTCATATCGAGGCCTCATCCTACGACGGACAGTTGTATTCTAATAATTTTATTGATTGGTTATTGAACGGGAAAAATTATTTGTATTGATACGAAATGACGGACGAGCGACAAGTGTGCTTTCCCAAGATGAAATACTTGGGTAAGCTAAGATCTACTGGAGTAGTTTAGAGCCCTTGTTGGATATAGATGGTTATTATCCCATCACGAAATTGGACGATATGAAGCAAAAAACTTAAAGAAAAACATCTCTTCGTTTCGTGCAGTAGTTAGCTCCTAGATCAATTCCAGGTCCTACGCCAAGGAACCCACTTTGTAGCCGAGTATATGACTCGCTTTGATGAGCATATCATTACGAGCTATATCATTGAAGAGCACAATGTGATTTCCTCCCGCTTTCAGGCCAGATTAAGAGCAGGCATTCGTAGGGAACTCATTCCCCACCAACTGGAGTCCATTGACCAGATTTGTCAGCTAGCATTACAGTATGAAGAATATTTACGCACTTCAGGTCTGAGGAGACCAAACCCATAGCCCGATAACTCTGCACCCAAGAGACCTACTCAGTAGGAACCTAGCCCATCCATGCCAACTTGTGGTCCCGAAGACACGAGGGGCACATCTACTGCCACTCGGCCCCTGAAGCCCGTAGGAATCCAGTGTTACTGGTGCTAGGGTAGAGTCCATGTGGCGGCACAATGTCTCACACGGAATCTACTTATAGAGGATCCAAACCCTAGTACTGATTTAATAGAACCTCCCAAAGAAGAGATTGTTGTGACCAAAAATAAGGTTTGGGAGAACGAAGCAGATCGAGGATCTAAGATGGGTGTTATCCGTCGCCAATTCCAAACTCCCCACACAGATGAGGATTGGAGACAAACCACTATCTTTTACAATTATTTCCCTAGTGCAGACGAAGTCTGCAAGCTCGCTATTGATAGTGGCAGTTGTGTGAATATCATTGTCCAAAAGGGGCTTGAATGAATAATGATTAAAGCAAAGCCCCACCCGCACACATATCGAGCTGTTTGGGTAGATAAGACAACGATTCAGGCCTCTAAGAGGTGTCAGGTACTTATTTGGCTAGCCACCTTCGGGGTTAGATTTTGGTGTGACGTCATTCCCATAGACGTCACATATGTATTTCAATGCATACCTTGGCTTTATAATAGGGATGCGACTTGTTATGGACGATTCAACACTTGTATATTTTTTGACAAGGGCCGCAAGATAACATTATCTCCGACCCAACCCAAGAATCCCACAAAGGGAAGGGTCGAACCTTCAGTTACCACAAGTACCCCGAGACCTATCCATATCGTACGACGTAGTGAGTTCACTCGATAGAGTCAAGATATCGGCATCATGTATGTCGTTGTTGCCTCACAAACTATGGAGTACATTATGGACTTAGAGTCTGTTCACCCTAATGCTGGACACCTCCTAAAGGAGTACAGTGACAACATGTTTGATGAGCTCCCCAATAAGCTACACCCATTATGGGACATCCAGCACGCGATCGATCTTATACTGGAATCATTTCGCCAAATCTCAACAAAATTGGATGAATCACGACGAACACGAAGACCTCATAACTCAGATCGTCCATCTCTTACGAAAGCAATTTATTAGAGAAATCTTGAGCCCTCGTTTGGTACGTGTCCTTACCTCTAAGAAGGATGGTCGATGGTGAATGTGCATAGATAGCAATGTTATTAACAAGATCACAATCAAATATCATTTTCTCATTCCCCAACTTGGCGACCTCTTAGACACCATGGCAGGTGCCCAAATCTTTTACAAACTAAATCTAAGGAGCGAATAACACTAAATCAGGGTCAGAGAGGGTGATGAGTAAAAACTGCATTTAGGACAAGGTACAAGTTATATGAGTGGTTGGTTATGTCATTTGAACTATCCAATACCCCTAGTACATTCATGTGCATGATAGGTGTGAGGACAGGGCAGATGTTGGAGAAGGGAAGGCAGGGTAGCGTTGCCTTTTTGTGACTTTCATCAGGAGGAGGGTCACGCGACGGCCACCTGCGAAGAGTTTCTGGAGATAAGAGAGGCCAAGGGGCAAGTTCAGCACCAGACGCCCGTGAGGATTGAGGAAGTTCTGTCAGGAGGAGGAGAAGATAGGTGTGAGGACAGGGCAGATGTTGGAGCCCGAGGAGGGATCAGAGTGATCCATAGTGGAGTAGGGATTGAGGGCACCCGCAAGGGGAGCTTCCAAATAATGTATAGGAGTGTCGCCTCGACCTCCCTGACACCACCCCCCCCCCCCCCCAGGAGGAAAAGATCACCTTCTCGTTGAAGGATATACCCGACTATGAATACCCGTTCTGTGACGCCTTGGTGATCTAGACGGTCGTGGAGAATTTTAGTGTCTCCAGGATTCTGGTGGACAATGGGAGCTCCGTGAACGTAATCTTCAAGAAAGCGTTCGATGAGATGAAGGTAGAAGCCCGGAGGATTTTGGCCTCAGATGGACCGTTGTTTGGGTTCAAGGGAGAAAGGAAGGAAGTTGAGGAAGGGGTGGGACTGCACGTGACGCTTGGCGGGGTATCGAGGAACTGCCGTTTCATCATTGTAGACGCTCCGAGCAGTTACAACGTCATCTTTGGGCGCCCTCTCATCAGTGCTTTTTGTTGCGTCCCCTCCACATTTCATTAATGCCTCAAGTTTAGCATTGGAGGAGTCCAGGTCAGGGTCAGGGGGGATCTGAAGGTGGCGAGACAATGCTATGTGACTGTCGTCAACACCATATCCTGGATGGCAGAGGCAGAAGAGTTGGAGAATGAGATGGCATGGCAGGAGGAGGCTGCAGAGGAGGGAGAAGGGAGCCTAGGTGAGGCCGGAGAGAAGGATGCGGAGAAGGGAGGCGGAGAAGCTGGGGTGGAGGGCCGGGGAGGCGGAGAAGTGGAACCGCAGGAGAGCTCGCTGGAGGCGATAGAGGTTGAAGAAGTTCGAGGGGAGGAATAGTTCGGGCAGGAGGAGCCGAGGAGCGGCGGAGAACAGTCCAGGTTGGAGCCGGCAGAGGAGGTCGTGGAGATGGAGGTCTTCACCAGGGCAGGAAAGGCGGAGAGGGTCCGGATCAGCGACGACCTGAAACCCTTCTATACTAGGGCGGGTAAAATTGTATATTTCATTGTGATATGATATTTAAAAAAAATTGTTTCTCTCCAGGTTGGAATGTGTGTGATTTGCAAGACCCCGCTGTCCTGGCTTCCATTTGCTGGCAGGGCTGGAAGACGCACTCGGCCACGAGTACACCCGCTGTCCAGGCTCTCACTAGCCGACAGGGTCGTAGGCTCGCTTGGGGGGTAAGGGAAGACCCCGAGAGGATCCCGCTGTCCAGGCTTCCATTAGATGGCAGCGCTGGAAGGCGCACTCGGCCCCGAGTAGACCCGCTGTCCAGGCTCTCACTAGCTGACAGGGTCGTAGGCTCGCTTGGGGGGTAAGGGAAGACCCCGAGAGGATCCCGCTGTCCAGGCTTCCATTAGCTGGCAGCGCTGGAAGGCGCACTCGGCCACGAGTAGACCCGCTGTCCAGGCTCTCACTAGCTGACAGGGTCGTAGGCTCGCTTGGGGGGTAAGGGAAGACCCGGAGAGGATCCCGCTGTCCAGGCTTCCGTTAGCTGGAAGGGCTGGAAGGCGCACTCGGCCGCGAGTAGACCCGCTGTCCAGGCTCTCACTAGCTGGCAGGGTCGTAGGCTCGCTTGGGGGGAAAGGAAATAAAAGGTTTGTGGTTTTGGAAGATCCCGAGAGGATCCCACTGTCCAGGCTTCCATTAGCTGGCAGGGCAGGAAGGAGCATTCGGCCCCGAGTAGACCCGCTATCCATGTTCTCACTACCTGGCAGGGTTGTAGGCTCGCTTGGGGGGTAAGGGAAAAGCCCGAGAGGATCCCGCTGTCCAGGCTTCCATTAACTGGCTGAGCTGCAAGGCGCACTCGGACCCGAGTAGACCCGTTGTCAGGCTCTCACTAGCTGACAGGGTCGTAGGCTCGCTTGGGGGGTATGGGAAGACCCCGAGAGGATCCCGCTTCCCATGCTTCTGTTAGCTTCCAGGGCTGGAAGGCGCACTCGGCCCCGAGTAGACCCGCTGTCCAGGCTCTCACTAACTGGCAGGTTCGTCGGCTCGCTTGGGGGGTAAGGGAAGACCCCGAGAGGATCCCGCTGTCCAGGCTTCCATTAGTTGGCAGCGGTGGAAAGCGCACTCGGCCCCGAGTAGACCCGCTGTCCAGGCTCTCACTAGCTGGCAGGGTTGTAGGCTCGCTTGGGGGGTAAGGGAAGAGCCTGAGAGGATCCCGCTGTTCAGGCTTCCATTAGCTGGCAGGGATGGAAGGCGCACTCGGCCCCGAGTAGACCAGCTGTCAGGCTCTCACTAGCTGGCAGGGTCGTAGACTCGCTTGGGCGTAAGGGAAGACCCCGAGAGGATCCGGTTGTTCAGGCTTCCCTTAGCTAGCAGGGTTGGAAGGCGCACTCGGCCCCGAGTAGACCCACTGTCCAGTATCTTACTAGCTGGTAGGGTCGTAGGCTCGCTTGGGTGGAAAGGAAAACAAGGTTTGTGATTTTGGAAGACCCCGAGAGGATCCCGCTGTCCAGGCTCCATTAGCTGGCAGGGCTGGAAGGCGCACTCAGCCCAGAGTAGACCCTCTGTCCAGGCTCTCAGTAGCTGGTAAGGTCGTAGACTCGCTTGGGGGGTAAGGGAAGACTCCGAGAGGATCCCGCTGTCCAGACTTCCATTAGCTGGCAGGGCTGGAGGGCGCACTCGGCCCTGAGTAGACCCGCAGTCCAGACTCTCACTAGCTAGCAGGGTCGTAGGCTCGCTTGGGGGGAAAGGAAAGAAAAGGTATGCGATTTTGAAAGACCCCGAGAGGATCCCGCTGTCCAGGCTTCCATAAGCTGGCAGGGCTGGAAGGCGCACTCAGCCCCGAGTAGACCCGCTGTCCAGGCTCTCATTAGCTGGCAAGGTCATAGGCTCGCTTGGGGGGAAAGAAAAATAGGTTTGCAGGTTCAAAGACCCGCTCGGTGGCAAGACGCAAAATGCGGGGTATAATAAGATCTGGAGCCGCTCCGGTCGTCACGCTCTCACCTAGCTAATGAGGGAGTTAGGCTCATGGCAAGCATTACGAAGTACTTCGCCAACATGTTCTCAAATAGTTGGCACTCATCCTAAGTAAAGATAAGGAAAGGTAGACCCATCTCGGCATGTCCCTCTCGGCAGGGCTCTCGTCATGTCCCTCCCGGTAGGGCTCTCGGCATGTCTCTCCCGGCAGGGCTCTCGGCATGTCTCTCTCAGCAAAATATACTTAGTTTATTCTTCAAATGAGTGTCGGTCATCACCTAAGAGCCTAAGGCTTACGCAAAGGTGTGAATTCATACGTAGATAATAAAACGTGAGATGCAGAGAAAAGCATGAAAAACAATAGGCATTTCGGCAAAAAAGAAGAGGTTTTAACTTTACTATCTCAAAAGATTATAGTTCTCGGGGTCTGTTGGTGTTACTATTGTGATCTGAAAGTGATCAAGCATGTGGCCTCACTGTCAACTCAGTTTGAGCATATCAGGGTCGCACATAAGATTGTGAAGAAATTGGGAGATTAGATTTATATGGTTTGCTCATATGATGAGTTGATAAGGCTTAGTTCAAACTAACTTAATGGCGTCGAGTGCGTTGAGACAGTCAACGTCTTCGTCGAGTTAAGCGTTAACTCATTGAATGGCGGCGTTGAGTGTGTTGAGTATATTCGACGAATATAACACTTATGCGTTGAGTGTGTTGACTATACTCGGCGATTCGTTGAGTCAAGGCGTTGACTCGACGAGTCTGGGTATCAGGCGTTGAATGTGTTGAGTTCACTCAACGCCATTCGTCGAATAAAGGGTTTACTTGACGAATCTAGCACTTAGGCGTTGAGTGTATTGTGTCCACTTAACGACATTCGAAGAATCTGGCTTTTGGCGTTGAGTGCGTTGAGTGCACTCAACGTCATTCGTCGAGTATGAATTATACTCGACGAATCGTCGAGTATGGCACAGAAAGTGTTGACAGAGTTGGGTCCACTTAACGCCTTCGCAGAGTGAAGCGTTGATTTAGCTGAAAATGGAGTTGAGTTCGTCGTGTATCCTATGGATATTAGACGATTCGTCGAGTATGTGATGATACTCGACAATTCGTCGTATATGCCATGGATACTCGACGAGTCGTCGAGACAAGGGTTGTCTGGCCGAAGTTCTGTAGTCTAAGTCCTGGGTCTGCGGATAGCAGCGTAAACTGTCTTATTTATTTCTTGGAGTATAAATAGTAAGTTTTAGGGTTTCTACTTTATGCGATCATTCTTTATTAGCACACGAGTCGTACTGTGCGGAAAATACGGAAGCCCTAGAATCCCGACGGAAGTTGTTCCGCCTTTCGACGTCGTTGTTGCCGATCCCGATCCCGATCCCTGCGAGTGTCGCCGCCGCGTCTCCTTCAACAGATATAGCAGTTTGTGGAGACGCTGAGTGTCCTCTCCCGACCTAGTGCTTGTTCGACAAGTAGATACATGTTCTCCTGATCGTGTGGATTTCCTGTAGAGGCGTGGATATTCTTTCTACGCTCAGAACTCAAGCCACTAAGTGGCCGGCCGAATTTTTCTGGAGCATATAGGTTGTGTATAGACTCAATCACACAAAGGTAATTTTATTTACAGCAAGTTTTACTTCTTGATCAATGTTCATCGCTAAATCCGAACTTTTTTGGGTTTTCTTGTTCTTTATTCCGCTGCGTGCACAAGTATTGTGTCATCCTAGCAAAACCCAATAGTGGTATCAGAGTCAGGTTGTTGCGATGATCATTGTTTCAGAAGTTGCTAAATCAATTGCATGTAGATCTGGAAATTCTAGAAGCATTCTAAGATGCCTAAGACCCCTTGGACCCCGTTAGGGGCTCTGCCCCTAAGAACCCGCCAGGGGCGCAACCCCTCGGAACCTCGCCAGGAGCGCATGTGATTTCGTTGTGATATCTTTGTTACTCCTTAACAGTAACTGTCCCACATGTTGGTTTGTGAAACCAAGTATGTGTTAGATTTTGAATCTCATATAGAAAGACGAGTTTGTCTACTGTATAAGTGGAGTTGGTGTTGTTCATGTCCAGTGCATGTAAATTTGAGAATTTAGAAACGTTCTAGATGTTCAGATTTAGCTCAGCTCATCAAGTGGTGATGATTTTATTGTGCACATCTGGGATGCATTTGGATTATGATTGTTGTTGTTTTATTTTGTGAATGTGCACATTGGTTAATTGTTAACCGCGATTAAATGTTAATCAACAATCGAAAATCCCTTAAGCAATATTAAGTATTTGGATGTCTTCCGATGGATGACATTCTTCCTGTCACGATCGATGAAGTGTGGGTTTGCCAAAACAAGATGCATTAATCTATCTTGGTAAGGGTGCGAGCGGATAATTGTGATATCTCACTGTCGACATCGGGTCATACTTAACTGGGTGACCTCAAAGGTTGAGTGCCCAGAGGCATGAGAATGACATGCATCATATGATGGATGCGAATAAAGAGCTATTCGCCAGCCATACAGGAATTGCATTGTGATGTAATTGGCAATTGTTGTCTACCTAAATAACTACATTGCGAGAGAAAAGTCAAAACTGACTCATAGTGTTAGTGAAATATGGATCTTGTCCACTAAGAGGATTAATCGCATAAACTCTTCGAATTGATATCGAGGGTTATCAGTTTGATAAAAATGGTGGGAGAAATTTTAATTAAAGTCTTAATTGAAAGATAAATTATA
Organism: Platanthera guangdongensis; assembly: GCA_039583875.1. Taxonomy (NCBI): domain Eukaryota; kingdom Viridiplantae; phylum Streptophyta; class Magnoliopsida; order Asparagales; family Orchidaceae; genus Platanthera; species Platanthera guangdongensis. The sequence goes on along the minus strand of CM077155.1, from coordinate 125,851,198 downwards.
TTTGAAATGCATTACTAATTTGCTTTGCTTGATCCATGTAGAATTTCCATGGCAAGTGGTTCATATTTCACCATGTCCCTCCGAGCGATACTTGAGAAGGAAAAGCTGAGCGGGACGAAAAATTTGTACTGGTACAGGAGCTTGAGAATTGTTCTCAGGCAAGAGCACGAGCTCTATGTTTTGGAAGAGGTAACCCCTGAAGAGCCTATCGGGAATGTGTCTCGTGTTGATAAAGATGCTTATAAGAAGTATCTTGACCACTCCTTAGACGCCGAATGTCTCATACTAGCGACCATGAACTCTGAGCAACAAAAGCAACAAGAGAACAGGGGTTGTAAGGATATTGACGAGCATCTCAAGAAAATATTTCAAGGGCAAGCTCGTCAAGAGAGATTTGATGTCACTAAGACGTTGTTCCAGTGCAAGATGGGAGTTCGGGACCTAGTAGGGACTCACGTACTCAAAATGATTGGGTATATCGAGAACCTTGAAAGACTAGAGTTTCCTCTGGGCCAAGAGTTGGTCACGGACCTGATCCTGCAATCGTTGTCGGAGAGACATGAGCAGTTCGTCTTGAACTATAACATGAATGAAATAAACAAGACACTGCCCGAGCTCCTTGGCATGTTTCGAACTACCGAGATAAACATGAAGAAGGTCAAGTTTGTTAGCCCCATACTGATGGTGCATAAAGGCAAGGGCAAGGCGAAGGGCTTTAAGAAAACGAAAGTAGAACCTAAGGGTCTGTTTGGCGCAGCTCTGGCGGCTGGAAAATCTCTATTCCAGCCGCCAGAGCTGCTTTATATGTGTTTGGAACAACTCCCTGTGAAGAGCTTTTCAAAAATCTGGAGCTGTTTTGCAGCTTTTCAGAAATCTCCCTCCCCCCAGCTTCTGCTCTTGCAAAATAGCTTTCTCTCTCACATGTTTTGGAAATCTAATGGTTTCTTCAGTTGGAACATGCTTAGAGGTCGGACGGCCTTCCTCCGGCGATTCCGAGCCCCTGACGGCCTTCCTCCGGCGATTCCGAGCCCCCGATATCCTTCCTCGGGCGATTCCGAGCGCACTTCTGCACAGAATACCCAAACACTCTGCAGCTTTTCAAAACTGCACCCCAGAAATCTATTTTAAAACAGCTCTATCCGGACAACAGCTTTTCAATCTGCCAGAGTTGTCCCAAACAGAGCCTAAGTCTGCTTTGCAGCCCAAGTCTTCTGCACTGAAAAAGAAAAGTTCATGGAAATAGGGAAAGTGTCACCACTGTGGCAAGGCTGTTCATTGGAGAAGGAACTGTCCTTTATAAATTGAGGATCTGCAAAAGATGAGGGGAGGTATGACTTCTGCTTCAGGTATTTATGTTATAGAGATAAACTTTTCTGCTTCTTCATCCTGAGTATTGAATACCGAATGAGGTTATCACATTTGTATAAATGTGCAGGAACTTGGAATGAGAAGAATGTTGAGTAAAGAAGAGGTGGAGCTGCGTGTCGGCAATGGAGCAAGAGTTATTGTTGTCGTCGTGGGTGTTTACCGTCTTGCTTTGCCCAGTGGGCTTGTAATTGAATTAGATACTTGTTATTTTGTTTTTTGCATAACTAGAAACATTATATCTATTTTATATTTGGGCATGATTGGATTTTCTTTTATTATTAAGAACAATTGTTGTTTTATATTTAAGAATGATGTTTGTCATGGTATATCTCAAATGTTCAATGGTTTATATGTTTTGAATTTATACCATCAGATCTATAATATAGAAAGTATTAAGAGACTAAAAACGAATGACTCGAACTCTACGTATCATTGACATTGTTGTTTAAGTCATATAAATGAGAAACGTATATTCAAGCTCCAAAAAAATGAACTATTGGACTCATTTGATTATGAATCATTTGAGAGATGCGAATCTTTTTTTGTCAGACAAGATGACTAAAGTCTATTTCACTGGAAACAACTGAGAGATGATGATCTCTTGTGTATAGTACAGAATGACGTATGTGGACCCATGAGTTCTATGGCCAGAGATATGTACTTTTAATTTGTTATATTTACTGATAATTTCAGTAGATACGGATACATGTATCTTATGAAGTGCAAATATGAGACCTTTGAAAAGTTCAAAGAGTTCAAGAACGAAGTAGAGAATCAACTGGGTAAGAAGGTTAAAACACTCCGATCTGATCGAGATGGCATAATTTGCATAAAAAATATTCCAATGGGGAGAGAACTTCCGCGGTCAGGGAAGGTTTAATCCACTGGTTGGAGGCAGGGACAGAGGGCCCCTCTCCCGCAACAGCAGGAGGCGATGACGATCGCACGAGCAAGGAGAGAGAGAAGAGGAGCTAGGGGAGGAGGAAGGAGAAGGGAGGGCAGAGTGGCGTTGCCTTTTTGTGACTTTCATCAGGAGGAGGGTCACGCGACAACCACCTGCCAAGAGTTTCTGGAGATAAGGGAAACCATGGGGCAAGTTCAGCAGCAGCCGCTCGTGAGGATTGAGGAAGTCCTGCCAAGAGGAGGAGAAGATAGGTGTGAGGACAAGGCGGATGTGGGAGCCCGAGGAGGGATCGGAGTGATCCATGGGGGAGTAGGTATTGAGGCCACCCACAAGGGGAGCTTCCAAACCATGTATAGGAGGAGAGTCGCCTCGACCTCCCTGACCCCCCCCCCCCCAAGAGGAAAAGATCACCTTCTCGTCAAAGGATATGCCCGACTATGAATACCCGTTCTGTGACGCCTTGGTGATCTAGATGATCAAGGAGAACTTCACATTCTCCAGGATTTTGGTGTACAATGGGAGCTTCGTGAACGTAATCTTCAAGAAAGCGTTCGATGAGATGAAGCTAGAAACCCGGAGGATTTTGGCCTCGGATGGACCGTTGTTTGGGTTTAAGGGAGAAAGGAAGGAAGTTGAGGGAGGGGCAGGACTGCACGTAACGCTTGGGGGGGGGGGTATCGAGGAACTGTCGGTTCATCATTGTAGACGCTCTGAGCAGTTACAACATCATCTTTGGGCGCCCTCTCATCGGTTCTTTCTGTTGCGTCCCCTCCACATTTCATCAATGCCTCAAGTTTAGCAGTGGAGGAGTCCAGGTCAGGGTCAGGATGGATCTGAAGGTGGCGAGACAGTGTTATATGACTGTCGTCAACACCACATCCTGGATGGCAGAGGTGGAAGAGTTGGAGAAGGAGATGGTAAGGCAGGAGGAGGTTGCGGAAGAGGGAGAAGGGAGCCTAGGGGAGGCCGGAAAGAAGGCTGCGGAGGAGAAGGGAGGAGGAGAAGCTGGGGTGGAGGCCTAAGGAGGCGGAGAAGTGGAGCAGCAGGAGAGCCCGCTGGAGGCGATGGAGGTTGAAGAAGTTGAAGGGGAGGAATAGTTCGGGAAGGAGGAGGAGCCGAGGAGCGGCGGAGAACAGTCCAGGTTGGAGCCGGCAGAGGAGGTCGTGGAGATGGAGGTCTTCGCCAGTGCAGGAAAGGCGGAGAGGGTGCGGATCAGCGACCACCTGAAACGCTTCTATCCTTAGGGCGGGAAAAATTGTATATTTCATTGTGATATGACATTTTAAAAAAAAATTGCTTCTCTCCAGGTTGGAATGTGTGCGATTTGCAAGACCCCGCTGTCCAGGCTTCCATTACCTGGCAGGGATGGAAGGCGCACTCGGCCCCGAGTAGACCCGTTTTCCAGGCTCTCACTAGCTGGCAGGGTCGTAGGCTGGCTTGGGGGGTAAGGGAAGACCCCGAGAGGATCCCGCTGTTCAGGCTTCCATTAGCTGGTAGCGCTGGAAGACGCACTCGGCCCCGAGTAGTCCCGCTGTTCAGGCTCTTACTAACTTGCAGGGTCGTAGGTTCGCTTGGGGGGTAAGGGAAGACCCCGAGAGGATCCCGCTGTCCAGGCTTTCGTTTGCTGGAAGGGCTGGAAGGCGCACTCGGCCCCAAGTAGACCCGCTGTCCAGGCTCTCACTAGCTGGCAGGGTCGTAGGCTCGCTTGGGGGGAAAGGAAATAAAAGGTTTGCGATTTTCGAAGATCCCGAGAGGATCCTGCTGTACAGGCTTCCATTAGCTGGCAGAGCTGGAAGGAGCACTCGGCCCCGAGTAGACTCGTTGTCCAGACTCAGTAGCTGGCAGGGTTGTAGGCTTGCTTGGGGGGTAAGGGAAGACCCTGAGAGGATCGCGCTGTCCAGGCTTCCATTAACTGGCTGGGCTGGAAGGCGCACTCGACCACGAGTAGACCCGTTGCCAGGTTCTCACTAGCTGACAGCAACTAAGGCACCCAATAAATTATTAATTATCTTCCGCGGTAATGGTGGGGCGATCCAATATACGCGTCCGGCACGCGTAAACTTTCAAAGGAGGCTCGTCGTCATGTAGCTCCGTAAGAAAACAACAGTAAGGAATTCAACATTTGTTCTTCGCTAGAAACACCAGGTCTTCTCCATCGAAGACCCTAGTAAATCCCTCCGTAGACATCGTCAATCATGTTCGAGGATTCCAGTAATGTTGGTACTTCTCTATCATTTTTGCAAGCCTTTGACGTTTCCTTTTATGTCCAGACATTTAGTCAGTACTAACTATCAATCTCCTCGACTGTCGATTCTATGATTCGTCATTTTCTACGTTATCCAACCATAGATATTTTCCCCTATTGCAAATTTTTGTGATTAGGGCAAGGTAATACCTCCACTCCTCTTTCTGATATTCCTCCTCTTTATTTCTCTCATTTTCTTCAATATTTTACTTATAATTCAGTTAATTGTGGTAGGAGATGACTTCTGTACATAATGAAATATTTATTTGTCCTAGGTTTCAGAAAAATGAAACCCTATGTGGAGTATGGATTGGCTATTTTGGATGGGAGAATGTGAATAGTAGTAAACCTAATTCTTTGGGAGGAACTATGCCTCCGCATTGCAAACACAAGCGTCAAAACATCCAGCTAAGAAATTAACTTTCTCTTAGCTAGACATATGACAAGTCAATAGCATCAATTTTAGAAACAAGCAATTCTATGCGTAGATAGGAATTCAAGTCTGTTAGAATAACTTTTGTATTAGGCCTGTTAGAATAACTTTTGTATTAGGCTCATATATTGTTGGCCCATTTATGCTTCTTCCTCTTTAGTCCCACATCTTGTATAGGATTTGTTTCCTCTCTTTCTCTCCTATATATTTGTATACCCTCCTTGTATTTAGATACTCAAGATAAATACATAAGTTTCTGGCTATTTCTACATGGTATCAGAGGGAGGTTCCGCCTCTCGCGGTTTACCATCATCTGACCGCACTGCGTAAACTCTCTAGCTGCTTCCTCCCGCGGCTTGTTTCTTGCGGCCTGTTTTGATTCTAGCCGCGCTTCCTGCCGGCCTGTTTTTTTCAGTCCGCCTCCCTCTGCTCTTCTTTTCTCTCTGTGGATCCACCTTCTACCTTCCCCCCCTTCCTGCTTTTATAGCATTTTCTCTCTCCGTGGGACCACCTTCTTCCTGATAGCTGCGGCCTCTCTCCTTGTCGCGGCCTCCTTTCTATCCGCCGCGGTCTCTCTCTTCTGTCCGCTGATTCAGATCTGCCTGACCGTGCGGGCTGTCTCCTCCCCGCCTGCATCTTGGTCGCGATCTGCTCTCTTCTCCTCGGCGCGCGACCTTTCTCAGTCCGACGCGACCTGTCTCAGTCCGACGCGACTTGTCTCAGTCCGGCGCGACTTACCTCAGTCCGGCGCGACTTGTCTCAGTCCGGCGCGGCCTGTCTCAGTCCGGCGCTGTTCAGATCTGCCTGACCGTGCGGGCTGTCTCCTTCTCGCCTGCGTCTTGGTCGTGATCTCCTCTCCTCTCCTCGGCGCGCGACTTTTCTCAGTCCGACGCGCCTTGCCTCAGTCCGGCGCGACCTGTCTCAGTCCGGCGCGACCTGTCTCAGTCCGGCGCATACGATCTGCCTGACCGTGCGAGCTGTCTCCTTTCCGCTTGCATCTTGGTCGCGATCTTCTACCGTCTCCTGGTCGCCCGGTCTGTCTCCGTCCGATCGGTTTTTCTCTATCCGCGGCCTTCTTCTCTACCCGTCTAAGGGTTGCGGCCTGTCTTCATGACTTCCTTTGGTACTTCTCCCAGCTCAGCGGCCAATCCGCCCCCTGTCCATCCGGCCTGTCCTCCAGACCGCCCGGCCTGTTCTGTCGACCTCCGTGACGAGCTCCGGATCACAACCATTTCTCTTTCTGGCAAGAAGAACTTTATTCCTTGGGTCCATTCGGTTCGGCGGGTTCTCCAGGCTAAGGGTCTTCTCCCGCACCTTACTCAGGCACCTCCTACACCTACGGATGAGTGGCTTTGTAATGACGGTCGTGTTCAAACTTGGATTCTGAACTCCTTGGATGGTGAGCCCTATCAAATGGCTATGTACCACGACACCGCCAAGGCTATGTGGGATGAGCTCCATTCCTTGTATTCTGGCCGCGATAGCCTCCAGCATCTTTATGACATCCTCACTGATCTCTTCACTCTCGACGCTGGCGGCACCTCAGATATGACATCCTTTGTCGCTCGGGCTAAAACTCTTGCTGAAGCCTGGATCCAGCACCAGCCGCCGACCACTGATCTTGCTGCTCAGCGGGCTCAGAAGGAAGCTGCTTGCATTGCCATCCTTATGGCTCGACTTCCTTCTCATCTTCAAAGCCTTCGTGCTCAGGTCCTGGCCGCTCCTACTACGCCCTCTTTTTTGGATGTCTGCTCCATGCTTCTCCGGGTCTCGCCTCCTCCAGATCCTCCAGCTCCTTCTCCACCGGCTCTCCTTCAGCATGCCCCTCCGCTCTTACCCTCTCCTCCCACTTCTACTCGGGGAGGACGGTCGGGCTCGCGGGGCCGTGGCTGTGGCGGCCGTGGCCGGCCAAAGTGCTCCTTCTGCGGCAAGGATGGCCATCTTGAGGCAGCTTGTTACAAGAAGCTCGGCTACCCCCCTCACCCGACGGCTTCTGCCGTTACTGACGCTCCTCCGGATCTCGAGACCGTCCGTCTTCAGCTCCAGCATCTCCAGGGGCTGCTCAACCCCCCCTCGGCTTCCGTCGCCTCCGTCTCCCACACAGGTACTGCTTGTCTCTCCCACAGCCCGGGTTGGATTATGGACTCTGGCTCTACTCATCACATCACTTCGCAACGGCCTGCCGCGTACTCGGGTTCTCCTTATCCGCAGTCCATCACCGTGGCCAATGGGGCGATGGTTCCTGTCTCCGGCTCGGCCGATCTTTCTATCCACCCCTCTCTCCTTCTTCGCTCGGCTCTTCATGTTCCGAGTTCCCCTTTTAACTTACTCTCTGTTGGGCGTCTTACGCATGACTTGGATTGTTCTGTTATATTCACTTCCTCTTCTTTTGTTATACAGGATCGGCGGACGCGGACTACCATTGGTAAAGGTCAGCTGCGGAATGGGCTCTACCTTCTCAATGCCTCTCCGATCGCTCTGTCTTCCGTCTCCTCCACTGTCTGGCATCGCCGCCTTGGTCATGCCCCTCTGCCAGTTCTCCAGCGGGCTCTTCCGGATCTTTCGTTTACTTCTTTTCAGTGTGATTCATGTATTCTCGGCAAACAGCCACGTTCTTCGTTTCCTTCGCATTGTACTCGGAGTACGGCTCCTTTTGATCTTGTTCATTCGGATATTTGGGGACCCTTTCGGGTTCCTAGTATATGTGGTTATCGTTATTTTCTCACATTTATTGATGATCATTCACGCACCACGTGGCTCTACTTACTTCGCGAACGCTCCGAGCTTCCCCGGGTGTTTCGGGCATTTGTCCTCGAGACCCGGACACAATTCCATACCACCCTCAAAACTCTCCGTACTGATAACGCCCGCGAGTACACCAGCCACGAATTTACCACCTTATGTACGGAATACGGGATTCTCCATCAAACCTCTTGTGCGTATACCCCGCAACAAAATGGGGTTGCCGAACGCAAAAACCGCCATCTCTTGGATGTTGCCCGCTCCCTCATGATCCAAATGCATGTTCCTAAAGCCTACTGGAACTTTGCGGTCTCCACTGTCTGCTTTCTCATTAATCGTCTCCCTTCCTCTGTCCTCAATTATGCGACTCCCTTCAGCATCTTGTTTCCCTCCACTCCGGCTTTCCCTCTCTCGCCCCGTATCTTCGGCAGCACCTGCTACGTCCACTGCCTCGGGCCCGCCTCCGATAAATTGGACCCTAGGGCGGCGAAACACATTTTTGTTGGCTACTCCCACACCCAGAAGGGCTATGTTTGTTACTCACCCGCTACCGGCAAGGTCACTGTTTCTGCGGACGTCACCTTCCGGGAAGACGAACCGTTCTTTCCTGCTCCCTCCCCTCCTGCTTCCCCCCGCCTCCTCTCCCGCCGTCCTTCCCCCGTCCTGTTATTCCTGCTACTCCACCACCACCCCCGCTCTCTCCTACCCCCGCTCCTACCATCAAACCGCCCGTTATCCGGGTCTACACTCGCCGCCCTCCCTGTTCTGTTGCCCCTCTGCCGCCGACCTCTGCCATGGACACTTCGCGTCCCTCTGATCAGGTAACGCCCCCCACTGCCCATCCTCTGGAGGCCTACGTCTCTCTTCATCGCCTCTCTCCCCCTCTGCACACCTTTGCTACTTCTCTTTCTTCGTTTTCTGTTCCTAACTCTGTACAGGAGGCGCTTCAACATCCGGGCTGGCGGGCAGCCATGGAAGAAGAGATGTCTGCTCTCTGGGCTAACCAGACATGGTCCGTTGTTCCCCTCCCTCTGGGTCAGCAACCGGTCGGGTGCAAGTGGGTCTTTGTCATCAAACATGCTGCTGATGGGACGATCGACCGTCTGAAAGCTCGCCTTGTCGCTCGCAGCTTCACTCAACAACAGGGGCTCGACTATGAGGAAACTTTTTCTCCGGTCGCCAAGCTCAATACCGTTCGGGTCCTCCTCTCTGTCGCTGTTCATCGCCAGTGGCCTCTCTTTCAGCTGGATGTTAAGAATGCTTTCTTGAATGGGGATCTCCAGGAAACGGTCTACATGCAACAACCGCCCGGGTTTGAGACCACGGAGGAGTCTCAGGTTTGCCGCCTTCACAAGGCTCTGTATGGTCTCAAACAATCTCCCCGGGCCTGGTTTGAGAAATTCAGTAAAGTACTTCGAGCTGTCGGCTTTAGCCGAAGCTCGGCTGACTTCTCGCTCTTCACTCGTCATCGACCATCAGGGACGGTCCTTCTATTAGTATATGTTGATGACATCATCATCACAGGAGATGACTCACAAGAGATACATGCAGTCAAAGCACATCTGAACTCGGTCTTTCAGACAAAGGACCTGGGGACTCTGCGATATTTTTTGGGTCTTGAGGTTGCCAGGCGACCGGACGGCCTTATTCTCTCTCAACGGAAATACTGTACTGATCTTCTTCATGATGCTGGCCTCTTAGGGTGTAAGCCATGTGATACCCCTATGGATGTAAACCACAAGTTGTGTGCCCAGGCTTCTGACTCGGATCTTCTTCTCCAGAACCCTGAATATTATCGACGACTTGTTGGAAAGTTGATCTATCTTACTGTTACCCGACCAGATATTTCCTTTGCTGTTGGTCTTGTCAGTCGATACATGCACTCTCCTCGCAAGTCTCATCTTCTGGCGGTTGAACGCATTCTGAGGTACTTAAAAACAGCCCCGGGTCAAGGACTTGTGTACCGGACTTCCTCGTCTGCTCCTACCTTAGTGGCATACTCTGATGCGGACTATGCGGGCTCTCTTGATGACCGGCGGTCTACTAGTGGTTTCTGCACATACTTTGGGGGACATTTGGTTACATGGAGAAGTAAGAAACAAGCGGTCGTTGCTCGCTCATCGGCTGAGGCAGAATACCGCGCAATGGCTTCTGTTGTATCCGAACTCACATGGCTCGAAAGTCTGCTCACTGATCTGGGTGTAAAATTACCTTCTCCTGCTCTACTTCTTTGTGATAGCCAAGCGGCTATACATATCGCCAAGAACCCAGTCTTCCACGAAAGAACGAAGCACATTGAAGTCGATTGCCACTTCGTTCGAGAGAAAGTTCAAATGAAGAAGCTCGTTTTAAAGCATGTTCCAGGGACGGAACAAGTTGTTGATGTCCTCACAAAGGCTCTTCCCAAAGCATCCTTCTATCAATGCTTGTCCAAGCTTGGTGCATACGATTTGTACGCTCCAGCTTGCAGGGGAGTGTTAGAATAACTTTTGTATTAGGCCTGTTAGAATAACTTTTGTATTAGGCCCATATATTGTTGGCCCATTTATGCTTCTTCCTCTTTAGTCCCACATCTTGTATAGGATTTGTTTCCTCTCTTTCTCTCCTATATATTTGTATACCCTCCTTGTATTTAGATACTCAAGATAAATACATAAGTTTCTGGCTATTTCTACAAAGTCAAATTTGTACTAGCAGTTGCATTGCATTTTAATTCAAGCACCATAAACCATAATTATATGTGATAATGAACCTCATGAAATTAAGTAAATGTTTATGAAGAAAACCACATTACATGGATGTGATAGAAACTATAAAAAATCATTAAGTGCATTAATATGTATTAAAATATGCAACAACGATATAACCCAGAATGTAAACATGAATTAAACGATTATCCCATAAAATAGTGGGCTTATGCGAGTGCCACTATTAGTTGAACATGTCAAACACTATGCATAAATTGACAGGAGGTAAGAGAGGTGCTTTCTCTTATGATTGGTGAATACATACCATCATACTCATAGGACACTAAACCATGAGCCTCAAAAAGGGGTCAACAGTCCGTATTTTCACATAAGAAAACAGTTAGATGTGAGTTTATATCCCATTCTAAGGATGCATCAGATCACCTTAATTGCCAATATGGACTCAAATCATAGGATGTGCCTAGAAAAATGTGATACATAAAACTAAGAAGAAGATGAACTTAAAGTTCCTTTGTTTTAAATGAGAATTCAGGAGCCAAAAACATTGACACAAATGAATTTAAGTTACGAATAAAACTCTCAGCCGTGATAAAAAAAGAAAATATGATTTATGTTATTATGCTTTATTTCATGTTAATGCATGTGTTATTATCATATTTATAAATCATGATCTCTAGTTTTAGTTGTTGCATATTTAGATCTTGATGCACCCTGCGGTGCATCGTAGTATTTTATCATATATTTATTTATATATCGCATTTATGTACTTGTTTTATTTTCCGGCACATCGGCTTGACCACCCGATGGGATCTTAAAAAAATGAGTCCGGTGTTACTAGTATTGGGATAGCAAAGACAAACCTAAAATTAATTAAAAGGGCATAATCTTAAAAATATTGTTTGGAAACATTTCAAATTAAATACGTTTGAAATATTGAGTTCTGGAAGCATGACTTTTAGGAAGAATGATATATTAGAAATATTGCCTTGTATGGAGAATTTCATCATTTGGGAAAAGAATTATTGGAGAGATATTTCATTGCCCAGTATGGAGAGATATTCCAGCCGGTATTATAAAATCCACAATCATGAGATCGGCAGGTCCGACAAAGCATAGAGGACGGAAACCCCGCTTCTTTGCTCATTGTCGGCAACCACCTACTCCATCACCTATGTCGCCGAGTTCAGAGAAGATCCACCGCTTGGAGAGCCCCGCACACACATCGTTCGCACGGAGGACCTAGCCGTCGATCCTGCTAGCCCACGGCGGCACAACACGCGCAGCCTGGGAGGACGGTTGTCGGGCCGTCGTCGACTTCGAGCCCTGCTTCCGACGGTTCGGTTTTGTTCACGTCGTCGACTTCGAACTCGTATCCGACCGTGAATCACCTTGGCAATGTTTTTGTGCGTGACCAATAGGGATCGGGACTCAACTCTGCGGTTGTTTGGTATACCAACTGCCCTCTTTGTCTTAGTATTGCTTTATGCATTTCATTTAATTAAACTTCGGCTTGCCTTTGCGTTCGCACCACCGCTAATATCGATATTTCTAAGTTATTGTTCTTCAATTTTTGCTTGTGGTTGTCGCAATTCCGTGGAGGGTTCGACTCGTAAAACTTTTAAGATATCCACTCGAACGATATTAGCGAACTTCTCAAAGCTCAGAGCGACGACGTTGAAATTACACGCGCGAATTTGATTTTGTCGTTCGGCCCTTGTGTTTTTTTTAAATCAAAACCCTAAATTTTTATTTTCATTAAAAGGTATTTTAACTAATCAAAATTAATTATTTTCCAAAACCCTAAATTTGAGCCTACATCGGTGTGGTATCAGAGATAGTCGGTTCACTTCTACTGTGGATCGGTCGATCTGTCGATCTTAATTATTCTATATTTTTTTAAAAAAAAAAGGATTTTAACATTTATATTTTTATCAAAAAAACAATAAAATTAGAGAATTTTTTTCCTTCTTCATTAAAACATTTTTTTCTCCTGCTCAGGAGCGCTCTCTTTAAAATAAATTTTTAATCAACAACAAATATTTTGAAATTTTTTCAATGGAAAAGCGGGTCGATCAACTAGAGAACAGCGTACAAGATTTGGTTCGACGCATGAGTGATTTGATGAAAACAATCGAAACTCTCATCACCGGTATGGGTAGTGTCACACATATCATGAACGAACTGCGCACTTCGGTTAATAATATCGAAGAAACCTTGCACGTCAACCGAACACCTGCCCCAGTGGTCAAAAACAACCCTGACCATAGACCTCGGGAACTCGCACACCCCAACTCGAAAGCACATAACCAACCATGTCACCAACCCCATTAGGATATAGGAATCAAGCAGGATGTAGGTGGCTTCAAAGGGCGAATAGAGCCCGCGAGTTGCTTAGGCTCTATTTGTTTGGGCATTTCGCAACTCCGTTTTGGGCAAACGCCGCCGGAAGGAGGGTAAACAAATGAACCTCCGGCGGCGTTTGCTCCGTTTCCACCCGTCCGCCTTGAGAAACGCCCCAAAAAGCTTCGTTTGGAGCAGCCACCTCCCCCCTCCGGTTCGAACTCTCCGTTTGCACCCGCCGGATGGACCCGCCACCGCTAAAACAAATGAAGCCTTAGAGTGGTGTGAAAGGATGGCTTGTTTCCTTGCTTGCAAGCAATTTGCAACACCCCTTCCCAGTTTTACAATAATCAGTCGTCCGGCAGGGTCGCGATATAAAGAGAATTAGGAAACAGTATCAAACTAGTACACAGCAGTTATAAAGAATACTACTAAAAATTTAAACTTACAACGGAAACTAAGAAAGGAAACTAAGGGTAGCCACATACCTGAATACTGCATTCACTGAGCCACTAAACATGAATTAAGATGAAGAACTGTAAATCTGAAGTAGTATAATAAGTTTGATACATGATATTCCAAACATTAACCAAATACAATATCCAAGATTACAAGTGTATGCTGAATGAAAGAAAACTGAAAAAGAAACTAGTACAAACTGACACCACCAGGACGCTCATCATAGGCGTATTTTTCACCTGGGTCACCTGTAAAACATTGCCCATGAGGGGTCAGAGCAAGAAAAAATAACTCCTGTGACACAAAAAAAAACATTTCTAAATGATGAATGCATGCCCTTTAAAGAAAAAATAGTTTTTTTCATCAAAATTTTTATGCTAGATGTTATGCATGTGTTTGCAATGCTTCATACCAAAGACACTCTCGTGCTATGTTCATGAAACTCCATTATATTTACCTAAGCCCCGGCGTTCACAAACTAGTGCATTGTCTCACGTCAGGTCTATGCTTGAGTTCTAGGTGGCTTCTAATCTGCACTTCTACATGAAAGGCTCTAGCAGAGTAGCTTCTAACGCGCAACTGAAAACTGACGACCCGAGACCATCTTACGAACTTAATTGTTCTAGTGTCACGCGGACACGGTCTCGAATCTGTTGTCTCAAAGGGGAGTCAACTCACAAGACTCTATTGCTCATAGGAATATCATATGCCTTATGAGAAAGGTAGTGCACCTCTACCTACCACGAGGAGACTTATGCGTGCTTACTGACCCCTTTTCAGTCTAATGCTACTCTGATTGGGACATCTCTTTTGGTATACTACTGAGCGACCCTTGCTTTTCTTGTGGTCGGCTAGAAGGGACGTTCACGCCCTTAACTAGACAAATTCCTAAACTTACATACACGTATAAATATATTGTACCTAATGTTAGTATACAAGATCTGACAACTCGGGTCTTGAAGAAAGGTGTCATCCTACACCTTTTTCGCGACCGTTTTCCCTACCGGCGCAACTTTCTATGCATGGTTATGAGACTTGTACGAAGCTTACGCATGTATACATAAAATAGCTACTTGATATGTATAACTAAAAGGAACTAGGATCCCTTACAGTGGTGGTGCGGCGCTCGTACACACTTGGCGCGGTGACATTTGTTTTTCCGAAGGAAATCTGACTACTGCGGACCTCCAGAACCTTGCCCGAGGCCACCAAAAATCTGCAATTCATGATAAACCTAAATTACACATTTTTTTCCTTTAGGGTTATTGGTAAATGAACTTAAAACGGCAAGGGTAAACAATGAAAAACCAAAATAGTGTATTACCTCTACGTGAGAGCGATTAAGGCTCACAACGCACCCAACTCCAAATTCACGGTCGATCTAGAACTCCAATCCCAAATTAGGGCAAGAGGAAAATGAGAACGTTTGAATCAACTTCCAATAGAAGGATTTCCACGAAGAATAAAGACTAGAGAGAAACTAAACTCACCGGGACCAAAGCGATGCCTCAACACCCTTGACTTCGACTGGTTAGGGTTGAAACCGGACCTCCTACTGCAAGGGAAAGGGAGGAGGGAATACGCAGGCGCCTGTAGAGGAAGAAGGAAGGGCTTGTGCTGAGGAACGGAGCGGGCGACCGCGCCGCTTGGGCCTGCAGGAGGCGGAATGTCTGTCGCTTGCGGGAGACGGAAAGCGCGATACGCCTAAATCGGGAGGGAAGGAGGTCTGCGGCTTTGCTCCGGTGAAAATTGGTTTACGGGATATAAGGTTTACGGATTGCGGCTTTTCGATCGGTAGGGTGTGGTTTTGATAATCGCCCCCTTTTTCCCACCCAAAGAGGTGAGATTTTCTATAGGCAAACCAGTATTAGAAGACCACTCCACCATAACCCCTTATGAAAATAATAATTTGTTTCGCTTCGCTTCTAAATTAAAATGTGTCACACAATCTTTAAGACTGACATAAAACACTAATTAAGAACACGATTTTTAAAGCATACTACTAGTGTACCTTGACGACGCGCTGCCTCGATCAAAATCCTTCGCGATTTGACCCTACAATTTAAATAAATTGCGTCAGATTACGGATGTTACAAATATCCCCTCCTAATAGAAATTTCCGTCCTCAAAAATTGTAACCATGCCTGAATCAAAGAGAAACGTATAACCTGCATTGCTCCTAATCTCATCCTCCCGCTCCCAAGTATACTCTGGACGGCCACAGTTCATCCAAATGACTGACCATGTTAATCTCTCTATTCCTGAGCTTCTATATCTTTGAATCCACGATTCTGACTAGTCTAATCTCAATACTAAGATCTGTCTCGATTGGTGCTTCCTCGGTACTGATGTTCTGACTGGATTCTCTGACTGCTCTCCTCAGGTAGGAGACGTGGAATACATCATGTACACCACTCATTTCCTCAAGTAAGGCCAACCTATATGCAACCTCACCAACTCGTTCCAGTACCTCGAAAGGACCAATGAATCTGGGACTCAGTTTCTTCATCTGCTTTATTCTAGAGACTCCTCTGACTGATCTGACCTTCAAATAAACGTAGTCTCCAACACTGAACTCTACTGACTTGTTCTTCTGATCATGATACTGGGCCTGGCGATCCTGAGTTGTCTTCATACGCTCTTGAATGAGCTTGATTCTGTCAGTGGTCTTATCAATCCATGATTCCCTGATGGTAGATCTTTCTTCACTTTCAGCCCAACACAACGGTGTCCGACAACGCCTACCATAGAGAACCTCGAACGGTGTCATCCCAACACTAGTCTAAAAACTGTTATTGTAGGAGAATTCCACAAGGGTGACATACTTCTCCCACTTCCCTCCAAAGTCCAGTATGCACATCTGTAACAAATCTTCCAAAGTCCTATTGGTGCGCTCAGTCTGTTCATCTGTCTGGGGATGGAAAGCAGTGCTGAAATGTAACTTGGTGCTCAACCGCTCCTGAACGTATCGCCACTCCTTGAAGGTAAACCTGTCATCTCGGTCTGAAACAATAGTCTTGGGAACATCGTGAAGTCGAACTATGTCGTATATATATAATTGTGTCAGTTTCGGACCTTGATCCGTCTTCTTAAGAGGAATGAAGTGGGCGACCTTAGAGAGTCGATCCACTATAACCCATAAGGAATCATTCCCACTCTGCGATCTTGCAAGACCACGGATGAAATCCATGGATATATCCTCAAAAGTCCACTCGGGAATGGGAAGTGGCTGCATCTTGCCTTCAGGCCCTTGGCACTCAGCCTTAACTAGCATGCAAGTCTCGCACTTCCCTACATAATCAGCAACATCACCTTTCAAGTCTGGCCACCAGACTACCTTCTTAAGATTCGCATATATCTTCGTGCTGCCCGGATGAATAGAATATCTGGAATTATGTGTCTCAAATAGAATGTCATCGCGAAGGTGACTAACATCGGGGATACACACCCTATCATCATGCAATAATAAATCGTCCTGAATAATGAATCTCTCCTTCTGACATGTCTGCACTGAGATCCAAATCTTTGTCATCTTTGGATCCAAGGGTAGAGCTGTTCTGATTTTATCCTTAATGTCACATGTAATCTCCATCCAACTCAACCTTGCAGAACCAAAACTACAACGTGGCACAACGACGATGTCCAGTCTCTCCAGTTCTCGCACCAACTCCTTCTACTGAGTGAGAAGAGGGAAACACGAACCTCTACGGCTAAGGGCATCTGCTACAACATTCGCCTTTCCTGGGTGGTACTGAATGTCTACGTCGTAGTCCGATAAGAACTCTAACCATCTGCGTTGCCTAAAATTGAGCTCACGCTGATCAAAGATATACTTGAGGCGCTTATGATGAGTGAAAATCTCGCAACACACTTCATAGAGATAGTGCCTCCAAATCTTCAGAGCATGGATGACCGCTGCAAGCTCCAAGTCATGCACGGGATAGTTCCTTTCATGCACCTTTAACTGTCTCGAGGCGTAGACAATGACCTTTCCATGTTGCGTGAGGACACAGCCCAAACCCTGACCTGACGGATCGCTATAAATCTGAAACCCTTCGGGCCCTGATGGTAAACTCAAGATCGGTGCGATCATCAACCTGTCTTTCAAGTCCTCAAAACTCATACACGCACTTAACTATCCAATCAAAGCCCTTACCCTTCCTGGTGAGGGAAGTCGGTGGTAAGGCTATCTTTGAGAAGTCCTTGATGAATCTCATGTAGTAACCATCTAGACCCAAAAAGCTGCGAACCTTTGAGATTGTCGTCGGCCTTGGCCAATCCTTAATGGTCTCTACCTTCTTCGGATCAACACTAACCCCTTTTTGACTGATGACATGGCCTAAGAAAGAAATCTCTGGAAGCCAGAACTCACACTTTGTAAACTTGGCATACAGTTGGTTCTTCCTGTGGGTGCTCAATACAATCCTGAGATGAGCGGCATGATCTTCTGCACTCTTAGAAAACACCAAAATATCATCTATAAAGACGATAACAAAACGATCCAAGTACTCCTGAAATACTTTGTTCATCCGGTCCATAAATACTGACGAGGCATTGGTCAGCCCAAACGGCATGACCACGAACTCGAAGTGTCCATATCTGGTACTGAAGGCCATCTTCTGAATATCCACGTCCTGAATCTTTAACTGATGGTAGTCCGACCTCAGATCTAACTTGGAGAAAGTGCACGATCTCAACAACTGGTCGAACAAATCATCAATCCTGAGAATAGGATACTTATTCTTTATTGTCAGTTTGTTCAACTCACGGTAGTCTACGCACAGTCTCAGACTACCATCCCTCTTCTTCACAAATAGTACTGGAGCACTCCACGGTGAAGTACTGGGGCGTATAAAGCCCAAGTCAAGCAACTCCTGCAAATGGCTCTTCATCTCTGCTAGTTCTCTTGGAGTCATCCGGTAGGGGGATTCGGCTACCAGTGTAGCCCCAGGATGTAGTTCTACAGGAAACTCAATTTCTATATCTAGAGGGGCACCAAGGAGCTCTTCCGGGAAGACATCGGGGAATTTCGGAACCAGCGGTACCCCTGACAAGTCAGTCTTAGCCTCTGCATTCATTAGTACTAAGAAGGTTCACAACCCTTCTTGATGCACCTCCTAGCTTGGACTGAGGAGATGATCATCTTCACTACTCCCTTCAAGCCCTAAAAGGTGAACGCAATATGGTTGGGGCCCGCAAACTGTGTCTGTTTCTCCCTACAGTCAATCCTAACGTTGACTGCCGAAAGCCAGTCAATTCCAAAGATCAGTTCAAACCCTGCAATAGGAAGTTGCAAGGCTTCTACAATAATCTCGGTATCACCAAACTGCACTGGTACCCTGCACTTATCTCTGATCTGCAGAAGGGATCCATTCGGCATCATGACTTCCAGCGGTACTGTCTCTGGGAAGACTTCTAAATTCAGTCTACGCACAAGAGATTCTGCGATGAACGAGTGCGAGGCGCTCGTATCGAACAGAATCTTGGAGGGTAAATTTTGAATCATAAGGATGCCTACATGAATGATTTACAAAAGATGATGGGAGTGCCACTACGGAGGATTTAATAAAATTGTTAAAAAGTTAAACTCTTACCCATCACTACATCCTCCTGATCCTTTGCCTCCTACTGGCCAAGCTCATACGCTCTGCGCTGCACTAAATCTCGACCCTGATGTGGCCTCTCGTCAGTGGTCATCAACGTTTTGCCCTTGTCTACTCTGTTTGAGCCACCAACCTCGAACGTTGACTGCAGGAACAAGTTACATTTGTTATTTACCGTAATAAAATAAATACCATGAATACAAACTAGGCTTCAGTTTACCTGATTCGCACCAATTTCCTGACAGTAGCGAGGTATGTGTCCAGGTTGTCGGCACTTGTAGCACACGTCTGCATTGGCCAAGCACTCTCCTAGGTGGCGACGCTGGCACCTAGGACAAGGGGGTAGTCCTTGCTCCTGTCTCCAGACTGACCACTTTTCTTAACATCAGGCTTCTGTTTCTTGTTCCAGTTATTCCCTTGGTCATTCATGCTCTACTGCGGCTGATGCGAATCCTGAGATCGCTTCGTGCAAAAATTATTTTGCTTCTGTACCTTCTGTTGATCAACCTCCAACCTGCGAGCCGTATCCACTAAGCTCCTGTAGTAAGCGTTGACCATGGTCATCAACGGCTGCCTCAACGAGTCACGCAAGCCATCCACAAAGCGGCTGCACTTCTCAACATGATCTCCCTGCATCACACCCGCATAACGAGCAAGATGGGTAAGCTCTCACTCATACTCAGTAACAGTCTTGTCCCCCTGGTAGTGCCTAAGATATTTCTCCGGAAGACCTCGTCGTGCGGAAGGAGGCACGAACCAATTTGCAAGGGCTCTAGAAAACTCGCCCCACGTAAACATATCCGACGTACGACCTGCAGGGTCATCTGCCCGGTACTTGTCCCATCAGACCTTTGCCTCACCCCGGAGAAGGAAAACTGTCAGAGGAACCTTCTTATTCTTTGGGCACTCCATAACGTTCAACAGATATCTAGTGTTTGTAATTCAGTCGTCAGTGTCCATCGGGGTTTCATCCCTACTGTAGTTTGACGGTTGTAGCTCTCTAAAGTTCCTCAAATAGCGCTCCAGAGTCATCTCCGCGGGTGCAGGTGTCGGAGCTGGTGCAGGGGCTGGTACTTGAACTGGAGCTGGAAACCCTGCAGCCAGTCCTCTTTGAAATTCCATCAAGGCTACAGTGACCGTTGTTGAAACCGAGAAATCGATCTCTGTGGAGTGTGGGGTCCCTAAAAAGGTGTGACCACACACTTACTGCACTCAGGCGAATGTCACGGACCAAACGCTCAGGAAACTAGGAACAAACCCTCGACTCTAACGTGGAGGTCCTTCCTCACACCCGGAAGACCTTGATGATCTCCCCCTCCCTAGTCAATGTTGAGTTAGTTGCCTTAGAGGATGAAGAAAGAGGATCAAGAAGTGATGACCTCCAAGGCACCCCTAAGGTCTATTTATAGGTTTCCCAAACCTAGGGACCAAAAGGTCAGAAATACCCTCAAGACAAATAGGTCCTGGGCCAATAAAAAACATCCACACCCGGGGGAAAGAGGTAATTCCACCCCCGGGGGCACAACGGTAAAAACGGGTCAAAAGAAGTCCGGGGGTGAAAAGAGGCTAAACTATGCCCCTTACCTTGGTACCGGGCGAGCGGGCGAGTCCCGTAGAAGAATCGAGAGCTGGGGGTGAGGCCCTGTTCCTCCGGCCGGTCTCGCCCCGCCAGGCCGAGGGGCAGGGGCGAGACTGCGGCCTTCGGCCGGTCTCGCCCCGCCAGGTCGGGGTGCAGGGTCGAGATCTCGGCCTCCGACCGGTCTCGCCCCGCCAGGCCGGGGTGCAGGGGCGAGACCGCCTCGGCCTCCGGCCGGTCTCGCCCCGCGAGGCTGGGGCGGGTGTCGGCCAACTCGTCGCACCCGCCCTGTAAAAGGGGCCAGGGGAGGCAGATTTTTCCTCCCCCTACTAGTATATCCTGCAGACCCACCAAAATTGGCCTCCAGGAGTGCGAAACTCCCAAAAAGCTTAAAAATGTGCACCAAGTCCCCCGCCTTGTCTGGGGGCCCCTTTTCGCGAATACGGGATTGTACACAATCCCCGCTCTTTTCGAGCGAGTTCCAAGCTTGGAAAGAAACATCCAACACAACGTATTTGCTGCGTAGCCTTCTTGGAGCCGAAAACAATTGGCCTCCCGTGGGGGTCAACCTGTCATGCCAGCTAATGGGAGCCTGGGTGACGAGACGGCCTCGGGGTAGAAAACACGGCCTCCCTGAGGGGTCAACCTGTCATGCCAGCTAATGGGAGCCTGGGTGACGAGACGGTCTCGGGGTAGAAAACACGGCCTCCCCGAGGGGTCAACCTGGCATATTAGCTAATGGGAGCTTGGGTGACGAGACGGCCTCGGGGTAGAAAACACGGACTGCCCGAGGGGTCAACCTGTCATGCCAGCTAATGAGAGCCTGCTCAGCAGAATCATCTCGGGTCAAGGCCTACTCACCCCCCGAGAGATCAACCTGCCCTGCCAACTAGTGGGAGCCTGGTCAACGGAATCATCTCTGGGTAAAGTCAACTCACCCCCCGAGAGATCAACATGCCCTGTCAGCTAGTGGGATCCTGGTCAGCGGAATCATCTCGGGGTAAGGTCAACTCCCCCCTCCGAGAGATCAACCTGTCCTTCCAGCTAGTGGGAGTCTGGTCAGCGGAATCATCCCGGGGTAAGGTCTACTCACCCCTCCGAGAGATCAACCTGTCATGACAGCTAGTGGAGCCTGGTCAGCGGAATCATCTCGGGGTAAGGTCTACTCACCCCATCCGAGAGATCAACCTGCTCTGTCAGCTAGTGGGAGTCTGGTCAGCGGAATCATCTCGGGGTAAGGTCTACTCACCCCCTCCGAGAGTGGGAGCCTGGTCAGCGGAATTATCTCGGGGTAAGGTCTACTCACCCCTCCGAGAGATCAACCTGCCTTGCCAGCTAGTGGGAGCATGGTCAGCGGAATCATCTCGGGATAAGGTCTACTCACCCCTCCGAGAGATCAACATGCCCTGCCAGCTAGTGGGAGCCTGGTCCGCGGAATCATCTCGGGGTAAGGTCTACTCACCCCTCCGAGAGATCAACCTGCCCTGCCAGCTAGTGCGAGCCTGGTCAGCGAAATCATCTCGGGGTAAGGTCTATACACCGAATCATCTCGAGGTTTTTCATGGATCACAAATGTTTTCTGGCGGTCCCTGTCATCAATCATAGTTGATACAACGCAAGCAAAGTTCATTAAAAGAGATGATCCGCTTCTTCCCTACCTCCCTCTTCCCTCGTACATCATCGGATCCCTCCCCAGGTGCCCGCATCAACCCTATCCTCACATCTCTCCCCTGCCGCCTCGGGTTGGACTTCTTCAATCCGCACCGGATCTTGCGATTGTTGAGGTTGTTGAGGTTGTGGTGTCGGAGCTCTTGTCCTTCTCAACTCCAGGAATTCGGGGCAAGTAGCTGTTTCATGGCCCTCCTCCTGGTGGAACTCACAGTAGGGTAACTCTACTCTGACTCTTCTTCTTCCCGCGCGGTTCCTCCTCTCCCTTCGACCGATCACCATCGCTTGCTGCGGTGGGGGTAGGAGCTGCCTAGGGGCTTGCCTTTGGAAGTTGAACCTCCCTTGGCCTCCATGAAAATCCCCCCCACCTTGGATGAGACCTCTTCCTGCACCCTGAGCGGGTCCTCCCTGTTGCCTCCAACCTGGCTCCGGACCTTCTTGAGGTCTTTGGATCCCCTGAGCTCTCTGCTCTTCTCTCCTTCTCCCCTCCTGATGTCTCGAGCCACCTTGCTCCTTCGACTTTGTCTCTGTTAACCTTGTCATCTTCTTGACAAATGGAGGGTTGGCTGCCTCAGTTACTATCTCCTTTTCCACCCTTTCCATCAACTTCTCGAAGGATAAGGGGGCCTTTCGGGTCAGACTCATCTTGAAGAACCTCTCACGCAACCCCACTGTAAACGTCATCTGAAGGGCATACCCCGGAATTTCGTGGATGTCCAGGATCCTTTCTTGGAACCTGTCCACATATTGGTCCAACGACTCGTCCTCCCTCTGTCTTATCAGGAAGATGGACTCGGGACTCTTCTTTCACTTCTTAGAGGTAGAGAAGCGAAGCTGAAAGCTTCGGCTCAAGTCTTCGAACCCGTAGGTAGATCCCGTTGAGAGTTGATGGAACCAGTCCCTAGCTTTGTCTTTCATTGTAATCGCGAAGAGGCGACACTTGAACGCATCTGTCATCGGCCTGATAAAGACTGTATCCTCGAACCACTGCAGGTGTTGGAGAGGGTCGTCTTTCCCGATATAGTAAGTCATGTCAGGCTCCTTGAACCCCTCGGGAACTGGGGCTGAGACAATCAGCTCGCTGAAAGATGATCCCTTGCATGGCGGTCTCGCGTGTTCCACTCGCGCGACCTGCTTGCCTAGGAGGCTGGCACTCGCCGGGCAGGAGAATAACTCCCGGCCGGTGAGGTCTCGCTCGACCCCATCTCCCATCCTCTCCTTCCCTGGCCTTCTTCCTGGTACGCTTCCCTCCACCTCCCCTGGGGTCATTTCGCCTAGACCCCTGGGAGTCGACGCGTCGAGAGAGGGGGGAGGTAGCTCCTGGGGGGGTGGAGTGAAGCTGTCACCCCGAGGAGCAATACTTCGCAGCATCTCCATGATGTCTTGGATGGACGTCATGAACTCTTCCCTCCCAACATAGGGTGTTGGATTGGGGGTCTCGTGGGAGACATCACTACCTCTCGGATCTCCAACCATGACACACTCCTTGGATCTTTTGCGTTGGTCACTCTCCACGCTCACCGCACCAAGATGTTGAAATCGAGAAATCGGTCTCTGTGTAGTTCGGGGTCCCTAAAAAGGGGTGACCTCACACTTATTGCACTCAGGCGAATGTCACGGACCAAAGGCTCAGGAAACTAGGAACATACACTCGGCTCTAGCGTGGAGGTCCCTCCTTACACCTGAAAGAACTTGGTGATCTCCCTCTCCCTAGCCAATGCTGAGCTAGGTGCCTTGAAGGATGAAGAAAGAGGATCAAGAAGTGATGACCTCCAAGGCACCCCTAAGGGTCTATTTATAGTTTTCTCAAAACTAGGGACCAAAAGGTCAGAAATACCCCCAAGACAAATAGGTCATATGTCAATAGAAAACATCCACACCCGGGGGGAAAGAGGTAATTCCACCCCGGGGGCACAACGGTAAAAACATGGCCAAAAGAGGTCTGGGGGTGAAAAGAGGCTAAACCATGCCCCACATCTTGGTATCGGGCGAGCGGGCGAGTCCCGTAGAAGAACCGAGAGCTGGGGGTGAGGCCATGTTCCTCCGGCCGGTCTCGCCCCGCCAGGTCGGGGTGCAGGAGGCGAGACCGCGGCCTCGGGCCTCTGGCCGGTCTCGCCCCGTCAGGCCGAGGTGCAGGGGCGAGACCGCGGCCTCCGGCAGGTCTCGCCCCGCCAGGCCGGGGTGCAGGAGCGAGACCGCGACCTCCGGCAGGTCTCGCCCCGCCAGGCCGGGGTGCAGGGGCGAGACCGCGGCCTACGGCCGGTCTAGGCCCGCGAGGCTGGGGCAGGTGCCGGCCAACTCGCTGTACCCGCCCTGTAAAAGGGGTCAGGGGGGAGGCAGATTTTTCCTCCCCCTACCAGTATATCCAGCAGACCCACCAAAATTGGCCTCCAGGAGTGCGAAACTCCCAAAAAGCTTAAAAATGTGCATCAAGTCCCCCGCCTTGTGTAGGGGCCCCTTTTCGCGAATATGGGGTTGTACAACCGCCTTGGCAATTGGGGACGTTGTGTCAGTGCCCTCTGGAGCTGCTGGAACTGGTGGCACCTGTGTCACAGCAGCATCTCCCATGACAGCGTTAGGAACAGGATCCTGACGTGAAGATTCACCCGGTTCACTGACTCGTAGTGCCCGACAGAAACATATAAAAGAAATATGATTATTTATCAAGCATCTGTGAAATCTGGCTTAGCAATTAATTTCATACCCTTGCGAAAACTAGAGCTTAGACGCAACTTAAATACTCTACCAACAAGTGTTTACTCTTACACACTTTTATGGCTCTGTGAATCTTTCTTGAGTCCAGGGATCCTAAACCTGGCTTTGATACCAATTTGGAACACTTCTTCCACGTTTTACAATAATTAGCCGTCCAGTCGGGTCAGTGACATAAAGAGAACTAGGAAACGGTATCAAACTAGTACACAGGTATAAAGAAGAAACTGCTAAAATTTAAACTTACAATGGAAGCTAAGAAAAGAAACTAAGGGTAGCCACATACCTGAATACTGCATTCACAGAGCCACTAAACATGAATTAAGATAAAAGAACTGTAAATCGGAAGTAGCATAATAAGTTTGATACATGATATTCCAAACATTAACCAAATACAATATCCAAGGTTACAAGTGTATACTGAATGAAAGAAAACTGAAAATGAAACCAATACAAACTGACACCACTAGGACGCTTATCATAGGCGTAGTTTCCCACCTGGGTCACCTGTAAAAGCATTGCCCACGATGGGTCAGAGTAAGGAAAAATAACTCCTCTAGTGAGACAAAAAAAACATTTTCTTAAATGATGGATGCATGCCCTTTAAAAACAATAGTTTTGTTCATCAAAATTTTTATGCTAGATGTTATGCATGCGTTTTCAATGCTTCCTGGTCAAAGACACACCCGTGTTATGTTCATGAAACTTCATTATATTTACCCAAGCCCCGGCGTTCACTAACTAGTGCGCTGTCTCACGTCAGGTCTATGCTTGAGTTCTAGGTGGCTTATAATCTGCACTTCTACATTAAATGCTCTAGGCAGAGTAGCTCCTAATGCGCAACTGAAAACCGACGGCCCGAGACCATCTTACGAACTTAATTGTTCTAGTGTCACGCGGACACGGTCTCGAATCTGTTGTCTCAAAGGGGAGTCAACTCACAAGACTCTACTGCTCATAGGGTACCATATGCCTTATGAGAAAGGTAGTGCGCCTCTACCTAGCACGAGGAGACTTATGCGTGCTTACTGACCTCTTTTCGGTCTAATGCTACTCTGCTTGGAACATCTTTTCTGGTATACTACTGAGCGACCCTTGCTTTTCTTGTGTAGTCGGCTAGAAGGGACGTTCACGCCCGTAACTACACAAATTCCTAAACTTACATACACGTATAAAGATTTCGTACCTAACGTTTGTATACAAGATCTGACAACTCGGGTATTGGAGAAAGGTGTCATCCTACACCTTTTTCGCGAACGTTTTCCTACCGCCGCAACTTTCTATGCATGGTTATGAGACTTGTACGAAGCTTACGCATGTATACATAAAATAGTTACTTGATATGTCTAACAAAAAGAAACTAGGATCCCTTAAAGTGGTGGTGCGGCGCTCGTACACTCGCGCGCGGCGACATTTGCTTTTCCAAACGAAATCTGACTACTGCGGACCACCAGAACCTTTCCCCGAGGCCACCAAAATTCTGCAATCTATGATAAACCTAGATTACATATTTTTCCCTTTATGGTTATCAATAAAGGAAACTTAAAACGGCAAGGGTAAAAAAATGAAGAACCAAAATAGTGTATTACCTATATGTGACAGCGATTAAGGCTCACAACGCGCCCAACTCCAGATTCACGATGGATCTAGAACTCCAATCCCTAATTAGGCAAGAGAAAAATGAGAAAAACGTTAGAATCAACTTCCACTAGAAGGATTCCCACGAAGAATGAAGACTAGATAGAAACTAAACTCACCGGTACCAAAGCGATTCCTCAACACCCTTGACTTCCACCGGTTAGGGTTGAAACTGGACCTCCTACTGTAAGGGAAAAGGAGGAGGGAACACATAGGCGCCTGTAGAGGAAGAAGGAAGGGCTTGCGCCGAGGAACGGAGCGGGGGACGATGCCGCTAGGGCCTGCGGGAGGCGGAATGTCCGTCGCTTGCGGGAGACGGAAAGCGCGATACGCCGAAATCGGGAGGGGGAGAAGGTCTGCGGCTTTGCTCCCGTGAAAATTAGTTTATGGGATATAAGGTTTACGGGTTGCGGCTTTTCGATCGGTAGGGTGCGGTTTTGAAAACCGCCCCCTTTTTTCCACCCAAAGAGGTGAGATTTTCTATACGCAAACCACTAATAGAAGGTCACTCCATCATAACCACTTATAAAAAATAATAATTTGTTTTGCTTCGCTTCTAAATTAAAATGTGTCACACAATATTTAAGACTAACATAAAACACAAATTAACGAACGGGATTTTTAAAGCATACTACCATTGTACCGTGACGACGCGCTGCCTCGATCAAAATCCTTCGCGATTTGACCCTACAATTTAAATAAATTGCGTCAGATTACGGATGTTACACAATTGCCCCAAGCTAGGCAAGTTGAGTATGTCACGCTTAGACTGAAAGGGTCCGCCCAAGTTTGGTGAGGACAGTTAGAACGATCTAGGTTCAATCTAGGCAAACTCTGTATCGTAAGTTCCATAATCTACGTCAAGACAAACTATCTGTCGATGAGTACACAAACGAGTTCCTAGTCCTGCAATCTCGCCTCAACCACTGAGAGAACGATGACATGACTGTTTCACGTTATCTGAACGGGTTACGCTATTCCATCTGAGATAAGTTGGAACTCTTTGATTACAATGATTTAGGAGAGATTTCGAGTCGCGCACGTAGAGTAGAGGCGTTGTAGAGGAGAATATTTGGGAATAAGTCTGCTGACAATCCCCACCCGGCTCACACTTTCAATCATGTCGGGCACTCTCGATCGGTAACGTCCACGAGCACCCCAGCACACCTTGCCCCTCCCAACAAGGGCAAGGAGAATGCAGGCACTAGACCTCAACCTCGGACGTTTAGGTGTTTCAAGTGTATGGAGTCCGGCCATAAGTCTTCTAAGTGTCCGCGATGCCACTTCGTCGTCATCATCGATTGTGAGAATAGGTCAGAACCCGAGTATGGGGTCTTTCTTAATGACACCCAGACTGACCTGACTCCTGAGACTGAGTTAGAGTGAGTACGAAGTTGAGGGAGAACAACCTGAGCAGTTAGTGTGTGTTCTCCAACATAGTCTCCTAACTCCCAAGACTCCTACTGACGATGACTGGTTGAGTAACAATATCTTTCGTACCACCGCCCGCATACAGGGACAGTTCTGCTCTATCATTATAGACAGCGGTAGTATGGAGAACTTTGTTTCTCAACGCATGGCAGATAAGCTGAAATTAAAAACGCAGCTCTTAGGAAAACCCTACAGTCTGTCATGCGTCACTAGTAGCACTACCACTCCTATCACGCACCAGTGTCTCGTAGAGTTTTTCATAGGCAGTACGTATCAGGACGTTGTATGGTGTCATGTAGCTACTATTGAGGTCTGTCACATCCTGCTAGGACGACCTTGACAGTATGATAGACATGTAGTTCATGATGGTGTGAAGAACTCTCACTCCTTCGAGCGCAATGGTCGCAAGATCGTTCTTTTTCCCCAGAAGAATGGTCTTGTTCCCAAAGCCCCAGAGAGGACTTCACCCCCTTCTACTATTGTCTTTGTGATATCCTTCCCCTTCGCCACCATGTTACTGACTAGGTCCAAATTCTAGGAGGAGATGAAGGATAGTGAGGTCGTTTATATGTTATCTGATATCGACACTACCCCTGTTATATTAGACATCCCTAGTAGTACAGTGCGACCCCTCATAGATGAGTTCTCTGAGATCATGCAGGAGGAACTTCCTGATCAGCTACCCCCGAAGAGAGACATACAGCACTGCATAGACCTCATCCCAGGAGTTATCTTACCTCATTTTCCCCACTATCGCATGAGTCCGAAAGAGCATGAGGAGCTACATAGGCAGGTGACCGATCCGATTTCGAAGGATTACGTTAGAGAGAGTATGAGTCTGTGTGTCGTCCCCGCACTTCTAGTTCCTAAAAAAGATGGGACATGGCATATGTGTGTGGATAGTCGAGCGATTAACAAAATTACAATCAAATATTGTTTTTGATTCCCCGATTGGATGACATGTTAGATACGTTTAGTCGATCTCGTGTATTTTCAAAGATTGACTTAAAAAGTGGATACCACCAGATTAGATTTCGACCTGGGGACGAATGGAAGACTGCATTTAAGACTAATGAAGGATTGTACGAATGCTGGTGATGCCCTTTGGTCTCTCCAATGCACCCAGCACGTTTATGCGTGTGATGAACCAAGTGCTTAGACCACTCATAGGAGTTTGCGTCGTGGTGTATTTTGACGATATTTTGATTTATAGCACTGATTAAAATCAGCACATGATTCATCTTAGGCAGGTCTTAGAGATCCTACGAGAAAATAAGCTATATGTAAATTTGAGGAAATGCAAGTTTCTGACTGATAACCTGACCTTCTTAGGATATTTCGTTTCTTCTGAGGGCATTAGAGTTGATAGAGAGGACAAGGCGATAGAATCATGCCTTAGCCCTGGGACGATTATTGAGGCTCGAGGATTTCATGGACTAGCATCTTTTTATTGGCGGTTTATTCGAAACTTTAGTACTATGATAGTACATGTGACTGATTGTCTGAAAAAGTGAGTGTTTATTTGGACTGAAGAAGCCGAGCGAGCGTTTCTTTTGGTGAAAGAGAGACTCATGAGTGAGCCTGTGTTAGCGCAGCCTGATTTTGAGAAAAATTTTGAGGTTGACTGTGACGCATCGATCGTAGGCATTGGTGCAATCTTGAGTCAGGAAGGTCGACCCATAGAATTCTTTAGTGAGAACCTGAATGAGGCGAAGACTAGATATTCCACATATGATTTAGAGTTTTACGCTATTGTTCAGGCTCTCCGTCATTGGAGACACTACCTGATTCAGCGTGATTTTGTGTTAAACACTGATCATGAGGCTCTGAAGCATCTGAACTCCCAGAAGGAGATCAGACGCCATGTCAAGTGGGTTGCTTACCTGCAGGAGTTCACGTTTCACTTGAAGCACAAACCCGGAGTCACAAATCGAGTTACCGACGCACTTAGACGACGCACCCATCTGCTAGTCAAGTTGCAGTTGTGCATCACTGACTTAGACTCACTGTGAGACTTATACTCCACTGATCCTTTTTTTCCATGACATTTGGATTTCATATGAGCATAGTGGGACAGATACCACCACACAGTATGTCGTGAGTGAGGGTTATTTGTTTAGGGGCACTCGCCTTTGTATTTGTGAAGGGCCAATTCACGCGACACTACTTAGAGAGTTCACTCGTTTGGGTTAGGTGGACACGTAGGCCGATCCAAATTATTAGATCTCGCAAGTCCTCGTTACTATTGGCCAAATATGAAGAGTGATGTCACTGAATTCGTCAGGCACTACACCACCTATCAGCTGTATAAAGGGGCATGCGCAAAACACTGGATTATACACCCCCTTACTGATACCTGAGCAGTCATGGGATGACATCTCGATGGGTTTCATGGTAGGACTTCTCCTCACTCAGAGGAAGGTCGATTCTATTTTTGTAGCCGTAGATCGATTTTCAAAAATGACACATTTCATTCTGTGTAGAAAACCTAGTGTTGTACATGTTGCCGAACTTTTTTAAAGAAATCCTTAGACTGCACGGAATTCCTAGATCGATCACGTCTAATAGGGATACTTGATTCATGGGGTATTTTTGGAAAACACTGTGGGCACGACTAGATACCAAACTTGAATTTAGCAGTGCATATCACTCTCGGACTGATGGGCAGACTGAGGTCGTTAATAGGAGTTTGGGGGACCTTCTTAGGTATTTGACTGGAGAGAATCTGAAATAATGGGATCTTATACTGCCACAAGCTGAACTTGCATTCAATAATTCTGCTAATCATTCCACCGCTAAGAGACTGTTTGGCGGAGCAGCAGCACAGCCGCATGCCGTTGTTTTTGTTGCTGCCCCGCCAAACATCAAAATAAACATGGTGTTTTTTGGGCGGTGGCTGAAGTCACCGCCCAAATTGCGGTGCAGCAGCGCTGCAGTATTTATATATATATATATTATATTAACTTTTAATATTATACATATTATCTATTTATTAATTCGTATGGGAAACACACAAGCCTAAGGTCACTCGAGTCGTCCGTGAATCAGACGAAAACGAGCCATCCTAGCACTGCAAATTGTTTATTTATATATTAATGTTTTAATTAATATATATATAAATATTTTATTATTAATGTTGATGATCGCCCGGCTTGAAAATCTGATCGTCATAACCCCAATTCGGAGCATGTTTTGTTTGAAAATCTCTAGGGAGAGCCTCATCAATTAATAAATAAACTTATATTAATTTATAATTAAACATTTTAACATTTAATTTTTAAAATAATTAATTAATGATTTAATGTTTAATAATTTTTGTTGTGCGTCACTCGAAGCGCTCGTAAATTGGTCAAAAATGAATCGTCCTAGCTCGTGAGCGAGTCGAGCGCACATACGTGTGTTCTGATGTCCCTTTGAAATATCAAACGACCTCGAAATTGTGCGAGAATGTGTCCGCTCGTTCGAATATATTTTGGGGAACCTCATCAATATTAATATATTTACTTTTATAATTAAATAAAATTAATGTCGAGCAAATTGTTTATTTATTTTTAGATTTCGTAAATTCTCCGGGTTGTTTAATTATTACTATCACTGTTTAATTCTGCACCAAAGTTTCACACAGCACTATAAATACAGCTTTCCAAAAAGTTTCATAAATTTTTTCACCACTGCAAAACAGTTTATTCTTGCACCACTGTTTCCCACAAATGCCTCATGCACCGCCACAGCTTAGACAAACAGGCCCTAAATCTCCTTTCGAGATTATTTACGGATATCATATATCACATCTGCTTGATCGGCACTCTCTCCTGAATCATGAACGTATTTCCTTTGATGTGTATGGTCATGTTGATTATTTAAAGGAATTGCAAAAAAATATTACTAATAAATTGAGAGCGACTTCTAAAAATATAAATACATGGTTGATCGGCATCGCTGGGAGTTATATTTTTTAGAAGGAGATTGGGTGTATGCTTATCTCAGAAAGCAGAGATTCACTCCGGGAACTTACCATAAGCTACAGCAGACGAAGTTTGGCCCGTTCCAAATTCGGAAATGCATCGGGGAGAATGCCCATCTCCTATATTTGCTCGTTGAATTCGTTACCTCCATGATATTTAACGTGACCGATCTGATACCATTCTATGGAGATCCACCCAATTCCATCCCAAGCCCACCTACGGCGGCTCCGGATATTCCTCCCGACTAGCGCCAGTGCAGACGCCCACCACTGAGGAGATAGATCAGGTTCTTGATGTACGAGAGTTTCATACTCGCCAAGGGACTTATCAGCGCTACTTGGTCAAGTGGCCAAATCAAATTTTCGCGTGCGTAATTTCAACGTCGTCGCTCTGAGCTTCGAGAAATTCGTTAACATCATTCGAGTGGATATCTTAAGAGATTTACGAGTCAAACCCTCCACGGAATTGCCATAACCACAAGCAGAAATTGAAGAACAATAACTTAGAAATAACGATATTGGCGGTGGTGCGAACGCAAAGGCAATCCCAAGTTTAATTAAATGAAATGCATAAAGCAATACTAAGACAAAGAGAGCAGTCGGTATACCAAACAGCCGCAGAGTTTGTTGTGTACATTGGAATATATGTACCTGATTTGAAGAAGCATCACCCTACTCAATGATATACATCAAGGTGTATTTGATGTGCTTTGAGTTTATTTGTGCAGGTTAAGTAACTGCAGGATTGTAGGAAAAGTTTCTAAGTTCATGTGTCGACACCTAGAAGAAATGTGTTGACACTTAAGAAGGCTTGTGTCGACATCCAGAGAAGCTGTGTCGACACTTGAAGTAATTGTGTCGACACCAGAAAAGCAGAGTCGACACCAGAAGAAAAGTGTCGACACATACAGGCAGTGTCGACACACAGTGAAGAATTGTCTACATAACCAGTGTCGACACTTAGAAGCGGTGTCGACACTCAGAGAAACTTTGTCGACATCAAAAGTGACGACACCAGGAGGCTATGTCGACACTCAGCGAACTTCAACAAAGTTTAAGTACATGTGTCGACACAAAAGAGATGTGTCGACACAAATCAGCAAAATTTCAACACATGAAGGCAAGTGTCGACACAAAGGAGATGTGTCGACACTCAGCAAAATTTCAACACATAAAGGCATGTGTCGACACAAAGGAGATGTGTCGACACTCAGCAAGTCTCAACACAAGAAGATCTGTCGACACAAAGGAGTTGTGTCGACACACAGCAGAAATCAACTAAGTATTGAAGAAGAAGTACTTGTGTCGACACACTCAATCAGTGTCGACACATTCTACAGAAGGCTTGTGTCGACACACAGAATCAGTGTCGACACACAGAATCAGTGTCGACACATTCTGAAGAAGCAGTGTCGAGAAGCTGTTACAACAACACAAGGAGTTGTGTCGACACCATCAAGGCTAGTGTCGACACTTAGTCTACTTGTGTCGACACTTAGTCTATTTGTGTCGACACATAATGGCTATCTGTCTCGACACTTTCAGACAGTGACAGAGATTTCAAGAAGTGACTGGATGACTTGACAGCTGCCATTTCAACCGGTCAACTGCGACTGTCAGAGCTGTCAGAAGGTTGTTAGAAACCGGATCAGCCGGTTTCCTTGGAGGAAGACTATTTATAAGACCTTTCTCCTGCGACAGAAACAACAATCAGTGATCAATGAATTGAAAAACAACACAACAAAGAAGAAGACCTTCCAGAGAAGATCTAAGTAGTTGGAGAGAGAGAGCTCCTTCTAAGAAGAACAGCTGTTGAATCAGGCTGAAAAGTAAGTTTCAGATTGAGATATGATTCTCAAGACAGAAGTTGATAGAAGATCATCTTCAAAAGAGACTCAACCCTACTGTGTTCTAATTCAAGAAGCTTTGAAGAAAGTCAAGGGAGGTTGATCTCTGCAAAGTTCTATCAAGAACTCATCAAGAAGACAGTCAACGCATCTCTCTCTTTCAGAGTTGTGGTTAAACACTTTGTATACTTTATTTTCTGTAGGATCCTAAGGGATCTGAGCTGTAAGCCTAATTTATAAAGGCTGAGGTAGGGATATTGTGCCAGAGTGTAGGAGATTTTATTCTCTGAGTGTAGGCCTTGATTGTAGGCTGAGGTAGGGTTGTTTAGCCTGAGTGTAGGTCTTGGTGAACACTGAGTGGTAAGGCTTTGTGCCTGAGTTGTAAGAGTGGGGACACTCTGAGTTGTAGGAACCTGTTTGGGGTTCTGAGCTGTAAGATCTGAGGATCTGAGAAGAAGTGGAGAAGTTAGGCCGAATCTAGTACACTACTAGATATGCGAAGGGGAAAGTGGATGTACCCAGACCTTTGGGGAACCACTATAAATCATGTGTGCACTTTGGGTATGTTTGATTGTATGTTTGCTGTGTTGTGATAATTGTAGAATTGCATTTACTGTATAGTATTTCTGCCTTTAAAGTTAAAAAGATAAAGGTCACATATTCACCCCCCCCCTCTAGGTGATTAGGCATTAGTTCTTTCAAGTGGTATCAGAGGGAGGTTACTCAAAAAGAGACATAACAGTCTGAGTAAAATCCTGTAGGCAGAATCAGAATAATCAAGATTCAAGAAAATGGGTTTAGTGAGAATCACAAATAGCTTGGATCCATGAAATTGCCAATCTGTAGAAAAGAGATTTTTGGCATATGGAAAGAGAGGGTTAGACTTTTTATGTAAGCATCTGACCCAAGAATATACATCACAGTCAAAGAATGGTCATATGTGCCAATGAAAGTATCTATTCTGGATGCAAATCAGAGAACTCTCAAAGACTATTCAGAAATGACTAAAGATGAAATTATTCTGGCCACTATGGACAAGAGGGCCCAGAATATTATTGTTAGTGCAATTGATGATGCAACATTTCAGAATTTAATTCAATGTAAAACTTTTAAAGAAATGTGGGACACATTAATTGTCTATATGGAGGGATCAGAAGAATTAAGACAAGACAGAAAGTCTTTATTAAATCAGGAATATGAAAGCTTCAGACAAGAAAAGTCTGATAGCATTACTTAATGCTACAAAAAGTTCTATATGATAGTAAATGAATTGATGTCCTATGGAAGAGAATACAGCAACTATGAGCTGAATGATAAGTTCTTAAGATCTCTGACTAAGGACTGGGACATCAAGATTTGTGTCATTAGGGAAATGGCCAAATTAGCTGATATACCTCCTCCAACTTTGTTTCGAAAACTGTTATCTTATGAGATGCAGTTAATGGTTAGAAAGGAGCAAGAGAAGACTATTAGAGTGGAGCACAAGGAAAGATCTGTGGCCTTCAAGACTGAAATCACTAGGAAATATAGAAGCAAGTCTCCATCTCCACCTCAAATAGTTGCAGAGGCTGAGACAGATAATTCAGAAAGCAAGAATTCAGATAGCAGGGAAAGTGATGAAGACTTTGTTGCTTTTACAAGACATTTTCAAAAGTTTCTGAAGAAGAAGCAGTGGAGGTCTAAGTCATCCACTTCACAGACAAAAGATGACTACTATCAGAAAAGGAAGTCATCAAGAAATGACAGAAGAAAGTCCAAGCCAAGTAAAACTGTGTTAGAAGTAGCGAATATGCAGTAACAAACGGATAGAGTTTTGAATAATTGAAACTTTATTATCCAAAAAAGATATTTATTACAAAGGTATGTCCTCCCTTATATAGAATGGAGGAGAGATGAGAGAATACAAATAAGAGATGTGGGACTAAAAATGTACATGACTAAGCGGACTATACAAAATAAACCGCACAAGCCGCGCGTGTTAGACAGAAGGGCTAACCGCACGCAAGCTACCACAAGAGAAGAAGAGAGATCGCCAGGGAAGACCGCTAGACCGCCCGGTCACCAAGCCGGCTGAGACAAACCGCCAGACCGCGCGGTCTTCAACCCGCCAAGACAGACCGCCAGACTGCCCGGTCACCAACTTCAACACTCCCCCTCAAGCTGGAGCATATATATCGATCATGCCCAGCTTGTCGCAAACATGAAGAAACGAGACGGAAACTGGCTTGGTGAAGATGTCAGCCAGCTCTCTATCAGAAGTAACAAAGGAGTGCAATTTGTTCCTTTAAGATCTCTTCACGAATGAATGACAGTCGACCTCAATGTGCTTGTTCTTTCATGGAAGACCGATTTTTGGAATGTATATGGCTGCCTTGTTATCACAGAACATAGGTAGAGGATGGTTGTATACCTCTCCTAAATCTAGCATGAGAGCCCGCAACCATTTTAACTCACAAGTGGTCGACGCCATACTGCGATACTCAGCTTCTGCACTGGACCTGAAGACAACAAACTGCTTCTTGCTCTTCCAGCTCACCAGATTTCCCCCAACAAAGGTGCAAAAACCTGGGTTGACTTGCGATCCCCTTTGTCATCAGCATAACTTGCATCTGAGTAGGCTTCAATCCTCATATGACCATTCTTCTGAAAAAGTAATCCTTTCCAGGCGCTGCTTTGACATACTCCAAGATCCGCAAGGCGGACTGTAGATGGTACTCCCTAGGAGCTTGCATGAATTGACTCACCTTGCCCACAGCATAGGAAATGTCGGGTCTGGTCACTGTGAGATATATGAGCTTACCAACCAGACGTCTGTACTGCGAACTATCTGAAAGAGGAGGCGAATCATCTGTCCAGGTTTTGTCTTCTCCAGGTGTCATGGGGCATCGGGCAGGTTTTGCTCCAGTCAACCTTGCCTTTTTTAAAAGATCAAGGGCATACTTACGCTGAGAGAGAACTAAGGAGTCGGGCTTCCGAGAGATTTCGATCCCCAGAAAGTACTTTGGAGAGCGCATATCTTTCGTGATCAGATGTTGGCGAAGATGTCGCTTTGTCAGGGCAACCCCTTCCTGGTCATCACCAGTGAGAAGAATATCATCGACGTAACAGCAAGAACAACCAGCCCCGAGGGAGTTTTGCGAATAAAGAGAGAGTGATCAGCAAGCTTCGCGAAACCATCAACAACACCGTCCACGATGCCGCTGAACTTGTCAAACCAAGCTCGAGGGCTCTGCTTGAGGCCATAAATTGCCTTCTGCAGCCTACATACTCGTGTCTCCCCCTGAGCAACATACCTAGGAGGTTGCTCCATGTAAACTGCCTCGTGAAGATCACCATAAAGGAAGGCATTCTTGACATCCAGCTGAGAAATCGGCCAATCCCGATTGACTGCCACAGAGAGAAGGACCCGGATAGTGCTGAGACGAGCCACGGGGAGAAGGTGTCAAAGTAATCAACCTCATAGGTCTGAGTGAAACCCTTAGCAACAAGGCGAGTCTTATAACGATCCACAGTGCCATCGGGGCCAAATTTGACCACAAAGACCCAGCGACACCCAACAACATCAGTGCCGAAGGGAGGAGGAACAAGAGTCCAGGTACCCCGCTCAGTTAGGGTCGTCATTTCCTCATCCATGGCCATCTCCAATGAGGAATAGCAAGGGCCTCCTGGTAGGAGCGGGTGTGGCAGTGGCAGAGATAGCCAGTGCAAAAGCCCTGCGAGAAGGGGTAAGACGATCATAGGAAACAACAGCAGCAAGGGGGTGTAGGGTACACGTCCGCACCCCTTTACGAAGAGCTATAGGAAGATCCAGGTCATCGGCCCGCGGCATCCGGAGCATCCGTGGTAGAGAAAGCTGGCCCGGGAGTAGAGAGCGACGGCAGCGGAGAGGAGGGAGAGGGTGGGGAAGAAGGGAGAGAGAGAGGTGGAGGGAGAGGAGGGGATGGAGACGGTGTAGGGGTGGAGATTGAGTAGGAGGCGAGGGAACGAAGGGAACGATAGGAGAATCAGAAGCGGGGAGAAGAGGAGAGGAGTCATCCGAGAAGTAGGAGGTATTCTCGAAGAAGGTGACGTCAGCAGAGACGAACTGCTTACGAAGGACGGGATCAAAGCAACAATAGTCTTTCTGAGTGTGGAGTACCCCAGAAAGACACATTTGGTGGAGCGAGGTGAGAGCTATCACGGGTGGCAGAAGGGGTATGCACAAAGGCAGTGCATCCAAAGATTTGGAGAGGGAGAGGAAACGGCTCCTTGTCCGGATACAGAATGAAGAACGGGGTTTTGCCGTGGAGAACCGTGGAGGGAATGCGATTGATAGGTAGCAGGCAAGGAGAACAGCATAGCCCCAATAGGAGCGAGGAACATGCATCTGGGTCATCAAGGTGCGAGCGACATCGAGGAGGTAACGGTTTTTGCGTTCGGCCACACCATTTTGTTGTGAAGTATAGACACAACTAGTTTGATGAATAATCTCATTTTGCATGCAGAAGGTAGAAAAGTCATGACTGATATATTCTTGGGCATTATCAGATCGGAAAACTTTGATAGAAACATCAAACTGAGTTTTGATCATGAGATAGAAGGACATCCATACAGAGAATAATTCGGAGCGATCTTTTAATAGATACACCCACGTACAGCGAGAGAAATCATCAATGAACGTGACAAAATATGAACTACCCCGACCAATGGTAAGAGTAGGAGAAGGACCCCAAATATCGGAGTGGATAAGATCAAACGGACGGGTAGAGCCACGAACGTGCTTTGGATGGAAGGAGGAGCGGTGATGCTTGCCAAGCTGACAGGCCTCACAGTTGAGCGGAGGACTTTGTGGAGGAAGGTGGGGCAGAAGTTGACGAAGAAGACGGGGAGGAGCATGACCAAGACGGAGATGCCATTGGAGAATATCTGTGGAGGTGGAGGAGAAGGTGGAAAAAGCAGAAATGTTGTCCAGGAAGTAGAGGCCGCCACTCTCAGTTCCAGTAGCAATCGTCCGTTGGGAGTCCGGATCCTGAAAAGAGCAAGAAGTAGAAGTAAATGTGACAGAACACTGTAATTGCTTGCATAGAGAGGTAACAGATAATAAGTTGCACGGGAACTGGGGCACGTATAGAGTATCCGCCAAGTGAAGAGACGAAGTGACATGAACTATCCCCGTCCCATGTACTGATGATGAAGAGCCGTCAGCGAGAATAACCGGGGGCAACCGATCATGTTTGTCGAGGAGAGAGAAACACTGGAGATTGCCGGTCATATGATTTGTAGCACCAGTGTCGATCAGCCATTTTCCTTGAGTAACAACGTGGGCACGAGCAGAAGACGTGACAACCGAGGCGAATGGCTTAGAGGAGGATATGAAAGCCATGAAGGGAGGAAAACGAAACTGCAGCGGTCTCGGTGACAGCACAGCAACGGCAAGAAGGGCCACGACCAAGGTGCAGAGCAAGGCAAAAGGGGAAGAAGAGGGAAGCACAAGCCGCGCGACTGAACAGGAGGTCGCGGCGACTAACAAGCAGGAGCGGCTAAAGGAAGAAAGGCAGAGAGGCCGCTCAACCAAGGAAGAATCCGCGCGAACAGAGAGAAAGCCGCGGGAGAAGATAAGAGAGCAACCGCGCGAAACCGCAGCGGTTTAAAGGGAAGAAGCCGCGCGAACACTAGCGGCCAGAAGACAGACCAAGGCACGGCGGGGAAGAGGTCGCGCAGACTGAAAAGTTCGAGCGAACAGAAGAGAAGAGGAAGCAAGAAGCAGCAGCGACAACAACAAGTCGCAAGCCGGGCGAACAGAAGCAGGCCGCGCAGCTAGGGGAAAAACAGGCGGCTAGAAGGAAATAGGTCGCTGCGACAACCAAACCGGTCGCGGCGACGAAGAGCAGCAAGAGAAGAGAAGCAACAAGCCGCGCGAACAGAGTAGCGGGCGGAAGAGAGGACAAGTCGCGAAGACAGGTCGCGAGAAGAAGAAACAAGCGGCGAGAAGCAGAGAGCGCACACAATCAGGAGGAAAAGACCGTGTCCTCTGATACCATGTTAGAAGTAGCGAATATGCAGTAACAAACGGATAGAGTTTTGAATAATTGAAACTTTATTATCCAAAAAAGATATCTATTACAAAGGTATGCCCTCCCTTATATAGAATGGAGGAGAGATGAGAGAATACAAATAAAAGATGTGGGACTAAAAATGTACAGGACTAAGCGGACTATACAAAATAAACCGCACAAGCCGCGCGGTTAGACAGAAGGGCTAACCGCACGGCTACCACAAGAGAAGAAGAGAGATCGCCAGGGAAGACCGCTAGACCGCCCGGTCACCAAGCCGGCTGAGACAAACCGCCAGACCGCGCGGTCTTCAACCCGCCAAGACAGACCGCCAGACCGCCCGGTCACCAACTTCAACAAACTGCATCCTCAAAGATTGTATGTTATTGTTGCAATAGACAAGGACATGTAGTGTTGACTGTCCTGAAAAGAGGAAGGAGTCAACTGACAGAAAGAAGACACAGTTTAAGGGCAAAAAGGAAAAGTCCTTTGTTGCCAAGAAAGACAAAAGTTTGACTGATCAGTCATCTTCAGAAACAGATACAGAAGCTGAAGTCTATATTGGTTTATTTGCTGAAGAGGAAGAAGATGAGTTCATGCAGCTAATGAACTCAATTTATGAGAATGAGGACATTCAGTGCAAAGGGATGATGGTCTTATTTGAAGGTGACAAAATCGAGGATCAGCCTGCACCAAGTAAGGTACAAAGTTGTTCTTCCAGTTCAATTTCTAGTACTGAGTCAGAATCAGATACATCTGCATCAAGTGATGTGGGTGGGTTTGAATCTGAAGGAGATATTCATCAGTTAATTGATGAATATAGGGACTTGTTGCAGGCCTTGAAGAAAAGCAAAACCTTAGCCAAAACTCAGGCAAAGAAGATTGTTAGTCTTAAATTGGCTGTTGCTGATTCAGACAAGTTATTTGATCAGAAACAGAATGAAATAGCCAGGCTGAAGAACATTATTGTTATTCAGATGGGTACTATTACATTTAAGAATGATCAAATTAGAAATCTGGAGGCTAGACTTTAGAAGAAGAGAGAGATTGTAGCAAGTTTTTCTAAACCAAAATCTGTTTTACCTTTGATAGATGAGTTTGTACCTCATAAGGGTAAAACTGGATTGGGGTTTACAAAACTTGTCTGGACAGTAAAGTCCAAATCTAAGGGCAAAGTCTCAGCACTAAACAAGAAGGCTGCAGTAGAAAATTCAGCCAGAGTTGTACCTAAACAAAGGTACAACAGGTTTAAGTGCTGGTGTTGTGGCAAGATAGGCCACTTTGTTATAGATTGTTGGCACGATTTAAGTGTCAAGGAGAGTAGCAAACTACCTGCTAGAAGAGCTACAGGTAGTTTTGTTAAAAGTCAAACTAACCTGCACCAAGGACCCAAGAATTATTTGGGTTCTAAAGTTAAGTAATTTGTTTTGCAGGTGAGTCCAAGTGGTCATGCCCCTATATGGTACTTGGACAGTGGATGTTCCAGGCACATGACTGGAACTAGGGGATTGCTGAACGAATATACACCATTCAAGGATGGCCCTAAAGTTACCTTTGGTGGTTCAGAAAAAGGAATCATCAAAGGCTTTGGCAACATTTCTAGTAACCAAATTACAATTACTCAAGTGGTTTATGTAAAGGGTTTGAAACATAACCTCATTAGCATAAGTCAGCTGAGTGATTTAGGATATGACATCTCATTT
This sequence comes from Platanthera guangdongensis, assembly GCA_039583875.1. NCBI lineage: Eukaryota > Viridiplantae > Streptophyta > Magnoliopsida > Asparagales > Orchidaceae > Platanthera > Platanthera guangdongensis. Next base: position 125,809,825 of record CM077155.1, on the reverse strand, counting down.
GTCAAGGATGGTTGTCATATCAAAAGGTCAAGTGATCAAAAGATCATTCTGACAGGATATAGGAAGAGAAATGTCTATTGTCTAGACATTATGTGTGAGAACATTGTTTCTCCTATTTGTCTTGTAGCTGATGAGAAAGTCTCACATTGTGTTAAATGGCACAAGAGGTTGGCTCATCTTAACTACAAGACAATTGGCCAACTCTTTAGCAAAGAGTTAGTGAGGAATGGTCCTCAGGTTAAGGGCCTGTTTGGGAGGGCTTTTTAGCTTCTTTTCATTTTCTGGAAAACGATAACACACTTAAGAAACCGTTTGGATTGTCTACCGGTGGGAAAAGCTACCGCGAAAAACTCCATTTTCTCATCTTTTGGAAAAGTCACTTGCCACCTACTTTTACCTTTTTGAAAAGCACTTCTTCATCACAAAATTTACGCCCGTGCGCAGAATTTTCGCCCGGGCACGAAATTTTCGTCCGGGCAGACATTTTTCGCCCAAGTGCGGGGTTGTTCGCCCGGGTGCGCTTTTTTCGCCCGAGTGCGGTTTTTTCGCCCGGGCATGATCTTTATCACCCGGGCGGGTTATTTTCGCCCAACCGATTTTTTTGTCTGGGCGCATTTTTTTTTGCCCGGCCGAGATTTTGTCACCGGAGCGCCCCCGTGGCGAATTTTTTGCTCGGACGCGAATTTTTTGTCGAGATGTGATTTTTTCGCTCGCTGGTGATTTTTTTCCCCAGCCGCGTATTTTTTCTCCCGGATGCTATTTTTTTCGCTCGAATGCATTTTTTCGCTTTCGGGCAAAAATATCAAGTCTGTGAAAAAATATCGTGTCCGGGCTAAAAATTCATGCCCATGCAAAAAATTCACCTCCGGGCGAAATATTCGCGCCCGGGCGAAAAATTCACGTCCGACTGAAAAATTGGCGCTCCGACAAAAATATTGCGCCCGCCCGAAAAATTTGCGCCCGGGCGGAAAATATCACACCCGGGCGAAAAATTCACGGTCGGGCGAAAAAATCGTGTCCGGGTGAAAAAACCGCGTCGCGGCGAAAAAACCCCGTCCCGGCGAAAAAACTGCGCCCGGGCCAAAAAACCGCGTCTAAGCGAAAAAATCGCGCCCGGGCGAAAAAATCGCGCTCGTTCGAAAAAACCGCTCATGGGCTAAAAAACCACGCCCGAGCGAAAAAAACAGTTCCCGCTCGAAAAAAACGTGTCAGGGCAAAAATAATGGCGCATTTTCGCCCCCAATGCATATTTTTGGTCGGGTGCGCATTTTCCGCCTTGAAGCACATTTTTGGCCCGCGCGCTCATTTTCCCCCGGATGCAGTTTTTTAATAAAAAATGTTACCGTCGCGGAGATTTGTCAAACGGTTTATAAAGTGTTTTTTTTTTCTGAAAAGCTCTATAAATTGAGTTTACCCAAACAGTTCTCCTTTTCTAACATACATTTTTCAAAAGCTCCTTTTTCTACCAGTCTTTTGTCACCACTCATTCTCCTTTCTGAAAAGATTTCCCAAACAGGCCCTAAGTGTATCAAGGATGGGATATGCTCAGCTTGTCAAAAAAGCAAGCAAACCAGATCCACCTTTCATAGCCTTGAGAACAAAGATGTTGTGAGGTGTCTATACCTCTTGTATATGGATCTTTTTGGTCCTATGCCAGTTCACAGACTAGGTAGGAAGGTCTACACATTTGTGGTTGTAGATGACTATTCAAGGTATTCCTGGGTGTTCTTCCTTACACAAAAATCTGAAACCCAAATTATCTTATATAGTTTTATAAAAAAAATAAAGAAAGAAATGGACAATACAGTGGTCAAAATCAGAAGTGACCATGGTACTGAATTTCAGTCTGACAGTATGACAAAACTGTGTGAAGAATTTGAAATTTTTCAGGAATTTTCCTCACCAATAACACCTCAGCAAAATGGTATTGCTGAAAGGAAAAATAGAACATTGATAGAGGCTGGTAGAACTCTATTGAGTGACACATCTCTCCCAGAATATTTTTGGGCAGAGGCAGTAAACACTGCTTGTCATGTGATCAATGGGGCTACTATCACCAAGAGCCACAAGAAGACCCCCTATGAGATTGTGAAAGGCAGAAAACCAAATTTATCCTATTTCAGGATCTTTGGTTGCAAGTGTTATATACTTAACAATGGAAAGTCTTATATAACCAAGTTTGCTGTCAAATCTCAAGAGGGGATCTTTGTTGGGTATAGCAATAATAGTAAGGCTTATAGGGTCTACAACTTGATTACTCAAGTTGTAGAAGAGTCTGTTCATGTAGTTTTTGATGAAGCTAAACTTATTAACAATGAATTGCCAAGAAGTGTTTGCAGCTCTACATGTGTAACTAAGAAGATGGACAAGCTTACCTTAACAGAGTGTTCTTCTGCAAGTCAGCAAGTGGAAGATAGTGGCTGTTGTCCAAGGGGAGTACAAGATACTCCTGATGCTGAAGAAGACCAAGAGATGCAGCTGAATGAAGAGACTGAAGGTGTACAATCTGAAGACAGGCTGCCTCCAGCAAACAGACATTTAAAGGATCATTCAGCCAATCAAATAATTGGAGATCCTAGACAAGGGGTGCAAACAAGGAGCAGGAATCATAAGTACAGTTCTTTACTCCAGTTTTTATCCCAAGTGGAGCCAAAGAAGTTTGAAGAAGCTATCATAAACTCTCATTGGATTGAGGTCATGCAAGAGGAGCTGAATTCAATTCAAAAGATGCAAAGTCTGGGAGCTAGTTCCTAAACTCAAGGACCACAACATTATTGGAACTAAGTGGATCTTTAGGAACAAGTTGGATGAAAATGGAATAATCATAAAGAATAAAGTTAGGCTTGTTGCAAAGGGATATAGGCAGGAAGAAGGTATTGATTTTGATCAAACCTTTGCTCCAGTAGCAAGACTGGAAGCAATAAGGATGTTTCTTGCCTATGCAACATATCAAGGATTTAAGGTATATCAAATGTATGTTAAGTCAGCTTTTCTGAATGGAAATCTGAAGGAAGAAGTCTATGTAGAGCAGCCATCAGGTTTTGTTGATTCTCTTAAACCTGATTATGTTTATAGACTTAGGAAGGCTTTGTATGGGTTAAAACAAGCCCCAAGGCTTGGTATGAAACTCTGTCTAGTTTCCTCATTGAGAACAAATTCTCAAGGGGGAAAATAGACAAGACTTTATTTTTTAGGGAATCCAGAGGCAAGATTATCTTAGTCCAAATATATGTATATGACATAATATTTGGCTCTACAGAAAGTAGTATTTGCATAAAGTTTGCAAAACTTATGCAAGGACAATTTGAAATGAGTAGTATGGGGAACTTAAGTTCTTCTTGGGTCTCCAAGTTAGACAGACTGAAGATGGATTATTCATATGTCAGTCTAAGTTCACCCTAGAATTGATAAGGAAGTATGGTATGGAATCATCTACTACCATGAAAACTCTTATGGGGTCAAGCATGTCTCTAAGCAAAGATGATGCAGGAAAACCTGTAGATGAAACTTTGTATAGAGGGATAGTTGGCTCCCTACTGTATTTGACTGCTAGTAGACCAGATATCATGTATGCTACATGTGTCTGTGCTAGGTACCAAGTTTGCTCTAAAGAATCTCATTTGACAGCAGTCAAAAGAATTTTGAGATATCTTAAGGGCACACCTTATCTAGGCCTTTGGTACCCTAGGAATGGAGATTTTGAACTGACAGGTTATTAGATGCAGATTTTGCAGGCTGCAAGGAAGATAGGAAGAGTACCACAGGAACTGTCAATTTCTAGGTGGAAGGCTGGTGCATGGAGTAGCAAGAAGCAAACCAGTGTGGATATCTCCACCGCAGAGTCAGAGTATGTGGCTGCAGGAAGTTGTTGTGCTCAACTTCTATGTATTTAACATCAGCTAGAAGATTATGGTATTCAAGTATGTAGAACACCTTTATTTTGTGATTCTACTAGTGTCATTTCTATTGCAAATAATCATGTCTCTCATAGTAGGAATAAGCACATAGAAATTAAATACCATTTTCTAAGAGAACATGTGGAAAAATAAGACATTTCCCTAAAGTATGTTAAGACAGATAATCAGTTAGCTGATATGTTTACTAAGCTCTTAGATGAAATTAAATTCAATAAGTTTAAAATTGAATTAGGAATGATAAACTTAGAATAGTTTACAAAAATTGGCTAAGTAAAATAGTATCGACACACAGAGTTGTCTGTGTCGACACATAGAAGTGGTGTCGACATTTCAGAGAAATGGTGTCGTCACATCTAGGAAGTCTGTGTCGACACTTCAGATAATTAGTGTCGACACATGCAGTGTAGGTGTCGACACATCCAGGGTGGTGTCGACACTTAGGATTTACACAGGATTCGTCTAGTAGAGTCTCGACTAAGTGTCGAGCTGAGATATATAGGTGTCGACACATATATTCTGTCGACTATACTTGTGTCGACACATAGTTGTCGAGACATTAGAAGTAAGTGTCGACACTTATCAACAGTGTCGACACATTTCAAGTAATTTGACGCGCCTTTTCACCTTCAATTTCAGAAAGGTATAAATAGGTTTTCACCATTGTTTGTCGACACGCTCACTTTAGTTTTGAGACCAAACTTGTGTGTCGACATCTCTCTTCTCTAAATTCAAAATTTCTTCAAACCCTAATGGCGCCCAAGCTAGAATAGAACATTAATGAAGGATATGAGCTCGTGTGACACGCCTTTGATGATGCGGAACCAGAAATCCAAGGTGTGGTAACCCTAATTGTCGAGACTGGATTAGAGTATCTTGTATCAGAACCAATCAAGATCTGGAAGAAGGAGGTCCTTGAATTCTTGAGTGTAGCTACTCTTGATGAATCTGGACTCAAGATTAAGTCCAAAGTTCATGGGGCAAAGGTGAAGGTCTCTCATAAGACTCTAAGAAAAGTTCTACATCTCCCTAGAACTAAAGAAGAGGAAGATGTATCTGCTTCAAAGACAAGGGAGGCACTGGCATGGCTGTGGACTTGATTCAAGCCTGAAAATAGGATCAGTTTTCAACAGGAAAGGCATGAACATGCAAGGCAAGTTTTTATCTGAGATAGTTGGCAAGGTAATACTGAGCAAGCCTGGTGGGCATGATAGAATTTCAGCTCACATGTTCAGTTTGATGACAAGGATAATTTTCAAACTTAATACTGATTGGTCTGCAGTCATGTTTGATAAGATAAAAGAGAGCCTGAAGAAACCCAATCTGGGTAGAATTCTGAGTTTATACTTAGCTGGCAGTATCCCTGAAGTGATGAACCAAGCTGCTGGTTCTAAGATAAACCACATGAGGAGAATGGATGTAAGAATTTTCTCCAGGTGGGATAGAGTGTTGACAAAGGAACTGCCAACTCCAGAAAAGGAAACACCTCAGAAGAAGAAGACAGTCATTGTGGCATAAGAATCCTCAAGTAGCTCAGAGGAGCAAGTGGTGTTTAGTTCAGATGAAGGAGAGGATGGCAATGCTGGACAGTCACCAGCAAGACAAGGAGATGCTCAGAGGCAGGGGGAGCTAGCCCAATTCACCTGGATCCACTCCAGGGGGAGCCTCTACATGTGGATGAGCCAACTCAATTAGAGAGTGAAAGGGCTACCCAAACTATTCTAGAGGTAATTACTGAAGTTAATCAATTAAATTTCCCTATTGAGGATGAAGTTTTAACTGAATCATTACTTGATGTTGATCAGCAAACACATTTACATAGTGAAGCACAAGATGTTGTCATGGAGGACACATCTGTTGCTGATAAAGTAGACTCATTTGCTCCAGAAATAAGAGATTTTCCTGTACAACCTCAGCATGAGTTTACATTAGAAGAGCTGTTCCCTGATCTTGTACAGACAGACCTTGAGAGAGAGATAGCAGATGTTGAGGGGGAGAAGGTAAATCTTGAAGAAGAGCGTGTAGAGGAGCCTGCTAGACAAGAGACTGAGGAGCCAAGAAATGCTGAGGAGCTACCAAGGACTGAGAAGGATTTACATCCTAGTCCTAAGAATAGAGTAGATATTGCTAGTACTTCTGCTTCAGAAGATGAAAAGGCTGCTAGAGCTAAGAAAAGGAAGTTCCAGGTCTTCAAGAGAAGAAGCCAGACCTACAAGAAAGTACTACAGACAATTGCTCCACAGCCTGCCCCAACTACTGATTATAGTTCTCTGATGGTAGCATTGCAAATAAAGCTAGATGAGCAAAGAAAGGCTTTACAAACTTATATGGATGAAGGCCATAAATCACTTCAATTTGATCTTACTCAAGACATAAAATCTATAAGATTTGAAGTGAATCAAAACAAAAAGAAATGACTGATTGTTTCCATAAAGGAGGGAATGCAGTGGTCTATCTGGCTACTCATCAAGAGAATATAAAGAAACAGATTGATGACTTGGCAGTCAAACAAGGATATGTCTGGAGAATCAGCTTAGAATGAATGATAATCTCACTGCTTCTCATAATGTCATTGTCACTGAAATGAAAAATATAGCTACTGCCCAGACTGTTGTAATTGTTACTGCCAAAGAAGCCTTTGATAAGCACCTACACGAGAGCCTAACAGCTGTTAAAACTGTCATTGAAGATTCTCAGAAGGCAATTACTGAAAAGCTCCAAATGTTTAAACTTTTTTATAAAGATGGATTTAACTATTTGAATGCTCAGATACGATTCCAAAAGGATGATCTTAGGGATCATATAGAAAGAGAAGTCATAAAGGGGGAGAGGGTATTAGTCAAAGCAGGCTCTGATCATGCAAAATGGATTTCAAACTCTATCAGAGCTACCCTTGGATATCCACATTTATGTGATGATGATAATGTGCCAGAGTCTGGCATAAATCCTGCTTATTTTGGAGGAGAGCTAGCTGAAATAGCTCAAGTGATATATCCTCCTGCAGATTTTGACATGATACATCAGGAAGTACAATCTATGTATAGTCCTCCTGAGGGTAATCAGAATATTATTCTTGAGAAAGTTGTACAGTCTGTGCCAGAGGCAGTTCTAAAAGAACAAGAGGCACAATTATCTAAGAAAACGTTCAGAGAGCAAGCTAAATTAAGGCCAGACTTTGAGCAATGGAGCTCAATCTCTAGGAATATCATATTAACTGTTTGTAAGGCTGCTAAGGATAATTTCCTAGAGAGAGGCAAATGGTATTCTGACCAGGAATGGAAGAAACATGAGGCTGGGCAAGAGGTCATAGTACAATACAGAAGGAAGGCTAAATTAGGAAAGCTACCTTCTAATGCACAGGAGCCTAGCAAGTATTTCCCTATGTCTTATCACTATTTTGAAAGATAGAAGATAAGGGCTGAAGAACAGAAAAAGAAAGATCTTAAAGGGAAGAAGTCTGCTGATGACAATGAAGTTCTTGTTCAAGCAAAAATTCAATCTGGAAAGGGCATTGTTATCAAGGAACCAGAGCAGCCATAGGATAGAATTTTTCTTAAGTTTACAATCTTGTAATCATTTGCATTTAACTCTATGTAAACTTTTGATTAATGAAAATGTTTGAAGTTGTAAGAACAATGTTATATGTTCAATCTATTACATTATTGTTCTGAGATAATTGTTTATACATGTTCTGTTTATACATGTTTAGTTCTTACCCTGTCATTTAATATTGTTATACATCATATTGAGTATTTGTTATGTATGGTGTATATCATTGACTAAGGGTTATGACTTCTCCAAATAGGGGGAGATTGTTGGGTACATTGGAATATATGTACCTGATTTGAAGAAGCATCACCCTACTCAATGATATACATCAAGGTGTATTTGATGTGATTTGAGTTTATTTGTGCAGGTTAAGTAACTGCAGGATTGTAGGAAAAGTTTCTAAGTCCATGTGTCGACACCTAGAAGAAAAGTGTCGACACTTAAGAAGGCTTGTGTCGACACCCAGAGAAGCTGTGTCGACACTTGGAGTAATTGTGTCGACACCAGAAAGGCAGAGTCGACACCAGAAGAAAAGTGTCGACACATACAGGCAGTGTCGACACACAGTGAAGAATTGTCTACATAATCAGTGTCGACACTTAGAAGCAGTGTCGACACCCAGAGAAACTTTGTCGACATCAAAAGTGTCGACACCAGGAGGCTATGTCGACACTCAGCGAACTTCAACAAAGTTTAAGTACATGTGTCGACACAAAGGAGATGTGTCGACACTCAGCAAAATTTCAGCCCATGAAGGCAACTGTCGACACAAAGGAGATGTGTCGACACTCAGCAAAATTTCAACACATGAAGGCATGTGTCGACACAAAGGAGATGTGTCGACACTCAGCAAGTCTCAACACAAGAAGATCTGTCGACACAAAGGAGTTGTGTCGACACACAGCAGAAATCAATTAAGTATTGAAGAAGAAGTACTTGTGTCGACACACTCAATCAGTGTCGACACATTCTACAGAAGGCTTGTGTCGACACACAGAATCAGTGTCGACACATTCTGAAGAAGCAGTGTCGAGAAGCTGTTACAACAACACAAGGAGTTGTGTTGACACCATCAAGACTAGTGTCGACACTTAGTCTACTTGTGTCGACACTTAGTCTATTTGTGTCGACACATAATGACTATCTGTCTCGACACTTTCAGACAGTGACAGAGATTTCAAGAAGTGACTGGATGACTTGACAGCTGTCATTTCAACCGGTCAACTGCGACTGTCAGAGCTGTCAGAAGGTTGTTAGAAACCGGATCAGCCGGTTACCTTGGAGGAAGACTATTTATAAGACCTTTCTCCTTCGACAGAAACAACACTCTGTGATCAATGAATTGAAAAACAACATAACAAAGAAGAAGACCTTCAAAAGAAGATCTAAGTAGTTGGAGAGAGAGAGCTCCTTCTAAGAAGAACAGCTGTTGAACCAGGCTGAAAAGTAAGTTTCAGATTGAGATCTGATTCTCAAGACAGAAGTTGATAGAAGATCATCTTTCAAAGGAGACTCAACCCTACTGTGTTTTAATTCAAGAAGCTTTGAAGAAAGCCAAGGGAGGTTGATCTCTGCAAAGTTCTATCAAGAACTATCAAGAAGTCAGTCAACTCATCTCTCTCTTTCAGAGTTGTGGTTAAACACTTTGTATACTTTATTTTTTGTAGGATCCTAAGGTATCTGAGCTGTAAGCCTAATTTATAAAGGCTGAGGTAGGGTTATTGTGCCTGAGTGTAGGAGATTTTATTCTCTGAGTGTAGGCCTTGATTGTAGGCTGAGGTAGGGCTGTTTAGCCTGAGTGTAGGTCTTGGTGAAAACTGAGTGGTAAGGCTTTGTGTCTGAGTTGTAGGAGTGGGGACACTCTGAGTTGTATGAACCTGTTTGGAGTTCTGAGTTGTAAGATCTGGGGATCTGAGAAGAAGTGGAGAAGTTAGGCCGAATCTAGTACACTACTAGATAGGCGAAGGGGGAAAGTGGATGTACCCAGACCTTGGGGAACCACTATAAATCCTGTGTGCACTCTGTGTATGTTTGATTGTATAGTTGTTGTGTTGTGATAATTGTAGAATTGCATTTACTGTATAGTATTTCTGCATTTAAAGTTAAAAAGATAAAGGTCATCTATTCACCCCCCCCCCCCCTCTAGGTGATTAGGCCACTAGTTCTTTCAGAGTTGAGTCATAATCCCTATTGGTCACGCACATAAACAATGCCACGGTGATTCACGGCCGGATACGAGTTCGAAGTCGACGGCATGAACAAAACCGGAGCGTCGAAAGCAGGGCTCGAAGTCGACGACGGCCCGACAGCGGTCCTCCCAGGCGGCGCAGGTGGTGTCGTCGTGGGCTAGCAGGATCGGCGGCTAGGTCCTCGGTGCAGATGATGTGTGTGCGGGGCTCTCCAGGCGGTGGCTCATCTCTGAACTCGGCGGCACAGGCAGTGGAATAGGTGGTTGCCGGCAATGAGCAAAGAAGAAGGTTTTTTGTACTCTATGCTCTGTCTGACCTGTTGATCTTCTCATGATTTTGGATTTTATAATACCGGCTGGAATATCTCTCCATACTGGGCAATGGAATATCTCTCCAACAATTCTTATCCCAAATGATGAAATTCTCCATACAAGGCAATATTTCTAATATATTATTGATGCACCCTGCGGTGCATAGTAATGGAGAATCCGGAAAAGGAGCAGCAAACAAGCGGCAAAAACACTGGAGTTTAGTAACAGAACAGCGATAGAGGAGGTGAAAATTGAAATGAATTGGTACTTAACAGAACAGCGGGAAGGAGTAGTGGCACCAATTCGGGATGGTAAGAGGCGGTTGAACCCTTCTCGGGCGAGCAAACACCAGCGGCGGCGGCGTTTCACTGTCGCGTGTAGGCGGAATAGGGCGGCAGTGGTGTCTCACTGTCGCACGCAGGCGGAATAGGGCGGCAGTGGTGTCTCACTGTCGCACGCAGGCAGAATAGGGCAGCAGCGGTTTCTTCGCACAGCTCGCACACAGGCAGGAGGGGAGTGTTGGGCCGAACCCTAGGGAGAAGAGGAGATTTCGTTCTCCCGATTTCGTTCGTGAGTTATTATAAGCTTTTTCCATGGAAATGGTAGGATCGTACGGGATCGTTAGATCGTACGATTCTACGATCCTAAACGGTGATCCTACCGTTTATACGGAATGCACGATCTAGGCTCGCCCGAGGATCATTTCACCCGTAAAAAATTTAAGATCGTACGATCTTACGTGCAGAATTGCGATCTTGACAACATTGGCGGTCACTCCTCAAGTTCGTTGCTCTAACCGACGTGGCCTTACCGGTTAGCATCGTAAAACTGTGTCATCGTGGTCTCTGCTCGTTGCGGCCCGGCTTAGCCGCTGTTGATCTTGTCGTCGATCGAGTGTCAGTCTGCCATCCCTTAGCCATTGCTACATGTTCCTGTCTGTTGTGCATTCTTCTCCTAGCCGCTTCGCTTAACCGCCACTTACTTGGTCATGGATACCTCAACTACCACTTCCACTTCTGCTGCTGCGGATGTCCCTGTTCATGAACTCAGTGACAAGTTGCACATTACCACCATCTCTCTTACCAGAAAGAAAAACTTTGTTGAGTGAGTGCACTCTGTTCGTCGGGTTCTTCAGTCAAAGGGATTACTGCATCATTTGACCCGGGATGTTCCTTGTGCCCCTACCGATGACTGGATTTGAAACGATGGTCGTGTTCAAACATGGCTTCTTAACTCCTTTGATGACGAATCTTACCGCATGGTCATGTATCACAATACGGCCAAGGCGATGTAGGATGAGCTCCACTCTCTTTACTCGGTCAAGGACAGTATCCAACACTTGTATGATATCATCACCGATCTTCAGACTCTTAACATCGGCGGTGCTTCTGACTTTAACTTCATTTGTTTCTCGGTCCAAGACACTGGTTGAAGCCTGAATTCAACATCAGCCCCCAACTACGGATCTCGTTGCCCAGCGAGCTCAAAAGAAAGTAGTTGGTACTGTCATGATGATGGCTCGTGTCCCGCCTCATCTACAGAGTGTTCTGGCTGAGATCCTCTCGTCTGCCACGACTCCCTCGTTCTTTAATGTATGCTCCATGCTGCTAAAGGTTACACCGCCTCCTGATGTTATCGGTCCGCCTTCACCAGCTCTTATCCATCACACTTCAGCGTCATTACTACCTCTCCATCCCCCTACCCGTGAAGGGCGTTCAGGCTCTCGGGGGCAGGGTCGAGGTGGCTGATCGAGGTGGTCGGCTGCGGCGTAAGTGTTCTTTTTGTGGTAAGGATAGACACCTTGAGGCGACATGCTACCACAAACATGGTCTTCCTCCTTGTCTGACTTCTTCCACTACTGCCCACAGTCTTTCTGCCACTCATGCTGACCTTGAAGAAGTTCTCCTCCAGCTCCAGCAACTTCACGGGATGCTCAGCCACCCGTCTTCCTCTGTTGACTTTGTTGCCTCTGTTGCCTCCATCTACAATGAAGGTATCGCTTGTCGCTCCACTAGTCTGTGCTGGATAGTGGATTCAGATGCTACTCACCATATCACTTCGCAAAAGCCGCATCAATACTTAGATTCTTCACATCCTAAGTTTATCACAGTGGCCAATGGCGCCACAGTACCTGTCTACGGCTCTGTTGATATCCCTCTCAACTCCTCTATCTCTCTCCGCTCGGCTCTTCATGTCTCGAGCTACTCATTTAATTTACTTTTTGTTAGTCGTCTCACTGCCGATTTGAATTGCTGTCACATTCACCCTTTCTTCTATTCTTATGCAGGATCGACGAACGCAGAGTATCATTGGTAAAGAACGAATGCAAAACGGGCTCTATCTTCTGGATGTTTTTCCTACAAGCCTCTCTTTTGTCTCCTCCGTTGATTGGCATCGGCGTCTTGGGCATGCTCCTCTTCCAGTCCTCAAGAAGGCCCTCTCTAATATTTCTCTTACAGCTTTTACCTGTGATTCATGTACTTTGGGAAAACGGCATCGTTCCTCGTTTCCTCCTAATTGTACTCGAAGTTCTGCTCTTTTTTTAGAGCATTTGTTTTAGGTCTGTACGAAATAACTAGTACGTCTGGTTATCGCTATTTTATCACTTTTATTTATCATTATTCTCGAACCACCTGATTATACATACTTTGTGATCGCTCCAAGCAAACCCGTGTGTTCTGAGCTTTCGTTCTTGATACTCGCACACAGTTTTCCGACAAAATTAAAACTCTCCGAATAGATAATGCTTGCGAATACACTAGCCATGAATTTGCTAATATCTGTTCTGAATTCGGCATCATTCACCAGACTTTGTGTGCTTATACCCCCCAACAAAACGGGGTAGCTGAATGTAAAAATAGACACCTTCTTGATGTTGCTCGCACCCTCATGATTCAAATGCGGGTACCCAAGATATATTGGAACTTTGCGCTTACGACGGCATGTCATCTCATCAACCATCTTTCTTCCTCCGTACTCTAAAATGCTACTCCGTTTAGTTTCCTCTTCCCTTCTACTCTGTCGTTCTCTCTCACGCCTCGTATCTTTGGTTGCACCTGTTATGTTCACTTACTCGGACCGTCCACAGACAAGTTGGATCTCCGGGCAGCCAAACACATGTTCGTTGGATATTCCCGTACCCAGAAAAGCTATGTTTGTTATTCTCCTACTACCCGCAAGGTGATCATTTCAGCGGATGTTACCTTGCGGGAAGATCAATCATACTTCACCACCCCAAACTCATCTCTTCCACCAAAATCCTTTCCAAGACCTGTCATCCCAGTTACCTTTCCACCACCACTCCTCCCTGACCCGGCTCCCGTTCCCCACACGCTCCCTCTTATCTGTGTCTATACTCGTCGCTCTTTTCGCTCTGTCGCCCCAATGCAGTCGACTTCGACCCCAGACACACTGCGACCTGCTGATTTGACACCTGCCTCCACCACCCATCCCATGGCGAACTATGTATCTTTACATCGCATGTCTCTGGCGCTTCACACCTTTGTTACTCATGATCCTCTATTTTTGTCCCTAACTTTATGCAGGAAGCTCTTCAACATCCAGGTTGGCGGACAGTCATGGTCGAGGAAATGACAGCCCTCTAGGCTAACCAGACATGGGAACTGGCTCCTCTCCATCCAGGCCAGACTACTGTTTACTGCAAATGGGTCTTTGTCATCAAACATACTCCTGATGGGGCAATTAACCGTCTTAAGGCCCGACTGGTGGCTCGTGGATTTACTCAACAACAAAATCTTGACGACGAGGAAACATTCTCTCTAGTGGTCAAGCTCAACACGGTTCGTGTCCTCCTTTCAGTGGTTGTGCATCGTCAATGGCCCTTACATAAACTGGATATCAAGAATGTTTTTGCTAAATGGCAATTTACAAAAAACAGTTTACATGCAACAACCTCCAGAGTTTGCGATCACAAGGGAGTCCCGAGTTTGTCACCTCAAAAAATCGATTTATGGTCTCAAGCAATCCCCACGGGCATGGTTCGACATGTTCAGTAGGGTTGTGCGAGAAGTTGGTTTTACTCTGAGCTCGGCAGATTTCTCTTTGTTTACTCGACATCACACAACAGGCACTGTTCTCCTTTTAGTATATGTTGATGACATCCTAATCACACGTGATGACTCAAAGGGAATACAAATGATCAAACAGCACCTGAACTCTGTTTTTCAAACAAAAGATATGGGGAACCTCTGATACTTCCTTGGCCTTGAGATCGCAAGATGTCATGATGGTCTTGTCTTATCTTAACGGAAGTACTGTCTTGACCTCCTTCGGGATGTCGACTACTCTGGATGCAAGTCGACCAATACTCCTATGGATGTCAATCATAAGCTTTGTGCATGAGGCTTGGATACAAATCTACTTCTTTCCAAATCCATAATACTATCGGCGTCTCGTTAGAAAACTAATTTACCTAACGGTTACGAGACCAGGCATATCCTTTGATGTTGGGGTTGTCAACCGGTTTATGCATTTCTCCTCGGATGTCTCATCTACAAGTCGTCGAACGCATCCTGAGATATCTAAAAATAGCCTCTAGTGAAGGGCTGGTTTACAAACCTCTACTTCTACTTCAACATTGGTTGCGTATTCAGATGCAAATTATGTTGGTTCACTGGATGATCGGCATTCTACCAGTGGATTTTGTACCTACTTCGGAGGTCACCTTGTTACCTGCCGCAGTAAGAAACAAGTTGTGGTTTCTCGATCTTCAGCTGAAGCTGAATACTGTTCGATGGCATCTGTTGTATCTGAGCTTACTTGGCTTGAAAGTCTCCTAGGTGATATGAGAGTAAAACTTTCCTCAACAGCTACCTTACTCTGTGACAGTCAAACTGCTATACACATAGCTAAAAATCTGGTCTTCCACGAAAGAACGAAATACATTGAAGTTGATTGCCACTTCATTCGAGAAAAAGTTCAAATGAAGAAGCTAGAATTGAGACATGTTCCAGCTACTGACCAAGATGCTGATCTTCTCACTAACGCTCTGCCTAGTGCTCTATTCTATAAGTTCTTGTCCAAGCTAGGTGCCTACGACATGCAAGCTCCAGCTTGCGGTGGGAGTGTTAGAAAAGACAATGTAAAGGCCCGCATAATGGCCCATTTAGTTTCTTATTCTCTTTATGTATGAGTCTCACACCTTGTAAATGTGACTCTTCTCTCTTTCTCCTTCCTATATATATGTACTCATACATTGTATTTACATACTCAACAAGGATATACAAGGTTCACGTTTTGTTTCTTCATTAATCTTGTATTTCTCTACAGTTTCATATCACGATTTCCGGCTGGGATTTCAAAATGTTGTTGAACTACGTAGGTGTTACGCTATGAAAACTGTTAGAAACCACGGTGGGGCCCATTTGAGGGGGGCACGTGACATCCAGATCCGTGGCCGACTGCAGTCGTGGCAGAGCATCCCCAACCAAATCACCCAGGATGAATTTAACCGGGGTAGGTTGTTGGGAGCCGGGATCGAACCCGGGACCTTCCCTTTATCACCTCCAAGTCCTGATACCCAACTGCACTGGCCATCAGGAAAACGGTGGGGCCCTGAGGGGGGCATCTCAAGTCCTGATACCCAACTGCACTGCAGTCCTGATGCAGTGCAGTTGGGTATCAGGACTTGAGATAGTTGCCTGATAAAGGGGAGGTCCCGGGTTCGATCCCGACTCCCAACAACCTACCCCGGTTAAATTCATCCTGGGTGATTTGGTTGGGGATGCTCTGCCACGACTGCAGTCGGCCACGGATCTGGATGTCACGTGCCCCCCTCAAATGGGCCCCACCGTGGTTTCTAACAAAAGATGGCCATCTTTTGTTATAAACCACGGTGGGGCCCATTTGAGGGGGCACGTGACATCCAGATCCGTGGCCGACTGCAGTCGAATGGCAGAGCATCCCCAACCAAATCACCCAGGATGAATTTAACCGGGGTAGGTTGTTGGGAGCCGGAATCGAACCCGGGACCTCCCCTTTATCAGGTCAACTATCTCGGAAGTCCTGATACCCAACTGCACTGCCCATCTTTTGTTAGAAACCACGGTGGGGCCCATTTGAGGGGGGCACGTGACATCCAGATCCGTGGCCGACTGCAGTCGTGGCAGAGCATCCCCAACCAAATCACCCAGGATGAATTTAACCGGGGTAGGTTGTTGGGAGTCGGGATCGAACCCGGGACCTCCCCTTTATCAGGCAACTATCTCAAGTCCTGATGCAGTGCAGTGCAGTTGGGTATCAGGACTTGAGATAGTTGCCTGATAAAGGGGAGGTCCCGGGTTCCATCCCGGCTCCCAACAACCTACCCCGGTTAAATTCATCCTGGGTGATTTGGTTGGGGATGCTCTGCCACGACTGCAGTCGGCCACGGATCTGGATGTCACGTGCCCCCTCAAATGGGCCCCACCGTGGTTTCTAACAAAAACAAATAGAGCACATGCAAGAGCTTCATGACTTCTTGTCACCTATTGTAAGTTGTGACTGCCAGAGAAATAGTGGCCACTTCGGTAATAGGAACAACGATCAAAAGATTTATGTCGACAAGAAATGAAGCAGGTGGTGGCTTATGCGAGTGGGGAAGAAGTCAAAGAAGGTCAATATGATCTCGATGGAAGAAAAGCAGCTACAGCAGGTTAGCTTTTGCAAGAGGAGAAACAATGATCGACTATGCCAAAGGAAACTGCAACTTCTTCTAGTCACCTGCGCTGAAGGACTGCGAATTTAAAAAAGGGGAGAACATAAAGTGGAGTGAGCAGAGATGAAAATTTTAGTGAACGAAGTAGACTCAATGACTATCTGACACGGGACGGTCCTATGTGATGGGAAAATAAATGTGTGAACTGCTACATGCAATCACACATGAGATCCGACGAATTTTGCTTGCAATAATAATTAGATTTACAAATCAAAATAAACGTATGCCACAATATTAAAAGCTATAAAATAAGAAGACATGAGAAGTCGTATAATTGCAAGAGTGCCGGAAATCAAATACCTTTTAAATTAGAAAATACAAAGACCAAAATGATTGAAACAAGACTTATAAACTACTATTACTTCAAGTGAAGGACGCACTAGATCCAATGCAAAAATAAAAACAACACACCTTCAATACCATGACTAAAGTGGGGAGGGATGGAGGCACTTTAAGAGGACTGTCCGGGGCAGATTTCAGTGTCCAGAAATCTTTTGGGGGCTGTCCAGAAACAGGGACAGGGAGTAGAAAGGAGCTGGAAGATAATTTCAGCATCCAACAACTGAGGTTTGTTGTTCTGGAAGTCTGAACAGCAACCTGGAAGTTGGGAGGTGGCTGTATGGGAGGTGAAGAGGCTAGGAAGGAGTCTTGGGTTGCTGTAGGGTGACTGGACAGCACTCAGGCATCAGTTCCGTGGAAGTTTTGGGCTGCTGGGTGATGGCAGAGGGGAAAGGGACCTTGGTGGTTGAAGGGGGAAGCTAGGGGTGGATCCACGTGAAGCTCAAGTGGGGGGAGTGCAGCTGTGGACGTGACAGGAGATGGGTAACAGGTTAGACTACGAAAGAGAGAGGAGCAGGAAAAGGGAGGGGAATTTTTGGCCTAGCAGTTACATGAGGTGGGAGAGTAAATATGTGGAGGAAGTGGGGAGTTATTTCTCAAGAGAGAATGAGGGGGAAGTGTGGTCAGTTGGGGGGCTGATTTGAGGCTCCACGTGAGGAATAAGTGAGGAACTAGGGAGGTAGTTTGGGCCGGCTGTTAGTGAAATGAGTGGGGCAGAAATTTAGGAATTAATTCCTGAATTAAAGGAAGTGGGATAGTGGGTGGCTTGAGGTAGTGGGGCCATGGGTATTAAGGGGTGGAGGTGGTGGCC
Source organism: Platanthera guangdongensis (assembly GCA_039583875.1). Taxonomy (NCBI): domain Eukaryota; kingdom Viridiplantae; phylum Streptophyta; class Magnoliopsida; order Asparagales; family Orchidaceae; genus Platanthera; species Platanthera guangdongensis. The sequence goes on along the minus strand of CM077155.1, from coordinate 125,791,997 downwards.
GGCCGCCGGAGGTGGTGGCCGGAGGTGGCCGCCGGAGGTGGTGGCGATTGCCTGAGATGTTTTCCGACGTTTGCCGAAAAACGTTAAATGATGGGAAAATGAAGGGAAAATGGTGGTGGATCACCGGAGGTGGCCGGAGACGCTCTCTAGTGATCGCCAAAGGTGAAAATGGGGAAGAAAGTGGGTTGTTTTTTGTGGTTATGTTTGGGAAAGGGTGGGAAATTACTGGTTGTTTTTGGAAGAGGGTGAATGGTGGTGGAATCTAAGTTATTAAAGGCGAACCTAAGGCTCACCAGGCTCCGATGATTGTTCCTTCGTGCGCCTTTTTGCGCCTTTGGAGCATAAAAGACGCACCTAAGTAAAATTTTTGCTATAATTTTTTTTCAAAATGACGAAAGAAATAATGTGAGAATTCAATAATTTTTTGCATGATGTAGTAGTGTTTGTTTAACATAATCGAGCGTCGAGGCTTAAATATGATCGTAGTGACCGCATTGATTTTATTTTTTAAGAGATATAAATAACAGTAATGAATAATTAATGAGTAGAATAGATTAAGTAACTGATCAGGAAGATGAGCTTGTGTTTAATGATAATTATTTAAAATGGATGTGATTGCGCCTTACCTTCGTCAGGCGCGCGCCTGCGCCTAGGCTCCAAGACCCTTATGCGCTTTGGCGCGCCTTGCGCTTTTAATAATTAAAGTGTGGAATGGGAGAGGAGAAAGGCTTTTAGGGCAGGTTGCTGATATTGGTGGAGCAGAGAAGTGATGTGGGTGGTGTTGGAGTCATTATGATCTAGAAGTAATCAACTAGTTAGTCTCACTACCAACGTAATATGAGTTTATGGGGTCGCACATAATAACGCACGAGAAATTGGATAATTGATCAGGGTAGCTTGACTCATATAGGATATGAGTTGAGAGCCAAGTTGAGTAAGAAGGAGAAAGTAGATTCGACTAGAAGAATTCGACTAGATAAGTTCAGTTCGACAGGACAGATTCGACTAGAAGAATTCGACTAGATAAGTTCATTTTGACAAGACAGATTCGACTAGAATAATTCGACTAAATATATTCAGTTTGTTTGGACAGATTCGACTAGAATAATTCGACTAGATAAGTTCAATTCGACTAGAAGAATTCAACTAGATAAGTTCAGTTCGACTGGACAAATTCGACTAAAAAAATCGACTAGATAAGCACAGTTCGACTGGACAGACTTGACTACACTTCAAGTAGATTCGACTAGATGGTCTAGCCAAATTGACTAGAAGCTGTATTGACAGTTTATTCTCCTGCTTAAACCCTGAACCCGGTTTCGCTTTTGTTTGGGTGATTCCTCATAAAGCTGAATTCGGTTCACTGGATATTATATATAGACATAATATTTAGACCTAGGTTTAAGGTTTTTCAATCTCTCTCATTCTCTCGAGCCCGGTTTTGAAGAGTTCAGAGCGGAGAACCCGACAGTGGTCCTTTTGCGAATTGGATCCCTATCGTCGGTGATCCACTCCTGAAAGTGAACCTAACTGTTCGCAGAGACGAAGACCTCAATGATCCTTCTAGCCTGCCTTCGTGCGACGACGACGAGGCGTTTCTTCCTTTAGTTTGGATATCCTTTACAGTTACAGATCTACTTTTGTGTTATCGTGAACTCAGCAACAAGGAACATCTGAATCATCTTGATCGAATAGAGACTCGAACCCGCTCAGGTACCTTGCAATTTGTTACTATATTTTACTTCTTGATTCATGGTGATTGCAAGGTCTAATTATTGTTTAGCGTTTTTTCTTGTAAATTATTCCGCTGCGCACATGTGATGCGTAACCACTCAATGAAAACTCAACAGTGAGCCAGGTTCTGCGATGACCATTTTTCAGAAATTAGTTCAATCCAACGCGTGTACATCAGGAGATTTAAAAGTGTTCTAAAGGTCAAGATATATTCTTGGAACTTCAAATGTCGATGATTTTCTCAATGAAAATGGTGGTAGTTTTTCAAAAAAAATTGTCGGGACTCTGCCGCGCACCCCTCCAGGGGCGCTGCCCCTTGGACCCTATTAGGGGCTCTGCTCCTAAGACCATGCCAGGGGCACAGCCCCTTGGAACCCCGCCAAAAGTGTCTGTGATTTCCTTGTGATTTCCTCGTTCCCTCGGCAGTAACCGACCTTCTTTGTCTAAGTTTGTGAAACTAGAGCTTAGAATGTCGAGTTTGTCTACTGTCATAAGGAAGAATGCCCGTGCTTCTGTCCAATACATGTAAATCCAATGATTTAGAATTATTTTAAAAGTTCAGATTTAGATCAATTACAACAAGTGTTGATGATTTTAATTAATGTGCATCTGGAATGTATTTTGAATATTAATGTTGTATAATTTCGTGATTTTGTAAATGTGGGTACAGTGATTAAGTGTTACAACAACACTCGAGCCTTTGTCTCACAATAGTGATTAAGTATTAATCATGATTAATTGTTAATCTCCAATCATAAAAATCCCTTAAAATTAATATTAAGTATATAGATGTCTTCTGGTGGATAACACTCTTGCTACATCGATCGATGAAGTGTGGGTTTGTCAAACAATGTGCATCAATCTATCTTGGTAAGAGTGCAAGCAAATAATTGTGATATCTCACTGTCAATATCGGGTTTAACTTAACTAGGTGACCTCAAAGGTTGAGTGCCTAGAGCCATAGGGTTGGCATGCAACATAAGATGGATGTGAATAAAAGTTATTCACCAACCATACAAGAGTTGCACGAAGATGAAATTGGCAAAAGTCGTTTACCTAAATAGTCACATTATGGGTGATCGACCAAAGCTGACTCATGATGTAAGTGAAATACGGATTTTGTTCACTAAAGAGTAACTCGCATAAACTCTCTGAATTGATATTAAGGGTTATCAATTTGAACAAAATAATTAAACCTTTTAATAAAAGTTCATATTAAAATAAAATGTATTTTGGAAATATAATAGTAATATTTTTGCATAATTTTATAGAAATTTCATGACAAGTGGATCACACTTCACCCTATCCCTGAGAGTCATCCTTGAGAAGGACAAGCTCAACGGGACAAACTTTCTTGACTGGTATAGAAACATGAGAATTGTTATCAGGCAAGAGCGCAAGCTCTATGTCTTGGAAGAAGATCCCCCGCGGAGCCAGCTGCATCTGACTCACGAGCAGATAAAGATTCGTATAAGAAAATATGGAGAAGATTTCTTAGATGTTGAATGTCTCATGCTTACTACCATGACCTCTGAGTTTCAGAAGCAACATGAGACCATCAGTGGTTATGAGATAATTGAGCGCCTGAAAAAAAATATTTCAAGGGCAAGTTCGGCAAGAGAGGTATGACATCTCTAAGGCATTGTTTCAGCGCAAGATGGGAGCTCAAGACCAAGTAGGGATTAATGTACTCAAGATCATTGGGTACATCGAGAACCTTGAAAGACTGGGCTTTACCTTGGGCCAAGAGTTCGTCATTGATCTGGTCCTGCAATTGTTGTCGGACAGCTATAAGCAATTCATCTTGAACTACAATATGAATGAGATTGACAAGACAATGCCTGAGCTCCTAGTAATGTTGAGAACTGCCAAGAACAATAGAAGAAGGTCAAGCTTGCTAGCCCCATACTGATGGTGCATAAAGGCATGGGCAAGGCCAAGAGATCCAAGAAGACTAAGGTAGGACCAAAGTCATATCTTGATCTCAAGTCTTCAGCATTGAAAAAGAAAGGATTGGCTATGGAAGAGAAATGTCATCATTGTGGAAAGGCAAGGCTCTGGAGAAGGAATTGTTCTCTTTATCTTGATGATCTGTAGAAGAAGAAGGGAAGTGTGACTTCCACCTCAGGTGTTTTCGTTAAAGAAATAAATATTTTTGCTCCTTCATCTTGGGTATTGGATACCGGATGTGGTTCTCACATTTGTACAAATGTGCAGAAACTGGGAAAGAGAAGATTGTTGGGTAAAGGAAAGGTAGACCTCCGCGTTAGAAATAGAGCAAGAGTTGTCATCGTCATCGTTGGAGTTTATCGTCTATCTTTGTTCACTGTGCTTGTAATAGAACTTGATAAACTGTTATTTTGTTCTAGCCATAACTCGAAATTTATATTCATTTCATGTTTTTTGTTCACTGTGACCAGTGAAAGAAACTGTTATTTTGTTTAGACATGAAAGATTTTTCATTTATAATTAAGAACAATTGTTATTCAATCTTTATGAATGATAATAGCTATAGTGTAGCTCATTTGTTTAATGATTTATATGTTCTGAATTTAGATCAGTCGATCTATATCGTAGAAAATACTAAAACACTAAAAACGAATGACTAAAATCCTACGTACATTTGGCATTGTCGTTTGGGTCATACAAACGAGAAACACATATTCAAGTTCCATAAAGATAGACTATTGGACTCATTTGATTATGAAACATTTGAGAGATGTGAATCTTGTTTATTAGGCAAGATGATTAAAGTCACTTTCACTAGTCATACTTAGAAGGCTGATGAGCTTTTGGGTGTTGTACATAGTGATGTATGCGGACTCATGAGTTCTATGCTTAGAGATGGTTTTTAGTACTTCATTACGTTTATTGATGATTTCAGTAAATACGCATACTTGTATCTTATGACGAACAAATCTGAAAGCTTTGAAAAGTTCAAATAGTTTAAGAATGAAGTTAATAACCAACTGGGAAAAAGAATTAAAGCACTCTGATCTGATCGAGTTGACGAATATTTGATTCATGAGTTTTGTGTTTATCTGAAAGAGTGTGTTATTATAGCACAGCTCATTCCACCTAGAACACCACAGCACAATGGTGTTTCTGAGAGGAGGAAACGTAATTTGTTAGACATGGTGCGATCGATGATGAGTCATGCAAATTTATTCGTTTCTTTTTGAGGATTTACTGTAGAGACTACTGCTTTCACACTAAATCGTGTTCCAACGAACACGGTTCTAAAGACACTGTATGAAATATGGACTGGGAAGAGTTCTATTATGTCTTTCATCAAAATTTGGGGTTATGAGGCATATGTGCAACGTCAAATGTCTGACAAACTGAAACCCAAGCCAGATAAGTGTTATATTGTGGGGTATCCTAGGGAAACCAATGGGTACTACTTCTACCTATCGTCTTAGGGCAAAGTGTTTGTCTCGAGGACTAGTATCTTTCTAGAGAAAGATTTCTTATCCAGAAAGACTGCGAAGATAGAACTTGAAGAAGTTCAAGAACCGCAAATTGTTAGTGAATTGGAATTAGAGCCAGAGTAAGGACTACTAACTGTTATAGTTACAGAGCCTACTCAAGAGACACAAGTCCTGCGTAGATCTGGTAGACCTATAATTGAGTCTGAGAGATATGGATTTCTCATGTCTCAAATAGGTAATGTGTTGTTTATGGATCATAATGATGAGCATGCAACCTACCGAGAGACTATGAATGGACCAGACTCCGAGAAATGGCTTGAGCCCATGAAATCTAAAATGAAATTCATGTATGCAAACCAAGTTTGGACATTGGTGGAACAACCTAAAGGGGTACGACCCATAGGGTGCAAGTGGGTCTTCAAGAAGAAGACCGGCATGAATGAGAATGTACTGATATTCAAAGGACAATTAGTGTCTAAAAGTTTTAAGCAAATTCATGATGTTGATTATCATGAGACATTTTTTCCTATTATCAAGATAAAGTCCATCAAAATTTTGCTTGTTAATGCTGCATATTACAACTACAAGATCTGATAAATGGATGTTAAAATGGCTTTTCTTAATGAAAACTTATTTGAGAAACATGACAAAACCCGAAAATTTTGTATCTCCAGATGAAGCCACTAAAATATACAAGCTACAAAGATACATTTATATATTGAAACAAACTTCTTGAAGTTGGACAGAGATCCATTTATAAATTGAAATAAGCTTCTTGAAGTTGAAATCTATGTTTTGATGAGAAAATAAAAGAGTTTGATTTCATCAAGAATGAAAATGAGTCTTGTGTTTACAAGAGGATTAGTGTGAGCATTGTTGTTTTCCTGATTTTGTACGTAGATGACAAACTGTTAATTGAGAATGACATTCCTACCTTGCAAGATGTTAAGAACAAGCTAGGGGATTGCTTTTCGATGAAAGACTTAGGTGAAGCAACTTATATATTTGGTATTAAGATCTATAGAGATAGATCGAAGAAGTTGTTGGGTTTGACCCAAAGTACGTACATTGAGAAGGTGTTGAAACGGTTCAACATGCTTGAGTCCAAGAAGGGATTTGTGCGCACGTCTCATGGTGTGAGTGTCACTAAGGACCAATGTCCTAAATCTGTGGAAGATAAGGACCGCATGAAGTTGATTCCATATGTTTCGACAATTGGATCAATCATGTATGCAATGTTATGTACTCGACCTGATGTCTCTTATATTTTGAGCATGACTAGCAGATATCAGTTTGATCATAGTGATAGTACCTGGACAGTAGTCAAGAATATCTTAAAATATTTGAGAAGGGCTAAAGATGTATCTTGGTATTTGCTGGAGAAGAAGAGCTCATTATAAAGGGTTACACGGATGTTAACTTTCAAACTGATAGGGATGACTCAAAAATCTCAGTCAGGTTTTGTGTTTTGCCTGAATGGAGGAGCAGAAAGCTGGAAGAGTTTCAAGCAAGAGACAGTTGCCGATTCTGCAACTAAGGCCGAGTATATCGTTACTGCAAATGCGGCAAATGAGCTTGTATGGATTAGGAAATTCATCGGCGAGCTTGATGTAGTTCCTAGCATTATTGATCCGATAATTCTTTACTGTGACAAGAACGGTGTCATTGCACGGGCCAAGGAACCTAGATCTCATCAGCGCTTCAAGCACATACTTTGGTGGTTCCATCTCATTCAAGAGATTGTCGGTCGAGGAGATGTGAGCTTATGCAGAGTACCGACTGAGAACATTATAGCGGATCCACTGACAAGGCCTCTTGCACAGAGAAAGCATGATTGTCATATTACATCAATGGGTAGTAGATACCTGAATGATCAACTCTAGTGGGAGACTTGTGGATTGTATATTTATCGGTTGTTTATTCATATGATGAATTGTGATTTGTACTATGTATTTTATTTTGCATTTATGGCAAATTCTTTTGTTATGTCAATTTGTTTTGATATTTGATATAGTAATTAACATATTAAATATTTTTAGAATGTTTGCTTCCATAGGAATTCAAGTGTGTGACATGAATGTGAGGGCATATGTATATTAGAAGCAACATTTTTAAATGCTCTTTGGTCGAGATATCATCTTAGATATTAGGGCGATGATGAAACATCGAAACTAGTAAGAGATTTTTGTAATGACTGGTTCTCAGAGGTCATGGCATTTTGATATCAAGTCAACACATATGTACTTGTTAAGAACAAGTTGTTCCTTACAGACCCACCATGAGACTACTTTGTGTATTGTTATACGAACGTGTCAAAGTATGTCTCAAGTGACAATGGTGTTTGTGGTTCTTTGACCTGAAGTCACAACATTCATCAAGCGAGGAAGAGCATACTTTGATGACATCTAAAATCTTCCATGCGAAAGGTTGATGATAATTGTGATTATTCGGTACATTACGAATCATTTTGGTGTTTGTGTGTGGACATAAATGAGATTTGTCATCATGTATGACAGGAGTTGTATTCATCGGCCACTTGATGGAATGGGACTAAGAAATGCATAGTCATGCTGGGTTGAGTCAATATATAATATTGAGCTCACCAATTTCATAAAGTTCATTCTACATCAAGAAACTGAGATTGAATTATTAAGAGGGTGACATGGTCCATGCCTCGAGTTCAATCTGAATGTAAGGGACAAAAGGGACATGATAGCACTGAAACATTGGTTACAAAAGGTTCATTGAGTTACGAATTTTTGTATTACATTGGTAACAATGATGCATTGTTAGATGCCGCTCATTATTTGTGAGATTATAGTTGATATTTTCTAGCTCAAGTGGGAGACTGTTGGAGTCTTTGTGATCTAGAAGTAGTCAACGAGTTAGTCTCGCTGCCAACGTAATATGAGCTTATGGGGACGCATATAATAACGTACGAGAAATTGAATAATTGATCAAGGTAACTTGACTCATATAAGACGAGTCGAGAGCTAAGATTGAGTGAGAAAGAGAAAGCAGATTTGACTAGAAGAATTCGACTAGATAAGTTCAGTTCGGCTAGACATATTCAACTAGATAAGTTTTGTTTGACTGGACAGATTCGACTAGATAAGTTCAATTCGACTGGACAGATTCGACTAGATAAGTTCAGCTCGACTGGACAGATTCGACTAGATAAGTTCAGTTTGACTGGACAGATTCGACTAGATAAGCTCAGTTCGACTAGACTTCAAGTAAATTTGACTAGATGGTCTAGCCGAATCAACTAGAAGTTGTACTGACAATTTATTCTCCAGCTTAAAACATGAACCCGGTTTGGCTTTTTTTTGGTTGATTCCTCCTAAAGCTGAACTTTGTTCACCGGATATTACATATAGATATAATATTTAGATCTAGGTTTAAGGTTTTCAACCTCTCTCATTCTCCTAAGCCCAGTTTTGAAGAGTTCAGAGCGGAGAACCCGACGGCGGTCCTTTTGCGAATCGGATCCCTATCGTCGGCGGTCCTCTCCTACAAGCGAACCTAGCAGTTCGTGGCGATGAAGGCCTCGATGATCCTTCCAGCCTGCTTTCGTGCGACGACGGCGGGGCATTTCTTCTGTTAGTTTGGATATCCTTTACAAGTGCAAATCCACTTTTGTGTTATCCTAAACTCAACAAGGGACATCTGAAGCATCTTGACCATATAGAGATTTGATCCAGCTCAGGTAACTTTGCAATTTGTTATTATGTTTGACTTCTTGATACATGGTTAACGCAAGGTCTTATTACTGTTTAGGGTTTTTTCTTGTAATCTATTTCGCTGCACACATGTGATGCGTAACCACTCCATGAAAACCCAACAGGCGGTCGGCCAAGGAGTGGAGGTGGAAGGGAGTGGACGGCCAAGGAGAGGAATGGAGGGGTAGATCCGAGCTTAGCACCCGGGGTTCGGCTTCAATACTCCATTCTTCCATGACTCAAATAAGAGCCCTCACGCTCTATTTATAACATTTTATGGAGCAATGAACGGCTACGATTGGTCGACGCTCCGACTAAAAAAATACAAAAATACAACTCAAAATAAAATGCAAGAAGAGAAAAAAAATACTATGATTGACGAGCCGCTCGAAATGAGCCGTCCCAAACGTCACTGCGACCGAGGTCGTTAGGAGTAGACCCGAACGGGACGGGCAGGCTGCTCCCTATCAATAACGGGTCGGGCGGTCTGCCCCCATCACTATCACCAATGACTAGAGAAAGGGCTGCGAGGAGGAAGGCGGATAAGATGGAATTGAAACGTCTAGGGGAACCTGCTATGATAATTTTAATTACAAGTAAATTGTAGTGTGTATGTTAAGTTACACATTTATATCCTTACATCAGGGAAACAAACAAAATAAGAAGAAAATGCACCTTGAGGCATACCAGAATATAAAAGAACATGAATACAAATAAATAAACCTTACGAAAACAAACACGTGACAAATATATATATGGGTCTTCAATTTGAACCTTAAGTTGACTCATTTCCTAATGCAAAGTTTGTCTAGGTGCATATAAAAGTGTTTGAATAGAATACATGAACACGAACCCAGACATTTGGTAAAGTTATACCCAACCAAAATTATCAAATCTAATTTATTTTTATATAATTAAGTAAAAAACTCAAGTTTGCAGTACTCACAAAAAAATTAGTGGCATGTAAACAAAGTATATGACTAAAATATTTTACAAACATTTAGAAATATAGTAATAAACATTATCATAATCACTATCAGTGATACGACCTCAAAGAGGAATTCGGCGAGAAGGGTCGGCGGAGGTGAGGGAGAAAAGGGGGATTAGAGTTGAGAGGAAAGCCTTAAGGAGCAGCCCTAATTTTCATTCATCCAAGAATGATTCAAAATGAGTACAACACCAACCCTCATAGGCGCGGGGTGCGAATAAAATAAAATCGTACACAACATAATATGAAATAACAGAATGCGAGTGAAATAAATAATGACGTTGGAGTCGCGTCTTCGGTCTCACCTCCAGACGGACCCGTCGTCGTCTCCCTCCCTGTGCGGACTCGTCACGGCGTCTCGTCAGCGTGTGCGTGTCCCGTCGGCTTGTGCGTGTCCCGTCGGCATGCGCAACCGTAACAATGTCGTCGTCTGGAAAATGTCTTGTTCCCCAGACAGTAGATGGAGGGGTGGCGGCATAAGTGATCATAGAGCAGCCACGTAGCTTTGAACTCCAGACAATAAGATCCAGCAACAGGGACCTCCTGCGGGCCAGAGCCCCCCTGAAGGTGGTAGCGGCGATCAAGTAGCTTGGCTAGGTAGTACGGCATCAACTGTCATCTTTCTTCCTGACTAGAGAAAGCTGGGTTGGTGGCAATCCTATCGGAGGCTGGATGACATCGGCGGGCGCAGTAGAAAGCTCTTAGTGTTCCATCAGGGAAGGGATGGACACGTCGAGTGAGCCCGAGAGGGCCCGCAGCCCCGCGGAGAGGACGACTTCTGTGGTCCGCTGGATCGTACAGAGATAGACCGTAGAGTGGAGGAGAGGGGAGTCACCGTCGAGGCGACATGGTTGGCCCCCATGGAGGAACTGTATGGTCATGGTCACCCAATTGACGCGTACATCACCGAGCATGCGGAGCCAAGCCACACCTAAAATGGCGTCGATACCGCCTAGGCCGAATGCGTAGAAGTCCACGGTCACGGAACAGGACCCCACGGAAATAGGCACGGCAATGCAGCGGCCCTAAGTCAGTTGGAGGTGTCCATTGCCCAGGCAGACTGCAACATCCAGATATGGAACTGAGGGAAGACGGAGTTGCCGCACCAGGCGCACAGAGATAAGGTTGTGGCTTCCGTCGTTGTCCACCATGATGATGATTGGATGATCCCGCAGCGTGCCCGAGAGTTGCATTGTCTACTGGTTGGAGATCCCGCCCGTCGAGGCGCAAGACAACTCCAAGCGATGGAATGTAGATGCAGTGGATTCGAGAGGTGTATCCCCCGCTGAGAGCTCCAGGGCCTCAAAGTCATCCAGAGTAACCTTCGGGTCGACGTCGCCGATGATGGCGTGGAACACTTCACGGAGCACTCATGGTTGGGGGAGTATGGTTGGCGGCACCGAAAACAGACACCCTTGTTGTGGAGCTCATTGTAATCACTATTCGAGAGGCATTGAGGGTCCGATAGGAGGATCGGTCGGTTTCCTAAGGCAGTGGCCACGATGGAGGAGTCGTAGCTGGTAGTCGCCAAGGCTGCCGAGGCTGGTGGTGTTCGGTCGTAGGAGCGGGTGGTCGGGGGAAGAGGTCGGCCTCCACCAGATGCGCCAAGTCCATGGTGTCGGAGACTGTGTGAGGGTGGTGCGTGCAAAAATGAGAGTGGATATGTGGCAGTTGACCCTGTATGAAAAAGCCCAGATAATGATCAGTCGTTAGCCCAGGGATGTGGGAAACCAGGGCGACGAACTCATCAACATAATCATTAGGGTCGGCTGTCTGGCGGACGCCGCAAACACGCTCGATAGCGGAGGAGTCGGAGTAGCGGGCATCATACCACTGAATCATCTCCTGCATGAGCTCGGGCCAGTAGAGACACGAGTTGGATTGACGGAGCCACCGAGCCCAGTGGAGTGTTGAGCCTTCTAGGCCAACCACCGTCATAGGCATCTTTTTGTGCTCTGGTGTGTAGTTAAGGTCGAAATATTGCTACGCCTTGGCGATCCAACTCATCGGGTCAATGCCAACAAAGGAGGGAATATCGAGGGAGAGGGCGGACCGACCCGGAATGGACGGCGGAGTGGTCCCTGAAGGAATGGACTGCGGTCCAGCGACTAGGAGAGAGCCGACGTCCGCGGATGGACCGGAGCCGGACGCGGAGGAGACGACGGTGGGGGACTCCTGGAGGGAGTCAATTTTGGAGTGGAGGGCGAGGAGCGGCGCGTGCATGGAGGTGACGAGTTGCTCTTGAGCCTCCAAGAGGCGGCATAGTGCTTCGACGGCCGTATCCAGAGGAAGATCAATGGTAGAGCGAGTGTTGGGATCCATGGACTGGAATTGGTGAAACGGAAGGGCCGGTTGGAAGGCCAGATCTAGAGGGGTTGACTGGAGTAAGCGGTAACAGCGGGATACGGCGGACACTGGTCGCACGCCGCTGGAGCTACGGTGCGGCGGATCGATAGACGCGGCGGATTGGCAGAACCGGTGCGGGGGCGCACGTCACTGAAAGCGGATTACGGAACGATTCCAAGAAGAGATGATAGGAGCCGAAAACGGAAGCGGGATTCCTGCGTAAGCGGCAGTCGCACGTCGCCCGGTGCAGAAGCGGAAGCAGGAATTCTTGCGGAAGAGGAAATCCCTACGGAAGTGTATCGAAATGTAGCACAATCTTGAGCACCGGCGGCTAGATGGAGGGCGGTGAGGCAGGTCTAACCAAATCGATATGATCTCAAAGAGGAATCCGGCGAGAAGGGACAACGGAGGTGAGGAAGAAGAGAAGGATTATGGTTGGGAGGAAAGCTTTAGGGTGCCGCCCTAATTTTCATTCATCTAAGAACGATTCAAAAGGAGTACAACACCACCCCTTATAGGCGTGGGGTGCGAATAGCAAGTTCAAAAAAAACGTACACAACATAATATGAAATAACAGAATGCGAATGAAATAAATAATCACGCCGGTGTCGCGTCTTCGGTCTCTCCTCCTCTAGACGGACCCGTCGTCGTCTCCCTCCGCATGTGGACTCGCCACAACGTCTCGTGTGTGTGTCCCGTCGGCATGCGCAACTCTAAAAATCAGTAATAACATTATCCCATTTATTTGGGATTCACTGCATGAATCCTTATTTTAAATTTATTTATGTTGAGGATATCATTTTGAACAACTATTATCCAGGTTACTTTATATATCCATCTTTCTTCTTAAGCATTAATTTCATCAACTAGCCTAGTTGGAGCATCTCTTATTCTTCTCTGTACATGTTCAAATCACCCAAATTTATTTTCAAAAGATGTTACTCTCACTAACATAATCATTACTTAATTCATTCTTTTCAAATTTTATCTAATTGTGGGTTTATAAAATTTAAACTTGAGTGTATATAATATTCTCCAATAGTGCAATACTCCGGAGACAGTCATTTTTATCAATTACGGACAAATCTAAACTCTAAACATTATCACTATTTATATAAAATCTTGTCAGAAAAACATACGTATTGTGGGCTGCAATTTTTCTCCTAAAGGTAGAACTAGTTAAGTAAAGACTGTTTTCTTCTATGTTACAATAATACCTCTCTATCTCAGAAAGAATAGCTTCATATGGTCTCAAAAGTACTCCAGCTTTTCTCAAATGTACCATTACTTCCTCGGTAACCTTACTAGTATCAACAAATAACGTGGCAGCAGTACTGCTCACAACCAAGTACGAATAAAACACAGGTGAGTGTGGAACATCATTTCCTCTCTACAAAACCAACAGAGTATTAGTCATCACATGAAACTTAAGCAGAAAACATGGTTACAAATCGGTAACTGAAAAAAAGTACAGGCAGTATAGAAACTTACATGCACTGATTAATTTAAAAATCAGATAAAGATTCAATCACAAGCTAATTAATTTGGTTTGACACTACACGTATATTCCATATGGCAGTTATAGCTTAGGCTCATCACCCTCTCATGTATATATATTGATGTAGACCGAGCTGGCCAAATTGAGTTTTGGATGCGAATTCTCACTCGTTATGAACTTTAAAAGAGTTTTTAATTTGTGTTAGAAAAGCCCATGTAAAGAGCCCATTTTTTGGCTCATTTTTGCTTTTTCTCTTCTCTCTTCTTTAGTCCCACATCATGTATAGGATTGTTCTCTCTTTCTTCCTCCTATATATTTGTATTCTCTCTTTGTATTTAGATACACAAGCAATACATACAAGTTTTTGTGCTCTCTCAACATGGTATCAGAGGGTCTCGGTCTCTCCATGCAGCAAGTCTTCTGCTAACCGCCCGACCTGCCTCTGATTGCGCTAGGCGCGGTCTGCGTTTGACTAACCGGACGGCCTTTTCTTCTCGCGCAAGGCGCGCGGCTAGTCTTCTGCTAACCGCCTCTCTCTTCCCCCCACCCCTATCACGTGGCCTCCACCCTCTGTCTGTCTACTCTCTATCTTTTTATAGGAGTCTCTCTCGCCAGTGGGGCTCTTTCCCACCTCCTCTATCCCGCGCGGTTTCCTATCTACCCGTGCGGTTTCTTTCTCTTTCCCTTCCCGCAGCAAGCTCCCTTCTTAGCTCGCGGCCTTCTCCCTGATTTTTCTCCCGTGGGCCCCTCCTCTGGTGCTAATCGCTCGGTCTCTGCCTATCCGCTCGAGTTTTCCAAATCGCGGACTTTTCTTCTATCCGCTCGAGTTATCTAAACTCGCGGACTCTTCTCCTATCCGCTCGAGTTCTCTACCTCGCGGATTCCTCTTCTATCTGCTCGAGTTCTCTACCTCGCGGATTCTTTTACTATCCGCTAGAATTCTTCTTCTCGCGGCCTCCTTCATTGCTCTGACCACTGGTGTGCTCACCGGGACCGTGTGGTCTATCTTCTTTCCGCATTTTTTGGTCGCGGTCTGTCTGCCCGCTGGTGTCCACATTGTGACCGTGCGGTTTGTTGTTTTCCCGCATTGTGGTCGTGGTCTTCTCCTTGACTGCCTGTCGTGCGGTCTCCGGTTCTTCTCGCCGCAGTCTTCGTCACCCGCTACAGTCTCTAGTCGTTGTGGCTTGCTAACCGCCCGACCTGTACCGGTCTCTCTCCTGCTGCTTCTATGGGCTCTTCTGTCAACTCCACCGGCCCGGCGGCTAGTCCGCCTACAGACCGTCCGGCTTGTCCAGCAGACCGCCCGGCTTGTTCTGCTGAAATCCGCGATGAGCTGCGGATAACTATCATTTCTTTCTCTGGGAAGAAAACCTTTATCCCTTGTGTGCATTCTGTTCGACGGGTTCTTCAGGCCAAGCGCATCTTGCCTCACCTCACTCAGACACCTCCTTCTCCTCCTACCGACGACTGGCTCCGCAATGATGGTCGTGTTCAGACTTGGCTCCTTAATTCCTTGGATGGTGAACCTTATCAGATGGCCATGTATCACGACACCGTCAAGCTATGTGGGATGACATGCATTCCTTGTACTCAGGCCGAGACAGCCTTCAGCATCTCTACGACATACTCACTGATCTTCTCGCTCTCGACACTGGCGGGGCTTCGTACATGACCTCCTTTGTCGCTCGAGCCAAGACCCTTGTTGAGGCCTGGATCCAGCATCAGCCGTCTACCAATGATCATGCTGCTCGGCGCGCTCAGAAGGAAGCCGTCTGCATTGCCATCATGATGGCTCATGTTCTGAGCTCCCCGTTCAATTTACTTTTTGTCGGACTCCTTACTAGTGATCTTGATTGCTCTGTCATATTCACATCTTCTTTTGTTATACAGGATCGGCGGACGCAGACTACCATTGGCAAAGGCACACTGCGGAACGGGCTCTACCTTCTTGATGACTCTCCTACCATTCTCTCTTTTGTCTCTTCCAGTGAGTGGCATCGACGTCTTGGGCATGCCCTCTGCCGGTCCTCCAGCGGGCTCTTCCTGATATCTCTCTTCATCCGTTTCAGTGTGAGTCTTGTATCTTCGGCAAGCAACCGCGTTCTTCTTTTCCTGCGCATTGTACCTGGAACGTTGTTTTGTTTGATTTAGTACATTCCGATGTATGGGGTCATTTTAAGATTACTAGTATTTTTGGGTTTTGGTACTTTATCACATTTATTGATGATTACTCTCGCACTACGTGGCTTTACTTACTTCGTGATCGCTCTGAGCTTCCCCGTGTTTTTCGGGTCTATGTCCTTGAGACCTGTACACAATTCCACACCACCCTAAAAACATTGTGCACCGATAATGCTCACGAATACACCGGTCACGAATTTACAGATTTGTGCTCTGAATTTGGGATTATTCATCAAACATCTTATGCCTACACACCCCAGCAAAACGGTGTTGCCGAAAGGAAGAACCGTCACGTACTCGATGTAGTCCGCTCCCTCATGCTTCAAATGCATGTTCTCATGCCTTACTGGAACTTTGCGGTCTCCACTGCCTGCTTTCTCATCAACCGTCTCTCATCCTCCGTCCTCCACTATGCTACTCCGTTCAGCCTACTGCTTCCCTCCACTCCGGCCTTTCCTCTCCCGCCTCGTGTCTTTGGCAGCACCTGCTACGTCCACCGTCTGGGGCCGTCCTCGGATAAGTTGGATCCTTGGGCGGCTAAACACATCTTTGTCGGCTATTCGCGCACCCAGAAGGGCTATGTTTGTTATTCTCCAGCTTCTCGAAAGATCTCAGTCTCTGCTGATGTTACCTTCCGGGAAGATCAACTGATTTTCCCTGCTCCATTACCTGCTCATCTACCACCAGCTCCTCTCCCGTCATCCATCTCATGCCCGGTTATCCCCGTTACTGCACCACCTTCACAGGTTCCAGCTGCACCGGCTCCTGCTCCCTCCAAACCAACCGTTATCTGTGTCTACACTCGTCGCCCTCCCGGTTCTGTTGCCCCTCTGCAGTCGGCCTCAACCACGGATACTCCGCGTCTTGCTAATCAGGTACCGCCCTCCACTGCTCATCCTCTGGCCAACTATGTCTCCCTCCATCGCCTCTCTCCCCACCTGCACGCATTTGCTACTTCTCTTTCCTCGGTCTCTGTTCCTAACTCTGTGCAGGAGGCACTCCAACATCCGGGCTGGCAGGTCGCCATGGAGGAAGAAATGGCTGCTCTCTGGGCTAACCAAACATGGACTCTAGTACCCCTTCCTCAGGGTCAGAAACCGGTTGAGTGTAAGTGGGTCTTTGTCATCAAACATGCTCCTAATGGGAAGATTGGCCGTCTGAAGGCTCGTCTCGTGGCTCGTGGCTTCACCCAGCAACAGGGGCTCGACTATGAGAAAACTTTCTCTCTGGTGGCCAAGCTCAATACCGTTCGTATCCTCATCTCCGTAGCTGTCCATCGCCAGTGGCTCTTACTCCAACTGGATATCAAGAATGCTTTTTTGAATGGGGATTTCCAGGAAACGGTGTATATGCAGCAACCACCCGGGTTTGAGACCACGGGGGAGTTTCAGGCATGTCGTCTTTTGAAGGCTATGTATGGTCTCAAACAAATCCCCACGGGCATGGTTTGACAAATTCAGTAAAGCCCTTCGGGATATTGGTTTTACTCGGAGCTCGACCGACTTCTCGTTGTTTACTCGTCACCGAACAACAGGAACGGTTCTTCTGTTAGTGTACGTTGACGATATCATCATTATAGGAGATGACTCACAAGGGATACAGGCGGTCAAACTACATCTGAGTTCCGTCTTTCAGACAAAAGATCTGGGGCCCCTAAGGTACTTCTTGGGTCTTGAGGTTGCCAGACGGACAGATGGGCTTGTCCTCTCTCAACGGAAGTATTGCCTCGACCTCATTCATGATGCAGGCTATTCAGGCTGTAAGCCGAGTGACACCCGAATGGATGTAAACCACAAGTTGTGCGCCCAGGCATCTGACTCGGATCTCCTACTCCAGAATCCAGAATATTATCGTCGCCTCGTTGAAAAATTGATCTATCTCACGGTAACCAGACCAGATATTTCCTTCGTTGTGGGTATTGTCAGTCGGTATATGCACTCTCCTCGAAGATCTCAACTTCAGGCTGTTGAACGCATTCTCAGATATCTTAAAACAGCTCATGGCCAAGGACTTGTTTACAGAACATCCTCTTCAGCTCCAACATTGGTGGCATACTCGGATGCTGATTATGCTGGTTCCCTTGATGACCGGCGATCTACCAGTGGTTTTTGCACTTATTTTGGAGGACATTTGATTATCTGGCGAAGCAAGAAACAAGCGATCATTGCTCGATCATCAACTGAGGCAGAATACCGGGCAATGGCATCTGTAGTGTCTGAACTGACGTGGCATGAGAGTCTTCTCACCGATCTAGGTGTAAAGCTACCTGCACCAGCTCTCCTCCTCTGTGATAGCCAAGCTGATATACATATTGTCAAGAACTCGGTCTTCCACGAAAGAACAAAGCATATCAAAGTCGACTGTCACTTCATCCGGGAGAAGGTTCAAATGAAGAAGCTCGATCTAAAGCATGTTTTAGGGACTGAACAAGTTGCGGATGTCCTCACAAAGGCTCTTTCCAGTACCCTCTTCTATCGGTGCTTGTCCAAGCTTGACGCATACGATTTGTACGCTCCAGCTTGCGGGGGAGTGTTAGAAAAGCCCATATAAAGAGCCCATTATTGGGCCCATTTTTCCTTTTTCTTTTCTCTCTTCCTTAGTCACACATCATGTATAGGATTGTTCTCTCTCTTTCTTCCTCCTATATATTTGTATTCTCTCTTTGAATTTAGATACACAAGCAATATATACAAGTTTTTGTGCTCTCTCAACAAATTTCATATGAGGATGAGTCCTCAAGTGTGTTACGAGTCAAATTGTCACGAGAAATCAACACGATCACAAGCATATCACAATGAATAATTTATGGAAAACGATAATTAAAATAGTAAGAACGTTCAAGGCAAGCTTTATATTTAGTTAATTTGATTGTATAAAATTATGCTAATTAGATGGATTAATTAAGTTTAGGCAGAGTTTACAGAGGCATACGCGAGCTACAGCTGGAGGAATTTCCAAGCGTAGTGGCGCAAAAGTGGGGAACTCGAGCTAGCCAACGGAGGGGAGTCTGATGTCGTCGATGACGTCTCCTGGAATGGAACAATCGGCCACAAGTTCGCTGGAACGGCGTGATGGAATCGACGGCGAACTGGAAGACAGTGACCCGTTGGAAGGGGTCGGCGTAGGGAGGGAATGAGGACGTCGGAGCTCCCTGGAAGGAAGAACGAAGGGCGTCGTTGGAGGTTGAGACTTTGGCACCGGGCCCTTGCTCCTGGTTCGACGTGGGTCGAGTAGGCAGGAGTCGTCTTGGTCGAAGGAACGGAGAAATCCTTCTACGACAAGAAGAGGATCGGCAACACATGGAACGAAACGAGGGTTTGTTCTCTGGATTATTCTGGGGTCCCTTTTCCTTAGTCCACCGTAGGGCTTTCAACAAGAGGAATACATTATTGCCTTTTCTAAAATATTTTCGGATATAATTATTTTCTAATTTCACTCTCTCACTGAATCCCTTAATAAAAGATTATCAAATATCTCCAATATTTATTTCTTAAATTTGCTCTCTCGTTGAATTAGAATAACGGACAATATTTTTGATTCCCTTTTAATTTGAGTTTATTCTCCAAATAATTTTATGCGAGCATAATTAAATTAAGCTTGTCATAGGTCATCCTAACTATCTAAAATTATCGGACATTTTATTCACGGTCTCATCTGACGGTCAAACCGATGAGCCGAAGATACAAATTGATGAGCGGGAAAGAAAAATACACGACATAAAATAAAAAGTAAAAGATATATGATATATAATGGTATCATGCGCCTTTGAATGTGACGGATGCATCATATACTCTATTGTTGATGTTAATAATAATTTTTCTCAAATTGTATAATGGTATCAGAGGTCTAACCTTAATCAGCTCGTTCGCTCGTCGTCTCACTTCTACGTCCAACGCCCTCCAGCAAATTCTGTGACTACTTCTCTGGCAGCTCCTGTCTCGACGCTTCATGACACCAACCGCCAGAGTCCTGGCTGTCGGCTTTGTTTTCCCTCCTCCATTGAATGATTCCACAGCCACAACGTCCAGCCTCCTCGGCTGCCTTCTACAGCTCTCCAGACCTTAACGACCCTTTTCGTCCTCCATTGGTTTGATGACATCGTCTCACTCCTCATCTTCCTTTCTCCAGAAGGCTGATGTCATTCTCGACGAGCGGAACTACAGGGCATGGTCCGTCACCGTAGGCGTGATCCTTCGTGGCCTCAATCTATAGGGCCACATTAACGACATCGAGCTTGCTCTGCCCCCATCGGTTGCTTGTCCTGCAAACTCTAATTCCATTATTAGCACGGTCACTTCCAGCTTTCCGATTGGGCAAGATGGAGCTTGGACAACTGTCATGTGATAGCCGTCATCTATCAGTCCTGTGAGTTCCCTATTCGTATGATTGTCTACGAGTTACCTACGGCCAAGGTGATGTGGGATCACTTGCTTTGTCTCAACCTTCGATCTAGCTAGTCCCTGCACTACTCCCTGTTCTAGACCCTTGATGCTTGCTTCCAGCGTTATCTATTTGTACATACTTTCTTTGTTGAGCTCCTAGACCTCTAGCATCAGTGTGATGAGATGGCACCTCTCCTCTGTGCTACTTGCACTCAGTGTGTTGCTACACCCCAGGATCATGACTTTCAGCGTATGTATGAGTTTTTTATGCGCCTACGCCCCGAGTTTGAGCCTGTTCGAGCACAGCTTCAATATCGGGATCCTCCGTCATCTCTCAGCGATAAATAGGTCGTGGTGATAGCTGAGGAGGCTCGTGTCCACACCTTAGAACTACTACTCCCAGTGTGATGCCTCATAATGTTTTGGCTGCTCTCCAGCTTTCAACGTTGTCTTCTCCCAGTTATAGTGTTTTGGTGTGCCCTGTTCCTCGCCATCTATCCGCTTCTCCGCCCGGTGCACCTCATCGCCCACCTGTTTGCTGCCACTACTGTTAGTGTATTGATCATGTCAAACATGAGTGTCGCAAGCTTCAAAAGGCTCAGCAGTCTGGTCAGCAGCGTGCTTCTGGTGTACCTTCGGCTCACTTTTTTACCCTGGCGGAATCACTCTCTGTTTTTGAGTTTGCCAGCAAATTGCTCAGCTCTCACTCATGATTCACTGCCTCGCTCCTCTGCCTTTGTGCTTGTAACAACCCGGCTTTAGATTAAAGTCATAATGATAATAATAAATAAAATATAAATAAAATAAAATAAAATGAATCATATCCCCCCCATTTAACCCGAGCCGCCCCCCCTGTTCTCTTATTCCCGCAAACTCGCACCCGTTGGCTAGGTTTTCCCGCATCCCGCTCTCCCGCAATCTCCTTTTTTCGATACCGCAAACCCCCGCTCCCGTGCGCTGCTTCCATTCCCGTCGGCGCCTTCTCCGCCTCCCCAAGCCAACGACAACTCCTCTGGCTCCTCCTGTCATGGCCGATGTCAGCGCCTCCTCCCGTGCTCCCTTTCTCTGGTCGGCAACCCTGCAACTTCCTTTCCTCCTCCTAGCAGCGGCAGCTACTCCATTTCTGGAGGGTCGGAAGCGGGCTCTTCTGCCTTGGCCGACCAGAGCTTCTCCTCCCCAAGTTGTGGCAGCCTTCTCTTTCTCAAGGCAGCTGCCTCCCCTTCCCTCGGCAGCCCTCTTCCTCTCCGATTGGGCCGATTTTGCAAGAAGAGCGCCTCGGGTTTTCTCCCCTCTATTCCTTGGGCTCTGATTTGGTTCCTATTGGTATGAATCTCCCACTCTTTCTCGATATTCAGATTTGTCATTTGCCCTAATGATTTATTTGTGCCTCTAGTTGTGCATTTTTGTGATTCAAATTTGTCGTGCCCTAAATTTCGTATTATTTTGTGACTCATGATTTTTGTCGCCTTCGTAATCAGCTAACCTTTGGGTATTTGTGATTTTCGGTGTCGTTCGTCGCTTTAATTGGCGGTTCGTGAAGGAAGTCCTCTCCAATTTAGGGTTTTCCCCTAGCTGAGCGCCGCCAATTCTTTGTCTCCGCATGGGATTTATTCTCCCCTCACTTTTGAGAGAGGTAATTTCTAATATCTCTCATGCTTTAGATTTTTGTAAATTATATCATGTGCTATTGTAGAATTTCCGTCATGTCAATATCAATTATGTTTGTACTTGATCAAGTTTGAAATAGGATTTTGGGTTTTCGCTTGTGTTGCTCAGCCGTCTCTGTCAGATTCAGTTTAAGGCAAGTAGAGATCCTTCTCTCTTGCAATCATTGAACGTAATTTATGCTTTTGATCTTATGTTACATGACGTCCTTCTTACACATTTTGATTTGTCGAATAAACTGAGATGTCGAATGTCTGATCTGACAAGTTAATATGTTAGTGGTTAATATTTAAATTATTTAAATAAATATGAATTTGTGATCATGAGCGAATCTTAGATTGATATAAATTTAGATGAAAGGTGTTATCACATTTGATGTATAATTTGAGGAATAATAGAATATTGTGCACGGGCATCAAGGGTCAAGATAATAATTGTAACAAATTCTGGATATCAAATATACTTTTGGTGTTTTTAAATCATGCTCGTAGTGAACACGTGTAATCTGGAAGATACTCGTGTCAAAATGTTTTAAATCTAGATGAGTACTTGATGTCTCATAATCGATGTCTGTCAACTGACCCCCTCTGCGATTTACTTGGAAAATCTTCGTGTTAATTTAGCATTAACCTCTCGAACCCGCGAGGCTCAACACTCTCGTGCTAGTTTTCTCCGAGTCTTTGAACTCTGTCCCGTAGGTCTGTCTGATTCTAAGACTTGAGCGAATATTGTACAATAACTGGATTCCTCCTTTGTCATATTTGTGACTCTACACTTGTACATCTGAATCGTCAAATTTGTATCAGGTTTTGGTATGTTAGAAATCTCTTAAATCATAAATTTTTAAAGTCATTAATGTCATAAGCAATCAATGTAAGATAGTGTTAACTTGATGTGACGCTTTGACTCGAGTTTCCTCTTGACTGGCAACGGAAACCAACAAATGGTCATAGCAAGCACAACCATTTTGATAATACTTACATTAGAATCTCGAGCATCAAATAAAACACTTTCATCTTTCACTGATTACAGCTAATGACATTTTTCGATCTGTCTATATGTTATACTCCGGAGTAGTCTAATAAAACTAACTTGTTCTGTTTAGCTCTTTTATTTGCTTGTCTCGAATAGTTTTACTTCATGAGAAACTGGTACACTCATACTTTTTTACTTATGTTACTGTTCTATACTCTACTCTGCTCACCTTGTTTATTTCAATATTCTGAGGCTTTTCTTTTTTATTTTGGAATTGTCTTAGTGTTCGTACAGCGCCGCCAGGTACTCGAGCCCGATCTGCTTAAAGTTCCAGGTTCTATATTTACATTTCATTTACTGTCGAATATTTCTTTTATGTAATAATTGCAATCAGACATTTTCTCTGCAATCATGGATAACTGCTAGGCTATTTAAATACTTTATGTACTGGAATTTGAAATTAATGCATGTGCACCATCTGTTGAATCATAATTGCATGAAAACTATAATAGTGGCATGTAAACATATTTTTTACAAAATACATGTGCATCTAAAAATCTCACCGTTTTAAAACTTTAACAGCTTCCGCAATAAAATTAAATTATTTTTCTCCAAATTAACTATTTTATAACTATTTTCAGCATTCTATGCATCCGCCCTAACAGGCATGGATTTCTTTTCGTCCATGTCTGTGGCATCACGGCCCGCCCGAAGCGCACTCTGACTTATGTCGAGACGGGTCGTGATAGTGCTCCCACTAGATGCCTCTCAGCGAACTACCTCTACCCTTGCAGGTATCTCTCCCTCGGACTGGTTGCTTGACTTTATAGCATTTTTTCACAGGACCTATGATATCACTCAGCTCCTGTCCTGCCAGCATGTCTCTTTTGTCTGTAGCATCATGATAGCAAATGGCACTATTCTGCCTATCATAAGTCGTGGCCTCCATCGTATCAGTCTTTTCCATGTTTCTGATAGTTCTTACATACCCAAGTTATCCATGAACCTTATATCTGTCAGTCAACTCACATATCACGGTTGTCTTGTTATTTTTGATAAGTTTACATGTCATGTGCGGGAATGTCTGACAGGGACACTCCTTGGAGTTGGTCGTGACCATAGCGTGGTGTACGTCATTGATCGTCTTCATCTTCCATCCACTCCATTGTCACTGGCGGATTCTACCATTTGTCTTCCTTCGGTGGGTTTCTCTCTGTCGCAACACCGTCTCAGTCGTCCAAGTGGTTCACGCCTAGCGTCTCTTATCACTCATGATTTCCTTGGTCGTGTTTTTGTTGATCGGTCTCACTCTTGTACGGGTTGTAAGCTTGGTAAACAGCTACAACTCTCATATCAGTCTAGTAAGTCTAGGACTAAATGTCCTTTTGATTTAGTTCACTCTGATGTATGGGATCTTGTGCCTTTTGTATCAAAGAGCGGACACAGGTATTATGTTCTCTTTGTTGATAACTATTCTTGTTATAGTTTGATCTACTTTATGCATTCTCGATCTAATGTGTTTCAAATTTATGTTATTTTTTATGCTATGGTACACACCCAGTTTACTACTTCCAGTATTTTTCGTTCGGACTCAGGGGGGATACTTCTCTCGTGTTTTTGTGATCTGCTCAAGGTTGTAGATGTCGGATACCGAGTTCATGTCGGTTTGAGTTTGAAATGTCGGATGTCGGATTGCGGAGGATATATCGGGGATATTTTACAAAGTCGGAATTTAATATTGAAATAAATTTATTCATATATATTACACAGTTTTTATAAATATGTATAATTGTATATATAATGTATGTTTATAAATTACACAATAAACATATACACAAATAGTCTATATTTATAAATTACACAATAAAGAGCCGTCGACTGCAATAAACAAGATAAAGATTATCAAATGAGAGTTATATGAGAAAGTAGTCGATATTAGACTTAGAGAGATGCACAAAATGAATCACAAAACAAATTATTTTTGTTTGGTCTCCTCAAAAGAGACAACCAAGTGCAAAAAGCATCCCTGCGAGGCGAGGGTCCAAGGAAGGATCCCTCCACAAGGGTGAAATGTAGGCAAGTCTTACCCAACATTTCTGCAAAAGGCTGCTTCCAGGACTCGAACCCGTGACCTCAAGGTAACACGACAACACCTTAACCGGTGTTTGGTCTCTTCAAAAAATGAAAAAAAAATTGTAATACTCTCGGCGATATATCGGTCGCAAAATATTTCCTGATATATCGGGTTAAACGGATATATCGGGCGATATTTTCAAAAATGACATATTTGCTTAAAATATCAATGTCTTGGCGTTTTACCCCTAAAACCTTTATGTCGGCCGACATCTACAACACTGGATCTTCTAGCTACCAATAACACACTCCCTCAGCTTGCCTGTCCCGAATCTCACGTTCGGAATGGCACCGCCAAAATGAAGCATCCACACATTAGTGAGACAGTCCGCACCCTCCTCATCTCATGTTCCTCCTCCTTTTTGGCTGAAGATGTTTCCACTATTGTTTACCATATTAACCTGCAATTTTATACTTTCCTTCAGGGGCAGAGTCTTAGTCTGTGTCTGTACTCTCGACCACCCCCCTCCCCCCCGTCACGTTACATACATCACCGTGTTTTGAGAAGTCAATGTTATGTTCTACTTCCTCCACGTTAGCATACCAAGATATCTGCTCAGTTTGTTCCTTATCTTTTTTGGATACAGTACTGAGCATAAGGGCTACCGATGTTATGACTTTGTTGCACGTCGACTTCGCATTTCACGCGATGTCACCTTTGACGAATTTCACCCTTTGTATTCTTTGTACCCTCGACCTCACACTCATCTGTTACTATCTCTGATGTGCAGTTTATCACTCATCACATGTACCCGCCTCAATGTATCCTCTCATCCGGTACTGGTATGTCCTCTCCCCTTGTCGCAGCAATCACTGTCCCTGATCTCTCCTGTCTCACTTCCTCACTCCTCTGCTTCGTCACCCACTTTTCCCTCCAATGAGTTGTCCATTTGGGACTGTGTACTTCTTCTTCCATACCACTACATTCGTCGTCCTGCTTCTGTTCCCTCGCCTCCAGTGTCCCCAAACTCAGTGCATGTCTCCTCCAACGAGTGTCATGTGGATGATCCTCTTGCGCATCGCTACTCACTTCATGAGAGACATCCTCCTGACCACCTTAGCTTTGTTACACTACGACTGGACTTGTCTACTCTTCCTGATACTTCATGTGGTACTCCAGAGCCAACTTCCTACCGTGAGGCTACCCAGATACCTAAGTGGCAGGATGTCATGTTTGTTGAGTTGGAGGCACTTGAGCAGCACACTCGTACTTGAGAGTTTGTTCTTCTTCCACCCGGTGTTGTTCCTATTACTTGCAAGTGGGTCTTCAAGGTCAAGACTCGCTCTGATTGTTCTATGGAGAGGTACAAGACTCGGCTTGTGGCTCATGGTTTCCGGCAGGAGCATGGACGAGACTATGTCAAAACTTTTGCTCCAGTTGCTCACATGACTACGATTCATACTCTTATTACAGTCATAGTTGTTCGTTATTGTTCTTTGTTTCAGCTCGACGCCAATAATGTCTTTCTTCATGGCAATCTTCGGCAAGAGGTTTGAATGCTTCCTCCTACCGGTCTCCCTGCTCCTCTAGGTCTTGTCTATCGCTTACGACGAGCTCTTTATGGGCTAAAGCAGGTGCCCTGTGCGTGGTTTGCATGTTTCATCTCAGTCATTACAGTCACCGGTTTTCAGCCGAGTCCACATGATCCAGCCCTGTTTGCGCGCTCCTTTTGTGATTGGACACTTTTATTACTTCATGTGAATGATGTGATTATTACTGGTGATGATCCTTCTCATGTGTCATTCGTCAAACATCAACTTTAGCAAGAGTTTTAGAAAACTGGCCTTGGACAACTTAGCTACTTCTTGGGCCTTGAGGTCACCTCTACAGACCGTAATTTTCAGCTCTCTCAATAGCATTACACATCAGATATCTTAGCTCGAGCTTCTCTCTGACTCTGGCACTGTGGACAACCCTATGGAGCTTCACCTTCAGCTACGTCCGGATGATGGGGTTCCACACTCTGATTCAACTCGCTATCGACAACTTGTTGGGAGTCTCGTCTACATCACTATTACTCGGCTCGACATTGCTCATGTTGTTCATGTGTTGAGTCAGTTTGTTAGCGCGCCAACCTTTGTACATTATGGTCACTTGTTGCGACTCTTGCGCTATCTCTGGGTGACGACTTTGCGTGATCTCTTCTTCACCAGCTGTAGTTCTCTGCAGCTCCGTGCTTACACGGATCCTACATAGGCTAGTGATCTTGTTGATCATCGATCTGTCACTGGTTTCTATATGTTCTTGGATTTTTCCCTTATTGCATGGAAGTCCAAGAAACAGACTGGTATTTCTCGTTCCAGAGCTGAGGCAGAGCATCAGGTCATAGCTACCACCGCTGAGGATATTATTTGGCTCTGTTGACTTCTTGAGGACCATGGTGTCTCTTCTCCAGATCGCACTCCTCTCTATTGTGATAACACCGGTGTCATTTAGCTTACTCTAAACCCAGTGAAGCGCTCTCTTTCCAAGCATATTGGGGTGGATGCTTTCTTCCTACATGAGTAGTATGCTCGTGGTACTCTTGTTCCATAGAAGGAGATCATGCAAAGACTGAATGCACAATCTCCATCGGATGCTAAGTACATGAAGCACTGCAATAATGGGAGTACCACCACCACCAGCTGGAAATACTAACACCACGGGATACTATGCATGGGTGATTGGGTGTACTGTGTAATCCAGTCTAGTTATGCTGAAATCGCAAAAACTTCGGTGTTTTAGTTTACGTTTTTTGTAGTTGGAAATCAATATGGCAATTAAATAAATGAAAATATATTTGCACTTTATAATTAAAGATAGACTACAAATCCAAAAAAAAATATGATAAATATCAAACAACTGAAAATATGGGTACATATTTAAGTTGAAAACTATGTATGATATTAACATGGACAGTTTGCAGACATTCTTGAGGGGTAAATCACGCAAAAGAATTGCTCATGATGCATCCGTGAAATCAAATCATCAATTGGATAAGGAGACTGAACTGGGCTGTTAAGTCATTGTGACTTTGCTTTGGATTGCTAAGTTCTTTCTTTTACATTGCATGTATATAAAAATCATGTGAGAGTTTATATTGTAATTTTCTAATATTGTTATTAGATTTAAAAGCTTTTGTGGGGGTTGCGATTTCCCAAATGTTAGCTATACCGGGGATTGATCAATTGGTTACATGATTGAATCAAGCAGACAGAAGACGCACGACAACGGCGTGCTTTAGTGGCTTGATCTTTTCAATCCTACTCTTATCACCTGGTGTCAACCCAGTATGGTGTGTGCTTTTATCGGAGAAGTGACAAGTTATCTTCCCAGGCGAGTTTTGTATCACCATTCCGACCAAAGATTGTTCCCAGGTTTTTTCCATCTGTTGTTCAATTTCTTAAAGTTGGTTTGGACTGTTTTGGTAGTTGGTGGTTCTTTCTGGTAAATTTATGGTGGGATCTTATGCTTATGTAATTTATTAAAGTTATTTTGATATTTTTGCAATGGTATTGCAGCCGTTTTGATTATGTTTTAGGCCTCCAAAGAGAATTCCTAGATCGTTTCTTCAATTAAGAGGTTGTTGGATCAGATCTAAAATCTCGGGTGGACTATTTATAGTGTGATTTGCTCACAACCAACCGGCGACCATCATTTAATATCAGAGATGGGTTGAAAATTTGTGGAGATCGGGAGCTTTCGCAGCACGCAAAAGGCGCCATATTTGCAGGGTTGCAGCTTGTTGTAGGTACCAACCGGAAAACATTTCTTTCAGAGGAACACTTTGACCATATCATTCACAGAGAAAATAATACACCGATGGTGGGCATCTGTGACAGCTTTGTATTGGGCGTTGGATTGCTCTAACCGCTATTTAACTTCGGTTTGTATAGCCTGCACTTGTTCAGCAAGGTGTTCAGAAGCCACGCTCCCCTTTGGATCGAGCGGAAGACGAGCTAGATCCACGGCTTGGGGCGTAGACGATGGCAAAGGGTGATTTGCCGGTGGAGTGGTTTACCGTGCTAGTAAATGCAAACTCTGCTTGGGCAAGAGCATTATCCCAATGCTTGGTCGTATCACCGCAGATAATCCAAAATAAATTTCCCAATGTACGATTGACGGCCTCCGTTGATTGAGGATGGGAAGTGTTACTATAATTGAGAGATGTGTAGAACAAGCACCACAATGTTTCCATAAGTGTGAGAGGAACTTGGGATCGCGATCCAAATGTCAAATGTTTATCAAAATCAAGTTATTTCTTGGGCGATACCATCTCTTGGTTAGGAAAGAAGGTGGCCCTAAGAATGTCAAGGTGATTAAGGAGTGGGCATCGCCTATTTCTATTCATGAAGTGAGTTTTCAAGTCTGTGCATTCTCCTGCAGAAGATTTGTGAACGGTTTAGTACATTGATGGCACCTTGAAGAAAGTAGAGTTCAAGTGAATCATGGCAGCCCAGGACAATCTTGAAGAGGTAAAGAAGAAACTATTTGCAGCTCCAATTCTAGTGTTGCAAGATTTTTAAAAACATTTGACATTGAGAGTGATTCTCATTAAAGAGGGTCGTCTTATTGCTTACTTCAGTGAGAAATTATGCTCCCACCTCAATTATTCAACTCACAACAAATAGTTTTATACTTTCAATCATGACTTGGAGATGTGGGGACGTTATCTCCTACCAAAGGGGCTTACAAATCCATATGAATCCTAAACCTCTGAAACACTGGGAGACTCGGGCTAAACTGAATGATAGGCATGCGTGGTGATGCAGTTTCTGAAATCATTCCCATATATGATAAAGCACAAAATAGGTAGTTGGACTGTAAAGACAAATGCAATGTTTTGACTCAACCCCAAACCAAGGTGTGAAAACTCAACTCCAAACCAAGGAGTACACATATATATAGGAAGGAGGAGTGAAAACTCAACTCCAAATCAAGGTGTGGGGCTAAACTATACATGTCAACAACGGGTCTTTACATGGGCTTTTACATGAGCTAAGTCAACTCTTCTACAATATGCAAGAAGACGTGTGACCCTACGACAAATTATAAGACCACCATAGTATGAAATGGGTATCCACAAGGCAAGGAGATTCATAAATTTTATTGAAAAAGATAATATTTATAGGTGGTAAAACTAAACCTTCAATCCCATTGTACCAAATTTAAGAAAAATAAACTGATAGAGATGCCGGTAAGACAAAAAGGCCTTAGGCTGTTAGGCAAATGAATAAAGCTTGCTTTTGAAACTGCAGCTTATGAAATTCCATCACAGACCAAATTTTAATTGATAATATGCATACAGGCTTCAATTCAAATGTACTTTACCAAAATACTGAAAACTAGCCACTCAAGAGTAGAAATAACAATCAAAATTTGAACATAACCAGGAGTATCAAGAATTACCAAGTTTAGCATCCAGGCAACCTCATCAAGCATTGAGGTAACAATAGCCGTACAGCTTGCTTCTGCAAGTTCTGATCTTAAAGTAGCCAGTTTTGAAGAGACATCTACACCAGCATACTTGATATCATGCACCCTAATTGGCTTAAAAGGAGACTTTGGTCTTGATTCTCCCCAAATCTCATCCACAAGGTTGCAATCAAACAAAAAGATGAGCTCGTGATTTTTCTCAGAAATGGCTGCTTTCAATTCCTCTGCTGCGTCATAAGAAAACAGAAACTGCTCCCTTCAAAAAGTCCAAATGAAGTAGCATTATATAGAGAATTTAAAACTCTTAAATACATCACAGCTTGGCATGAGATTTGAAAACTGTTGAATTTATATCAAATATATGTAAAATGATATTGTAGTACTTTCACGAATAATATTTAGATTTAACATAATCCTTTTATTAAAGATAAGTAGACTGATTCTTTATATGCAAAAATATTAGTGGTTTCCCTATTCCCAACTCATCTCCACCATTTCAGCAAGATAGAAGTCACCACCACTAAATGAAAGAGAGATTGAGCTCAAGTGAGTAGAAGAATTGGAGAGAAGACCATTATCCTTTGATCTTGGAGATTAGTGGTTAAAGTTTATTATCTTGGCTTCAAATTTTGGGAACCTCTTATTTTGTACTCCAAAAGTCTATGAGTGTAAATCTGATTACTTTCACAAAACTAGGTAAATATCTAATTTTTGACTGTTTAATTATTTTCAAGCATATCAGCATGTCGTGTTGGACTTGTACTCTACTAAATAGTTTTGACGCATGTCGTGTTGGCAGGCAGGTGTAACGCCTGTTCTGCATCAAATAGTCTCTTTTGGCTTTCTCATACACTTTTGGGAACTTATGATGTAATAAATTGATCTCTGAGTCTCAATGAATCTCGAAGATTACATCATCTAATGAATCATCCAGCACTCCTAACTATGAATTTACAAAAAATAATCGAAAAAATGATTTAAACATCTAATGATAAAGCACTTTAATCAAATAATGATTTACTAGTCTTTGTCTCTTTGAATAGGAAGAATCCCCATATTGATGCTATAAATAGAAATTTGTTAAGAGTTAGGTTCACAATTCTAGCAATCTATTTAAGGCGGAACAACCTCACAAAGGAACTCGAGTCTGGACGTCAAAAATATTCATCTTTTCAACTTGGTGCCAAAGTAAATCCTCCCTGCCTTGATTAAAAAAATCTATATCGTTGGGTTGTATTTTGGTGCCTATTTCTCACTGATCGAGTGACATCTTACACTGAAGGGATTGAGTGCCTCAGCATTCCCCTGCTTCGATTCATTCATTTGACGCGTGTGTCTATTCTGCCAAGTGTCAAGCCAGCCCTCTGGCACTGTCGTCCAGGTGACGTCGCCTCCTGCTTCGACGAAGCCGTCTGCTCTTAACGACTTCTGCTTCGATGACCCAGACCATGTTCAGCAATAGAGGTAGGCTTTCATCCAGCTACCAATTCTAAAGCTCTCGACAACGAATGAACTTACGATCATTCACTTGCGATATCATTTCTCCTTCTAGCAGCCGCTTTTGGAGCTCCTTTAAGAAGAAGAAGTTCAATGTTCCTTCAAGCAGGAGAACTTCAACGCTCCTTCCAACAACTATTATTTGACGATTTCAGCACCGATGAAGTGATTCTATCTTCCGCACCTTTCAACAACGTTTCTTTTTAGACAGAATTATCAATTTATACGATGATCTTCCCACTATGTAATTGATGTATGTGTCTTCAGGCTCTTCTTTTTGAACTGCAACTAGAAGGGCACCTCCTGTGCATTTCACTCATTTGGAACACCATTCCAATCACGTCACTATTACTATCGTGCCTCTTGATGACATAAATTATCTTGTTTGATCGCGATCAATCCACCTAGGGGTGTGTATAAAAAATCGAAACCGACCAAACCAGGTTGAATTGATCCAACCGGACCGAACCGATCCAACCAAACCAATTTTAAGACCAAACCAACCAATTTGTATTGGTTCTGATTTTGGGGGTGTTAAAACCGGCCTCATTTTTGTTCGGTTCGGTTCGCTTTATAGGGTGTATAACCTGTAAAAAACTGAACCAAATTAGCCTTCATTATATGTAATATAACATGCGGTTGGCCGACTCTGCTTGATTGCTCCTTGGTGTTAGTGATAACAACTTATGTCTTGTCCCTCCCCGTGACTTTATGCAACATCTTCCCTCTTCTGATGTGATGTTTCAAAGCTTTCATTGTGATGTTTGTGAAATTGCTAAACATAAATGTTTCTCATTTACTCATGTATATTTGCCAAATGTTGAATTTTTTTCTTGACCCATACTGATGGTTAGGCCATTTTCCCACCCCATCTTTATACGGTCATTGTTAATTTGTACCTTCATGATTGTCACTCTCGAATCACTTGGGCATATTTAATGCCTACTAAAAATGAATGTTCTCTTATTTCAAATTATCTCATGCTATGATTTTTACCAGTTTAATGCTTTAAGATGACAGCACAAAATATAGTGAGAGCCATTTCAATTCTTATTTAGCCTCTAATTGCATTGTTCATCAAACCAATTGTGTGGTTAGTCAAGCTCATAATGAGGTTAATAAGCAGAAGAATATACATCTTCTTGAGATTGCACAATCCCTTCTTTTTACAATGCATCACCCCCCCCCCCCCCCCCCCACCCATCGTTATTGGGGTGAAGATGTCATCACTGCTACTTATCTCGCTAATCATCTTCCCTCTGGTGTACTTGGTTTCACTTGACATGCCTCTACACTTGGGGTTTCCGCACCTCATCGTCAGCCGCGTGCATTTGATTGTGTTTCAATTGCCCATAATCACAAACCCAATCAAGGGAAATTAGATCCTCACACACCGGGATGTGTCTTTATTGTCTATAGCCCCACTCATAAAAGGTGCATATGTTATCATCCTCCTACCTGCAAGATCTGTTCATGGATGTAACACTTTGCAAACCGAGTCCTAGTTACACTCCTCGCTTCAAGGGGATAGAGTGAGTGAAGGGAGTCCTCTTGTGGCCAGTGATGATCAACCTCGACCAATTCCTATTACTCATATGTTACCTGCATGCAGGATCCTCTAAAGAATCTTAAGTGAAAAAAAAATATGATTGCGGAAATGAATGTTATGACGAAACAGTATACTTAGAACATGGTTACTTTATCTACAGGAAAAAAGCAAGTAGTGTAGATGGGTGTTTGTAGTTAAGCAAAACTCTGACTGGGTAGTTGAGTGATACAAAGCCAAACTTGTGGCAAAATCATAGACTCAGACAACAAAAGTTTGATATTTCAGAAACCTCTGGACAAATAGAAAAGATGAACATTGTCCAGGTACTTTTTTCTTATGCGGATATTATGGGATGAAATTTGCATCAATTTGACGTGAAATGTGCTTTCCTCATGGAAACTCAAAAGTATTATGAATCCAACACAAGGATTTGTTTAAAAAATTAGAACAAAAGGTTTGTAAGCTAAAAATAGTCCTTGCATGGGTTAAAACAGTCACCAAAATCTTGATTTTGGTGCTTCGGTGTTGCGATGAAGTCTACAGGATACTTGTTAAAGCTCAAATAGAAAATCTCACTCTAAAGCCCATGTATTTTTTCTTGTATTCCTTGTTTCTTAGTCTCACATCTCTATTAGAGATTTGTGTCACTCATCTCCAATCAATATATTGAGGTATTGTATGTAATAGATATTGATAGACTGCATATATATAATTTGTTTTTTAGATGGTATCAAAGTAAGACAATTTTTTGTTGTTATCACGCATACTCCCAATCAATCGTGAACACTCGCGGTCTCATGTGAATACTACGAATCTCGTATGAATACTCCCACTCTCTCCAAAAAGATTTGTTTCCATTTGTCTGAAGCATCCACCTTGCATTTGCATGCTCACAACTCTAATACATCTCGCTTTCGCAAGGTCTCATGTTGCCTCCAAACAACAGCGTTCTCACGTGTCCAGACTTCGCAAGATCCGCCAACCTCATCTGGTTGATCTAGCAGTGAGAACTCGCCATGCCTATCACACAACCGCACAACTTCAATCTCGTAATGTTGCGCCTGGTATATCTCGCAGAAATACGTCCTAGTGAATTTTGGAGTCATACGAGATCTCGAAAACCGGTCACTCATTCCTGACGCGCTTTGTCGAGTTCTCACTGACATCTGTTGGGCCTTGCCAAATTCGCCACCTTTTAACTCGCAAAACCCCAAGCTCATAGAAAACAGGAACACCTGCACCAACTCATGTTGTCACCATAGCTTCTCCTACTTTAGCATCATTTTTGAGTGCCTTCATGAACCTTTGACCAGAGTGTGCCATCCTTTCTTGTACGGTCTCAAAGAAGTAGAATCATCTCAGTGAGTCTCGTCCAAAGCCCACATTCCTGCCTATACAAAATCTGATATGAGTGATGTCTGGGTTCACATATGGTTGGCCAACAGTATGTCAGATGAAAGTTTGTCAATTATTTGGCATAATAAAATAGTGAAATCTGCACAAGCCCGCCCTGTCACTCTTTACTTCAAAGAAGCTAAGACTTCTTAGATAGACACTCTCAATTTCGACTTGTTTGCCCTGACCTCTCTCTCTCTCCCGATGATGCATATTAGGAAGGACAATCTCATGGTGTTGAACTTCTCCAACATCGTCGCTTCTCTATTGACCTTGCGACTTAGTAAAAACATTTTGAAGAGCTCCTGATAGTGAGTTATCTTCAACGACTAATTGAGTCCTATGAATTGATTTGTCAACAAATTTTGGGAGAGAACATGTCTCCATTGTTACTGGACTCAAACTTCATCTATCAGCACCTCTCCTCTGGAAAGTTTCGCTCATACTGTCGATAGGAGAGGACGTACTCGTGGAGGATAGACTAGAGTCTGTGGGAATGGTGGTTTTATTTGCTCTCGTTGCGAAAAAGTGAGTTACCATGTTGACAGTTTCTTCGGT
Source organism: Platanthera guangdongensis (assembly GCA_039583875.1). NCBI lineage: Eukaryota > Viridiplantae > Streptophyta > Magnoliopsida > Asparagales > Orchidaceae > Platanthera > Platanthera guangdongensis. The sequence continues at coordinate 125,756,527 of CM077155.1, read as the reverse complement.
AAAAATACACACCTTCGCCCACAAACTCATGTTGGATTTATTAACGTTGATAAAGTTGCGCCAACCGCCTCAATCTCAACCACCAATATTAGGTGTTGGTTCTCTCAGGCTGTGTTGACGCTCTTATTGTGGCATCTAGGAACTCCGCCACCATTCTAGCATTGCCCTCGATTTCAAGTAGTGCATGTCTTGCCTCTTATAGTAAGTGCATTATTAACTTTGTTGTTACTAATCATATGACCGGTAACTCATCTTCTTTCACTATCCTACACTGACCCGATGTGATTCCTCTAATTACTATTGCAAATGGTTCTCTCGCTTCAGTTTGTGGGTTTGAGGTTGTCACTGCATCCTCTCACCTTATGCTTGATAATGTTATTTGTGTTCTCAACTGTCTTGATAGTCTTCTCTCAATTAGTGATATTGAAAAGGTTTTAAGCAATTGTATTTTATTCTTCTTGTCTCATTGTTATTTGTTAGGATCTTCGCACAAAGAAGAAGATTATTATTGGGATTAAAATGTGTGAACTATATTACTTGAATGACATGGCTTATTCTTGCACTGTTGCTACAATTTTCTCCTTTTAATGGCAGCAACATATTGGTCATCCTCCATCCCATCTTCTTAATCAGTTACACCTACATTTGTCGGTCAGCTCTGTTTTGGAATGTGAATAATGTCAAACTGGCAAAGCACGAACGTACATCCATACCTCCAAACTCGATTATCATAACTTTTGTCTTTCTTGATTTAGTATATTCTGATGCATAGGGTCCCGGCTCCACCAAATCTGTTGATCAAAGAAGCTTGTGTTTTGTAACTTTTATTAATGATTTTTCACGTTGTACATGGTCATATCTCTTAAAAGATTGATCTGAACTTTTCAATATCTTTCAAATCTTTTGTTATGAAATGCAAACTCAGTTTAACTCATCTTTACAAGTTTTTTGTACTGATGTGTGGAGGAATATATAATCACTTTGTTTTATTCTTTTTGTATGTCTTATGTGATCATTCGTCAGACAAATCATGCTCATGCTTTTCAACAAAATGGTGTATCCGAACAAGAGAATTGACATCTTCTTGATGTGGAATGAAACCTATTACATCGCATGCATGTTCCCAACAGTATTGGGGACGAGTTGTACTCCTTTCTTGTCCCTTGATCAATGGCATGCCATCACTTTTCCTCACCACAAAATATCCCTTCTCCATTATTTATTCATATGCTTCCCCATTTACTCCTACGCCACATGTGTTTGGGTATATAGCATTCGTTCAAGTACCCTCTTTTGAGATAAATTATCAACACAAGAAATCAAATGTATCTTTTTGGGATACCCTCCAACTAAAAATGTTACAAATGCATTGATCCCCTCTCTTGTTGTCATTATGTTTCCGCATATGTTATCCTCTTTAAATCCATCTTATATTTTTCTGAGCATGGTCAATCCCTCTCCTTTGGATCCGCTGCACCTTTCTCCTCTCCGCCATATGACTTGTGCACTTCTATTTCGCTAATCCACTCGCCACATTTAGATCCTTTTATCTACACTCCTTCTCAACCACATGTCAATCATGCATTTCACTGCCGACCGCCTCTTTCCACTATTCTTACATATGACTTGTCCACCTCTATTTCACTCATCCACTAGCCACCTCTAGATCCTCTTATCCACACTCCTCCCTTCAATCGTACATTTCACTGCAGACCACCTCTTTCCACCATCGTACCTCCTTCCTCTCAGCGGTCACATTTCATCAATTGAGTCCCATTTACAAAAACTTTGCATCAGCATCATCTGTCGGCATCATTCCTTCATCATACCACGAGGCTCTCATTATTCCATGTTGGAAGGAAGTTATGGATAAGGAAATGGCTGCTCTATGTTCTCGTGGTACTTGGAATCTTGTCTCAAGTTCCCTTGGCGCCGACATTATTGAATTTCGTTGGGTCATCATCGCTAAGATCCTTCCAGATAGCAAGATTGATAAGTACAAGATTAGTCTTGCAGCTAAAAACTTCACACAGACATATGGTGTTGATTTCTCTGACACTTTCTCTCTTGTGGCTTATATTAGTTTGATTCGAGTTTTCATCTCTATGGTTGTCAGCATGAAATGGCCTACGTTTCAACTGGACATCAAGAATGTTCAACAATGATTTGAATGAAATTAAAAGTTTACATGAAGCAACCTTCAGGGTATGCTACTGAAGGGGAATCACAAGTGAGTCAGTTGAAAAAGGCTATCTATAGACTCAAACAGAGCCCTAAAGATTAGCTTAACAAATTTAGTCAGGCTATTACTATTATTTGTTTTCAATGGACTCATGTTGACCACTTGGTCATTATAAGAAAAAAAACTTTGAACTCGTTATTCTTGCAATCTATGTAGACGATATTCCCCTAACAAGTGACATCAAAGTGTATCTAAAGAACACTTCATAACAAAGGATATAGGGTGATGGAGATCACAGTGATCAACTTTCAATTCGGTCGATCCGAGTCCATTGATGCGTTAGGATGGTCGTTTCAATTCATTTTCATGTTTTATTTTTTTATTTTGAGTGGTATTTGACACCATATTGGTTCGAAGATTATGAATCGTCGGATCTGGGTGTCCTAGCTTATTATGATATATATAAGAGGCGTAGGCAGTGGCAAAGAGGATAGATAGTTTGTTTCCAAATTTTGGAACCCTTAACCTTCCCCCCCCCATCCTAGTGAGATGTCGAGCGGGCTCTGGTGTGACTCCAGGTATCGGCTTCCCTCTCCTTCTGTCGCTCGTCACTCCCCTTCCCTCTGTTCCCTCCACAAACCGCAAGCCCCGACAATTTTCTTTTTGTAAATCCCGCACTACAGCCTGAAGAAACTACATGCCCAACCCATTGATGCCATCCCTAGCCTTTCCCATTCACCTGCAGTTTCATAACCCTCCGCTCGGTTCTTAAATAATTGACAACTTACGCAAAGAAAGGAATCATGTTCTCCTCGAAGTGGGCGAATGATCACACTGAGTTAGTCTACACTGATACAGATTGGGTAGGATCCACCTCAGATCGAAGATCAACCATCTGGCATTGCTCCTTTGTTGGTAGCAATCTTGTAACTCAGAGGAGTAAAAATCAGAATATTGGGGCTCGTTCAAGTGCAAAAGCGGAGTTTAGATCAATGGCTCGGGGTATTTGTGAGGTTTTGTGGTTGAGAACTCTAATAATAGATCTTAAAATTCTAACAAGAACATTGATTAAAATATATAGTGAGGTTCGGTGTTCGGTTCATAGTACGGTTCACGGTTCTAGCAATCAATGGAGGAATAACCCTCACAAAGGCACTCAAGAGAGTTAACGTCACAGATAATCCTCATCTCAATAGGCGCAAATATGGAAAAATATATGGACCATAAGATACTCAGTTTTGATTTTCCATTTCCTAGAGACTAAATTCTTAAAATAGTTAACACAAGTGCAACAAAAGATGTGGAAAAGGTTGAAACTTCTGTACATGACTAAGTGGAGATCATATCTATTTTAAGCAATAGTTATTCACATCTGACATGAAAGATGGAATGCAAGAACTATAATAAGCTTATTTTGGATTTAACAAATATTGATGCAAAAATTGTGGAAGATAAAGATTTAATCTTGCTCACTCTAGCTACTTCCAATGAACACATCATTGCCGCTTTACTGTATAAACTTCATTTGGATAACTAATTCTTCAACACCAGTCTTTTAACTTGCCTCCCTAATCAACATTGAAGGGATTTTCACAAAATCATTGAGCTCTTAGCCTAATTGAAGGCAAGGGATATTCAACCATGAAATTTCTGTCCTAACATTTTAACAATGGGATTTTGCTATAATTGAGATATAGAACATTCAAAGAGTCTTTTTCATCCTCCGAAATACATAATATGAAAAATCCATAATCCTGCCACTAAGGTTTTTTCTGCTTTTGAATGAAATTGAGAAATAGAAGGGATATTGACATCAGAAGTTATTTCAGAAACCAGGGGAAGGAGAAAAATCCATACTAGGGTCTTCGGCCCTAGAAATTGGAGTCACGAATCCACATGAAACTGAAAAGGAGTTGAGCAGAAGGGATTACTATATTATAGAAGGAAAATTGTGGAAATCATAGTTGACTTGGGCATCTGGCAAGCCTTGGCGTGCGTCGGCTGTCTTCTGGAGCGGGAGTGATTCTGTGCACGTGAAAGGAATGAGGAAGGCTCGGCTTTTTGTCTTCTTATCAAGACTTGAGCCCTATTTTACGTGACACGCACACGGCGACTTAAGTAATTCACACCTGAACTGGCCGGTTCATTTTTATTATTAATCGATCCCCTTATATTACAGCCAGCCCCCCTCTCTTTGAAACACAAATTAAATGATTAAACTTGTAATTAATCCAACGTAGTCACATACGTCTTTTGTTACGGATTTAATAGATACGCACTAAATATTACGTCGTTATTTTGACATGTACATTAATTATCATAAAACAATTAATTTATTAACACTGGTTAAACTTTTTGTCATTACAGTTTCAATTTTTCATCATTCACTCATCCCCCATTTTCATCCCAGACGTTAATTCTCTGCAATTTTCCCCTCCCATCACTTTTAAACCTACAACACTTCCTACAGAATTTATTTGACCAAAACTCCCTTCCAGTAAACCAACTGCCCATCTCCACTGCCAAGCCCGCCCCAGGGCCTCCTTCCAACTCAGTCCAAGTGTTGAATTCAATTCAGACCAACCTGAAAGCATGTTTTCACTGTTTCCATTCCAACACCTCCAAATACTCATCCCCACACTCCAATTTTTCTGAAAACATCACAACACCCCATAATTGCAAACCAAAGTGATGGGATCACATTTCACAGGCATTTGACCCTTATCTGAACTCAAATGAGTCTACTTAAAGGAGAGGCGGAGATCGTCGAAAGACGATCTGAGTCGACAATCGCGTTCAGAACAACGATGGTATATTTTATGTATTTTTATGTAATTGTTGTATTTTTATTCCATGTGAATGTAATGTTTTAGATTTCGGGCGATCATGGTCTTCTGTAATGAGTTCTAAATCTATAAATTGGGGTTTCCTGACTGATTTTTGTGTTCGCAAATTTTGAAGATATTTTCTAATCACTTACGGTCTCCCTCCATTGTTCGATTCTGTGGATCCATGGTGCCAAAGCCAGGGTAATTATATTCTCACACCCATAATTACCTTCTCACACATACCGCCTAAAACTACCCACAGCTTCCATTAATTGTAGTCATTTATTATCGTAACAGCTCAAATTCCCTCTACCACCACTCCTACCGGCAACCACCCTACCAAGTGCCAGCCAGCAATCTCCCACATTTCCATATTAACAACATCCCATATAAGTAATGACAATTCCACGTAACTAACTTTTAATTTCAGTTACCACCACTATCAATTAGCCTAACTGCTGGTAACTGCCATCAATAGTCAGTTTTTGCCTGCCTTCAGTCCACAAGTGCAAGAACGACCTCACATTCACCCACTAAAGCCCAGTAACTGCCCCATTACCCATATTCCCCAGCCCAAACGTGACTTCCTCTTACATCTACTAGGAGAAATGAAACATCCAGGCTACTATTTTCCTTCCCCAACAGCCGAATCATTCCACACTTCCCAGTGAAATCGTCTACAGCAATTCCACCCCTTGCCACCCTTCCTGCAGTAGCAAATCGGTAACTGCAACCTATCCTCGCCTCTCTCTAATCCCTCCAACCACCTCCATTACATCTCCCCGCAGCTCACTGCCTTCCCACCACCACAGCAACCTTTATGACACCTGCACCTCTTTTGTGCTAATATCAGAACCTAAAATCAGTGCAGAAATACTCTAATTTTGCAGTACTGACTCAGAATCATCCACCACAAATCCTTTCAGACCCCATTTACTTGTGTAAGTTGTAACTTGGAAGTCTATTGTTTTGTTGATTACTTACTGAAAAAATATACAATTTGGGATCTTAAACTTGTAAAGATTTGTATAATTATAGTTCTACTTGAAAGTATTGCTCACCTACTTGTGTTTCTAACACCTAATATCTATTGTGCATGTCTGTGAATTCTATTATTAATTTTAAATTTTATTGTAAGTAAGCATCAGATAATTGTTTTAGAGCACCCAACACTATATGATCATTCACTCATTAGAGTTCCATTAGGGAACAACTATATCACAATACACACCTAGATCTGTCTTGCATCACAAAGCCCTTACCCTAGTCCATAATCAGTGCAGGCACTTCTCAAATCCCATTCCAGAACAGCCACTTACAGAAAATCCTTCAGAAAACCTAGAACAGTGCAGAAGTTAAGTTAATCTATTGTCCAGCAACCCAAATCAGCCACTTTACTACACCTGTGGACTCTGATTACTTGGGTAAGTTCTAATATGAAATTAATATCGCTCTTTGTTGTTTAATTGGTAGTGTTTGGGATCTATATTCATAGAAATTTGTTCAGTTTTGATTCTACTTGAAAGATGTATTTTTTGAACATTTAATTGAAGCATGTTTTCCTTAATTTTAATTGGATTTTTTGCTTGTGTTTCTAAAATTTAATCTCTGTCGTACATGTTTGTAAACTCTTCTATTAAATTCAAAGTTTATTGTATTCAAACGTCGGATAATTGTATGAACATTACATCATTTAAATTCACCCCAACACTACATCATCATTCATTCTTTAAAGTTCCATTAAGGCGCAATTGCACATTCACCCTACATCTGTCATGCATCAGCAGGAACCGTATAACTCTCCTTCGCTAGCAAGAATTGCAAGGCATTGATTTTGCTAGCTGAAAATAACCACTAGCACAACATACCACACAACCAAGAAATAGGATGAGCAAAGAGCAACTAGAGAAAATATTACGGCCCATTGCCAAACAAGACACAGAGAAGCCGCCTCCGTAGAAACTGCGTCTATAGCAAGCCACGGAAAGCAAAGTCGCGGAATCCACTAGGTAGTGGAAGCCCCACATCCTTAAAGAAAAAGAAAATTTTAATAAACAAATTTAAATACATTTGTAATCTGACACTTTCATATGACCTACAAATTTGATTATTATTGGTCTTGTCATAACACATTGGTACCTTGTTGGAAAGGTCGTCAAAGGTAGAGTTGGTAGTGGTGGAGATACTACGAAGCTAAAACTGCAGCTGTCTAGATGGGGTATGCTCAGGAGAAGAGAGCTACAATGATTTCAAAGAGTTTGTTTTCCTTAATCCAATATCATGTGTATTTAAATAGGCGTACAACTCCTAACGACCAATTATCAACTACACATTTATCAACACAAAAATACAAACAAAAAACTACAAATATAAATAATTGTGACAACTGCATCGACTCATAACATAAAAGAACTCTAATTATAACAGTTGTGATGACTCGTAACATCACTCCCCTCTGCCAAAATGGTCTTGTACTTAAGCTTAAGGGGGGCTTGACTTCCCACGCCAGCTGTAGTAATCCTATCGTCATCCACTTCAACCAAATAGGAAAGCTTTTTGCAATAATGTCCTCATGTATAGGAATCATCGCAATTATAACATAACCTCTTTGATCAACGTTCGGCCATCCTTAGGAGCCAGATATGTGGGAATTATCTTGCCACAGGTCTACCTGCTTGATTCCCCTTGACTGCATCCACGTCGTGCATTGATTAGAGTAACAGGGTGTTTGGGTGGTGGAGATCCATGACTGCTACTGGCTTGTTCATGTGTTGGAACAGTAAGGGCTTGGACAGCTTGGGTGGGACAATAAATCTAGTGGGAGAGTGTGCAAGGGCGATCTGATGTCATGCTTCAGCCACTTGATGTCAATTTTTTGCAAAGGTTTGAACCGACGTGAGCATTTTCAACATATCCATAAGTTGTTCCATTGGATTGTTGTTGTCCATGTTGTTGAGAGATGAATAGAGTCGTGGTGTATTAAGATATGCTTTGGTCGTTGGGCGACCCAATCACTAGAAGAGGAAGTCGGTAGTTTACTCATGGTCCCACTAGATTCGTGGTGGTTTCCTATGATGATCGAAAACAAAAAGGGTTGACTATGTATAACTAATTAATTGTTTGATTAATCTATTGATTGAATAATTAACTAACACGGAAAACATTGAATTGAAGACGGAAGTGGAAAGCAGCTCAATTAAAGGAGAGCATGGAGCGTTGGGCTCGAAGGGCAAGACACAAACGAAGCTAGGCTCAAAAAGGAGACAAGCAGGCGATTCAATGATGATGGAAGAAGATTGGCGGGTGTGTTTGGAGCACAGTTTTTGGGTACAGCGTTGGGCTCATTAAGATATGGGAAAGGAGACACCTAGGAGAAAGAGTTCAGCGGCAACAGGGTCATGGGTGGTGAGAGAAGTCTTGCTGACTTAATTATCTAGGTAGTGGATGGTGAAGACCTAGTATGTCGATTAGTAGGGGAACAGTAGTGTGTGAGAGGCGATGTTGGGATTCGAAGCCTGAGCTGTATAAAAATCTTTCGCAGTCGACTCGAACAAAGTATCAGAGGTGGACTATAGAGTTTCAAAGATGTACAGAGCTTCAACCTTGTCGACTACTCCTTGACGAATGGCTTCAGAAACAGTAGACCAGATTTACAACGGCTTGTTTCCAATGATGAGTTTTTGTGTGTGAAGACGCGTCTGTTGGGGTGGAGGGAGATGCTCTGATAGTAAGGTGTTATAGGCCACGTCAGAAGCTTGCCAAAGAGGTGGTCAGAGGTGGAGATCATGGTGGTGGAGATGCTACAGAGACAAAACTGTAGTGCCTAGACAGGATGTGCACTGAAGGAGAAAGCCATAACAATGAGTTTAGGAAATCACTTCTTGCTTGCTTTGTTTCAAAAATAGCATGTCGTTAAATATGCTTACATGGCATTTACAAACTATTAATGATTATCTTACCAACTAACAACTCCTAATGACCAACTATCACCTCACACATTAATTAACACATAAAAATACAAAATACCTACAATGATAAATGATCGTGACAACCATAAAGACTCATAACATAAAAGACCTCTAATGAAAACTAACATGAGGACCCAAAATATCGGTATAAGAAACATTTCGAGATTTTTTGTTGATTTTGAGTATTTTCTATTTAAAAGAACATATTTTATAGAGAGATGGAGAGATAGATAACTGCATAAGTAGATAAGATATGGTCTGAAAACATCATAATGTTCGTGACGTTTGCACTTAATTGTGTAGTTGGCAATCAAATAGTTTTGAAGTCGAAGCTTTGAGGAACTAGTGATTGTCTTTTGATATAGAAGAAACACCATTGGCATCATCCTCCATATCCATCTATTAAGGGGAACATTTTCAATCATTAGTACAATTCATTCTTGATGAAGAGCTACTTTAATGTGCATTCTATTTAAGCAAAGAAATTGGAGTAACTTTTAACTTTGTTAGCTTTGGTTTTTGTTTGGTAATATTTGGTACTGAATTAAATGTGCTATTACCTTAAATTAGGCATAATTTTGAAATCCAGCAGAGCATTAAATTTGTATAGTAGTAGGCACTCTCCATTTTATTCCTTAATCTGTTAAAAGGAACGTTTAAAGTCCACTAAGCAAAAAAACATCTCACAACTTCAAAAAAACAGCTGAGGCTTAAAGCCCTAAACTACATGCATCCTTGGCTGCAAAATATAGCAAAAAATTTACCAAATGAAGGGAAGCGGCAGATTAAATGTAGCATAAATCATTAAGAGCTATTTTTCATTAGAGAAGATCAGCATATAAATGTTGCATATAAGAAAACAGGAAATGTTCAGTAAAAACAATTAGATATGAAAGTCCAAAAGAAATGGAAACGGACAGGATCAACACCAATTTTGCAACCAGGGGGCAATACTTCGTTCAGCCACTCTGTAATTGTTGGGACACCAATATTTCCACTTCTCATAAGGATCCAATCACGTCCTAATTGACTCTCAGCCTATTCACACCAAATAGTACGTTAATAATTAAGAAAAGAATAAGTTTTAGAACCTTACAAACCCAAATAAATGCTGAGGCCCAAGATTAAATGAGAAATGGGATAAATGCTGATTAATACCTGCAGAAAATAGCGTCCATCAGTCCAAAGGGCGGCCTTGTCTTTGGTTACTACGGCAGTTCCAGCACTACCATCAAAGCCTGTTAGGTAGGCTCTTCTCATAAAGCATTCTGCAATAAATTCACTCTGAAAAAAACGAGATTAATCCCTCAATAATTATCAGCAAAGAGAAGATATATCATTCATAATTGAGTAAATAAATATGCTAAAATGCTTGAGTAAGAACTTCGAAATATATGATTTGACCTCAAAATAGTAAATTATGAATAAATGTTTAGGTGTAGCAGCGTACCAGGTATGTTATTCAAAATGTGCTAAGTCCAAAAATGTCATCATGCAAAGTATTGGCAGGAGAGATAATAGCTATCAGTGGGGAATGCACATGTGAACTAGAGAGAGGAAGAGGAAAATACCGAGGAATGACTTGGAGGGAGAGTAGGGTATCATATTTCGTTTAAGATCCAAAATTAGGATGTCTTAATACATGATACAAGCCCTTATATCTATGAGGTTCCAAACCAACATAAAAGAAAATACCGAAAAAACAAATTAAAATAAGGATAGGCTTAACCACATTCAATTAGTCTGCAGTCGTCAGATGCAAGCGTGGTTTGCTGATTTGCTCCCCAAGCAGTTGTGTGGACCCATACCTAGCAGGACTGGTCAATTGATAGCTAATATGAAAAAAAGGAGAAACCTTACTAGTTACGCAAGAAGTGAGACTGCATGTTCTCGACAGTCCAATTGCTTCTTCCCTAAAATTTGAGGATATAAGACCTACTCATATATATTGTAACATTTAGGACTCAATAGCCTAAAAATCCCCGCAAGCTAGAGCTAAGAAATTTTAAGTGATCAACTTGTCTCATATGTACATGATACGTCCATTAGTTAAAGCCTTCGTAAAAATGTTGCCCAAGATGGTAGTTAGTTATCACATACTTTGTTAAACTAACACCTTTCATAAGCCTCTCTCACAAAATGATAGTCACCCTCAATGTGTTATGTACACTCATAAACACTCAAGGCAATATAAGTAGAAAGAGAGTAAATTTCATTCAATTACCCTAATTCAGGTCAAGCATACATATATATAGGATACAATACACGTGACATATCACGTGTAATGAGCAGCGGAAAAATAAAACTAGAAATAAAATGTGTATTCAACTCTCCCTCTCAAGTTGGGAATATATATCGATCATTCTCAACTTGACAGTATCGTTCATAAAGTTGTCATTGTTTAACCTCATGGTAAAAACATCGGTCAGGTGATCATAAGAATTCACGAACGATGTATAGATACTTCCCTTATTTAGGTGATCTTTGATGAAATGTCTGTCAATTTCAACATGCTTCGTACTATCTTGTTGAATCGGATTGTGAGCAATACTGATGACAGTTTTGTTGATTATAAGCATCTTGAAGACTCCTTAGACGTCGAATGTCCCATGATTGAGACCATTAACTGTGAGCTCCAAAAGCAACATGAGAACATGAGTTGCAAGGATATTGATGAGCATCTCAAGAAAATGTTTCAAGGGCAAGCTCGTCAAGAGAGATTCGATGTCACTAAGGCATTGTTCCAGTGCAAGATGGGACCTTGGGACCTAGTAGGGACTCACGTACTCAAGATGATTGGGTATATCAAGAACCTTGAAAGACTAGGGTTTCCTTTAGGTCAAGAGTTAGTCACAGACCTGATCCTACAATCGTTGTCGGACAGTTATGAGCAGTTTGTCTTGAACTATAACATGAATGAAATAGACAAGACACTGTCCAAGCTCCTAGGCATGTTGCGAACTGCCGAAATCAATATGAAGAAGGTCAAGTCTGCTAGCCTCATACTGATGGTGCATAAAGGCAGGGGCAAGGCCAGGGGCTTTAAGAAGACAAAAGTGTTATCTAAGTTTGTTTTGGAGCCCAAGTCTTCTGCACTGAAAAAGAAAGATTCAGGGAAAGACGGAAAGTGTCACCATTGTGGCTAGGCTGGTAATTGGAGAAGAAACTATCCTTCATAGATTGAGGGTCTGCAAAGGATGAAGGGTGGTATGACTTCCGCTTCAGGTATTTATGTTATAGAGATAAATCTTTCTGCTCCTTCATCTTGAGTATTGGATACCGGATGTGGTTCTTACAATTGTATAAATGTGCAGGAACTGGGAAGGAGGAGAATGTTGAGTAAAGAAGAGGTGGACCTACATGTGGTCTATGGAGCAAGAGTTGTTGCTATTGTCGTAGGATTTTACAGTCTGTCTTTGCCCAGTGGGCTTGTAATAGAACTAGATAACTATTATTTTATTCCTTCCATAACTAGAAACATTATATTCATTTCATGTTTGGACATAATTGGATTTTCTTTTATTATTAAAAATAATTGTTGTTCCATATTTAAGAATGATGTTTGTTATGTTGTAGCCTAAATGTTTAATGGTCTATATGTTTTGAACATAGCTCATCAGATCTACAATATAGAAAATACTAAAAGACTAGGAACGAATGACACGAACCGTACGTATCTTTGGCATTGTCATTTGGGTCATATAAATGAAAAACGTATATACAAGCTCCATAGAGATGGACTATTGGACTCATTTGTTTATGAATCATTTGAGAGATGTGAATCTTATTTGTTAGGCAAGATGACTAAGGTCCCTTTCACTGGAAACAATGACAGTGCTGATGATCTCTTGGGTATAGTACATAGTGATGTATGCGGACCCATGAGTTTTATGGCCAGAGGTGGGTACTACTACTTTATTACATTTACTGATGATTTCAGTAGATACAGATACGTGTATCTTATGAAGTGCAAATCTGAAACCTTTGAAAAGTTCAAAGAGTTTAAGAAATAAGTAGAGAACCAACTGGGTAAGAAGGTTAAAGAACTCTGATCTGATCGAGATGGCGAATACCTAAGTCATGAGTTACGTGATCATTTGAAAGTGTGTGGTATTTTATCACAACTCACTCGACCTAGAACACCGCAGCATAATGGTATGTCTGAGCGAAGAAATCGTACTCTGTTAGACATGATATGGTCGATGATGAGTCATGCAGATTTGTTTGTTTCCTTTTGGGGTTTTGCTCTCGAAACTGCTGTTTTTACACTAAATCGTGCTCCAACGAAAGCGGTTCTAAAGACACCATATGAGATATGGACTGGTAAGCGTCCTAGTATGTTGTTCATTAAGGTTTGGGGTTGTGAGGCATACGTGCGACGTCAAATGTCTGACAAGCTGGAACTCAAATCAGATAAATGTTATCTTGTGGTGTATCCTAATGAAACTAAAGGGTATTATTTCTACTTACCATCCGAGGGCAAAGTGTTTGTCGCGAGTACTGCCGTCTTTCTTGAGAAAGAGTTCTTAACTAGAAAGACTGTCAGGATAGAACTTGAAGAACTTCAAGAACCACAAAACGTGAATGAACCAAAATTGGAACCTGAGACAGGACTACAAGTTCTTGTAGCTAGAGAACCTGCTCAGGAAACACAACTTTTATGTAGATCTGGTTGACCAAGGTTTGAGCCTGAGAGATATGGATTTATCGTGTCTCAAATAGGTAATGTGTTGCTTATGGATCATAGTGATGAACTTGCAACCTATCTGTTAAGCCCGGAATCCGCGACCTGTTCGCGCAGCTTTCCAGACCGGGCGGCCTGGTATTCTAGCCGCCAAGTCTCCCGATTCGGACGGTCACCAGAGGGCGGCCTGGTCGGCTAGCCGCACCTCAGATCAACTCGTTTGGTCATCACCGAAGCCGGGCGGTCTCCATATCAGGCCGCCGCCAGCGTCGGCCCTGCTCAGCGACAAGGCCCAGGACCCAGGCCATCAGCTCGCCAGGAGGAATCCGCCAGGCCGTGCGGCTTCCCTACTTTCTCGTTTTCTGCTCATTTGCTTCCCCTCACCTCTGCCCGGTTCTCATGTACCCCGGGCAGCCGGTAACTTTAGCCCTGCCCGCTTGGGTAGGCCCCCGAGCCTATAAATAGGGGGAGGGTGCACTCCCCAAGACACGCTGACTTGTATCCGGGAGCTCGCCTGTTAAGAGCTGCGGTCTCAAGTCTACTGTTTTGCGGCTTGCAGTCCGGCCGGCTTCCTTTTTTTCTCCTTCATGTAACTATTTCTCTCCTCAAATAAAGAAAAGCTCGTCGCAGGAGTGGCATTTAAGCCGCGGCGGGCGAACTCTGCTGTTGCCGCTGCCAGCGGCCTCTTTTTTTGTCCTTTAGCTACGACCGCTGGTAACCGACTAGTCGACAGTCTCCTCTTTTCCCTTCCTTCCCCCGGTGCTCGAACCGTTAGCTGGTGGTGCCCGACTCCCTGTCCGTTTTCGTGCATCAACACTACCAAGAGGCTATGAGTGGACCGGACTCCGAGAAGTCGCTTGAGGGCATGAAATCTGAAATGCACTCCATGTATGAAAACCAAGTTTGGACCTTGGTGGAACCACCTAAAGGGGTACGACCCATCTGAAATGGACTTCAAGAAGAAGACCGACATGCATGGGAATGTATAGACATTCAAAGGGCGCGGAGACTCATATCTTGGAGAATTATCTTCAACCACAACCTCTCGCATATTCCTTGTGTCATAGCCCTATTGATGCGGTGTGGCGACTTACCATAAATGGCGTGCTCGGATCGACGATCGGACTCTGTGAAGTTTTACTCACCTTTGGCACTATTGCTGAAGCCACGCGCTCCAAAAAATCTCAGAGGCAATTCTTGGAGATCAAGAATGCATTGAACGTTGAACAATCAACTCGTCTAACCCCAATTCGACACTCGCCAGAAAACTTTTTTTCAAGATCTTCAACATAACGAAAACGTTTTGGTTCACATATCGTGGAGGCCAGCGAAGCATCTTCCGATCAACTCTAGGCTTTCCGCCAATAAATCATCTCATCTTGACTTCGACGACCACCCATGGATGTTGCCAACTTTACACAATTTTCTCATGGATCCAGCTTAAAGCGTTCTCCTCTAATGGAATTTTTCGTCAATTTGCTTCCACCAATGGAACCCAGGACATTTCTTTTGCAACCTCTTCTATTGTTCGTATTTAATTCCCACGTTTTCCTGAAGGTGATCTTACGAACTGGTTATATGAGTTACGCTTATTTTTTCAATATAAGAATATTAGGCCCACAGACTACTTAATTCTAGTTGTGATTCACCTTGATAAACCCACTCCACACTGGTATCAAAAAACTACCTGTGATCACCCAACCTTCACATTTACCTTATTCATGGTTGCACTAATTAAACGTTTAGAACCTTTGACTTACGAGGATTCAGTCAGCAAACTAACGAAGTTAACTTAGACTACCACAGCCTACGCTTACAGGAAACAATTAAAAGATTTGTACACTTGCGTTTTTGGTAATCCTCCGCAATTGCTCACTTGTGACTTTATTTACGGCCTCAAACCACATATTAGACATTATGTCTTAACCCAACGTCCAGTCGAACTCCATGATACTTTTTTTGGCTCTACCTTCTTGGTTACAAACATGATAAAGGTCGACTCTACCTTCTTGGTTACAATCATTTCTAAATTCACTACCTCGGTTCTAACATCCAAGCGACTCACCCTAGAGGCCTAGTGAACTCCAATACCATCATGATAAAGGTCTCCATTACAATTGTGATGAAAAATATTCTTACGATCATAAATGTAGGGTAAAGGTATTTTTCTCTATTTTGGTAGCATTGAGGATGACGATCTACATCTTTTTATCTTGTCTCCTATTGTCTACCGGTAGGAACCCAACCATTCAGTTATCAGTATTCAAGCATTACATGGAACAATTCTTGCTCATTGCTTACATTTAACGGATTACATAAATACCAACCACATGAATCATTAGTTGATGGGGGAAGCTCTCATAATTTTATATCTATCTGCAAGACTTCCATTCTTCGATTACCCATTCTGGACATTAAAGACTTTCCAGTCTTTATGGACAATGGTTCTGTTACATTCCCGGGATTGAGAGCAAGTGAACAGTCGTTGAAGGGGAAAGTCCGGGAGGGAGGAGGATCCCTTCTTCGAACCCTTGGGCGCAATGGTGAGAGGAGGCGGAGCAGCCCTCACGGCGGAGAGGCAACGGCGACGGCGTGCTGCAGAACCCGCGGCAACGGATTCGACGGGGTGCGGGTCTTGCAGACGGGAGAATAAAGAGAGAGAGAAAAGAAAATTAAGAGAGTTTTAAAATGCTTATTGTTTGATTTTCCAAAGCCCAAAACCCACCTATATTGTGGGAAAACCGGTTCCAACATAAGTACTAAAATGCCCTCCTCATTAGGGCTTAATACATGAAGATCAAAATACTTAAGCCAAAATAGAAATTACGAGTAGTAAATTAAAAGAAGATTTAGGCGGGTGGTACGCGAGCCTCGCGACGCTTGTAGGTGATCCCCCAACGAGGATCCATAACAGGTTCATCTATCCCGTGTAATATAAAATGAGAAAGAATTCCACCACTTATGCATAACAATACATTCAATATTCATTAATATTTTTATACATACTTGACCTATAAGGCACCGACATAATTTTAGGCTCTATTTGTTTGGGCGTTTCGGTGCTTCGTTTTGGGCAAACGCCGCCGGAAGGCGGGTAAAGAAATGAACCTCTGGCGGCGTTTGCTTCGTTTCCACCCGCCCGCCTTGAGAAACGCCCCAAAAAGCTCTGTTTGGAGCAGCCACCACCCCCCTCCGTTTCGAACACTCCGTTTCCACCCGCCGGATCGATCCACCACCGCCGAAACAAATGAAGCCTTAGTCCTATGGTAATTATCATTATGTCATGTTACCACTGACTATGCAACCAAAAAATTATCATACCTCAACAAACACGACACAATCACTTTAGTAGGACAAAACAATTCTACACCTACGCAAGTTTCTTCGCAATAGTTACATAAGCTCATGTTATTACAGGACACAATAATGTGTTTTTATCTCCACTACATCATCTACTCATTCACAAGATGGTGGAGACCAACCTAGATCAGGTCGTCGCAAAATTCCCGACGTCGCACTTGTTTGGACCATTATCGGCCCTAAATGTTGCATTGTGTTAAATTCTGTAATTGTGTTTTTGGATATTTTTTGTAATATATATATATATTATCTTAAAAAGATATATCTAAGGCCTACAAATAACATGAGTTCATAAATCAGGCAAATAATTCTAACCATTCAATATGGCTTGATTTTCTCTCTGCCCTCCGATCATTTCCCGCTGCTCTATAATAAAACCCTAATCCTACCCGCGGAAGCAGAAAAAACCCGCGCTCTCCTCTTTTACCGCACAACGGCGCTCTCATCGCTCCCCATTTTCCCCGCACTTGACGACGTCCACGCTCCCCATTTTCTCCGACGAGTTCTTCCCACCCTGTGGCGCGCAAGTCCTACAACTCCCCTGGTAGCTCTGTTTTCCCTCACGCTCTCTCGCAAGCGGAGCTTCTACTTCGTCTTCGTCTGAGGTTCGCATTTCCCCTTCTCTCTATTTTCAAATCCAACGAATTTCGCTCTCTTTTTCCTGATTTCACAGCATCGCCTCTCAGTTTCACATCCTCTCCGACGAGTTCTTCCCACCCTGTGGCGCGCAGGTCCTACAACTCCCCCGGTAGCTCTGTTTTCGCTCACGCTCTCTCGCAAGCGGAGATTCTTCTTCGTCATCGTCTGACGTTCGCATTTTCCCCGATATCTCTGTTTTCCTTCCACATCTAAGGTTTTTTCTCCATTCTCATTTTCCTCTGCTCTGTATTTTCAGATCCAGAGGGATTTCGCTCTCTTTTTTCTGATTTCACAGCACAGCATCGCCTCTCAGTTTCACATCCAAGAATATATTTCAACCTACAGGTATATTTCCCATCCTTTCTTACCGCCAACTGCTTCGGGTCTCTTGATGGATTTCAGTACATTGGGCACGAAAATTTGGGATTGCTTATTTTTTTCCTGATTGCTTATTTTTTTAGGGTCTACAGTACCTACCATGATTGTTTATTTCTTTCTTGTATGCTTTTTCCCCCCTTCCGTGATGCTTAGGGCAATAAAAATGTTACCAGTCGCTCAAAAATGTGGGATCTGAGTTCAGTAAATATATGAAACGCGTGATAAAGTTGTATCTGTAGAGAAGTAGAGAAATGCTCTTCTAAGAAATGTTCTTCTAAGAAAATAAAGAACCAAAGAGTACCACTAAATGAAAATCATGTGCTAAAAAGTAGTCAACACAAAGCAAAGGAAAAGGATATTGTTGCATCTGTAGAGAAGTAGAGAAGTACACTTTCTAACGCATTCAAGTGGTAGAGAAGAGAAGCAAGGAAGGAAATCTTTCTACATCCTGGATTTTGATTTCACTGGGGTGAAATCCTAAAAAAAGAGAGACCCGTGATCTGGGGATCATAGTGGGCAAATCGAAGAAATCCAATATACAATACAAAAATGGTGATTGTCAATGGTGGTGATTGTCATATTACATACGAAAATTAATTACAGAAATCACCAGAAAATTTGTATGTGAAATTCGATCATCAATCTAATTACTGATGACTGAGAACAAGAAATTAATTACAGCTACCAAAAAAATTTATTCAGTATTATGCATTTTTAGTTTACTCATTAAACCCATCGAATTAGTTAGAGCAGTTGGGGGGTAATCTCTCAAGAGGGATTCATTGCATTGCTATTAAAATACTTTTGATGTTTAATGAGATTTTTATCATAATCCATTTAAATAAATAATTATCTCTCCATTTCTTTCTCTTTAAGCTCTTACCTACCATTTTGAAGCAATTGAACACAAGAAGAGGTCTCGCCCATGACGATCTTCCACCATCACTCGATTTTTGCTGCAAAAGGATTTATTAGTAGTACTTGCTGACATCAACCATTGAGTGTGCTTCCCTTGCTAAATTAAGTAAAACTTTCTTCTATTGTCGAGAAGCCTTGCTACAACAGCTAGGAAGTGTTGTTCCCCTTCGTACTAGCCTCTACAGCACCTAGCTCTTTCCCCAACAACAGAAGAAGGCCTCTCCCTCGCCACCAACCATTCATTTTTGTAGCATCCAAAACAATCGTCCATCATCCAAGGATCAAAACAAGAAAAAAAAAACAAAGAATGAAAGAGAGAAGAAAGGAGAAGAACAAAATAGCTGCTGATAGCAAGACCTAGTAAAGAATCAACCAATAAGATCACAAAATGCCATTTTTCTTGGTCCAAAATACCAGAAATATAATTCTATATTTCCAAGTATGGGCATAGGATGTTAGGAAAGCCTTACAAAGAAATAAAAAAGTAAATGCAGCATGCTCCATCTAATCCATTATCATCAAGTCTCAAAGAAATATAAGGGATTACAGCAGGATAAGAAATACCTAAGAATCTAAGATACCCTTTCAATTCAGTTTTAGACCCACAATACTCAAAAGAAGGAAGAATCCCTCTCTTTCCAATCCAATTCATAATCATGAGGTTTTACCAGATTGAGGAGGTAGACCAGAATCACCCAAATACGAGTCTCTAAGGAAAGCCAAATAAACTTCCAAGGAAAACGGGTCAATGTTGATCCCACTTTTACATTTTTTTCTAAAGAGTGGATGAACACAAAGTGATTTTGATCAATGAATATCACAGCCACACATACATTCTGCATATATATGGTTTCAAAAATTTGGGGCTTTACCCTGATTTTCAATCTGTATTCAAATAGATTTTTGCCTTCATTTTTTTTCTTTATGCGCACTAATTGGTTAATTCTTTGGAATATATTCGTGGTAGGACTTCCAGATTCCATCTTTAAATCTGCATATATACAAACTGTGTGATATATGCATAGAAATAGGTTTTGGGGAAACAGCACGTATGCTTAAGAAATTTCATTGTATTATTCAAAGATAAAAAATCATTCTATGTCTCTTTCAGCATGTCAACAGTGAGTCAAGATAAGGTGATCAACGCAAACGAACATCAAGATCGACCGCTACACTCCATTACAGAAAGTGAACCGATGGTAGAAGATGGGACACCTGACACAACTGTCACGACAGGCACAAATGCTAGCAATTTAACAAGCCAAGCAAGCCACCGAAGAGGAAGACCTCCGACATACACATCAAACCAAATTAGAGTTGAGGCATCTAACGCCCGAAGAAGGGAACGACGTAGATTTCTGCAAAACATCGATGCGTACGCATCAGGTAATATACAATAGATGTAATAAATACATTACACAAACTATATGCAGAAAAAATTAACTTCGTCATCCATTTGGTTTCAATTACTACACTTGACTGCTTCAACTCCAGCGTCAAATGTCCACTCCATCAATCTAACCAACCAACATTCGGAGAGCAATGCAACGCCAGTTCCAAATGAAACTACCGTTACGGAACCCTCACTTCTAATTTCAACAACAACTACATACGGTATTACGTCGTTCATATTTACTCAAACATAAAAACATATAATATTTGAAATATAAGTAGAATTGTGCGGTTTCTCACATCTCTGTCAAAACCAAAAATGAACAGAGAGTGACCTTAACGTCGATCACGCAACCTACTTACCCCCTAGAACAACTCGGCGGAGAGGGAGGCCACCAATACATACATCAACTAATAACCGACATGATGCAACAACTGCGCTAGAAACAACCACTACAGCACCACGACAAGTACGACCGATAGGAAGGCCACCAATATACGCATCCACTCTCCACCGACGAGAAGCAATTAATGCCCGACAAAGGGAAAATCGTCGCGCTCGACAACGCAATCCTACGACACTCGAAATCCAAACTGACACTGCAAGCACAACAAACTATGAGGAAGAAATGCAACCTGAGGATGAACAACACACAACACACGGTAAGCCTCAATCTTAATGCGTACAACTAAACCAAACAAGTAAGAACATTACATTACGCTACTCGCACTATGATCTTCTTACTATCACACAGGAAATGCTCCTACTCAAGGATCAACTCGCCATTTGAGTGCAAGAAACTGTTACCCGGCAATACATGTGCCTCCGGTTACTCTCTCTTCACCTACTACTTGTCGTCATTGTCACGCTAAGCTTTTTCACAATGAGTCCATGACATTGTGTTGCAAAGGAGGATTGGTCGATGTACCAGATATTCCAGTACCGCCCGAGCTTCTGGAATTGTTTACAACACAAACTACAGAAGGACGTCATTTCAGACAGAATATACGTTCATACAACCATGTATTCTCTTTCACCTCAATGGGAGTGACATTTGATGAAAGAATGCCGGCATTTAATCAGGGTATCTACACTTTTAGAGCACACGGTGCAATATATCATAGAATTGGCTCTCTACTACCAGAATATGGTTGTAGACCACGTTTTCTGCAAATGCTCATTTATGATACATAGCACGAAATGGAGAATAGGTTGAACGAGAGTCCGGGCCTTACTCTACAAACAATTGAAAAGATCTCCAACATACTGGATGCAGTAAATCCATTCGTCCAAACCTTACGGCAATTAGCAAGACACTCGGATCTCCACCAATGCAAACTTCTGATAAAAGAAAGGCCTTCAACGGAGCGTCAGTACTCCCTTCCAACAACATCACAAGTTGCAGCGGTATTAGTTGGCGCAGATGATTTCATGGAGGCAAATGATAGAGACATAATTGTAAAAACATATTCCGGAGAACTATTACCTGTAAAAGAATATTTTGTCTATTACGACCCTCTACAATATCCTTTGCTATTTCCACATGGTTCACATGGGTGGCGTGGCGACGAACTATTAAATCGTGCAGAACGAACAAGCTGTTGTGACTATTACTCCTACCAACTACAAGTACTTCAACAATTACTCTCACTTACGCATAACATAATATTACTGCTGAATATTTACTAAATTATACAATCTCCATGTAGATCCGTGCAAACCGAATTTTCGTGCTTCACTACGCAGGTCGTCTACTACAACAATACATCGTCGATATGTACATAAAAGTTGAAACACAAAAACTACGGTGGATTAGATCGCACCAAAGCGATGTAAGGGCCGAGTTATATCAGGGATTGCAGGATTGCTTACAAAACGGTGAAAATGATGCAGGTACGTACATTTACCATCGATTTTTAATCATATATAATTTCAATGAAGTTACATTTTTTCTTCAAAGTTTAACTATACCTCACTACAGGTAATGTCGGTCGTAGGACAATTTTGTCGTCTTCTTTTATTGGAAGTCCAAGGGATATGTTCCAACGATATCAAGACGCAATGACAATTGTACGAAATTTTGGTAGGCCAGATATTTTTTTAACAATGACTTGCAATCCTTCGTGGCCAGAGATAATAAATGAGCTTCATCCTGGACAAACGGCGCAAGATCGCCCTGATTTAATCTCGAGAATATTTCAAGCAAAATTACAATGCCTAAAGGACGACATCTTCCATAAGGGCGTCCTGGGTAGAGTTGTAGCACACGTTCACGCGGTAGAATTTCAAAAAAGAGGTCTTCCGCACGCACATATGTTATTTATTTTCAATGAACACGATAAACTAAGTACTCCTGACGATTATGACTGCGTAGTCAAAGCCGAAATTCCAATACAGACAGATGAACCAGAGTTATACAACGCAGTGCTTAGACATATGATGCATGGACCATGCGGACGCTTAAGACCAAATGCGCAGTGCATGAAAAATAATGTTTGCAAAAAAGGGTTTCCAAAACCTTTCGTGGAAGCCACTACACACGGATTGAATTCATACCCACTCTATCGTCATCGTGATGACAACAGAGAAATACCTCTGGGAAGAGATGAGAACTTTATGGCTGACAATGGTTGGGTAGTTCCGTATAACCCGTATCTTCTACTTAAATACGATTGTCACATCAATGTGGAAATTTGTAGCAGCAAAGAGTATCAAATATTTGTACAAGTACGTGTACAAGGGTCCTGACTGGGTTGCATTCGAGGTGCGTCCGGGACCGAACTATGACGAAGTAAGTAAATATGTCGACAGTCGTTAGATTTGTGCGCCTGAGGCATCGTGGAAGCTTTTCAAGTTCCATATGTACCAAACATTCCCTTCTGTTGTCCGATTGCAAAAACATCTGCCAAATCTACATCAGGTTCAATTCCGAAGCAATCAATCTATTTCCAATGTACTGACTAACGAACGGAATTCACGGACAATACTAACAGAGTTCTTCAACACATACAACAACGGATTAGAAACTGTTGGTTACTTATATGTTGACTTTGCAAAACATTATACGTGGCTAACATCATCGCGAAAATGGATAAGAAGAGTTCTAAATCGAACAGTAGTAGGCCGTATGTACGCTGTATCGCCAACCGAGGGTGAGCGTTTTTACTTACGTCTTCAGCTTAATCATATTCCAGCGCCAACATCGTTTAATTTCCTATATACCGTTCATGGTATTCATTACACCACTTTTAAGGAAGCTGCTAAGAAACGAGGTCTACTTGAAGAAGACAATAGCATCAGAGAAAGTCTTGCGGAAGCCAGAAATTTCAGAATGCCTGCGGCACTGCGAAGATTATTTGCAACAATTTTATTGTACTGTCAACCGACTGGGGTAAGAACCCTATGGGATGAAAATCATGCGGCGATGATCGAAGATTACGGTAGCACAAGCTCTGTAAATAGTGATTTCTTAATAAATAGATTAT
This sequence comes from Platanthera guangdongensis, assembly GCA_039583875.1. Taxonomy (NCBI): domain Eukaryota; kingdom Viridiplantae; phylum Streptophyta; class Magnoliopsida; order Asparagales; family Orchidaceae; genus Platanthera; species Platanthera guangdongensis. Next base: position 125,732,692 of record CM077155.1, on the reverse strand, counting down.
TATGTGAGTTAAATAATATCTTTGAGCAATATAACAAAAGCACAAAAGATTTTGACCTGTCAAGGTTAAGCGAGGGCATACAATACTCAATTGACTTGCCGGGTTTAATTGATAATGAGTTATCAATTCCAATATCGACAACAGATCTAAATTCAACATCGTTACTAAATCAGGGGCAACAAATAGCGTACAACACAATATGCACTTCCATAAGAGAAGGAAATGGAGATATTTTCTTCATTGATGGTCCTGGTGGAACAGGTAAAACATTTCTCTATCGATCTATACTAGCAACTTTCCGCAACGAAGGTCGTATTGTGATAGCAACTGCAACATCCGGAATAGCAGCAAATTTACTCTCAGGCGGTTGCACAGCTCACTCAAGGTTTAAAATTCCTATAAAACTAGAGAATGTACTAAATTGCGGTATCAGTAAACAGTCTGATCTGCGAAAATTGGTTGAACTTTCTTCCGCAATCATTTGGGACGAGACATCCATGGCCAATAGAAAAACATTCGAAATTCTAGACCGTACATTGCAAGATGTATTAGAAATAAATAAGTCTTTTGATGGGAAAGTCCTAATCATGGGAGGAGATTTCAGGCAGGTGACGCCGGTTGTTGTGAATGGCACGAGATTGGAAATAATTCGCTCAAGCATCGTTGAGTCTTACTTATGGTCAGGTGTCAAGATACTTAAATTAAAGGAAAATATGAGAGCACGCAATGACATCGAATTTGCAGATTTCTTGCTAAGGGTCGGAATTGGGGTCGAGCCAACAATAGAAAATGACATGATTCGCCTTCCGGAGTCAATTGTTATGTCTTGGGAAGGAGATCAATCAATTGATTCTTTAATAGATTTTGTTTTTCCAAATATGCAAACTTATGATGTCAACAACACTGATGCTACGTATATGGAGACAAGAGCTCTAATCACTCCATTAAATGAAGATGTTAACAAGTTGAACGAAAAATGCATTGAAATATTTCTGAGGGATAGCACAACTTACTACTCTTTTGACTCAGTTTCAACTGATGACCATGACTTATATCTCCCGGAATTTTTAAACTCTATTAATCCAGGAAATCTACCAACACACAAGCTGACACTGAAGCGGGGCTGTCCAATTATGCTTCTCCGAAATATAGATCCCAAAATTGGATTATGCAACGGCACAAGGCTAATTTGTCGCAGATTTGGAAGGAATATTATTGAAGCAACAATATTGGTCGGGCATTTCAAGGGACTCAGAGTTTTCATTCCATGCATACCGCTAAAAAACGCAGAAGATTACAAAATGTCATTCTAACTAACGAGAAAACAATTTCCAGTCAGATTGAGTTTTGCATTAACAATTAACAAGTCGCAGGGCCAGACAATTGGAAATGTCGGAATTTATCTTCCAAATCACGTCTTCAGTCATGGACAATTGTATGTTGCTTTATCAAGAGGGGTTTCGGCGCAGTCCACGAGAGTTTTGGTCAAAAACTATGCTATCGAAGGTCATGAGGGCGTGTACACGAAAAATGTGGTCATCAAAAAGATTTTTGATCGGGTCGACCCGACGACAATGATATATTGAATTTCAAAAAAGAGGTCTTCCGCACGCACATATATTATTTTATATTCATGTTTAGCAAATGTTGACATCCGATAAATTGGGTTTATAAACAATAAAGAAATGTTCCCAATTTGCAAGTCATCTATACTTTCTATGTTTTAGTTTCATTTTTGAACTTTTTGAATACACAAAAACGTAACTTAATGAAATTCTCTCTTCTACCTCAAAGGTAGCTACCACAACATATGTCGCTCCTACAACATATGTCTCTCCCACGACATATGTCGCTCTCACGACAAAACGCGCTCCCACGACATAAGTCACTCCCACGACAAATGTCATGACCACGACAAATGTCACCCCCATGACAAATATCGCACCCACAGAAAATGTCACCCCCTACAACAAATATCGCCCCCACGACAAATGTCGCCCTCTTTGACAAATGTCGCTACCATGACATATGTCGCTCCCACGACAAATGTCGTTTTTCGAAAAATGTCGCCCCCATGACAAATGTCGTTTTTTCGACAAATGTCGCCACTACGACATATGTCGCTCCCACGGCAAATGTTGCTCTGACGACGAATGCCCCCCGGGCCGAAGGCCCGTGCCTGTCACTCGTGTGTGTATATATATATATATAAACATATATATATATATATAAACATATATATATATATATATTTATAAACATATATATATATATAGCTCTTAAAAAAACTCTCAAATATATATATTTATATATATAAGGTTATATAAATTTATATAAATATATATATATATAGGTTTACCCGGTCCAAAGGATGCATTCAGGAGAAGTCGGCCTGGAACTGTTCATCTTCCGATTTTGACGCTATAAGCAGGAAAAGTTCCGCACGAAGTCGCCCGTAACTACCCACATCTGCCTCTCCAGCGCCTCTACCGCCCGTCGCCGGTCCAGCTTCGACTCCTAGCCACAACCCTCCATGAAACCGCGAGTGATTTCAGCAACCGTTCCATGACTGAGCTTCCGCCATGTCCGCTCCTTCACACGTCCAACAGTTGCACCAATCGTGGATGAAGGGGGGTTCGTTTCATTTGTTTTTTCCCGATTTCTTTGAACTTTATATAAAGGTGTCTGTATTTTGTTTTCAAGGGGTGAAAAATGATGAAAATGATTTGTTGTGTTGATTCATGTTGATGTGCGTGTGAGGTGCTCTGTGTGAGTCTCGTTGATGAAGTTAGAGAACTTCCTGTAGCTGTAGGATTTTAGTTGTGGAAGATGATGAATAGTGAGTTGTAAGGCTCATCATGTGATTTCGTTAATAGGTGTTAGCATTGCCTGGGTTTGATTTCATGTGTGAGTCCTGTTGATTTCGTTAATAGGTGTTGCATCAATTTGTTATCAAAGGGAGATTCCAAAATTTTCTAAGTTTTGGGATCCGCCCTGCGTAGAATAGGAACCCGCAAATCATCTAAAAAAATTTTCAAAAAAAAAAGTGAATTTTTTTAGCATCATCATTGCATTTGACTTGTGTCTGTATGCATCGACGTAGTGATAGAATGCGTCAAGTAGAACAAGGTAAATCGAGCCAAGGGAACGAAGGGGACAAACCACCCCAGTGGTTTTTACCTTTCGTCCACCAAATGACGGCATTAACTGAGAGTACATGTCAGATGCGTGAAAAGTTAGAACACCTTAGAGGTAGGGTGAATAGCTTAGAAATACCCCCTAAAGTGTCAATGTCGCCTCAAATTCGAGATGAGCATTATGTTCGACCACGTCACGAAGTCCCACACTATTATGTAGAAAGATGTACCTTTAGGAGGAATCCTATATTTGAGGATCACGAATCCACTTACACTAACTCCTATAGAGATCCATCAAGGAGATCGTTACGACACTTTGATGACTATCCTCGATCGTCGTACATCACTGCCAGAGAACGTATGGACCCACCAATACGATCTCATTATGTTAGGGACGATCAGTACGATGACCATCGTCAATTTTATCTTCGTACTCAAGTGGATCATACTGGTTCTTCGACACCATATTATGAGGATAGAGTTCAGTATCACTCTAATTATCGATACTACACGTCTCCTTTATATGAGGAACCCGAGAAGGCATATGTGCGACCACCACCACACGTTCATAGGACTCACGATCATGCACGAGCACGATATGATTATGATATGGACGATCGTCACAACTACTCTCAAGAATCCTATAGAGGTAACTATCGTCGAGAGTACATCACACCTAGTGATCCTTCTATTGTACGGAGGACAAACATGATGATAGACATTAAGGGTTCGCAAGGGCATTCCACTGCCCACAGCAGAGAGACATCACCCACTCTGTCTGATATTCTAATACAGGATGTGTGGAGTCAACCCCCATGTGAGTCTGCTCCACTTAATGAACTTGTCATTGCCTCTATATCTACTAGCTTTCTTTTAAGTGTAGATTCCTTGCACACTTCACCTAGTGGCGCACCGAGTCACATCACTACATCTGATGTCACATCGAGTCCCATCACCACACCTGATGTTGCACCGAGTGACATTACGTTAGAGAGTCGAGAGCTTAGTAGTGATCTCGAGGTAGTCACCCCTACCCTATCTGGGAGAATGACCCCTTCTGATGGTTCATTTCTGGAGGACCATCACTCGACTAATGGGTCATTTGACGACCCTCTTATTGAGCCTCCAGATGAGTCACCTCGTCCTTGTGTGGATGAGTTTTATCTGAATAGTGCACTTATGAAGTGTAAGAAATGGATACTTGCTCCATTGTCTCACTTGATGTCGATAGTGCTTGGGTATAACCGTCTAGTGACTCGCACTCTAGATGAGTTATGGGACGTACCACCTGTTGATCATCGTCTTCACGATGAGTTTTCATATGTCCCACCCGGTGAGCCTCCTGATGCCTCACTTTTCCTTAGCACATTTATTACGATTGTCACACTTCGTACAGATTTATCTGAGAGCACTCCATCTGTTGTTGGAGCCTACGTTTGCACGTGTCGCATGTGCGACGAACCCCCTCCTGGTGAACCCCCAGATGCACAACTTATGGGTTCATCACACATTTGGGATGTATCCATCCTTACAGACACAGTCGAGTTTGAGGGTGCACTCACTGATTCGTTGAAGTTATATCTTGTCACCCGCACTTTCAGAGACAGTCTGCACACCCTGTTGACACATCTGATCACCGATGTCTCTGATTTACACTTGAGTGTTCATCGCCCCCGCGATGAATTCTTTTATGATCCACCCTCTGAGCCTCCGGATCATGTACCTCTTAGGAGTTGCCTTTGGTATATGAAACCATTGGTTTGTGTCGTTAGTCGTATTAGTAGTTCATTTATTACATTTGCATGATTTGCATACAATTGTTTTTAGCGGAAAATTGCATAGTACTTCGATTTTTTTATGCAACTCAAATTTAAAAAAACATAAACGAACTACAAGTTTTAAAATAGATGACTAAATTATGGTTCGGCTAGATCCGGAACAGCTACCTTCTGATACCGTAAAAAAGCTAGCTACTGTAGCACTGGACCCTTTCAAGTAGTAAATCGGATTGGGCAAAATGCGTATGAACTTGAGATTCCTTCCGTTTAGGGAGCAAATCTTGTTTTTAACGTAGTCAATCTGACTTAATTTGATGATTACTCGCATGAGTCTTTAGAATTTACATTGTCTTCTCTTTCATTTGTTTCTTCTGGGTTGGTGAGTGAGAGTGAGAAGCCACATTCATGATATACCGATGTTCATTCCGCTACTGACACTTCCATCGTAGTTCTTTTTGTTTTCACTGTCAATTTCAGGTTGAGCATAAGACACTAGGAGATTATTTCATTCCAGTTCCCGAGCACATAGTGGACGGTGACCACAACTGATATTGGTTTTTAGAGATATTTGGTTCATCGGCATGACAGACCAGAGACTGAGACCAGCTGGGTCTTGGCCGAGGAGTTACAGCGCATGGATGTTGATCTTCTACAGCACTGCCACTCGGAGCACTCACCAGAGATGAGTGATTTCGAGAGGGGGAGAGTTGGTGGAGACTAACCTAGATCAGGTCATCGCAAAATTCCCGACGTCGCACTTGTTCGGACCATTATAGGCCCTAAATGTTGCATTGTGTTAATTTCTGTAATGGTGTTTTTGGATATTTTTTTGTAATTGTAGAAATGGAGAAAGCCAACCTTGTATATATGTCCACTTGGTTCAAATACAAAGAATGAGTACATATATATAGATGAGAGAAAGAGAGAGAAAAGTCCTATACACAATGTGGGACTAAAGAGAGGAGAGAAAAACAATAAATGCTATACAAATGGGCCTAGTTTAAGTGGGCTTTTCCAACACTCCCCCGCAAGCTGGAGCGTATAGGTCATATGCACCCAGCTTGGACAAACACTGGTAGAACAGGGTGCTTGATAAGGCCTTTGTGAGGATGTCGGCAACTTGATCAGTTCCTGGAACATGCTTCAATTCAAGTTTCTTCAATTGAACCTTCTCACGAACAAAGTGACAGTCAACCTCGATATGTTTTGTGCGCTCATGAAACACCGGATTCTTTGCGATGTGTATGGCGGCTTGACTATCACAAAATAGAACAGCAGAGGAGGGGAGTTTTACTCCTAGGTCAGTAAGGAGACTTTCAAGCCATGTGAGTTCTGAGACAACCGAGGCCATCGATCGGTATTCAGCTTCTGCAAAGGAACGGGCTACCACAGCTTGTTTCTTACTCTTCCACGTAATAAGATGACCACCAAAATAAGTACAGAACCCACTAGTTGACCTTCGATCGTCCAGGGAACCCGCATAGTCGGCATCAGAATAGGCAACCAATGCAGGAGCAGAGTCAGAGGTTTTGTAAACCAGCCCTTGACCCGGAGCTCCCTTAAGGTATCGAAGAATCCGTTCAACCGCTTGAAGATGAGAAGCCCGGGGGGCATGCATGAACCGACTGACAACCCCAACTGCAAACGATATATCCGGCCTCGTGACTGTTAGATAGATCAACTTTCCCACAAGGCGTCGATAGTATTCCGGGTTCGGAAGCAGCAAATCGTCATCCGAAGCATGAGCGCATAGTTTGTGATTTGCCTCCATCGGGGTACTGGCTGGCTTGCAACCAGACTGACCAGCATCTTTGAGAAGATCGAGACAGTACTTTCGTTGGGAGAGCACCAACCCATCCGGCCGCCGGGTGATCTCGAGACCCAGGAAGTAGCGAAGTTTCCCCAGGTCTTTAGTTTGAAAAACAGTGCTCAGATGTTGTTTGACGTCTTGAATCCCCTTTGAGTCATCCCCAGTGAGAAGGATGTCATCAACATAAACCAACAGAAGGACGGTGCCAGTGGCCCGGTGTCGGGTAAAAAGGGAGAAATCTGCAGAACTCCGAGTGAACCCCATGTCCCGAACCACCTTGCTAAACTTGTCAAACCACGCTCGAGGGGACTGTTTGAGACCATAAATTGACTTTTTGAGAAGACATACCCGAGACTCCCCCGTGGTCTCAAACCCGGGCGGTTGGCGCATGTAGACGGTTTCCTGAAGGTCACCATTTAAAAAGGCGTTCTTGATGTCGAGCTGATGAAGGGGCCAGTGGCGGTGCACCGCGACGGAGAGAAGAACGCGGACAGTGTTGAGCTTGGCCACCGGAGAGAAGGTTTCCTCATAGTCGAGGCCCTCCTGTTGTGTGTAACCATGGGCCACAAGACGGGCCTTCAGTCGGGCAATAGTGCCATCCGGAGCATGCTTGATGACGAACACCCATTTACACCCAACAGGGTGCTGACCGGGAGGTAAGGGAACCAAGACCCAGGTCTGGTTGGCCCAGAGGGCCGTCATTTATTCGTCCATGGCAGCCCGCCAGCCAGGATGGTGAAGCGCCTCCTGCAAAGAGTTAGGGACCGAAACAGAGGATAATGAGGTGGCAAAGTGAAGAAGAGAGTGAGAGAGGCGATGGAGAGAGACGTAATTCGCCATTGGATGAGCGGTAGAGACGGGAGCCGGAGCAGCAGGGAGCAGAGCACCAGAGGGCGAAGCCGACCGCAGAGGGGCTACGGGATGAGGAGAGCGACGAGAGTAGACCCGGATAACCGGGGGTGGTGGACGGGCAGGAGGTAGGGAAGGCAGAGAGGATGAGGAGTGAGGAGCGGGAATGACAGGACGAACGACGGGAGCTGAACTCAGAGCGACATCGAGAGCAGGGAAGAATGGAATAACTTCACGAAAAGTCACGTCAGCCGAGACAGTAACCTTGCGGGTAGCAGGCGAATAACAGACATAACCCTTCTGAGTGCGCGAGTACCCCACAAAGATATGTTTGGTGGCACGAGGGTCCAATTTGTCTGTGGATGGACTGAGGTGGTGAACGTAGCAGGTACACCCAAACACCCGGGGAGGAACGGGAAAAGGCGGAGTTGTGGGAAAGAGGAGGCTGAAGGGAGTAGCATACTGGAGGACGGAAGACGGGAGACGGTTGATGAGGAAGCAAGTCGTGGAGAGCGCGTAGTTCCAGTATGATTTGGGAAACTGCATTTGAAGCATAAGGGAGCGAGCGACATCAAGAAGGTGACGATTCTTGCGCTCGGCGACACCATTCTGTTGTGGAGTGTACGGACACGAGGTTTGGTGAAGAATGTCGAACTCAGAGCAGAGAGCGGCAAAGGTATGGCTGGTGTACTCCCGCGCATTGTCAGTACGAATAGTGCGAATAGGCGCAGAGAACTGAGTGCGAGTCTCAAGTATGAAAGCCCGGAATACGCGGGGAAGTTCAGAGCGATCCCGAAGGAGATATAACCACGTCATGCGAGAGTAATATCAATAAAAGTAAGAAAATACCGATAGCCAGAAATACTAGTAAATTTGTACGGACCCCATATATCGGAGTGTACAAAAATAAAAGAAGCGGAGCTCCGAGTACAATGAGTAGGAAACGATGAACGAGGTTGTTTGCCCAAAATACATGTGTCGCAGCGAAAACCATGGAGAGTAACATCAGGAAGAGCCTTCCGGAGGACAGGAAGAGGAGCATGTCCCAGACGGCGATGCCAATCCGAAGAGGAGATAGATGCGAGGACAGTGGGAGAGTCGTCAAGAAGATAGAGCTCATTCTGCAGCCGTCCTCTACCAATGATAGTCCGCGTCTGCTGATCCTGTATGAGAAAAGAAGAAGAAGTAAATGTCACGGAGTAATTAGAATCAGTAGTAAGGCGACCAACAGAGAGTAAATTGAAAGGAGAGCCCGGAACATGTAGAGTCGAGCGCAGGAGGAGAGAAGAGGTGAGAGAAATATCAGCACATCCAGAGACTGGAACCGATGCCCCATTAGCGACAGTAATGTACTTCGGGTGAGGTGAAGACAAGTACTGAGGTGGCCTAACAGAGGTGATATGATGAGTGGCACCAGAATCAAGGATCCAGCGCGTGCCAGAGGATAGGCAGGCGATACCTTCATTGGAGATAGAGGCAGCAGAGGCAACCGAGACAGGCGGACGGCTGAGCAAGCCATGAAGATGCTGGAGCTGAAGACGAACCTCGTCGAGATCAGGACGAGAGGAGGCAGAGTCGGTAGTAGCAGCAGAGGCTTGCGGACGAGGAGGTCGGCCATGTTTGCGATAGCAGGTGGCCTCAAGATGGTCATCTTTACCGCAGAACGAGCACTTAGGCCTAGACCGGCCACCTCGACCCCGGCCGCGAGAGTCAGAGCGGCCACCACGGGCAGAAAGGGGAAGAGGCAATAAGGGAGCTGGTGCCTGTTGAACAAGGGCCGGAGAAGGAAGTCCGGGAACATCCGGAGGCGGGGAGACTTTGAGAAGCATTGAGCACACATCGGAAAAAGATGGTGTAACGGTAGAGGAGAGGATGTGAGCCCGGACACTGTGAAGATGAGGTGGTACCCGGGCCATCATCATGGCGATACCCACAGCTTCCTTTTGGGTACGTTGAGCAGCGAGATCTAAAGTGGGAGGCTGATGGTGGATCCAAGCCTCAACCAGAGACCGGGCCTGAGCAACAAAGGATGTCAGGTCGGTTGCGCCACTGCTATCAAGGGCCTGGAGAGCAGTGATGATATCATATAGATGGTGGAGACTATCCTTGCCAGAGTAGAGGGTGTGGAGCTCGTCCCACATGCCTTTGGCCGTCTCATAATACATGGCCAGGCGATAAGATTCGCCATCAAGAGAGTTGAGAAGCCAAGTCTGCACACGCCCATCATTGCGTAACCATTCCTCAGTAGGGATACCGATAACGGTCTGAGTCAAGTGATGAAGGAACCCCTTTGACTGAAGGACACGGCGAACCGAGTGTGCCCATTCCACAAAGTTCTTCTTGCCAGTGAGCGAAATTGTAGTGATCCGAAGCTCGTCGCGGACTTCCTGGAGAGAGGCCGGGCGTTCAGGAGGAGGAACTGCCGTGCCGACTGAGTCCGCAGATGTAGACATGGGGGCGACCTGGATGAGGTCGCGGCGAGCTGGGGAGGTCGCGGCGAGCTGGAGGAGACCGCGGCGGACTGGAGGAGGCAACGGCGGACTGGAGGAGGCCGCGGTGAGCACAGACGCTCAGCAAGGAGCGGGCCAAGAGAGGCCGCGGCGGATTGAAGAGGCAGAGTCGGACAGGATCAGATCGCGGCGGGCTGGATCAGACCGCGGCGGACTGGAGCGAGCTGAGAAGAGAGGACAAGCCAGGGAAGCAAGAAAGCGACCGCAGCGGGCTGGACCAGTCCGCAAGACTGAAAGAACGCAGAGAGGCGAGCCCGCGGCGGATAGGGAAAAGAGCTTGGCCGCCTGAAGAGGAAGGAGAGCAGCCGCAAGCAGGGGAGAAGTGCGGACAGAAGGAGGCCACTGCGCCTACAGCGGACGAAGGAGACCACGAAGAGGAGGCGAATACTGAGTTCGCAGCGGACAGAAGGAGACCGAGGGATCGAGGTCGCCGAGGTCGCGCCGGACAAGGAGAGGCCGCAGCGGACTAGGGGAAGCAGTGGACCCCACAGGATGGCTATAAAGAGGGGGCCAGAGGAGGAAGGAAGAGGAGGGAAGAGAAGTGGTTCCACGGGAGGAGAGGAAGCGGTCTGGACAAGGGAGGCCGCAGGGGTGATGCGACTAGAAGTTGCGGACACACACACGCAGGCCGCAGAGATCGCAGGCCGCAGGGCGGACAGGAAAGGGAGTCCGCAGGAGTCCGGAACCTGCCTCTGATACCATGTAGAAATGGAGAAAGTCAACCTTGTATATATGTCCACTTGGTTCAAATACAAAGAATGAGTACATATATATAGATGAGAGAAAGAGAGAGAAAAGTCCTATACACAATGTGGGACTAAAGAGAGGAGAGAAAAACAATAAATGCTATACAAATGGGCCTAGTTTAAGTGGGCTTTTCCAACAGTAATATATATATATATATATATATATATATATATATATATATATATATATATATATATATATATATATATATATATATATTTATAAACATATATATATATATATATATAAATTTATAAACATATATATATATATAGCTGTTAAAAAAAACACTCAAATATATATATTTTTATATATATATAGGTTTACCCGGTCCAAAGGCTGCATTCAAGAGAAGTCGGCCTGGAACTGTTCATCTTCCGATTTTGACGCTATACGCAGGAAAAGTTCTGCACGAAGCCGCCCGTAACTGCCCACGCCTACCTCTCCAGCGCCTCTACCGCCCGTCGTCGGTCCAGCTTCGACTCCTAGCCACAACCCTCCATGAAACCGCGAGTGATTTCAGCAACCGTTCCATGACCGAGCTTCCGCCACGTCCGCTCCTTCACACATCCAACGGTTGCACCAATCGTGGATGAAGAGGGGTTCGTTTCATTTGTTTTTTCCCGATTTCTTTGAACTATATATAAAGGTGTCTGTATTTTGTTTTCAGAGGGTGAAAAATGATGAAAATGATTTGTCGTGTTGATTCATGTTGATGTGCGTGTGAGGTGCTCTGTGTGAGTCTCGTTGATGAAGTTAGAGAACTTCCTGTAGCTGTAGGATTTTAGTTGTGGAAGATGATGAATAGTGAGTTGTAAGGCTCATCATGTGATTTCGTTAATAGGTGTTAGCATTGCCTGGGTTTGATTTCATGTGTGAGTCCCGTTGATTTCGTTAATAGGTGTTGCATCAATTTGGTATCAGAGGGAGATTCCAAAATTTTTTAAGTTTTGGGATCCGCCCTGCGTAGAATAGGAACCCGCAAATCATCTAAAAATTTTTTCAAAAAAAAGTGAATTTTTTTAGCATCATCATTGCATTTGACTTGTGTCTGTATGCATCGACGTAGTGATAGAATGCGTCAAGTTGAACAAGGTAAATCGAGCCAAGGGAACGAAGGGGACAAACCACCTCAGTGGTTTTTACCTTTCGCTCACCAAATGACGACATTAACTGAGAGTACATGTCAGAAGCGTGAAAAGTTAGAACACCTTAGAGGTAGGGTGAATAGCTTAGAAATACCCCCTCAAGTGTCAATGTCGCCTCAAATTCGAGATGAGCATTATGTTCGACCACGTCACGAAGTCCCACACTACTATGTAGAAAGATCTACCTTTAGGAGGAATCCTATATTTGAGGATCACGAATCCACTTACACTAACTCCTATAGAGATCCATCAAGGAGATCGTTACGACACTTTGATGACTATCCTCGATCGTCGTACATCACTGCCAGAGAACGTATGGACCCACCAATACGATCTCATTATGTTAGGGACGATCATTATGATGACCATCGTCAATTTTATCCTCGTACTCAAGTGGATTATATTAGTTCTTCGACACCATATTATGAGGATAGAGTTCAGTATCACTCTAATTATTGATACTACACGTCTCCTTTATATGAGGAACCCGAGACGGCATATGTGCGACCACCACCACACGTTCATAGGACTCAAGATCATACACGAGCACGATATGATTATGATATGGACGATCGTCACAACTACTCTCAAGAGTCCTATAGAGGTCACTATCGTCGAGAGTACATCACACCTAGTGATCCTCCTATTGACCCGAGGACAAACATGATGATAGACATTAAGGGTCCGCAAGGGCATTCCACTGCCCACAGCAGAGAGACATCACCAACTCTGTCTGATATTCTAATACAGGATGTGTGGAGTCAACCCCCATGTGAGTCTGCTCCACTTAATGAACCTGTCATTGACTCTATATCTGCTAGCTCTCTTTTAAGTGTAGATTCCTTGCACACTTCACCTAGTGGCGCACCGAGTCGCATCACTACACCTGATGTCACATCGAGTCTCATCACCACACCTGATGTTGCACCGAGTGACATTACGTTAGAGAGTTGAGAGCTTAGTAGTGATCTCGAGGTAGTTAACCTTACCCTATCTGGGAGAATGACCCCTTCTGATAGTTCATTTCTGGAGGACCATCACTCGACTAATGGGTCATTTGACGACCCTCTTATTGAGCCTCCAGATGAGTCACCTCGCCCTTGTGTGGATGAGTTTTATCTGAAAAGTGCACTTATGAAGTGTAAGAAATGGATACTTGCTTCATTGTCTCACTTGATGTCGATAGTGCTTGGGTATAACCGTCTATTGACTCGCACTCTAGATGAGTTATGGGACGTACCACCTGTTGATCATCGTTTTCACGATGAGTTTTCATATGTCCCACCCGGTGAGCCTCCTGATGCCTCACTTTTCCTTAGCACATTTATTACGATTGTCACACTTCGTACAGATTTATCAGAGAGCACTCCATCTGTTGTTGGAGCCTACGTTTGCATGTGTCGCATTTGCGACGAAACCCCTCCTGGTGAACCCCCAGATGCACAACTTATGGGTTCATCACACATTTGGGATGTATCCATCCTTAGAGACACAGTTGAGTTTGAGGGTGCACTCACTGATTCGTTGAAGTTATATCTTGTCACCCGCACTTTCAGAGACAGTCTGCACACCCTGTTGGCACATCTGATCATCGATGTCTCTGATTTACACTTGAGTGTTCATCGCCCCCGCGATGAATTCTTTTATGATCCACCCTCTGAGCCTCCGGATCATGTACCTCTTAGGAGTTGCCTTTGGTATCTGAAACCATTGGTTTGTGTCGTTAGTCGTATTAGTAGTTCATTTAGTACATTTGCATGACTTGCATACAATTTTTTTTAACGAAAAATTGCATAGTACTTTGATTTTTTATGCAACTCAAATTTAAAAAAAAACATAAACGAACTACTAGTTTTAAAATGGATGACTAGATTATGGTTCGGCTAGATCCGGAACAGCTACCTTCTGGTACCGTAAAGAAGCTAGCTACTGTAGCACTAGACTCTTTCGAGTAGTAAATCGGATTGGGCAAAATGCGTATGAACCTGAGATTCCTTCCGTTTATGGAGCAAATCTTGTTTTTAACGTAGTCAATCTGACTTAATTTGATGATTACTCGCATGAGTCTTTAGAATTTACATTGTCTTCTCCTCCATTTGTTTTTCTGGGTTGGTGAGTGAGAGTGAGGAGCCACATTCATGACATACCGATGTTCATTCCGCTACTGACACTTCCATCGTAGTTCTTTCTGTTTTCACTGCCAATTTCAGGTTAAGCATGAGACACTAGGAGATTATTCCATTCCAGTTCCCGAGCACATAGTGGACGGTGACCACTACTGATATTGGTTTTTAGAGATATTTGGTTCATCGGCATGACAGACCAGAGACTGAGACCAGCTGGGTCTTGGCCGAAGAGTTACAGCGCATGGATGTTGATCTTCTACAGCACTGCCACTCGGAGCACTCACCAGAGATGAGTGAATTCGAGAGGGGGAGAGTTAGTGGAGACTAACCTAGATTAGGTCGTCGCAAAATTCCCGACGTCACACTTGTTCGGACCATTATAGGCCCTAAATGTTGCATTGTGTTAATTTCTGTAACGGTGTTTTTGGATATTTTTTGTAATATATATATATATATATATATATATATATATATATCTTTATTATATAATACAATATGCATATCTCAATCACAGCATGAATCTCATCTGGACCGTCCGATCAAGCTCCATCAAATACGGGCCGTTGGATTCAAAGCAGGAGGTCTGTCAATAACCAAATCTACTTTTAAAACACTGTTCACCAGCCAAAAAAACCTGATACCCGTCTTTCCCTCCCGCTCCCTCACGGTCTCACCCCCGCCGCCGCCGGCGGAGCCGTCGGCGGTCTGCCCGGCGCCCACCGGCGGGTTTGTCGGCCTCCGGCGAACCCGCCGGGGGTTGTCCGGCGGCGAGCGGGCAGGGCCACCGCCGGCGAACCCGCCGGTGGGGGCCGGGCAGGCCGCCGGCGGCATTGGCAGCAGCGAGGCGGAGGCGGAAGGGTCGGGATTTTCGTTTTTTTTTTCATTCTTTTTATTAAAAAAATTCTTATTATATTATAATTAAATTTTCTGTTTTATTTTTTATATCATTTATTTTTTATTTTTTATTAATTAAATTATTATTAAATTATAATTATATAATTTGATTTTTTATAATTTGGCCGGCGGAAGGGCGGGCTTCGCGGTGGCTGGCGAAGCCCGCCGTGGGACGGGCTTTCATTTTTTTTTGATTTTTTATTAAATAAATTGTTATTTGATTATAATTATATTATTTGATTTTTTATAATTTGGCCGGCGGAAGGGCGGGTTTCGCGGTGGCGGGCGAAGCCCGCCGCGGGCGGGCGCCCGCCCTAAATGCCAAGCGGGCGAAGCCCGCAGCGACGCATCGAGAACGGGCGGAGCCCGTTCGATTGCGGGCGAAGCCCGCTTGATTGCGGGCGAAGCCCGCAGCGACGCATCGAGAACGGGCGGAGCCCGTTCGAAGATGCTAGTATATATATAAATTTATAAACATATATATATAGTTGTTAAAAAAACACTCAAATATATATATTTATATATATAAGGTTATATAAATATATATAAATATATATATATATATAGGTTTACCCAGTCCAAAGGCTGCATTCAAGAGAAGCCGGTCTGGAACTGTTCATCTTCCGATTTTGACGCTATACGCAGGAAAAATTCTGCACGAAGCCGCCCGTAACTGCCCACGCCTGCCTCTCCAGCGCCTCTACCGCCCGTCGCCGGTCCAGCTTCGACTCCTAGCCACAACCCTCCATGAAACCGCGAGTGATTTCAGCAACCGTTCCATGACCGAGCTTCCGCCATGTCCGCTCCTTCACACATCCAACGGTTGCACCAATCGTGGATGAAGAGGGGTTCGTTTCATTTATTTTTTCCCGATTTCTTTGAACTTTATAAAAAGGTGTCTGTATTTTGTTTTCAGGGGTGAAAAATGATGAAAATGCTTTGTTGTGTTGATTCATGTTGATGTGTGTGTGAGGTGCTCTGTGTGAGTCCCATTGATGAACTTAGAGAAATTCATGTAGCTGTAGGATTTTAGTTGTGGAATATGATGAATAGTGAGTTGTAAGGCTCATCATGTGATTTCGTTAATAGGTGTTAGCATTGCCTGGGTTTGATTTCATGTAGTTGTCGACTGTATAATTTTGGGCTTCACTTTCAATTCAGTTGATGAAGTTTGCAGCTTGCATTTTTTATTCCCACTTGAGAGTTGTAAAGTAATTGATAATTACTTGGATGCTTGCTATTACTTTTGCTGAGAACAGTGATGAACAAAACTGTTTTGCTTTTGTGGTTAACAGTAGATGGAGATTGTGAATAGTTGGAGAAATTGAATTGTCTCCTGTTTAGAAATATTTTGTGGATCCTCTTGCTTGTGAGGTAGAGAGTAATTGAGTGATTCCGTGAAACCACCTTGTGTGAGAGAGTGACTTAATTCCTTGGTGCCCGTGTGCGATAGCGGCCAACCTCGGAGCAGAGAACGAAGGTGATGAGGAGTTCCTCGCGTGATCGTCGTCGACTTCGAAACACAGAAGACGCCCCTTCCGTGGGTAATTGTTTCTTTCTCCTTGCTTTGTGTGTCTAAGTTTTCTCATTAGGATAATTAGATTCTTGTTGGGTATTCGCCCGAATTTTATCAACAAACGCTACGTCGAAAAATCTAAACGGAAACGTATTTGGAGTTCACTATTTCCGTTTGCTATGACAAGGGGAACGGAGCGAAGGTTGCGAACTTCCGTCCCCGAATTTAAATTGAATCATTATTTAAGAAAATTCATTTTTGAAATAAAGAAGTAATTTTGTGCTTTCAAAAAAAATTCAAGTTACGTAATTTCTTAAGTGCAGCGCCCGCTCTAAAATTGGAAAATTAGTTATTCATCGCATGCATTTAGGGTTTTCTAAAAAAAGCCGACAGACGCGTAAACCCTACGCGTCGTCCTGCATCACAAGATCCTACTAATTTTTCTTTTGACTCCTTCCCTCCACTTCTCGATGCCTTTAAAGTTTTGTAGTTTTCCCACCTTTCTTAGAAACCCACCAAGCTTCCTCCTTGACGGTCAATTGATCACACAATTCCCTTATTTCCTAAGTCAATATGGTCAAATGTAAAACCATTTCTCTATCCACATTCCAAAAAAATGAAATCGAGCGATTAATTACAAAAATGTTACAAACTAGCCTTATTAGGCCACGTACTTACATCTTTAGAGCCTAAGTGATGCTTAACTAAAAAAGTATGGCATGTGGCATTTCTGCGTCGATTATCGTGAGATAAATAAAACAGTTGATAAACAATCAATGAATCATTGAATAAACTGTTTTTTGCTCAAGTATTATCAAAATTAGACATGCAGTCTACCATCAAATTCGAATTGTCGACATTTATATCCATAAAACAGCTCTGAACTCATCAAGGATATTACGAGTTTACCATAATGCCCTTTGGTTTATCAAATGTCATTTCGACATTTGTCTTTAATGAATTCAATCTTTCAATCATATTTACGAAAATTTGTTGTGATTTTTTATGATATTAGTTTATAATACATCTGAGCAGGAACAATTCTACCATTTGAAAATCATTTTTGAAATGATAACATGAAATAAATTGTATATAAAGTTTTCAAAATATGTAATTATTTCAATTGAAATTGAATTCTCGAGGCATTGCATTTTTAACCGCAGAGTTTATCCCAATAAAATAAATATTATATCAGTAAAAAAAATGATCTTCAAATGTTAGAAATGATCTTGCTCTGATGCATTATAAGCAAATATGTCATCAAAAAACACAACAATTTTTTGTAAATAAGATTGGAAGATTGAATTTATTAAAGACTAAAAAATTGATGGCCATTTGATAAACTAAAGGGCATTACGGTAAACTTGTAATGTCCTTGGTGAGTTTGGAAAGTTGTTTTATGGATATCGATATCGGCCATTCAAATTTGATGATAATTGGCCCGTACGTCTGGTTTTAAAAATACTCAAGCTAAAAAAATCTTTCTTTAACCGTTAGTTCATTTAGCGCGCGATAATCAGCTGAATAAGGCTGTTTTGTAAAGTTTCTTTAACTAAACACTCGATTTCATTTTTTCTGGAAGTGTGGATAGCGAAATGATTTTATATTTGTCGGTGTTGAATGAGGAAGTAAAGGGATTGATCAAATGATCGTGAAGGAGGAAGCGTTGTGGGTTTCTGAAAAGGTGGGAAAAGTGTGTAAGCAAAGCTTTAAAGGTGTCGGGAAGTGGAGGAAGGAATCAAAAGAGAAGTTAGTAGAATCCGGTGAATAAGTAGATGATATATTGGAGATAACAAAACACGTTGTTATGGTATGTAATGAAATGAGCATATGTAACTATGGCAGAGAAACTGACGTAGGTGGGAATTATCATGTCCTGCTGAAGTGATTATGTCGTGTTTGCCGAGGTATTATAATTTTTAGGCCGCATAGTCGGGGGTAATAGGACCTAATGATAACAATTATGAAACTCCTAAAATTACGTTGACGCTTTGTAGGTTCAATATGTATAAATGAATAGTGAAAGTATTGTCTTGAATAGATAGTGGAATGCTTTCGCGCATGTTGTTACACAGGGCAAAGAAACCATTACACATAAAGACCAAAATGTGCTTAATGACCAGAATAAGTAATCGAAGAAAGAAAATCATGTGAATGGAAATAAATTTATGAGAAATTCACCCATCAACTAAAGATTCAAGTGGTTAGTTATTTATATAAGTCATCAAACGTAAGCAGTAAGCAATAATTGTTTATATAATGCATGAATATTGATAACAGAATGGTTGGGTTCCTCCAAGTAGGTAATAGGAGTCGCGATAGAAAGATCCAGACCATCAGCCCTCGTGCCGACATATAAGATTACGTTTACCCTTACATTTACGGTTGTAAGATATATCACAATTGTAACAGAGGTCATTATCACGACAGTATTGGAATTCTCCAGCGGTGAGTCGCTTAATTAAAGGCTTGTAAGTGGGATCTAAGGAAGTTTATACAAAAATAATTATAACCAAGAAAGTTGAGTCGAACAAAAATGTGGGTCACCGCTCGCGTGATCTTTGTAGATTCAAGTCAAAAAACAGTATAACGGAGTTTGGCTAGACGTGGGTTAATACAGGGCATCTAATATATGGTTTGAGACCGGAAATAAAGGTACTAGTGAGCAATTGCGGAGAAATACCAAAAAAGTGAGTGCACAAATCATCGAATTACTTCTTGTACGTGTGGGCTGTGGTAGTATGAGTTAACTTTGTGAATGTGATGGTTGGATCCTCATAAGTCGAAGGCCAAATGTTTAATTAGTGCATCTGTGAATAAGATAAATGTTAAGGCTAGGTGATCGCAGAGAGTTGCTTGATACAAATGTGAAGCTAGTTTATCAAGCTGGATCATACCTAGAATGAAGTAGACTGTGGCCCTAACATTATTTTATTGAAAAAATAAGTGTAGCTCATGTAACCGGTCCATGAGATCGCCATCAGAAAACGTGGGCATTGAATATGAAAAATAGGAAATGTTGGAGAAGAAATGACCCGGGTTCCAACAGTGTGAGCAAATTGACTAAAATTTCCGCTAGAGGAGAATGCATGAAGCACATCCATGGGTAAAAGTGTGCAAAGTTGGCGGCATCTAGGGGTAATCGTCGAAGTTCTCCAATAGGGGGTAGGATTTTTTGGTAGAAAGTCAAAAGTTGATTGGAAGCAACTTCGCGGACCTCCATGATTTTTTGAACCAAAATGTTTCTTAACGAGTTGATTATTCAGCCTTTCATGTATTTTTGATCTCCGAGAGTAGGCACTGGGATATTTTTGAAGTATGTGGTGTTGGTCATAGTGCCAAAGATGAGTAAAATGAAGAAGAGCACAAAACATTACGATGTTATCATACAGAAGAATTGCCTAAGGGGGTGGCCGGAGCTAAGGGAGAAGAAGAGGATGAGAAAAAGATGGGAAGAAAAAGATGGGGAAAAAAAGAAATAAACTTCGTTATAATTCATAATCTCTTGCTACAGTTCTCGGGTTGTGTTTATATCACTCATACTTCTATTTGCATTCAATTTACAATGCTTTATAGGTGCCGGACATCTATTCCTTCAAGTGCTCCTTCTGTGCTTGTTTAAAAACTTTCATCCATTGCTCTAAGAATTGTTTACAAAGATTACAAATAGTGGTGAAAAAATATTAGCGCCCTTAAATAATACCAAATTACCAACTGGCAAAATCAACGGACTCAATTAGACTATGAACCCTAACCTGGTGTGCATCCTGAGAGGGAATGATGTAGGCGTCAATCCCCATCCCGCCCCTCGAGAAGAGCTTCCGGAGGGATCTGAGCTTCTCGTCTTCAGCGACTCGGATCCCTCCAGTGTGTTTCCTCCGGAGCTCTGAGGACGGTTGCGCAGTTATCCGTTCGCCGTAGCCCCGGGAAGCTACTCGTTGGCGCAGATCACGATGCTTCGCCGAAGAAGCAAAGAGCAGCGAGAGCGAAGGGGCGAAGCAGCGGAAATCTCGAACGAGCAGACGGGAGTGAGGGCGTAGAGCGAGAAGGGCGGGAGGACAGGTGGCGCCAACGACTACTTCCATTGGAGCGATAAGGCGGATTATTTGAGGGAGGGAGGGAGGCGGCTCGTCGCGTTATTTATGCTAGTGGCTTTTAGGTGAACGTAACCAGACGCGTGAACGAACTTGATTGTCACACCTCAAATCATAATCCGAAATGTTATTCACAAAACGATATTTGGCTTGCCCCCCTCATTCTTCTGCTTCGCACTTTGCAGCGGTGAACGTGTGAACGTTTGCATTTGTTTTGGTAGATATTCTGCTAGTTATATTAATAATATGTTCATAAGTGTCGAGACCGACTCGCATCTTGTTATTGGGCTTTTGTCACTCTAAGGCTATGTTTTATGCTGGAGAAAGTATATAAACTTTATTCCAAATTCGATAGGAAATGTGGACTATCTTGAGCAGAGCCAACCCAATATAGATATTTCGTAAGCATGGACGGATTTAAGTAAGGATCATGTGGGGCACGTGCCCCCCCTGAAAAATTTTAGAAAAAATCATTAAATTTTTTAGTGATATATTGCGGGGAAAAAATCGGGACGACAGCTGCTCCCGTTCGATTCATTCACTCCTGTCTCCACTCTCCCGATTACAACGATCCCCACCCTCTTCATTTGCATGTGCTTCTCCTTTTCCTTCATGCAGCCCCGCTCCTTATCACCTCTTTTATCAAGTGCTGACTACTGATCCAGGTCTCTCTTTTTCCTTATTCATCCCTGATTTTAGAACTGAAGTTTTTTTTAGGATTTCTAAGAACATAAACAGAAAAAATGCTCTTTAATTCTAGCTTTTTTAAAGGTTCATTGCTTGACATTTTTGCCTCTTGTAGAGTTGCAGATCATGATAAATTTTTAACGGGAGCAGGAGACAATACACTCAAGTTCTGAAACTGCAACGTTTTCCCATCTTCCAATTATTAGATTTTTTTTTGTTCTATATCAAATTAAATTCTTCTGTTATGACATTCTATATTTTATTGATTTTCAAATTTGTGATTTTCTAGTTAGTATTTTTTTATCAAATCACTTCATTAAATCTATATACATTATATAAGGCATAACGAGAAATTTCAGTTAAGACTCAATGAATCTCAAGAGTTTTGAACGAAACTCGTGAATTTTAAATGAAACTTTGGCAAAACTGATAAGATACTCAAATTAAAGAATTCTAACTGTTTCATATTTTAAATTTATAAATAGTCATTAATTTCAGTAATCATCTAGCACTTAAGTATTCCATATTACATTATTTATTGTTATAAGATAGATTATTGCATATTGGCATAATTATGTAAGTTCATAAGAAATTAGGATGCTTGCACGTAATTTTTAAAGGTTAAAAAAAATTATTAAATCCAATTGACAACAACTGTTCATTGCATTCAATTAAAATTGGGAATTGATATTCGCAGGCCATATTTGGCTATTTGTACCTCAATTCTCTTTAATATTTAAAATCCTTTCCTCTAAATTAAAACCCTATTCATACCCCCCCCCCAAAACTTCCGCCTTCGCCTGGGAGAAACCCGACTCCCGCATCTGCTTCCGACGGACGCAAGCCGGCTTCTTCCGCTCCCGTCGTGCCTCGCCTGAGCCCCCTCCTCCCCGGCCGAACGGCTCTCTGCCGGCGGTGACCAACCTATTGCCGCCTCTGGTGAGTATTTCTCATCTCTCCACCTTATTTTTGGTATAAAAAACCTAATAACTTGAAATCCTTGACACAGCCTGCGCCCGCCATTCCTTCCGCCGCCCTTGATTGTTCCTCCCCGGCCGGTGTCCTCTCTAACGGCGGCGAGCTCCCCAATGTGAGTTTTCAATTTTTTTCTACCCTAAGAACTCTAGGTTTTGGTTTTTGATATGAGTTTTCGATTTTTCTACCATAATAACCCTAAGTTCTTCAAAAAAAAATTTCTTATTCTAAAAATGGATATTTGCATTTTTTTAGTAGGTTGTGATTACTTCAAATCATTCAGTTGTTCTTGCGCTTTATCGTGGTTTTGATCATTCAAGGTATTATGCTTAGATTTCACAAAATATTGTTTGGTTTTACTTCCAATTTGATTTTTGAATTGAGAGTATGTTATGTTAATGTTAGGTTAAAATGGATTCAAACAAAGTTATGTTGTTGGCAAATGTTGAATTTTGTAAAGATGACCCGGTTGATGTTGGTATACATTTTCGTACAAATTTGACTTTTCCAAGTAAGGAGGATTTAGTTGCATGGGCAAAAAGTATTGCAAAGAATTTGGGTTTTGTTATCATTATTTTGAGGGCTGATAATCTCACTGCAAGAGTCAAACCTAGGGTAATTCTAGGTTGTGATAGGGTCGGATCTTCTCGTGAAAGTCAAAATAAGAAGGGTTATATAAAGATAAATCTTAGAAAGTCAAGCTCTAAACGTTGTGGATGTAAGTTTGCACTCAACGGAAGTCGAGAAGAAAATAATGAATGGACAATTAAAGTAAAAAATGGTTTACACAATCATGAATTTGTTCACTTAGAAGCGCATCTGTATGATGGTAGGCTTGATGAAAATGAGCAGAAGATCGTGTCTGATATGTTTAATGCTGGAGTTAAGCCACGCAAAATATTGTCATCAATAAAAAAAAATCCGAAAAATACGACCATCAGAACTATATATAATCAGAAGGCCAAGTTGTACCGCAGTCAATTAGATGGTGGAACTCCAATTCAATATTTGTTTAAATGCATTACTGAAAGTGGATATATCAGTTTTCATCAGGTGAATGCGACTACTAATTGTTTGGAGAGTATTTTCTTTGCCCATCGAACTTCAGTTCGTCTGAGCAATATGTTTTCAAATGTGTTCTTGATAGATTGCACCTACAAGACTAACCGGTACCGTTTGCCTTTACTCTGCATAGTAGGTGTGACATCCACCAATCAAACTTTTTTCTTCTCATTTACATTTATGCACAATGAGACTGAAGCTAGTTATATTTGGGCATTACAATGTTTTAAGTTTATGTTTGATGCAAACATTATGCCAAATCTATTTGTTACGGATCGGGAAATTGCCTTGATGAATGCTATCAAATTTGTGTTCCTGCAAGCTACCAATATTTTATGTCAAGTTCATATAAATCGGAATATATTGGCACACTGTAAAAAATATTTCACACAAGGTAAAGAATGCGAGAAGTACTTGGGTGTGTGGCAACAACTAGTTAATTCACCGTGTGAAAATGAATTTCAGTTCCGATATAGCCAAATGTTAAATGATTACGGACCAAAATATCCCAACGTGCTTTCTTACGTCACAACAACATGGATAGAGCCTTACAAGGAATTGTTTGTTTCATGTTGGGTCGATAGATATATGCATTTGGGGAACACATCGACAAACCGTGTAGAGGGCGGACATAGCCAACTTAAAAGGTTTCTTGAAGTATCAATTAGTAGTCTAACAACCGTATGGACAACTTTTGATCAGATGATCAACTTGCAACATACAGAAATTAAAAGAATGTTTGGTCAAAGTAAGATTCATGTCGGCGCGAGTTTCAAGGGTTCTCTTTATTCTGGTCTTGTTGGCAGTGTTTCGATTGCAGCGCTAGAAATAATTAAGAAGGAAGTTGATTCAGTTAAAAATAGTGGTTTGGAGGCGGGCCAGTGTTCACATACCAGTAGATATACGATGGGTCTACCTTGTGCACATGAGTTGGAGTCGTATGTTATTCATGGTAATCCTTTGCCGGTATGGATGGTGAACAAACAATGGAAGTAATTAACTTTGTTTGACACAAAACCCGAAGACAACATCAAGGTAGGGCCGAAGGATGCAAACAACATTGAAAATGATGTCGAGGAAATACTAAAAAAGTATAGTCACATAAGTGATCTACAAAGAAGAGAGATTAAAAGAAAGTTGTGTGAGATTGTCAATTCGGAGGCTAGTCAAACTATGGAGCCTAAAATGCCAACTAAAACTAAAGGCCATCCGAAGGGAAGTACAAAAAAGTTTATTGATGACTTCAAATCAACAAAAAGAGAGCTTTCTCATTTTGAGCATGTTCTACTCCATGAGGAACAACAATTCAAGACGAAGAAGATCAAAGTAGCAAAGAAACTTCCGATTAGAAGAAGTGGATTTTTGGAGATGGTTCGTACATAAATGTCGTTGCACATGCGGGCACATATTCTTGATGCCATCGATGTAATGGGAGATGGTCATTGCGGCTTTACGGTTATAAGTATGGCACTAGGCATGGACAATAATTGGATGCAAGTCCGTCGTGATTTAGTAAGTGAAGTACATAACAAAGAAGTGTTATATAATGAGATATACGGAGTCTCGAGGACCATGGAATTATTGAAGTCTCTTGAATGTTGGGTGGTTCCAGCTCCACTTGAAAAGTGGATGACAATGCCCGATATGGGGTTATTAGTAGCGTCGTGCTATAACATTCAGTTGGTTTACTATTCAACTCATCAGTCATTCACATTTTTGCCGTTGCATTCAGCTCCTATGGCTACTCGAAAAATTGTTCATATGTGATATATAAATGACAATCACTTCATTATGTTGCGGATGAGAGAAGATTGTATAATGCCACAAATATTTCCCGTATGGACGAGATACCATGAACAACAAGCAGATGAATGGAATATACCATATATCACACGACTTCTTTAATCATAAGGTATGCATATTTAAATAATATTATTCAATGTTTATTACACTTTTTTATCATAAGTAATCACGATTTTTTATTTCATAGTACTATTTTGGAGGCATTTTGATGATCTTTGTGAAGAAAAGTTTGAAAACTTTGGGTGATCGTCATGATTTAAAAAGAAGGTACTGATAGTGTTATTAGTACTAATTTTTTTAAAGTTATTATTGTTCTTGTGTACTAATTATTGTTTTTTAATGATTTTTGGAATGCAGCAAAATCAAGGGATAATGAAGCTCACAAATATCTTAGATGTATTTGACAAATATTTTTGGGGTGCCTCGATGTTATTGTACTTTAATATTTTGTGGACTGGACTGTTTGACAAAAATATATTTTTGGGATGCCTAGATTTGACTAGCTACTTTGTTAAGAACTTATTCTATCGGTCTGACTGAAAGTGCACTTATTGGGGTTCACTTGAAAAGCAGGCGCCTGAGTGGTGGCGAGGGTCGTCCGCGCATGATGAAGGTGGTCCTGCCAGGAGGAGCTATAAATGAAGATGTCGTCAAAGAAAACCAAGATATACATGTGCAGGGTCGATCCGAACAGACCATTCATGGTGGTCTGAAAAGTGACAGGTGTATTCATCAAGCCAAACGACATAATGAGGAACTCATAATGACCGTCGTGCATGCGAAACACCTTCTTGGGGATGTCCTCCTACACCCGTATTTGATGATACCCCACACGTAGGTCTAATTTGGAGAAATAGGATGCTCCCTGTAGCTCGTTCAATAACTCTTGAATGACTGGAATCAGGTATTTGTTCGGGATGGTGACCTTGTTGAGTTCCTTGTAGTACACGCAAAAACACCAACTCCCATATTTCTTACAGATAGGGAGGACTGGGCTCGAGAAGGGGATAACATTATAGCATTGGAAAAATGATACCCGCGACAGACATATCACCCACAAGTGTCTCAATTTCATCCTTTTGTACGCGACCATATCGTTACTGCTAAACAAACACGGATGACACGTTCTTTGTAGGGATATGCACTAATTCATCGACCGGGTCTGTGGAAGGCGGGTCGTGGCAATGGACACACTCGTGAAGAGATCCAAAATGACATGTAGGGTCGAAGGGGTCGGTGAAGGTGAAATGTCCTGGTCCATGACGTGTCATAAGTATGCAACACAATCAACATCGATCGTCTCGATGGTAGCGAAAAGTGACAGTCTGGAGTAAGATGGCACAATCGCCCTTCAGTAGGCTCGGGGTCCCCCCTTGGAGAAACTTCACTAGTCATGTGATCCTAATTCACGCTAACGTTACCGAGGGTGCGGAGCCATGTGGCCACCAATATAATGCCCACGTTGCCCCGTGCAAAGGCTTATAAGTAAGCCTAGAAGGGGCAAGAGCCCACAATAAGGAGAAGAGCTGAGCAAATGCCGTCGTGGCCTGACAAAGACCATCTCTCAAACAAATGTTTAAGCGAGGGGAGAGGCTCAAAGGCAACGATAAGCGATCCATATAGCGCTAAAAGATGAAATTGTGGCTCACCCCACTATCGATCATCACAATCACATACAACCCTTGGAGTGTCCCGAAGAGATTCATCGTTCGAGGTCCCGAGATACCTCCGACGGCATACAGTGCAAGGTCCCAACGATGGAAGATCACAACTGGAGGGTCCGCGTCAGCTGAATCTACTTCAAGTGCCTCAAAATCTGCCCGAGTAACTTCGGGTCCCTCCTCACCGATAAGGACCTGGAGGTTTTTCAACGGACAATCGTGAGTTTGGGAGTATGATTGTTTGCAGTGAAAACACAACCCCTTGGTGGGAAGTTCATGGTACTCCTGATTAGATAACCTTAGGTAGGCCATCATCCATGGAGGATACTATGGTAAATCGGGTCGGCTGGGGGGAGGGTGTGCCTCTTACTATGGGGGCGGTAGGACGCAATAGGTCTGGCGGCCGGGCGAGTAGAAATCACTGTGGGCGACCGACCAGTGTCCACTAACTTGACCTAGAACTCTGCTTCAACCAAGCATGCGAGGTCCATGAACTCTGCTTCTTGGGGATGTCCTGCACCCGTATTTGATGATACCCCACATGTAGGTCTAATTTGGAGAAATAGGATGCTCCCCGTAGCTCCTTCAATAAATCTTGAATGATTGGAATCAGGTATTTGTTCGGGATGGTGACCTTATTGAGTTCCTTGTAGTCCACGCAAAAACACAAACTGCCATATTTCTTGCAGACAGGGAGGACTGGGCTCGAGAAGGGGATAACATTATAGCATTGGAAAAATGATACCCGCGACAGACATATCACCCACAAGTGTCTCAATTTCATCCTTTTGTACGCGACCATATCGTTACAGCTAAACATACACGGATGACACATTCTTTGTAGGGAGATGCACTGATTCATCGACCGGGTCTGTGGAAGGCGGGTCGTGGTAATAAACACACCCGAGAAGAGATCCAAAATGACATGTATGGCCGAAAGGGGTCGGTGAAGGTGAAATGTCCTGGTCCATGACGTGCCATAAGTATGCAACACGATCAACATCGATCGTCTTGATGGTAGCGAAAAGTGACAGTCTGGAGTAAGAGGGCACAATCGCCCTTCGTAGGCTCGGGGTCCCCTCTTGGAGAAACTTCACTAGTCATGTGATCCTAATTCACGCTGACGTTACCGAGGGTGCGGAGTCATGTGGCCACCAATATAATGCCCACGTTGCCCCGTGCAAAGGCTTATAAGTAAGCCTAGAAGGGGCAAGAACCCACAATAAGGAGAAGAGCTGAACAAATGCCGTCGTGGCCTGACAGAGACCATCTCCCAAACAAATGTTTAAGCGAGGGGAGAGGCTCAAAGGCAACGATAAGCGATCCATCTAGCGCTGAGAGATGAAATTGTGGCTCACCCCACTATCAATCATCCAAATCACATACAACCCTTGGAGTGTCCCCAAGAGAATCATCGTTCGAGGTCCCGAGATACCTCCGACGGCATACGGTGCAAGGTCCCAACGATGGAAGATCGAAACTGGAGGGTCCGCGTCAGCTGAATCTACTTCAAGTGCCTCAAAATCTGCCCGAGTAACTTCGGGTCCCTCCTCACTGATAAGGATCTGGAGGTTTTTCAACGGACAATCGTGAGTTGGGGAGTAAGATTGTTTGCAGCGAAAACACAACCCCTTGGTGGGAAGATCATGGTACTCCTGATTAGATAACCTTGGGTAGGTCATCATCCATGGAGGATACTATGGTAAATCGGGCCGGCTGGGGGGAGGGTGTGCCTCCTACTATGGGGGCGGTTGGCCGCAATAGGTCTGGCAGTCGGGCGAGTAGAAATCACTGTGGGCGACCGACCAGTGTCCACTAACTGGACCTAGAACTCTGCTTCAACCAAGCAGGCGACGCCCATGGACTCGACAATAGATGGCAGGTGGTTGGTGTGCGCGCGGGCACATATATGTGGGAGGAGCTCATACATGAAGATGCTGAGGTATTGGTCCGGTGGAAGGCCCGACACTTGTGTGGCGATAGCAATGAATTCATCAATGTAGTCGTCAAGGGATCCCGTCTGGCAGACGCTACAATGACGCTCCACTGCGGAGCCTGAGTAATGAATATCATATCGACGAATGAGCTCCGGTTGGCTAGGAAGCACCAGTACGAGTACAGATACCAGGTATGATACGTATCCGGTATAGTTGTACTAAACTTTTAAAATAAGGATACATGTACGACAAGATACGTTGTATTAAATATAATAAATATATATGTTTATGCCACAAATGTAATTATAAATTTTCAAGACAATAAAACATGCATCATAAATAATCAATTGAAGTACAAATCCACTGCTCATACAATAGAACATGAAGTTCTTAAGCATAAAGTATTCATAATCATTTTAAATTTAAGGATGTTTATAACTCATTTTCTTCATCTTTCTCCATATTATTGGAGATCAAGATATCTTCAATTTCTGGTTTATCTAATGACAAGTTGGCAATCGTAAGCAAGCCAACTCCATCAAAAGGTTGCTCATGCATCTCCTCCAATATCCCATATTCTACTCTTTCCTTGATTGTAGATTTCGTTTCTCCTCGATAGTAAGCGTAGATTACTATGCACATACACCAAATCATCAATTCTTTGTGGTTGAATTTTATTTCTTCTCGAAGAATGAAAGAATGAATATGTACTCCAATTTCTCTCACAGCAGGATGATTAAGAATGTTGACCTAAAAGTTTCAATACATTTTTTTTTTTCAATTTAGGTGTTGAAGTTCCATAGTAACTCCACCAATCTTTGGGCAGTAATGAAACTCCACTTTCCAAACTATCTGGCTCATTAAAATCTTGACCAAGCCCCGTAAACATAGAGAACTCATTGATTATTGTATTCCTCTCCACCACATCAGGAAAATATCTTGTCAAGTATTTATTCCTCTTCAAAGAAATTTCTTCATCCGTATTTAGAGCAACTCTATTTGACCTTCTATCGGACCATTATCGACTATAATACCTACAAATACATGCATATAGTAAATACATAAATCATAGTAAATGTTAAATATCAAACATGCATAAACAAATTACCTTAGATTAAGAGAATGAGTCATTCAATGTAGTGTTGTGCAACTCTTGAACCATCGATCAATGTAGACATCATAAATTGCCTTATAAAGTGGACAATGAGCTTCCAAGTCCGTTAACTTTTCGTGTTTATATATTTCAATCTTCACATTTTCTATCGTTTGATCCCACATGTCATACACCAAATGAAGGTCAGGTTTGTCTATATCACAACACCTAAGTATATCATATATGGGTCTTGTTATATCAAGAATTTTGTTCACATCATCCAACCATTTGTTAGTATAGATGATGTTTTTAACCTCTAGAGCTTTCTCAACGTCATTTGCTCTATACATAACCCATTCGGGACATCCAACCATATTAAGCAAACTCATCTTCACAAGTTTAAATTTCTTCAACATCAATATAGTGAGAGTAAATCACGTTTCAACAACTGCAAGTAACTTCTGTGAAACAAAAGAGTTATATATGTTCAACCTGTATTTATGTTGTTAAAGGCGCCTAAGGCCCGCTTAAGGCTCGACAAACTCAAAGATTTACGTCTTCGTGTGCCTTTTTTGTGTCTTTGGAACATAACATGCGTGTTTGAGTGAGATTTTTGTTGTAAATTTTTTTTCCAAACATAAAAAATATAAGAACCCAATATTTTTTTATTGATTTAGTGTTTGTGGAAGATAATTGTTGTTGAAGCCGGGAGAACCCCAACCATAAAATTCGAATCAGGGTAGCCTAAGGTTACCGGCTCAGTGGTTATGCTCGACGGCTAACGGGCTAAGACACAAAAACTGCCGAACAACAAATAGGACCCCGGGCGCTGTGGCAGGAAGGTCCCATCTCGTACCCAGAAGCTTAAAAGAAGCAACACCTCCACAACCAAAGATGACAAATTTTCATTTTTTGTGGGGTATGAATATCTATTGTGGGTACAATTATAATTTTATGATATACAAATATCGGTGGGTACAAATAGCCAAATATAATCTGCGAATATCAATTCCGTTAAAATTTTGTGCCACTAAAAAAAAGTTTTTGGCTCGGCCGGTGTTCGTAAGTTCGTAAGAGTTCTGCTCCCGTCGCTCTTGGTTTCCTCTCTCCCGTGCGCGATTTCGCTGTTCGGCGCCGTCACAGCTCTCGATCGGGATGAGGAAAGGCCTCATAACAATCGTTATCTCGTCGCCGATCGCTTGAGGAAAAAGCTCGTAGAAGCAATCGTCACTCTCTTGCTATTTATTTGTTGTCGCAGTCCGTCGAGCCCGATCAGCGATTACATCCTGTCGCCGCTCAGTTCTTGTGTCTTTGTCGTCGTCAATCGCGAGGTTTCTCGGCACTGGATCGCAAGAGGTCGGAGGCAGCCCTCCTTCCCGTCGCCAAATCGAAGGAGGAAGAGGATTTATGTTGTCGATCTAGGGCAGTCGCGAGATTATCCCATCGCTCAAGATCGCGAGATCCAGTTTTTTTTTGGATCTCATCGTCGTTAAAGATCGGAAACGGGAGATTGGTTTCTCATCGAGGTTTCTCATCGTCATCCCTGGTTTCTGTTCCCATCGCAGATCAGCAACAGTGAGAGGAAGAAAAGGCTGTTCTTCTTCATTCGCTGCTCTGATCACAGATCTGCTGCCAGGAGGAAGGCACCATATTGCTGATTTATGCACTGTTAACAGATCAAAGAAACTGAATTTCTCTTTATTTCAAAGAGACGATGGAGAACAGTCCAGATCTTGGATCTAGTCTTTCATTGGTCTCTGTTCTCATTCAGCCGACAAGAGGATTCCAAATTTTGTTCTCCTACTGAGTTTTGCTGCGATAACCCATGTTTTTACTGACCGTGGTTAGCTGGAGAGGAGGGCAAACAACATTTCTGGATTGCATTGAAGATACTGCTTTGTCTCTACGCGATTTATGTGACCTCTTACTAGTTTTTCTGTTTAAAGGTGAATAGAGATGTCGATGAAAAGTGCGCTCGATGTCGTCAAGCTGCAGTCCTTCGATGCCACTGACTTTCTGAGTTGGAAGCTGCAAGTCCTACTGGGAATAAAGGAACGGGAGATTTGTTTCCACCGTTCAGAGCGTTTTCGTCACTACCTGTGAAGATGTGTACGAATACCAGTGGAACAAGAACGAGAACTTTTGTCGGGACTACCTCCTAAACTCCCTTAATCCTAAACTAGGCATGACCTGTAATACTTACATGTCTGCAAAAGAGATTTAGAAGCGCTTGAACGCTCATTTTAAGAAGGAAGAGGGTGTAACGCCCCAGTTCTTACCAGGTATAGTTCTATGAGAGCTACCGCCCGGCGGTAGTACCAGCGTCGGCGGTAGCGTAGCCGATTTAACTAGCATGGCTCTCTATGAGCTACCGTACGGCGGTAGTTATACCGTGTGGCGGTAGTACCCCTTCGTCGTAAGCGTCGCAATGATACGACGCATCGCCTATCACGTAGCAGTAATGAGGTACCGCGAGGCGGTAGCACGACAGTTACTGCGCGGCCATATGTCGGAGTACAATTGGAGAGTTTGTACGACGGGCTTGCTGGTCAAGCCATATTTTGAGGTACCGCACGGCGGTAGCTTGTTACCGTGCGACGGTAGCGCTCTATGCAGGAAACCGTTTCAAATCGTGGTCGTTCGTCAATTTATAATATGATCCGACGGTGGGCAGTGGTTTCGTTTGGCTTAAGGCTTCATTTGGCTTAGCGGTGGCGGGTGGATCCGGTGGGTGGAAACGGAGAGTTCGAACCGGAGGGGGGAGGTGGCTGCTCCAAACGGAGCTTTTTGGGGCGTTTCTCAAGGTGGGCGGGTGGAAACGGAGCAAACGCCGCTGGAGGTTCATTTGTTTACCCTCCTTCCGGCGGCGTTTGCCCAAAACGGAGAAGTGAAACGCCCAAACAAATAGAGCCTAAGTCTGTGGGATGAGGTTCTTCCTCATTTTAAACCTAGGTCTTCCCTTCCTAAAGAGGTAGAGAGTGGGGAGAGCAAAGAAAGGAGGAAAAGGAGAAACCTTGTCGTTACCGGAGCTTCAGAGCTACAAATCGTGAGTCGAGTCCAGATCTACGGAGAGCGGCCTGGTGCAGTTCTTCCAATCCGTTTGAATCTTTGATATATGGCTCCAAAGAGGACTTCAAAGATAACGATCTTCTTCCTCTCGTTAGGACGTGTGTGTCCTCTTTTGTTCCTATATATGCATATGAAAGTGCCTTTTTCGCTAAGTAGCAAACGACTAGAATTTCTCCGGGTTGATTGTGTCCGTCCCCGGCATATATTGCATATAGAGTTTGAAATCGAAGTACGAACATAGGCATGATGTGTGAAGCACATCCGAACATGTTGGTCTGGATTGATGATGTTTTGTTGATTTTGCGTGCCAGAGAATACTCTGTGATATGTGTCGTTTTCGGGTTCTAAGTGTCGTAGTGTTGCACGGAGTCTGGGAGCCGAACTCCAGGAAATACCCGGAATATTGGACAGAACCGTTGTGACGACCCAGGGCCGACCCACTTTGGATCTCACAAGGATCACTGTGTCCTCACTTGGCGTCGTCCGGGCTGCAGCCCAAGCACCCAACCCCTCTCCATCAACAGGCTGGTTGTTGGTGGCCACAACCTTCCTTTGATGAGGCAAACTCGATAGTCAAGCGCGCATTACGGGGACTTCCCAGGAGAGGGGCTGGAGTAGTAGTGGGATGGGTGATCTCCTGGGAAGTCCCCGTGATGTGCACTTGACTATCAAGTTTTCCTCATCAAAGGGAGGTTGTGGCCACCAACAACCCACATGTTGAAGGAGAGGAGTTGGGTGCTTGGGTTGCAGCCCGGACGACGCCATGTGAGGCCACAGTGATCCTTGTGAGATCTAGAGTGGGTCGGCCCTGGGTCGTCACAACCGTAGTTCTGTCAGTTGTTGCTGGCGGTAGCTCCCAGTGAGCTATTTTGTGGTTGTGAAGCCTATGTCTATGAGACAAGGTGATGTAGGGGTAGGCTAGTGGTGCGCAAACCTATAACTCTAGGTGTGAGTGCACGGGTGACACGCTAATCCAAACCTATATGTAATGCGATGATCAACGTTTCGACGAATGAATATAAGCAATGAAAATTTAGCGTCATACAGATATTAAAATAGAAAAGACGAATATTTATTTTAGGCAATATTTTAATGGCTTTCCTCCGCTCGGAGGGCCAAAGCGAAGCGCGCGGCGAATGTTTCATCCTGCAAATTATTAGAGTACCAAAACAAAATTCTACCAACAGGAATCACAGCAAACTATTATAAATCACCAAGTGAAAATGCTGAATCAAAGAGTACAATACTACAAAGAAAACTCACAAAGTAGAGGGCTGAACCGAGGCACTGAAGATTTGGAGTGCCGGATGTGTAGATCGGCGATCAGTGATGGAATCAGTAGCGAGGCGATGGTGGTGGTGGCTTTCCTCGGCGCAAAACGGGGAGAGTGGGCAATAAAGCGGTAGATACGGCCATGAATAAGTAGATCCAGACCGGGGATTGGTAGATCCGTTATTTAGGGTCGGATCCGTACAAAAATGGAAGGTATGAGCGGTGGAAATAACGAATCGGGAGGCTAGAGTCCAAGATCTGAATTGATCTTGTGGATTTGGGCTAGAGGAAGGTGGATCCACGTGAAATGAATTTTAGGAGCGGCCGGCTAGGGTTTTGGATAGTTTTCGGATGGTGGGGAGGAGTGTAGGGTGGTCGGTTAGATGGGGGGGGGGGTGCAAGGGACTGATCGGCTTGAAGGGGGGAAGGGGTGACTGCGGGCTGGAGATTGGGTGGAAGGCCGGTGGTGGGGTTTTGGGAGCCGGCGGTTGCAATGACCTGGAAACAGCAGGCCGACTGTTTGAGAGGGGGGTTTGGGGCTGTCGGCGGCTGGATGTGGGGAAGGAGGGGTGGAAAACAAAGGTGGGGGTAGGGATTACCTTGGGGAGGAGTTCGGAGGCCTAGGAGTTGTCACCTAGGGTTCCACGGCGTCGGCACCGAGGAGGGATCGTTGGAATCCAGGAATGAGTGTTCTCCAAATTCTACAATGAATCATTTCAGCCCTCTAGAACTCCTACATATAAGAAAAGAAAAGCTAGGGTTTCCCCATCAACGGCTATGATTGTCCGGTGGGTTTAAAATACATCAATTATAAACTGAAAAAATAAACTAATATAGTTTTTTGACTCGCGGCGACGTCCCGAACGCAACCACAAAGTCCGATTGGCGATCCGATCAAGTCTCCCTGCGCGAATAAATGAACGTGGGTCCCGCCTTGCGGCGAACCCCTCCAAGTGCATGATTCGATGGATTCTCATCACAAGGTGGGTAGCATATTACGCTGTTGAGCCTGGAGCGCCCAACTAAAATTGTCGTGAGTGTCAGCGTAAGGGCATAACATTGGTTTTGTCGTGTATGAAAAAGGGGAGGCTGACCCGTGTCATTGTCATTAGTTGGTACGACGATTTGAGCAATAGGAAATAGCTGAACTGCACATGCACTATGTCATTCAACTAGAGTTCCTAACGTACTTGGCTTTCATCGTTGGCATAAAAGAGAGTCCTTGACTTTATGCCGGACTAGAAGAATGCTCAAGTTGGGACTATCTTTGTCTGGTACAAGGGATGGTGATGTGACTCAAGGAGTTCAGCAAAAGTGTGACATGAGAGCACAAAGCATGTAGATGTGTGTTCCAACGTTTGTGATGATTGTGCGTATTGTGTTAGTGTCTGGCTTGTTTGTCATTGCACTTTTTAGCTTAATCTTTATACACATCGTTGTTGTTGACTAATATGCAGGGAAGGAATATTACTGCCCCGGGTATGGGGTGGGGTCGGTATACCGCGCGTTCGTGGATAGTGGTCCGCAAAAAGTTGACTCATTACCTTCTTTTGTTGCCACACCTTTATGGTTTGTACAGGTACCGTTGCTGGCGAATCGAACGGGAAATAGCGGGCAGGAGCCCATGCTGTGTTGGCCCTCGAAGGACCATGTTTTATTATAGCTTTCTCATGTATGGTCGGACTGCTCGTCGATGTTTGGAAATCATGTAGTAGCTCTAATACTCAATGTATGTAAGGCCCTAAAGCTGAAACTGTCATTGTAACTGATGTTTAAACATTCCTATAGTGTTGTGGACATTTCGGTTCTTTTTGTTATGCTAATGCTTGCTCTAGAATGCAACATTGAGTTAGGGTGCAAGTTTATTTTAGTTTCAATGCGTAACTCACTGTCTATTGAATATGGAGTGAGGCCTCGGGCGGACCTTCTGTTATATTCTACATGACGGATGTGGGTGTTATAATTTGGTATCAAACTCTAGGTTTCGGTCCGTTTTAGCTGAATTCGTGGACGAATTATTTTTAATGCGTGGAATGCATGTGTGTGCGTCACCTTAAAACGTAAAAATAAACTGTGAATGTCCACTTAGGAATAATATGCTGGGAAGGAATACCACTGCCCGGGTTTGGGGTGGGGTCGGTATACCGCGCGTTCGTGGATAGTGGTCGGCAAAAAGTTGACTAGTTACCTTCTTTTGTTGCCACACCTTTATGGTTTGTACAGGTACTGTTGCTGGCGAATCGAACGGGAAATAGCGGGCAGGAGCCCATGCTGTGTTGGCCCTCAAAGGACCATGTTTTATTATAGCTTTCTCATGTATGGCCGGACTACTCGCCGATGTTTGGAAATCATGTAGTAGCTCTAATATTCAATGTATGTAAGGCCCTAAAGCCGAAACTATCATTGTAACTGATGTTTAAACATTCCTATAGTGTTGTGGACATTTCGGTTCTTTTTGTTATGCTAATGCTTGCTCTAGAATGCAACATTGAGTTAGGGTGCAAGTTTATTTTAGTTTCAATGCGTAACTCCACTGACTGTCTATTGAATATGGAGTGAGCCCTCGGACGGACCTTCTGTTATATTCTACATGACGGATGGGGGTGTTACAATTTGGTATCAAACTCTAGGTTTCGGTCCGTTTTAGCTGAATTCGTGGACGAATTATTTTTAATGCGTGGAATGCACGTGTGTGCGTCACCTTAAAAACGTAAAAATAACCCGTGAATGTCCACTTAGGAATAAAAAACACAAATGAAACATGCTAAAAATATTTTTTGTGGAAACTGAGCGTTCCTTTGATTGTTGCTTGATATGTTCCTGAGTCACTAAATTGTGTATTGCGTAATTATAGGTGACCAGGAGTGGTGCAGAGCAGCCTCAACGTCAGCACTCTGTGGAGAGTAGCAAGCAGAATGTTGTGCCTGCAACCCCTCCTTCTGCTGAAACAATAAGGTTGGTGGTCGAAGCCGTGTTTGCCATATTAAATTCCCTGCCAGGAAGGCAAGTGCAGCCTCCTGCCCCTGCGGTAATCCCGATGCCATTTGCGATATTAGAGCCTTTAGCGGGAAGAAGGTCTTCAGATCAATAGTTGAAGCACTTCCTGAGCTTCAACCCTTCATCCTTTATGGTAGTTGGATTCCCGTCTGACGCCGAGGATTGGCTTTCTCGGATAAAGAGAACCTTAAACGTGATAGAGGCAGAGGAGGTTTAGAAGGTCATCGTAGCCATCTTCCTATTGGAAGGAGAGGCAATACTATAGTGGGATGAGGTTGAAGCTCATCAGTTAGCAAGGAGACGATTGGCAGACATCTCAATGGAGGAGTTCTCAAGGCTAATCCTAGCGCGTTATGTCCTTTCAGCACAACAGATTGCATTGGAAAATCGGTTTCTGAGATTGACTTAAGGCGACCGTTCGGTCGACGAGTACCTACATGAGTTCACTAGACTTGGAAGGTATGTCGGATCATCTTTGGAGAACGAGGAAAGAAAGACCAATTGATTCTATGAAGGACTGCAGGATGATCTGCGGTTACTTTTTTCAGGCCCAATGACGCAAGGATTTCTTACCATGGTCAATACTGCGCGATCCCTTGAGCAGGATTTGAAGAGGGTCCATAGTAAGAAGGATCTCTCGGCGAGAAAGCAAGAGTTCAAGGTGTCGTGCTCTTCGAAGTCTGGATTTCACAGCAGGTGGAACAAGAAGGCTAGATCATCTGGACCAGATCCTTCTACTTGTTTTCGAGCTACCTCGGTATAAGGACCGCATGCATGTTATAATTACGATAAAGTGGCACATTATGCTCGTGATTGTTGGAGCCGTCCCACAAGGTCTGATAGAAAGTCAGGTGCGTCGTATGCGGAGAAGGTGAAAGCAGCAGAGTCGTCTGTATCTCACCACATGCTAGTGTAACTCAGAGTCTACAATTTTGGCCAGCAGGAGGCCATAAAATAAAGTGACGCGGTGACAGGTACGAGCTTAATATAGCTTGTGTATTTTACATACTATATATACCTTGTGTACTTTTGTTTTGATGTTTGGTGGTGTATTAGGCTTTGTCCTAATCCGTACCCATCCGACGAGAGCGCTGTTTAACACGACAACATCTCACTCCTTTCTGTCTGAGGATTATGTTCTGTGTATCGGGGTACCATCCTGTATAACAAAAGATAGATTGGACGTGTTGTTGCCCAATTGGTGTTTGATGCACGCAAATAGGTTTTGCGCTGTGAAGGTGCGAATAAGACATCAAGAGTTCGACCTAGATGCCTTGATACTACCGATTTCAGAATATGATGTGATCTTTATCATGGACTTGTTCTCGAAGGAGTGTGTGTGTGCATTGATTGCAACCTTAAGGATGTCAAGCTGGGGCAGAATACTGTGAAACTATCTTCTCTGGTATGAAGGGATTGAGCAAGATACTGATGTCTGCTCTCCAGGTTGTCAAGGCAGTCTGAAAATGTGCGGAGTTATTCTTCACACTAATAGAGGATTAAAAGCCTAATCTTGGATTGATTAGCATTCCTGTAGTACCAAAGTTTGCTGATGTATTCCCTGAGAATCTCCCTAGGGCTCCACCTCAGCGATAGATTGATTTCACTATTTGATCTGTTATCATGTACCAAGCATGTGTCACGCTCTCCGTACCGATTAGCGCCAAAGGAGATGACGGAACTGAAAGTGTAGCATCAAGAGTTGCTAGATCAAGGGTATGCACGTCCAAGTTTGTCAACTTGGAGTGCACCGGTCCTTTTTGTGAAGAAAAAGGACGGAAGCTTGTGGTTGTGCATAGATTACCGAGAGTTGAACTAGCTGACGGAGAAGAATAAGTATATGATTCTGAGAATCGATGATCTAGTTGATCAGCTAGTGGGTTCTACTGTGTACTCAAAGTTGGATTTGAAGTCCGGTTATTATCAGTAGATAATTAGGGAAGATGACATTTCCAAAATGACGTTCAGTACTGAAAGATAGTGGTTAGATCTGATTTACTCTAGAGGGGGGGGGGGTGAATAGAGTATTTAAAACTTTTTGGCTGTTTAAGATTTTTATATTAGAGTAATGAATAATTGATACCAATATTAACAGAAAGTAAAAATTGTTTAAGATAATCTAATCTAACACAGCATAACTATCTTATCACAGCCACATCAAGAACAACACGAAAAAGGGCAACCAGACAACACAAGAAATTTTATAGTGGTTCCCCAACCTAGGTACATCTACTCTTCTACCACCCTTGTAGGAATCCACTTGCAGGTTTTTGATCAGGTGACTGCCACCTTTGAGCTTTTGATCAGGTGCCCAAAAACCAAATAAACTTTTGAAGGGAGTTAATAAACCCTTTATACATGAGGGGGAGAGAGATTTGATGGTGTCTTCTCTTTCTCAAACAACTGAGAAGACAAGTGGATTGTTGTTGTCAAGGCTTCTTCAGAAATCACTTGAAGCCTTGCACAGGGTGTAGGTCTTCAGCCTTGACTTAAGAAGATCCAGGAACTTCTGACTGATTCAGAGATAGTTGTCCTTGAAAGCTCTTGGATTTGAAGTTGAAGAAGACTCTTGATAGTGATTGTTGTTGTTCTTCTTCTTCAGTAAGATCAAGGAGAAAACAAAGTATTTTCTGCACAGAGAATGTCTGAGAGATTTTCTGTATGTTCTCTGGTTCTGTATCACTCTCTGTCGTGTTGTCTTCTGAAAAAGAAAATCCCATTTATATTCTCTGTCGAATTTCTCCTTTGAATTTTGAATTCTCAAGCATTAATTGCTGACTGCCTGGAGAATGAAAATCGGCTAGAGAATATTTATATTGATGAGTTTCCCCAACTATCCCAATTAATTAAGCAAGTAATTAACCTGATGAAGACCATAATTAATGCTGTCAATAACTGTTATATTCAGAGAATATGAGCATTAATTACTTCAGGAATTCTCTGCTAAATAATATGGAGTAAAGGACAGAAAATGAGGAAAATTCTAAGTTTGGAACTGCAACAGAAATCGTCGACCATGGAACAGATTCGTCGACCTGAGATCTAAGTTCGTCGAGCTGAGAAATCTTGTTCGTCGACCTGAGAAAACCTGTTCGTCGACCTGATAACCAAGTTCGTCGACCTGAGCTCAGCGACCTGCATTCTATGAATAACTTGCCAATTTTGCAGTCCAAGTTCGTCGAGAACAGATTCTGTCTTCGTAGAGCTGAGTTCAGAGAAAATATTCTGGAAAGAATGTGTTGAAGTTGAAATCCAGACTTCGTCGACCTGAGCTCGAATATCGTCAAGCTCAACTCAGAGAATTAACTCTGAGTTCGTTGAGCGGAGCACGACTATCGTCGAGCTGAGTTCGACGAACGTCAAACTTATATACTGAACTTGAATTTCTTATACGTCTTGAGTCATCTGAGGTCTTCTGTCGGCTGGTCCATGTATGGTTGAACCTAAAGACTTAGCATGTACACTAAGACTCAAAACTCATGACCCTAGATATACATTATGGGCCAGACATCCTAATTAGTGAACCTAGTCCAAATCCAACTAGGGATCCAATAATCTCCCCCTATTTGGGTGAGGTCACTAATACAATTGAAAGAAAAACATTCACAAAGCAGAATAAATATATCTGGCATAAAATTGAAACATTCAACAGATATGTACATAGATAGTAGCTTTGTGACAGAAAACAAATAAAGTTCAGACAGTAAAAATTAAACAAAATATTCATTTCTTCTTCTGCTGCTTTTCCTTGTCAGCTTTGTCTTTCTCAGAAGGCTGTGTAAACTTGATTTCTCTATTAGAATTGGCTGCTTCTCTTTTGGACATGGTTATGTCAGCAGCACCAATTATGTTAAGAGAAGTGGCTCTGGGTACAGCAGCCTCTGGATGTAGATTCATGTAAGCATCAACATTGAAGAATTTGTTAGTCTTATCATTTCTTTTTAATTCTTCCTTTCTGTATAATGACATTGTTGAGTACTGAGAAGGATCTCTCCCTTCAACTTTAGCTTTGTTAATCATGGATAATCCAATAAGCTCCTGGAATCTGGCCATTCTTGAAGTTGTTTCTGTTTCAGGATCCACAAATGGAATAGGTGGTGATGCATGCCTTTTTAGACTTTCTGCTTTTTCAGTTTTAGAAGCTTGTTGTTGAATTTCTTGTTGTTGTTGTTGTTGCTGCTGTCGTCCATCTCTGTATCAGAAGACTCTCTGCTTTTAGACTTTCTGCTTTTTCAGTTTTAGAAGCTTGTTGTTGTTGCTACTGTCGTCCCGGAGGAGGTAGTATGCGGATTTGTACCAGAGCTTCTTCCTGTCCACCCCCTCCGGATACTCTCCCGTGGAGAGGAAAGTTGTGACCGAGTTCATCCATAAGGGCCGCTGATCTATCTCCATGAGCTCTCCCTCTTCGATGGTAGGGCGGAATAGATTGGTGATAGTTCCCCCCACCTGGGGACCATGTTTTGCTAGCTGATCGGCCTACTCATTTTCTTCCCTGGGTACGTGTCGGATGGAAAACGTTTGGAACGTGCCGAAGACCCCCTTTACTTTGGCTAAGTATAATCGTAGGGTAGGCTCTCTTGCCTTAAACTCCCCGTTAAGCTGGGAATCTACCACCATAGAGTGAGTGAGGCCCTCCACGTCCAACACACCCAGCTCCCTGACTAGGCGCAGCCCTGCTATCACGGCCTAATACTCGTCCTGATTGTTAGTAATGGGGAAGTGCACCACCAACATTTGTTCAATTATAGCTCCCTGGGGGCTCTCCAAGATTACCCCCACTCCTAGGGAATGCCTCCCCGAGGCATCATATACCTTCACCTTCCATGGAGTCAGATGAGTGAGCTCTTCCTCCGCCACCTCAATCACATAATCGGCCAAAAAGTAGGCCATCGCTTGAGCCTTGATCGAGAGGCGGGGGACGAAGGAGATGTCGAACTCGCTCAAATCCACGGACCACTTGGCCAACCTGCCCAAGTTCTCCACCCCCTCAAAGATATTGCGGAGGGGATGGTCAGTCACCATTCGGATGGAGTGTGCCTAGAAATAGGCTGTAGCCTCCGGGCCGAGATGATCAGGGCGAAGGCCAGCTTCTCCAAAATTGGATACCGTAGCTCGGCCTTCCTCAAGACCCGACTCACGTAGTATATGGGGAGCTGCTTCTTCCCCTCTTCACGTACCAGGACAGAGATCAAGGCCTTCACCCTGACCCCGAGATACAAAAATAGGTCCTCCCCCTCCTTCGGCCCTTTGAGCAACGGAGCCTGCCTCAACTGCATTTTAAGAGCTTGGAATGCCTCCTTGCACTCCTTGGTCCACTCGAATTCCCCCCCCCCCTAGCATCTTAAAAAAGGGGGAGCACTTATCCCCGACCCGAGAGAGGAAACAGCTCAATCCTGCCAGCTTTCCCATCAATCGCTGCACCTCCTTAGTATTTCGCGGCGGCCCCAGCTCCATGATAGCCTTAACCTTATCAGGATTCAGCTCGACCCCCGCAGGAGTGAGGAGGTGCCCCAAGAACTTCCCCTGCTA
Organism: Platanthera guangdongensis; assembly: GCA_039583875.1. Lineage (NCBI taxonomy): Eukaryota > Viridiplantae > Streptophyta > Magnoliopsida > Asparagales > Orchidaceae > Platanthera > Platanthera guangdongensis. The sequence goes on along the minus strand of CM077155.1, from coordinate 125,689,998 downwards.
GCCCTAAAGACACACTTCAGGGGGTTCAGCCGCATCTTATATTTGCGCAGGGTGGTGAAGGTCTCTTCTAGGTCCTGGAGGTGAGAGTCCACATCCTGACTCTTGATCATGAGATCGTCCACGTACACCTCCAGGTTCCTCCCCTTCTGTTCCAGGAAGACTCTGTCCATCAACTTTTGATTGGTCGCCCCTGTGTTTTTTAGCCCAAAGGGCATCATTTTGTAACAGTATCACCGATCCCCCATGATGAACGAGATATCCTTGACGTCCGGTGGGTGCATCCTTATTTGGTGGTAACCTGAAAATGCATCTAAAAAACTCATTACAGAAAAACCGACAGTTGAATCAACCAGCGCGTCGATCCGAGGCAAGGGATAACAGTCCTTAGGACAAGATTTATTAAGCAAGGAAAAATCGACACACATACGCCACCGGCCATCTCCTTTTTTAACCATGACTACATTGGAGACCCAACCAGGGTATTGGATTTCGGATACGAAGCCAGCCTTAAGAAGCTTTGCCACCTCTTCTTTGATTGGCCCGGCCAACTTGTCTGCGGTGGACCTCTTCTTTTGCTGGACGGGGCGTGCTCCCGGGTCTAAGTTGAGGCAGTGGCAAGCCACATCCGCGTCAACCCCCGGCATCTCTATGACGCTCCATGCGAAGATGTCCACATTCTTTTGGATGCATGCCAACATCCTGCTTTGAGCCTCCGGGGCCAGCCCTCCGCTGACGCGGACCTTCTCCACCTTGCCTCCATTGATGAGGACCTCCAGTTCCACCACCTCTTCCGCAGCTTCTAGCCTAGACTGCTGCTCCCATTCTCTGACATCCCTCTCCTCTAGGATGGGGTCCTCCGCCTCCATCTCTTCCTCCATGGCCATCGCCTCGGCCGACTCCTCTCGATCTCCTCCTGCCACCTCAACTTCGATGCAGTTCTCCACCTCCATCTCTTCCCTGCCAGCATCCTGCTCTGCCTCCTCCATCATTCGCTCCATATTCTCGGCTCCCTCCTGCCAAGAGATGGAGTTCACGGCGGTGACGTGGCATTCCTGCGCCACTTTGGGGTCCCCCATGACCCGGACCTGGATCCCCTCGACATTGAACTTCAAGCACTGATGGAACGATGAGGGGATGCAGTAGAAGGTGCTGATGAGGGGCCTCCCAAAGATGGCGTTGTAGCTGCTGGGGGCGTCCACGATAACAAACCTGTAGTTCTTGGACTCCCCCCCAGGGTGACATGGAGCCCCACTCCTCCTTCTACCTCCTTCCCCACCCCCGAAAATCCAAACAAGGGTCCATTTGAGGCCAACACCCTCTTCGCCTCCACCTTTATCGCGTCAAACGCCTTCTTAAAGACGATGTTGATGGAGCTTCCATTGTCGGCGAAGATCTGGGAGACGGTAAAATTTTTGATGACCGTGTGGATGACCAGCTCATTGTAAAATGGATCCTCATGATCCAGCATATCGCTCCTTGAGAAGGTAATCCTCTCTTATGGGGGTGGGGTCTGGGATGTGGAGCCAATGCTCCGGAGATACATGTTATGGAGGCTCGCCCTCCGGGAGTCCTCTACCCCAACTCCCCCCCCACCCCCACCCCATGGATCACTCTGATCCCTCCTCGGGTCCCCACGTCCACCTAGTCCTCACAATGATCCTCCTCCGCCCGAGACAGGATCTCCTCGATCCTCACCTCCTGGCGCCCCTACTGCTATTGCTGCTGCTCTCTGTTTCCCCTCATTTCGAGAAACTCTGGGCACATGGCAGTGACATGCCCTTCCTCCTGATGGAAGTCGCAGTAGGGCAACTACACCCTCACTTCTCTCCTCCTCCTCCTTGCTATTCTCCTCCTCTCCCCTATGGCTATGGCCATAGCCTGTTCTTGATCATGGAGTGGAGGCCTCTGCTCCCGCCTCCAACCTGGGGGTGGAGTTGATCCTGGACCCCTTGATGGGGGTCCCTTCCTTGGTACCCCCTCCGTGGCCCCTGCACTTGTCACTCGGGCCTCCAGCCCAACCGATGGTCCGACTCTTGATGCCCCCACATGGGCTGCTGCCGCCCCTGGAGCTGCCTCTGCTCCCTCTACCGGGGCTCAGCTCTTCTCTCCTCCTGCACTCTTCCGCCTCTCGGCTCCTTCTCTTCCTCCATGGCCCACCTGGCCAGCTTTCAGGCAAATTTAGGATTTGACGCCTCCCTGTCAACTTCTCTCGCCGCCATCTCCATCAGTTCCTCGTAGGAGAGGGTGGCACTCTCTTTAGCTCCATCCTGAAGAAACCCTTTTGCAGCCCTAGGGTGAAGGTCATCATCAGGCTATGGCCCGACATCTCCTGGACCTGGGTGACCACCTCCTGGAATCGGTCAACGTAGCTCCCCAGGGTCTCATTCACTCCCTTCTTGATGTGGAACAGGGACTCCGACTCCTTCTTTCTTCTCTTTGAGGTGGTGAACCTCATCATAAACCCCCGGTGCAGGTCCTTGAAGCAATAGATGGAGCTGGTCGGCAACTAGTGAAACCCCTCCCTCGCCTTCTCCTTGAGGGTGATAGCGAAGAGCCGACATTTGAAACCGTCCGACATCTGCCAGATCGAGACCACGTCCTCAAACCACTTAACGTGTTGAATCGGGTCTCCCTTCTCGGTGTAGTAAGACATTTCGGGTTCCCTGAACCCCTCCGGAACTGGGGCGGAACAGACTAGCTCACTAAAGGGGCTGCTTCTCCCTGTCGGGCGAGCTGGAGCATCCCGCGCGCCCATATCGCCGAACCGTCCTCCACCTGCCGAGCCGGGGAAAAGCATGCCCCCTAGGAGCTCGCACCCTCGGCCTTCCTCGTCCATCTCCTTCCTAGCCCGCCTGCCAGGAGCCTCCTCGCCCAGAGATGGGGCGGAAGAAATTGGAATGGCTAGAGTCGAGCACTCGGCCCACGCGCCGACTGCAAAATTGACGAGGCTGAGTACCTCGTTCCTGATCCTCAAACATCCCCACTGTGGCCAGAGGTGGGGGGGCGGCGAGTCCGACCTGTCAGATCCTTGTCCTTATGTCATCGAGCTCGCTGAAGGTTTTCTGTACTGACCACTCTCCACGCTCACCGCACCAAAATGTTGAAACCGAAAACTCGTCCTCTCGTGGAATCCACGCTTGGGGAAAGGGGTGATCGCGCACCTACTTCTCTCCTGTAAGCAAAATAACAAAGAGAACAAAGTGAACAGGACCCAAGGGCTTGGCGAGGAGGACTCACCATACACCCAGAAGATCTTAGAGCGCTTCCCCTCCTTAGCCAAAGGCCGAGCTAAGGCTAGCTCAGAAAGCACTAAAAGACTAAGGAGCAAGTGAGAATGAAAGCCTGCTTTCTGAGGTTCCCCTTGGGTCTTATTTATAGAATTTTGAGAACGGCCTGCAAATATCCAACCTCCGCTATTCTAAAGAGCTATGTGCAGCCCTACTTGGTCTGCCAACAGCGTAACTCTGTCGTTCTAACAAGCTATTTGCACCCTTTTGAGGGGCATCTAGGTAATTTTACCCCTGGGCACCACTATTCAAGTCCCACGGACTCGGAGGACAGCTCGCCACTGCTCTTCACACCCAGTGGGTGAGTGCGACCTGGCTCCCGCAGCTCGTCGTCTCCTTTTGGGCGAGTGCGAGCCAGAACGCCGCGACCTGCCTGTGCCTCTGTCGAGGAGGGCTGGCGGCCGGGTCGCCTGTAGAAGAGCGGCCTGGCCCGGTCTCAAACTGCCGCTGCAGGAGCCCTGAAAGGGGGCTCGCTGATCTGGACCCGTCGAACCCAACCCCGAATATTAGTTCGACGAATGTCGAGCCGGAACCCTGCTCAACGAATGCTGACCCAAAACCCTGCTCGACAAATGCCCGGCGTGCAAGAGAGAGAGGGGGGTAAGGGCCAGATCATGCGGCTCGCCCGCTTGACTTGGGCGAGAGCGAGCTGGCCATCTGCTGCCTATCCTCATACTGTTCTGCCAGCTTGCGCGGCTCGCCCTCCTGACTTGGGCGAGAGCGAGCTGGCCATCCGGGATCTCCCACATACTGTTCTAGGTGCTGGCAGGTGACTTGGTCCGCTCTCCTGGTCTAGCGGACCCACTCGGTGAACACGGGGTTGTACTGTTAGTGCCCGATAATTCTGATGCGTCTGAGTCTGAGGGAATCCCTAGTGATCTAGAAGACGATGTTTGGGATGATGATGAAAGTCAAAGCTGTGAGGGTGTCTCTTTGCCTGTTACGAGCCCTACTAGCATTCTGTCTGTGCACCCTAGTATTGAGTGCCCTCTCCCGGATACGATCCCCATCGCATTAGAGCCTACGATTGTACCCATTGAGACTTTATCTGAATTTACTAAGGAGCCTATGAGTGAGGATTTTTCCATTGTCATTGACGACCCTGACTTAGTGGATGTTCCAACTGATTGGGAAGACTCACTTTATGTGAGAAGGTTATGTTTGGATGATTTTAGAGTTGTGAACCCGAACGATAGTTATTTGATGATATCACCATTGTCTGGAGTTCCATCTAAATTAAATTTTTCGTCTGGTTCGATTTTGCCCATTTCTGAGACCTTTACTGATTCTGAATTAAACGACGTGTCTAGTGTGTTGGAAGAAATTGCAAGCGAGGAAGTGGTATTTTTGAACGATTCTTTGATTTTACCCCCGGATGAGAGTTCATTGAAGTTATCACCGATCGTTGAAAGTTATTCTGATTTGGATTTTATCCGGGATTTGATTTTACCAACCCTTCCTCCTATCTATGAGCCCACATTAGTTTACGATTTAGGACATGGCATCGGTAGTCCTAGACTGAGTTGTTATGACACGCCCACTCTTTTAGTTCCTACCTTGGCACTATATCAGCACTTAGATATTAGTACGTTGAGCGCGCTAATTTTTGATCTTTTCACCGCACCGCATAGATCTGACTACGCGACACATTTGGCTATTCATTTCTTTGCGTGTCTAGCTACGGTTCTATCCTCGTCCGTTTCTGATTCTTTTGCTATTGTTCCTCTGGATGTGGTGTCTCTTTCACATACCCATATCCCACACCCGGTCGCACGTATTTACCCACCGCTAATTGATGACCATTTTTCCCACACGTTAGTGACCAAGGTTTGGCCCCAGGAGTTGTATCACTCGCACCTCTTGTCATATCCGGGAGCGTCCAACTTTTTTAGTATTTATGATGAGCGGTTTTCCTTGGCATATCTTCATGTCAAGCATGAAAATATTAATTATAAAATTAGGACTGCGAATTTGAGGCCTATGAAAATCATCTTTGATTATAAGGCTCCCGTACCCCCGGACTTAACCCTCTTATCATCTGTATTTGGGGTAAGTCATGTAGCCCACGGTTTCACCCCTCACGATAGTATGATACTTCGACGCCTTTTAATAGAATTAATCACTCAAGTTCTGTCTTATTATTTACTTGCTAGTTTATCGCCGAAACTCGCACCAGATTATGCTCATCATGATCACATTTTATATATGCACATTAGTGAAGCGATAACCACACCATATAAATCTTATAAATTTCATGCTAGCTTACATAAATGGGTGTCTCACTATATTGTTGGTGATTTAGTTTTGGTACGTCTCGTCCCTGAACGGTTGCCTTCGGGCACTATAGAAAGTTGGCGAGTTGGCGAGCTGGACCTTTTTCGGATATTAAAGAAATTAGAAGAATACGCATATCATTTGAAGTTTTCCACTGATTGGGGTATTACCCCTATTTTTAATGTTTCTAATTTAATGCCATATGTTTCTCCACCACTTGAATTATCTGCATGACCATTTGTGTCCACTTTGTTTTCTTATGGTTTGGGTAGTGAGCTTGTGCCTGGATCGCTCTCTTCATCGGTCTTCACTGGAGGTATGTGGGTTGTTGATGTAGAAACTTGTTTTTCTTTATTGCCTAATTCTTTTCCAAGGTTCTCCAGGACCACATTTTTGCATGACAGGATACTCGAAGATGAAGTGCTCTCCTCGCCAAGTGGTTTTGCTTGCTACTATATGGTTCTTTTGGATGATGCTCTCCTGCACCGGTACTTTCAGACCAACTCATCGGTGATGAGTAGCTTTGAGCGGGGGTGGATTGATGGAGACGTTGCTGACACGGTCGCCATTGATCCTAGTTTGAGAGAGTTAGTTGATTGGGACGATCGCTACCGCAAGCTCGCGGATGAGATCGATGTCCGCCGCCATTATATAAAAATATATATTATAAATTAAATAATTATAATTATATATTTTTAATAATTTTATTATTTTAGAAATTTTATTTTAAGTATTTATTTCATGTTTCAATTTTCATTTCATGTGTAATGATGGGTGCTTATAACCATCATGTATTGTTTTAATTATTTTATTTCATGTGTTATGATGGGTACATATAACCATCATATTTTGAACTTTGAATTTTGAATTTTGAATGAAGGGTTGATTGAGTGGTGTAAGCCTATATATAGGTCATGATATTTGTCATATTATTTTCGAGAAGAAGAATAAGAAAATAATCCCCCTAAAATCTTTTTGAGATCCTCCTTCCCCCTTAGCAAAATTCGGCCACCTCCCTCCCCGTCCTCCTCTTGGCTGCCGACCAACTCTCCCTCCCCTCTATATTTCGGCCCCCTCTCTTCCACCTCCTCCTCTCCTTTCCTTTCTAAGGAAACCCGACCTCTTCCTCTTCATAATTGATCCCCCCTATCTCCCTAAAACTGACCACCAATAAAGGAGGCCAAGCAGCCCTCATTCTTGATGAAATTGGCCAAGGTGCAAGGATCTTTCTTGTGAGTGTCAACTCCGGCGTCAAGTGATGAAGGAGGACAAGTTCCTCACATTCCGGCATGACTCCGGCGGAGCCATTGAAGAACGATCCAAGTAGAGAAAATCGGAATCATCCATTCTGGTTAGGTAACGAAAATATTTCTACTTTTTGTAATTTTTCCCTCCTAGATTAATTCCTGTGGTTGTTTACTTTAGCGTAATTTTGGAAGCATGGAAATTTCGTGGTTTTATCTCGAATGATCTTTGTGTTTCATCTAATTTTCATTTATATTCGAGAGGTTTGGCGAACCTTCATTTTCTTTTGTTAGGAGGGGTCTACCTTTTCCAAATCATTATTTTTGGTAGATCTCTTTTGGTACAGCCTTCGATCGATCGGACTGGGTTGGTCCTTTTAGTCGGAAAGAATATTGGCTTATCGCCTCTATTCGATCTTATTCAGTTTGGTTACCCGTACACTAGCATATAATTGATAGAATTAATTAACGTGGTGCTGCGTAGAATGATTGTGCGAGTATAGGATTTGGATCGAAGAGAGGTATACGTGCTAGTCCGTGGATTTATTCGTTGCCAAACATGCAAGCCTGCATCACTTTGAGTGCAGCATATGCTAAGAACAACATAATTGCCTCAAGTATTGCCACTGGAGCATATGTATGATCGAAGTCGATCCCTTCTTCTTGTTTGCACCCTTTAGCGATGAGTTTGGCTTTGTTCTTGATTATTGTTCCATCTTCGTCCACCTTGTTCTGGTAGACCCACTTTGTTCCTATCACATTATTTCCTTTGGGTCTTGGCATAAGCTTCCAGACTTGACAGCGTTTGAATTGATTTAGTTCTTCTTCCATTGACATTACCCAAGATGCGTCCTTGTTTGCTTCTTCAAACTTCTTTTGTTCAACCCGCGAGAGGAAGCTTAGATACAAATTATCATTAGCTGTACCTTTACGAGTTCTGACACCATCACGAGGATCTCCTATGATTTGATCAATTGGGTGATCCTTCAAGTGTCTGAGCTCTAAAGTCCTTGCATCTAGAGCTTCCTATACCACTGGAGTGACTTCATCAACTTGAATGACATCTTCATCATGGTGATCAACCTCTCCAATTGGGGTTGGAGTGGTGATCTTGATGAACTCTTCACCTTTTTCCTTAACTGGATCATCTAAGCTTAATTCCTTTAGTCTTGAACCTGTATCTTCAACAAACACACTAGAAGAGCTGCTTTGTAGCAAGCTCGTCTCATCAAATACAACATTAATAGATTCTTCTACGACTAGGGTTTTCTTGTTAAAAATTCTATATGCTTTATTATGACTACTATATCCTACGAAAATACCTTCAAAACTCTTTTCACTGAATTTAGTTGTGTGATACTTCTCATTGTTAAGTACGAAGCATTTACTCACAAAGATTCTAAAATATGAAATAGTCATTTTACTGCCCTTTAGTAGTTCGTAATGTGTTTTACCATGGTTCTTATTTATGAGTGCTATATTTTGCACGTGACAAGTAGTGTTGACGGCTTCAGACCAGAAGTATTCTGGTAGTGAGGAATCACTCAACATGGTTCTGTAGGCCTCTATGAGTGTTCTAATCCTTTTATCAGTGACTTCATTCTGTAGAGGAGTACGAGGAGAGGAAAACTCATGAAAGATACCAAGGCTTTCACAAAATTCTATCATGGCCCCAGATTTGAACTCTATTCCATTGTCACTTCTGATTTTGACAACTGAACAGTTGTATTCATTCTGAATCTGCCTGACAAAATTAGTGAAACATCAAAAGTATCTGACTTGTGTTTTAGAAAGAACACTCATGCAAAATGAGAGTAGTCATCTACAATAACCAGTGTATAATCCTTACCTCTCAAACTTCTAATTTGTAGGGGACCGAACAAGTCCATATGAAGTACGTGTAAGCACCTATTAGAATCTTTTCCAATAATACTTTTAAAGGTAACCCTTATTTGTGTGTTGTTTACGCATGCGTGACAAGGTCTATCTTTGACGCACTTAATGTTGGGTGCATCACATACTAAATTAAGAAAAAATAATTTGTTAACAGTTTTGTAATTTATATATGTTAATCTCTTGTGCTATTGGTCACCAAAAATGCACTTTCTTTTGCCAAAAAGCACACTGGTGTAGAAGAGTCTATGCAAATAAAATTCAAACAAAATATATTTCTACTACGAGTGTCTGATAGAATCATTTCTGAGTTATCTACCGATTTTATCAAGCACTTGTCTGCATGAAATTCTACTATGTATCCTTTATCACAGAGCTGGTTTATGTTTATAAGATTATGCTCTAATCCTTCAACATAAGTCATATCTGAGAAGGATACACTACCGTTAGTGATCATACCGTAGCCTTTTGTGATTCCCCTGTCAGAACCTCCAAAGATAACCTTTGGCCCATTCACAACTGGAGAGTACTTTTGAAGAAGGCTGTAATGTCCCGAAACTCAAAAGAGCGACGGGAGGAGTTTTGGACCAAAATTGGATTCTGTCAGGGGGCACACGGCCTGGGATACGGGCGTGTCCCAGGGCGTGTCAGGCTCTAGTCGATGATTTGGTCGAGAGGTCGATGATTTTGGAGTCGACGATCGTCGAGCAGAGAACACGGCCTGCGACACGGGCGTGTCTCAGGCCGTGTCGAGCCCGTATCGACGATCGTCCCGGGGAGTCGACGAATTTCGCTCGACGATGTGTCGAGACAAGGCACACGGCCTAGGACACGGGCGTGTCCAAGGCCGTGTCAGGCAGTCGACGAACTTCGCTCGACGAAGTGTCGATATAGTGAACATAGCCTGGAGCCCAGGCGTGTTTGAATTAGACACGGGTTAGTACACGGGCGTGTCCAATACCCATGTGAGTCTCGGGTTGTTTTCGGGGCTGTGTCGATGGAGGCACACGGCCGACCACACGGCCGTGTCGGTTGGAACATGGGTGTGTCAGGTCGAACACGGGCGTGTCGGATGCCCGTGTGTTGTTCCAGGCGCATCAATTTTGACGGCGAATGGGGGACACGGCCCTGGACACGGGCGTGTCACAGGTCGTGTTCGGCCCACTTTTAGCATTTTAGATCTGGATCATGGTCGTTCGTTTCTTTAATGTGGGATCCAACGGCTGGGGGTTGTTCCTGATGGGATATACACTGGATTGGATCCTTGAAACCCTCATTTCTTTTGAGTGGTTCTCTTTTTAAGTTAAGAGAGAGAGAGAGGAGAGCAAAGGAGGAAGAAGAAGCTTAGATCCGGCCATTGGAGGAGCTTCGAAGCTCCAAATCGCGAGCCGACTTCGGATCTACGGAGGCAAAGAGAGTGCGGTGCTTTTCATCCGCTTACATTTCCATGGCGCCGAGGAAGAACACTAGGGTAACGATTCTCTTCTTGAGCATGTGAATCTCTCCTTCTTTGCATAGGAAGCCCGCTCTCGCGAGTTTGTGGTGAGTTGGAGGCGTTCCTTCGGGTAGATATGTAAAGTCCTCGTTGTTTAGAGTTCGTATTCGAGAACGGACATAGGCATGATGTGTGAAGCCTACCCGGACATGTTGGTCCGGATTGGTGATGTTGCATTGCATAAATGCCGGAGAAGACTCCGTGTGATTGTTTGTTTTTCGGGTTTTCTACGTGGTAGATTGCAACAGGGAGCCTTGGGGATTAACCCAAAGGTACACCCGGAAAACTGGGCAGATACGTGATCTTGCCAACTTGGTGGCCTGAGAGCCAACTTGAACATAACCGAGTTATGTGATTTTGTGATGGAAACGGGACTCGGGAGAAGTTTGACCCGCGCATATGGTTTAAATTACCGCTGCGATGTGAGCACGGGTTAGATGGAACCGTACTTGTTTTATGTCGTTTGGTTAAAGAGACCTAAGGTTACGTGGCACTTGCTGTTGGCATAGATGAGGGTCTTCGGCGGTCTATGGTTTTAATTACCGTGACCCATGCCGGGAAGACAAATTGCTCATTATTTGGCCGTCCAAAGGGACGGTGGTGAGTCGGCAGACTTAGACTGTGTTCACCGAGAATGTGCACTGAGTACATGGGGTGTGTGGCCGTGTGGGCCTATGCCTGTGATGAAATAAATATTTATACACTGCTTGGCTATGCTAATTATTGCAGGGAAGGAGCATCACCGCCCCGAGTTGGGGGCGGGATCTTTATAATTTGGTCAGCATTGCTGACCGTTGCTTTTGTTTGCCACCGTGCGGTGGTTTGTTGCTTGCAGGTGCTGCTGGAACAAAAGCTCAATAGCGGGCTAAAGCCCAAAGTGCGAAGCCAGCCCTTGAAGGCCTAATTGAAGTGTTTACTTGCTTTTATTCATGTATGACCGTCCTGCATGCCGTGGTTTGTAAGACATGTAATTTGAAGTAAACCATATGTAAGGCCTTAAGGCCAGTACTTGTGTATGTACTACATTCCTATTTGGTGTTTTAGTGCACATTCATGCTTGGTTCTGGGTTCTTTTAATTGCAACTTATAAAACTGCTTCCGCTAGAATGCTCTGTGTAGGACGTTGGATTGGTTGGATAGTTTCCATTGAGTAACCACCCGGTCTGTCTATGGTATATGGCGTCGGGCCTCGGTCGGACCTACTGCTATATGTTATGCGACGGATAGGGGGTGTTACAATTTGGTATCAGACTATTGGTTTCGGTCACACTTAAAAAGAATTCGTGGACGAATTCTTTTTAAGGAGTGGTGAGCACATGTGTGTGCGTCATCGTTATTACAACAAAAGAACCCATGAATGTCCACTTAGGAATGAACATACACGTGTTTGGGGAACCTGCGTGTTCCTATAATTACTGTTTGCAATTTTATTTAGTCGCTTAACGGTGTATTGTACCACTATAGGTGACCAGAAGCGATGCTGGGCCGCCAGAATGTCGTGTTTCTGAGGAGCATAGTGCACCCGGTGAGGTGTTTGAGACCCCTCCTTCGTATGAAACCGTTAGAAGGATCGTTGAAGCGGTGTTCGCTGTGACGGGTGCACAGCATGGAAGAAATGTACAACCTTGTGCCCCTGTTGTGGCTTCAACGTCGGTTGGCATGATGGAGCAGATGACTTTTGTTAGATCATCGGGGCAGCAGCTGAATATGCATTTAGTGCAGGGAGCGCACACAGTTGAGGAATATTTGCAAGTATTTCTTATGATAAGTTGCTACCCATGCTTCGAGTTGGATAATGAGTAAACTACAATCGATAGATTTTATATTGGCCTGCGCGCCGAGTTATGAGTTCTAATGCTAGGACCAAAGTTATTGGGATTCCGAGCCTTGGTGGAATTAGCTAGATCTTTGGAGGCAGATTTGAGGAAGACTCTCCTGATACCAGCGACCATGGTATGGAACTATGCAAACCCCATAAGAGTTGCATCTGACGGAATGCTGGAGAAAGGGGCTACGACATCGACTAGCAAAGCTAATTACACATGTTTTACTTGTGGAAAGAAAGGGCATTTTGCCCGAGAATGTTGGAATGGTGCTCAGAAGACTAAGAAAGCTATGTCAGGAGCAGTTGAGGACTTTAGTGCAAAAGAAACGGCGTTCAAAGTGCGGAACACCTCAAAGTCTGTATATCGAAGATGGTATAAGAAGGCTAGGACTTTGGGTCTAGTCCCTCCTTTCGGTGCTTCGGGGGCAACTACAAGCCAAACCCCGGGCGTATGTTTCAACTATGGGGAGCCGGGGCATTATGCCCGTGAGTGCCTAAAGCCCTAGAGGAAGCACGTCGTCGTGAGGATAGGTATGGTTTAAAGATAGTTTTGCCTTAGATACTTGTCGCCCTTGTGCATGTTAGCTTAGAACTACTTGTGCTAAGCTTTGTTCTGACTTTACTTTATTTGGCGAGAGCACCGTTCGTTTAGGGAGCTTCACATTCCTTTATTAGGAATTATATTGTGCGTCGGAGTACCTCCTTCGATGGTAAGAGACACGATGGTAAGAGACAAATTGGATGCGTTATGGTCCAATGGTGCTCATTGTGCGCGGGTAGAATTTGTTGCGCTTAGGTTTGGATTGGGTGTCAGGAGTTCCATTTGCTAACGTCACTACCTCCGCTGGAGGAGTTCGACGTAATATTTGGCATGGACTGGCTCTCGGAGCAGCGAGCCTATATTGATTGCGGTCGGAAGGAAGTCAAGTTGGGAGCAAGTCGTGAGACGACTTTTACGGGCTTGAAGGGGGTCGAGCAAGACGTTGATGTCTGCTCTTCAGGTGGTGAAGGCGGTTCGTGCCGGTGTAGAACTGTTCTTTACACTAGTGGAGGTTGCAAAGCCTAAGCCCGCGTTGGACAGTATTTCAGTGGTATCAGAGTACCCTGATGTGTTCCCTAGCGATCTTCCTGGATCCCCACCGCAGCGGGAGATAGATTTTACGATAGAGCTCGTACCCGGTGCAAAGACTGTGTCACGCTCTCTGTATCGGCTAGTGCCTAAGGAATTGGCGGAGCTGAAGGTGCAACTTCAAAAGTTGTTGGAGCAAGGGTATGTGCGTCCAAGTTTTTCGCCTTAGAGCGCACTGGTCCTCTTTGTTTAGAATAAGGACGGGGGCTTGAGACTCTGTATTGATTATCGGGAGCTCAACAAGTTGACGGAAAAGAACAAGTACCCGATTCCCCGGATCGATGACCTTTTTGATCAGTTGGTCGGGTCGACGATGTACTCAAAGTTGGATCTCAAGTCCGGGTACGAGATACGGGCATTACGAGTTTACGGTCATGCCGTTTTGGCTGACTAATGCGCCGTCAATGTTCATGGATCTGATGAACAGGACCTTCAGGGAGTACTTGGACCATTTTGTGATCGTCTTCATCGACGATATTTTTGTGTACTCGCAGATTGAGGAAGATCACTTCAAGCATCTTCATTTGGTTTTGGAGACGCTAAGGAGGAATCAATTGTATGCCAAGTTCTCGAAGTGCGAGTTTTGGTTATCCTCAGTGGTGTTCCTCGGTCATATAGTGAGTGGATAAGGTATTGCAGTGGATCCAGTGAAGATTGTTGCGCTACGTGAGTGGCCTGAACTTTCTACGGTAGCGGAAGTCCGGAGCTTTCTGGGGCTTGCCGGCTATTATAGGCGCTTCGTAGAGAACTTCTCGCGGATAGCGTTACCTCTCACTACTTTGCCGAGGAAGGAGCAGAAGTTCGTTTGGACGCCGGAGTGCGCGCAAGCTTTTGAGGAGCTGAAATGTCGGTTGACCACGGCGCCTGTGCTGAGTTCGCCGAGTGGGATCGAAGGTTATGAGATTTATAGCGATGCTTCGGGCAGCAGTTTGGGTTACGTGCTACTGCAACATGGAAGTGTGATAGCTTATGGATCGAGACAGCTAAAAGTGCACGAGAGGAATTATTCGGTCCATTACTTGGAGTAAGCGGCCGTAATTTTTGCCTTGAAGCTGTGGAGGCACTATTTGTACGGTGTGAAGATTGATATCTACACCGATCACAAGAGCCTGAAGTATTTGATTGATCAGAAAGATCTGATTATGCGGCAGCGTAGATGGATGGAGTACCTGGGGGACTATACTTTCAAGATCCACTACGTGCCTGGTAAAGGTAATGCGGTTGCGGACACGTTGAGTCGTCGGGCCCCAGCTCAAGCCAATTGGCTGTCGATCCATGACGAGCGGTTGGTTCGGGAGTTGGAGGCGTTGGAGATTGTTTGTGTAAATAAGCAATCAAGTGCTGAAGCAGTACTGAATTGGACTGAAGTCCAATATGACCTGGCTGATCGGATTCGGCAGGATTTGGATTTGGATGACCACATGAAGCAGTTCGTGGTAGAGGCTCTGGATGGGTCAAATTCCCAATTCGTTGTGGAGGACGGATTACTTTGGAAAGACGGTCGTCTGTGCGTCCCAAGTGTGGGCAATTTGCGGGCTGAATTGTTGTACGAGGCACACCATACCAAGTACTCGATTCACCCAGGGAGCACGAAGATGTACCGCGACGTTAAGAAACTGTTTTGGTGGCCGGGTTTGAAGAAGGATGTGGCACTCTATGTGGCGAAGTGCCAAACTTGCGCCTTGGTGAAGGCGGAATGCCAAAAGCCGGGAGGATTTCTGAAGTCCTTGCCTATTCCGGAGTGGAAATTCGACGACATCTCTATGGAATTTATGCACGGTTTGCCAAGGTCGCAAAAGGGGAACGACGCCATTTGGGTGGTCGTAGATCGCTAACGAAGGTGTCGCATTTCATTCCGCATAGGAAGGATGATCCGGTGGAGATGTTGGCGAAACTGTATGTGGATAATATAGTACGGCTTCACGGTGTGCCCCGCAGCATCGTGAGTGACCGAGATGGGCGGTTCACGTCCAATGATTGGAGGCTAGTGCAACAACTATTGGGAACAAAATTAAAATTCAGCACAGCCTTCCATCCGCAAACGGGTGGGCAGACTGAGAGGGTCAATAGAACTATGGAAGACATGCCCCGCATGTGTGTCTTGGACTTTGGAAAGCAATGTGAAGACCATCTTTATTTGGTGGAGTTTGCGTACAACAATAGCTACCAGGCGAGTATTCAAATGGCACCTTTTGAGGCCCTATATGGTAGAAGATGTCGCACGCCGTTGTCTTGGCTAGAAACGGGTGAGTCAAAGTTGTATAAGCGATTAGAAGTGGAGGATGCTACTTCGTTGGTGCGAACCATTCGGGAGAGGTTGCTTATCACTCAGGACCGACAAGCGAAGTACTATAATGCGAAGCACAGGAACGTGGAGTTCGCTGTGGGCGACTGGGTGTACTTAAAGATCAAGTCGTTCAAGGGTGTCTCGCGGGTGCGGCGATTGAAAAAGCTAAGCCCGAGGTACCTTGGGACGTTTGAGGTTCTGGAGCGGGTTGGTGAAGCAGCCTATCGGTTGAAGCTTTCGGTGGAGCTTAGTGGCCTACATGATGTATTCCATATTTCGGTGCTACGGAAGGCGGTGCAAGAGCATATGCAAGTGATCGTGGTCGATCAAGTGCCGATTGATAGTGGGTTGACGACAAAGGTCAAGCCCGTGCGTATTGAGGACTCGGAGGTCAAGCGGCTACGCAATAAAGAGATCAGGATGGTCAAGGTCCGATGGGACAATTACGGTCGGGAGGAGCTCTCTTGGGAACGAGAGCAGACTATGCTTGACGAGTACCCGGAGTTGATCCGCTCAAGTACAATTTTAGTCTTATGTTTCTTTCCTTTATGAAATTTCGAGGACGAAATTCTTTTAAGAGGGGGAGAGTTGTAACGCCCCGAAACTCAAAAGTGCGACGGGAGGCGTTTTGGACCAAAATTGGATTCTGGCAGGGGGCCACGGCCTGGGACACGGGCGTGTCCCAGGGCGTGTCAGGCTCCAGTCGACGATTTGGTCGAGAGGTCGACGATCGTCGAGCAGAGAACACGGCCTGCGACACGGGCGTGTCTCAGGGCGTGTCGAGCCCGTGTCGACGATCGGCCTGGGGAGTCGACGAATTTCGCTCGACGATGTGTCGAGACAAGGCACACGACCTAGGACACGGGCGTGTCCAAGGCCGTGTCAGGCAGTCGACGAACTTTGCTCGACGAAGTGTCGAGACAGTGAACACGGCCTGGAGCCCAGGCGTGTTCGAGTTAGACACGGGTTAGGACACGGGCGTGTCCAATACCCGTGTGAGTCTCGGGTTGTTTTCGGGGCTGTGTCGATGGAGGCACACGGCCGACCACATGGTCGTGTCAGTTGGAACACGGGCGTGTCAGGTCGAACACGGGCGTGTCGGATTCCCGTGTGTTTTTCCAGGCGCGTCGATTTTGATGGCGAATGGGGGACACGGCCCTAGACACGGGTGTGTCACAGGCCGTGTTCGGCCCAGTTTTAGTATTTTAGATCTGGATCGTGGCCGTTCGTTTCTTTAATGTGGGATCCAATGGCTGGGGGTTGTTCCTGATGGGATATACACGGGATTGGACCCTTGAAACCCTCATTTCTTTTGAGTGGTTCTCTTTTTAAGTCAAGAGAGAGGAGAGCAAAGGAGGAATAAGAAGCTTAGATCCGTCCATTGGAGGAGCTTCGAAGCTCCAAATTGCGAGCCGACTTCGGATCTACGGAGGCAAAGAGAGTGCGGTGCTTTTCATACGCTTACATTTCCATGGTGCCGGGGAAGAATGTTAGGGTAACTGAAAGATATGGTACCTAAACACCTAGAGGGGGGGGGGTGAATAGGTGACCTAAACCTTTTTAAAACTTTGTTGGCAGCACAACAGTTATTTCACAGATTACTACAGCTAACAGCAATTACAGAAATCAAACAGTCAATCCACAGCACAGCACAGCAGACACACTAATTTATAGTGGTTCCCCAATCTTTGGGTACATCCACTTTCCCCCTTCGCCTATCTAGCAGTGTACTAGATTCGGCCAAACTTCTCCACTATCTCAGAACCCAACAAGGTTCCTACACCTCAGGCCCAAGGCCTTACACTCAGCCACAAAGGCCTACACTCAGCCACCCAGGCCTACACTCAGCCAATTAAGGCCTACACTCAGAGTTCTTCAACTCCTACACTCAGGCAATCAAGCCCTACCCTCATCCTTTATAATATAGGCTTACAATTCTCTCAGATCCAATGGATCCTACAAGTTAAAATAGAAATACAATAGCTAACTCTACAACTCAGAAAATAAGAGAGGAGTTGAGAGTTTCTTGAAGAGTTCTTGGAAGAACTCAGTTAGATCCAAACTGACTTAGCTTCCTTCAAAGCTTCTTGAGTTAGAACTGAATTAGTCTGAATCTTCTGCAGTTGTTCCTTGACCTCTGCTTCTTGAGATCCAGATGTTTCTGAATCCTTTTTCTCAGCCTTAGTTCCAAAAGCTGAATTCTTGATTGGAGCTCTCTCTCTCCAACTTCTTAGATCTGCAGTTGGACTGTCAGATCTTCTTGTGTTGATCCTCTGTGTATTACTTTAATCTGATCAACCACTTTGAATATTCTCACAAGTTGTAACAACAACAATCCTTCACACACCCTTTCTGTAATCTATGAGTGCCTATTTATAGGCTTCCTTCATGGTAACCGGCTGGTCCGGTTCATAACAGACTTCTGATTTCTCTGACAGTTGATGTAGACCGGCTGGATCGGCAGCTGTCATGTCAACCAGTCACTTCTTGAAATTCTCTAACTGTCAGATAGTGTCGAGACTTTCTATTCTTAAGTGTCGACACTTATAGACTAAGTGTCGACACATGTTGTGTAAGTGTCGACACAAGTCTACAAGGTGTCGACACAATTCATTGTATGTCTCGACACAGATTCTTCTGCATGTGTCGACACTGAAATTGAGTGTCGACACAAGTACTTGTTCTTCATTCTTTAACTGTATTCTTCTAAGTGTCGACACAACTCCTTTGTGTCGACACAACTTTATGTGTTGAAACTGTCAAGTGTTGACACTGCTTCTTGGTGTCGACACAAGTCTTCACTTTAGTTTCTTCAGCTGAGTGTCGACACATTCCCTTAGTGTCGACACTTGTACTTAGAATATTTTATAAACTTCTCTGTTCTTTGCCAAGTGTCGACACAGCTCCTTGTGTCGACACTTCTTCTTCAAGTGTAGAGTCTTTAGCTAAGTGTCGACACATTGTGCTGAGTGTCGACACTTACTTCAAGTGTTGACTCTTCTGGTTGTGTGTCGACACATTGTGCTGAGTGTCGACACATTCCTCAAATGCTGACTCTTTTGCATAGTGTCGACACATTGTGTTGAGTGTCGACACTTGTACTTAGACTCTGCAGACTTTTGCTGAGTGTCGACACATCTCCAACGTGTCGACACTTTCTGGTGTAGACTTAGCTCTTCTAGGTGTCGACACTTCTGCTAAGTGTCGACACTGCTTTTCTGCATACTTCTTCACTGAGTGTCGACACAGCTCCAAGTGTCGACACTTTCTGTCTGGTGTCGACTCTTCATCCCAGGTGTCGACACAATGACTCCAAGTGTCGACACTGCTTGTCTGGGTGTTGACACAAGCTTTCTCAAGTGTCGACACTTTCCCTCTGGGTGTCGACACATGGACTTAGAAACTTTTAGCTTCAGTCTAGTGAATACCTAACCTGCACAAGTAACTCAAACACACATCAAATACATTATGATGTATATCATTGAGTTAGGTGAGGCTTCTTCAAATCAGGTACATTTGACCAATGTACCCAACAATCTCCCCCTATTTGGAGAAGTCATAACCCTTAGTCAATGATATACACCATTCATAATTAAAAAATTATAAAATGATGAAAAGCAAATTATAATCAGCAGGGTTAACATGAACATGTAAAACTTCACACATATACACATTCAACATTCCAGAACAAATAAGAAACAGACATATTTTAGATCAATCATAATATATTTATCATATATTGTTCTAACATAGTTCCTTATACATTTTCAATGTTGTACAAAAATGTTTTTCATTTAAAAGTTTACAACAAGCTTCAAGTTAAATTCCTAATCTATTTCAGATCAGGTTCTTTGATAACTATTCCCTTTCCAGCTTTAACTTGAGCTTTGACAGCAGCAGTAGTAGCAGGCTCAGCATCAGCAGGCTTCTTGCCTTTGGAGTCCTTCTTCTTTAGTTCTTCAGCCTTGATTTTTTGTCTCTCAAAATAATGATAGGGCTTAGGAAAGTACTTGCTAGGCTCCACAGCTGTAGGAGCTAGCTTTCCCATCTTAGCCTTCCTTCTATACTGGACAATGGCTTCCTGCCTGATCTCATGCTTCCTCCATTCTGCTTCTGAGAACCATTTATTCCTTTCATGAGCATTGTCCTTGGCTGCTTTCCAGGCTGTGAGAATGATGTTCCTAGAAGTAGGGCTCCATTGTTCAAAATCTGGTTTTTGCTCAGCCAGTTCCCTGAACTTCTTCTTTGACAGCCTTGTCTCTTCTTCTTTGTCCATAGCCTCTTGCATAGCTGCTGTAATAGGTTGAACAACCTTTTCCAGAATAACAGTTGGCTTTCCAGCAGATGGGCTATACATTGTGCTTACTTCAGCATGAACCATTATCAAAATCTGGAGGTGGATAGATCACCTGAGCTACTTCATGTTGCTCTCCTCCAAGATATACACTTTGAATACCAGATTCAGCTACATTGTCATCATCACACAGGGGAGGATAGCCCAGTGTAGCTCTGATGGAATTAGAAATCCATTTGGCATGGTCAGAGCTAGCTTTGACTAACACCCTCTCCCCCTTTATGACTTCTTGTGCTACATGATCTCTTACATCATCTTTTGGAATCTGATCTGACTGTCCAAATACCTTATGCCATCCTTAAAGAAAGGTCTAAGCTTTGTAAGCTGTTCAGAAATGACCTTCTGTGAATCTTTAATTGCAGTCTTTACAGCAGCAATTTCTTCCTGAAATACTTTATCAAATTCAGTCTTGGCAGCATCAGTAGAAGTAGATGGTTCAGCAGACTTATTCTTTAATTCAGTCACTATAGCATTGTGGGAGGCAGTTAAATTGTCATTCATTCTTAATTGATTCTCCAGCACATAGCCTTGCTTCAATGCTATATCATCTACTTTGTCTTTGATCTGTTCTTGATGTTTAGCCAGGAATACCACTGCATTTCCACCCTTGTGGAAGCAATCATTCATTTCCTTCTTATTCAGGTTCATCTCAAACCTGATTGACTTGATATCTTGAGCTAAATCAAACTGTAAAGACTTGTGGCCTTCATCAATATATGTCTCTATAGCCCTCCTTTGCTCATCCAGCTTAACTTGCATGGCTACCATTAAGCTGCTGTAATCTGTTGATGGAGCTTGTTGGACTAGGGAGTGTTGAGCAACAGTTTGTAGAGCTTTCTTATAGCTCTGACTCCTTCTTTTGAATACAAAGAACTGCTTCTTCTTAGCTTGCTCAGCTTCATCATCCTCAGACTCTGAAGTACTTGCTATATTTACCCTATCCTTAGGGCTTGAGGGTTTGTCAGCTTGCACATCTAGTGCCTTCTCAGTATCTAGCCTTATAGGCTCTTCCTGAACTTCCAGATTCTCCCCCTCAACAGCAGCACCCTTCTCTTCAGTAGCAGCATTTGTCTCTTCATCAGCAGCAGTCTTGTCCATGTCAAAGTCCTCTTGATCTAAATTCAGAAATAGATCTTCCATTGTATATTCTGGGGGTGACTGAGCAGGAGATGTACTGGGTACATTAACTACAGCAGATGTGTCTTGGAGAACAACATCTGGTGCTTGGTTTGCTTGCTGAGTTTGCTGATGAATATCAGACAAATCAGAATCTATTATAGAAAAATCTAAAGTATTGAGGTCAGAAAGTACCTCTTGGATAATGAGAGTAGCTTGCTCACTCTCCTAGTGTAGAGGGTTGGTCTACAGCTGGAGGCTCCCCCTGGATGTCAGCTGGCTCTTGAGGAGCAGGTGACTTCTCTGCAGCCTCATCCTCATGATTATCAGGAGTGAAAACCACATGTTCTTCACTACCTGAGCTGCTGGAGGACTCCTGAGTCACAGCAGCTATTTTCCTCTTCTTCTTTGGAGGGGAATCCTTCTTAGAAACTTGTTTCTCAGGGGTGGTCAATTCCTTTGACAGCACCCTTTCCCACCTGGAGAAGATCCTCATGTCCATCCTTCTCATGTGGTTGATTTTGCTACCTGCAGCAGAGCTCATTACCTCTGGTATTGTACCAGCCAGGTAGAGACTAAGTATCCTGCCCAGATTGGGCTTCTTCAGACTTTCCTTTACTTTCTCAAACACAACCATGGACCAGTCTGTTTTGAGGTTGAAGATGATTCTAGTCATAACACTGAACATGGAGGCTGACACCCTGTCATGCCCTCCAGTCTTGCTGAGGATACTTTGCCCACAATTTCTGACAGAAACTTTCCTTGAGTATTCATTCCTCTCCTGTTGAATACTGATCCTATCTTTAGCTTAGGATCTAGTCCACACCAGGTAAGTGCTTCCCTGGTCTTAGATGTTATTACTTCCTCTTCTTCCTGTACTTTAGGTAGCTGAAGTACCTTTCTCAGAGACTTGGGTGAAATCTTGACCTTGACGCCATGCACCCTTGACTTGATTCTGTAGCCTGAGTCATCTACAGACGCTCCAGTAAGAAATTCAATAACTTCCTTCTTCCAAATTTTGGTTGGTTCTGAAACCAAGAACTCCAATCCTGAATCGGTGACTAGGGTTACCACCGATTTTATTTCTTGATCGCCATCGTCGAATGCACCTCGCACGAGCTCATAGCCTTCGTTAACGTTCTCTTCCAGCTTGGGAGCCATTAGGGTTTGGAGAATTAGTCTTTAGAGAAGAGAAATGTCGACACAAGAGTTTTGGTCTCGAAACTTTTGAAAGCGTGTCGACAAACAAAGACAGAACCCTATTTATACCTTTCTTGTTTGAAGACGAACAGGCGGGATGAATTTCTAAAGATGTGTCGACACTGTCAATAAGTGTCGACACTGACTTATAATGTCTCGACACACATGTGTCGACACAAGTTTAGTCAACAGATTTTATGTGTCGACACTTGTTTGAGTGTCGACACCGCACTACTCGACATGTAGTCGAGACTTTACTTAGAAAATTCTGAGTAAAACTTAAGTGTCGACACCGTATTGAATGTGTCGACACCTACTCGACATGTGTCGACACTAACATTCTGAAGTGTCGACACCAACTTCCTAGATGTGTCGACACCATTTTCCTGAAGTGTCGACACTTACTATTCTGTGTCGACATAGACTTGTCTATGTGTCGACACCTTTTTACTTAGCCAATTTTTAGTTCTGTAAACTTAGTCTAAATTTATCATACCTAGTTCAATTTTGAACCTATTGAACTTAGCTTCTTCTAAGGGCTTAGTAAACATATCAGCTATCTGATTATCAGTTTTAACATATTCAAGTGCAATATCATTTCTTTCTACATGCTCTCTAAGAAAGTGATATTTAATCTCAATATGTTTAGTTCTACTATGTGATACAGGATTGTTAGCTATTGAAATAGCACTAGTAGAATCACAGTAAAGTGGAGTTCTACTTACCTGAAATCCATAGTCTTCTAACTGATGTTGAATCCACAGAAGTTGAGCACAGCAACTTCCTGCAGCTACATATTCTGACTCAGCTGTGGAAATAGCCACACTGGTTTGCTTCTTACTGCTCCATGAAATGAGTCTTCCACCTAGGAATTGACAGGATCCAGTAGTGCTCTTTCTATCTTCTTTGCATCCTGCAAAGTCTGCATCTGAATAGCCTGTTAGATCAAAATCTCCATTCCTAGGGTACCAGAGGCCTAGATAAGGAGTGCCCTTTAGATATCTCAAGATTCTCTTGACTGCAGTCAAGTGAGACTCTTTAGGGCAGGCTTGATACCTGGCACAAACACATGTAGCATACATAATGTCAGGCCTACTTGCAGTCAAGTATAGTAGGGAGCCAACTATCCCTCTATACAAGGTTTCATCTACAGGTTTCCCTGCATCATCCTTGCTTAGAGACATACTTGACCCCATAGGAGTCTTCATGGTACTGGAGGAATCCATACCATATTTCCTTATGAGTTCTAGGGTGAACTTGGACTGACATATGGATAAACCACTTTCAGTCTGTTTAACTTGGAGACCCAAGAAAAACTTCAGTTCTCCCATACTACTCATCTCAAATTGACTTTGCATAAGCTTTGCAAACTTTTTGCAAAGGCTACTTTCAGTAGACCCAAATATAATGTCATCTACATATATTTGGACAAGTATTACTTTGCCTCTAGATTCCCTAAGGAATAGAGTCTTATCTATTTTCCCCCTTGAGAACTTGTTCTCAATGAGGAAACTAGATAGGGTTTCATACCAAGCTCTAGGTGCTTGTTTTAACCCATATAATGCTTTCCTAAGTCTATAGACATAATGAGGTAAAGTTGGATCAACAAAACCTGCAGGCTGCTCCACATAGACTTCTTCTTTCAAATTACCATTTAGGAATGCTGACTTGACATCCATTTGGTATACCTTGAATCCTTGATAGGTTGCATAGGCCAAGAACATCCTTATGGCTTCCAGTCTGGCTACTGGAGCAAAGGTTTGATCAAAATCAATACCTTCTTCTTGCCTATATCCTTTTGCAACCAGTCTTGCTTTATTCTTTATGATGACCCCTTGTTCATCTAACTTATTTCTGTAGATCCACTTAGTTCCTATAACATTGTGGTCTTTAGGCTTTGGAACCAGCTCCCAAACCTTGCACCTTTTGAACTGATTAAGTTCTTCTTGCATAGCTTCAGTCCACTGTGGATCTTGTATAGCTTCTTCAAATTTCTTTGGTTCTATTTGAGACAGAAAACTTGAATATACTACAGCATTCTGATTTCTGCTCCTTGTCTGAACACCTTGTCTTGGATCTCCAATAATCAGCTCTACTGGATGATCTCTTAGATGCCTGTTGGCTGGAGGCATCCTTACTTCTGGTTGAACTTCTACAGCATCTTCATCATGCTGAGTTCCTTGTACTTCTTCAGTTCCTGGTACATGTAGTTCTCCCCCTGGACATAAGCCATCTTCTTCAACTTGCTGTCTTGCAGCAGGTACATCTTCTATGGTTAGCTTGTCCATCTTCTTAGTAAGACCTGTGGGGCTGCACACACTACTAGACAACTCATTGTTAATTAGTTGTGTTTCATCAAAAACTACATGCACAGACTCCTCTACAACTTGTGTAGTCAAGTTGTAGACTCTATAAGCCTTACTATTATTGATGTACCCAACAAACACTCCCTCTTGGGACTTGGCAGCAAACTTAGTTAGGTAAGACTTTCCATTGTTAAGTATGTAGCATTTACAACCAAAGATCCTAAAGTAGGATAAATTTGGTTTCCTGCCTTTCACAACTTCATAGGTGGTCTTATTTAACCTTTTAGTGATGGTAGCCCTATTTATCACATGACATGCAGTGTTAACTGCTTCAGCCCAGAAATATTCTGGCAGTGATGAATCACTTAATAGGGTTCTACCAGCCTCTATCAAGGTCCTATTTTTCCTTTCAGCAATGCCATTTTGCTGAGGTGTTCTAGGTGAAGAGAATTCTTGAAATATCCCATAGTCTTCACACAGCTTTGTCATGCTTTCAGACTGAAACTCAGTACCATGGTCACTTCTAATTTTGACCACTGTACAGTTCAATTCATTCTGAATTTGCTTAACAAAACTATAGAAGACACTAGGTGTTTCAGATTTCTGCTTTAAGAAGAACACCCAGGAAAACCTTGAGTAGTCATCAACAACTACAAAGGTATAGACCTTCCTACCTAAGCTGTGAACTGGCATTGGACCAAATAGATCCATATGCAAAAGGTATAAACACCTCACAGCATCTTTGTTGTCTAAGCTTCTAAAGGTGGATTTAGTCTGCTTGCCCTTTTGACAAGCTGAGCAAATGCCATCTTTAACACACTTAACTTGAGAACCATTCCTCACTAACTCTTTACTAAAGAGTTTGCTAATAGTCTTGTAGTTAAGATGGGCAAGCCTCTTGTGCCATTTGACACATTGAGAGACTGTCTCATCAGCTACAAGACAAACAGGAGAACTATTGTTCTCAATCATAATGTCTAAACAATAGACATTCCTCTTCCTATAACCTGTCAAAATGATCTCTTGATCACTTGACCTCTTGATATGACAACCATTTTTAACAAATGAGATGTCATACCCTACATCACTTAACTGACTTATACTAATGAGGTTGTGTTTCAACCCTTTAACATAAGCCACTTGAGTAATGGTAACTAAGTTTGAAGAGATGTTACCAAACCCTTTGATGATTCCTTTTTCAGAACCACCAAAGGTCACCTTTGGACCATTTTTGATTGGAATGTAGTCCTTCAGTAGTCCCCTAGTTCCAGTCATGTGTCTGGAACATCCACTATCCAAGTACCATGTTGGGGTATGGCCACTTGGATTCACCTGCAAAACAAATTAATGAACCTTAGAACCCAAAGTAAACTTGGGTCCTTGGTGATTGTTAGTTTGCAATTTGACATAGCTACCTGCTGGCTTTCCACCAGGTAACTTGCTACTCAACTTGGCACTGGCATTGTGCCAACAATCCAAGGCAAAGTGGCCAACCTTGCCACAACACCAGCATTCAAACTTGTTGTACCTTTGCTTAGGTACAACCTTTGCTGTTTTGATTACAGCAGGCTTGTTGAATGTTGGGGCTTTGCCCTTGGACTTGGACTGATCCTGAACAGTCCTAGCTGGTTTAATAAAACCCAATCCAGCCTTTCCTTTATGATGAACAAATTCATCAATCAAGGGTAGCACTGATTTAGGTTTTGAAAACCTAGCAACTAGCTCTCTTTCCTTCTGGAGATTAATCTCTAGTAACTTAATTTGATCATTTTTATAAGTGATAGTTCCCATCTGAATCACAGTAATGTGTTTCAGCCTGGCTACCTCATTGAGCTTTTGATCAAATTCCTTCTCAAAGTCTGTTGCAGCTGCCTTTAGATCAGCAATTTCCTTTGCCTGACTTTTGGCAAGGGACTTGCTTTTCTTATAGGCTTGCAACAGTACTTTATATTCATCTAAGAGCTGATGAATATCTCCCTCAGATTCAGAAACACTTTCATCACTTGATGAAGATGAATCTGACTCTGAACTAGAACTGAAATCTGAACTTTGAGTTGGACTTTGTACCTGACTAGGTCCTGGCTGCTCCAGGATTTTGGTACTTTCAGTCAATGCCATCAGTCCTTGGCACTGACACTCTTCTTGTTCATGGATTGATTCCATGATCTGCATAAACTCCTCTTCTTCTTCAGCAAATAGCCCTATGTAGGCTTCAGCATCTATCTCAGTGTCTGAAGAAGAAATGTCTGAAAGAGTCTTCTCATTCTTTGCAACAAAGGACTTCTCCTTCTTTCCTTTGAAGTGAGTCTTCTTTTTGTCACTGGATTCTTTTCTTCTCTCAGGACAATCTGCAATAACATGCCCCTGTCTATTGCAGCAGTAACATACTATCTTAGACCCAGTTGCCTTGCTAGTCTTTGTCTTTTTCTTGTCCTTCTTTGAAGGCTTCTTCTCCTGATACTGAACTTCTTTCCCTTTGGAAAATGAAGGTCTGGACCTCCACTGTTTCTTCTTCAGGAATTTCTGAAAATGTCTGGTGAATGCAGCAAAGTCTTCATCACTTTCACTGCTTGTAGACTTTGTGCTAACAGACTCATCAGATTCAGATTCAACTATCTCTGGAGGAGGTGTTGATGACTTAGTCCTCCCCTTTCTAGGTACTTCTGACTTGAAGGCAACAGTCCTTTCTCTGTGCTCAGTCCTTGTTGATTTTTCCTCCTCTTTTCTCACTGACAGCTGCATCTCATAAGACAACAACTTGCCAAACAATGTGGGAGGAGGAATTTCTCCCAACTTTGCCATTTCTCTGATGGCACAGATCTTGGTGTCCCAATCTTTGGTTAGGGACCTTAAGAACTTATCATTCAATTCATAGTTAGTGAACTCTCTTCCATAGGACATGAGTTCATTAACAATTCTATAGAACTTCTTGTAGCATTCAGTGATGCTATCTCCTCTTCCTTGCCTAAAGCTCTCATACTCTTGATTAAGCAAGGACTTCCTATCTTGCCTGACTTCTTCAGAACCTTCCATATAGACAATGAGGGTATCCCACATTTCTTTTGCTGTTTTACAGTGAATCAGGTTCTGAAAGGTTGCATCATCAATGGCACTTACTATTATGTTTTGTGCCCTTTTGTCCATAGTGGCTAGGACAATTTCATCCTTGGTCATCTCAGAGAAATCCTTTGGAGTCCTCTGATTTGCATCCAATACTGAGATCTTCATGGGCACATATGGCCCCTCTTTGACTGTGATGTAGATTCTAGGGTCTGAGGCCTCCATGAATAGCCTTACCCTCTCTTTCCAGATTCCAAAAATCTCCTTTCTGCATATGGGCAGTTTCATTGAACCCAATTCCTTGTGATTCTCTGAAGACCCCATGTTTCTTGATTTTCTTGAAACTGTATTCTGACTTACACTGAATCTGCCAAACTGGATCTCCTCAGACAGTTAGTCCTTTTTGAGGAACCTGGCTTTGATACCACTTGAAAGATATGGTACCTAAACACCTAGAGGGGGGGTGAATAGGTGACCTAAACCTTTTTAAAACTTTGTTGGCAGCACAACAGTTATTTCACAGATTACTACAGCTAACAGCAATTACAGAAATCAAACAGTCAATCCACAGCACAAGCACAGCAGACACACTAATTTATAGTGGTTCCCCAATCTTTGGGTACATCCACTTTCCCCCTTCGCCTATCTAGCAGTGTACTAGATTCGGCCAAACTTCTCCACTATCTCAGAACCCAACAAGGTTCCTACACCTCAGGCCCAAGGCCTTACACTCAGCCACAAAGGCCTACACTCAGCCACCCAGGCCTACACTCAGCCAATTAAGGCCTACACTCAGAGTTCTTCAACTCCTACACTCAGGCAATCAAGCCCTACCCTCAGCCTTTATAATATAGGCTTACAATTCTCTCAGATCCAATGGATCCTACAAGTTAAAATAGAAATACAATAGCTAACTCTACAACTCAGAAAATAAGAGAGGAGTTGAGAGTTTCTTGAAGAGTTCTTGGAAGAACTCAGTTAGATCCAAACTGACTTAGCTTCCTTCAAAGCTTCTTGAGTTAGAACTGAATTAGTCTGAATCTTCTGCAGTTGTTCCTTGACCTCTGCTTCTTGAGATCCAGATGTTTCTGAATCCTTCTTCTCAGCCTTAGTTCCAAAAGCTGAATTCTTGATTGGAGCTCTCTCTCTCCAACTTCTTAGATCTGCAGTTGGACTGTCAGATCTTCTTGTGTTGATCCTCTGTGTATTACTTTAATCTGATCAACCACTTTGAATATTCTCACAAGTTGTAACAACAACAATCCTTCACACACCCTTTCTGTAATCTATGAGTGCCTATTTATAGGCTTCCTTCATGGTAACCGGCTGGTCCGGTACATAACAGACTTCTGATTTCTCTGACAGTTGATGTAGACCGGCTGGATCGGCAGCTGTCATGTCAACCAGTCACTTCTTGAAATTCTCTAACTGTCAGATAGTGTCGAGACTTTCTGTTCTTAAGTGTCGACACTTATAGACTAAGTGTCGACACATGTTGTGTAAGTGTCGACACAAGTCTACAAGGTGTCGACACAATTCCTTGTATGTCTCGACACAGATTCTTCTGCATGTGTCGACACTGAAATTGAGTGTCGACACAAGTACTTGTTCTTCATTCTTTAACTGTATTCTTCTAAGTGTCGACACAACTCCTTTGTGTCGACACAACTTTATGTGTTGAAACTGTCAAGTGTCGACACTACTTCTTGGTGTCGACACAAGTCTTCACTTTAGTTTCTTCAGCTGAGTGTCGACACATTCCCTTAGTGTCGACACTTGTACTTAGAATATTTTATAAACTTCTCTGTTCTTTGCCAAGTGTCGACACAGCTCCTTGTGTCGACACTTCTTCTTCAAGTGTAGAGTCTTTAGCTAAGTGTCGACACATTGTGCTGAGTGTCGACACTTACTTCAAGTGTTGACTCTTCTGGTTGTGTGTCGACACATTGTGCTGAGTGTCGACACATTCCTCAAATGCTGACTCTTCTGCATAGTGTCGACACATTGTGTTGAGTGTCGACACTTGTACTTAGACTCTGCAGACTTTTGCTGAGTGTCGACACATCTCCAAGTGTCGACACTTTCTGGTGTAGACTTAGCTCTTCTAGGTGTCGACACTTCTGCTAAGTGTCGACACTGCTTTTCTGCATACTTCTTCACTGAGTGTCGACACAGCTCCAAGTGTCGACACTTTCTGTCTGGTGTCGACTCTTCATCCCAGGTGTCGACACAATGACTCCAAGTGTCGACACTGCTTGTCTGGGTGTCGACACAAGCTTTCTCAAGTGTCGACACTTTCCCTCTGGGTGTCGACACATGGACTTAGAAACTTTTAGCTTCAGTCTAGTGAATACCTAACCTGCACAAGTAACTCAAACACACATCAAATACATTATGATGTATATCATTGAGTTAGGTGAGGCTTCTTCAAATCAGGTACATTTGACCAATGTACCCAACAGTAACGATTCTCTTCTTGAGCATGTGAAGCTCTCCTTCTTTGCATAGGAAGCCTGCTCTCGCGAGTTTGCGGTGAGTTGGAGGCGTTCCTTCGGGTAGATCTGTAAAATCCCCATTGTTTAGAGTCCGTATTCGAGAACGGACATAGGCATGATGTGTGAAGCCTACCCGGACATGTTGGTCCGGATTGATGATGTTGCATTGCATAAATGCCGGAGAAGACTCCGTGCGATTGTTTGTTTTTCGGGTTTTCTATGTGGTAGATTGCAACAGGGAGCCTTGGGGATTAACCCAAAGGTGCACCCGGAAAACTGGGTGGATGCGTGATCTTGCCAACTTGGTGGCCTGAGAGCCAACTTGAACATAACTGAGTTATGTGATTTTGTGATGGAAACGGGACTTGGGAGAAGTTTGACCTGCGCATATGGTTTAAATTACCGCTGCGATGTGAGCACGGGTTAGATGGAACCGTACCCGTTCTATGTCGTTCGGTTAAAGAGACCTAAGGTTACATCGGACTTGCCGTTGGCATAGATGAGGGTCTTCGGCGGTCTATGGTTTTAATTACCGTGACCCATGCCGGGAAGACAAATTGCACATTGTTTGGCCGTCCAAAGGGACGGTGGTGAGTCGGCAGACTTAGACTGTGTTCACCGAGAATGTGCCCTGAGTGCACGGGGTGTGTGGCCGTGTGGGCCTACGCCTGCGATGAAATGAATATTTATACACTGCTTGGCTATGCTAATTATTGCAGGAAAGGAGCATCGCCGCCCCGAGTTGGGGGCGGGATCGTTATAATTTGGTCAGCATTGCTGACCATTGCTTTTGTTTGCCACCGTGCGGTGGTTTGTTGCTTGCAGGTGCTGCTGGACCAAGCGGTCAATAGCGGGCTAAAGCCCAAAGTGCGAAGCCGGCCCTTGAAGGCCTAATTGAATTGTTTACTTGCTTTTATTTATGTATGACCGGTCTGCGTGCCGTGGTTTGTAAAACATTTAATTTGAAGTAAATCATATGTAAGGCCTTAAGGCCAGTACTTGTGTATGTACTACATTCCTATTTGGTGTTTTAGTGCACATTCATGCTTGGTGCTGGGTTCTTTTAATTGCAACTTATAAAACTGCTTCCGCTAGAATGCTCTGTGTAGGACGTTGGATTGGTTGGATGGTTTCCATTGAGTAACCACCCGATCTGTCTGTGGTATATGGCGTCGGGCCCCGGCCGGACCTACTGCTATATGCTATGCGACGGATAGGGGGTTTTACAAGGGCTTCTTATCCCGGTCATATGCCGAGAGCATCCACTGTCCAAATACCAGATAAGTATTTTGTTGGCCTTTGGACATACCTGCGAAAATAGAACCAGTTCACCTTAGGAACCCAAATTCGTTTGGGTCCTTGGTCATTTGTCAGCCTGTTCCCCCTAGGATTATTAACATTATGAGTGGTCTAGCTCGCATGATTAACTAGGGGAGTTTTAAAACTTCTGGGATTAAAGCAGCAATCTACGGCAAAGTGACCAACTTTACCGCAACACAAACAGTCAAACCTGTTGTACCTTTTCCAAGTCTCCTGCTTGACCTTTTTGAACGTGTGGTCTTGTAAGGGCGGCTGATCTGGAGGTAGAAGCCTCATGATGATGGCATTCACAAGCCTTTTTCACCTCCTTTTCCTTAGGTACAACTGGCTTGGCCATCGGTTCCTTCTTCATATTATGGCCATGAACGTATGGACCATATTGTTTCATTTGTATTTCTTCATAAGGTGCCTAGAATACACTTTCACCAAAGTTTCGGGGACGGGTCCATCCTTGGTATCGTGACTTAGGCTCTACATAAGTAGGCCTGGAAAAATGACCGTAGGATGAATCAAAATCAAACTCGTTTGTTGGGAAGATGTCCTTCTTAAATGACGTTTGATCTAGAGGAGCCTTCCCCTTTTCCTTTGCTAAAGCTTTCTTGGAAGCCTTATTCTTTCTTTGTGCTTTATTCCTCCTAGAAGATTTACTAGGAGCAGCCTGATGGCCTAAGCCATCTCCTTTGTCCTGAGCGGAGAATTCAGCAACAAATGGAAGGACTGTCTTGGGCTTGGAGAAACTTTCAACCAGTTTCTTTTCAGCGGTAAGTTGATCTTCCAATTCCTTGAAGATTTTCTCTTTCAGGTTAAGGTGCTCGAGAGCTTTATTATATTCTTCGATTGTGGCATGGAATTCCTCTCTGAGTGAGTCCGTCTTTGCGACTTCTTCTCTCATAGTGCTCTCCTCAGCCTTGAGAGATTTGATCTCCTTGGCCTGGGTTCTAGCGACTCTTTGACATTTGTCGTAAGCCTTGATTAATTCCTTGTATTGAGTCATGAGTTCAAAATCATCATCAAAAGAGTAGTCCTCATGATCATGCCCTGAAGCATCAGATTCTGAGAGAGGGGTGTGAGAGTTTACCTTCCCAGTGTACTGTGATTCTTCTTCCTCATATGTCTGTGTCATCAGCCCAAAGTAGGCTTCCTCTTCCTCACATGACTCAGATGAGTCAGAGTCACTAAGAGTCTTGGTCTTCTTGGCTACAAGGTTTCTTTCAAATTTCTTTTTAATATAAGAGGACTTCTTTTCTTCTCTTCTTCCACCCTCTTTCTTCTTGTGTTGGCAATCAGCAATTACGTGCCCTGGCTTATTACAATAATAACAAACGATGTGAGATGAAATATGTGTGTTCGGTTTAGAGTTATATCTGTCATGGCTACTTGATCCTTTCTTATGACGATCACCATCATGATGTGATCTTCTGGAGGAAAAGTCTTTGCCTTTCCATTTCTTTTTCTTACTTAGGAACTTTTTAAACTGTCTAGAGAGTAGGGAGAACTCTCCATCTGATAGTTCTGAGCCCAAGGTGCTCGGCTCCGAGTCTTCTTCTTCACTTTCTTCATGTGCAGGTGCAGGAGATCCAGCTTTAACCGTACTTGAGCTATCTGCCTTTAGTGCGACAGACTTCTCCTTCGATAAGGATTTGCTTCCCTCTTCTTCAACTTTTCTTGTATTTATTTGAAGCTCATATGACATCTGCTTCCGGAAGAGGTTCTGAGGATCAGTCTCAGCTAGATTTCCAAACTCCCTTATGGCACATATTTTGTTGTCCTATTCCTTTGTTAAGGATCTTAAGAGCTTGTCGTTTAATTCTCCGTTGGTGAAGACTCAGCCATAGTTCCTTAGACCGTTGACGATCTTGAAATTTTCAAAAGTGTCTGATATGGTAGCTTTGGGGCCTTGCCTGAAGGCCTCATACTTCTGGTTCAAAAGGGATCTTCTATCATCCCTCACTTCTTTGGTGTCTTCCATCAACACGATCAGTGACTGTCACATTTCTTTGGTAGATTTGCAGTGAATGAGATTTTGTAGCATAGAATCATCGACTGCACTTGCGATAATATTTTTAGCCTTCTTGTCTAGAGAGACAAGCGCAATCTCATCCTTATCTAGATCCATCAATTTCTTTGGTACTTGCTTTGTGGAATCAATAATGGAGGCCATCATAGGAATGTAGGGGCCTTCTTCCAATATCATGAAGATCCTTGAATCCACTGTTTCCATGAACAACTTCACCCTTTATTTCCACATGGGGAAGTTTGCCTTAGTGCATATGGGAAGCTTAGCAAAATCCTTGACTTTGCCTATGCATCTATACTCTTAAGACAACTAGGGGCAGATATGTTCAAGGTGTTAACCTTTTGATGAACAACCTCCCGCTGATACGATTTGAAAATGTTTAGTTGTCTACCTAAATCACCTAGAGGGGTGAATAGGTGAGTTTTGTGTCTTTTTGCGGAATAAAAATCGTACGAGTGATGCACCGAAACTAAACAAGCAAAGCACAGATGACACCAAAAATTATAGTGGTTCCCCAACCTTGGGTACATCCACTTTCCACCTTACCTATCTAGAAAAACACTAGACTCGGCTACTTCACTATTCTCTCGGATTGAAAACAATCCTATAACTCGGAGAAAAGTACCTGCAACTCGGAGCAAAATCACTCCTACAACAACTCAGAGAATAACTCCTACAATCTCGAAGAATAACTCATACAAGAATAAAATGAATTTAAATTGAAATACACAAACTTGTCTTCACAGATCTGACTGATTCTCGGCTTCTTCCTTCTTGAATATTTGTAAGGCTCTGTCAGAAAAATCAAGGAAGAAATCGAAGAACTCTTCGATCTGAGAACGTTAGAATCACCACGATCAAGGAGAAGATTTGCAGTAGTCAAAAAGCTTGATCGAATGAATCCTTCTTGTCTGAATCTTTAAGATCGAGAAAATCGGCGATGAAGAACAGAGCGGCGACGCTTCTCGATTTAGAAAGTAGAAAGTGATTCAGAATTATGTAAGAAATCTTCTTAGGGTTTTGTCGAAATCTGACAAGACGTTTTATAGGTCTAACATAACGGTCAAAATATCATTAATGACAATCCACGTGGACCAATTAAAAGTTAATGATATTTGGAATAGAATTCGTCTGATACTTAACGAAAATTCAAAATCCTTAACTCCATTTCTCGAGAGGGATAATTACTACTCAAGAATAGTTTCTGTTTCTCGAGAAAAGGTATAAAGTTCTCGAGAAGAAATACTTAAGAAAAGTGTAGAAAATGAATTCCGGTTTCTCGAGAGTGAATATACTTACTCGAGAAAAATAGATTTCTGTTACTCGAGAAAAGTTCTTTTGTTACTCGAGAACAAGAAAGTATCTCGAGAAAAGATTTCTGTGTCTCGAGAAAATACATCTGGTTCTCGAGAACTATTCTTGACCTTCTCTAGAAAAGTCTTCGGCTTTCTCTAGAAAAAGACTTAGAAAAATTTTGAGTTCAATTTTAAGATTACTTTAGAAGGAATCAAGACCTACTCGAGTACTGCATAGTTTTCTCGAGAACTACACTAGGCTTTCTCGAGAACAGCTTCTGCTACTCGAGTATCTGGCTAGGATATCTCGAGTAAAAGCTTTAATCTTACTCGAGTAATGACTGTTCTTCTCGAGTAAAACACTTAGAAAAATTCTGTTAACTGAAAAGTGATTTTCTTCTATGAAACTAGCAACCAGCCTTTCTCCCATGACTTTAGTACTTGAAAATTAAGTGTGTCTCAATAGAGAGGTTACACATGAGTCAACACCATGAATCACAAAATGAGGGATTACATTGTATGTTTCT
The DNA here is from genome assembly GCA_039583875.1 of Platanthera guangdongensis. Taxonomy (NCBI): domain Eukaryota; kingdom Viridiplantae; phylum Streptophyta; class Magnoliopsida; order Asparagales; family Orchidaceae; genus Platanthera; species Platanthera guangdongensis. Next base: position 125,654,874 of record CM077155.1, on the reverse strand, counting down.
GTGTTTGGTGACCCATTGTAAACTTACATTGGTCTACACTTGACAATTATAACCTGCAAGCACTCAACTTGAAAAGGCATCAAATACAAACTTAATTCATCTTAGTTCAAGGGAAACTTCATACAAATCTAGGTTATTATGGATACAATACCCAACACCAGTTCATACCAAAGATCACATCGAACTCAGATATCGGTAGCAAGGATGCATCCAACCCAAAATCCCGACTTCTTATCCGTACCTCCATATAGCAAGCCCTATCCGCACGCATTACACATCCATTAAGCAATAACACCTTCACACTATCTGCCGTAAAATGACTAGGCACTCCGATCTGTGACACGAAGTTCTCAAATAGAAACGAATGCGAAGCACCCGTATCAAATAGTGCTCTCGCCGGACAGTCCCGAATAAGGACAAAGCCTAATACATACACATCATACACATGCTACACTCAAGGTATGAAGTATAAACAGCAATAAAACAATATCTTAACTGTGAAGACATCACTTTGCTTTATGGACTACTGTTGGCCAAGGTTATACACTCAGGACTGTGCCTGAGATGCAGACCACTCCACCACTGTCTTCCCCTTTTCAGTATATGACGCTCCTGTCTTCTTTTCAATCTTTGGAGGACCAACCCAATAGTCACGGGCAAAATGCCCTGGCTTTCCACACGAATAGCATGTACGAGGCCGTTGATCAGAAGTTGCTCCTGAAGCAACATTCGAAGGAGTCTGCCTAGAAGTTTTGGACTTCTTACCTCATTTCCTTCAGTAGTTCGATTTTCCCGGGTGCGGCACTTTTAACTCCGGCTTTGTCACAGCCAAGTCCCTCTTGCTCTGCACCCTCTTCATATCTTTCTCCAATGCACGAGCTTTATCCACCAACGCTTGAAACCCTTGGTTCACCGAACTCAAGAGCAAGAATCTAAACTCATCTCGCAGCCCTTCATAGAACCGATTGGTTTTACGCTTTTCTTCAACAAATATAGACCCCGCATAGCATCCCAATCTCGTAAACTCATGTAAGTAGGTATCGACACTACTTTCTCCCTATGTTAGACACCGGAACTCATTTTCCATGGCTATGCGCTGTGTCGATGGCAAGTGCTTTGCCAAGAACAGTCTCGAAAACTCCTCTATCGAGACTTCAGAGTTAGTGCCAGCGTTCGTCACGAACACTTGGCGGCCAACAGAAGCTCTCTTTCTGCGCCCAAACTAATCCCAAACCCTGCAGCATCCTGCAGTGCTAGAAACACTGGTCTTTCCATAGTATACAGCACATAAATTTTGAGAGTATTTTCCTGGAAATACACTCCAGTATTTCATGTTACTCCACTTCATAGGCACAACCCACAGACTCCGTAAAATTCTTGTTTATACGTGGAGTCTTCTCCGGTTTGCAAAATAAAGCATCGCCAGTCCATACCAAAATGTCTGGATGAGCTTCACATAGCATGCCTATTCCGCACTACATATTTTCGGATCTATATGCAAATTTAACTGGGTATAACATGTATCAACCCACGCAATTCTCTTAACAATTCCACATTTTTGTGGAGGATTCCATACACATGCAAAATTAGGACTTCACTTGTCCAAGAAGGAAGATCGTTACCCTTGTAGTTCTCTTCGGAGCCATGGAAAAGCTTTTCTACGCAGATGAAAATGAGCGCCTAACTTTCCCCTTCGCGGATCTAGCCTAGGATACTGCTTCCTATGAGGGAATCTCCTTCAGCACCTTCATAAAGGTCAGGCCAAACCCTTAGCTCTAGCCTTTAGTTCTCTTCTCAAGAACTTGGATAAAATAAAGAGAGAGTGAGTGAGAAGGAAATAATGATTTCCTCATCCTAACCCCTCTACATATGTGGCCTCGGGTAAACACCAGCCACATGTTCAATCCATCAAAATGAAGCATTGGCCTGAATTTGAGTTGAAAAACCTAACCGCTTTGACCAGCCAGTCGGCACTGCTGTTACTCGAGAAATCCTTTCGATGTTCGTCGAACTCCGTTAAACATTCGTTGAAGCTGGAATACAGCACCATGCTCGTCGAAATTCCGGAAAGCCATTAAACGTTCATCGAACTCCGTTTGACGTTTGCCGAAAAGATACAAGGAATATAACAGCACCACATTCGTCGAACTCTGTTCGACGTTTGTTAAACCTTGTTCGACATTCGTCCCGAAAATACCCCAAAAGGAGTATAAGTGCGAGGAGCATAGCATGCCTCACATTCAGAGGGAGAACTTTTCGCGGATAGCCTTGCCTCACACCACACTGACGAGAAAAGAGCAGAAGTTCTTCTGGACGCCAGAGTGTGTGCGAGCTTTTGAAGTGCTGCAAAGTAGTTTGACCACGACGCCCATTCTGTGTTCGCCATATGGTACGGACTGCTTTGAAGTGTATAACGATGCATCAGGGAGCGATTTAGGTTGTGTACTTCTTCAGTTTGGTAAGGTGATGGCTTATGGCTCACGTTAGTTGAAAGTGCATGAGCGAAACTATCTCGTCCATGTCTTGGAGTTGGCGGCGGTGATTTTTGCACTTAAACTATGACATAACTATTTATATGGCGTGAAAATGGATATATTCACGAAATATAAGAACCTGAAGTATCTATTGGATCTGAAGGATCTCAATATATGACAACGGAGGTGGATGGAGTTCCTTGGGGACTTAAACCCTCACGATTCATTACACTCCTGGGAAGGGAAATGTCGTTGCAGATTCCTTGAGTTGTAGGACTCCGACAAGGGCAAATTAGTTACAGATGCATGATGAGCGGCTGATACATGAGATGGAAGCTTTCGAGATTTCTTGTGTTGACAAGAATTCCATTATAAAGGCATGCCTGAACTGAACAGAGGTACATTATGATCTTGCGGATAGGGTTCGGGGAGCAATGGAACAGGATGAGAGTCTAAAACACTATGCAGCATATGGTCAGATTCCTAGTTTTCCTTGGATGACAGCCTTTTGCAGAAAGACGATCGATTGTGCGTCCCAAATATGGGTAAGCTAAGAGAAGATTGATGTATGAGGCTCACTTCACAAAGTATTCAATTCACTCAGGGAGCACAAAGATGTACATGAAGAAGCTGTTCTGGTGGCCGGGTATGAAGAAAGACATAGCACATTACGTGGCTAAATGCCAGACTTGTGCCTTAGTGAAAGCAAAATGTTAGAAGCTCGGTGGTTTCCTGAAGTCTCTACATATTCTAGAATGGAAGTTTCATGACATTTCGATGGATTTCGTGCACGATTTGCAGAGATCGTAACGCGGGAATGATTCTGTTTGGTTGATCATGGACCGATTCACTAAAGCGACTCACTTCATTCCGAACAAGAGGGACGATTCAGTGGAAATCTTGGCTAAGCTTTACGTCGAGCAAATAGTGCAATTACACGGTGTGCCCCGTAGCATCGTAAGTGATCGAGATGGGCGCTTCACTTCGAATGATTGGAGGTTAATCCATTAATTATTGGAGACAAAATTAAAGTTCAGTGCTGCCTTTCATCCGCAAATGGATGGTCAGACCGAGAGGACCAACAGAACTTTGGAGGACTTGCTCTAGATGTGCGTCTTGGATTTCGGGAAGAGTTGGGAAAACCAACTCTATATGATAGAGTTCGCCCACAATAATAGCTATCAAGCTAGCATAAATATGGTGTCTTTTCAAGATTTGTATGGTAGGAAGTGCCATACACCGTTATCTTGGGCGGAAACAGGCGATCCTAAGTTGTATAAGCGTAAGGAAGTCGAAGAGGCTAATTCGACGATACGCTCTATCCGGCGGAGGCTACTGATTGCCCAAGATAGGCAGGCAAAGTACTACAATGTCAAGCACCGAAACGTAGAGTCTGTGGTTGGTGAGTGGGTATACTTGAAAATCAAACCATTCAACGGCGTGTCTAGTATTCGGCTCTTGAAAAAGTTAATTTTGAGGTATCTTGGTCCGTTCGAAGTAGTGGAGCGAGTTGGAGAAGTTGCCTATCGGCTAGCACTTTCGGCAGAACTGAGTGGCTTGCATGATGTGTTCCACATATCAGTGCTTCGAAAAGCCATGAAAGAGCTAGCTCGGGTGATTGCGAATGATCGAGTACTGGTCGAATCTGGGCTAACGACGAATGTTAGGCCCATTCGGATCGAGGATAAGGTGGTTAAGCAGCTACAAAACAAGACAATCGGGATGGTCAAGGTCCGATGGGACAACTGTGATCGTGAGGAGCTAATATGGGAGCGGGAGCAAACCATGCGTGCTGAATTTTCTGAGTTATTTGTATAAAATGTTGTAACATTTTTTTGTGAAGATAATATATGTTGTAACATATTTGTTGTTGTTTTTCTTATAGTTGTATGCAAATTTCGGGACAAAAATTCTGTAAGGAGGGGTGGATTGTAACACCCCAAAAGGAGTAGGAAGTAACAGGCTGAACATCGGACGGAGTTCGACGAATGTCGGACGGAGTTCGACGAATGTCGGACGGAGTTCGACGAATGTGGTGTTGTTATATTCCTTATATCCTTTCGGCGAACGTCGAATGGAGTTCGATGAACGTCGAACGGATTTCGGGAAGTTCGACAATCCTGGTGTTGTATTCTTTCGACGAACGTTGAACGGAGTTCGACGAACGTCGAAAGGATTTCTCGAGTAACAACGGTGGCGTCCGGCTAGTCAAAGCGGTTAGGTTGACTTTTCAACTCAAATCCAGGTCAATGCTTCATTTTAATGGATTGATCGTGTGGATGGGGTTTACCCGAGGCCACATATACAAAATGGCTGGGATGAGTAAATCATTATTTCCTTCTCACTCTCTCTCTCTCTCTCTTCATTTCATCCAAGTTCTTGAGAAGAGAACTAAAGGCTGGAGCTAAGGGTTCGAGCTGACCTTTGTGAAGGTGCTGAAGGAGATTCCCTCATCGGAAGCAGGATCTGAGGCTAGATCCGCAAAGGGGAAAGTGAGGCGCTCATTTCCATCCACGTAGAAAAGCTTTGTCATGGCTCCGAAGAGAATTACAACGGTAAAGATCTTCCTTCTTGGGCAAGTGAAGTCCTAATTTTTCATGTGCATGGAATCCTCCACCAAAAGGTGGAATTGTTAAGAGAATTCTGCGGGTTGATACATGTTATCCCCAGTTAAATTTGCATATATATATCCGGAAATGTGTAGTACGTAATAGGCATGTTGTGTGAAGCCTATCCAGACAGGAAGGTCTGGATTGATGATGCTTTATTTTGCGAACTGGAGAAGACTCCGCGTATAAATGAGTATTTTATGGAGTCTGTGGGTTGTGCCTGTGAAGTGGAGTAACAGGAAGTACTAGAGTGGAGTTCCAGGAAAATAACCTCAAACTTCATGTGTTGTATACTATGGAAAGACCAGTGTTTCTGGCATTGCATGATGCTACAGGGTTTGGGTTGAGTTTGGGCACAAAAAGAGAGCTTCTGTTGGCCCCGCTAAGCGATCATGATGAACGCTGGCACTAACTAAATTTTTGATTGCGAAGCCAGTCCTTGGAGGATAGTGTGGCTATTGTGAGTTGTGAGATCTTAAAGTCCATCTAGCCGAACGGATAACGGGAAGCCGACCCGCATCAGTCTAGACATTGAATTGGTGATTTGAGCAACGGGCAAGGGCTAAACTTTCTCCGCGTTATGGTTTTCTAACTTCAGTGACTGGGTTTTGGAGTTCATTAGGATCACATAATGAGAGTCGTGGGTTGTACGCCATCAATACTAAAGTCTACGGTCGTGCACCGTGGAGCACGAATGCTTAATGTTTACCGTTGGGACTGGGACCTCGAACTGTGGTGGGACCTTGGTTTTCCGGTACACCAAAAATGTGCCCTAAGTGCATGGAGCGTCAGGCCATACAGTCGATGTTTGTGTTATATTGAACTGTGCATGAGCGCACGTTTTGTGATATATCTGCTTGTGAAAATGTTATGTCTGCAGAGAAGGAATACCACTACCCCGGGTAAAGGGTAGGGTCGTTATAAATTGGTCAGCTGAATGCTGACCGTTGCCTTATTTACCACCCTCATGGTGGATTGTCTCTGTGCAGGTGTTGGGGAGCCGAGCGGGAAATAGCGGTCAGAAGCCCTTGCTGCTAAGCTGGCCCTCGAAGGCCTAGCGGAAAAGTTTTACTGTTTTCATTTGTGGCCGGCGTGCATGCTGATGTATGTAATCCACACCTCTAAAGTATAACTATAAGACCTTATGGCCAAACACTTTTTTGTATTTCTGTATACATTCAAGTGATATATATATATATATATATAAATGTTGTTTATATATATTGGACATTCATGTTTGATGAGTTCAATAATAATCCCCAAAGCTTCCACTAGAATGCTCTGATTTAGGGTACGTATAAATGTCTTGATATTAACCTGTAACTCCCCCGCCTGTTTGTGGAATATGGTGTTGAGCCTCAGGCGGACCCTCTATTATACTTCATGTGACGTTTGGAGGTGTTACAATTTGGTATCAGCTTGTCTTGGTCTTCCTCCTGCGAATTTGTGGTCAAATTCTTTTGAGGGGTGGCGAGAAAGTGTAAGTGCGAACTATTATAACATCAATGAATTCCAGAATGTCCATTAAGGAATGAAAATACGCCTATTTAAGGAACCTGGGCGTTCATATAACGTTGTTGTTGCTTTTGCAAAGTTGTTAACGTGTGTCTTTTACACATATAGGTGACTCGAAGTGGTGTGGGGCACTTTGAGCCCCAGTATTCTGATGAAACTACGACACTAGCTGAGGTGTCTACACCTCCTTCGTCTGCGGAGACAGTACACTTAGTTGCTGAGACATTTTTTGTGATGATACAAGCATAGCCTACTGGGTAGGCACAGCTTGCAGTGGTACCCGTACAGGTTGGTGTGAGACTAGTACCTGTTGAGGCTGTTGTAAATCCACAAGCAGCTAAACAACAACTAAAGCAGTTTATGATCTTCAATCCTCCTATGTTCGCGGGAGCAGGATCCCAACGGAGGCAGAGGATTGGCTTGCGCGAGTTAAGAGGATTTTGACGGCAATATGAGCAGAGGAGGAACATAAAGTCACCATGGTCACTTTCCTACTGGAAGGAGAGGCTTGGCTATGGTGGGATGAAATAGAGTTGCACCACTTAGCGGGCAGACAACTAACGGAAGTTTTGATAGAGGACTTTTTGAGACTGTTCTTGGCAAAGCACTTGCCATCGGCATAGCGCATAGCCATGGAAAATGAGTTCCAGTGTCTAACGCAGGGAGAAAGTAGTGTCAATACCTACTTATATGAGTTTACAAGATTGGGACGTTATGCGTGGTCTATCTTTGCTGAAGCAAAGCGTAAAACCAATCGGTTCTATAAATTGATGTGGGATGAGTTGAGATTCCTGCTCTCGAGTTTGGTGAACCAAGGGTTTCAAGCGTTGGTGGATACGGCTCGTGCATTGGAGAAAGATATGAACAGGGTGCAGAGCAAGAGGGACTTGGCTGTGACAAAGTCGGAGTTCAAAGTACCGCACCCGGGAAAATCGAACTACCAAAGGAAATGGGGTAAGAAGTCCAAGACTTCTGGGCAGACTCCATCGAATGTTGCTTTAGTAGCAACTTCTGGTCAAGGGCCTCATACATGCTATACGTGTGGCAAGCTAGAGCATTTTGCAGGTGACTGTCGGATTGGTCCTCCAAAGGTTAAAAAGAAGACATGAGTGCTCTACGATTGGTTTTACGCATCCATTAGGAAATAAAACATTCACACTATCTGTCGTCAATCGACTAGGCACTCTGATCCGTGACACGAAGTCCACAGATAGAAATGAATGTGAAGAACCCGTATCAAATAGTGCTCTCACCAGACAGTCTCGAATAAGGACAAAGCCTCACACAAACACATCATACACAAGCTACACACAAGGTATGAAGTATAAAAAACAATAAAACAATATCTTAACTCGTACCTATGACGACATCACTTTGCTTTATGGAATAATGTTGGCTAAGGTTATATACTCGGGGTTGCGACTGAGATGCAGAGGACTCCACCACTGTCTTCCCCTTTTCAGCATATGATAATCCTGTCTTTTTTTAACCTTTGGAGGACCAACCCGACAGTCATGGGCAAAATTCCCTGGCTTGCCACATGTATAGCATGTACGAGGCCATTGACTAGAAGTTGCTCCTGAAGCAACATTCGAAGGAGTCTGCACATAAGTCATGGACTTCTTACCCCATTTCCTTTGGTAGTTTGATTTTCCCTGGTGTGGCACTTTGAACTCCGGCTTTGTCATAGCCAAGTCCCTCTTGCACTGCACCCTCTTCATATCTTTCTCCAATGGACGAGCCGTATCCACCCTTTCTTGAAAACCTTGGTTCACCGAACTCGAGAGCAGGAATCTAAACTCACCCCGCAGCCCTTCATAGAATGGATTGGTTTTACGCTCTTCTTCAGCAAAGATAGACCCCGCATAGCATCCCAATCTTGTAAACGCATGTAAGTAGGTATCGATGCTACTTTTTCCCTAAGTTAGAAGCTGGAACTCATTTTCCATGGATATGCGTTGTGTCGATGGCAAGTGCTTTGCCAAGAATAGTATCAAAAACTCCTCTATTGACACTTCAAAGTTAGTGTCAGCGTTCGTCATGAGTGCTTGGCGGAGCCAACAGAAGCTCTCTTTCTGCGCCCAAACTCAACCCAAACCCTACAACATCCTGCAGTGCTAGAAACACTGGTCTTTCCACAGTATATATCACATGAATTTTGAGAGTATTTTTCTGGAACTCCACTCTAGTACTTCTTGTTACTCCACTACACAGGCATAACCCACAGACTCCGTAAAATACTCATTTATACACGGAGTCTACTCCGGTTCGCAAAATAAAGCATCACCAATTCAGACCAACCTGTCCGGATGAGGTTCACATAACATGTCTATTTGGTACTACACATTTTTGGATCTATATGCAAATTTAATTGGGGATAACACGTATCAACCCACAGAATTCTCTTAACAATTCCACCTTTTGGTGGAGGAATCCATGCACATGCAAAATTAGGACTTCACTTGTCCAAGAAGGAAGATCGTTACCCTTGTAGTTCTCTTCGGAGCCATGGCAAAGCTTTTCTACACCGATGGAAATGAGCGCCTCACTTTCTCCTTCGCGGATCTAGCCTCAGATCCTGCTTCAGATGAGGGAATCTCCTTCAACACCTTCACAAAGGTCATCCCAAACCCTTAACTCCAGCCTTTAGTTCTCTTCTCAAGAACTTAGTTGAAATAAAGAGAGAGAGTGAGAAGGAAATAATGATTTCCTCATCCCAACCCTCTACATATATGGCCTCGGGTAAACCTCAGCCATACGTTCAATCCATCAAAAAGAAGCATTAGCCTGGATTTGAGTTGAAAACTTAACCTAACCGCTTTGACCAGCCAGCCGGCGCCGCTGTTACTCGAGAAATACTTTCGACGTTCGTCGAACTCCATTCAACGTTCGTCGAAAGAATACAGTACCATGCTCGTCGAACTTCCGGAAAGCCATTCGACATTCGCCAAACTCCGTTTGACATTTACCGAAAGGATACAAGGAATAAAACAGAACCACATTCGTCGCACTCTGTTCGACGTTCGTCAAACACCGTACGACATTCGACCAAAAAATACCCCAAAAGGAGTATAAGTGCGAGGAGCACAACATGCCTCACATTTAGAGGGAGAACGTTTCGCGGATAGCCTTGCTTCTCACCTCACTGATGCCGGAGTGCACGTGAGATTTTGAAGAGCTGCAGAGTTATTTGACCATGGCACCCATTCTATGTTCGTCATGTGGTACGGATGGCTTTGAAGTGTATAGCGATGCATCAGGGAGCGGCTTAGGCTATGTACTTCTTCAGTTTGGTAAGGTGATGGCTTAAGGCTCGCGTTAGTTGAAAGTGCATGAGCGAAACTATCTCATCCACGTCTTGGAGTTGGCAGCGGTAATTTTTGCACTTAAATTGTGGCGTCACTATTTATATGGCATGAAAGTGGATATATTCACGGACCATAAGAGTCTGAAGTATTTATTAGATCAGAAGGATCTCAATATACGACAACGGAGCTGTATGGAGTTCCTTAGGGACTTAAACCTTCGCGATTCATTACACTCCGGGGAAGGGAAACGTCGTCACAGATGCCTTGAGTCATAGGACTCCGACAAGTGCAAATTGGATGCAGATGCATGATGAGCATCTTATCCAGGAGGTGGAAGCTTTCGAGATTTCTTGTGTTGACAAGAATTCCACTACAAAGGCATGCCTAAACTGGACGGAGGTACAGTATGACCTTGCGGACAGGGTTCGGCGAGTAATGGAACAGGATGAGAGTCTAAAATGATATGCAGCGGATGGGTCAAATTCCTAGTTTTCCTTAGATGACAGCCTTTTGCAGAAAGACGGTCGATTGTGCGTCCCGAATATGGGCAAGCTAAGAGAAGAATTGATGTATGAGGCTCACTTCACGAAATATTCAATTCACCCAGGGAGCGCAAAGATGTACATGAAGAAGTTGTTCTTGTGGCCGGGCATGAAGAAAGACATAGCACATTACGTGGATAAATGTCAGACTTGTGTCATAGTGAAAGCAGAATGTCAGAAGCCTGGAGGTTTCCTGAAGTCGCTACCTATTTCGGAATGGAAGTTTAATGACATTTCGATGGATTTCGTGCACGGTTTGCCTTGATCGCAATGCGGGAATGATTCTGTTTGGGTGATCGTGGATCTGTTGACTAAAGTGGCTCACTTCATTCCGAACAAGAGGGACGATTCAATGGAAATCTTGGCTAAGCTTTACGTCGAGCAAATAGTACGATTACACGGTGTGCCCTGTAGCATCGTAAGTGATCGAGATGGGCGCTTCACTTCGAATGATTGGAAGCTAAGCCATCAATTGTTGGGGACAAAATTAAAGTTCAGTACGACCTTTCATCCGTAAATGGATGGTCAAACCGAGAGGACCAACAGAACTATGGAGGATTTGCTCCATATGTGCGCCTTGGATTTTGGGAAGAGGTGGGAAGACCATCTTTATATGGTATAGTTCGCCCACAATAATAGCTATCAAGCTAGCATAAATATGGCGCCTTTTGAAGATTTGTATGGTAGGAAGTGCCATAAACTGTTACCTTGGGCGGAAATAGGTGAGCCTAAGTTGTATAAGCGTAATGAAGTCGAAGAGGCTAATTCAACGATATGCTCTATCCGAGAGAGGCTACTAATAGCCCAAGATAGGAAGGCAAAGTACTACAATGCCAAGCATCGAAACGTAGAATTTGCAGTTGGTGAGTGGGTATACTTGAAAATCAAACCTTTCCAGGGCGTGTCTAGGATTCGGCGCTTGAAAAAGTTAATTATGAGGTATCTTGGTTCGTTCGAAGTAGTGGAGAGAGTTGGAGAAGCTGCCTATCGGCTAGCTCTTTCGGCAGAACTGAGTGGCTTGCATGATGTGTTCCACATATCAGTGCTTCAAAAAGCCATGAAAGAGCCAGCTCAGGTTATTGCGAATGATCGAGTACCGGTCGAATTTGGGCTAACGATGAATGTTAGGCCCATTTGGATTGAGTATAAGGCGGTTAAGCAGCTATGGAGAAAGATAATCGGGATGGTCAAGGTCTAGTGGGACAACTGTGGTCGTGAGGAGCTAACATGGGAGCGGGAGCAAATCATGCATGCTGAATTTCCCGAGTTGTTTGTATAAAATGTTGTAATATTCTTTGTGAAGGCAATATATGTTGTAACATATTTGTTGCTATTTTTCTTATAGTTATATGCAAATTTCGGGACGAAATTTATGTAAGGAGGGGAGGATTGTAACACCCCAAAAGGAGTAGGAAGTAACAGGCTGAACGTCAGACGGAGTTCGACGAACTTCGGACGGAGTTCGACGAATGTGGTGTTGTTATATTCCTTGTATCCTTCCGGCGAACGTAGAATGGAGTTCGACGAACGTCGAATGGATTTCTGGAAGTTTGACGAGCGTAGTGCCGCATTCTTTCGACGAACGTTGAACGGAGTTCGACGAACGTCGAAAGGATTTCTCGAGTAACACCGGCGCCGGCTAGCTGGTCAAAGCGGTTAGGTTGAATTTTCAACTCAAATCCAGGCCAATGCTTCATTTTGATGGATTGATAGTGTGGCTAGGGTTTACCCGAGGCCATATATACAGAGGGGTTGGGATGAGGAAATCATTATTTCCTTCTCACTCTCTCTCTCTCTTCATTTCATCCAAGTTCTTGAGAAGAGAACTAAAGGCTGGAGCTAAGGGTTTGGGATGACCTTTGTGAAGGTGCTGAAGGAGATTCCCTCATAGGAAGCAGGATCTGAAGATAGATCCACGAAGGGGAAAGTGAGGCACTCATTTCCATCCGCATAGAAAAGCTTTGTCATGGTTCTGAAGAGAACTACAAGGGTAAAGATCTTCCTTCTTGGACAAGTGAAGTCCTAATTTTTCATGTGCATGGAATCCTCCACCAAAAGGTGGAATTGTTAAGAGAATTCTGTGGGTTGATACTTGTTATCCCCTATTAAATTTGCATATAGATTCGGAAATGTGTAGTACGGAATAGGCATGCTGTGTGATGCCCATCCAGACAGGTTGGTCTAGATTGGTGATGCTTTATTTTACAAACCGGAGAAGACTCCGTGTATAAACGAGTATTTTACGGAGTCTGTGGGTTGTGCCTGTGAAGTGGAGTAACAGGAAGTACTGGAGTGGAGTTCCAGGAAAATACCCTCAAAATTCATGTGTTGTATACTATGGAAAGACCAGTGTTTCTGGCATTACAGGATGCTGCAGGGTTTCGGTTGAGTTTTGGCGCAGAAATAGAGTTTATGTTGGCCCTGCCAAGCGATCGTGACGAACCCTTGCACTAACTCTCTTTTTGATTGTGAAGGCAGTCCTTCGAGGACAGTGTGGCTATTGTGAGCTGCGAGCTCTTAGAGGCCATCTAGCCGAACGGATAAGGGGAAGCCAACCCGCATCAGTCTAGACATTGAATTGGAAATTTGAGCAACGCGCAAGGGCTAAAGTGTCTCTGTGTTATGGTTGTCTAACTTGAGTGCCTGGGTTTTGGCGTTCGTTAGGATCACATAATGAGTCTTGGGATGTACGACATCAAGACTAAAGTCACCGGCCATAGGCCGTGGAGCATGAATGCTCAATGTTTACTGTTGGGTATGGGACCTCTGAACGGTGGTGGGACCCCAGTTTTCCGGTACACCGATAATATGGCATGAATGCACGGAGCGTCGGGCCATGCAATTGATGTTTGTGATATATTGAGTTATGCGTGAGCACAGGTTTTGTGATATATCATCTTGCGAAAATGTTATGCCTGCAGGGAAGGAATACCACTGCCCCAGGAAAGAGGTAGGGTCGTTATAAATTGGTCAGCTGAATGCTGATTGTTGCCTTGTTTTCCACCCTCATGGTGGATTGTATCTGTGCAGGTGTTGGGGAGTTGAGCGGGAAATAGCGGGTTGAAGCCCTTGCTGCTAAGCTGGCCCTCGAAGGCCGAGTGGAAAAGTTTTACTGTTTTCATGTGTGGCCGGCCTGCGTGCCGATGTTTGTAATCGACACCTGTGAAGTATAACTGTAAGGTCTTAAGACCAAACACTTTTGTGTATTCCTGTATACATTCATGTGATATATATAAATGTTATTTATATATAGTGGACATTTGTGTTTGATGAGTTCAATAATAATCCCTAAAGCTTCCACTAGAATGCTCTGATTTAGGGTACGTGTAATTGTCTTGATATTAACCTGTAACCCCACCGTCTGTTTGTGGAATATGGTGTGGGGCCCTAGCCAGACCCTCTATTATACTTCATGTGACGGACAGAGGTGTTATAATTTGGCATTAGCATGTCTTGGTCTTCCTCCTGTGAATTTGTGGTCGAATTCTTTTGAGGGGTGGCGAGCGCGTGTAAGTGCGAACCGTTATAACATCAATGAATTCCAGAATGTCCATTAAGGAATGAAAATACGTCTGTTTGAGGAACCTGCGCTTTCATATAACGTTGTTATTCTTTTTGCAAAGTCGCTAACATGTGTCTTTTACACGTATAGGTGACTCGAAGTGGTGTGGGGCACTCTGAGCCCCATCGTTCTGATGAGAGTATGGCACCAGTTGAGGTTCCTACACCTCCTCAGTGTATGGAGACAGTACACTTAGTTGCTGAGGCATTTTTTGCGATGATACAGGCATAGCCTACTAGGCAGGCACAACGTGTAGTGGTACCTATACAGATTGGTGTGATACCAGTACCTATTGAGGCTGTTGTAAATCCACGAGCAGCTGAACGGTAAATAAAGCAGTTTATGAGCTTCAATCCTCCTACGTTCACGGGGGCAGGATCCCCAACATAGGCAGAGGATTGGCTTGCGTGAGTTAAGAGGATTTTGATGGCAAAAAGAACATAGGAGGAACATAAAGTCACCTTGGCCACTTTCCTGCTGGAAGGAGAGGCTCGGCTATGGTGGGACGAATAGAGTTGCACCACTTAGCGGGTAGACAACTAACGGAAGTATCGATAGAGGAGTTTTCGAGACTATTCTTGGCAAAGCACCTGCCATCGGCAAAGCGCATGGCCATGGAAAATGAGTTCCAGCGTCTAACTCAGGGAGAAAGTAGTGTCGATACCTACTTACATGAGTTTACAAGATTGGGACGCTACGCGGGGTCTATCTTTGTTGAAGTAGAGCGTAAAACAAATCTGTTCTATGAATGGATGTGGGATGAGTTGAGATTCCTACTCTCGAGTTTGGTGAACCAAGGGTTTCATTCATTGGTGGATACGGCTCGTGCATTGGAGAAAGATATGAAGAGGGTGCAGAGCAAGAGGGACTTGGCTGTGACAAAGCCGGAGTTCAAAGTGCCGCATCCGGGAAAATCAAACTACCGAAGGAAATGGGGTAAGAAGTCCAAGACTTCTGGGCAGACTCCTTCGAATGTTGCTTTAGGAGCAACTTCTGGTCAAGGGCCTCGTACATGCTATACGTGTGGCAAGCCAGGGCATTTTGCAGGTGACTGTCGGGTTGGTCCTCCAAAGGTTAAAAAGAAGACAGGAGCTTTTGGTGGAGGATTCTATGCACATGCAAAATTAGGACTTCACTTGTCCAATAAGGAAGATCGTTAACCTTGTAGTTCTCTTCGGAGCCATGACAAAGCTTTTTTATGCAGATGGAAATGAGCGCCTCACTTTCCCCTTCGCGGATCTAGCCTTAGATCCGCCTTCTGATGAGGGAATCTCCTTCAGAACATTCACAAAGGTCAGCCCAAGCCCTTAGCTCCAGCCTTTAGTTCTCTTCTCATGAACTTGGATGAAATAAAGAGAGAGAGAGAGTGAGAAGGAAATAATAATTTCCTCATCCCAACCCCTCTACATATGTGGCCTCGAGTAAACCCCAGCCACACGATCAATCCACCAAAACGAAGCATTGGTCTGGATTTGAGTTGAAAAGTTAACTTAACCACTTTGACCAGCCAGTCGGCGCAGCTGTTACTCGAGAAATCCTTTCGACGTTCGTCGAACTCCGTTCAACGTTCGTCGAGAGAATATAGCACCACGCTCGTCGAACTTCCCGAAATCCGTTCGACATTCGTCGAACTCTGTTCGACGTTCCTCGAACTCTGTTCGACGTTCACCAGAAGGATACAAGGAATATAACAACACCACATTCGTCGAACTCCGTCCGAAGTTCGTTGAACTCCGTTCTACATTCATCCCGAAAATACCCCAAAAGGAGTATAAGCGCGAGGAGCACAGCATGCCTCACATTTAGAGGGAGAATTTTTCGTGTATAGCCTTTCCTCTCACCACACTAACGAGGAAAGAGCAGAAGTTTGTCTGGACACCAGAGCGAGCGCGAGATTTTGAAGAGCTGCAGAGTTGTTTGACCACGGGGCTAATTCTTTGTTCGCCATGTGGTACGGACAGCTTTGAAGTGTATAGTGATGCATCAGGGAGCGGCTTAGGTTGTGTACTTCTTCAGTTTGGTAAGGTGATGTCTTATGGCTCACGTCAGTTGAAAGTGCATGAGAGAAACTATCTCGTCCACGTCTTGGAGTTGGCGGCGGTGATTTTTGCACTTAAACTGTGGCGTCACTATTTATATGGCGTGAAAGTTGATATATTCACGGACCATAAGAGGCTGAAGTATTTATTGGATCAGAAGGATCTGAATATACGACAACGGAGGTGGATGGAGTTCCTTGGGGACTTACACCTTTGCGATTCATTACACTCCCGGGAAGGGAAACGTCGTCGCAGATGCCTTGAGTCATAGGACTCCCACAAGGGCAAATTGGTTGTATATGCATGATGAGCGTCTGATCCAGGAGCTAGAAGCTTTCGAGATTTCTTGTGTTGATAAGAATTCCACTGCAAAGGCATGCCTGAACTGTACGGAGGTACAGTATGACCTTGCGGACAGGGTTCGGCATGTAACGGAACAGGATGAGAGTCTAAAACGCTATGTAGCGGATGTGTTAGATTCCTAGTTTTCCTTAGATGACAGCCTTTTGTGGAAAGACAGTCGATTGTGCGTCCCGGATATAGGTAAGCTAAGAGAAGAATTGATGTATGAGGCTAACTTCACAAAGTATTCAGTTCACCCAGGGAGCACAAAGATGTACATGAAGAAGCTGTTCTGGTGGCCGGGCCTGAAGAAAGACATAGCATAGTACGTGGCTAAATATCAGACTTGTGCCTTAGTGAATGCAGAATGTCAGAAGCCTGGAGGTTTCCTGAATTCTCTACTTATTCTGGAATGGAAGTTTGATGACATTTTGATGGATTTCGTGCATGGTTTATCGAGATCGTAATGCGGGAACGATTCTATTTGGGTGATCGGGGACTGGTTGACTAAAGTGGCTCAGTTTATTCTGAACAAGAGGGACAATTCAGTGGAAATCTTGGTTAAGCATTACGTCGAGCAAATAGTAAGATTGCACGGTGTGCCTCGTAGCATCGTAAGCGATCGAGACGAGTGCTTCTCTTCGAATGATTGGAGGCTAATCCATCAATTGTTGGGGTCGAAATTAAAGTTCAGTACGGCCTTTCATCCACAAATGGATGGTCAGACCGAGAGGACCAACAGAACTATGGAGGATTTGCTCCGGATGTGCGACTTGGATTTTGGGAAGAGGTGGGAAGACCATCTCTATATGGTAGAGTTCGCCCACAATAATAGCTAACAAGCTAGCATAAATATGGCGTCTTTTGAAGCTTTGTATGGTAGGAAGTGCCATACACTGTTATCTTCGGCGGAAACAGGCGAGCCTAAGTTGTATAAGCATAAGGAAGTCGAAGAGGCTAATTCGATGATACGCTCCATGCGGGAGAGGCTACTTATAGCCCAAGATAGGCAGGCAAAGTACTACAATGCCAAGTACCGAAACGTAGAGTTTGCAGTTGGAGAGTGGGTATACTTGAAAATTAAACCATTCACGGGCGTGTCTAGGATTTGGCATTTGAAAAAGTTAATTCTAAGGTATCTTAGTTCGTTCGAAGTAGTGGAGCGAGTTGGAGAAGCTGCCTATTGGTTAGCTCTTTCAGCAAAACTGAGTGACTTGCATGATGTGTTCCACATATCAGTGCTTCGGAAAGCCATGAAAGAGCCAGCTCATGTGATTGCGAATGATCGAGTACCGGTCGAATCTGGGCTAATGACGAAGGTTAGGCCCATTCAGATCGAGGATAAGGCGGTTAAGCAGCTACAGAACAAGACAATCGGGATGGTCAAGGTCCGGTGGGACAACTGAGGCCGTGAGGAGCTAACATGGGAGCGGGAGCAAACCATGCGTGCTGAATTTCCCGAGTTGTTTGTATAAAATGTTGTAATATTTTTTGTGAAGAGAATATATGTTGTAACATATTTATTGTTGTTTTTTTATAGTTGTATGCAAATTTCGAGAGGAAATTCTGTAAGGAGGGGAGGATTGTAACACCCCAAAAGGTGTAGGAAGTAACAGGCTGAACGTCGGATGGAGTTCAACGAATGTCGGACGGATTTAGACGAATGTGGTGTTGTTATATTCCTTGTATCCTTTCGGTGAATGTCGAATGGAGTTCGACGAACGTCGAACGGATTTCGGGAAGTTCGACAAGCATGGTGTTGTATTCTTTCGACGAACGTTGAACGGAGTTCGACGAACGTCGAAGGGATTTTTCGAGTAACAACGACGCTAGCTGGCTGGTCAAAGCGGTTAGGTTGACTTTTCAACTCAAATCCATGCCAATGCTTCGTTTTGATGGATTGATCATGTGGCTGGTGTTTACCCGAGGCCACATATACAGAGTGGTTGGGATGAGGAAATCATTATTTCCTTCTCACTCTCTCTCCCTCTTCATTTCATCTAAGTTCTTGAGAAGAGAACTAAAGGCTGGAGCTAAGGGTTTGGGCTGACCTTTGTGAAGGTGTTGAAGGAGATTCCCTCATTGGAAGCAGGATCTGTGGCTAGATCCACTAAGGGGAAAGTGAGGCGCTCATTTTCATCCACGTAGAAAAGCTTTGTCATAGCTCCGAAGAGAACTACAAGGGTAAAGATCTTCCTTCTTGGACAAGTGAAGTCCTAATTTTTCATGTGCATAGAATCCTCCACCAAAAGGTGGAATTGTTAAGAGAATTCTGTGGGTTGATACGTGTTATCCCCAGTTAAATTTGCATATAGATCCGGAAATGTGTAGTACGGAATAGGGATGCTATGTGAAACCCATCCAGACAGGTTGGTTTGGATTGGTGATGCTTTATTTTGCGAACCGGAGAAGACTCTGCGTATAAACGAGTTTTTTTAGGAGTCTATGGGTTGTGCCTGTGAAGTGGAGTAACAGGAAGTACTGGAGTGGAGTTCCAGGAAAATACCCTCAAAATTCATGTGTTCTATACTATGGAAAGACCAGTGTTTCTGGCACTGCAGGATGCTGCAGGGTTTGGGTTGAGTTTTTGCGCAGAAAGAGAGCTTCTGTTGGCCCCGTAGAGCGATCGTGACGAATGCTGGCACTAACTCCCTTTTTGATTGTGAAGCCAGTCCTTGGAGGACAGTGAGGCTATTGTGAGTTGCGAGCTCTTAAAGGCCATCTAGCCGAACGGATACGGGGAAGCCGACCCGCGTCAATCTAGACATTGAATTGGCAATTTGAGCAACGAACAAGGGATGAACTATCTTCGCGTTATGTTTTTCTAACTTAAGTGCCTGGGTTTTGGCGTTCGTTAGGATCACATAATGAGAGTCTTAGGTTGTACGCCATCAAGACTAAAGTCTCTGGCCATGGGCCGTAGAGCATGAATGCTCAATGTTTACCGTTGGGTCTGTCACCTCTAAATGGTGGTGAGACCCTGGTTTTCTGATAGACCGATAATGTGCCCTGAGTGCATGGAGCGTCGGGTTGTGCGGTCGATGTTTGTGATATATTGAACTATGCGTGAGAACACATTTTGTGACATATCTGCTTGTGAAAATGTTATGTCTACAGGGAAGGAATACCACTGACCCGGGAAAGGGGTAGGGTCGTTATAAATTAGTTAGCTGAATGCTGACCGTTGCCTTGTTTTCAACCCTCGTGGTGTATTGTCTCTGTGTAGGTGTTGGGGAGCTGAGCGGGAAATAGCGGGCTGAAGCCCTTGCTGTTAAGCTAGCCCTCGAAGACCGAGTGGAAAAGTTTTACTGTTTTCATGTGTGGCCGGCCTGCCTGCCGATGTATGTAATACACACCTGTGAAGTATAACTGTAAGGCCTTAAGGCCAAACACTTTTGCATATTTCTGTATACATTTCTGTGATATATATATATATATATATATATATATATATATATATATATATATATATATATATATATATATATATATGTTTATATATAGTGGACATTCGTGTTTGATGAGTTCAATAATAATCCCTAAAGCTTCCACTAAAATGCTCTGATTTAGGGTATGTGTAATTGTCTTGATATTAACCTGTAACCTCGCCTCCTGTTTGTGGAATATGGTGTGGGGCCCCAGCTGGACCCTCTATTATACTTCATGTGATGGACGGAGTTGTTACAATTTGGTATCAGCTTGTCTTGGTCTTCCTCCTGCGAATTCATGGTCGAATTCTTTTGAGGGCTGGTGAGCACGTGTAAGTGTGAATTGTTATAACATCAATGAATTCCAGAATGTCCATTAAGGAATGAAAATACACCTATTTGAGGAACTTGTGCATTCCTATAACGTTGTTGTTGCTTTTGAAAAGTCACTAACGTGTGTCTTTTACACATATAAGTGACTCGACGTGGTGTGGGGCATTCTGAGCCTGAGCATTCTGATGAGAGTACGACACCAGCTGATGTGCCTACATCTCCTCCGTCTGCAAAGACAGTACGCTTAGTTGCTGAGGCGTTTTTTGTGATGATACAAGCACAGCCTACAGTGGTACCCATACAGGTTGTTGTGAGACCAGTACCTGTTGAAGCTGTTGTAAATCCATGAGCTGCTAAACATCAACTAAAGCAGTTTATGAGCTTCAATCCTCCTACGTTCGCGGGGGCAGGATCCCCAACGCAGGCAGAAGATTGGCTTGCGCGAGTTAAGAGGATTTTGACGACAATAATAATAGAGGAGGAACATAAAGTCACCTTGGCCACTTTCTTGCTGGAAAGAGAGGCTCAGCTATGGTGGGACAAAATAGAGTTGCACCACTTAGCGGACAGACAACTAATGGAAGTCTCGATAGAGGAGTTTTTGAGACTATTCTTGGCAAAGCACTTGCCATCGGCACAGGGCATAGCCATGTAAAATGAGTTCCAGCGTCTAACTCAGGGAGAAAGTAGTGTTGATACCTACTTACATGAGTTTATAAGATTGGGACGCTATGCGGGGTCTATCTTTGCTGAAGCAGAGCGTAAAACCAATCGGTTCTATGAAGGGATGCAGGATGAGTTGAGATTCCTGCTCTCGTGTTCGGTGAACCAAGGGTTTCAAGCGTTGGTGGATACGGCTCGTGCATTGGATAAAGATATGAAGAGGGTGCAGAGCTAGAGGGACTTGGCTGTGACAAAGCCGGAGTTCAAAGTGACGCACCTGGGAAAATCGAACTACTGAAAGAAATGGGGTAAGAAGTCCAAGAATTCTGGGCAGACTCCTTTGAATGTTGCTTTAGGAGCAACTTCTGGTCAAAGGCCTCGTATATGTTATACGTGTGGCAAGCCAGGGCATTTTCCAGGTGACTGTAGGGTTGGTCCACCAAAGGTTGAAAAGATCACAGGAGCTATCGGCTTGGGTGATCGTGGATCGGTTGACTAAAGTGGTTCACTTCATTCTGAACAAGAGGGACGATTCAGTGGAAATCTTGGTTATGCTTTACGTCGAGCAAATAGTACAATTGCACGGTGTGCCCCGTAGCATTGTAAGTTATCGAGACGGTCGCTTCACTTCGAATGATTGGAGTCTAATCCATCAATTATTGGGGATAAAATTAAAGTTCAATACGGCCTTTCATCCGCAAACGGATGGTTAGACCGAGAGGATCAACAGAACTATGGAGGATATGCTCCGGATGTGCGCCTTGGATTTCAGGAAGAGGTGGGAAGACCATCTCTATATGGTAGAGTTTGCCCATAATAGTAGCTATCAAGCTAGCATAAATATGGCGCCTTTTGAAGTTTTGTATGGTAGGAAGTGTCGTACACCGTTAGCTTGGGCAGAAATAGGCGAGTCGAAGTTGTATAAGCGTAAGGAAGTAGAAGAGGCTAATTCGACGACACGCTCTATCCGGGAGAGGCTACTGATAGCCCAAGATAGGCAGGCAAATTACTACAATGTCAATCACTGAAATGTAGAGTTTGCGGTTGGCGAGTGGGTATACTTGAAAATCAAACCATTCAAAGGTGTGTCTAGGATTTGGCGCTTGAAAAAGTTAAGTTCGAGGTATCTTGATCCGTTCTAAGTAGTGGAGCGAGTTGGAGAAGCTGCCTATCGGCTAGCTCTTTCGGCAGGACTAAGTGGCTTGCATGATGTGTTCCACATATAAGTGCTTCGAAAAGCCGTGAAAGAGCCAGCTGAGGTGATTGTGAATGATTGAGTACCAGTCGAATCTAGGCTAACGACGAAGATTAGGCCCATTCGGATTGAGGATAAGGCGGTTAAGCAGCTACGAAACAAGACAATCATGATGGTGAAGGTCCGGTGGGACAACTGTGAACGTGAGGAGCTAACATGGGAGCAAGAGCAAACCATGCGTGCTGAATTTCCCAAGTTGTTTGTATTAAATGTTGTAACATTTTTTGTGAAGGGAATATATGTCGTAACATATTTGTTGCTATTTTTTTATAGTTGTATGCAAATTTGGGGACGAAATTTTTGTAAGGAGGGGAGGATTGTAACACCCCAACAAGAGTAGGAAGTAACAGGCTAAACGTCGGATGGAGTTGGATGAACGTCGGACGGAGTTCGACGAATGTCGGACTGAGTGCGATGAATGTGGTGTTGTTATATTCCTTATATCCTTTTGGTGAACTTCAAACATAGTTCAACGAATGTCGAACGGATTTCGAGAAGTTCGACCAGCGTAGTGTTGTATTCTTTCAACGAACATCGAAAGGATTTCTCGAGTAACAGCGGCGTCGGCTGGCTGGTCAAAGCGGTTAGGTTGACTTTTCAACTCAAATCCAGGCAAATGCTTGGTTTTGATGGATTGATCGTGTGGTTGGGTTTACTCGAGGCCACATTTGCATAGGGGTTTGGATGAGGAAATCATTATTTCCTTCTCACTCTCTCGCTCTCTCTTCATTTCATCCAAGTTCATGAGAAGAGAACTAAAGGCTGGAGCTAAGGGTTTGGGCTTTAAAGTCTTTATTTCAAGGATAGCTAAATCACCTTGAATAGGTTTCTTAGTCCTTAGTGACTATCTTTTATTTTCTTTTAGTTTGTTGCTTTAGTGGTTGGTTAATTTCTACTTTCAAGATGAGCTACTTGCACAAAGAAAACCAACACATCAGAGTACACAAATATTTATAGTGGTTCCCCAATCTTTGGGTACATCCACTCTCCTCCCACCTTGCCAACTTCCTATTGGTCAAGGCTCTTCTCCAAACCAATGCTCCGAGGAGCTTACACCCCAGATCCCTCAGGATCTCTTAATCTCCTCTAAGACTTACACCTCAGCCACAAGAGCCTACACTCAATGATACAAGTATCACCTACCTTAGGCAATTAAGCCCTACAACTCAGGCTATGGAGGATAGCCCTACCTCAGAGCAAACTTGCTCCTACAACTCAGAGAGAAACACTCTCCTACAGCTCAAGCACAAGTTCCCTACCACTCAGTGATCAACTGATCACCTACCTCAGAGCAAGTTTGCTCCAACCTCTTAGATCCACAAAGGATCCTACAAGATGGAAGTGAGTTGTTGAGGTTCTTGATTGGACACAAGAGGAATTCCTCTATGACAATCAATTTTGGGTGAGTTAGACTCAGCCCCATTTTGACACCAGGAATGTTTTCCTGTGTCTACTTTACTAGACTAAGTACACCTTAGCCCCAACTACTTCACAGCAACAAGTACATCCACTTGAGCTGGAAGTGACTTGCAGAATACTGTTCTGCCCCATTCTGAACTGAACTAAAGTGTTAGATACCTAGTTTAATTTGGGCTAGGTTCACTAAGTTAGGATCATCTGACCCAACATGTATAGCCAGGGTCATAGTTATGTCTTAGAGTATAGGCCAAGTCCTTAGAGTTAACACTACATGGACCAGCCATCAAGATACTGCATAAAGACTCAAGACTTAGAGAAATTTCAAAGACTTGGAAAATGAGTTCGACATTTGTCGAACTCAGGTCGACGAAAGCCGTGCTCAGCTTGACGATCTCAGAGACAATTCTCTGAGCTGAGCTCGACGAACTTGGGACTCAGGTCGACGATTTATGGACACTACTTCAACTTTTCAAGTCCAGAATTTCTCTGAACTCCACTCGAGGAACTTGGTATTCAGGTCGACGATCTATGGGTATTCTACTTCAACATCCTATTCCAGAAACAAGTAAATATTCTAAGTCCAGGATCATACTCCAGTTGACGAATTCACCTTCTCAGCTCGACGAACTTAGACCACATTCCTGGCAAAGCTTATCTAGCAGTTAGAAGTTCTTAGGTCGACGAATCTAGTTCTCAGGTCGACGATTTCTGGCAACTCCACTTCAACACTTCATTCCAGAGATATCTAGAATATTCTAAGTCCAGAAACACTTTGCTGAACTCCAGTCGATGAACTTAGATTATCAGCTAGACGAACTTCATGCACAGAATTGGCAAGGTTCTGGAGAAAGCAGTTGTCTGTTCTGCGGTTGACGATCTTGGATCTCAGCTCGACGAACAACCATTATCAGATCAATGAATTTAACTTCACAGCTCGACGAACTTTGGACCCAGATCGACAAATTCTGTGAAGAACCAGACTTAGTTATTTTCATCCATCTGTTCTTATTCTATGATAAGAATTCCTGAGTAATCAATGCTAAAATATTCTCTGAATATTACCGTTAGAAGCAAGCATTGATTACAGTCTTCATCAGGATTATTGGTTGTCGTTTTTCAATGGGACAGTTGGGGAAATCATTCAATGCAAAATATTCTTCAGGCCGTCAACAATGAATGCAGAAGAATTTCAAATTTCAAAAGGAAGATAATATGGAAAATACAAAAAGGGATTTTCCATCTCTTTCTTACAGACAGACAGTCAGTTTGATAATCAAGGATCAAGAATCTTCTGCAGCTCGCTCTCAACAGCACTCTGAGACAAAAAGAAATAGAAAGCTGATACAGAAAAAGAAGCCCTAACTAGAGAAAGAACATCAAGCTGAAGAAGAAGAAGAACAACCAATTCAAATCAAGAGTATTCTTCTGTCTTCTGCCAGGACTCTTCAAAGGACAACAAATCTTCTATCTGTCAAGAAGTTCCTGGAGTTCATCTGGTTAAAGCAACAGTTTGAAGGCCTATCACCCTGAAGCAAAGCTCTAATTTCCTGAACCATTCTAAATCTCAGGGGGAGCCTTTGCTAACATCAAATCCACAAAAGTCTTCTCAGTTGTATTGTGAGAAAGAGAAGACAAAATCAATCTCTCATCCCCCACTGTATAAAGGGTTCTTAACTCCCTTCAAAAGTTATTCCTGGTTGCAAGTCACCTGACCAAAAGACTTGAGGTTTGGTTTTTGAGCACCTGATCAAAAGCTCATTGGTGTCAGACACCTGATCAAAAATCTGAGTGGATTCCTACCATTGTGGTAGAAGAGTGGATGTACTCAGGTTGGGGAACCACTATAAATTTCTTGTGCTGTCTGGTTGCTCTTTTTTTTGTTTCTTGTTGTGACTGTGCTAGTTAGGATAGTTGTGTTAGTATTTAATTAGTTTATATTCTGCAGCACCTGTTGTAGATTAACTTAACTTAGGATAGTTTAATTCATAAGTTTTATTTGTAGCAAAAAGTTGTAAAGTTTTGCAAAGATACTCTATTCACCCCCCCCCCTAGAGTATTCCTGATCTAACCCCTCACTCTCAATTGGTATAAGAGCCTGGATTCCCTTGGTTGTCAAGCTAACCCTTGAACTAAAGATCCTTAGTTAGATCTGTCTTTTCATTTCTATTAGATATTCACACACAACATGACACAGAACAAAAACTATGCAAGCACCAGACCTCCAGTTTGCAACCTAAATAGGTTTGTCATCTGGAAGGCAAGAATCGAGTTATATATGAACTCTATTGATGAGGATATTTTCAATTCCATTATGATAGGTCCTCCTCAAGCATCTACCTCTATAGCAACCTCCAGCAACAATGCAGTTCCACCACCTGAGTGGATTGAGGCCCAGAAGAAGGCAAAAATTGTTGATGCCAAGGCCATGAATATTCTGGCCCAAACAATGTCAGATGACATTTTTCAAAAAGTGGCTGAATGCACATCAGACAAAGTCATCTGGGATTCCCTCAATCAAATGGTGGCTGGATCTACTGATGAAAGAAAGGATAGGAGATCCAATCTCATATCCCAATATGAGAATTTCAAGAAGGAGGAAGCTGAATCAGTAGCAGACATGTACAATAGGTTGAGCTCAATCATCAATGAGCTGAAAACCTTGGACAAGGACATCACCCTCACAGAGGTGAATGATAAAATCCTTATGTGCTTCCCAAGCTCATGGGATTCAAGGATCTGGCCCATCAAGGAGGCCAGGAGCCTGAATGAGATTTCCACTGAATCTCTTTTAGGAAAGCTTAAGTACTATGTGCAGATTATCAAATCCAGAGAAGCAGGTGAGCAAAAAACACCTCCATCAGCAAGGAAGGAGTACATCATTGCATTCAAAGCTACTGAGGAGACAGAGACTCCAACAATGAATGAAGAACTGATGTCTCTCTTTGTCAAGAGATTCTACAAGATGGCAAGGAAAGACTTCAGAAGAAAGTCATCCAAACAGGATGACAAGCCAAGGTATGACAAAACCACCACTAAAGAAGTGGTGCGCTTTGGCTGCAGGAAACCTGGACACTTCCTCTCAGAGTGTCCAGAGACTCAGAAGAAGGAGAAGAGAAGAGAGAAGGATACAAGAAGACAGTAAAGCAACAGGCCTTCCTCCAACAGACACAAGAAGAAGGAGAAAGGCTTTGTAGCTGAAAGCTGGAGTGAAACAGAAGATGAATCCTCATCTTCCAGCTCCAGTGAAGAAGAAGAGGAGGCAAGGGCCAAAGAAGTATGCCCCATGGCCATTAATGCCTCTAGGAGCCAATCAGATGAAGATGCATCTGACAATGAAGAAGCTTCAGAATCTGAAGCTGACCAGGTATTTTCTTCTTTTGATTATAACTCTGATTCATTCAAATCTAAATTTAAAATCATGTGCATAGATCTAATAAATTCAGAAAAAGAAATTAAGCCACTTAGGGAAAAGCTAGGAAACCAATAAAATGTTATTTCTGAAAACAATAGGTTAAAGGATAAATTAAATTTGGCTAATGAACAAATTATCATGTTAAAGACTGAGTTATGTGAGGTTAAACAACTTGAGGAAACTCTCAATGGGAGAAGCCTCAAGCTGATGGACATTACAAGCACTGTCAATGCCAGACTAAATGGCAAGCTGGGCTTGGGTGCTTCATCAAGTTTGCCCCCCATTCTCAAGAAGAATATTTTGACAACCCCCATCAAATTTGTTTCAGCTAAGGGGAAAGAAACAATAAACCATAAACAAACCATAGAAGAAATTCTCAAATCAAAAGGTTAAAATAACAAAAATCAGAAAACCTTAGGTAAAAACAAATTCTAGCAGATTTCATCAAACTCAGATCGACGAAATGTGGCCAGTTCGTCGAACTCTAGTCGACGAACTCTGAACGCAAACTTAAGCTATAATTATTCATCTAACTGCGATCGACGAACTTTGTATGGTTCGTCGAGCAGAGATCGATGAACGTGGGGCACAGAAAATGACTATGTTCATTCTCTGGGCAGAGATCGACGATCTCATCCTAATTCTTCGAACTCTGGTCGACGAACTCACAACATTTCGTCGAACCCAAAAAGACTTAACAAAAATTATAACTATAACAGCAATTCTATTAAATCCAGAAAACCATTTAATCCATTAGCTGACTGGATAATTCCACCAAGAAGATATCATCATTTAGGATACAAATCTCAACCAGAATTCTCTGTGATATCTAGTTTTTCATATCAACAATATAAAGGACCCAAGGTAACCTGGGTCAAGAATAACTAACTGTTTTTACTGCAAGAAAAGGGTTGTCCAGTGATTAATCAAACCTGGTACCTAGACAGTGGATGCTCCAAACATATGACGGGCACCAAGGATAATTTAATCAACTACAAGTCCAAGCTGAGACCAAAGGTAATCTTTGGTGATTCAAAATGTGTTCAGTCAGAAGGCTATGGAGAAGTGAAAATTAGAGCAGTCACCTTTAAGAAAGTGACTTATGTCTGAGGACTCAAGCATAACCTCATCTTTATAAGCCAATTATGTGATGAAGGTTATCAGGTACATTTCAACTCAACTTCTTGTATTATTTCTAATAAAGAAAAACAAAAAGTTTTAATTGGAAATAGACAAGGAAATATATATTTAGTTGATTTCTATTCTGCCAATTCAGACATTTGTTTGCTTAATATTATTCGCAATCAAAATGAACTTTGGCATAAAAGGCTAGGTCATGTTAACATGAAAAATATTACTAGGCTATCAAAAAACAACTTTGTGAGAGGTTTACCTTCTGGTGCCTACAAGAAGGAAGGTCTTTGCAGGGCTTGTCAATTAGGCATGCAAACGAAATCTTGCTTTAAATCAGTAAATAAAAGTGATTCACCCAGGATTTTGTATTTGCTACACATGGATATTTTTGGACCCATTGTTGTACAAATCCTAGGAGAGAAATCCTGCACTTTAGCTATTGTAGATGACTTCTCAAGGTTCACTTGGGTGTTCTTTCTGAGATCTAAGTCAGATACCTTTAAAGTTCTTACAGATGTTCTCAGGACCATACAGATTGAGTACTCTACTCATGTTGTATTGATCAGAAGTGATCATGGTACAGAGTTTGAGTCTCTTCTTATGCATGAGTTCTGTGAGAAGGAAGGTATCAGGAACTGCTTCTCAACTCCTAGAACTTCCCAACAAAATGGGGTAGCTGAAAGGAAAAATAGGACCCTAATTGAAGCTGCAGGTACATTGCTTGCAGATGCCTACATGCCCCTATCCTTTTGGGCAGAGGCTGTAAGCACAGCAAATTATGTCCTGAATAGAAGCTTAATACATAAACTAAAGAATAAGACTCCTTATGAATTACTTAAACGGAAGAAACCTAAAATCACCTATTTTCAAGTATTTGGTTGTATATGCTATATACATAATAACAACAAAAAATATATTAGAAAGTTTGAAGCTAAGGCTGAAGAAGGAATTTTTCTAGGACATTCCCAAGTAAGCAAAGCTTATAGGGTATTTAACAAACCTCCTTGAAAATTGAAGAGTCTATACATGTAACATTTGATGAGGCTAACATGTCTTGCAAGGAGAAAGAAGTTTCTACCAGTAACCCTTTGCAGGTACCTCACTTGTGTGAGAATTTGGATGGACTAAGCCTCACCCAAGAGGCCCCAATACATCCTTCTCCACAGGTTGATGAAGACAGTGAAGAAGAACAGCTGGAAGACATTCAACCTCATCCAACAGCAAATATAATTCCACAAGAGGAATTAATTCAAAATGTTGTTGCTGAACCAACTCCACCAAATGATCTTGTCACACTAAGGGATCACCCTAGATCTCAAGTGATTGGAGACATTTCAGCGGGTGTATAGACAAGGCATCAACTCAACAAAGATTTGATGCATGCCTGTTTTCTCTCTCAGGTTGAACCTCAATCTATACATGATGCTGAGCAGGATCCCCACTGGATCATTGCAATGCAAGAGGAACTAAATCAATTTGAGAGATGTAGAGTTTGGGATTTGGTTCCAAGAACTCAAGACTACCCAGTCATTGGAACCAAATGGGTATATAGAAATAAACTAGATGCCCAAGGTACAATTGTGAGGAACAAGGCTAGACTTGTTGCTCAAGGATACATGCAAGAAGAAGGCATAGATTATGATCAAACCTTTGCACCAGTTGCAAGGTTAGAGGCCATCAGAATTTTTTTGTCCTATGCTGCCTACAAGAGATTCAAGGTGTATCAGATGGATGTGAAGAGTGCATTTCTGAATGGAGTACTTAAAGAAGAGGTTTATGTTGAACAACCTCCAGGTTTTGTCTCTCCAACTCATCCTTATCATGTATTTAAATTGCATAAAGCTCTTTATAGTCTAAAGCAAGCTCTAAGAGCTTTGTATGAGACCCTAGCTAGCTTTTTTGTAGAGCATAAATTCATTAGAGCCATAGTAGATAAAACCTTATTCACTAGACATCATAAGGATCAAACCTTATTAGTACAAATATATGTGGATGACATCATATTTGGGTCTACTGATTCCAAATTATGCAAGAGGTTCTCTGAACTCATGCATTCTAAATTTGAAATGAGTAGCATGGGTGAGCTCTCCTACTTCCTTGGTCTCCAAGTGAAGCAGCTCCCTGATGGCATCTTCATCTCCCAAGCTAAATATGCTAAAGAGCTTATAAAGAAGTTTGGGATAGCTGATGTCTTAGCAAAGAAAACACCCATGGCTACAAATGTTGTAATAGATTTTGATGCCCATGAGAAACCTGTGGATCAGAAACTATATAGGGGCATTGTTGGGTCCCTACTATACCTTACAGCAAGCAGACCTGATATTATGTTAACCCTAAAGAATCTCATCTAATTTTCTTAAAATGAATTTTGAGATATATAAAAAGTTGTCCTGGTCTAGGCCTATGGTATCCTACTGAGTCAGAATTTGAGTTAACTGGATACTCAGATGCTAACTTTGCAGGATGTAGGGTGGACAGAAAAAGCACCTCGGGAACTTGCCAGTTTCTTGGGATGAGATTAGTGTCATGGTTCTGTAAGAAACAATTATCTGTGTCTACTTCAACTGCTGAAGCAGAGTACATTGCACCTGACAGCTGCTGTTCACAGATGTTGTGGATTCAGAATCAACTACTGGACTATGGTCTCAACTTAAATAATTTAACTCTACTCTATGATAACACAAGTGTTATAGCCATATCACAAAATCCAGTCCATCACAGTATGACTAAACATATAGACATTAGACATCATTTCATTAGAGAGTGTGTAAACAAAAACAAAATTAAACTTGTTTATATCTACACTGATTTACAAAGAGCTGACATTTTCACCAAACCTCTGGATGAAAGAAATCACCTGTTCTTTATAAATCAGCTTGGAATGATCAATGGTGAAGACTTAGTTTAGTTTCTGTCTGCACTCGACGAATTTGCCAAAGTTTATCGAACGGAGTTCGACGAACTGGGGAAAGTTCTTGAGATATTCGTCGAACGGAGTTCGATGAAGTCTCTGTGAGTGAAGTTGTTTTCGTCGAATGGAAATCGACGAAGCTACTTCAGAAAACTTTCGTCGAACGGATCTCGACGACATGTCTTCAAATCTTCAGACTGAATTCGACGAATTATTTAACTCTAAATTATTTCGTCGACCTCAGATCGAAGAATTCTTTTTGTTTTCGTGGAACGGAGTTTGTCGATTCATATTCTGGAAAACCTTATATCTAGGTTTTCTTCGACCTCCGTCTCGCACTTTTAGTTCCTTTGCACTTGATCTTTGCTTTTCTCTTGCAGGTGTTCTCATGGCGATTCAAGCAGGAACTCTTGCCGCAATGAAATTTGACACAGGGTTTGATGTCGATTTCGATTCCTTTCAACATTCAGACCCTATATTCCTGACAATCCTGCAACTACTTGAAGACCAATAATTGAAGAATCTGCTATCGACTAGAATCAAGATCTCTGCCACAGAAATCAGGGAATGGGTGTATACTTCTTCTACCACAGATGATAACACCATGTCTGGAACAATCGCGGGTAATGCTGTTTCTCTCACTCCCGTCATTTTAACAGAAATATTTGGCTTAAGTAATGGTGAAGAGGATTTAGAAATGAATACTGAAGAGTGTGATGAGATGCTAAGTCTAATGGGTTATTCTGGACAAATCCCTAACAAATTGCTGAAGAAGCATCTTTCTGCTGAATTCAAATTCTTAGCAGACATTGTAGGAAAAGTCTTACTGGGCAAGCACACTGGACACGACTATATAACCAGGCACCAATTTCTGTTTATGTATGCAGTGGTGAACAAGAAAAGGGTGAAATGGGCACAGATCATGTTTGATTTTATAAAGAAAAAGAATAATAAAAAGGAAGTCGGTTTTGGAAGGATCCTGTGGATCTTCTTGAAAGAAAAAGCTGCTGAATCTCTGGTCTCCCCGACCATATTCATTAATGCCAGCAAAATGTTCACTTGTGCCCTATTTGGCAGGTCGGAGAGGACCATCACAAAGCCATCTAAGGCTTCCTCCTCTGCCACCAGAGCTTCTGAAAGTACAATGGCTGATCCAGCCACTCCCCACCCTTCTGAAGAGATCCCTCCTACACCTCCATCCTCTTCCACCATTCCTTCTCTACACCAACCAAACCAACAAACACAACAACAACCACAACAACTTGTTCATGTTCCTACTCTAGCTACATCTCCTGCCACCTCTCCACCAATAGATCTTACTGACATCCCCTCTTCCCCTATTCAGGAATATCATCAACCCTCTCCTTCACAATCACCGCAACCAACACCACATCAATCCCCCCATGATACCCACATTCCCTCACCACCTTCATCTCCCTTACCCCCTCATTTGGACAACATCTCATTCTTTACTTTACCTACTACCCCTCCTCATCCTTCCTCCCTTCCAGATATTCAAATGCAAGATGCTCTCCCTCCTACTCCACCATCAACTTCCATTCCTCCATCTGTTTCCACTCAAACACCTTCCATCCCACCATCTGCAAATCTACCCTTGGAGCCCTCCATCATTTCTTCTCTTATTGCACTGCTTACTCCTCTCCTCCAAAATCTTATAGCAGAGGCTATATCACCTCTTGTTGTTTCTATTTCCTCCTTAGCTGCCCAAATCTCTGCCCAAATCTCTGCCCTCTCTGCTGTCCCCTCTTTTGTTAGGGGCCTGGCTCCAGTTTGCACTGAAACCAGGCAGGGGGAGATACTTGATGAAGAAGCAGCAGCAGCAGTATCCCCAGCAGTAGCAGTAACAGCAATAACAGCAGTACCAGCAACAATAAAAGCAGAATTAGCACCATAAATAGCAGCAGCAGTAGCATCAGAAGAAGCAGCAGCAGATGCTGATGATGAATTATTTGATTTGATACATTTTATTAATAGTAACATGGATGTGGATGAGACTGCCATAGAAGAAATAACCACTGTTGGTGATTATCTTATTAATCCCACAGTAGATCTGTTAGATTTATTGAAAGTCTTTGATATAGCTTACTTCAATATACTTCCAGAAGACAGTATTAAGCCATCTTTGGCTATAATCCCTTACGCCACACCAATAAGCCCCAAAGTTGCCAAGAAACTCAAGGCCATTTTTGCTGTTCCTGAAGCTCCAGCCATTCCATCTCCTCCAAGAGTTGTTTCCCCCATTGTTTCATCCCCTACAGCAGCCATTTCTGCCCCAGTTTTTGTAATGGATGATTCCCCCATGCCTGATCTTGATGCCTTGATCATGGCTGATATAGAGGAGGAAAATAAGACAGTTGTTGAAAGCACTGTTACTAATAGCTCTCCAGCTCCTGCTCCAGCTCCAGTTGCAGCATCTCCTCCAGCTCCCTCCCAGCCAGAGAAATCTAAAATATCTGCTGAGGCCTTAAAAGCATTATGTTGAAACCGAAAATCGGTCTCCTGTGGAGTTCGACCCGTGGGGAAGGGGTGGTCTCGCGCCTACTTTACTCCTGCAAGCAAAACAACAGAAAACAAGGAAAGACCGACCCAAGGGCTCGGCGGGGAGGTCCCACCACACACCGGAAGATCTCAGAGCGCTTCCCCTCCTTAGCCAGAGGCCGAGCTAAGGTACCCTCAGAAAGCACTTGAAAACTGGAGCAGGAAAGCACAGGAAGCGTGCCTTCTGGGGTACCCCTTGGGTCCTATTTATAGTTTTTGAAATCTGAACTGCCAATAACCAAAAGAACTGACCTGAAATTACCAGAAAACCCTTGGTTGGGTCTGCCAACTGCCAAACTCCGCTGTTTTGAAGGGCTATATGCAGACCAGCGGGGGCAAAACAGTAAAAAGTACCTCACACATCCAGGCGAGCTGGGGAGCTTGATCAACTCGGCAGGTCCTGCTCGCCTGCTGCTGCCGAGATGCGTTGCGAGAGCGCGAGGCAGGACGACGAGCTCGCCCATCCCTTGGTCGCCATCAGTTGTCCTGGGCCAGCTCGGCGAATGCCGAGCTCGGGGTCGACGATGGCTGATCTTTGGTCGACGAATGCCGAGCTCGGGCTCGGCTTCTCCACTGCCGAGCTCGCCCACTCCCCTTAGCCCGATCTGCCTGGCTCCTGGCGGCCTTGCTCGCCGTACACGGGGTTGTACACAATCCCCTCTCTTTTTGAGCTTGGCAAAGCTCGGAAAGAAACATCCAACAACAAGTGTGCGGCGAGCACGGGTTGGCGAGTTGGAGGGACTCTTTGGGTGGGGTCCACCTGCGACTATATATATGCACCTGCCCACCTGTCTGACTCTTGCCATTCCCTTTGCTCTGACCCTGCCAAGATGCCGCTTCCCAAGGAGATTCAAGAGCGCTTAGACCGAGCTCGCCAGGCTTCTGCAGCTCGCGTAGCCGCCCTGACGGCGGTTCCTGCCAAAGTTCCTCAAATTTATTCTGCCGAGCCCGGCTCTAATAGGGCGAAGTCATTCCCTCAGGCGGCCGAGCCCATTTACCACGACCTGAGGGCCGCCTTGGAGCGCGAGACCGGCTCTTCCACTCGGTCAATTCTTGAGAAGGATAGAGAGGTTGTCGTAGTCGGCGACGACCCGGATGGTCAACCTGATGACATGGGGGCGCCACGCCGCGAGAGCCCATACCGCGAGGCGAGGCGACTCCCGTGGACTCGCGGTTCATGGCACCGGATAACCATTCCCAGGACCCGCCTCTTATCTTTGGGATCCTACCAGTGAGCTCGCAGAGGCCGAACTCGCCGATGCGCGCCCCCTCTCCTCGGCGAACTGACGCGGCTGCGGGGGCAGGTCTGGAAACCATCCCCACCCCGGGATTCGAGCTCCTCTCGCCGGGGGCTCGCGGCCCAGGTCGCGGGAAGGATCTAAGGTTCATCCCTCCCCGCATCTCCTTCAAGCCGCCGAGCTCGTCAGGTCAGTCTTGCCTGGATTCTTGCCCCATGAGTTTTTCCTGCGTTTCTCTTCTTGCTGATGCTTGTCTTCACAGCTCTCCCTAGCCAATCCGTTGCCGATGAATCTTTGCGGGCAGCCCACTACTCTCCCCTCCCTTCCCCAAGCTCGCTGGACTCTTACCTGGGTCCTGAGGTGGATCAAGGCGAGCTGACGAGGAGGGAGGTCAAGCTCCTCAAGAAGCTGGTGTGCGGGTTGCGCGAGGTGCAGGGGGTCAACGAGCCGCTCCAACGCGACTATGCGCATCTCGCCGACGAGGTGCGAAGTGGTCAGGCTGGCGAGCTGATGTCCCCCTCCCGGCTCCTGGACGAGATAGACGATGGCCTCTCGGTGGCGCAGAGGAATTCGGGAAGGATCCGCGAGCTGCTCCGCACGCGGCAGCTTGGGGGGCGGGGGTCGCGAGGCGGGGTAGGTAAGTGGGCGGCTCCTATGGCGAGCCGACCGGTACTCGCATCCTGGCGCTCCCCCTGCTCGCGCGCCCCACCCATTTATTCCTGAACTTGATCTGTAATAAGCTGTAATAAGTAGTTTTTAGAATATTCCTGGACATGTGCTATTTAAATAATATACTGCAATGTTTGACTTAGCCTTGGTTGGGACGCGCCGAAAGTCGGCGAGCTAGGGTGATGAGCTGGGGTGGCGAGCTTGGGGGGCGAGCTGGGGCGGCGAGCTGAGCCGATTGGACGGCCTGCCCCAGGTTTCTTTTCCTATAACTAGCCCCCCCCCCCCCACCAACCCCATATTGTACCTTTATTGCTTTCTTTCCCTCTCTTCCTGCGCTTTTTTCTCTCGCTGCTCGCGCCCTGCTTCCTCTTCTGCGAACATAGGCAAGACCAATCCTAATGCCGACGGCCGCTCCAAGTGTGCGCAACACTTTACTGATTATTGCTTCTTTGAGGGGCACACCAGCGAGGAGGAGCTCGCAGAGTTTGTGGCGGAGCATGTGCCGCCAGGCTTCGAGGCGCGTAGGCCGAGGCAGGGGGAGGCCATCAACACTTTCTATAAGGATGAGCTCGCCTTCCCCATCTCGCATTTTGAGGTGGGGTTACGCCTCCCCCTCTGGCCGGAGATCCGGCAAATCCTGAAGTACTATGGCGCAGTCCCCGTGCAGTTAAACTCCAACGCCGTCGCGATGATGGTGGCGTTCGCGAGCTACCTCAGGCGGGAAAGGATCGAGTTCAACCTGACAGTGTTCAGGAAGCTCTTCTCCTACAAGGCGATGCCGGATGGGGTCGCCTACTTCGGCGGCTCGCTGATCAAGGTTCGTGAGATCGTGAACAAACACCATACTTGGATGACCAAGATCGCCTTCATCAAGGGTGATCTCGGCAACATCCCCTACTCTCCACAGCAGAAGGGCGAGGAGGTATACCGCCCGCCGGTCGTGTCTGGCAACGATGCCGAGCTCCACAAATACTTCCTCCACAAAGACTTCGAGGTCACCTTCCAGCGGAGGGGACTCGACGCCCCCCCCCCCCCCCCCCCGTTCTCCCTGGCGAAGGTATCATTCTCTTCTTTTCTTGTCGAGCTCACCCGACGGCCGAGCTCGCCACATTGCTGCTGAGTTTATCCTAATTTTTTCCAAGTATTTTCCTGCAAGGGAGCGGATAATCCCCGTGAACCCGCCGTTCGCGGATTCTGGGCTTCATACCGACCCTCTTGCTCGAGAGAGGGCGGCGGCAGTGGCCTGCCGAGATGAGGCGGCCATCTCCCAACCCTCTTCCAGCAAGAGGCGACCTGAGGATGCGGGGTCGAACCCGCCACACCGTCAGCGGCTACCAAAAAGATGAGGAGAGCCATGCTGGCTCCACGGGGGCAACAATAACAACAACATCAAGCCAGCCCCAAGTACATCAGCTCGTCGGAGACCCCTCCCGACGCGTCGCCGGAGAGCCCGCTGAAGGAGATTACCAGCAAGGGCCGGAAAGGTGGCGAGGGCCCCTCTTCCACGGCGGCGATCTCCCCTCCTCCATCAGCGAAGAGGGCGGCCCGCGAGCGCGCGCCTCCGAAGCAACATCCCCTCTTCAACTTCGGCGGACGGTGGAAGGACTTGGCGGGCGAGCCCATGCTTCAGTGGGATGAGCTGGCCCACCGGGTCTCCATCTCCACTCTACACCCGTCCTGGCATGACCGCGAGCCCGCCACCGATCATGCTTATGCCCTTGGCTTCGGCCTCTACGGCCGCGAGGATGCCGACGCCTACAAGAATATGACCCTCCGACAGCTCGGCCATGAGGGCCTGCAGGACCATCTGCGGACCATGGAGTTACACCACATACTGACCCGCCGCAGCTTCGCCCTCAGCAACCAACTCCAAAAAGCTAAGCAAGCTCGCGACGTCGCTAAGGATAAGGTCACTGATCAGGCGAGGCGGCTCGACATCGCGGAGGGTCTACTCGCCCAAGCCGCCGGCGGGCTGGTAAGTGTCAAGCATTACTCTTCTTTTTTACTTAGAACATTCTGCGCTGATACTAAACCGAATTCTCTTTACCAGGACGCCAAGGCTGCAGGGGAGCTTCAGGCTCGCAATGCCGAGCAAGGGGAGGAGATCAGCCAGTTGCGTGCCCGTCTTGCCGAGCTGGAGGGCGGGAACACGAAGCTGAAGGAGGAGAATCAGCACCTCCTCCGCGAGGTCCGCCGCCAGGCGGAGATCTTCTTCCCGCCCCACGACATCGACCCTACCCTCCCCTACAAGAGCCCGCGGATCTTTGGCGAGGCCGATCTCACCGAGAGGCTGCGAATCAACTCCATCCAAGCTGCCGAGTGCACTCTCCAAATGATGAAGGACTCGGTGGTGCTGGTGGAGGGATGCGAGGAGATCTCGGCCCGGGATCTGATGCCGAGCCTGTTCCCGGCGACGCCGCCCAGTGAGAAAGAGGACAGTATGGACGCGATGTTCGGTAAGGGCTTCCCGGACCAGTCGGGTGGAGGCGAGGACCTATCCGGGGGGGTTGGGCGAGGCCTGAATGTGTATACTCTTCTCTCTCTTTCTCTTTTTTTTTTTGGTTTACTCGCCGAAGCGAGCCACTGTAAACATTTTGTAAACACCTCTTATTTAATGAAAGGAAGGTTTTTGTTCATACTCGTGCCACATGGTTTTCGTGCTATTTGCTGTGTTTTGTACATCTGCGAGTACTTCCCCAGGCGACCTCGTGTAGGCAGATTTTGTGAGTAGGATAGCCATGAGTTCCCGCTCGCGAGTGGGTATGTTTCGAGTGTTTGTTGAGCTCCAGGCGATTCGGGAACGGGCTGCTTTCCGCCTTTGTTACGCAACCTCATCTCGCCCGCAAGTCGTCCAGGTTGAACTCAGAAAAATTCTTCTAACTAAAATAGACGAAGGGGAGAAGCGCCCTGGCCTGGCTCGCCTTCTTTCAGCGAAGTCCTGAGACATGGCTTGCCACCCCTTTTGCCAGTGCCGAGCTGACCTGGGCGAGTCCAAACTCGTCTGTGCGGAATCCTCTTGCAGACGCCGAGCTGGGTTAGGCGAGTCCGAGCTCGCCTATGCAGAACCTCCTTCCCCTTATTCCTTGGCATTCGAAACTTCTTGATCTTTACCTGGCAATTTCAAGGCCGATACCATCGAGTGACTTCCAGCCCCGCCAGCTAGGTGAGAGCCTGAAAGCGGGATCTGCTCGAGGCCAAGGATGACACCGAGTGACTTCCTGCCCTGCCAGCTAGGTGAGAGCCTGACAGCGGGATCTGCTCAGGGTCCATTATCAATTCCATCAAGTGACTTCCAGCCCTGCCAGCTAGGTGAGAGCCTGGCAGCGGGATCTGCTCGAGGCCAAGGATGACACCAAGTGACTTCCTGCCCTACCAGCTAGGTGAGATCCTGACAGCGGGATCTGCTCGGGGTCCATTATCAATACCATCGAGTAACTTCTAGCCCTGCCAGCTAGGTGAGAGCATGACAGCAGGATCTGATCGAGGCCAAGAATGACACCTAGTGACTTCCTGCCCTGCCAGCTAGGTGAGAGCCTGACAGCGGGATCTGCTCGGGGTCCATTATCAATACCATCGAGTGACTACCAGCCCTGCCAGCTAGGTGAGAGACTGACAGCGGGATCTGATCGAGGCCAAGGATGACACCGAGTGACTTCCTACCCTGCTAGCTAGGTGAGAGCCTGACAGCGGGATCTGCTCGGGGTCCATTATCAATACCATCGAGTGACATCCAGCCCTGCCAGCTAGATGAGAGCCTGACAGCGGGATCTGCTCGGGGCCAAGGATGACACCGAGTGACTTCCTGCCCTGCCAGCTAGGTGAGAGCCTGACAGCGGGATCTGTTCGGGGTCCATTATCAATACCATCGAGTGACTTCCAGCCCTGCCAGCTAGATGAGAGCCTGACAGCGTGATCTGCTCGAGGCCAAGGATGACACCGAGTGACTTCCTGCCCTGCCAGCTAGGTGATAGCCTGACAGCGGGATCTGCTCGGGGTCCATTATCAATACCATCGAGTGACTTCCAGCCCTGCCAGCTAGATGAGAGCCTGACAGCGGGATCTGCTCGAGGCCAAGGATGACACCGAGTGACTTCCTGCCCTGCCAGCTAGGTGAGAGCCTGACAGCGGGATCTGCTCGGGGTCCATACACATTTCATTTCTCAATGCAAGCTAGCTGTGACAGTACTTGAAGTGTTGAAGAATTTTATTATAATCAAAGTATTACTTACATGATTCAGGGGAAAAACGTTTTATGTCGTCACCACTCCAGGTGAGACTCAGGGTCTCGCCCTCTACATTTTGGAGTCGATAACCTCCCGATTTTAAAGCCTCCTTTACAATAAACGGTCCTTCCCAGCTGGGGTTGAGCTTCCCTATGGATGCCGACCTCCCTGTTGCATCCACCTTCTTTAACACAAAGTCTCCTTCCACGAACTGTTTGACTCTGACATTCTTGTCAAAGTACTTGGCCATCCTCCTTTTCACCTCTTCCTGTCGGATGGCGGAGAGGTCCCTCAGCTCCTCCACCATATCAAGGGAGAGCCTCAGCTCTTCCTCGTTCTCGGCCCGCCATTCTTCCCTACCTTCCTTGGCCGCAACAGCTCGAGGTGTTTGGACTTCGAATTCCACGGGGAGCACTGCTTCGCACCCATGAGAGAGTTTGAAGGGAGTCTCTCCGGTAGCTGTATTAGGGGTGGTTCTTAGCGCCCATAGGACCGCGGGGAGCTACTCCACCCAGCTCCCCTTCAAATTCTCCACTTTCTTCTTGAGGAGGTTGACGATGATCTTGTTTGCAGCCTCCACCTGCCCGTTGCTCCTGGGGTGATGGACCGAGGCGAACCTGAGGTCGATCCCGAGCGCCCGCAGAAACTGGTAAACTCTGCGCTGGCGAACTGAGGCCCATTGTCCGTGACGATGGCCTGGGGCAGCCCGTGGCGGCAGATGATCTCCCCCCCAAACAAAGTTCCTGAATACCTGGGAGGTCACCTTGGCCAGCGCCTTTACTTCCAACCACTTGGAGAAGTAATCGATCATTACCAGGAGGAACCTCCTCTGCCCACTGGCCTGGGGGAACGGCCCAACCAAATCCCTCCCCCAAATGGAGAAGGGCCAGGGGGCCGTGATACTTTTGAGTCGCTGGGCCGGCTGTAGCTGGAGGGGGGCAAACAGTTGGCACTTATGGCACCTTCTTGCGAACTCCGTTGCATCATGGCCCAGGGTGGGCCAGAAGTACCCATGCCTGATGATTCTTCCTTCCAGGGTCCGACTCCCGGAGTGGCTCCTGCACTCTCCGGAGTGGACTTCCTCCAAGATTCTTTGTACCTCCCCCTCGGCCACGCAACGAGCCAGCATCCCTGAGAGGGTCTTCCAGTACAGCTGCCCGTCCCGGAGGAGGTAGTACGCTAACTTGTACCTCAGCTTCTTCTTATCCGCCCCCTCCGGATACTCTCCCGTGGAAAGGAAAGTTACAACTGGGTCTATCCATGAAGTCTGTTGATCAATCTCCATGAGCTCCCCCTCTTCGATGGAGGGGCGGAATAGGTCGGTGATGGTACCCCCCACCTGGGGACCATGCTTTGCTAGTTGGTTGACCCGTTCGTTTTCTTCCCTAGGCACGTGTCGGATGGAGAAGGTTTGAAAAGTGCCTATGACCCCCTTCACTTTGGCTAAGTACAATCGTAGGGTAGGCTCCCTTGCCTCAAACTCCCCGTTGATCTGGGAAGCTACCACCATGGAGTCGATGAGGACCTCCACGTCCAACACCCCCAGCTCCCTGGCAAGGCGCAGTCCTGCTATCACGGCTTCATATTCGGCTTGATTGTTAGTGATGGGAAAGTGCACCACCACCGTCTGCTCAATTCTAGTTCCCTGAGGGCTTTCCAAGATCACCCCCACTCCTAGGGAATGCCTCCCTGAGGCGCCGTCTACCTTCATCTTCCAAGGAGCCGGACAGGTGAGCTCTTCCTCTGCCACTTCAATCACATAGTCGGCCATTGCTTGAGCTTTGATCGAGAGCCGCGGAATGAAGGAGACGTCGAACTCACTCAACTCCACCGACCACTTGGCCAGCCTGCCTGAATGCTCTACCCCCTCAAAGATGTTGCGGAGAGGATGGTCAGTCACCACTCGAATTGAGTGTGCCTGGAAGTAAGGTCGCAGCCTCCGGGCTGAGATGATCAGGGCGAAGTCCAGCTTCTCTAAAATCGGGTACCGGAGCTCGACCTTCCTCAGGACCCGGCTCACATAATAAATGGGGAGCTGCTTCTTCCCCTCTTCACGAACTAGGATGTAGCTCAAGGCCTCCGCCCCGACCCCGAGATATAAAAACAGGTCCTCCCCCTCCTTCGGCCCTTGGAGCAGCGGAGCCTGAGTCAACTGCATCTTAAGGGTCCGGAATGCCTCCTCGCACTCCTCGGTCCATTCGAACTTTAGACCACCTCTCAATGTTTTGAAGTAGGGGGAGCACTTCTCCCCTGTCCGGGAGAGGAACCTACTCAACCATGCCAGCTTCCCTGTCAGCCGTTGGACCTCCTTAGCATTCCGCGGTGATCCCAGCTCTAAGATAGCCTTGACCTTATCTGGATTCAGCTCGACCCCCGCAGGGGTGAGGAGGTGCCCCAAGAACTTTCCCCTGCTAGCCCCGAAGACACATTTTAGGGGGTTCAACCGCATCTTGTACTTGCGCAGGGTGGCAAAGGTCTCCTCTAGGTCCTGGAGGTGGGAGTCCACATCCCGACTTTTGATCATGAGGTCATCCACGTATACCTTCAAATTCCTCCCCTTTTGCTCCTTGAAGACCCTATCCATCATCTTCTGGTAGGTCGCCCCTGCATTCTTCAGCCCGAAGGGCATCATCTTGTAACAGTAGCATCCATCCCCTGTGATGAACGAGACATCCTTGATGTCTGGGGGTGTATCCTGATTTGATGATAACCTGAAAAAGCATCTAGAAAACTCATTACAGAAAAACCAACGGCTGAGTCAACCAGCGCGTCGATCCGAGGCAAAGGATAACAGTCCTTAGGACAAGCTTTATTAAGTAAAGAAAAATCGATACACATCCTCCACCGGCCGTCTCCCTTTTTGACCATGACCACATTGGAGACCCAACCGGGGTATTGGATCTCGGACACGAAGCCGGCCTTGAGGAGTTTTGCCACCTCCTCTCTGATGGGCTCTGCCAGCTTGTCCACAGTGGACCTCTTCTTTTGTTGAACGGGGCGTGTTCCCGGGTCCAAGTTGAGGCAGTGGAAAGCCTCATCCGCGTCAACCCCCGGCATCTCCGCGGCGTTCCAAGCGAAGATGTCTACATTCTTCTAGATGCACTCCAGCATCCTGCCTTGGTCTTCCGGGGTCAGCCCTCCGCTGACGCGGACCTTCTCCACCCTGCCTCCGCGGGTGAGCACCTCTAACTCCACCACCTCTTCCGCAGCCTCTAGCCTGGACTGCCCTCCCCATCCTTGAGAATCCCTCTCTTCCGAGACCGAGGTCTCCACTTCCACACCTTCTTCCACGGCCATCACTTCGGCCACCTCCTCCAGGTCTCCTCCTGCCGCCTCCTCTACAAAGTTCTCCATCTCCAGCTCCTCCCTTCTTTCTTCCTGCTCAGCTTCCTCCATCCTCCGCCCCATCTCCTCAGCTCCCTCCTGCCAAGAGATGGTGTTCACCGCAGTGACATAGCACTCCTGCGCCACCTTTGGGTCCCCCCTGACCCGGACCTGAATCCCCTCAACGTTGAAATTTAAGCATTGGTGGAAAGACGAGGGGACGCAGCGGAAGGCGCTGATAAGGGGCCTCCCGAAGATGGCATTGTAGCTGCTGGGGGCATCCATAATGACGAACCTGCAGTTCCTGGACCCCCCCCCCCAGTGTAACATGGAGGCCTACTCCTCCCTCCACTTCCTTCCTGTCCCCCGAAAACCCGAACAAGGGTCCGTCCGAGGCCAGCACCCTCTTCGCTTCTACCTTCATTGCTTCAAACGCCTTTTTGAAGATGACGTTGACGGAGCTCCTGTTGTCGACGAGGATCCGAGAGACGGTAAAATTCTCGATGGCTGAGTTGATGACCAGCGCATCACAGAATGGATCCTCGTGATCTGGCATGTCGCTCCTAGAGAAGGTGATCCTCTCCTCCGGGGGTGGGGTCTGGGATGTGGAGGCAACGTTCCGACTGTACATGGTGTGGAGACTCGCCTTTCGGGAAGCCTCGACCCCCCCCCCCCCCCCTCGTGGATCACTCTGATCCCTCCTCGGGTTCCGACATCCACCTGGTCTTCGCAACGATCCTCCTCCACCCGAGGCAGGACCTCCTCAATCCTCACTTCTTGTCGCCCCTGCTGTTGCTGCTGCTCCCTATTCCCTCTCATCTCGAGGAATTCTGGGCACGTGGCTGTTGCGTGCCCCTCCTCCTGATGGAAGTCGCAATAGGGCAACTCCACCCTAACTTCTCTCCTCCTCCTCCTTATTATCCTCCTCCTCGCTCCCAAGGCTATGGCCAAAGCCTCCTATTGATCGGGGAGCCGGGGCCTCTAGGCCTGCCTCCAGCCCAGGAGGTGGAACTGATCTTGCCCCCCTTGATAGCGATCCCTTCTGTGGTATCCCCTTTGTTCCCCCTGCCCCTGCCACTCAGGCCTCCAGCCCAGTCGACGGTCGGGCTCCTGACGCCCCCACCTCGGCTGCTGCTGCCACTGA
The DNA here is from genome assembly GCA_039583875.1 of Platanthera guangdongensis. Taxonomy (NCBI): domain Eukaryota; kingdom Viridiplantae; phylum Streptophyta; class Magnoliopsida; order Asparagales; family Orchidaceae; genus Platanthera; species Platanthera guangdongensis. The sequence continues at coordinate 125,610,771 of CM077155.1, read as the reverse complement.
AGCTGCCTCTGCTCCCTCTGTCGGGGCTCTCCTCTCCTTTCCTCCTGTCCTCTTCCTCCCTTCGAATCCTTCTCCTCCTCTATGGCCCACCTGGCTAGCTTCTGCGCAAACTCCGGGTTTGACGCCTCCCCGTCAACTTCTCTTGCCGCCCTCTCCATTAGCTCCTCATAGGAGAGGGGGGAACTATCTTCAGCTCCATTCTGAAGAACCCTTGCTGCAGGCCCAGGGTAAAGGCCATCATCAAACTATGGTCCGACATCTCTTGGGCCTGAGTAACCTCCTCCTGAAACCAATCCACGTAGCTCCCAAACGTCTCGTTCACCCCCTGCTTGATGTGGAACAGGGACTCTGACTCCTTCCTCTTCTTCGAGGTAGTGAACCTCAGCATGAACCCCCGACGCAGGTCCTCAAAGCAGTAGATGGAGCTGGCCGGTAGCTGATGGAAACACTCCCTTGCCTTCTCTCTGAGGGTGATAGCGAAGAGCCGGCACTTGAACCCGTCCGACATTTGCCGGATGGAGACTACATCCTCAAACCATTGAACATGCTGGACCGGGTCTCCATTCCCGGTGTAGTAGGACATCTCGGGTTCCCTAAACCCATCTAGAACTGGGGCTGAAGAGACCAACTCGCTGAAGGGGCTTCCTCCTCCCACTGGGCGAGTTGGCGAGTCTCGCGAGCCCAGCTCGCCGAACCGGCCTCAGCCTGCCGAGCCAGGGAAGAGCTCGCGCTCGGGGAGCTCGCACCCCGGGCCTTCCTCGGCCACTTCCTTCCCTGCTCGCCTGTCGGGGGCGTCCTCGCCCAAAGAGGGGGCAGCCGCGATCTGGACTGCTGGAGTCGAGCACTCGGCCCGCGTACCGAGTGCGAACTTGACGAGGCTCAGCACCTCATTCCTAAAATCTTCAAACATCCCCACCATGGCGAGAGGCGGGGGGGGGGGCGGCGAGTTTGGTCTGTCGGATCCCTGTCCTGTCATCGAATTCGCTAAAGCTTTTCTGCACTGACCACTCTCCACGCTCACCGCACCAAAAATGTTGAAACTGAAAATCGGTCTCCTGTGGAGTTCGACCCTTGGGGAAGGGGTGGTCTCGCGCCTACTTTACTCCTGCAAGAAAAACAACAGAAAACAAGAAAAGACCGACCCAAGGGCTCGGCGGGGAGGTCCCACCACACACCCGGAAGATCTCAGAGCGCTTCCCCTCCTTAGCAAGAGGCCGAGCTAAGGTACCCTCAGAAAGCACTTGAAAACTGGAGCAGGAAAGCACAGGAAGCGTGCCTTCTGGGGTACCCCTTGGGTCCTATTTATAGTTTTTGAAATCTGAACTGCCAATAACCAAAATAACTGACCTGAAATTACCAGAAAACCCTTTGTTGGGTCTGCCAACAGCCAAACTCCGCTGTTTTGAAGGGCTATATGCAGACCAGCGGGGGCAAAACAGTAAAAAGTACCTCACACATCCAGGCGAGCTGGGGAGCTTGATCAACTCGGCAGGTCCTGCTCGCCTGCTACTGCCGAGATGCGTTGCGAGAGCGCGAGGCAGGACAACGAGCTCGCCCATCCCTTGGTCGCCATCAGTTGTCCTGGGCTAGCTCGGCGAATGCCGAGCTCGGGGTCGACGATGGCTGATCTTTGGTCGACGAATGCCGAGATCTCGCCCACTCCCCTTAGCCCGATCTGCCTGGCTCCTAGCGGCCTTGCTCGCTGGACACGGGGTTGTACATATTAAATGCATTATATGATAACCCTCAGGACTCCACTGATGATGATGAGGATGCAGATGAGGACTCAGATGAAGAACCTAAGAAAAAGAAAGTTTCTAAGAAGAGGAAAGCTCCTCCACCTCCTGCTCCAAAGCCCAACCCAGCAAATGACACACCCTATTACATACTCCAGAAGATCACTCCTTACAAGGGCATGCCAGCTTGGATGTGGCTATCCAAAAATGAACAGAAAGAAAGGAAAAGAAGCAGAAGATATTCTCCTCCTCCACAAAGATTCAGGAAGGATCCTCCTCCACCTCCTCCTCTAGCTGCTGGTGCTTCAGGCACAACATCTCAAAAGTCTACCCAGTTTCAAACATACCGAAGACATCAAGGTAGATCTTCATCTTCAGGAAGCAGCCAGCAGAGATATTATTCATCTGACAAGCAGCACCAACAACAACAACAGCATCAACAACAAAAATAGCAACAACTCCCTGAACATCAAAAAGTTGAACGTTCTAACAGACCTGCTTCCCCTGTACCATTTGAAGATCCTGAAACAGCTACAACAGCAAGGATGGCCAGGTTCCAGGAACTGGTTGGCCTTTTCATGATCAACAAAGCTAGAGCTGAAGGGAAGGATACATCTGAATACACAATAATGTCCAAGTACAGGAAGGAAGAGTTGAACAGGTTTGCTAAAGCTAATAAATTTTTCAATGTTGATGACTATATGAAACTGCATCCAGAAGCAGTAGTGCTCAGGGCTACATCTCTAAAAATCATACGGGCTGCTGATTTGACTATGACAAAGGTGCAAGCTGCTGATCCCAACAGGAAAATCATATTCACTCAGTCTGGAGAAAAAGGCAAAGATGAGAGGAAAAAGGAGAAAAAGGAAAAGAAATGATACTTGAACTATCTTTAATATTTCTGAGTTAGTTTGAAAACTGTTTTTTATATTTCCTGATACAAAGCTTATTGTATATATATATCTGCTGCATATACTAATTTTTCCTACCAGATATATGTTTTCCTGCATTGTAAATTTTTGTTTCATTATGAGTCTGTAATTAGTGACCTCACCCAAATAGGGGTGATTGTTGGATCCCTAGTTTAATTTGGGCTAGGTTCACTAAGTTACAACATATATAGTCAGGGTCATGGTTATGTCTTAGAGTATAGGCCAAGTCCTTAGAGTTAACACTACATGGACCAGCCATCAAGAGACTGCATAAAGACTCAAGACTTAGAGAAATTTCAGAGACTCAGAAAATGAGTTCGACGTTCGTCGAACTCAGGTCGACGAAAGTCGTGCTCAGCTCGACGATCTCAGAGACAATTCTCTGAGCTGAGCTCGACGAACTTGGGACTCAGGTCGACGATTTATCGACACTACTTCAACATTTCAAGTACAGAATTTCTCTGAACTCCACTCGACGAACTTGGTATTCAGGTCGACAATCTATTGGTATTCTACTTTAACATCCTATTCCAGAAACAAGTAAATATTCTAAGTCTAGGATCATACTCCAGTCGACGAATTCACCTTCTCAGCTTGACGAACTTAGACCACATTACTGGCAAAGCTTATCTGCAGTTAGAATTTCTCAGGTCGACGAATCTAGTTCTTAGGTCGATGATTTCTGGCAACTCCACTTCAACACTTCATTCCAGAGATATCTAGAATATTCTAAGTCCAGAAACACTTTGCTGAACTCCAGTCTACGAACTTAGATTATCAGCTCGACGAACTTCATGCACAGAATTGGCAAGGTTCTGGAGAAAGCAGTTGTCTGTTCTGCGGTCGACGATCTTGGATCTCAGCTCGACGAATAACCATTATCAGATCGACAAATTTGACATCACAGCTCGACGAACTTTGGAGCCAGATTCATGAATTCTGTGAAGAACCAGACTTAGTTATTTTCATCCATCTGTCCTTATTCTATAACAAGAATTCCTGAGTAATCAATGCTAAAATATTCTCTGAATATTACCGTTAGAAGCAAACATTGATTACGGTCTTCATCAGGATTATTGGTTGTCGTTTTTCAATGGGACAGTTGGGGAAATCATTCAATGCAAAATATTCTCCAGGCCGTCAGCAATGAATGCAGAAGAATTTCAAATTTCAAAAGGAAGATAATATGGAAAATACAAAAAGGGATTTTCCATCTCTTTCTTACAGACAGACAGTCAGTTTGATAATCAAGGATCAAGAATCTTCTGTAGCTCGCTCTCGACAGCACTATGAGACAAAAAAAATAGAAAGCTGATACAGAAAAAGACGCCCTAACCAGAGAAAGAACATCGAGCTGAAGAAGAAGAAGAACAGTCAATCCAAATCAAGAGTCTTCTTCTGTCTTTTGTCAGGACTCTTCAAAGGACAACAAATCTTCTATCTGTCAAGAAGTTCCTGGAGTTCATCTGGTTAAAGCAACAGTTTGAAGGCCTATCACCCTGAATCAAAGCTCTAATTTCCTAAACCATTCTACATCTCATGGGGAGCCTTTGCTAACATCAAATCCACAAAAGTCTTCTCAGTTGTATTGTGAGAAAGAGAAGACAAAATCAATCTCTCATCCCCCACTGTATAAAGGGTTCTTAACTCCCTTCAAAAGTTATTCCTGCTTGTAAGTCACCTGACCACAAGACTTGAGGTTTGGTTTTTGAGCACCTGATCAAAAGCTCATTGGTTTCAGGCACCTGATCAAAAATCTGAGTGGATTCCTACCAGGGTGGTAGAAGAGTCGATGTACCCAAGTTGGGGAACCACTATAAATTTCTTGTGTTGTCTGGTTGCTCTTTTCTTTTATTTCTTGATGTGGCTATGCTAGTTAGGATAGCTGTGTTAGTATTTAATTAGTTTATATTCTACAGCACTTGTGGTAGATTAACTGAACTTAGGATAGTTTAATTCATAAGTTTTATTTATAGAAAAAAGTTGTAAAGTTTTGCAAAGATAGTCTATTCACCCCCCCCCCCCCCTCTAGAGTATTCATGATCTAACACCTCACTTTCATAAAGGTTCAGCTCTCTCTTCTTCACAGCAATAATGATGTAGAATCTTTGGCTTATGCTGGAAGCAACTTGCAGATCAGCTTCTCTGCACCTTTCTGAACCGAGCCAACTACTCAGCTCTATCTTCTTCTTCACAGCTCCCCAAGAGAATGTTCTTTAGAATTTGTTGGCTGGATCTGTGAAGCACATGCAGCAAGGGTCGGACCATAGTTGTTGTCTCTTTCTCAGTGAATAACCCTGAGCATGTTAGCTGGTGCAGATTAATATGGCACCAGTAATTTTATTGTTGAAGAAGTTGATCTCAGCAGCTAACTTGATCTGCCTCTAGACTTGCTTGCCTTGGGCTCTCTATTCTTCAGCCACACCCACAATAATGGCGATTGTGAATAACTACTGTAACAACAAACTTTATCTGTAAAGAGCATTTTTTTTATTTATTGTAACCCAACTGCTCTTTTAGCAGAGGGTCCCACTCCATTAATATTGGCTGCATACTTGCTTTAAAGCCCAAATGACGTACAGTAGGCCTGCGGCGCCTTTTGTCATGTAATGTGGCATTGTCGCTAACAATTTGAATATTGTTGACTTTTTGACTTGCTGACATCAACACCTGAAGACTTAGTCAAAATTCAAACATCAGTAGTATAAGCATTGAGTGAGTGAGCTTCACTCAATGCCAAAGTACTTAGATAGTTTTACTGTCTCTTGGCATTAAGTGAGTTACCTTCACTCAATGCCAAACTACTTAGAATAAAAAATCTATTTCTAAGCGTTGACAGCGTTGAGTGAGTAATGCACACTCAACGCTTCTTGCCTTAATAATTTATGCAGTCTCTTCTGCATGCATGGTGTTGAGAGTGTTGAGTGAACATACTTCACTCAACGCCTTGTGTCTTAACCAGATTCTACATTTTAGGCATTAAGAGCATTAAGTGAACATCCCTCACTCAACGCGATCTCCCCTAGCCATTTCAGCTTCTTCAGCAACTTAAGCGTTGAGAGCGTTGAGTGAGCATGCCTCACTCAACGCTTTATGCTTTAACTAATTATGTATAAATGCGTTGAGGGCGTTGAGTGAGCACGCCTCACTCAACGCTTTCTTCCTTAGCCAGATTTTCTATTTTTGAGTTCGACAAACTCAAAACTCAGTTCGATGAATAAGTAAAAAACTAAGTTCGACGAATTTAGAGTTCAGCTTGACGAACAAGTGGAAGCTTAGATCGACGGACTCATGACTTAGTTCGACGAACTCTGAACTCAGTTTGACGAAATTGGACTTAGTCAAATTTCTAAAACTCCGAGCTTAGTTCGACGAGCAATTAGCTCAGCTCGACGAACTCTGAACTCAGTTCGACGAATTTGGACTTAGCCACTTTTTAGCTCATTTCTCTTTCGGCTTAGACTTTTATTAGCCTGACTCACAACCTTTTGTTGTATGGCGTTGATTGAGTTAACTACTCTCAATGCCTGTAGACTTAGCCACATTATAAGCTTGCCACTTCATGCCTTTGACTGAACAGGCTATACTCAGCATTATAAGTCATTTTGCATTGAGTGAATGAACCTCACTCAATGCCTGTGGACTTGGACAGTTTTCTGTCTTTCCACCACTTAGGTAAGAACTTACCTGACTTAGCCACTCGGGCTATCTGTCCCATCATTGCTACTAGGACATCATGCAATCATTAAACTTGAACACAAGTTAGATAACCAGATGTGTATGCATTGTTTGTTAGGCCTTTTTCAAATCAGGACACTAGGATCAATGGATCCAACAATCTCCCCCTATTTGAAGAAGTCAAAACCTAAGCCAATGGATACACTAACACACTTTATGTTATATATACAAAACATATAATCACAACATAAATCAGCAAAATCATAGACATGGCAAATGATGTAACAGATAAGTCAATCATAACAACTGATGAGTCAGACAAATCATAAGTATAGCAAATGATTGTTCTATTAAATCATATATGTAATTAATGTTTGTGCAATTAAACAAAGTATTACATCCCTAAGCCCTGTAAGTATAACCTGAAACTTTTCAAGTTTCAGGTTCCGTTATCATAATCCCACTGCTTCTGGATTTCTTTGTCAGCTTGTCTTCAGCTCCAGCTATCTTCTTTCCTATCTTATCAGCTTCATCAGCAGCCTGAGCCTTAGTAGCTCAAGCTTCATCTTCAGCTTTATCCTTTTGTCTCTAAAAATAGTTGAAGGGCTTGGGGAAGTATTTAGATGGTTCCACAGCATCAGGAGTGGGAAGATTTGTCTTTTTGTTCCTCCAGAAAATCCTTCTTTATGTGCCTCTCTTTTCCATCTTATCCCATTTGGTCTTACTATACCATTTACCTCTATCTAATTTCTTATTCTTAACCTGATCCCAAGTAAGCAAGATGATGGATCTGGACTCTAGGCTCCATTGCTCGAAATCAAGTCATTTTCCATTTCTTCATTGTATTTTCTCTTTCTCATCCTGACTTCTTCTTCTGTTTCAGCCGTTTCAGCAGTCATTTCTCGTCTGTAGTGCCTAGTCTACAGTGAGGCTGAAGGAAGGAATTTCAGTAGCATTGGATTGCACTCCCCACTGATTACCAGCACAGTCATAATCTTCTATATACATCCCATACTCTTGATTATCTTGAGCAGGTTCTCTGTTCAAAGTTTCTAGCACTTAAGCAGGCATCATTGGGATATTGTCATATTGCACTGGCTCTAATCCCAATGGGCCTCTCACAACATTTGTTGCCCAGACCATATTTTCAGTATTGGTCCTTATGTCTTCTCTCTCCTCCTTTTTGGCTTCTTCAATTAAAGTTTTGGTCTGGGAGCTGCTTGTTTTGCCTCTTTCTACTTCTAGGTAGTTTACTCTAGCAGTGACATGATTCTTAACTTCCAATATGTGTTCATCAAGCATCTTGGTGCAGATGTACATTTTTGTGAAGATTTCACTGTTCTGTTCACTTCTCAGAATTTTATCATTTTCATGGATTGTCACATAATTTTTGGCCTGAATCATTTGATTTTCAATGATAATAGCAATGTTCTGGCCTGACACATCCAGCTTCTCCATTGTATAGTCTACAACTCCAGCAGCTCTTGTGAAGAATTTGACTATTTCTCCTTTCAACAGATTAAGTTCAAACCTTATAGATTTGATCTCAGTTGCAAGATCATTTCTAACATCCTTGAGGGCATCATATACATAATTTTGTAGTGTCCTCCTTTGCTCATCCAGCAAACCCTTTAGCTGGGCTAAGACAGTTGGTGGCAGCTGATCAACTCTGATAGATGTGCCCTCATATAGAGCTTCTTGTACAGGCTTGCTCCCTATTTCTTGAGCTGTGTCATTTTCAGGATATGGTGAGGAGTAAGCTTTCTCATGACTGTATTCCGCTTTCTCAGATTCTGAGGAAACTAAATCATGTACTTTATGAGCAAGGAGATCAGATGGTATCTCCCCCTCAACCTCTAACATACTTTCATTTGCATGCAGTCAGCAACAATAGCAGCAAACTCTTTATCAGCTGTAGCAGACAGTACCACAATTGGAGGAACTTTTAGTTGCTCCCCTACAAATAATACATCATGCATTATCGCTTGCATCATTTGCTCCCCCTCAATTGGAGTATTCCTTTCCTCGGCACTTGGAATTTCTAAGACTTTATCTTGTAGTTCCTCATCTTCAGACATAACAGTCTCTTTGTCTGAGGCTCCTTTGATCTCCCCCTCACTCTGAGGCCTAGGAGCATCATCATTATTAGACATAGACATATGCATATCTATATCTTCCACTCTGGAGGCATATTCCTCCATTCTTGCAGATATTCTGTCAACTCCTTCCTTTGCAATAGATTCAGCTAACTTAGCAGCATGCTTATCAACTTCAGGAACAATGTCTGACTCTAGTCTGCTTGGATGACTAAGAGGGGTAAGATCAGAAGAGGCAGATACCTAAATATTCATGTCCCTCCTGGACTCTTCAGCTGATGAAGATAGTTCAGGATTATGAGGCTCTTCTTCCTCAGATGAGCTGCTAGAGCAGCTGGGCTCAGTAGCAACAATTCTCTTTCCTTTCCTTTCCACAGCTTCTGGACCACGGGGCTGAAGGACCCTGTCCCATTTCTCAAGCAATCTGATATCCATTCTTCTCATGTGGTGTATTCTTGCATTGAACTTCAGATTCAGAATTTCTGGGACTATTTCTCGCAGATATAGTGAAAGGATTCTCCCCAAATTTGGTTCAGCCATGCAGTCCACTATTCTTTCAAACATCACTCTTCCCCAATCAGTTCTCTTGGACAATATGACCCTAGCCATTAGTTCAAACATCATCTTTGAAATTTTGTCATGGGAGCATGTTTTGCATATCAGAGTTTTCCTAATGATATCAGGTAGAAACGTACCTCTCAGGTTAAGTTCTTTCCTTAGAATTGATCTGGTGGTGTGCTTGGAAAGTCCACACCATTTCTTTATCAATTTTACATAATCCAGCAATAACACTTCTTCGTCCTCAGTTGCATAGAGCTTTGGTAACTACAGAGCCTTGTTGAGCCTTCTGGGAGTAATCTTGATCTTCTTCCTACTTACTATGGTCTTAACTTTACCTGCCGAAGCATCTGCTTCGGTGTTTGCGAACAACTCTAGCACTTCCCTCTTCCACATAATACAGGGTTCCATCAGGACGAAAGCTAGGTCAGATTTATGTAAAAGATTAAGCACCTCCTGAACTTCTTCTGGAGCATCAACAAATCCATTGTGAACCACCTCTGCTCCTTCGAAGAGGAAATTTGGTCCCTTGGGCGCCATTTCACCGGAGAATTTGAGAAGGCTAGCGAAAACGGCTTTTTGTCGATTCAGCGAATATGGGCGGGAGAGGGTAAGGAACAGTGACTTGGCTTATTGCACAAGCACTTCTGTTTATAGGTATTCCTAAAAAGAAGGCAGAAAGTTACTAATCTATTTTGTTGATTATTCTTGATAAATGGCCAGGATTAAAACCCGACACATATCTACAGGCCGTCTTTTCTACAATTTTTGTTGAGTAAGCTTGTTTTGCTCAACATATATTTTCTTTAGTAATTAAATTTTCAACTAACCCCTAACTGTGTTGGCCTTACATGCAGGGGTAAGTGTTGAAGCCAGGAAAAATCCCAACCTCAGAATTCTGACCAAAGCCGTCTAAGGTTACAGGCTCAAAAGCTAGATCAGACGGCAAAGATGGCTAGAACGAAGGAACAGGTCAAACAGGACCCCAGATGTTGCGGCAGGAAGGTCCCACCACGTAACCGGATGCTCGAAAGGAGCAGCCCCTTCTCAACCAAAGATGGTCGAATTGGGTACGAGGGAAACTAGCTGGCGAGGTCGCAAGGTCGCGACTAACTCTCTAAGGAAAAGGAATCCAAAGATTTAGCTAGTATCCCGAAACTGAAGCGCGAGAGTATACTGCCGAGGATTTCCAGTGCTCCACCTCGTACCCCTGGGGTCCTATTAATAGGGAAATGCAAGGGGAGGGGGGTCATATTTATACCCCACCCCCCTGGCGACTAGGAGACTTCCAAAGGAACTCACACAGGCTGGGCGAGTATCTCGCCTAGTCGCCTACCTGGCGAGTATGCGAGGGGAGCTCGCCTATACTCTCCCAGGCCTTCCGCGATCTTGAGTGCTGACTTTGACTCCTGCCTTGACTTGTTGACCTTGACTTCTGCTGACCTGGTTGTGGTAGGGTCCACTCTCGACGAATACGGGTTGTACACAATCTCCGCTCTTTCTGAGCGACATTGGAGCTTGGAAAGAAACATTCAACACTTATTCAGTGAGCTGCTCTGCCGAGTATCTGGGTTGCTCGCCTCTTGTGACTGCCTGCCAATCTCTATAAATAGGGGGGTAGTTCTTTAGCCGGATCTCCAAAACTCGCGCATAATGTCGGACGCTGTGAAGTTTCTTCATGATAGTCTCGCCGCGCTGACTGGTGCAATCGGCATCGCTAAGCCAAAACGGCCGCGTGAGGAGGATGTCGTTGCCGACTTACCCCCCCCCCCCCCCCCCTCAAGAAGAAAAAGATTAAAAAGTCCAAGAAGAAATACGTCTCTGGTGACGGTAGCTCGCTGCCACCTCTTTCCCAAACCGCGGCTTCCACCAGCAACCCCGTGCGCTCTGCAAGCACGCAACAGTTGCTCAGCGACCTGGGTCTCGACGACATCCCCAATGTCGTCGTCTCTGATGCGAGCTTTCTCCACTCGCTCGACATCCCAGAGCTCGCCACGACTCTGGCCCCGGAACTCGCCTCCACTCCGGTGCCGCAGCAGGTTGAAGTCGTCGACCTGCCAGGTTGTCATTTCTGCCGAGATGCTTCTTGTTTTGATGGTCGTTTCTACTGCTTGCTAACTTGACCATAATACTCGCAGATTCTCCCTCGGGGGGGGGGGGGGGGGGGGCGGGCGCGGTTCTGAATGTCTCCCCATTGAGCTCGGTGCCGCTGGTCGCCCTTCCTGCCGGGAGATAAGTACAGACCGCGTACACGGTGCGGATCAATATCGGCGTCAAAAGGATAGTTGAGGCCTCGGTTCCTTCGGCGAGCAAGGAACCGTTGTCGAAGAATCCTCCGCCGAGGAAGACGACCATGGCGAGCAGGGATCCTTTGCCGAAGGACCCTCAGTCCAAGAATGATCCGCCGGTGAGCAAGGGTCTCCCGGCGAGTTCTGGGCTGCCTGCGAGGAGTTCTGCTCTGCCCGCCGCGAGTTCTGGACTGCTTCCGGTGAGGTCTTCTCTGCCTGAGGCGAGCTCCTCGCTACCCCCGCCGTCGCCTCTTACAAACGTCGCCACCATCCAGTCAGTGAACGTATCTTTGCCACCGCCGCCTCTGGTCGCGCCTTCTAAAGTCGCCACAACGCGACTTCCTCTGCCTCCTCCGCTGAAGAATCCCCAGCCACCAGCGAGTTCGTCGCTTCCTACACCTCCCTCACATCCCGCTGTCAGTAAGCCGGTCAAGCCGCGGCCGAGCTACTTCCCGCCAAGAGGAGCGGATTCTGGACAAGGGGGCGCGGGCAAGGCAAGGCGGCCGAGCACGCTGGTGGGCCATCTTCAAGCCAGCGAGATGAGCCAACTCGCGGATCCTCTCCTCGCCGATCTAGATCTCCTCGCTGATCTAGGTCTCCTCGCAGCGGTATGTAACGCTATTGATGTCATATAGGGCGGCTAAATATCTTGTCTAATCTGGCGACTTTCATTTGCTGTCAGATCGGTCGGCGACTCCAGGGGCGGCCTTCATCGATGTCATGGGGTTACCGGGCATAGAATATCGTCGTGCTGCTGCTCGCGCCTACCTGGAGCTGGAGAGCAAGTTTGTCCAGCTAGCGATCTGCGAGCCTCATTGCCGAATATCATCGCTGGAAGTGCGGATGGAGAAGACGGAAGAGCTCAAGAGTACGCTGGAGAGCTATGAATCTCGCTTCCACATGGTAAAGGAGAATGATCGTCAGCTGGCGATTAACAACCATAGCCTCTAGCTCGTCCTTGACGAGGTTGCCGGCATTCGCGTGAGTATGGGCTCTGTCGGCCGGTTGAAGAGGATGGAGGAGCAGTTGTGGCTCGGCGATGATGCAATGGCGATGGCGACAGAGCACTTCCGGTGAGCGCGCGAGATGGGTTGGGTCGGGCGACATCCTCATCCCCCAGAGAGGCCTAATCCTTAGAATTTTTCTAGAATTGTTTCTTTTTCTTTTATTTGGAACTCGCCAAGTGCGACTTGATGAAAATTTTCTGATTTTGTAATAAGCGAGCTTCGATCTCGCACCATTATTTATTTTTTACTGTCTTCAATGTTTGTATGATATCTTGTCTGGATTGTGCCGAGTTTGTTATGCAGGTCACGATCATGCTTTATCTGTTATGTGCGACCTACGCGACGGAGTCAGCTTCCTTGCTTAGTGTGCGACTTGGTTTGATACTCGTTGTAAGGATGATATACCCCCCCTAGCGCCTATAAATAGAGGGGGTAGGTAGGACATAAGTACGTTGTTGCGCTTTTGACCCCCTAGCTCGCGAGTATCCTTTCCTTCTTGCGTGCTGTGATCTTGCATTACTCCTCGCTATTCCTTCTTCTCCACTTTAAAACTCGCAAGATGGTTGGGGACGACGCCAGTGCTCGCCGCCAAGCCCATGCTGCCAACTTTGCGGATGCGGCTTTCAAGAAGTCGATCACCACCGAGCGCGACTTAGCGAACTTTAGGGAAAGGCTCCTCCCCGAGGGATACTCGGCCAGGCTCCCGAGCCGTAGCGAGCGACTCAACACCTTCATTGAGGGCGCGCTTGTCCATCCCCTTCGCCATTTTGACGCCGGTCTGCGACTTCCACTATGGCCGGAGTATTGCGATATTCTCCGATACTTCGGCATAGTCCCCGCGCAAATCAACCCCAACGGCGTTGCCATCATCATGGGGTTCCTTTGCTATCTGCGCGAGGAGAGGATCATCTTCGATCTCTCCGTCTTTCGCAAAATATTCGCCTTCACCGCGACTGCCGAGGGCGTGGTCTATTTCAGCAGCCATGTCTGCAGCCTGGTGGGGACGGCGAATAGAGTACATCGGTGGAGCGAGATGTTAGTCGTCGTCGAGGGCGACTTTGGTGACTTCAAGGGAAGGCCGCACTAGCCTGCTGATGTCGCCTTCCTTCCACCGATACTGTAGGGTGCGCACGAGCAACTCGTCGAATCGTTCCGAGTTCGCCGGTTCGATGTTATATTTTGGTGGGTAAACGTCAATACGCTGTTCGAGGTCCATTACAATGAAGGTAAATCTTAGCAAGGAACGTCGGTTGCATACTCATCGCGATAGTTGTTTGTTTACATTACTCGGCCTTTTGCAGAGCCAAACGAGCTCCCGGCGAGGCCGCTCCCTCCAGCCAAAGAAGTCACCACCTCGCTTTTTAAGCCCCACTCGCCGGCTGATATCGGCGAGAAGAAGAAACTCGCCAAGGACAAAGGTAAAGCCAGGTCGCCGGGCCCCGCGACCAAGAAACAGAAGGTGTCGTCGCCACGTCTTGACGACCAGGACTCGGCGCTCCATGCTCGGCTTCCCCACTTCCACCCTAATTTCAACCTGGGGCTGGATGCGGTGGATGCCTATGGTTGCCCGTTGGTGACCTGGGCGGCGGACGAGCATCTGGTGACGCTGAGCACCAACCTCCCCTCCTGGGCGGAGGAAGGGGAGGACAAGGGGGAGGCCTTTGCCGTCCTCCATGTGATATATGGGCGAGGCGACGCCGAGTCCATGCTGGATCTTAGCGAGGAGGAACTCGCCCAGCAGGCGGCCTGCTCGCTCGCACGAGCCGTTGAACTAAATCATTTCGCGGCGAGGAGGATGATGGAGGGGACAAAAGCCTTGAAGATCGTCAGTAAGAAGGCGATCGATCTCGGCATGGAGTCAACTCGCTGGCGAGATTATGAGGTAAATCGCCTCTACGCGCGATGTCAATGTAGCCATGCGTGCTTCTTTGGCTGACTCCGTTCTTTGTCGCAGGCTGCCGAGATGGAAACCGCCAAAAAGCTCTCCGAGTATGAGGCAGAACTCGGCAAGTCTCGGGCTGATCTGGAGGCAGCCCAAATCTGCAGAGCCGAGATGGAATCAAGTCTGGCCATTTTAGAAGCTGGCGTGAGTTCCTCTGCTCCTCAGCCGCGGCCGGAGGACAATCCTCACTATGCTATCAAGCGATCTCGCATTTTGTGGGAGGAGCGGTCGTCGGTTCGCCGTAAGATAGCCCGCACGGCAGGTAACGTCGTCCTTGAGAGGCTGAGGATTACCGGGAAGCTCGACGAGGGGGATAAGGTGTTCACTATTGACGAACTCATCCCTGAGCTACTTGCCGAGACAGTCTCGCCAGATCGCCTGCCTTCACCATCGTCGGGCTCTGGCAGCAGCGGCAGCAGTGACAGTAGCAGCGACAGTGGCAGCGGCGAGGAAGAGGACGCCGACATTGGAGATGAGGAATATCGGCCTGATACTGGCGACGATGAGTCCTAGTTGCTCGCTGATATTCCTCATACTCACATGATAGCCGTCGGAGAATTTTTGTAACCAACAGTAACATGTAAAATTTTTGAAACTCGTAAAATTTTTGAAACATTAATACAAGTTTGAATTACCACATTGCCGGCAGAGAATTTTCCTTCTCGCATGCTTGTTGATTGATGATAATCGCAAGGCTCATAGGCTCGGGGAGAACGAGTGCTCGCGACGGTTACTCGCACGTCGATATTGTTGATAATCGCTTAGTTGATACTCGCACGACCGTATTCGCTCTTCATAACTCACACCCCGGCACTCGCCCGTAACTACTCGCTATGCCATACTCGCGCTTTGCCATGTCAAACTCGCACATTCGCCGATGTCTGCGTACATACTCGCCACAATGCTGCTCGCATCGTCATGCCGAGAAACTTGATCTAACTCGAGGAGGTCGTTGACCAATACACAGGAGAGGGGCTCATGCAAAGATTTGAACTTAATAGGACCTGCCACTCGAGGACTTGAGTATTTGTTGGAGTCGACAGCTCTCAGGAGCCTTGCTCGACCGGAGTGGTGTAGGTCGACTCGGGGAGACAAGTAGTCGGTCTGTAGGAGAGGAGCTCGTACAGAGGTCTCGGACTACGGTATCACTCCAGCGAAGAACTCGATCTCACTCGAGGAGGTCTGTGGCCAATATACAGGAGAGGAGCTCGTGCAGAGACTTGGACTTACGGGGACCTACCACTCGAGGACTTGAACATTGTTGGAGTCGACAGCTCTCAGGAGCCTTGCTCAACTGGAGTGGTGTAGGTCGACTTGGGGAGGCAAGTAGTCGGTCTGTAGGAGAGGAGCTCGTACAGAGGTCTCAGACTACGGTATCACTCCAGCGAGGAACTCGATCTCACTCGAGGAGGTCTGCAGCCAATATGCAGGAGAGGAGCTCGTGCAGGGACTTGGACTTACGAGGACCTACCACTCGAGGACTTGAACATTGTTGGAGTCGACAGCTCTCAGGAGCCTTGCTCAACTGTAGTGGTGTAGGTCGACTCGGGGAGGCAAGTAGTCGGTCTGCAGGAGAGGAGCTCGTACAGAGGTCTCAGACTACGGTATCACTCCAGCGAGGAACTCGATCTCATTCGAGGAGGTCTACGGCCAATATGCAGGAGAGGAGCTCGTGCAGGGACTTGGACTTACGGGGACCTGCCACTCGAGGACTTGAGTATTGTTGTTATCGACAGCTCTCAGGAGCCTTGCTCAACTGGAGTGATGTAGGTCGACTCGGGGAGGCAAGTAGTCGGTCTGCACGAGAGGAGCTCGTACAGAGGTCTTGGACTACGACATCACTCCAGCGAGGAACTCGATCTCACTCGAGGAGGTCTGCGGCCAATATGCAGGAGAGGAGCTTGTGCAGGGACTTAAACTTACGGGGACCTACCACTCGAGGACTTGAACATTGTTGGAGTAGACAGCTCTCAGGAGGCTTGCTCAACTGGAGTGGTGTAGGTCGACTCGGGGAGGAAAGTAGTCGATCTGCAGGAGAGGAGCTCGTACAGAGGTCTCGGACTACGACATCACTCCAGCGAGGAACTCGATCTCACTCGAGGAGTTCTGCGGCCAATATGCAGGAGAGGAGCACATGCAGGGACTTGGACTTACGGGGACCTGCCACTCGAGGACTTGAACATTGTTTCCCGCTGCTTTAAGAATTTGAGAATGATTAAGCGCATTTATATCTTAGAGGGAGAAGAAAACAGAAATCGAATGACGATCTTGTCGACGTCGAGTTGGGAGGTTGGCGTCCAACCCTGTTCCTGATAGTTCTTCCAGTCGGAGGAGAGATGCAATCGGGGGTAGCTAGGCCGACATGCAAGGGGGGAGCTGATCTCGACCGTCAGTGCAGGGGTCCGGTCTTACAAGGGCGCTTATATCCCGAGGCATCGTCCTATATTCCGAACTGGGCTATCCACGAGAAACAGGTCGAAGGCACGTTTCCCAATCCAACCGCTGTGATCGCTCTCAGCTCTGCCGACTGGCTATAAGCGCAAATGCAAGAGCGAGGGGTTATGTCTCTCCGAGGGTCCTCCAGGACGCACTCGTAACTAACATATTCTCTTGGGCCTATTATGGCTCCCTGGCTATTAGAGGGAAAGCCTGGCTAGGTTGATCCTTCTTCAAATCCGAGAGGTTGGGGTCCAGACCTGTTCCCGCTAGTTCCTCCAGTCGGAGGAGAGATGCAGTCAGGGGTAGCTTGGCTGACATGCAAGGGGGGAGCTGATCTCGGCCGTTAATGCAGGGGTCCAGTCTTACAAGGACGCTTATATCCCGAGGCATCGTCCCATCGTCCGGCGGTTCTGAATGTCTCCCCATTGAGCTCGGTGTCGCTGGTCGCCCTTCCTGCCGGGAGATAAGTACAGACCGCGTACACGGTGCGGATCAATATCGGCGTCAAAAGGATAGTTGAGGCCTCGGTTCCTTCGGCGAGCAAGGAACCGTTGTCGAAGAATCCTCCGCCAAGGAAGACGACCATGGCGAGCAGGGATCCTTTGCCGAAGGACCCTCAGTCCAAGAATGATCCGCCGGTGAGCAAGGGTCTCCTGGCGAGTTCTGGGCTGCCTGCGAGGAGTTCTGCTCTGCCCACCGCGAGTTCTGGACTGCTTCCGGTGAGGTCTTCTCTGCCTGAGGCGAGCTCCTCGCTACCCCCGCCGTCGCCTCTTTCAAACGTCGCCACCATCCAGTCAGTGAACGTATCTTTGCCACCGCCGCCTCTGGTCGCGCCTTCTAAAGTCGCCACAACACGACTTCCTCTGCCTCCTCCGCTGAAGAATCCCCAGCCACCAGCGAGTTCGTCGCTTCCTACACCTCCCTCACATCCCGCTATTAGTAAGCTGGTCAAGCCGCGGCCGAGCTACTTCCCACCAAGAGGAGCGGATTCTGGACAAGGGGGCGCGGGAAAGGCAAGGCGGCCGAGCACGCTGGTGGGCCATCTTCAAGCCAGCGAGATGAGCCAACTCGCGGATCCTCTCCTCGCCGATCTAGATCTCCTCGCTGATCTAGGTCTCCTCGCAGCGGTATGTAACGCTATTGATGTCATATAGGGCGGCTAAATATCTTGTCTAATCTGGCGACTTTCATTTGCTGTCAGATCGGTCAGTGACTCCAGGGGCGGCCTTCATCGATGTCATGGGGTTACCGGGCATAGAATATCGTCGTGATGTTGCTCGCGCCTACCTGGAGCTGGAGAGCAAGTTTGTCCAGCTAGCGATCTGCGAGCCTCATTGCCGAATATCATCGCTGGAAGTGCGGATGGAGAAGACGGAAGAGCTCAAGAGTACGCTGGAGAGCTATGAATCCCGCTTCCACATGGTAAAGGAGAATGATCGTCAGCTGGCGATTAACAACCATAGCCTCTAGCTCGTCCTTGACGAGGTTGCCGGCATTCGCGTGAGTATGGGCTCTGTCGGCCGGTTGACGAGGATGGAGGAGCAGTTGTGGCTCGGCGATGATGCAATGGCGATGGCGACAGAGCACTTCCGGTGAGCGCGCGAGATGGGTTGGGTCGGGCGACATCCTCATCCCCCAGAGAGGCCTAATCCTTAGAATTTTTTCTAGAATTGTTTCTTTTTCTTTTATTTGGAACTCGCCAAGTGCGACTTGATGAAAATTTTCTGATTTTGTAATAAGCGAGCTTCGATCTCACACCATTATTTTTTTTTACTGTCTTCAATGTTTGTATGATATCTTGTCTGGATTGTGCCGAGTTTGTTATGCAGGTCACGATCATGCTTTATCTGTTATGTGCGACCTACGCGACGGAGTCAGCTTCCTTGCTTAGTGCGCGACTTGGTTTGATACTCGCCGTAAGGATGATATACCCCCCCCCCCCCCCCCCCCCGGGCGCCTATAAATAGAGGGGGTAGGTAGGACATAAGTACGTTGTTGCGCTTTTGACCCCCTAGCTCGCGAGTATCCTTTCCTTCTTGCGTGTTGTGATCTTGCATTACTCCTCGCTATTCCTTCTTCTCCACTTTAAAACTCGCAAGATGGTTGGGGACGACGCCAGTGCTCGCCGCCAAGCCCATGCTGCCAACTTTGCGGATGCGGCTTTCAAGAAGTCGATCACCACCGAGAGCGACTTAGCGAACTTTAGGGAAAGGCTCCTCCCCGAGGGATACTCGGCCAGGCTCCCGAGCCGTTGCGAGCGACTCAACACCTTCATTGAGGGCGCGCTTGTCCATCCCCTTCGCCATTTTGACGTCGGTCTGTGACTTCCACTATGGCCGGAGTATTGCGATATTCTCCAATACTTCGACATAGTCCCCGCGCAAATCAACCCCAACGGCGTTGCCATCATCATGGGGTTCCTTTGCTATCTGCGCGAGGAGAGGATCATCTTCGATCTCTCCGTCTTTCGCAAAATATTCGCCTTCACCGCGACTGCCGAGGGCGTGGTCTATTTCAGCAGCCATGTCTGCAGCCTGGTGGGGACGGCGAATAGAGTACATCGGTGGAGCGAGATGTTAGTCGTCGTCGAGGGCGACTTTGGTGACTTCAAGGGAAGGCCGCACTAGCCTGCTGATGTCGCCTTCCTTCCACCGATACTGTAGGGTGCGCGCGAGCAACTCGTCGAATCGTTCCGAGGTCGCCGGTTCGATGTTATCTTTTGACGGCTAAACGTCAATACGCTGTTCGAGGTCCATTACAATGAAGGTAAATCTTAGCAAGGAACGTCGGTTGCATACTCGTCGCGATAGTTGTTTGTTTACATTACTCGGCCTTTTGCAGAGCCAAACGAGCTCCCGGCGAGGCCGCTCCCTCCAGCCAAAGAAGTCACCACCTCGCTTTTTAAGCCCCACTCGCCGGCTGATATCGGCGAGAAGAAGAAACTCGCCAAGGACAAAGGTAAAGCCAGGTCGCCGGGCCCCGCGACCAAGAAACAGAAGGTGTCGTCGCCACGTCTTGACGACCAGGACTCGGCGCTCCATGCTCGGCTTCCCCACTTCCACCCTAATTTCAACCTGGGGCTGGATGCGGTGGATGCCTATGGTTGCCCGTTGGTTACCTGGGCGGCGAACGAGCATCTGGTGACGCTGAGCACCAACCTCCCCTCCTGGGCGGAGGAAGGGGAGGACAAGGGGGAGGCCTTTGCCGTCCTCCATGTGATATATGGGCGAGGCGACGCCGAGTCCATGCTGGATCTTAGCGAGGAGGAACTCGCCCAGCAGGCGGCCTGCTCGCTCGCACGAGCCGTTGAACTAAATCATTTCGCGGCGAGGAGGATGATGGAGGG
Organism: Platanthera guangdongensis; assembly: GCA_039583875.1. NCBI lineage: Eukaryota > Viridiplantae > Streptophyta > Magnoliopsida > Asparagales > Orchidaceae > Platanthera > Platanthera guangdongensis. The sequence continues at coordinate 125,590,749 of CM077155.1, read as the reverse complement.
GACAAAAGCCTTGAAGATCGTCAGTAAGAAGGCGATCGATCTCGGCATGGAGTCAACTCGCTGGCGAGATTATGAGGTAAATCGCCTCTACGCGCGATGTCAATGTAGCCATGCGTGCTTCTTTGGCTGACTCCGTTCTTTGTCGCAGGCTGCCGAGATGGAAACCGCCAAAAAGCTCTCCGAGTATGAGGCAGAACTCGGCAAGTCTCGGGCTGATCTGGAGGCAGCCCAAATCTGCACAGCCGAGATGGAATCTCGTCTGGCCATTTTAGAAGCTGGCGTGAGTTCCTCTGCTCCTCAGCCGCGGCCGGAGGACAATCCTCACTATGCTATCAAGCGATCTCGCATTTTGTGGGAGGAGCGGTCGTCGGTTCGCCGTAAGATAGCCCGCACGGCAGGCAACGTCGTCCTCGAGAGGCTGAGGATTACCGGGAAGCTCGATGAGGGGGAGAAGGTGTTCACTATTGACGAACTCATCCCTGAGCTACTTGCCGAGACAGTCTCGCCAGATCGCCTGCCTTCACCATCGTCGGGCTCTGGCAGCAGCGGCAGCAGTGACAGCAGCAGCGACAGTGGCAGCGGCGAGGAGGAAAGTAATGAAAGCGGCGAGGAAGAGGACGCCGACATTGGAGATGAGGAATATCGGCCTGATACTGGCGACGATGAGTCCTAGTTGCTCGCTGATATTCCTCATACTCACATGATAGCCGTCGGAGAATTTTTGTAACCAACAGTAACATGTAAAATTTTTGAAACTCGTAAAATTTTTGAAACATTAATACAAGTTTGAATTACCACATTGCCGGCAGAGAATTTTCCTTCTCGCATGCTTGTTGATTGATGATAATCGCAAGGCTCATAGGCTCGGGGAGAATGAGTGCTCGCGACGGTTACTCGCACGTCGATATTGTTGATAATCGCTTAGTTGATACTCGCACGACCGTATTCGCTCTTCATAACTCACACCCCGGCACTCGCCCGTAACTACTCGCTATGCCATACTCGCGCTTTGCCATGTGAAACTCGCACATTTGCCGATGTCTGCGTACATACTCGCCACAATGATGCTCGCATCGTCATGCCGAGAAACTTGATCTAACTCGAGGAGGTCGTTGACCAATACACAGGAGAGGGGCTCATGCAAAGATTTGAACTTAATAGGACCTGCCACTCGAGGACTTGAGTATTTGTTGGAGTCGACAGCTCTCAGGAGCCTTGCTCGACCGGAGTGGTGTAGGTCGACTCGGGGAGACAAGTAGTCGGTCTGTAGGAGAGGAGCTCGTACAGAGGTCTCGGACTACGGTATCACTCCAGCGAAGAACTCGATCTCACTCGAGGAGGTCTGTGGCCAATATACAGGAGAGGAGCTCGTGCAGAGACTTGGACTTACGGGCCGTACCACTCGAGGACTTGAACATTGTTGGAGTCGACAGCTCTCAGGAGCCTTGCTCAACTGGAGTGGTGTAGGTCGACTTGGGGAGGCAAGTAGTCGGTCTGTAGGAGAGGAGCTCGTACAGAGGTCTCAGACTACGGTATCACTCCAGCGAGGAACTCGATCTCACTCGAGGAGGTCTGCAGCCAATATGCAGGAGAGGAGCTCGTGCAGGGACTTGGACTTACGAGGACCTACCACTCGAGGACTTGAACATTGTTGGAGTCGACAGCTCTCAGGAGCCTTGCTCAACTGTAGTGGTGTAGGTCGACTCGGGGAGGCAAGTAGTCGGTCTGCAGGAGAGGAGCTCGTACAGAGGTCTCAGACTATGGTATCACTCCAGCGAGGAACTCGATCTCATTCGAGGAGGTCTACGGCCAATATGCAGGAGAGGAGCTCGTGCAGGGACTTGGACTTACGGGGACCTGCCACTCGAGGACTTGAGTATTGTTGTTATCGACAGCTCTCAGGAGCCTTGCTCAACTGGAGTGATGTAGGTCGACTCGGGGAGGCAAGTAGTCGGTCTGCACGAGAGGAGCTCGTACAGAGGTCTTGGACTACGACATCACTCCAGCGAGGAACTCGATCTCACTCGAGGAGGTCTGCGGCCAATATGCAGGAGAGGAGCTTGTGCAGGGACTTAGACTTAAGGGGACCTACCACTCGAGGACTTGAACATTGTTGGAGTAGACAGCTCTCAGGAGGCTTGCTCAACTGGAGTGGTGTAGGTCGACTCGGGGAGGAAAGTAGTCGATTTGCAGGAGAGGAGCTCGTACAGAGGTCTCGGACTACGACATCACTCCAGCGAGGAACTCGATCTCACTCGAGGAGTTCTGCGGCCAATATACAGGAGAGGAGCACATGCAGGGACTTGGACTTACGGGGACCTGCCACTCGAGGACTTAAACATTGTTTCCCGCTGCTTCAAGAATTTGAGAATGATTAAGCGCATCTATATCTTAGAGGGAGAAGAAAACAGAAATCGAATGACGATCTTGTCGACGTCGAGTTGGGAGGTTGGCGTCCAACCCTGTTCCTGATAGTTCTTCCAGTCGGAGGAGAGATGCAATCGGGGGTAGCTAGGCCGACATGCAAGGGGGGAGCTGATCTCGACCGTCAGTGCAGGGGTCCGGTCTTATAAGGGCGCTTATATCCCGAGGCATCGTCCTATATTCCGAACTAGGCTATCCACGAGAAACAGGTCGAAGGCACGTTTCCCAATCCAACCGCCGTGATCGCTCTCAGCTCTGCCGACTGGCTATAAGCGCAAATGCAAGAGCGAGGGGTTATGTCTCTCCGAGGGTCCTCCAGGACGCACTCGTAACTAACATATTCTCTTGGGCCTATTATGGCTCCCTGGCTATTAGAGGGAAAGCCTGGCTAGGTTGATCCTTCTTCAAATCCGAGAGGTTGGGGTCCAGACCTGTTCCCGCTAGTTCCTCCAGTCGGAGGAGAGATGCAGTCAGGGGTAGCTTGGCTGACATGCAAGGGGGGAGCTGATCTCGGCCGTTAATGCAGGGGTCCAGTCTTACAAGGACGCTTATATCCCGAGGCATCGTCCCATCGTCCGAACTGGGCTATCCAGGGGGAACGAGTTGATGGCCAGCTTCTCGGATTGATCTTGAAGCAAAACCTCGAGTTCTTAGAAAACTTGCGATAAAAAACAAGATGAACATAAGAAGAATAGCTGTCATTGCATATATGTAAAAGTATGTACAAACAGAATACATCATTGGCCGCTAAGGATAGAACCTTTTTAGGTCATCCCCGCTCCAAGTACCTCCCAGCTGCTCTCCAACCTGATCCTGGAGATAATAGCCCCCGGTGGCCAAGGCTTCCTGGACAATGAAGGGACCTTCCCAATTTGGATACAGCTTGCCCACTGTTGCTCCTCTTCCTGCGGCATCCACCTTCTTCATAACCAGATCTCTGGAGAGAAAATGCTTTAGGCGGCCATTTTTATCGAAGTGCTTCGCCATGCGCCGCTTGATCCCCTCTTGGCGAACGGAGGCCAAGTCACGAAGCTCTTCCACGAAATCCAGTGAGAGTCTTTGTACGTCCTCATTCTCCAAGCGCCACTCTTCGCCACCATCTCCAGCTGCTATAACTCTCGGGCTTCGAACCTCGAATTCCACTGGGATGAGTGCCTCGGACCCGTGGGATAACTTGAAAGGAGTTTCCCCCGTGGCCGAGTTTAGAGTTGTCCTCAAAGCCCAGAGAACCGAGGGGAGCTGCTCCGCCCAGTTGCCTTTCAAGTTGGTGACTTTCTTATTTAGAAGGTTGATAATCAACTTGTTGGTGGTTTCCACCTGTCCGTTGCTGCGAGGATGATGCACAGAGGCGAATCGAAGATCCGTCCCTAGCTACTTGCAGAAGTCCTCTAACTCTAAGCTGGCGAACTGCGGCCCGTTGTTGGTGATGATGGCCAGAGGAATCCCGAACCTGCATGCAATTTCCCCCCAAATGAAGTTCTTCACGATCTGCGACGTGGTCTTGGCTAAGGCATTTGCCTCGATCCACTTGGAGAAGTAGTCGATCATGACAAGCATGAACTTCCTCTAACCGCTGGCCTGAGGAAGGGGTCGATCAAGTCCATTCCCCAGATGACGAAGGGCCATGGAGCAGTGATCGAGCGAAGGTGTTGAGCTGGCTGTAGTTGAAGAGGCGCGAAGAGCTGGCACTGGAGGCACTTTTTGGAGAAGGCCTCCGCATCCTTCCTAATGGTGGGCCAGAAGTACCCATGCCTTAGAATTCTTTGCTCAAGGGTGCGAGTTCCCGAGTGACTGCCGCACTCTCCTGAGTGTATCTCCTCCAGGATACGAGTTATTTCAATCTCTGACAGGCACCGAACCAGAGGACCTGAGATGGTTTTGCGCTAGAGTTCCCCTTCTTGAAGTAAATAGTAGGCGGCTTTGTAGCGAAACTTCCTCTTGTCTCCTTCGCTGGTAGGTATCTGACCCGTTGTTAGAAAAGAAACGAACGGATCCCTCTAATATGCCCTCTGCTCGATCTCCATCATCTCCCCTTCCTCGATGGATGGTCGGAAAAGTTCAGTCACGATCCCTCTAGCCCGGGGACCGTATTTGGCAAGATAGTCTGCTTCTGAATTCTCCTCTTGGGGCACGTGCTCGACGAAGAAAGATTGAAATCCCCCGATCAGACCCTTCACTTTGATCAAGTACCGCTGTAAAATCGGATCGTTCACCTCGAACTCGCCTCTGATCTGGGAAGCCACTACCATCGAGTCGGTGAAGGCCTTTATGTCTCGAATCCCCAACTCCTTGGCTAGACGCAAGCCGGCCACCATGGCTTCATACTCCGCCTGATTGTTGTTAACTGGGAAGAGGATCTCGACTGCTTGCTCGATCCTGGTTCCCTGAGGGCTTACGAGCATGACTCCGGCTCCCACGGAATATCTGCCCGAAGCCCCATCCACAAACATCTTCCAGGACACCGTGCTAGAAGAGCCTTCCTCTCCCTCCACCTCGGCCGAGAAGTCGGCAAGGAAATCTGCCACCGCCTACGCCTTGATTGCTACCCTTGGAGAGTAAGAAATATCGAACTCGCTAAGCTCTACCGCCCACTTTGTCAGCCTGTCAGAGTGCTCCACTCCATCCAGGATACTCCGTAGAGGATGATCGGAGACAACCCTGATGGAGTGAGCTTGAAAATACGGACGGAGTCTTCGAGCCGAAACCACCAAAGCGAACACCAGCTTCTCCAAGATAGGGTACCTCGTCTCCGCCTGCCGCAGAACTCTACTAACATAGTAGATTGGAAGCTGTCTCTTGCCTTCCTCTCCGACTAGCACGGAGCTAACCGCTTCCGCCCCGACTCCCAAATAGAGAAGGAGATCCTCGTTACCCTACGGCCCCTAGAGGAGAGGAGCTTGGGTTAGCTGTTGCTTGATCTTTCCGAAAGCCTCCTCGCAGTCCCCCGTCCACTCAAACTTCTGGTTTTCCCGAAGGGTCTTGAAGAACGGAGAGCACTTCTCCCCTACCTTGGACAAAAAACGGCTGAGGCCTGCCAGCCTTCCAGTCAGCCTTTGAACTTCCTTAGGATCCCTTGGCGATGCCATCTCCAGAATGGCCTTCACCTTGTTTGGATTAGGTTCCACCCCCTGGAGTGAGGAGGTGACCTAGAAATTTTCCCCTTCCTGCACCGTAGACGCACTTGGCCGGATTGAGTCGTATCTTGTACTTCCTCAGGGTAGCAAAGGTCTCCACCAGATCCGTTATATGCTCTGCGACGCTTTTGCTCTTGACGAGGAGGTCATCTACGTAAACCTCCAAGTTCCTCCCCTTCTGCCCCTTGAAGAATTGATCCATCATCCTCTGGTAAGTGGCGTCTGTATTTGAAAGTCCACCTAGTGTCAACAAAGTTCACCTATGGGGCGGGAATAGGTGACGTGCAACGCTTTGCGGAATTTACGACGGTACCTGCACAATAAAAATAAAAAGCACAGCACACAGAATACACGGGCAATTTATAGTGGTTCCCCGACTTGGGTACATCCACTTTCCCCCTTCGACCTATCTCCCAACAAGGGACGACTTGGTCACTTCTCCAACAGGATTGAAATCCAATCCTTGCACTATCGGAAGGAACCCTTCCACACGTAGGAGTCAACACTCCACAAACTGGGTTGCACCCAACCCTTACACCACGGAACAATCGTTCCTTTACAATAAAAGTAAAATAGAATGTACACGAGATACAAACTTCGTTTGGAGACTACGGTGTTCCTCTTCGTTAGACGACGTGTTCGTGAAGTCAACGAAGAGTCTACAACCCTAGATCTCTCTTGGAGAGGATCTCCCCGGAACCGGCGGCGGTAATACAAACGGCGGCTTGGTTCGGGATCGGCGGCGACGACGATGTGCGGCTGCACTTCTTTAGAGATCCAAACTTCGTAGCGAAGCTAGCTAGGTCTACCAACGGTCACACTAGGATCAATCGTCTCGATCGATTCAGATGGGGAAGACTTTCCCGATCTACAAATCGAGAGACAAGAGATCTCCGGTTAGACACGTGAGACGCTGAGCTTAGCTAGGCTTCTATCGACCGGAGATCTGGAAGAAAACACGATCACGACCGGCGATCTACACTCTCGCGCGGCGACGGAGGCGGCGGCGGAAACTCGCGAACTAGGTCAAGTCGCGGCTCAGCTTTGTGTTTCTTTTTCCGTCCTTCTTACTGTTCAAAAATACCTGTGTATTTATACACTGTAGATACTAACAATATGACCGTTGTGGGTCCCACAAGTAGAAACCCGAAATCCGGTTCAAAATAGTCCAGCGGCAGAATCCGGTCCAGCAGCATCCAGAGAAAACGCCAAGTAAAATTCGTCGAGAATCATTGGTGATTCTCGACGAATCGGCGAGAATCAGTTAACGATTCTCGACGTTTCGTCGAGAATCACTAGTGATTCTCGACGATTCCCTTGTTGATTCTCAACGATTTTCACTTGGTATTCATGACCTGCTCAGCGACGGGTTCGGCGAGAATCATCAGTGATTCTCGCCGAATCTAACTTGGCACCATTTTGAGGTAGCCGTTGGAGTCGGCGAGAATCACTAGTGATTCTCGACGGTTCGGCGAGAATCACTTGGTGATTCTCGTCGACTTTTACTTAGACGAATTTTCGTCTTTCCACCCAAGAGCTGTCCCTTGACCCATCCTTGCTCCTTGTCTTCTCTTGCATAAACACGGCCATGTACTTGAAAGTAAGTGCACTCCAATAGAGAGAGTACACGTAGGCCAACACACTGATCTGCTCAACGAGGGATTACGTCGTGCAGACCCGTGTATATTGACCTACTGCACCCTGACATTGGTGTGCACTTAGCGTGGAAGAACTGCAAGCACAACTTAAGAAGTTTCATCAAATACATTGTGAATTCATCTTAGCCTGACAGGTGGCTTCCTCAAATCCAGGTGATTGTGCATACAATACCCAACAATCTCCCCCTATTTGACGAAGCCAAAACCCTACTAGCTAAGATGAATAACACTAATCAAATAATAAAAAAAGGCATTCAGAAGTTAAACATGCAGCACAAGAGAATATAAACAAACAGATCAAGACTTGAGTCATTCACATATTCAAATACAAATGTAATATATATATATATATATATATATATATATATATATATATATATATATATATATATATATATATATAATCTCAGAATTGTTCATATCATAACAACAAGCATTAAATGTTCTTAGGTGAGATGACAAGCTACAAGTTGTTGACTATATTTCCTTAGCTAAGTCATCCTTGAGTTTTGCGCCAAGAACTTCTTCCTTTGTCTCTCCATGTACTCTTTAGGCTTCGGGTAATATCTGGGAGGAGGAACTTTATCTGCATTCGTGTTGTTTCTGAAGAAGATGTTTCGTTTCGCTTCATACGTCTTATGCATCTCCCATTCATACTGGCTGTATACCTCCTTTCGATTGATTTCCCCCTGTTCCTGTAGCCAGAAGGTGTCCAAGATGATATTCTTTGAAACTGGACTCCACTTTTCATTTCTTACTTCCTCCTCACTCAGTCGAGTTCTCTTTTCAGCCTGTGTCTCCTTGGAGGTCCCTTCTTGAGCTTTTCGCTTGCCCCTGGCTTTTGCTAGGGCCTCTTGGTCAAACATGCTCATCAGTTTAGCTTTGGAAATAGCCCTAGCATCAGCTTCACTTATGGGAACATCTGCAGCACTTGCACCTATTCCCTCAGCAGCACTTACTCCCGCAGCAGCCATAGAAGTCTCACGAGCATGAATACCTGCAGGATTGTCAGGCAAAACGACGCCTAACGCTCCTAACGCCTGTTGGAGCATCCACCAGCAGCTCTCATAGACGTACTTGTTTGACTGTTCGAAGTTATTGATCATGACTTCTCGTAGTTCAGCCATCTTAGCAATGTAGTCCTTCTCCCCCTTTTGGCTTCGACAGCGATGAAGTTTGCATAGGAGTGTAGAGAGTCATCAATATGCTTGGTGGTCCGGGAGAATTCAGTGACCAAGGCCTGCTGATTTGCGTTGAGAGTGACCATATTACCGTCAAACTTTTGAATGTTGTTTGCGACAACATGAGCGTTCTGATTTACTACAGCAAGAGTGTCGGTGGTCTTCTTCAATTCGGCCATAAGAAGTGTGACAGCTTCGCCGGCCGCGGTATACTTCTCTTCAAATTTCTTGTCCATCACGTCAAGTTTATGGTTGATCTCCACCATATTCTTGAGCATGAGATTTTCAGATTTCTTAATTCTGTGCAGCAGTTTATTCTGAGCTTCATCAAAGGAGGCTTTGAGTTCATTCACAATGCCCTGAATGATATTTACAGTGTGAGTGGCTAGCTCATCTCGTAATGAAGAGCCGAAGGCACTTGTGGGCCTTGCCCTTCAGCAGACGCATCTGTAGAGGTGGATACAAGCACAGTCTCTAATGGAGGAATGCTGGCGGCCTCTGTAGATTTATCTGACTCCCCCTCCACTGGTGCATGCTTGTCAGATGGAGGTTCAAAAAGATCCGGAGCCTCCAATACTTCATGTCCCTCATTCCCGTCTTCCTCTCCGTCATCATCCAAGAAATCATCTATATCAGCAGCATCTTCCAACTCGTTGTCAGCAGTCTCCAGTCCAGTAGCTTTGGCTCCTTGCTCGTTTCGATTCGGGCCTCCCCATTTTCCAGCTCAGGTTCACTCCCTTCGTGTAGATCTGCCACAGCATCTCTGGCCAGCTGGGAGATGTCAGATACTATATCAGTATGAGGGGTAGAGGCTCCCCCTCGATTCCTGCAGTCAAAGTATCAGGAATTTCACTAGGGGTGACTGCTGGAGATACTCCCTATTGTTCTTCCACTGCAGTCGGCCCAATACGCCTCTCCCATCGATCAAACACACTTGAATCCATCTTCTTCAAGTAGTGGAGAGGGACACCTTTACTCATGTCAAACTTGTCTTCATTTAGCTGATTTAGATATAGACTTATGATGCGGCCAAAACTCGGAGAGCCCAAGGTGTCCTTAATCTTCTCAAACAGCAACTCCCCCCAGTTGAACCTTTTACGGCAGACAACAACTATCAGGATCTTGAACATATCCGCTGAGATATGGTCATGAGAGTCTGGCTTGCAGATGAGCACCTTTCCAATTATGTCAGACAGGAGCTTCCCTTCTTCATTCATATCCTTTCTCTTTATTGACCGAGTTCCTCGTGGGAGACCGTAGAATAAGAGAGTTCTGGTTTTTGTCATCGTCCTCCAGATAGTCCTCATGCTCCGAGCTAGAAAGCTGCAGGAAGTGAGTCAGCTTGCTGGCAGACAGCTTGACCTTTGCCCCAACCACCTTGCTTTTGATCAGTGAGTCGCCATTTCGGAGTCTTGCGGTGGCGAAGAACTCCAGCACCTCTTTGTCCAAGATTTTGCAAGGGTGCTCCAGGACGAATGTTAGCCCAGCCTCTTCCAGCATCAGAATGATGTTGCGGAATTCGTCAGAGGCATGAGAGAACCCAGTTCGAACAAGCTCGCAACTAGAGACCAAACCAGCAGTTGTCCTTGGAGCCATTTGATCTAGGGAGAGAAGCTCTATTCTACGCTTAATCAAAAATCAAAAAGGAAGCGATACTAGTGATCAAGTCCAAGTGAGGTGAGGGGATACCTAGCGGTGTAGACGGTGAGTTAGTTCGAGCGGAGAAGAATCGAAGCTGGGAGAGATCGTCGGTGAGAGCTTCGGCGGGATTCTTGCGGGAGACCTTCGATGGAGACCGATTCGGCGAGCTTTCCTGCAGGAGTCGGCGAGTTGCCCTTCTGGTAAGTTTCCCTTGTGGCGGTGAGTTGTGTGGGAGTCGGTGAGTTGCCCCTCGGCGAGTTTCCGTCGGAGAAGGAGAGAGTTCCCTGCGGAGAGAGTCGGCGAGATTCGGCGTGCTTCCGCGAGTCGGTGGGAATGGGAAGAGTCGGCGGTAGAAATCTAGTGTCTCCTGCGAAGTTCGGCGGGATGCGTACAGTGTCTCCTGCGAAGGTCGGCAGGATTCGTATAGTGTGCGGGGATTCTTATAGTGTCTCCTGGGATTCTTACGGTTTTCGTTTGTCTAGGTTAATTTGAAAGTCTTCTAACTATATAGATACTCCTGAAAGTCAAGCTATTAGGGTTTGAGCCGGCTTTTCCATACACACATTGAGCCAGTGGAATTAATTTAACGACGTAAGTTAATTTGAAAGTCTTCCAACGACGTATCTTTGTTAGTTTTCAGTGGGTTAATTTACGCCTGCAGATGTTAGTTCTCGAATCTACCAGTGGAAGTTCCGATAACTCTTTAATGATGTATCTAAGGTTTATATTCATCGTGTTACCCTATCCTTGGATGTGCATACAAACACGTATATATAAAGATGTATCTGTATATAAAGATATATATATATATATGTAACTGTCAGTGGAAAACGACTCAAGTCTTGGAACTGATCATGAGTACCTGGGATTTTGAGAGTCATCGTTTAGTCCCACAGGTAGAACATATTAGGAGCTCAATGTGAGTATGCTCAAGTTGATATCACATCTGTTATAGCAGACGCTTGTTCCAATTAAGTCTTGAGCCACCTACTGTCTGGTTCCCATCATATTCACGGGAATCTAGACTACCCTGCAAGAAAGAATTACTTTACCTTAGGAACCCAAATCATATTGGTCCTAGGTTCCTGTTAGCAGAAGCACGCAACTGCTTCCCTTCAGAAAACCTGTCAGGAAGACGAACTCTGTCCCGTGAATGTGGATAAGCCCTTGCGGTTGGCACAGAGGGGTTGTGCCAACAGTCGATGGCAAAGTGCCCCACTTTGCCACAGCACCAACATGGGTGAATGTTGTATCGTCGTTTCGACCTGATCTAGTGACTGAGGTAGTCACGGTCCTAGGTCTAACCGGGATAGAGAATGATCGCCTCACAAAATTTTCTCTTCCATCGTGACACGTGGAAGGGTGGAAGGAATGCATGTTGTGAGCGTCATGAGGCCGGGAAGGTGGTGCCATTCTTTCAGGCATCCTCCTTCCTGAGGCCTCATGAAAACTTACACCATGACTTCTAACCTGCCTATCCTGTGTCCTTAGGTGGTGAGAAGTCGTCTGTGAGCGGGGACATGCAGATTCGCACCGAGTTGGGGCAGTGACAGTGAATACAAAGGGCTCAGAATGAGCCTTAGGTATTCTCTCATGGGTGGCCACGACGGCCCTTGCACTACGGGTGTCTCCACATGGGGACAGATCACCCTTGCAGTGACCACGACTATTCCTGTGGTCATACCTGAATGCATGATGAGTTGCCTTCCTGCTTGGAGTGGGGGGTCGGAATACCGTTTCCCCATTTCTCCACGAACTGATAATCCGGGAGATCCACCCGTTTTCTTGTTTTCTCTTTATAGCATCAACCTTGGAAAAGTTTGATATTATTCTTTTCTCATTCTCTAGACTACTCTTTAGAGCTGAGATCTTAGAGTCCTTGACCTTGTTGGACGCCAATTGGAGAACCAACAAGATCTTTAGTCGAGCAATCTCTTGAGCTTGCTCCTCAACAAGTAGGTTGCTTTCCTGAAGGGCTCTCTTCAGGGAATCAGAATTTTCTGGAGGAGAGCAGTTCCTGTCTTCAGAAAGTTCAAAAGATTTGGGGCAGGATGAAGAAGTTACCTGCTCTTCTGTGTTATTGTCATTAGAGCCAGTGACCAATGTTTCATCCTCATCAGAGCAGCTTTCCTCACTGGCCTCGTCAGTCTCTGACACGGACACTGGAGCTCTGATGTTGTCCGAGTGATCCATGCCTTCATCTTCAGAGGTGAGGACCCCCACATAGGCTTCATCCTCTGCTTGACTGCAGATTTCAGCTTTCTCTGACCCCCCCCCCATCAACTCTGAGATCATCACTCACATAGATTTAGCAGTCCGGCATTTTTCCAATCTAGAGCGAGAGGCTTCAGACCAGATATCCAAGATAATTTGACGAATTCTCTCGTCCAAGTTAAATAGTGACAGTTCCGTCTCTCACATCTCAGCAATGTACATGGGCACTTGGATCCCAGAGTCGGAGGTCTTCATGGGAATAAATGGACCCTCTTCCAGGATGAAAGATGCTCGAGGATCGATAGCATCAAGGTGAAATGACACTCTCATTCTCCAGATGGGATAATAATCCTTTGTGCAAGCGGGGAGTTTGAGTGGCGATATCTCATAATCCAGCTCCATGCTTTTGACACTGGTGGCAGGATTCTACTCAAGGTGTTAACCTTTTTGATGACCAACCTGGCTCTGATACCACTTGAAAGTCCACCTAGTGTCAACAAAGTTCACCTATGGGGGGGAATAGGTGACGTGCAACGCTTTTGCGGAATTTACGACGGTACCTGCACAATAAAAATAAAAAGCACAGCACACAGAATACACAGGCAATTTATAGTGGTTCCCCGACTTGGGTACATCCACTTTCCCCATTCGACCTATCTCCCAACAAGGGACGACTCGGTCACTTCTCCAACAGGACTGAAATCCAATCCTTGCACTATCGGAAGGAACCCTTCCACACGTAGGAGTCAACACTCACACAAACCGGGTTGCACCCAACCCTTACACCACGGAACAATCGTTCCTTTACAATAAAAGTAAAATAGAATGTACACGAGATACAAACTTCGTTTGGAGACTACGGTGTTCCTCTTCGTTAGACGACGTGTTCATGAAGTCAACGAAGAGTCTACAACCCTAGATCTCTCTTGGAGAGGATCTCCCGGAACCGGTGGCGGCAATACAAACGGCGGCTTGGTTCAGGATCGACGGCGACGACGATGTGCGGCTGCACTTCTTTAGAGATCCAAACTTCGTAGCGAAGCTAGCTAGGTCTACCAACGGTCACACTAGGATCAATCGTCTCGATCGATGCGGATGGGGAAGACTTTCCCGATCTACAAATCGAGAGACAAGAGATCTCCGGTTAGACACGTGAGACGCTGAGCTTAGCTAGGCTTCTATCGACCGGAGATCTGTAAGAAAACACGATCACGACCGGCGATCTACACTCTCGCGCGGCGACGGAGGCGGCGGCGGAAACTCGCGAACTAGGTCAAGTCGCGGCTCAGCTTTGTGTTTCTTTTTCCGTCCTTCTCACTGTTCAAAAATACTCGTGTATTTATACACTGTAGATACTAACAATATGACCGTTGTGGGTCCCACAACTAGAAACCCGAAATCCGGTTCAAAATACTCCAGCGGCAGAATCCGGTCCAGCAGCATCCAGAGAAAACGCCAAGTAAAATTCGTCGAGAATCATTGGTGATTCTCGACGAATCGGCGAGAATCAGTTAACGATTCTCGACGATTCGTCGAGAATCACTAGTGATTCTCGACGATTCCCTTGTTGATTCTCAACGATTTTCACTTGGTATTCATGACCTGCTCAGCGACGGGTTCGGCGAGAATCATCAGTGATTCTCGCCGAATCTAACTTGGCACCATTTTGAGGTAGCTGGTTGGAGTCGGCGAGAATCACTAATGATTCTCGACGATTCGGCGAGAATCACTAGTGATTCTCGCCGAATCGGCGAGAATCACTTGGTGATTCTCGTCGACTTTTACTTAGACGAATTTTCGTCTTTCCACCCAAGAGCTGTCCCTTGACCCATCCTTGCTCCTTGTCTTCTCTTGCATAAACACGGCCCTGCACTTGAAAGTAAGTGCACTCCAATAGAGAGAGTACACGTAGGCCAAGACACTGATCTGCTCAACGAGGGATTACGTCATGCAGACCCGTGTATATTGACCTACTGCACCCTGACATTGGTGTGCACTTAGCGTGGAAGAACTGCAAGCACAACTTAAGAAGTTTCATCAAATACATTGTGAATTCATCTTAGCCTGACAGGTGGCTTCCTCAAATCCAGGTGATTGTGGATACAATACCCAACACATTCTTGAGCCCGAAGGGCATCATCTTGTAGTTATAGCAGTCGTCGCTGGTTATGAAAGAGATGTACCGGCAGTCGGGGGGATGCATCCGGATCTGGTGATATCCTGAAAAAGCATCAAGAAAACTCATCACAGGAAACCCAACGGCAAAATCAACCAGCGCGTCGATTTGAGGCAAGGGGTAGCAATCCTTCGGGCAAGCTTTATTCAACATTGAAAAATCGATACATAAACGACAGCCTCCTCCAGGCTTTTTCACAATTACAACATTGGAGACCCAGCCTGGATACTGGATCTCTGAGACAAACCCGGCCTTCAGCAGCTTCTCCACCTCTTCCCTGATCGGCTCGGCCAGCATGGCGGCGCTCTTCCTCTGCTTTTGTCGAACTGGGGCCGCCGCGGGATCCAGGTTGAGTCGATGACAAGCAACATCGGCATCCACCCCCGGCATCTCGACGACGCTCCATGCAAAGACATCAACGTTGTCCTGCAAGCAAGCAGCCATCTCCATCTTCCCCCCAAGCGGCAAGGATCCTCCCACCTTCAGCAGTCCCGGTTCTCCCCCTCGAGAGATCACCTATATCTCCTCCATCTCTCAGTAGCACACACCTCTTTTTCCTTCTCCAGCAACTCCTCCAGCTTCTCCACGTCACCCATCCAGCTGATGGTGCTGACGACATTCAAGTAGCACTCCCTTGACGCCTTGGGATCTCCCCTGATCCCGATCTCCACATCTCTGCAGCAGTACTTCAGGCACTGGTGATAAGACGACGGAACGGCCCTGAAGTAGTTGATAAGAGGCCGCCCGAAGATGGTGTTGTAACCACTCGGCGCGTCGACGATGATGAAGCCGCATCGGATCGAAGTCCCACCGAGCGTAACCAGCAGTTCCACTGCTCCCTCCACCTCTTTCTTCTCTCCTGAGAAGCCAAAGAGCGGTCCATCTGCAGCTTGGACCCGGGATGCTTCCACCTGAAGCCCGACGAAGGTTCTCTTGAAGATGACGTTCACCGAGCTACTGTTGTCCGCGAGGATTCGGTCGACGGTGAAGTCCTCGATGGCGGCTTGAATGACCAAGGCATCATGGAAGGGGTTCTCATTCCCCAACATATCTTCCTCCGAGAAGGTGATCTCCATTGATCTCCATTTAATGGCGGTGGGGCCTGCGACGTTGAAGCGACGTTCTTCCGATAGATTTGGTGAAGACTTCCCTTGCGGGAAGCTCCAAGCCCGGCCCCTCCATTGATCACACCTACATGCCCACCTCCTAGGCCATGTATTACTTCCCCACGAGTCCCCAGATCGACTCGGTCCTCGTTCCTCCTCCTTGCTGGAGCTTGGAATTCCACTTGCCCCACCGCGGCCTCCTGCCTCTGTTGCTCTCTTTCCGCCGCTCCTGCCTCCAGCCTCCTCCTTGCTTCCCAAAACTCGGGGCAAGCCAAGGTCTCGTGCCCCTCTACCCGATGAATATCGCAGTAAAGGGGAATCGCCGCCTCCTGGCGCATCGCTCGATGTTCCATCAGACGCCGCTTGTTGTCTTGGCGAGCGATGACCATTGTCTCCCTTCTTCCTCCTCCTCGACCTCCCTCCTGCCGATTTCCATTCCTCCTCTCTTCCTGATACTGCTGCCTTGCTGGTCTCCATTGGGGGCGATTCTCTTTCCGCTATCTCCCCATCCAGCCTCGCTAAAAAGTCTTTGTTTTTCTCCTCCCCTCGAACAAAAGTGTTCGCCTTCTCTATCATTTCTTCAAAAGATCTCGGGGGGTTGGACCCCAAATTCAGACTGAACAAACCTTGCTTCAACCCGAACTTGAGGGCCACCATCAAGGTAAAACTGTCCACCTCCTCCACCTCCAAAATCTCCTCTTGTAAACGGTCAATATAGTGCCCCAAACTCTCGTGTTGCCCCTGGATGATCTTGAAGAGGGTTGTCTCTTCCTTCTTCCTCTTCTTCAAAGTCGCGAACCTCGCCATAATGCCCCGACGCAAATCTGAGAAGTAGTACACGGACCCTGCCGGTAGTTAATGGAACCAATCCCGAGCACTTCCCTTGAGGGTGATGGAGAAGAACCTGCACTTGAAGGCATCAGACATGTTGCGAATGGAGACGACGTCTTCAAACCACTGGAGGTGTCTGACAGGGTCTTCTCTACCGGAGTAGTAAGTAAGAACGGGTTCCCTGAACCCCTCTGGAACTGGGGCGGCGAGGATCTCGTCATAGAAGGGGCTCCTCCCTCCCTGGCGGTGACGAGTTTCATCCTCACTGGAGACGTCATACTCGTTGTAGTGTCGAGTATCTCTGAACCTCGCCGACGACATTGGATCCCGAAAACGGACCCCATGGCTGCTCGCCGGATAAAGTCGCAACTGCATTGGTCGCTCTTCCCTTGCCCAAGTGGGCTCCTTTCTAGCTCGCCTCGGCGGCGCTTCCTCTTCTAGCGGCGTCAGGTGACGGGGAGAAGTCGCCGTGACCTCTGGGCGCTGAGCGAAACTTGTGAGAATGGTTTGCTCGATCTTCCTTGCGAACTCTTCAAACGCGGCCACCGTCACAAACTCGCCACCTCGCGCGGCGTCTCCTCCTACTGCCGAGTTGCCGACCAACTCTCCTTGCTCGCCACCAATAGCCATCTCACTCAACTTCCAAACTTTCCTCCTTTGCTGCGTTCCACGCTCACCGCACCAAGTTTTGAAGCCAGGAAAAATCCCAACCTCAGAATTCGGACCAAAGCCACCTAAGGTTACTGGCTCAAAAGCTAGATCAGACGACAAAGATGGCTAGAACGAAGAAATAGGTCAAACAAGACCCCAGGTGTTGCGACAGGAAGGTCCCACCACGTACCCAGATGCTCGAAAGGAGCAGCCCCTTATCAACCAAGGATAGCCGAACTGGGTACGAGGAAAGCTAGCTGGCGAGGTCGCAAGGTCGCGACTAACTCTCTAAGGAAAAGGAATCCAAAGATTTAGCTAGTATCCCGAAACTGAAGCGCGCGAGGATCTTGCCGAGGATTTCCAGTGCTCCACCTCGTACCCCTGGGGTCCTATTTATAGGCAAACGCAAGGGGAGGGGGGTCATATTTATACCCCACCCCCTGGCGACTAGGCGACTTCCAAAGGAACTCGCACGGGCTGGGCGAGTATCTCGCCTAGTCGCCTACCTGGCGAGTATGCGAGGGGAGCTCGCCTATACTCGCCCAGGCCTTCCGCGATCTTGAGTGCTGACTTTGACTCCTGCCTTGACTTGTTGACCTTGACTTCTGCTGACCTGGCTGTGGTAGGGTCCACTCTCGATGAATACGGGTTGTACAGTAATATAGTCCTGCAGTACACATTCTAAAATATGTTCTATTGGGGTGCAATTAGATATAATTTCAATATCATTACAATAATTTCAACTGAGAGTGTATTAGCCCCCAACCTCAATTGACTAAACCAAATTT
Organism: Platanthera guangdongensis; assembly: GCA_039583875.1. NCBI lineage: Eukaryota > Viridiplantae > Streptophyta > Magnoliopsida > Asparagales > Orchidaceae > Platanthera > Platanthera guangdongensis. The sequence goes on along the minus strand of CM077155.1, from coordinate 125,572,945 downwards.
TGATACTTATCTAACTTAGTATTCCATATGTAATATGTCTTTGGGTATGTTGAGACTAGTTACTTCTTGTGGCAAGGTGAACATGTGAGTCACTAATATATATATTGAGAAGAGTTGTTTAGACTAATGTTTTTACATCTTCTCAGTTATTTGTTTCAATTACCCTATCTCTAACCTGTATAATCAATTTTGCAATTAAATAGTAGAATTAAAGCTAGCTGAATTCTACTTATCTCTTCCCTGTAGACTTGAAGCCCATGCTGGATTCACAATCTCTGAGGATACCAGCAACCTTGCTTCCGATCTTTAGCCTTTGATATTCATCTGGCTTTCCTTTGCAAGCTCCCCCTTAATAATTTCACTTGTCTTTGACATCTTGTGCATGATGATAAGTTGAATCATCCCTTGTACCCAGACTTGGGTCTGGTATATCTCTATCCAAGGACCATAAATGGTTATGGCCACTTAGACTATCCTGCAAGACAAAATTACCATACCTTAGGAACCCAAGCTGACATGGGTCCAAGGTTCTTGTTAGTTTGAAAATTCAAATGTCTACCTACAGGAGCCCTGTCTGGAAGACTTTCTCTTGCCCTTGGCACACTAGGGTTGTGCCAAGAATCTAGGGTAAAGTGGCCCACTTTGCCACAGCACCAGCACTCATGAATATTATATCTTCTCTTCTGAGCAGGTCTGGCAGTATGGTTGACTGCAGACTGAACAGAAGGAAGGGCAGCTTCCTTGTTCCAATTTCTTTTAGTCACGGTCTGACTGAGAGTAGGTCTGTCATGAGAAGAGCTTGATTTTTCACAAAGTTTATTAGCAGTAGTTCTCTTTGCAGAGGACATGTTGTTGGTGCCCTTAGAAGATTCCAAGTCATGCTTCCTGGCAGATTTACCCTTAGTCAGAGTGTGTTCAGGGAGATTTTGAGAAAATGCCACTGCCTTACTCAAGCGTGATAGAGCTGGTGCATTAAATACAAAAGGTCCAAGATGGACCTCTTGCACTTCATCACGGGGAGCCTTCTGAGCACTCAGTCTCATGTCCTTTCTTCTTCCATTGTAAGCGACATTTGTAGTCTTACAAGGAAGATTCTCATTCCTCCAGTGACCATCCCTGAGGTTTTGGCCATACCTGTTGGAAGGGAGAATTACCTTATGAAAGGTAGACTGAGGCCTGATAGGAATTGGGCCTCTTTTTTAAGATTGTATCACTTTAGAAATCTACTCAGATTCAGATTTTCTCTTGATATAATCTATCTTAGAGAAGTTAGTCATAATTCTTCTCTCCCTATCAAGTTTCTCTTCAAGATTCTTGATAATGGAGTCCTTATATTTTAAGGACTCAACATGGATATCTACCATGATCTTCAGATGCGCTGCTTCCCTCTCTTTTAGACATAGCAAGGATGAAGCTTCATCTTGCTGGGAAGCAGTCTACTGTAGGGAGGCTATTTTCTCTGTTTGTTTCTTAACAAGCAGCTTGCTTTCCTTGAAAACTTTTAGAAGGGCAGCATGATTGTCAATCAATTGATTGATATCATCATCTGTCAAAGGACCCTCATCATCACTTGATGAGGAGACAACAGAGTCTGTACAGGATTCATATCCAGACTCTGAGGATGAACTAGATGGGGAATATACCTTATTTTGACATGGCTGATCGTGGCAAGATTCTTCTTCTGGTGTAGCTATCGGTCCATAGCATCGGCATTCACCTTCTTCAGCTTCATCCACCTCTGTGTCACTCTTCGAATGTGATAGAGGGGCCTTAATTCTGCTCTTGCATTTGGAAGGACTTTGTCTTCACCAAGAGCAGCCAACAGCCTAAAGTTGTTCTTGTCCTCTCTGCAAATTTGATGCTCCATAGAGTTCCACACATTATGGTTCATCTTAGAATACATAAGTTTAACCTTTTAGCTATCCTTGGAGGTCAACTCAAACTGTTAGGTCCTTTTTGAGTAACCTCCCTCTGATACCACTTGAAAGTCTTTATTTCAAGGATAGCTAAATCACCTAGAGGGGGTGAATAGATTTCTTAGTCCTTAGTGACTATCTTTTATTTTCTTTTAGTTTGATGCTTTAGTGGTTCGTTAATTTCTGCTTTCAAGATGAGCTACCTGCACAAAGAAAACCAACACAACAGAGTACACAAAGATTTATAGTGGTTCCAAAATCTTTGGGTACATCCACTCTCCTCCAACCTTGCCAACTTCCTATTGGTCAAGGCTCTTCTCCAAACTAATGCTCCAATGAGCTTACACCTCAGATCCCTCAGGATCTCTCAGTCTCCTCCAAGATTTATACCTCAGCCATAAGGGCCTACACTCAATGATACAAGTATCACCTACCTCAGGCAATTAAGCCCTATCACTCAGGCTATGGAGGATAGCCCTACCTCAGAGCAATCTTTCTCCTACAACTCAGAGAGAAACACTCTCCTATAGTTCAGGCACAACTGGCATACCACTCAGTGATCAACTGATCACCTGCCTCAGAACAAGTTTTCTCCTACCTCTCAGATTCACAAAGGATCCTACAAGATGAAAGTGGGTTGTTGAGGTTCTTGATTATACACAAGAGGAATTCCTCTGTGATAATCAACCTTGGGTGAGTTAGACTCAGCCCCACTTTGACACTAGGAGTGTTTTCTTGTGTCTACTTTACTGGACTAAGTACACCTTAGCTCCAACTATACTAAGAAACATATTCACCCCCCTCTAGGTGATTTAGTTATCCTTGAAATAAAGACTTTCAAGATGAGCTACCTGCACAAAGAAAACCAACACAACAGAGTACATAATGATTTATAGTGGTTCTCCAATCTTTGGGTACATCAACTCTCCTCCCACCTTACCAACTTCCTATTGGTCAAGTCTCTTCTCCAAACCAATGTTCCAAGGAGCTTACACCTCAGATCCATAAGGATCTCTCAGTCTCCTCCAAGACTTACACCTCAGTCACAAGCGCCTACACTCAGTGATACAAGTATCACCTAACTCAGGAAATTAAGCCCTACCACTCCGACTATGGAGGATAGCCCTACCTCAGAGCAAACTTGCTCCTACAACTCAGAGAGAAACACTCTCCTATAGCTCAGGCACAAGTGACCTACCAATCAGTGATTAACTGATCACCTACCTCAGAGCAAGTTTGCTCCTACCTTTCAGATCCACAAAGGATCCTAAATGATGGAAGTGGGTTGTTGAGGTTCTTGATTGGACACAAGAGGAATTCCTCTGTGACAATCAACCTTGTGTGAGTTAGACTCAGCCCCACTTTGGCATCAGGAATTTTTTCCTGTGTCTACTTTACTGGACTAAGTACACCTTAGCCCCAACTACTTCACAGCAACAAGTACATCCACTTGAGCTGGAAGTGACTTGCAGAATACTGTTCTGCCCCTTTCTGAACTGAACCAAAGGTTCAGCTCTCTCTTCTTCACAGTAATAATGATGTAGAAGCTTTGGCTTATGTTGGAAGGGGCTTGCAGATCAGCTTCTTTGCACCTTTCTGAATTGATCCAACTGCTCAACTCTATCTTCTTCTTCACAGCTCCCCAAGAGAATGTTCTTCAGAATTTGTTGGCTGGATCTGTGAAGCACCTATAGCAAGGGTCGGCCCTAGCTGCTATCTCTTTCTCAGTGAATCACCATGAGCTTGCTAGCTAGTGCAGATGAAGATGGCACCATCAATCTTACTATTGAAGATGTTGTTCTCAATAGCTAACTTGATCTGCCTCTAAACTTGCTTGTCTTGGGCTCTCTATTCTTCAACCACACCCACAACTATGGCGATTATGAAGAACTACTGTAACAGTTAACTTTATCTGTAAAGAGCATTTCCTTTTATTTATTATAACCCAACGACTCTTTTAGTAGTAGGTCTCACTCCATTAATGTTGGGTGCATACTTGAATATTGTTGACTTTTTGACTTGCTGACATCAGCACCTGAAGACTTAGTTAAAATTCAAACATCAGTAGTATGGACATTGAGTGAGTGAGCTTCACTCAATGCCAAAGTACTTAGATAGTTTTACAGTCTCTTAGCGTTGAGTGAGTTACCTTCACTCAACGCCAAACTACTTAGAATAAGAATTTATTTCTGGGCATTGACAGCGTTGAGTGAGTAATGCACACTCAACGCTTCGTGTCTTAACAATTTCTACAGCCTCTTCTGCATGCATGACATTGAGAGCGTTGAGTGAACATACTTCACTCAACGCCTTGTGCCTTAACCACATTCTGCATTTTAGGCATTGAGAGCGTTGAGTGAACATCCATCACTCAACGCTATCTCCCTTAGCCATTTCTGCTTCTTTAGTAACTTAAGCATTGAGAGCGTTGAGTGAGCATGCCTCACTCAATGCTTTATGCTTTAATTAATTCAGTATAAAGGCGTTGAGAGCGTTGAGTGAGCACGCCTCACTCAATGCTTTCTGCCTTAGCCAGATTTTCTGTTTTAGAAATCAGTTTGAGTTCGACGAACTCAGAACTCAGTTCGACGAATAAGTAAAAACTCAGTTCGATGAATTTAAAGTTCAGCTTGACGAACAAGTGAAAGCTTAGATCGACGAACTCAGGACTTAGTTCGACGAACTCTGAACTCAGTTCGACGAAATTATACTTAGCCAAATTTCTAAAACTCTGAGATTAGTTCAACGAACGATTAGCTCAGCTCGACGAACTCTGAACTCAGTTCGACGAATTTTTACTTAGCCACTTTTTAGCTCATTTCTCTTTAGGCTTAGACTGTTATTAGCCTGACTCATAATCTTTTGTTGTATGGCGTTGAGTGAGTTGACTCTCTCAACGCCTCTGGACTTAACCACATTCTAAGTTTGCCGCTTCATGGCTTTGGCTGAATAGACTATACTCAGCCCTATAAGTCATCTAGCATTGAGTGAATGATCCTTACTCAATGCCTGTGGACTTGAACAGTTTTCTATCTTTCCACCACTTAGGTAAGAACTTACCTGACTTAGCCACTCATGCTACCTATCCCATCATTGTTACTAGGACATCATGTAATCATTAAACTTGAACACAAGTTAGATCACCACATGTGTATGCATTATTTGCTAGGCCTTCTTCGAATCCAGGACACTGGGATAAATGGGACCAACAGGGCTAATGTTTGTGAAGGTGCTGAAGAAGATTCCCTCATCGGAAGCAGGATTCGAGGCTAGATCCGCGAAGGGGAAAGTGAGGCGCTCATTTCCATCCACGTAGAAAAGCTTTGTCATGGCTCTGAAGAGAACTACAAGGGTAACGATCTTCCTTCTTGGATAAGTGAAGTCCTAATTTTGCATGTGCATGGAATCCTCCACCAAAAGGTGGAATTGTTAAGAGAATTCCGTGGGTTGATACGTGTTATCCCCAGTTAAATTTGCATATAGATCCGAAAATATGTAGTACAGAATATGCATGTTGTGTAAAGCACATCCGGACAGGTTGGTCTGGATTGGTGATGCTTTATTTTGCGAACTGGAGAAGACTCCACGTATAAACGAGTATTTTACGGAGTCCGTGGGTTGTGCCTGTGAAGTGGAGTAACAGGAAGTACTGGAGTGGAGTTCCAGGAAAATACCCTCAAAATTCATGTGATGTATACTATAGAAAGACCAGTATTTCTGGCACTGCAGGATGTTGTAGGGTTTTGGTTGAGTTTGGGCGCAGAAAGAGAGCTTCTGTTGGCCCCGCCAAGCGATCGTGACGAACGCTGACACTAACTCCCTTTTTAATTGTGAAGCCAGCCCTTGGAGGATAGTGTGGCTATTATAAGCTGCGAGCTCTTAAAGGCCATCGAGTCGAACGGATAAGGGGAAACCGACCCGCGTCAGTTTAGACATTGAATTGGGGATTTGAGCAACGGGCAAGTGCTGAACTGTCTCTGCGTTATGGTTGTCTAACTTGAATGCCTCGGTTTTGGCGTTCGTTAGGATCACATAATGAGAGTCTTGGGTTGTACACCATCAAGACTAAAGTCTCCGGCCGTGGGCTGTGGAGCATGAATGCTCAATGTTTACCGTTGGGTCTGGGACCTCTAAACGGTGGTGGGACCCTGGTTTTCCAGTAAACCGATAATGTGCCCTGAGTGCACGGAGCATCGGGTCGTGCGACCAATGTTTGTGATATATTTAATTGTGCGTGAGTGCACGTTTTGTGAAATATCTGCTTGTGAAAATGTTATGCATGCAGGGAAGGAATATCACTGTCCCGGGAAAGGGGCAGGGTCATTATAAATTGGTCAGCTGAATGCTGACCGTTTGCGTGTTTGCCACCCTCGTGGTAGATTGTCTCTGTACAGGTGTTGAGGAGCCGAGCGGGAAATAGCGGGCTGAAGCCCTTACTACTAAGCTGGCCCTCGAAGACTGAGTGGAAAAGTTTTACTGTTTTCATGTGTGGTCGGCCTGCGTGCCGATGTATGTAATCCACACTGTGAAGTATAACTATATGACCTTACAGACAAACACTTTTGTGTATTTCTGTATACATTCCTGTGATATATATATAAATATTGTTGATATATAGTGGACATTCGTGTTTGATGAGTTCAATAATAATCTCTAAAGCTTCGGCTAGAATGCTCTAAGTTACGGTACGTGTAATTGTCTTGATATTAACCTGTAACCCCGCCGCCTGTTTGTGGAATATGGTGTGGGCCCCTAGCCGGACCCTATATTATACTTCATGTGACGGACGGAGGTGTTACACACAGAGTCCGCACTATCCCTGACCGCAGTCAGAACCAAGTCCCTGACTTCCAGCGTTATCTGCACAACCTGCACAGCACAAACCGGTCAACCTTCAAACTGTGCGGATACAATATCCAGACCGCAGCAACTATCTGCGAGTTCACTAACTTTTCATTCGCTTGTTGTTGATGTGACAGGGGGTCCTATTTATAGGCATGATGAGGAGTGTGATCACTGCCCTGGCCGATAGGAAAACCACCCCCATCTCGCGGCGAGAACCAAGTGTATCTGCAAGCCGCGTATACATAACCAGTCCGCCACGACCTGTGCAGGATAGCCAGACCGCCAATAACATTACCAAGACCGGATATCAACCCTATCCGCCTTGTCGCCAAAGGCCAACCAAGACAAGCTGCCACCAGCAAACCCTGCAGCAACACCACCTATCCACACGCCAGCGGACACAACTCTAGTTTGCACGCCCTGCGGACACAACTACAGTCCGCAATCCCCAAGCTCGCAACCAAGGCACAAGGCTAACTGCTGCCGAGCTTGGCGGACTGAGAAGCAGTCCCCGCTTAACTGCGCGATCACTCGGACTGAGCAAACCTGGACTTGGTTCAAAACCAACCAAGTGCACACCACCGGCCATAAGGGCCAGTACGCACTTACTGGCGACCACCAGCACCAGTCCGTGCATCCCGACGAACTCCAGCACCAGTCCACTCTAACCGGCAAACTCCACGGCTTCCACTTGTCGTGCCACCAGAGCTAGACCAAGACACGTGCCACGCCGATCTCCCGAGATCCAGTCCAGTCCGCATCTTGTCGAACTCTGCGGATAGAGAACCTATTTGCCCGATTACCTTCTGGGAACAAACTGCCTGCTTAGCATAAGCTGGCCTGGCTGACCGCCACCTCTGTTCGCACATACAGCGCTAACAGACCGCCCACGCCGCCAAGAAATTAGCCGACTACAACAACTCTGCCGACCAGGCTAACCGCCAATCCTGTCCGCATAGACCGCGCGGACAGGTCGTCTAGATTGCCCAATCACTCACTTTCACTTCACCATTTTCAACAGGCGGCTCCTATTTATAGAGGTTCCTAAAAATTAAAATAGAAAATACTCAAAATAGGAAATTCTCAAAATAGGAAATCCTCAAAATAGAAAATTCATAAAATAAAAAATCCTCAAAATAAGAAATTCATTTACGAACCGAACCAAATACAACACTCACGTCCCCGGTTCCACTCACGGTCGCGAAGGCTGTGGTCGGCCTGCTGCGCGCGGTTGCAAGTGCCGCGGCTGGTCCCTCGCCGACCGCCGCTCCTTTCCCCCGGGATGGCTCTCGCCACCGAGGCTCGTCAATGGCCACCACCGCCGGTCAAACCTTTCCCCACCTTCCGATCTTTTCCAAGTGATCTTCATCGTATGATGTGTGTGTAACCACCCGCATAACAACCGACATAACAATTCATTATGGGTGGGCGTACATGGCCGAAATTATATCGGTCTCCGCATAAGTTTTTTTTAAAATAAATGCGTATTGAGAACTATATTAATTTAATCTACAAATATTAATTAGGGTAGCTATGTTCTGCGGATTGCCGCGTTACCATCATAACTACCTTTGAGGCCTATAAATAAGATCTCAGTCTCTCCTTCATTTCCATCCTTTTTCCTACCCCGCTTCTCCTCCTACGTGTTTGAGAGCTCCGCCAGGAATCTCCTTCACTCCACGAAGATCTTCATTCACCTTCGCGCACCTTCATCCATCTTCGTGCACCCCTGAGTGTCCTGCTTCGTGCCCACGATTCTTTCCACAAAAAATATGTGTGCAGTGCTCCCAACACTTAGTTCCCGCTAGTCAACGACAAGATGTTTCTGTTCCAAACTCCACTGTCAATAGCAGGAGGAAAGCCGCTCACACGAAGATGTGAAGAACGCGCCGCTCCAGCCTCCAAGCACGAGTAGAAGACCACCAGGTCTCCAAAGCGCGTGTTCTCCACCGCAGACAAAGGCAAATGTTTAGCTTCATGAGCAGTGAACTGTAACCCTCCAAGCGCACATCTCTCTCCTTTCAAATTGTAACGAGTAGCGGTCTGTCGCTCTCATATTCTCGAAAGGCTCTTTATAAAATTAACTGATAATAAAAGTTTGGTCGGTACAATTCCGATCACATGATTTTTCACTCATTTATGGTGGTTTCTTATGTTAAAAAACCCTTCTTGCCAATTGTCTCACTACTATGTGATTGATTGCGCGCTTGACCACAACCAGCCTAAGAAAATGCAATTGAAACCGATTTGCAGGACCCTCAAATGAGCCGCAACAATAATTAACGTAAAAAATTGAATTAAGACTGCGAAGGATAAGAGGGGGAATAATTAATAGAAAACAATAAACAAACATAGGTATAATCAAGCTCAGGATTGGGGCCACCCTTATCTCTAAAGATAATCCATTTTATTGTTTTTGGGATAAATAAATATTTTATATTTTCAAAAAGTAATTCTTACACTTCACGGATTAGATTTAAGACAGAAAACGGTCGGATAAACTTATTTTTGTAGTGTTGCTAGAAAACATAAAGTTTTGACTCTTTGGCTCCATTTGTCATAAATGCATTGTTTAAATCGCCTGAAAAGCTTCATCCCTTTCAACATAAAAGTGAATGAATTTTTTTAGATGAATATTAACAAATGCTAATTTAACCTCATATTCAGGACTTTCTTCATCATGCCAAACGGAGCCAAATTGTAAAGATATTTGAACGGATAGATTTTGAAACCTCGATGCACAGAAAAATGAATGGGATTCAGGATTCAGCATTCACGTCACAATTCATAACAGCAACGTTCACGATCTCACCACCATCACTGTGCCAAACTTACACTTGCATAAAGTTAGAGAAAAGTATATCTTTAAAAATTCTGTAATTATTAAATAATTTGGCCATGGACTCTTACATACATCTTTATAAAAGTGATGGTTAACCGCAATTTGAAATTGGCTAGTCGCACCTCAAAATCATTTAATTTTTCGCGTTTTTTTGAAAGACGTCGTGTAAATGCAATTTCAGGAAAAATGTTCAACACGAAAGTTGTAGATATCGACGAGATCTACAACTTTCGTGTTGAACACTTTTCCTGAAATTGCATGTACAAGGCGTATTTCAAAAAGGCGCAAAATCTGGGCATATTTCCAAAGTACGGCTTGTACATGCATTTTTAGGAAAAATGATCAACACGAAAGTTATAAATCTCGTCAATATCTACAACTTTTGTGTTAAACACTTTTCCTAATATTGCATGTACAAAATTTATTTTAAAAAACATGAAAATTGGAAGATTTTAAGATGTGACCATCAAAATAACGGTGAACAATCACCTTTATAAAACCCACGAAAGAAGAAAGAAGAAGCGGAAGAAGTCTGGCGGTCATGGAAGCCCAGAACGAGGTTTCCAGGTCTAGGGTTGTCAGGGTTCAATCAGTGGAATCATGGGAGTCCTTCATGGCGCAGGCGAAGAGCCATGGATCCCGTGTAAGTCTCCCTCCCTCGTTCAACGATCAGATCCCCTCGTCGACCTCTCTACTCAATTAGGGTTTTAGGGCCTGCGCCGGGTTTTAATTTCTCGTTTAATTCATGGCATTTTGTTGCAGGTTTTTGTTCATTTCGGCGCTTCATGGTGTGTTCCTTCTCTCGCCATGAACTCTTATGTGGAGGAGCTCGCCATGAACTATCCGGACATACTTTTCCTCCTTGTGGATGTCGATGAAGTTAAGGTGCTCAAACTAGATTTCTTTTCCTTCTTCTTGCTGATAATTTTGCAGTCTGGTTTGCCTTTTTGAGAAGTATTTATGATCCTTACTGTATGCTGAAAATAGATTTTAGGGGAATTTTTAGTAACTTGTCTGGTTGAGCCATAAACTGGTTGAATTTTTATTTTAATCTTTTGGAACTGCAGGTCTCTTTAGAGTATATATTTCATCCTAACATATTATCTCTCTTTAGAGAATATGTTTAGATGTTTAGATTTCTGGTATTTGTTTTCCTGGGAGTCCTGAGATTTTAGTAGTTTAGGTAAATCTTATCTTCAATTGTTTTATATTTAGCCTACCTTATAGTTAGGTTAAGGCTGTGTTTGACACGGCTTATTTTCTCCGGTGAGGTTGGACAAAAACGTCATTGTTATAGAATGTATGTTTGATATGTCAAATGTTACAACACTTATCAAAAAAAAGAAACTAGTTTGGGGCATAAGATTTTGGTATGACAATGACGTTTTTGTCCAACCTCACCGGAGCAAATAAGCCGCGCCAAGCGCAGCCTAAATGGGATAATTGGTTTAGGCTCATATCGGATTTTGACAACACATATGAGTATAAAATGGTTACTTATTCAGACTTCTTTTGGGGTTTTGTATAATTACAGGGACCTCCCATCTACTTTTCCACAACGAAAACCACAAAATTAGCTACAATAATCCTCCTCTCTTGGAGGGATGTGCTCATAAATGCTAATTAGGAGGGGATGTCTAGTAATGTTGTAAACTAAGTGTTGTGAGAAACATGTTCTCACGGACCCGAGTGCACGCGAGGGCACGAGCTGAGCTACCTGCAAAAGTCGTTAGTGAAATACACAAAACAAAAACAATCAATAGACACAAAGGCGTATACGTGAAAAACCCTCAAAACAGTGTAAAAATCACAGGACGATCAGAGTGCAACCTGAAAAGCCTCCACTAAGGATCTGTTTGGTTGGACTGTTGCTGATGGAAAGCTACTGATGAAAAATTGCTGATATGAAAAGTTTTGATTCTGAAAAACAGAGTTTTGTTAAAAAACTGTTTGAGTGAAATAAAGTTTCTAAAACGAAGTTTTGGAAAAGTTATTTGAAAACAAAGCGGAGTTTTGAGTGAAACTTTTTTTCCAAAACATAATTACCAACCATTAAATATATCAAAAAAACATTTTTTGACAACATAAATTAATTATAGAACACAAAAGATAATGTTTCATTCAGATTTTTTTTGGAACCAGTTACTCCCGCCATTTAGGTCTATGTTCTAGCTTCATACAACTGATCTGTTATAATATCACGTAGCGCGATCATCTCCTCTACACCACTTGCAGTGTCAGAGCATGTTTCTTGCATAGTCATCGTGACGATCACAATAGCTGTTTGTTTGTCAAAGCGATAGCATGACATGTCCCACAATATAGCCCACTTGTTCTTCCAAACCTCGACTGATTGTTCTATCACACTTTTAAGCGATGAGTGTGCATGATTGAACATGTCTCGATGTGCTTCTGCTTGACGACCACCACGAGGAAAGTCTGGTAGATGATACTGTGCTCTTGATACGATTTCAAGTAATCTTTTTGTAGAGTATAAGCAGAATCGACTAAGTAATATTTTCCTAAATATTACTAAAAATTATATAACCAAAATTTTTTATAGTAATAAATAGATTAAATTTTTTTAATAGTTACCTAAAGGTGGATGAGGAAAATTATAACGGGTATCACTTATGGAAAAATTAAAAATGCGGCTATCGCGCGTTGATCCATCCTAACCCGCCGTAACGAAAGTGAAACACATGTTGAAATCACAAACAACCATGACATTTTGAGTTGGACTACCATGTTTCCCAATAGGGTACTTGACTTCTAATTGGTATGCACGCGTCAACATGTGTTTCATCTATTGCTCCAACACAATCTTTAACAAAAAAAATGTAACGTCTATCATACAAAATCTTTAGTGGAGTACTACTGAAACACCTATCTGATGGCTAAATCCCTTCTTTCGCTAACTGCAGCAAAGCGCGAAGACCTCAAGAATTTTTTTTATTAATTGTTTCCGTTGAGTGCTGAAAGCGCTCACACTTTTTCAAATTGTTTTATTATGCGACAATATTTATACCGTCAATGTTAACACTTCTTTAGATGTAGTGCTTCTTGTTCCTTGAAATACACACTTCTCCTCCAGAGAATACAATAAATCCATAAATATTTCTTGACTCATCATGAATAAGGCATGAAATTTCACTCGTGGACCGCGAAATAGCTCTCCAACTCATTTATCACTGGTTTGCTTTGAAGTCATACGTGGTATTGGATGGTTTAACAGAGAGGCATGTTCAGATACCAAACATATTGCTACCACATTTTGATGATGAGCAATACCATAATTTATTCTAGTAATCTTGTGCTCTTCTATGAAATTTTCCGAATCATCGCTAGACTTATTCTATTAATGACATGCATTACCAATAATTATCACAACAGTGGTAAATATGAGATTAACAAATGAGAACAACAGAACAAACAATGGTTAATTTGATAACAACAGTAAAATGATATCATAGTGTCCATATCGGATCAAACAACGGTTAATTTGAGAACAACACAACAATAATTTTTAAAGAACAATAAATATGATATCATAATAGTATCCACATCTTAACAACATAAAACAAAACAAAAGATAACCCCACTCCCCCCTCAGATGAAGCGGTTATGCAGCTAATTTACGTTCATGCTATTCGGAAGGCACAAGAAAGTCACCCTATGATTTTTGTCCATCAAATATGTGATGAAAAAATCATAGAAGTCTTCATCAGACTGCATTTTCGAGTATGTGGCTAATTTGTCTATTGCCCGACGAATGTTAAAAGGAGAAGATTGTTTGGGTGGCTCCTGGATGCATCGACTAATGGTCTTAGAAGAGTCCGCCAAATCTTCTATCACGGTGCTAACAGCTTTGTTTTTCCCTTTCTTACTTTTTTGCTAACTTCAGATGTATCCGGGTCTCACATGGAGGAGGAACTGTGCTGACCTCAATGTCTTCATGTTCACCATCTGACATTCCTCGTTCATTTTCTTCTTTATTTCTAGTTGGATTCCTGAATACCGGAATTTCTCTGTCTCCTAGACAACCTGAAAATTACGTATTTTTAAAATTGGACGTTGATAATTTAAAAATAAATAAAACCATTTTACTTTATAAATGAATACCTTCAATATTTCATCTCACCACTCACTTGAGGCGTCTATAGTCTTCTTTGATGCATTCCAACCCAATCTGGTCTCACCGCATTTCAGCTACATCCATAATTTCCACTTTTTCAAATGATCTCATTTATTTTTTAGTTGAACTTTATCATATTTTTTTCAGTCAGTTCTTCAAATTTTTTCAAAGCATTTCTCCAACCCTCTTTATTAAAATTTGTGGTCGGTCGATTCTCAAGTTCTATTTCTCTGATACATATGTCATAAAAAAACATGACATTTGTAGTGTCTCAAAAAACGGCCACCCCACCATCTTTTGTTTTGACCATCCTTAAAAAATAAAACATGTTATACTTTTTATGAACACACACATACAAATTAATAAACACATACAAATTAATAAACACATACAAATTAATAAACACATACAAATTAATAAACACACATACAAATTAATAAACACACATTCAAACCATACACAATACATGCACACAAGCAAGCCATACACCCAACACATAATATATACACACAATCAAACCATACACCACACACAGGACACTTGCACCACATAATACACACATAGCAAAGGACACATACACAACACATAATACACATATAACACATACCACACACACAACACATACAACACATACAACACATACAACACGCACACATACAATACACACATATCCAGCACATACACCACACCAACCACATACACACACAAGAAAACAGCGAAACACGCATATCCAAACACACATGCATAACACTCACATACCCATTACCAAAAATACACCAACTTTTCTTTCATCCACAATTACACATACAAAAAATACACATACAAATAACAAAAAAATTTTGCAATCCAACAAATTTGCAATCAAGAAATTAGCAGCAGGAATTTCTTTGCAATCCAAACACACATTATGATATTGTAAACTGTTAGAAAAGTCCATTTAATCTAGGCCCATTTTGTAACATTTATTGTTTTTCTCTCCCCTCTTTAGTCCCACATCATGTATAGGACCTTCTTCTCTCTTTCTCTCATCTATATATTTGTACTCATTCTTTGTATTTGATACAAGTGAACATATATACAAGGTTTGCTCTTTCCCTTCTATACATGGTATCAGAGCCACTGATTCTCCTTGAGCGGCTTCCCTTTCTTACCAGCGCGGTCTGTCTTCTGTCCGCTACCCGCTCGGCTTCTTGCGGCCTGCCTTCCTGTCCGCTCCGCTCCTCTTCTTCCGCTTCCTATTCTTCTTCGTGGTTCCACCTCTCCCCTCTGGCATTTTATAGCCTTCCCCTTCTCCCTCTCTCTCGTCGGGTCCACCTTCCCTCTCTCTCCTCCAGACCGCTGTCTCTTGCGGCTTGTTCTCTTTAGACCGCTGTCTCTTGCGGCCTGTCTCTCTTACGGCCTAGAACAGCTCGCTGCGGCCTGCTGCTCTCTCTACCTCTCTCGCGACCTGCTCCGGTTCGCTGCGGCCTGCTATACCTCGCTGCGGCCTCCCTCTTTCCCGGCCTGCTTCAGCTCGCTGCGGCTTGCCCTCGCTCGCTGCGGCCTGATCCTCCTCGCTGCGGACTCCAGCTCGCCGCGGCCTGCTCCAGCTCGCCGCGGCCTGTCTCTTCTGCTGCCTGCCTCTTCTGCGGCCTGCCTTTGCTGCGGGTTGGTCCTGGTCGTTGCGGTCTCTTATCTCTTTCCGCTTGAGTCTTCCCTACTCGCGGTCTCTTCTCTCTGCCCCCCGCCGACCTCCTGCTTCTCAGACCGCTGTTGTACTCAGCCAGACCGTGCGACCTCTTGCCTTCCCGCATTTTGGTCGTGGTCTTCTCCTCTTTCATTTTCTCGTGGCTACTCTCTGCCCGCTGCGGCCTGCTCTCTCTGTCCGCTGCGGCCTGCTCTCTCTACCGGCCTCCGCCTTTAGTCGCGGACTCCTCTCGCAGTTGGTCTTCCCATCGTGACTGGGCGGTCTCTGCTCTCGTCGCACGGTCTTCTTTGTTGCCCGGTCTGTTCTCCTAGCCGCCTCTCTTCTCCATGACCTCCTCTGCTGATTCAGTTGGCACTGCGGTTCCTCCTGCTGACTGCCCGGTCTCTCTCCCGGAAGTTCGTGATGAGCTTCGTATTACCACAATCTCTCTAACCGGCAAGAAAAATTTTGTGGAATGGACACACTCTGTTCGCCGTGTCCTGCAATTCAAGGGGTTCCTTCATCACTTGACTCAGGCCGTTACCGGTACTCCTACTGATGATTGGTTACGCAATGATGGTTGGGTGCAGACTTGACTTCTTAATTCTCTTGATGACGAATCTTATCGCCTGACCATGTACCATGAGACGGCCAAAGACATGTGGGACGAACTCCACACCCTTTACTCTGGCAAGGATAGTCTCCACCATCTGTATGACATTATCACTGCTCTCCAGACCCTTGATAGCAGTGACGCGACCGATCTGACGTCCTTTTTTGCTCGTGGAGGCCGCTCTGATTCTCGCGGCCGGGGTCGGGGTGGCCGGCCTCGGCCTAAGTGCTCGTTCTGCGGCAAAGATGGGCATCTTGAAGCCACTTGCTATCGCAAACATGGTCGTCCTCCTCGTCCGCAGGCCTCTGTTGCTGCCACCGACTCCTCTTCCACTCGTAGTGACCTCGACAAGGTTCGTCTTCAGCTCCAGTATCTTCATGGCCTGCTTAGCCGCCCGCCTGTCTCGGTTGCCTCCGCTGCCTCCATCTCCAATGAAGGTATCGCCTGCCTCTCCTCTGGCCCGCGATGGATCCTCGATTCTGGTGCCTCTCATCACATCACCTCTGTTCGGCCGCCTCAGTACTTGTCTTCACCTCACCCGAAGTACATTACTGTGGCCAATGGGGCATCTGTTCCTGTCTCTGGATGTGCTGATATTCCCCTCACCTCTTCTCTCCTTCTGCGCTCGGCTCTTCACGTTCCGGGCTTTTCTTTCAATTTACTTTTTGTTGGTCGACTTACTATTGATTCTAATTACTCTGTGACATTTACTTTCTCTTCTTTTCTCATACAGGATCAGCAGACGCGGACTATCATTGGTAGGGGGCGGCTGCAGAATGGGCCCTACCTTCTTGACGACTCTCCTACTATCCTCGCCTCTATCTCCTCTTCGGATTGACATCGCCGTCTGGGTCATGCTCCTCTTCCCGTCCTCCGGAAGTCTCTTCCAGACGTTTCTCTTCCTGCATTTCAGTGTGACACATGTATTTTGGGCAAACAGCCCCGTTCATTTTTTCCTTCTCATTGTACTCGGAGCTCCGCTCCTTTTATTTTGGTACACTCCGATATATGAGGTCCGTACAAAATCACCAGTATTTCTGGCTACCGGTATTTTCTTACTTTTTTGATGATTACTCTCGCGTGACGTGGTTGTATCTCCTCCGGGATCGCTCTGAGCTTCCCCGCGTCTTCCGGGCCTTCATATTTGAGACTCGCACTCAATTCTCTACACCAATTCGTACCATTCGTACTGACAATGCGCGTGAGTACACCAGTCATACCTTCGCGACTCTCTGCTCAGAGTTCGACATTCTTTACCAAACCTCGTGTCCGTATACTCCACAACAGAATGGTGTCGCCGAGCGCAAGAATCGTCACCTTCTTGATGTCGCCCGTTCCCTTATGCTTCAAACGCGGGTTCCCAAACCGTACTGGAACTACGCGCTCTCCACGGCTTGTTTTCTCATCAACCGCCTCCCTTCTTCCATCCTCCAGTATGCTACTCCCTTCAGCCTCCTCTTTCCCTCCACTCCACCTTTTCCCGTTCCTCCCCGGATTTTTGGGTGTACCTGCTACGTTCACCAACTTGGTCCCTCCACCGACAAGTTGGATCCCCGTGCCGCCAAACATATCTTTGTGGGCTACTCGCGAACTCAAAAAGGTTATGTGTACTATTCGCCTGCTACCCGCAAGGTTATTGTCTCTGCAGATGTCACTTTCCGTGAGGATCTTCCCTTCTTCTCTGATCTGGATATCGCTCCTGATCCAGACCCCGTCGTTCGTCCCGTCATCCCTGCTCCCCGCTCCTCCTCATCTACTCCTCCTGCCCTACCTTCTGTCCGTCCACCACCACCGGTTATCCGAGTCTATTCTCGTCGCTCTCCTCATCCCGTTGCCCCTCTGCCGTCGGCTTCGACCTCTGGTACTCCGCTACCTGCTGCTCCGGCTACCGCATCCACCGCTCATCCGATGGCGAATTATGTCTCTCTCCATCGCCTTTCTCCAACTCTTCTTCACTTTGCCACTTTATTATCCTCTGTTTTTGTCCCTAACTCTTTGCAGGAGGCCCTTCAACATCCAGGCTGGCGGGCTGCCATGGACGAAGAAATGACAGCCCTTTGTGCCAACCAGACCTGGGTCCTGGTTCCCTTACCTCCACGTCAGCACCCTGTTGGGTGTAAATGAGTGTTCGTCATCAAGCATGCTCCGGATGACACTATTTCCCGCCTGAAGGCCCACCTTGTGGCCCGTGGCTTCACGCAACAGGAGGACCTCGACTATGAGGAAACCTTCTCTCCGGTGGCTAAGCTCAACACCGTCCGTGTTCTTCTCTCCGTGGCGGTGCACCGACACTGGCCCCTTCATCAGCTCGATATCAAGAACGCCTTTTTGAATGGCGACCTTCAGGAAACCGTCTACATGCGCCAACCGCCCGGGTTTGAGACCACGGGGGAGTCTCGGGTGTGTCTTCTCAAGAAATCCATCTATGGTCTCAAACAGTCCCCTCGGGCGTGGTTTAACAAGTTCAGCAAGGTGGTTCGGGACATGAGGTTCACTCAGAGTTCTGCAGATTTCTCTCTATTCACCCGACACCGGGCCTCTGGAACTGTCCTTCTGTTGGTTTATGTTGATGACATACTACTCACTGGGGATGACTCAAAGGGGATTCAAGAGGTCAAACAACATCTGAGCACTGTGTTTCAGACTAAAGACCTGGGGCATCTTCGCTACTTCCTTGGTCTCGAGATCGCACGACGGCCGGACGGGCTGGTACTCTCCCAACGGAAGTACTGTCTCGATTTTCTCAAAGACGCTGGTCAGTCTGGTTGCAAGCCAGCTTGTACCCCGATGGAGGCAAATCACAAACTGTGTTCTCATGCTTCTAATGACGATTTGCTTCTTCAGAACCCGGAATACTATCGACGCCTTGTGGGAAAGTTTATATATCTAACGGTCACAAGGCCGGATATATCGTTTGCCGTTGGGGTTGTCAGTCGGTTCATGCATGCCCCCAAGTTTCTCATCTCCAGGAGGTTGAACGGATTCTCCGATACCTTAAGGGAGCTCCGGGTCAAGGGCTGGTTTACAAAACCTCCGACTCGGCTCCCACATTGGTCGCTTATTCTGATGCCGATTATGCCGGTTCCCTGGACGATCGGAAGTCAACAAGTGGGTTCTGTACTTATTTTGGTGGTCATCTCATTACATGGAAAAGTAAGAAACAAGCCGTGGTCGCTCGTTCCTCTACGGAAGCTGAATACCGATCGATGGCCTCGGTTGTCTCAGAACTCACGTGGCTTGAAAGTCTCCTTACTGACCTGGGAGTAAAACTCCCCTCATCTGCTGTTCTATTCTGTGATAGTCAAGCCTCCATACACATAGCAAAAAATCCGGTGTTTCACGAGCGCACAAAACATATCGAAGTCGACAATCACTTTATTCGAGAGAAAGTTCAATTGAAGAAACTTGAATTAAAGGATGTTCCAGGCACTGATCAAGTTGCTGACATTCTCACAAAGGCCTTATCAAGTACCCTGTTCTGCCAGTGTTTGTCCAAGCTGGGTGCATATGACCTATACGCTCCAGCTTGCGGGGGAGTGTTAGAAAAGCCCATTTAATCTAGGCCAATTTTATAACATTTATTGTTTTTCTCTCCCCTCTTTAGTCCCACATCATGTATAGAATTTCTTCTCTCTTTCTCTCATCTATATATTTGTACTCATTCTTTGTATTTGATACAAGTGAACATATATACAAGGTTGGCTTTTTCCCTTCTCTACATAAACCAACACCCGTTTTCCCTCTCACTTCAAGGGCAAATTGACAACCAGTGCATAATTACAACAAGTGCATAATTAACAAATGAAAAATTAACACATCTCAGATCATCAATATTGTAAACCAACACGGGATTCACACTGTTGTTGACACTGCAGTGGGAGGTAGAACGGATGGAAAAACCTAAATTGGAAAGAAGGAGAAGGGAGATACCTCAGCGAGAGGGAGAGCGGCGGCACACCAGCAGATGGAAATGCAAGGAGATCAGATCTACAGGAAAAATTTGACACCTGAAACCTGCAGAAAACCAGCAGTTGGAGGGGAATCACGCCGACGCAGACAAGAAAAAAAATCTAGCAGACGCAGTGAGAAAACTTACCAGAGTTGTGTGCCGATGTAGGGAATTTACGTCGTCGTCGACCGGGAAGGCAGGATCGGGAGTGACGCAGGGGATTCACATCGTTGTCGGCAGGGAAGCACGATCGGCGAGCTGCTCGCGAGAAATAGGGTTTTGTGGATTCTGTTCACCGCAAAATACCTGCGGCCAACGATATAAGGAATACTGCTGCCTCAAATAAACCACGCTTTGGGAAAGAGCTGAACCAAACAATGCTATTTTTCATATTTGTGGTGCGTTACAGCCACATAACAACGAATGATTTGAACCAAATGCCACTAAATGTTGTTCAACTATGCAATGTGTTTTCCCCGCGATCCTCAAAAAGATCTTATAACAAACACAAATATAATGACAAAAGAAAGATACAGGTATACCGACAAAGACGACCAAGTTCGAGTCACAGTGATTCGCTCCAAACTGGTTCTCTGAAACCTCTGCAGCTTTCAAGATCTTTCAATATTGTGTCAAGCTGTTTGCTTACGTCGACATACGACGTCACTGACAAACTCTTATCAATCCACAAACTGTCAATAGGTTGCTCCGCTCGAGGTTCAGATGCCTCACCACCAAAGTCTACTTGAGGCTAAGATGCCTCCTCGCGTCGACCGCCGCTTGTCGTAGATGCGGGCCAATATACTCACCTGAGTTAACACAAAGTTTGCACACCGCTGTGTGCCGTCCTTTGCGCAAAGATGCGCACTCTGCACTACCACGACCGTGATCCGGAAACACCGCCAATGCTTCAATGGTCCTGGCTCTCCTGAGCCCAAATGGCGGTCTCCAAACACCGTGTACGCCTCTCCAGCTCTACCTAAATCGTCCTCCGCCTATGCGGCTTCCCTGCACATGTTCATCGCAACCCCACCACACATGTATGGCTCCACCACCGCTTCCGCAACGGCTCCACAAAAGATTTCTCGGCGTCTTCACCCGTACAACAATCGCCGCTATCAAATCTCTACACTGTACTCCACACTGCCTCACATCCTCTGATCACCGCTGCTTACTCCTACTCCGGTACCGTCCAAGATTGCCCACGTGAAAACCTCAATCCAAAGGTAGAAAAGGCGATGGGGGAGGCGAGGAACAAGAGGCGTCTGTTTTTGTTCAGTAAAGAGAGGCAGCCACTACACCTCTTCACGGGTAGGAAATATAGGTTTTTTTTCTTTTTATATTGTTGTAGGCGGGCTGCTTTGGGAGGGGAGTTGAATTTAGGAATTTTTATTTATTTCCTAATCTCTCTCACTCCCTCTTTCTCTATATGTATATATATAACCAAAATATATATTGTAAATATATATAAATGATTGATTATAATTTTTATATATAATATATTAGGTTCAAGTCATTGATTTTATAACCGGTTTGATCGCTTCCAAATTTGGCCATGATTTCTTCCATTTCATTACGAACCTCTCGACGTCCGTCGTCGCGGGTTTTAACCACCTAGGAGGGATCCGAACTCAACAAATCTCCTCCTTCCCGACTAGGAGGAGGAGCTCGCCCACTTGACGACCTCCTTGCGAGAACCTTCACTGCAACTATGCATCGCTCTCATGCAAACTATCGAACTTGATGCAGAATCGTGACAATCAAAAGTCATTTGACGCCGCTGGCCAACAAGAATATGAGGACTGCTATTCTGTACTATTATCGTCGACTTTGAGACATGATGTCTCACTTGCCTGTAGCATTTCTTCCCACTGAATAGTGTGCGCTGTCCGCGCCACACACCGGTGGCTCTGTCACCTCTAACCTTGTGCTCCTCCGTACCTGTAGCTCTCACCTCCATACAATATAGGTCGGACATTGTGCTACCATGACCTATGACCAAAGAACATTTGGTCAGTCTCCATCATCCGTCACTAAATCTGCTATCATAGCCATCTGCATCCAATCCACCAATAGACAACAAACTGAATCGGATGCCAGGTACATTACGAACGTCTTTGAGCACTAAAATAGAACCAGTGCTTGTCTTCAGGTGCACATCACCGATGCCGAAAGCTTTGCAAACTCTCTCGTTGCTCATCCTCAACACCTCGCAATCACGTGAGGTGTAAGTGGCAAACTGTGCTCTATCGCTCGAAATGCGTGTTGAAGCCCCCGAGTCCCCCAACCATGAACCATATCTACGAACGAGGTTAGCCGTCACCTCATCACTCACAAAGAGTAGTATATCATCATCATATGTTGTCAATCCTGATGTTGTGGCCTCACACTGCTTCCCCGATTCCTTCGTCTGCAATTTCTTCCAGATATTGCACTTCCTCTTGATGTGTCTTTTCTTGGCTATCATCATCATATGTTATCACTCCTAATGTTGTGGCCTCACACTGTTTCCTTGATTCCTTCATCTGCAATTTCTTCCAGACATTGCACTTCCTCTTGATGTGTCTTTTCTTGGCATAATGAAAGCACTCAATATCTTTTTGCAGTCTGGACTTGCTCCTGTTAGACCCTTTGACATATCTACCCATATCTTTCCCCTAGACTCAATGTACAATGCATCTGAGTGGACAGAGGAGATAGTCACATAAGACTCACCCTAAGATTTCCCTCTGATCTCCTCATTCAGAATCCCAGTCTTTGCAACCTCCATAGTCAGAATATCTCCTGGAGACAAGTAAATCAGTGTAATTCGTACCATCGCCTGGGAGGCAGGGAATGACTTCAGTAACTACAGTGCAGTGAACTCATAATCAAAGGTCACTTTCATAGCAGATAACTGATCCGACACTCCTTGAAACTCATTCACATAATCAAGTATACATGTGCCCTCCTTATATTTGCAATCGTTAATCTTCGTCAGCAACAAAAGCTTGTTCATACCCGTGCTCTTCACATACAAAGACTCCAATATCTTGCATAACACCTTGGCAACACTAATACTCTCCACATGATTGTAAACATTATGCACCACAAATCGCCTAACAAAGCCGCACACCTTGTGGTGTTCAATTGCTCATTTTGTAGAATTCATATCATTGGGCATCTCCTTAAAGATATGTGAGTTTCAACCCTTAACATAGATTAAGTACTTCATCATCATATGTCACTCATGATAGTTGACCTCATTCAACATCATAACAATCTCGGAACTCGAGTCCGTATGCACTTAGTCCACTGTCAACTCTGACCACTAATCTTGGAGCCGACTATTTCAACGATTGTGATTAGAGAGAATAGGGAGCAGACCAATGATCGTCACCTATCGCTCCTATTCACAAACCCGAAATATCCATTTGGCTCGACTGAACTTGGCTCTGATAATAATTATTGTGAGAAACACGTTCTTACAGACCAAGGTTGTCAGGATCGAGATCCTAAATGAGATTGATTCGAGGCAGGATCGAATCTGATAGTAGGGTCGGATCGAGGATCACTTTACAAAATCAGAATCGATTTACAAAATATGGATCGTAGGATCGGATCGCGATCCTGACAACCTTGTTACAGACCTGAGTGCACGTGAGGACGTGAGCTGGGGCACTTGCCAAAGTCATTAGCGAAATACACAAGAAAAAAAACAATCAATCAAGCACAAAAATATATACGTGGAAAACCGCCAAGATAGAGTAAAAATCACGGGGCGATCTTAGTTCAGTCCGAAAAGCCTCCACTAAATTATGTTTAATAATACAATGACTTTCCCCCTGCGATCCTCTGATGGATCTTACAACTAATAAAAATATAAATACAAAAAAAGAAACAGGTATACCGAAAAAGATGACCAAGTTTGAGTCATAGTGACTCGCTCCAAACTGGTTCTCTGAAACCTCTGTACTCTTTCAGGATCTTTCAATATTGTGTCAAGTTGTGTATGTTGACAAATGACGTCACTGACGCACTCCGATCAGTTCACAATCCATCAGTAGGTTGCTCCACTTGAGGCTCAGATAACTCGCCAACAAAGTCTACTTGAGGCTAAGATACCTCCTCGCGCTGACCGCCGCTTGCCGCAGATGCGGCCCAATATACTCGACCGAATAAATATGGTGGTTGCACACCGCCGTTCTTTGCACAAAGATGTGCACTATGCACTACCATGACCGTGATCCGGCAACACCGTCGACGCTTCAACAGTCCTTGCTCTCCCGAGCCCAAATGGTGGTCGCCAAACACCTCTTATTCCTCTCCAGCTCCGCCCAAAATGACATCGGCCTACGCGGCTCCCCCGCACACGTGCACCGCAACCTCGCCGCACAAGTACGGCGCCACCACCACCACCGACACAACAGCTCCACAAAAGATTCCTCGGCGCCTCCACCCTTGTGGCAATCGCCTCCGTCAAATGTCAACATTGTATTCCTCGCGGCCTCACAGCTCCGACCTCCACTGCTTGCTTCGGCTCCGCCACTGTCCAAGATCACTGACGAGAAACCCTCGATCCAGAGAAAGAAAAGGAGACGAGGAGGCAAGGAACAGGATGCCGCTGTTTTTCTTCACCGGAGAGAGGCAGCCACCACACGTCTTCATGGGTAGGAAAATAGGTTTTTTTTCCTTTTTATATTGCTGTAGGCGAGCTGCTTAAGGAGGGGAGTTATATTTATAGCAAGGGGGTTTCGTTGTTCAAGCCATGCTCAATTATGCAAATTTTGTGGTTTTGTAAAAGTAGTTCTAATTAGGGATTATTTGGTTGCTTGTAGATAGACAGTTATTTATTTTTGACTCATTAATGGATGAATTCAGAATCATTATCACTGAGATTTAAAGCTCATCCTGTCTATTAAAATTAGAAAACGTTTACTAGTTCAAATAGAAACATTTGTAAATGAATCCGTATTCTCTCTATTTGAAACATTTCCTAAAATGTCTATAAGATATATCTCATGCATGCTTTTAGCTCCATTTGACCTTATAGGGATTCCACATACCCTCCAATTATTATGGTGACTGTACGCATGCAATTATTAACCTTTTTCCAAAACTATAATTGTTTTAGAATAAAATGGGAAAATGTGCATGAGCCTGATTTTTTTTTGAGATTTTGATACTTAAATAATGTCAGATTTGGTTGCTCCTTTTATTTTGGCTAGCACTTACACCACCCTAAGAGGAGCCATATGAAATCAAGTGCACGTCCTTCCTGACCTAAAGCTCTGTTGCATCTTGCTCGCGTCGAAGGTTGTGTTATGAAAGGCACGCCTGAGGCGCCACGCACCAGGCCCACCGGGCCTCGCCTCTGCAAGACAGAAGTCGGCGAGGTGCCCCAAACACGCCTACGCGCACGCCTTGCTGATCCTCAAGTCGCACTAAAGATGCTCCTTGAGGTTTCAAGGCCCCTTTTAATCATTTTTTTGATGTCTTCTCTATATCAAATCTTATTTACTTGTCCTAGACTAGCAAGTATGGCGTCTGGTTCAATTCTATTAAATTGTTTTTTCCACCAAAGTCCTCGTTGAAGTCTTCAAATTGTGCTCAGTTCACTGATTTTTCAGTCAATTGGGCGACCGTTCACTGATTTTCAGTGAACCGGTTCTCTTGAGCTCTTAGGCTCGTGAGACTTACGTGTTCACTTAAGCTCTTAGGCATGTGTGTTTTGAGTGTTCGCTTAAGCTCTTAAGCTCATGCGATTTGAGTGTTCGGTTAAGCTCTTAGGCTCGTGCAATTTGAGTGTTCGCTTAAGCTCGTAGGTTCGTGAGATTTGAGTGTTCGCTTAAGCTTTTAGGTTCGTGCGACTTGAGTGTTCGCTACTCGTTTACTCGCTTATGCCTTCTATACCAAGCTGCCTAAAATAGTGGGGGAGGGGATGACTCTTGGGGGGTCTACTAGGCCAACACACAAGTAGGTAGGCTCCAACAACTCTTGCAGTTGAACCTTCAGCTCCGCCATTTCCTTAGGCGCTAGCCGATATGGAGAGCGTGACACAGGCTTTGCACCTGGTACGAGCTCTATCGTAAAATCTATCTCCCGCTGCGACGGGACTCCAGGATCACCGAACTTCAGTGAACCGGGCGCCCAGTTCACTGATTTTTAGTTAACTGGGCGCCCTGCTCACTGAACTTCAGTAAATCGGGTGCCCAGTTTACTGAACTTTAGTGAATCGGGCGCCCAATTCACTGATTTTCAATTAACCGGGCGACCAGTTCACTAATTTAGAGTGAGCCGGGCACAGTTCACTAAACTTCAGTGAACGGGGCACCCAATTCACGGATTTTTAGTGAACGAGGCACCCAATTCACGGATTTTTAGTGAACGGGACAGTGATTTGGGTGCCCAGTTCACTGATTTTCAGTGAATTGGGCTCCCAGTTCACTGTTTTTCAGTGAATTAGGCGCCCAGTTCACTGATTTTCAGTGAGTTGGTTACTCAGTGAATTGGGTGCCGAATTCATTGATTTTCAGTGAATTGGGTATTCAATTCAATGAAAATCAATGAATTGGGTATTCAATTCAATGATTTTCAGTGAACCGGGCGCCTAATTCACTGAATTGTTATTTGACTACTCATAAAATAATTAAAGCAAATGAAATTGGACATGGATATAAGAGCACAAACTATAAATAAATCATTACAACCTTACAAATGGACATTTATTCATAAAAAGTTTCTTTTTTTGCATCTCACGTGCCTCAGGGCGCGCTTGCGCCTAGGATCCAGGATCTCTTTGCGCCTCGGTGTCTTACGCTTCAGTGCGTCTTTAATAACTTTGGTTAAGGACTAAGCGTCCATTTAGGAACTATTCACGCTCCCATGTGGCACCCGGTGAATGGGAATGGTGTGTCCGTGAACATTTACCGAGCCTAAATTTTGTATCTCTTAAATAATCTGATGCCTTCAGGTGATTCTTTGAAGCATATATGACTGTGCCATAAATTGATAGAGACACATTCTTTCTCACCACCATCATTCCTGTTCAACACTCCACAACTCATCTCAAAGCGATTATAAAGACACGATTTTTAGACTCATTATTTCTGAAATCATTGTGTTCCAACCATTTTTTTGACCTACACTTGTGAAAAATTCAAAATCAAAATATAAAATTTCAAAACACTTTCTAAATGCAAAAATATGTTTTCCTTTTATTATTTTGAGTTCTTTGTTTTGCTCATGTCTTTACATTTTATATAAAAACAATTTTTTCTGAGGATGCCATTTTCTATAAGATTTTGGTCTTCTATGCTAGTAGAAATTAATTCAACTTTGCATCATGATAGCTTTTGAAAGCAGTAGAATTATTTACTATTCATAATTTTCATTCATATATAATATTCTAGGAAGTTGCTTCAAAAATGGGGGTGAAGGCTATGCCTACATTTGTGCTAATGAGAGATGGATCCCCTGTGAACAAGATGGTTGGAGCCAACCCTGAAGAAATAAAGAAGAGAATTGAACTCTTGGTATAAAAGCTCAAACGGGCCAAAGTAAATGTCTATATCTTATTCATGCTATTGAGTTTAACTTATGCAAAGTCTTGAGAGTCGTTAGAAGACATGTTTTAGACACCGAGAAAAAATATCTTTCCTCTCAATTTGGGTAATATTTTTCTAGAAAATTTCTACATGCGCACCTAAATTATATTTGGATTATACTGCTTTCAATTTAAAAGTAAAATAAATTATTTTTATGTATTTAGAAAAAATATAATTATAACAGTATGCTGAATATTTAATTCATCATAAAATTCTACAAACATGTAACTAGGAACACTACTCAAATCAACAGTTTTAGTCCAAAATTTAAAATATAACAAGGCATAAAAATTTTCTAAACAATTTGAACAGTTTATTCGCTAAGAATTTGCAAATGAGTAAAAATAGAAATAATTATTTCTCTAAAAAAAATTTAATCCTAAATATTTTTAGGACTAATTTGACCTTATAGGGATTCCACATACCCTCCAATTATTATGGTGACTGTATCGCATGCAATTACTAACCTTTTTCCAAAACTAGAATGGTTTTAGATTAAAATGGGTAAAATTTATGCCAAGCACCCCCAAGTTCTTCTGATGCTTGGAACCAGTAATTATGATGGGCAAAATGTGCATGAGCCTGTTTTTTTTTTGAGATTTTGATACTTGAATAATGGCAAGATTTGGTTGCTCCTTTTATTTTGGCTAGCACTTACACAACCCCAAAGAGGAACCGTATGAAATCAAGTGCACGTGCTTCCTGACCTTAAGAACTGTTGCATCTTGCTCGCGTCTAAGGCTGTGTTATGACAAGCACGTCTGAGGCGCCACACAGCAGGCCCACAGGGCCTCGCTTCTGCAAGGTAGAAGTCGGCGAGGTGCCCCAGGCACGCCTACGCGCACGCCTTGCAGATCCTCAAAGCGCACTAAAAATGCTCCCTGAGGTTTCAAGGCCCTTTTTAATCATTTTTTGTTGTGTTCTCGATCAAATCTTATTTACTTGTCCTAGACTAGCAAGGATGGCGTCTGGTTCAATTCTATTAAATATTTTTCCATCAGTCCTCGTCG
Organism: Platanthera guangdongensis; assembly: GCA_039583875.1. Lineage (NCBI taxonomy): Eukaryota > Viridiplantae > Streptophyta > Magnoliopsida > Asparagales > Orchidaceae > Platanthera > Platanthera guangdongensis. The sequence continues at coordinate 125,544,383 of CM077155.1, read as the reverse complement.
AAGTCTTCAAATTGTGCTCAGTTTGCTGATTTTCAGCGCATTGGGCGCCCGTTCACTGATTTTCAGTGAATCGGGCGCCCCCGTTCTCTGAACTTCATTGAACCGGACGCCCAATTCATTGATTTTAGTTAATCAGGTGCCATGCTCACTGAACTTCAGTGAACCATGCGCCTTGCTCATTGAACTTCAGTGAATCGGGTGCCCAGTTTACTGAACTTCAGTGAATCGGGTGCCCAGTTCACTGATTTTCTATGAACCGGCGCCCAGTTCAGTGATATTTTTCAATGAGTCGGGCTCTCAGTTCACTAATCTTCATTGAACGGGGCACTCAATTCATAGATTTTCAATGAAAAGGGCAGTGTTTTGGGTGCCTAGTTCACTGATTTTCTGTGAATTGGGCTCCAAGTTCACTGTTTTAGTGAATTAGGCGCCCAGTTCACTGATTTTCAATGAATTGGTTACTCAGTGAGCTGGGTGCCCAATTCATTGATTTTCAGTGAATTGGATGACCAAGTCAATGATTTTAAGTGAACCGGGTGTCTAATTCATTGAATTGTTATTTGGCTACTCATGAGATAATTAAAGCAAATGAAATTGGGCATGGACATAAGAGCACAAACTATAAATGACCCATTACAACCTTACAAATGGACATTTATTCATAAAAAATGATTCTTTTTTTTGCCACTCACGTGCCTCAGGGACGCGCTTGCGTCTAGGATTCAAGATCCCTTTACACTTCGGTGTGTCTTGCGTCTCGGTGCGTCTTTAACAACTTCGGTTAAGGACTAAGGGTCCATTTAGGAACTGTTCACGATCCGTTGTGGCACCCTGTGAATGGGAATGGTGTGTTCCTGAACATATACCGAGGCTAAGTTTTGTATTTGTTCTTTAATCTGATGCCTTCAGGTGATTCTTTGAAGCAGATATGACTGCCTTAAATTGATAGAGGAGACGCATTCTTCCTCACCACCATCATTCCTGCTCAACACTCCACAACTCATCCAAAGAGATTATAAAGATGCGATTTTTAGACTCATTATTTCTGAAATCATTGTGCTCCAACCATTTTTTTGACCTACACTTGTGAAAAATTCAAAATCAAAATGGAAAATTTCAAAACACTTTCTAAATACAAAAATATGTTTTCCTTGTATTATTTTGAGCTCTTTGTTTTGCTCATGTCTTTACATTTTATATAAAAACAATTTTTTGTGAATCGGCTGTCGATGTGTGCAAAGCGATAATCAATTCGGATGTCCATCCGCTCCAACTGTGTGCTCCAATTGTGTGTGAAGTAGCCCGAACTGATCATCCCACTGAGTCGATGGACCTGGGGCTGGGGAAGAATGATGTGGCCGTGGCGGACGAATCTGAGGAGAGTGAGGAGCGCCACCGAGATTGGCTCTGAAATCTATGTCAAACACACCACCCATTGTTGGAGGAAAGGCCTCGTACTCGCCTTCACGCTGTCTCGCAAAGACAAGGGCGTTGAGGTTTAGGAATGTGATGGGCATTCACATTTGAACGGAGCGCATCCTCGGTAGAGCGTCCCAGACCCCCAACCGCTTGGTGAGGTGGGTAATGAAGTTCCTGCCGTGGATGGCTCCTAAACTTGTGTTCTCGACCTGAAGTCGAAAGAAAAGGACAAGCTCCATACCAAGTGTTGGGTCCATTGCCCTCAATGTCCTAAATTTGAGTGAAGTCAATCTTGTCAATGATATACATAAATGGGTATTTAATGTGTGTCTAAGTTCATGCATGCATGATGTCCTAGTAACAATGATGAGACAGATATCATAATTGGCTAGGTTAGGTAAATACTTACATTAGGTGTGGAAAGACAGAAAACTGTCTGGGTCCACATGCGTTGAGTGAAGGTCATTCGCTCAACGTCAGATGACTTATAGCGCTGAGTGAAACCTATACAGTCAAAGCCATGAAGTGGCAAGCTGAGAAATTGGCCAAGTCCACAGGCGTTGAGTGAAGTCAACTCACTCAACACCATACAACAAAAGGCTGTGAGACAGGCTAATGCAGTCAAAATGTAAGAAGAAATGGGCATAAAAGTAGCTAAGTTCACATGCATTGAGTGAAGATCATTCACTCAACGTCATAACTCCATAATCATTGAGTATAGCTCAGTCAGTCAACGACACAGGAAAATTGTGAATATTTACCTAGTCCACAAGCGTTGAGTGAGGCAAGCTCACTTAACGCCATGTGATAATGTGTTGACTAAATCTCAAAGTCAGTGTTGTTTCTTAAACACAAAAATTTGGCTAAGTACAAATGCGTTGAGTGTAGCTCACTCACTTAACGCAAGATAACAGAAGAAAATCTATTTATTAGTTTGGCGTTGCGCTTAAGATGCTGAAGAAGCAGAAATCTGATCAAGGAAGAAAGCGTCGAGTGAGGCATGCTCACTCAACACTCTTAACGCCTAAATTACAGAATGTATGGCTAGCACAAGACGTTGAGTGAATTGTGCTCACTCAACGCTCTCAACGTCAGACATGCAGAAAAAGCTGCAGAAATGGTTAAGACAAAAAGTGTTGAGTGAGACTTACTCTCATCGCTGTCAACGCCTAGGTAGACAGAATTGTCTAAGTACTTTGGAGTTGAGTGAAACTCATTTACTCAACGCCTATTCTACTGATGCTCTATTTTGGCCAAGTCCACAGGTGCTGATGTCAGGAAAATATGCAAAATCGACAAAGTCAACTTATTTCAAATTAAGTACAGAGAAGCTACAGAACATGACAAACTCTGCCGTGAAGCTATTGTACGTCTTCTTCCGTTGAAGTAAGGTGCAGCTGGATGCTGCTAGCGGGGCCCAATGACTTCTAAGAGTCGTTGATCGACGAACCTCAAAAGGAAGAGGACGGGAAAGACAACTTTTCAAGGCTTATCATTTTCAAAAAGTGTTGCGGCTGAATTTTATCTTTTTCGTCATTGCTGCGTGAAAAAGTTTGAAGTCTTCCTGCAAGAAGCTCAGTTAGCTGTGTGTCTTTTTCATCGAGACCAGCAAGATCAAAAGGCTTTCCTTCTGAGGGAGTAGCAGAAACAATGAAGAAATCTCTACAGATCAAGTTGCTTCTTAGCTCAGCAAGATCTAAACCGAAGATCCATTTTCTAAAGCTGAAAAGAAGAAAGAAGAAAGCGGCTGACTCTGTTCAGGGAAGGTGGAGAAAGCAAAGCAGTTTACTGTTAGATACTTCCAACTCAAGATCTTTGTAGCTGTGAAGAAAGGTTGAGCTGAGATAATTCAGCTCAAGGGGCTGTCACAGAGAAATTTATTTGTGATAGATATAAATCTATTTTATTCCTGTAGGATCCTTTTTGGATCTGAGTTGTAGGTCTCTCTGAGCCTGAGATAGGGCAATATTGCCTGAGTTGTAGGAGAGTAAAGCTCTCTGAGTTGTAGGATCCAATTGTATCTGAGCTGTAGGACTTGGTTTCATGTATGAGGTAGGTGGTCAATTGATCACTGAGCTGTACGAGAGGAATACTCTTTGAGTGTAGGACCTTTGGGTCTGAAGTAGGATCCCTAGTGGATCTGAGGTAGGGCTGTCCTCCCAACCCGAGTGTAGGGCCCTTGGCCTGAGGTAGGTGATCAACTGATCACTGAGTTGTAGGCCCTTATCGCTGAGTTGTAGGTCTTGCAGGAGACTAAGAGATCCTGAGGGATCTGAGGTGTAAGCTCTTTGGGGCATTGTTTTGGAGAAGTGCCTTGACTAACAGGAAGTTGACAAGGTGAGAGAAGAGTGGATGTACCCAAAGATTGGGGAACCGCTATAAATCTTTGTGTACTTGTTGTGTTGTTTTCTTTGTGCAGGTTCTTGAAAGCAAACTACTACAAACACACTTAGAGCACAAGATAAAATCAAAAAGAGAAAACTAACAGTGAGACAACCTATTCACCTCCTTAGGTTGTAAGCTAACTTGAAAATAAAGACTTTCACCAAGGTTTAGTGGAACTTGACAAACCATACTATATAAGTATAGTAAGTCGTGTCGAGACATCATGCCATGGCTTTCGCCTTGACCAAAAATAGTGAACGTGAAGAGGTTGTGGATGATGCGGAGAGCAGGAGAGATGAGATGGCTCCCTTTGGATTTCTTCGGGGTGTCCGCCCAAAAGTGCAGGAGGTTGAAGTATTCGGAAAATCAGAACAAAGGTCATCATAGGATGGAGAATGAGTGAAGGCATCATCGAAGAAACCCATCTGGACATTGAACTGAAGTATCGAGAGCTCATGCGTGACACCTCCCATCTGAAACGTCAAGGAGACGACATGACCACCCCAAAGCTCAAGGGAGGCGAGTAACTCAACAATGAACTCGAGAAAAGTAGGCTCGATAATGGCGAAGAATGCATTCCCTCCGGGGGTGGACAAAAATATCCTCATCTATCTCATAGCACCGAAGGCGGTGATCACTCCCCAATCAAGGATTTGAAAAACGCAAAAGGGTTTGGCTCTAAATCAAGTGGTCAGCGCTTGATGGAAGGTGTTGGTGAACGTAAGCATAGCCTCGACCGTGGCGGCATTTGCGGGGTGCTCGTAGGAAGAGGCGGCAGAATGGGAATAATGGCAAGGCATGGTGGAAAAGAGAGAAATTTGGAAGAGGGGAGAAAGATGAAAGATTTCAGCCTAGGGGGTTAAAAGAAAGAGAATGGAAGAGGGCATGACTAGTGTGGGGGAAGGAAGAGGAGAAAATTCCTATTTATAGGAATTTTTCACGGGTCACGCCCCGAGTCATCCACGTGACTGGGGGCATGTAGAATTAAAGGGGTGGAAAACCTCACATCTCGGGGAGTAGACGCGGACTGGAAACTTTGACTGTTATTGGGTCACACCCCTCGGTCATGCCTGTGACCCGGGGGGTGGGGGGGGGGGGGGTGGGGGTTGGGTGCAAGTCTAATGAAAGAAAAGTAATGGAATGTAAGGCGTGACCTACTCAACGCCTCGGATGCCCGAACCACGTCTCAGAGTCACGCCCGTGACTCTGGGGCGTGTACTGGAGAACATATCACCTTCTCGGGAAACGGTTCTGGGACGGTCACGTGATGCACTCACGATAAGTGTACAGGTCACATAAGTAATAAAAAAATGGATGAATTTTCTTAAGTATTGATCTCACGTGGAACACAGTAAGGTGGAGTTATCTTTCGAGGGAGGACTTGAGATTTTAGTCCTTTAGATCGGATGGGTTGCGAGATGTTTGGTTTTGGTTTGCGGAAACAAAATAAAAGAAACCTAATTTAACAATGCGGGTCGCTGACACTGCTTCACAAGGTGAGTGGAGTGAACACGTGGAAGTGAAAGGCCGTTAGCACCTCTTGTTTAGGCGAGTGGACTATACAGACTGTTAGCAAAATTTCACAATGTGGATGGATGAGAAGGCTTGCAGATGCAGTGAGTGAAAGTCTTTATTTCAAGTATAACTAAATCACCTAGAGGGGGGAGGGGTGAATAGGTTTCTTAATCCTTAGTGACTATTTTTTGAATCTCTTTTAGTTAGCTGCTTTATTGGTAGATGAAGTTTTGCTTTCAAGACGAGCTATCTGCACAAAGAAAAGAAACACAATAAAGTACACACAGATTTATAGTGGCTCCCCAATCTTTGGGTACATTCACTCTCCTCCCACCTTGCCAACTTTCTGTTGGTCAAGACACTTCTCCAAACACTGCTCCAAAGAGCTTACACCTCAGATCCCTTAGGATCTCTCACAAGGGCCTACACTCAGTGGTACAAGTATCGCCTACCTCAGACAATTAAGCCCTACCACTCAGGTTATAGAGGATAGCCCTATCTCAGAGCAAACTTGTTCCAAGAACTCAAAAAGATTCACTCTCCTATAGCTCAGTCAATATTGCTCTACTTCTCAGTGAGTAAAACTCACCTACCTCAGATCCCAGCAGGATCCTACAAGATGGAAGTGAGTTGTTGTGGTTCTTGATTGGACACAAGAGGAATTCCTTTATGCCAATCTAGCTTGACAGAGTTAGACTCAGCCCAACTTTGACACCAGGAATGTTTTCCTGAGTCTATTTTTCTGGACTAAGAACATCTTAGCCCAAACTACTTCATAGCAGCAAGTATATCTACTTGAGCTGGAAGTGACTTGCAGAACACTGTTTTGCTCCTTTCTGAACTTATCCAAAAGCTTAGCCCTCTCTTCTTCTTAGCAACAATGATGTAGATGTTTTGACTTATGCTGCAAACAACTTGCAGATTAGCTTCTCTGCATATTTCTAAACTGAGTGTTAGAAAGTAGCGAAAAGAAGCGAAAAGTAGAGAACAAGCGAATAAACTTTTGAATAATTGAAATTTTATTATCCAAAAAAGATATCATTTACAAAGGTATGACCTCCCTTATATAGAATGAAGGAGATAAGAAAGAGAGTGTACAAACAATGTGGGACTAAACATTTACAGTACTGAGCAGCTAGAATAATAGAGACCGCACAGGCCGCGCGGTTAGACAGACGGGTTAACCGCTCGGCAACTCCAGCAGGATAGAACAGGCCGGACCGCCCGGTCAACAAACCGCTGGATCAGACCGCTAAGCCGCTCGGTTAACAGACCGCTGGATCAGACCGCTAAGCCGCCCGGTCTAATACTTCAACACTCCCCCTCAAGCTGGAGCATAGATATCAATCATGCCCAGCTTGTCACAAATGTGGAAGAAGGAAGTAGAAACCGGCTTGGTGAAGATATCTGCCAACTCCTTGTCAGAGGTGACAAAAGGAGTACAAATCTGTTTCTTCAAAATCTCTTCCCGAATGAAGTGACAGTCAACCTCTATATGCTTTGTTCTCTCATGGAAGACCGGATTTCTGGATATGTGTATAGCGGCCTTGTTGTCACAGAACATAGGGAGAGGACAGTCATATACCTCGCCCAGATCAAGCATGAGAGCCCGCAACCACTTTAACTCACACGTGGTTGACGCCATACTCCGGTATTCTGCTTCGGCACTGGATCTGGAAACAACAGGCTGTTTCTTGCTCTTCCAACTCACGAGATTACCTCCAACAAAGGTAGAAAAACCTGACGTGGATTTACGATCGCCTTTGTCATCCGCGTATCTTGAATCTGAGTAGGCCTCAACCCTCAGATGGCCATTCTTCTGAAAGAGTAACCCTCTGCCCGGTGCTGCTTTGATATACTCTAAAATCTTCAGGGCGGCTGAAGATGGCACTCCCTGGGAGCTTGCATAAACTGACTGATCTTGCCTACAGCGTAGGCGATGTCGGGTCTAGTCACCGTGAGATAGATGAGTTTGCCTACCAAACGTCTGTACCGTGTGACATCAGATAGAAGAGACGAATCATCCGTCCATGTTTTGTCTTCTCCAACAGTCATGGGAAAACGAGCTGGTTTGGCACCTGTCAATCCTGCTTCTCGTAGAAGATCAAGGGCATACTTCCGTTGAGAGAGAACCAAGGAGTCAAGTTTCCGAGAGATTTCTATCCCCAAAAAGTATTTCGGGGAGCCCATATCCTTCGTGACCAAGTGCTGACGGAGGTGCTTCTTCGTCAAGTCCACCCCATCTCGGTCATCGCCAGTAAGGAGAATATCATCCACATATACGGCCAAAACCACCAGTCCCGAGGCCGTTTTGCGAATGAATAAGGAGTGATCGGCCGAACTCCTTTGAAAGCCGATGGTAGCCACAATACCACTGAATTTGTCGAACCATGCCCGAGGGCTCTGCTTTAGGCCATAAATGGCCTTCTTCAAATGACAGACACGTGTCTCCCCCTGAGCAACATACCCAGGAGGTTGCTCCATATAGACGTCCTCCTGAAGATCGCCATAGAGAAAGACATTCTTCACATCAAGCTGGGAAATAACCCAAGCCCGGTTAACAGCCACAGAAAAGAGAACCCGAATGGTGCTGAGGCGAGCAACCGGAGAGAAGGTATCAAAGTAATCAACGCCATAAGTCTGAGTAAATCCCTTGGCCACCAGCCGGGCTTTGTAGCGATCCACAGTGCCGTCGGGGCGAAACTTCACAACGAAGACCCAGCGACAGCCAACCACATCAGTGCCCACGGGAGGAGGAACCAGGGTCCAGGTACCCCGTTCAGTAAGAGTAGCCATCTCCTCATCCATGGCAGACTTCCAATGAGGGAGAGCGAGAGCCTCCTGGTAGGTACGGGGAGTAGAAGTAGCAGAGATGGCCAAGGCAAAACACCTGCGAGAAGGAGAAAGCTGATCATAGGACACAACATCCGTGAGCGGGTGTTGAGTACACGCCCGCACCCCTTTGCGAAGGGCAATGGGAACATCCAGGTCAACGGGAGCGTCAGCGACGGGAGCGTCAGCGACCGGAGCGTCCGTGGCGGAGAAGGCTGGCCCGGGACTAGAGAGAGACGGCAGCGGAGAGGAGGGTGGAGGGGTGGGTGGGGAGACGGACTGGGAAGGAGTGGGTGGAGGAGGAGACGAAGGTGGGAAAACGTGGAGAGGTGTGGAAGGAACGGAGATATCAGAAGGAAGAGAAGGAAGAGAAGAGGAAGGAGAGAAATAGGAAGCATTTTCGAAAAAAGTCACATCTGCGGAGACAAACTACTTGCGGAGAAGGGGGTCAAAGCAGCAATAGCCTTTTTGAGTGGTAGAGTACCCCAAAAGACACACTTGGTGGAACGGGGGGAAAGCTTGTCGCGGGTAGAGGAGGGAGTGTGAACAAAGGCCGTACAGCCAAAGACACGAAGAGGAAGAGGAAAATGTTCCTGGTGGGGGTAGAGAAGGGAGAAGGGAGTCTGGCCGTGGAGAACCGCGGAGGGAAGGCGATTGATGAGATAGCAGGCGAGGAGCACAACGTAGCCCCAATAGGAGCGAGGGACGTGCATCTGCGTCATGAGAGTACGCGCAACATCAAGCAGGTGACGGTTTTTACGCTCCGCCACCCCATTCTGCTGGGAGGTGTAAACACAAGTCGTTTGATGAAGGAGGCCATGTTTGTGAAAGAACGCGGAGAACTCATGAGTCAGATACTCCTTGACATTATCAGAACGTAAGACTTTAATAGAAATATCAAATTGAGTCTTAATCATAAAGTAAAATGATTGCCAAACAAAAAATAGTTCAAAGCGATCTTTTAATAGATACACCCAGGTAAATCGAGTAAAATCATCGATAAAAGTGACAAAGTAGGAACTGCCCCGACCAACTGTGAGGGTAGGAGCAGGACCCCATACATCAGAATGAATAAGATCAAAAATGCGAGAGGAGCCACGGCCTTGCTTCGGTGGGAAGGAGGAGCGATGATGTTTGCCAAGCTGACACGCATCACAGTTGAGCGGAGAACTGGTAGGAGGTAAGTGGGGCAGAAGCTGACGAATAAGCCGAGGAGGAGGATGTCCAAGACGAAGATGCCACTGAAGGAGATCGGTCGAGGAGGAGTAGGCAGAGAGAGCGGAAACATCGTCGAGAAAGTAGAGGCCGCCGCTCTCAGTTCCAGTAGCAATCGTCCGCTGGGTCCTCGGGTCCTGAAAAGAACAAGTAGTGAGAGTGAATAAGACGGAGCACTGAAGTTGCCGGCATAAAGTAGTAACTGATAACAAATTGCACGGGAACTTCGGGACATAGAGGGTATCCTCCAAGCAAAGCGATGGAGTGAGTTGAACCATGCCCGTCCCATGAACCGGGGACGGGGAACCATCCGCCACACGAACTGGGGGTAAGCGGTCATGGGTCTCAAGACGGGAGAAGCAATGAGGGTTGCCCGTCATATGATTGGTGGCACCGGAGTCAATCAGCCATTTACCTTGGGTAACGACGTGGGCACTACCTGACGTCGTGGCCACAGAGGCAGACAGCCTAGAAGAGGCGGAGGCCGAAGAAGGAGCATCACCGGAAGGGCGAAGATGAGGATGTTTCTGCCAGCAGCGGTCAACAGTATGGCCAGTACGACCACAGTGAGAGCAGAGGAACCGGGAGGAACCCCGTCCGCCAGAGGAGCCACGGCCACTAGGGCCCCCCCTCTGAGCTTGGTGAGCAAAGGAGTCCTGGGAAGGGGGGGGAGGCCAACAGAGGCCGCTGGAGGAGCGAAGTAACAACGGCAATGCGAGCCGCAGTGGCATCCAAAGTAGGAGATTCCGCCTCACCCAAGATCTGCTGGCGGATCATATCATAAGAGTCCGGAAGACGAAGAAGATAACAAACAACCAGGAGTTCCTGGAAGTGTTTGTGCTGGTCGGCCAAGTCCGCGGAGAAGGGGCGATTCTGGAGGATTTCAGCACCAAGAGCCTGAACCTGCTGATAAGCCGCAAGCCGGTGACATGGAAGGGCGGGCGAAGAGGTCCGCATAGAGAGTATAAATGCGAGACGTCTGGCCCCCCTTAGAATAGAGAGCAGCGAGGTGAAGCCAGGCGGCCTTGACCGTCTCATCATGGTGAATGACGGGAAGGCACTCATCAGAAAGGCTGTTGGCCAGCCAGGTGCGAACAAAAGCATCACTCGCATCCCAGTCATCAAACTCAGGAGAGGTGCAAGGAGGAGGGTCGTCGGTGAGGTGATGACGCTTGCGTTGAGAACGAAGGAGAAAGGTGAAAGAAACGCTCCAATCGGGATAGTTGGAGCCAACAAGCTTGGAAAGAGTGTCAAGGTTGCCCGAAGGAGGAGGAGGAGAAGGAGCTGCAGGAGTAGTGGTGAGACCGGAGGTAGTCATAGAACCCGGCAAGCAGAAGAAGCCGCGCGAACAGTAGCGGTTAGAAAACAGAAGAAGCCGCGCGAACAGTAGCGGCTAGAAAGAGGCAAAGGCACAGCGGGGAAGAGGTCGCGCGGACTGAAAAGGCCGAGCGAACAGAAGAGAGGAGAAGAGCAGGTGACCGCGACCAAGATGCGGGTAAGAAAGAGACAACCCGCACGGTCAGGCAGATCACAGCAGCTGCTAGAAAGCGGGCAAAGGCACAGCGGGGAAGAGGTCGCGCGGACTGAAAAGGCCGAGCGAACAGAAGAGAGGAGAAGAGTACCAAGAAGAAGCAAGCCGCGCGAACAGGGCAGCGGACAGAAACAAGCCGCGCGGATAGAAACAAGCCGCGCGGACAGAAGAGAAGGCAAGCCGCGAATCAAGTCGCAGAACGCGGAAAACAAGCCGCGAACAACAGAGAGCGCACAGAATCAGGAGGAAATGACCGTGTCCTCTGATACCATGTTAGAAAGTAGCGAAAAGAAGCGAAAAGTAGAGAACAAGCGAATAAACTTTTGAATAATTGAAATTTTATTATCCAAAAAAGATATCATTTACAAAGGTATGACCTCCCTTATATAGAATGGAGGAGATAAGAAAGAGAGTGTACAAACAATGTGGGACTAAACATTTACAGTACTGAGCGGCTAGAATAATAGAGACCGTACAGGCCGCGCGGTTAGACAGACGGGTTAACCGCTCGGCAACTCCAGCAGGATAGAACAGGCCGCAGAGGTAGACCGATAGACCGCCCGGTCAACAAACCGCTGGATCAGACCGCTAAGCCGCTCGGTTAACAAACCGCTGGATCAGACCGCTAAGCCGCCCGGTCTAATACTTCAACACTGAGCTAACTACTCAGCCCTATCTCCTTCTTCACAGCTTCCTAAGAGAATGTTCTTTTGGATTTGTTGGCTGGATCTATGAAGCACCTGCAGCAAGGGTCGACCCTAGCTGCTATCTCTTTCTTAGTGAATCACCATGAGCTTGCTAGCTGGTGTAGATGAAGATGACACCGGCAATTTTGTTGTTGAAGATGTTGATATCAACAGCTAACTTGATATTCCTCTAAACTTGCTTATCTTGGGCTCTCTGTTTTTCAGCCACACCCACAACAATGGAGATTGGGAAGAACTACTGTAACAACTACTCTTTCTGTAAAGAGTTTCTCCTTTTATTTAATGTAACCCAACTGTTCTTTTAGCAGTGGGTCCCACTCAGTAAATGCTGGCTTCATCCTTGTTTTAACGCCTAACTGACGTACAGTAGGCCTGCGGCGCCTTTTGTCATGTACTGTGGCTTTACCGCTAACAATTTGAATATGGTTGACTTTTTGAATTGCTGACATCAACACCTGAAGACTTAGTCAAAATTCAAGCATCAGTAGAATAGACGTTGAGTGAAATAGCTTCACTCAATGCCAAAGTACTTAGACAGTTCTGTCTATCTAGGCGTTGACAGCGTTGAGTGAGTAAAGCTCACTCAACGTTTTTTTCCTTAACCCTTTCTGCAGCCTCTTCTGCATGCATAACGTTGAAAGCGTTGAGTGAACACTCAACGCCTTGTGCCTTAACCACATTTTGCATTTTAGGCGTTGATAACATTGAGTGAACATGCCTCACTCAACGCTTTCTGCCTTAGCCATTTCTGCTTCTTCAATATCTTAAGCGTTGAGAACATTGAGTGAGCATGTCTCACTCAACGCTTTTTTCATTAACTAATTTTGTATCATGGCGTTGAGAGCATTGAGTGACCACGCTGTTGAAACCAAAAATTTGGTCTCTGTGGAGTTCGGGGTCCCTAGAAAGGGGTGACCTCACACCTACTGCACCCGGAGGAACGTCAAGAACCAAAGATCAAGAAGCTAGAAACAGACCCTCGGCTCTAGCGTGGAGGTCCCACCTCACACCCGGAAGGCTGCCTGAGCACTTCCCCTCCCTAGCCAATGCTCGAGCTAGGGTGCCTTGGAGGAGCTCTCTCTACTCTACCAAGAAGACGCTAAGAGAGGAGGAAGCAAGGAAAAGTCCCTCCCCGAAGGCACCCAAGGGGGTCTATTTATAGTTTTCTGGGAATGGTCTGCAAATAACCAACATCCATTGCTCTGAAATTACTGAAATGCCCCCAAATTGGTCCCCTAACAGCCAAATCCCGTTGTTCTAAATAGCTAAATGCAATCCACAAGGGGAAGCCACTCGAGCTGGGCGAGTAGGCGGCCAGGGTGAGCTCGGCGACCTGGGGCTGGGTAAGCTCGGCGGCCTGGGGTGAGCTCGGCGGCCTGGGGGATCTCGGCGGCCTGGGGTGAGCTCGGCGGCCTGGGGTGAGCTCGGCGGCCTGGGGTGAGCTCGGCGGCCTGGGGTGAGCTCGGCGGCCTGGGGTGAGCTCGGCGGCCTGGGGGAGCTCGGCGGCCTGGGGTGAGCTCGGCGGCCTGGGGTGAGCTCGGCGGCCTGGGGTGAGCTCGGCGGCCTGGGGTGAGCTCGGCGGCCTGGGGTGAGCTCGGCGGCCTGGGGTGAGCTCGGCGGCCTGGGGTGAGCTCGGCGGCCTGGGGTGAGCTCGGCGGCCTGGGGTGAGCTCGGCGGCCTGTGGTAAGCTCGGCGGCCTGGGGTGAGCTCGGCGGCCTGGACGGCTTGACCGGCTTCTCAAGAGTGCCTTGGGGGGGGATAAATATTTTCTCCCCCTACTAGTATGTTCTACATGTTCACCCAAAATTGGCCCCTAGGAGTGCAAAATTCCCAAAAAGCTTAAAAACGTGCATGTCTTGTTTGGGGTCCACTCTTCGCGAATACGGGGTTGTACACAATCCCCGCTCTTTTCGAGGTTGGCACAAGCTCGGAAAGAAACATCCAACCCAACGTATTCGCGCAGTGGGCTTGAGCCGAAATGTACCGGGCCCCTCCCAGGAGAGTCAGCCCGTCAAGCCAGCTAATGGGAGCCTGGGTGACGAGGCGGCCTCGGGATAAAAAACACTTGGCCTCCATGAGAGATCAACCTGCCCTGTCAGCTAGTGAGAGCCTAACAACGGAATCCATCTCGGAGCTAAAAGGACTTAGCCTCCACGAGAGATCAACCTGTTCTGCCAGCTAGTGAGAGCCTGACAGCGGAATCCATCTCGAAGCTAAAAGGACTTAGCCTCCACGAGAGATCAACCTGCCCTGTCAGCTAGTGAGAGCCTGACAGCGGAATCCATCTCGGAGCTAAAATGACTTAGCCTCCACGAGAGATCAACCTGCCCTGCCAGCTTGTGAGAGCCTGACAGCGGAATCCGTCTCGGAGCCAAAAGGACTTAGCTTCACGAGAGATCAACTTGCCATGTCAGCTAGTGAGAGCCTGACAGCGGAATCCATCTCGGAGCTAAAAGGACTTAGCCTCCACGAGAGATCAACCTGCCCTGCCAGCTTGTGAGAGCCTGACAGCGGAATCCGTCTCGGAGCTAAAAGGACTTAGCCTCCACGAGAGATCAACCTGCCATGTCAGCTAGTGAGAGCCTGACAGCGGAATCCATCTCGGAGCTAAAAGGACTTAGCCTCCACGAGAGATCAACCTGCCCTGCCAGCTTGTGAGAGCCTGACAGCGGAATCCATCCCGGAGCTAAAAGGACTTAGCCTCCACGAGAGATCAACCTGCCCTGTCAGCTAGTGAGAGCCTGACAGCGGAATCCATCTCGGAGCTAAAAGGACTTAGCCTCCACGTGAGATCAACCTGCCTTGTCAGCTAGTGAGAGCCTGACAACGGAATCCATCTCGGAGCTAAAAGGACTTAGCCTTCACAAGAGATCAACCTGCCCTGCCAGCTTGTGAGAGCCTGACAGCGGAATCCATCTCGGAGCTAAAAGGACTTAGCCTCCACGAGAGATCAACCTGCCCTGCCAGCTTGTGAGAGCCTGACAGCGGAATCCATCCCGGAGCTAAAAGGACTTAGCCTCCACGAGAGATCAAACTGCCCTGCCAGCTTGTGATAGACTGGCAGCGGAATCCATCTTGGAGCTAAAAGAACTTAGCCTCCACGAGAGATCAACCTGCCCTGTCAGCTAGTGAGAGCCTGGCAGCGGAATCCATCTCGGAGCTGCTCGGAGCTAAAAGGACTTAGCCTCCACGAGAGATCAACCTGCCCTGCCAGCTTGTGATAGCCTGACAGCGGAATCCATCTCGGAGCTAAAAGTACTTAGCCTCCACGAGAGATCAACCTGCCCTGTCAGCTAGTGAGAGCCTGACAGCGGAATCCATCTCGGAGCTAAAAGGACTTAGCCTCCACGAGAGATCAACCTGCCCTGTCAGCTTGTGAGAGCCTGACAGCGGAATCCATCTCGGTGCTAAAAGGACTTAGCCTCCACGAGAGATCAACCTGCCCTGTCAGCTAGTGAGAGCCTGACAGCGGAATCCATCTCGGAGCTAAAAGGACTTAGCCTTCACGAGAGATCAACCTGCCCTGCCAGCTTGTGAGAGCCTGACAGCGGAATCCATCTCGGAGCTAAAAGGACTTAGCCTCCACGAGAGATCAACCTGCCCTGCCAGCTTGTGAGAGCCTGACAGTGGAATCCATCCCGGAGCTAAAAGGATTTATCCTCCACGAGAGATCAACCTGCCCTGCCAGCTTGTGAGAGCCTGACAGCGGAATCCATCTCGGAGCTAAAAGGACTTAGCCTCCACGAGAGATCAACCTGCCCTGTCAGCTAGTGAGAGCCTGGCAGCGGAATCCATCTCGGAGCTAAAAGGACTTAGCCTCCATGAGAGATCAACCTGCACTGCCAGCTTGTGAGAGCCTGACAGCGGAATCCATCCCGGAGCTAAAAGGACTTAGCCTCCACGAGAGATCAACCTGCCCTGTCAGCTAGTGAGAGCCTGACAGCGGAATCCATCTCGGAGCTAAAAGGACTTAGCCTCCACGAGAGATCAACCTGCCCTGCCAGCTTGTGAGAGCCTGACAGCGGAATCCATCTCGGATCTAAAAGGACTTAGCCTCCACGAGAGATCAACCTGCCATGTCAGCTAGTGAGAGCCTGACAGCGGAATCCATCCCGGAGCTAAAAGGACTTAGCATTCACGAGAGATCAACCTGCTCTGCCAGCTTGTGAGAGCCTGACAGCGGAATCCATCTCGGAGCTAAAAGGACTTAGCCTCCACGAGAGATCAACCTGCCCTGCCAGCTTGTGAGAGACTGGCAGCGGAATCCATCCCGGAGCTAAAAGGACTTAGCCTCCACGAGAGATCAACCTGCCCTGCCAGCTTGTAAGAGCCTGGAAGCGGAATCCATCTCGGAGCTAAAAGGACTTAGCCTCCACGAGAGATCAACCTGCCCTGTCAGCTAGTGAGAGCCTGACAGCGGAATCCATCTCGCAGTGAGACCTTTCATGGACCATAAATATTTTTCGGTGGTTTCTACCATTAATCATAGCTGATACAACGCAAGCTAAGTTCATTACAAAGAGATGATTCACTTCTCTCTTACCTCCCTCTTCCCCAGTGAATCATCTGATTCTTCCCCGGGTGCCCACATCAACCCTGTCCTCACATCTCTCCTCTGCTGCCTCAGGTCGGACTTCTTCAATCCGCACCGGGTCTTGCGCTTGTTGAGGCTGATGAGGTTGCGGTGCTGGAGCTCTTGTCCTTCTCAACTCCAGAAATTTGGGGCAAGTAGATGTTGCGTGGCCTTCCTCCTGGTGGAACTCACAGTAGGGTAACTCTACTCTGACTCTTCTCCTTCCCGTGCGGTTCCTCCTCTCCCTTCGACCAATTTCCATCGCTTGCTGTGGTGGGGGTAGGAGTTGCCTAGGGGCTTGCCTTTGGAAGTTGAACCTCCCTCGGCCTTCATGAAAATCCCCCCCCCCACCTTGGTTGTGACCTCTTCCTGGACCCTGAATGGGTCCTCCCTGCTGCCTACAACCTGGTTCTGGACCCTCCTGTCCCTGGAACCCCTGAGCTCTCTGCTCCTCTCTTCTTCTTCCTTCCTGATGTCTTGCGCCTCCTTGCTCCTTTGACTCCGCCTCTGTTAGCCTTGCCAACTTTTTGACAAATGACGGGTTGGCCGCCTCCATGGCTATCTCCTCTGCCGCCCTTTCCATCAGCTCTTCGAAGGATAGGGGGGCCTTCCGGGTCAAGCTCATCTTGAAGAAGCCCTCCTTCAGCCCAACGGTGAAGGCCATCTGGAGAGCATACCCGGGCATCTCTTGGACCTCCAAGATCTCTTCTTGGAACCTGTCAATGTAGCGGGCCAGCGACTCCTCGACCCCCTGCCTTATCAGGAAGATGGACTCAAGACTCCTCTTCCTCTTCTTGGAGGTGGAGAAGCGAAGCTGGAAGCTCCGGCTCAAGTCCTCGAACCCGTAGATCGACCTTGGAGGGATTTGATGGAACCAGTCCCTTGCCTTCTCCTTCAACGTGATCGCAAAGAGGCGACACTTGAAGGCATCTGTCATCGGCCTGATGGAGACTACATCCTCGAACCATTACAGGTGCTGGACGGGATCATCCTTCCCAGAATAGTAAGCCATGTCTGGCTCTCTGAACCCCTCGGGAACGGGAGCTGAGATGATCAGCTCGCTGAAGGGTGACCCCATAAGGGGTGGTCTCGCCACTTCTACTCGCGCAACCTGCTCGCCTGGGAGGTTGGTACTCGCCGGGCTGGAGAACAGCTCCCGGCCGGTGAGGTCTCGCTCGACCCCATCTCCCATCCTCTCCTTCCCCGGCCTTCTTCTTGGTGCACTTCCTTCTCTCCCCGCTGGGGTCATCTCTCCTAGACCCCTGGGAGTCGGCTCGTCGAGAGGTTGAGCTAACTCCTGGGGTGTCGGGGTGGAGCTTCCACCCTGAGAAGCAATGCTACGCAACATCTCCATGATGCCTTGGATGGAGGCCATGAACTCTTGCCTTCCCACAAAGGGTCCTGAGCTGGGGAGCTCGCCGAGATCATCACTATCTCCTTGACCTCCTGTCATGACACTCTCCCGAGATCTTCTGTGCTGGTCACTCTCCACACTCACCGCATCAAAATGTTGAAACCAAAAATTTGGTCTATGTGGAGTTCGGGGTCCCTAGAAAGGGGTGACCTCACACCTACTACACCCGGAGGAACGTCACGAACCAAAGATCAAGAAGCTAGAAACAGACCCTCGGCTCTAGCGTGGAGGTCCCACCTCACAGCCGGAAGGCTGCCTGCGCACTTCCCCTCCCTAGCCAATGCTCGAGCTACGGTGCCTTGGAGGAGCTCTCTCTACTCTACCAAAAAGAAGCTAAGGGAGGAGGAAGCAAGGAAAAGTCCCTCCCCGAAGGCACCCAAGGGGGTCTATTTATAGTTTTCTGGGAATGGTCTGCAAATAACCAACCTCCATTGCTCTGAAATTACTGAAATGCCCCCAAATTGGTCCGCCAACAGCCAAATCCCGCTGTTCTAAATAGCTAAATGCAATCCACAAGGGGAATCCCCTCGAGCTGGGCGAGTAGGCGGCCATGGTGAGCTCGGCGGCCTGGGGCTGGGTAAGCTCGGCGGCCTGGGGTGAGCTCGGCGGCCTGGGGGAGCTCGGCGGCCTGGGGTGAGCTCGGCGGCCTGGGGTGAGCTCGGCGGCCTGGGGTGAGCTCGGCGGCCTGGGGTGAGCTCGGCGGCCTCGGGTGAGCTCGGCGGCCTGGGGGAGCTCGGCGGCCTGGGGTGAGCTCGGCGGCCTGGGGTGAGCTCGGCGGCCTGGGGGGAGCTCGGCGGCCTGGGGTGAGCTCGGCGGCCTGGGGTGAGCTCGGCGGCCTGGGGTGAGCTCGGCGGCCTGGGGTGAGCTCGGCGGCTTGCGGTGAGCTCGGCGGCCTGGGGTGAGCTCGGCGGCCTGGGGTGAGCTCGGCGGCCTGAGGTGAGCTCGGCGGCCTGGGGTGAGCTCGACGGCCTGGGGTGAGCTCGACTGGGGTGAGTCCTGGGGTGAGCTCGGCGGCCTGGGGTGAGCTCGGCGGCCTGGGGTGAGCTCGGCGGCCTGGGGTGAGCTCGGCGGCCTGGGGTGAGCTCGGCGGCCTGGACGGCTTGACCGACTTCTCAAGAGTCCCTTGGGGGGGAGAAATAGTCTCCCCCTACTAGTATGTTCTACATGTTCACCCAAAATTGGCCCCTAGGAGTGCAAATTTCCCAAAAAGCTTTAAAACGTGCATGCCTTGTTTGGGGTCCACTCTTCGCGAATACGGGGTTGTACACACGCCTCACTCAACGCTTTTTGCCTTAGCCAGATTTTCTGTTTCAGAATTTAGTTTGAGTTCGACGAACTCAAAACACAGTTTGACAAACTCTGAGCTCAGCTCGACGAATAAGTATAAACTCAGTTAGACGAATTTAGAGTTCAGCTTAACGAATAAGTGAAAGCTTAGATCGACAAACTCAGGGCTTAGTTCGACGAACTCTGAATTCAGTTATTCAACAATTTTGAAGCTAAGACGTTGAGTGAGTGAGCTACACTCAACGCCTGTGGACTTGACCACTTTTCAGTTCATTTCTTTTTAGGCTTTGACTGTATTAGTCTGACTAACAGCCTTTTGCTGTATGCCATTGAGTGAGTTGACTTCATTCAACGCCTGTGAACTTGGCCACATTCTAAGCTTGCCACTTCATGGCTTTGACTAAATAGGCTTCACTCAGCGCTATACGTCATCTAACGTTGAGTGAGTGATCTTTACTCAATGCTTGTGGACTTAAACAGTTTTCTTTCTTTCCACCACTTAGGTAAGAACTTACCTGACTTAGCCACTTAGGCTATCTGTCCCATCATTGTTACTAGGACATCCTTCAATCATTAAACTTGAACACAAGTTATATCACCACATGTGTATACATTGTTTCCCGGTCCTTCTTCAAATCTAGGACATTGGGATCAATGGACCCAATAATCTCCCTCTATTTGAAGAAGTCAAAATCTAAGTCAA
Source organism: Platanthera guangdongensis (assembly GCA_039583875.1). Taxonomy (NCBI): domain Eukaryota; kingdom Viridiplantae; phylum Streptophyta; class Magnoliopsida; order Asparagales; family Orchidaceae; genus Platanthera; species Platanthera guangdongensis. Next base: position 125,524,802 of record CM077155.1, on the reverse strand, counting down.
TGTATACACTAACACACTTATGCTATATATATAAAACATATTATCACATCATAATTTAGATACATTATAGACATAGCAAATGATGTAGCAGATAAGTCAAAATCATAGCAATTGATGAGTCAGACAAATCATAATTATAACAAATGATTGTTCTATTTAATCATATAGAGAATTAATGTTTGTGCAATTAAATAAAGTATTACATCCCTAAGCCCTGTAAGCAGAACCTGAAACTTTTCAAGTTTCAGGTTCGCTTATCATAATCTCACTGCTTCTGGATTTTTTTGTCGGTTTGTTTTCTGCTCCAGCTATCTTCTTTCCCTTCTTATCTGTTTCATCAGCAGCCTTAGTCTTAGTAGCTTTTTCTTTTCCAGCTTCAGCTTTATCCTTCTGTCTCTAAAAATAGCTGAAGGTCTTGGGGAAGTATTTAGATGGTTCAACAGCATCAGGAGTAAGAAGATTGACATTTTTGTTTCTCCAGAAAATCCTTATTTTTATGTCCCTCTTTTCCATCTTATCTCATTCGATTTGCTATATCATTTTCCTCTGTCTGATTTCTTATTCTTGACCTGATCCCAAGTAAGCAAGATGATGGATCTGGACTCTGTGCTCCACTGCTCAAAATTAGGTCTTTTCTCCATTTCTTCACTGTATTTTCTCTTTCTCATCCTGACTTTCTCTTCAGTTTCAGCAGTTTCATCAGTCATTTCTCTTGTCTGTAGTGTCTGGTTTATAATGGGGCTGAAGGAGGGAATTTCAGCAGCAGTGGATTGCACTCCCCACTGATTACCAGCACTATCATAATCTTCTATATACATCTCATACTCTTGATTATCTTGAGCAGGCTCTCTGTTCAAGGTCTCTAGCACTTGAGCAGACATCATTGGGATATTGTCATATTGCACTGGCTCTAATCCCAATGAGCCTCTCACAACATTTGTTGCCCAGACCATGTTTTCAGTATTGGTCCTTATGGCTTCTCTCTCCTCCTTTTTGGCTTATTCAATTAATTTTGTGGTCTGGGAGTTGCTTGCCTTGCTTCTTTCTACTTCCATGTAGTTTACTCCAACAGTGACATGATTCTTGACTTCCAACATGTGGTCATCAAGCATCTTGGTGCAGGCATCCATCTTTGCGAAGATTTCAATGTTCTATTCACTTCTCAGAATTTTATTATTTTCATGGATTGTCACACTATTCTTGGCCCGAGTCACTTGATTTTCTATGATAATAGCAATGTTCTGGCCTAACACATCCAGCTTCTCCATTGTAAAGTCTACAGCTCCAGCAGCTCTTATGAAGAATTTGATTGTTTCTCCCTTCTGCAGATTAAGTTGAAATCTTATATATTTGATCTCAGTTGCCAGATCATTTCTAACATCCTTGAGGGCATCATCCACATAATTTTGTAGTGCCCTCCTTTGCTCATCTAGCAGACCTTTCAGTTGTGCAAGGAAGAGAGGTGAAATATGGTTTGTTTGAGCTGATGTGCCTTCATCAGGAACTGCCCTGACCTCTTCCTTCTCATCAGAATCAGGCTCATTTGCATCTGATTCACTTTCTGGAGCATCTGACTCTCTTCCTGACATTGAGGAATCAATGTTAAGAACTTCCTTCTGAGCAGGGAGTTCAGATTGAATCTCCCCCTCAACCCCTGCCATGCCCTCCTTGGCATGCAGATCGACAGCAGTAACTTCTGCTTCAGTAGGCTGATTATCCTTGGGTGGTACCTGAAAAGTCTGCCGCACAACTAATGCATCTTGCATTATCTCTTCCGCAAGCTGCTCCCCCTCAGCCATTACAGATTGTTCCTTAGCGAATGCTATTTCCATAACTTCCTCCAGCAGATGCTCCCCCTCACTCTAAGGGCTGGAACCTTCAACATCATCAAGTGAAGACAGGTGATCATCTGTATCAACATGCCTGTAAGCATATTCCTTCATTCCTGCAGAGATCTTGTTGGCTCCTTCCTTTACAACAGTTTCAGCCAACTCAGCAACAAGCTCATCATCTTTAGGGACAATATCTAACTCTGGTCTGCTTACACGACTAAGAGGGGTAAGATCAAAAGAGGCTGTTACATGAATATTTTATGTCCCTCCTGGACTCTTCAGCAGATGATGATGGTTCTGGATTGTGAGACTCTTCCTCCTCAGATGAGCTGCTAGAGGAGTTGGGCTAAGTAGCAGCAATCTTCTTTCCTTTCTTCTCAGCAGCCACCAGACCACGGGGTTGAAGGAACCTGTCCCATCTCTCAAGCATCCTGATATCCATTCTTCTCATGTGGTGAATCTTTGCCCCAAGCTTCAAATTCAAAATTAATGGGACTGTTTTTCGCAGATATAGTGATAGGATTCTCCCCAAATTTGGTTCGGCCATGCAGTCCATTATTCTTCCAAACACCACTCTTCCCCAATCAGTTCTTTTGGACAGTATGACTTTTGCCATTAGTTCAAACATGCTCTTTGAAATTTTGTCATGGGAACTTGTTTTGCATATGAGAGCTTTCCCGATGACATCGGCTAGAAACTTACCTCTCAGGTTAAGTTCTTTCCTTAGAATTGATCCAGTGGTGTGCTTGGATAGTACACATCATTTCATCGCCGATTTTACATTTTCCAGCCACAACTCTTCTTCGTCCTCAGTTGCAGAGAGCTTTGGCAACTGCAAAGCCTTGCTGAGCCTTCTGGGGGTAATCTTGATCTTCTTCCCACGTACTGTGGTCTTGACTTTACCTGTCAAAGCATCTACTTTGGCATTGGCGAACAACTCTAGCACTTCCCTATTCCACAGAAGACAGGGCTCCGTCAGGCCGAAAGTTAGGTCAAATTTTTGTAGAAGATTAAGCACCCGCTGAACTTCTTCTAGAGCATCAACGAATCCATTGCGAACCGCCTCTGCTCTTTCGAAGTGGAAATCTTGTCCCTTGGGCACCATTTTGCTTGCAAATTTTTGATACATTCCATTGATTTGGTGAATACGGGGGGGGGGGGGGGGGGGGGAGGCCAAGGAATAGTGACATTGCTTATTGCACAAGCTCATCTATTTATAGTTATTTCCTAAGGGAAGGCGGAAAGTCACTGTCTCATCTATTTATAGTTATTTTGATCAACGGCTAGGATTGAATCTCGACACTTATCGGCATGCCATCTTTTCTACAATTTTTTGTTGAGTAAGCTTATTTTCCTCAACATCTTTTTTCTTTAGTAATTAGATTGCAACTCCTAACTGAGTTGGCCTAACTTGCAGGGGTAAGATTGTCCTGCAGTACACATTATAATAATTGTTCTAGTGGGGTGCAATCAAGGTTGTGAAGATCGAGATTCTAGATGAGATTGTTTCGTGGTAGGATCGGATCTAATAGTAGGGTTGGATCGTGGATCGCTTACAAAATCACGATCGATTTACAAAATCTAGATCGTAGGATCGTAAAATCCTATAATCTGGATCGCGATCCTGACAACCTTGGGTGCAATTAGACATAATTTCAATATATTAAAATTAATTTCAACTGAGAGTGTGATATCCCCCAAACTCAATTGATTAAACCAATTATTGATACTTATCTAACCTAGTATTGTACATGTAATATGTGTCTTTGGATATGTTGAGACTAGTTGCTTCTTGTGGAATAATGAACATGTGAGCCACTAACATATTTATTTAGAAGAGTTGTTTAGACTAATGTTTTTACATATTCTCAGTCATTTGTTTCAATTACCTTATCTCTAACATGCATAATCAATTTAGCAATTAAATAGTAGAATTAAGGCTCGGTGAATTCTACTTATCTCTGCCCTGTAGACTTGAAGCTCATACTAGATTCACAGTCTCTGAGCATACCAACAACCTTGCTTCTGATCTTTAGCCTTTGAGGCGCATCTAACTTTCCTTTGCAAGCTCCCCCTCAATAATTGCACTTGTCTTTGACATCTTATGAATGATGATAAGTTGAATCATTTCTTGTACCAAGACTTGGGTCTGGTACATCTCTGTCTAAGGACCATAAATGGTTATGGTCACTTGGACTATCCTACAAGACAAAAATTACCTTACCTTAGGAACCCAAGCTGACTTGGGTCCTAGGTTCTTGTTAGTTTGAAAATGCATATGTCTACCTATAGGAGCCCTGTCAGGAAGACTTTCTCTTGCCCATGACATAGTAGGGTTGTGCCAACAATCTATGACAAAGTGACCCACTTTGCCACAACACCAGTACTCATGAATATTATATCTTCTCTTCTGAGCAGGTCTGGCAGCATTGTTGACTGCAGACTGAAGAAAAGGAAGAGCAGCTTCTTTGTTCCAATTTCTCTTACTAACAATCTGACTGAGAGTAGGTCTCTCATGAGAAGAGCTTGGTTTTTCACAAGGTTTATCAACAGCAGTTCTCTTTGCAGAGGACATGTTTTTGGTGCCCTTAGAAGATTCCAAGTCTTGCTTCCTGACAGATTTTCCCTTGGTCATAGTGTGTGTAGGAAGACTTTGAGAAAAGACTACTGTCTTGCTCAAGAGTGATGAAGCTGGTGCATTAAATACAAAAGGTGCAGGATGAGCCTTTTGCAATTCTTCATGGGGAGCCTTCTGAGTACTCAGTCTCATGTCCTTTCTTCTTCCATTGTAAGGAACTTTTGTAGTCATACAAGGAAGATTCTCATTCCTCCAGTAACCATCCCTGGGGTCTTGGTCATACCTGTTAAAAGGAAGAATTTCCTTGTGAAAGGTTGACTGAGGCCTGACAGGAGCTTGGTCTCTTCTCTGGGATTGGATAACTTTAGAGATCCACTCAGACTCAGATTTTCTCTTGATAGCATCTATCTTAGAGAAATTGGCCACAATTCTCTTCTCCCTTTCAAGTTTCTCTTCAAGATCCTTGATAATAGAGTCCTTATATTTTATGGACTCAACATGGATATCTACCGTGATCTTCAGATGGGTTGCTTCCCTCTCTTTTAGACATAGCAAGGTTGAAGCTTCATGTTGCTGGGAAGCAGTCAGCCGGAGGGTGGCTATTTCCTCTGCTTGTTTTTTAACAAGTAACTTACTTTTCTTGAAAGCTTTCAGAAGTGCAGCATGATTTTCAATCAATTGATTGATATCATCTTCTGATAGAGGACTCTCATCATCATATGATGAGGATGCATCAGATCCTGAGCAGGACTCATATCCAGACTTTGAGGATGAGCTAGATGGAAAATATACCTGACTTTGTCCATGCTGATCCTGACAAAATTCTTCTTCTGGTGTAGCTGTCAGTTCATAACTTCTGCATTCACCTTACTCAGCTTCATCCACCTCTGAGTCACTATCTGAATGTGATAGAGGAGCCCTGATCTTTGCTCTTGCATCTGGAAGGACTTTGTCTTGACCAAGAGCAGCCAATAACCTAATGTTGTTCTTGTCCTCTATGCAGATTTGATGCTCCATAGAGTTCCACACCTTATGGTTCATCTTTGAACACATAAGTTTAACCTTTTAGCTATCATTGGAGAACTACTCAAATTGTTATGTCCTTTTTGAGCAACCTCCCTCTGATACCACTTGAAAGTATTTATTTAAGGATAATTAAATCACCTAGAGGGGGGGGGGGGTTTATTGGTAGATGAAGTTTTGCTTTCAAGACGAGCTACTTGCACAAAGAAAAGCAACACAATAGAGTACACACGGATTTATAGTGGTTCCCCAATCTTTGGGTACATCCACTCTCCTCCCACCTTGCCAACTTCATGTTGGTCAAGACACTTCTCCAAAACACTGCTCCAAGGAGCTTACACCTCAAATCCCTCAGGATCTCTCAGTCTCCTCCAAGACTTACCCCTCAGCCACAAGGGCCTACACTCAGTGATACAAGTATCACCTACCTCAGACAATTAATCCCTACCACTCAGGCTATGGAGGATAACCCTACCTCAGAGCAAACTTGCTCCTACAACTCAGAGAGATTCACTCTCCTATAGCTCAGGCAATATTGCTCTACATCTTAGTGAGTAAAACTCACCTACCTCAGATCCCAGCCGGATCCTACAAGATGGAAGTGGGTTGTTATGGTTCTTGATTGGACACAAGAGGAATTCTTCTGTGCTAATCTACCTTGACTGAGTTAGACTCAACCCAACTTTGACACCAGGAATGTTTTCCTGAGTCTACTTTTCTGGACTAAGATCACCTTAGCCCCAACTCTTTCACAGCAGCAAGTATATCTACTTGAGCTGGAAGTGACTTGCAGAACACTGTTCTGCCCCTTTCTGAACTGAACCAAAAGCTCATCCCTTTCTTCTTCTCAGCAACAATGATGTTGATGCTTTGGCTTATGTTGGAAGCAACTTGCAGATTAGCTTCTCTGCACCTTTCTGAATTGAGACAACTGCTCAGCCCTATCTCCTTCTTCACAGCTCCCCAAGTGAATGTTCTTTATGATTTGTGGGTTGGATCTGTGAAGCACCTGCATCAAGGGTCGACCCTAGCTGCTATCTCTTTCTCAGTAAATCACCCCGAGCTTGCTAGCTGGTGCAGATGAAGATGACACTTGCAATCTTGTTGTTGAAGATGTTGATATCAACAACTAACTTGATAGGCCTCTAGACTTGCTTGTCTTGGGCTTTCTGTTCTTCAGCTACACCCACAACAATGGCGATTGGGAAGAACTACTTTAACAACTATCTTTCTGTAAAGAGTTTCTCCTTTTATTTAATGTAACCCAGTGACTCTTTTAGCAGTGGGTCCCACTCCATAAATGTTGGCTACATCCTTGCTTTAACGCCTAACTGATGTACAGTAGCCCTATGATGCCTTTTGTCATGTACTGTGTCTTTGTCGGTAACAATTTGAATATAGTTGACTTTTTGACTTGCTGACATCAACACCTGAAAACTTAGTCAAAAATCAAGCATCGGTAGAATAGGTGTTGAGTGAAAGAGCTTCACTCAACGTCAAAGTATTTAGACAGGTCTGTCTATCTAGGCGTTGACAATGTTGAGTGAGTCAAGCTCACTCAACGCTTTTTGCCTCAACTCTTTCTGCAACCTGTTCTGCATGCATAGCGTTGAGAGCGTTGAGTGAACATACTTCACTCAACGCCTTGTGTCTTAACCACATTCTGCATTTTAGGCATTGTGAGCGTTGAGTGAACATGTCTCACTCAACGCTTTCTGTCTTAAGCCAATTTTGCTTCTTCAGTATCTTAAGCATTGAGGGCGTTGATTGAGCATGCCTCACTCTACGTTTTTTGCTTTAACTAATTCTGTATCATGGCGTTGAGAGCGTTGAGTGACCACGCCTCACTCAACGCTTTCTGCCTTAGCCAGATTTTCTGTTTCAGAATTTAGTTTGAGTTCGACGAACTCAGAACACAGTTCGACGAACTCTGAGCTCAGCTCGACGAATAAGTAAAAACTCAGTTCGACGAATTTAGAGTTCAGCTTGACGAATAAGTAAAAGCTTAGATCGACGAACTCAGAGCATAGTTCGATGAACTCTGAACTCAGCTATTCAACAATTTTGAAGCTAAGACGTTGAGTGAGTGAGCTACACTCAACGCCTGTGGACTTGACCACTTTTCAGTTCATTTCTCTTTAGGCTTTGACTGTATTAGCCTGACTCACAGCCTTTTGCTGTATGACGTTGAGTGAGTTGACTTCACTCAACGCCTGTGAACTTGGCCACATTCTAAGCTTGTCATTTCATGACTTTGACTAAATAGGCTTCACTCAGCGCTATACGTCTCTTGCGTTGAGTGAGTGCTCTTTACTCAATGCCTGTGGACTTAGACAGTTTTCTGTCGTTTCACCACTTAGGTAAGAACTTACCTGAATTAGTCACTTAGGCTATTTGTCTCATCATTGCTACTAAGACATCCTGCAATTATTAAACTTATACACAAGTTAGATCACCACATGTGTATACATTATTTGTTGGTCCTTCAAATACAGGACATTGAGATCAATGAACCAACAGTGAGTGTACGTGCGGAGAGTGTTCAAAAGGATTTTTCACAATATAAATTTGAACAGAACAAAGGCACACCTTTAGCTTTACTTACACAATGAATTCCATAGAAATGAAATTAAACGTATAAAACTAGAGTTTGCTAGCCAACATCATCAATATAGTGGAGAAAATAGCTACCATCATTTAACTAGGCGAAGAGAGAAGCAAGAACTGCAACCAAATCTGAAGTCTCATTAGAGGTTCTTGGTAGGAATTGCCAGATCATCACTATGCATTCTAGCTCGGTCTATAGCCGCGTCCAAGCTCCAAAAGAGTGTCACTCTCCTCTAAAATGTTTGTCTTCTTCGTCTCACGACCGAGCCTCGTTCGGTGCAAAGTTCTCATAGCTTTGCGATGAAGTTGGGTCTAGAATGTACTTTCTGGAAGCTCTTGGATGATGCAAGGTGGTCTTGGGCAAAGCCCTAGTGGAAGGTCGAAGAAAAACGGAGCAAAAGCCACTTCCGAAGGAAGAAATAGCGGCTTGGTTCTGGATCCTCTGAAACCTAAAAAATGCGGCTTAAATAGAAAAATTACAAAATTGTGTTCATGCACGACCATATGTTTTAGAAATGCACGACCGTACGTGAAAAAAATAAAACATAATTTTTTAGACAAAAAGAGGAGGTTGTGCAATTTTACTCATCCACGGGTAAAACCAACTGTGCGTGAACAAAATGTACATCCCGGGGTAGGTCGCCAAAAATAAGTTTTGTAGGCATCGCACGGTCGTGTCGATCGTGCGTGAAGAAATTGCAGGTCCGTGCAATTCCTACAGGAAAAAACTGGGCAACACGAGATCTGCCCATCTGCACGGCTAACACAAAGGGGGGAATAAGCCTCCAGCAAACAAATATAGCAGGAAAAAAACACAATAAAGACCTGGGGGAAAACACAACAAACTCGATGCTAACTTTTTTGCCAAGTAGTGCACATTCACTAGTTATTGAACAAATATAACACGTATTCTTTAATCGAGTTGCAGACGAAGTAGTGTCAGAGCAAGCAGATGATTAAAAAAGAGAATGAAACAAAACATAGAGATGCAGTTATAATGAGTAATCCGGTTATAATTTGTTTCTCACCAACACATTTTTTCTAGCACATTTTTGCTCACATTTTTTTTCTCACTAACACATTTTATAACACGTTTAGAAATTTGTTTCTCACTAACACAGAACCCAAAACGTAGAAAAAAAGAGAGGACAAAAAGCTGATCTTGCAGGATGATAAATTTATACAATGTAAACAATCCAGACGTGGAAATGTCATTTTTGCTTTTGAATGAGTTTTTGATAAATTTTTCCTTTTGACACGGAAGGCATAAGGAGTTCAAGCTACCGCTTAAATTAGGAAGCTCACGAACAAGTTTAAGTTTTGATAGTTTGACAATTAATTTACTTCCTGAATGTCTTAGTCTCTTATGTCAAAGATTTAATTTCTAATTCTCGATAATTAAGCATTTCAAATCAGAAGAACATATGTCTTCAAAACTAACAGTGTAAACATTATGAGTCCTATGAGCAGTAAGTAAAACGCTATTCGTTTTAACATTTATAATTTGACATGTGTTTGTAGAGGATTCAAATAGTACGTTTAGGCCTTTATCACAAAGTTGACTAATTGAAATTAAATTATGCTTAAGTCCATCTACAAATAATACATTCGAAATTGAAAATGCTTTGTTACCTATAGTGCCGATTCCAAGAATACACCCTTTGTTGTTGTCCTTAAACGTCACCTTGCCCCCTTCTTCTTTTCCAAGCTAAGGAACTTGTCTTTATCTCATGTCATGTGCTTGGAACACCCAGAGTCTAAGTATCACACGTTCTCCTTATCCTTAGCCTGCCACACACCTAAAAGGAAAATGGGGGTAAAAATATGGTTGCCCAAGTTGTCCCACCCATACGATAGGTAGAAGACTTTGGTAGTCAGACTTGCATAGTTTTCTTGGCACCTTTCCTCAAACACGAGCAGGATGTGTGCCCAAACTTTTGACAGTTTGCACACAAGGTATAAGCAGTGGATGCAGCCTTTTTCGTCTTCCTAGCGCTCGTGTTGGAAAATGGGGATAACCATTCAGAAATATTATTCTTATTTTGTGATTTTTTATGGAAAATTTTAGGCTTAGCGGGAAATCGATCACCGCTCGGTGGTAGCGTTGTACTTACGTACCCTAGTCCAAACTTTCCAGATCCATGACACCGTGCTCCTAGCAGCATATCCTGAGATTTTTTCCATATTCCAAATTTCTGGACAATACAGTTAAGATCATGGATCCTCGCCTTTAGGGCGGTGTTTTCTGTGACGAGCATTACACACCGATTGGTGAATTATTTTTTACCCTCTTCTATTTTAGCAAGAGATATTTGAAGTCTTTTCTCCAAGACATTCCTTTTATTAACAAGATTGTTCGTTTTCAACACTGCCTTGGAGAGACTCACTTCTAGCTCTTCGATCGTTGCCATCGAGGGAGTACACTGTAGGCACTCGATTTTCTCTTTCCCGCATTTTATTATCTCACTCTTTATACTTTCTTAGTCTTTTTTAATTTTTTTGTTTTCATTTCTCTTGACATTTTTCTCAAGTATAACACTATCTAGCTTAGTACATAAATGTTCATAAATTTCAAGAAGTTCATTATAAGAGGGTGGAGTTACCTTAGTGTCGCTCTAGACACCGGACTCATCTGTATTCCTCCCCATGAGGCACAGATTTGCTTCGTCTTCACTGCTTGAATCAGAAGCGCTTGAATCGTCAGATCCGTCCTCGTCCATGTTAGCGTCTTCAACACCTTCTTCTTTCCCTTGTTTCGGCTCTGTTTCTCCTTTTCCTCCTTCTGGAGCCTTGGACATTCCCTCTTGATGTGTCCGGGCTTGCGATAGTGGTAGCATTCGGGTAGAGATTTCTCGTTATCGCTCTCTGTCTCCTTTGACGGTTTGTTCCACCTCTTTGTTTCGTCAGCGTCTTTCTTCAGAAATTTCTTAAACTTTACCTGCCTCTTGGGATTCTTCATGAACCTCCTAAACTCTCGAACATACTTTCTTCATCGTCGTCCTCAAATTCTTCAGCAGCCTTCCTCTCCCTAGCAGTCTTCAGTGACAACCCCTTCTTCTTTATCTCCCTGGGATATTCCTCAGCTTATATGTTTAATTCGAGCTCATGTGTCTTCAGGTTTCCAATGAGGCTCTCTATCTCCAGGGTGCTGACATCGTGTGATTCAGCAATAACCGTCACCTTCAAGTTGAAACGTGGAGGCAAAGATCGTGGGATCTTCCTCACAAGATCTCCATTTGAGTATCTCATCCCGAGAGATCTTGAAGCGCTGACAACCTTCGTGAAGCGAGTATACATGCTGCCCACCTCCTCGTCAATCTCCATCCGAAATTGTTCGTATTCAGATTCAAGTCGGAACAGTTTCGACTCCTTCACTTGTGAGGTACCTTCGTGAGTAAGCTCAAGTAAACACCATATATCATACTCAATTTCACAGTTGCAGATTCTATTAAATTCAGTTTTGTCTAATGTACAAAATAAAAAGTTCATGACTTTTGCATTGTTCGCACATCTCAGCTTATCAGTGTCATCTCATTTATCTTGCGGTTTGATTAGTACGATGTCACCTTCAGTGATAGTGGGTGCAGTGTATTTTGTTTTGATCATGACCCACATGTCTATGTTTTGTGTCATCAAAAAGATTTTCATTCGTGTTCTCCAGTGATTGTAGTCATTCCTCATGAACAGTGGAGGTCTACTCACACCTTGTCCCTCAGGGAAGGCGTGAACCACATTGGCCATCTTACTTCAGGATTTTAAGTCCTTTTTGAAGTAACCTCGCTTTAATATCACTTGTTGGATCGTCTGGCCAACCTTAGAGGGGGAGGGTGAATAAGGTTTTATGCGTTATTTGAAAATTTGAAATATTTTGGTCTCGGAAAGCTAGTTCTGGAAGCTATCGTGGGGCGCTAGCTTGCTAGCGCGCGGCGGTAGGTCACAGATCTCGTTTTCTTGGGCAAATTTCTATTTGGAGAAATACACCCCTTTTAGAGATCCACCGGAGAACAATCAGGACATTTTACGCAGAAAATAAGAACACGCATAATTCTATTCAATTAAAATCAAAAAGTGTTTTTACAATTACAAAACTTTGATCTCCGTGACGCCGGAGATCAGAGGTGGTGAAACTAAAATCTCTTTTGGTTTTCTATAGCGACCCACTACCCGAACCGATTGGTTCTCTCTCTTTCCCTCCAAAAAAGATCTTCGAGCTTACTCTTCACCTTCATGCAAGGAAGTGTCTTAGAGCCCACGCTAGATCCCCCGATCTAGATGTACCTTCCCCGGGATGATTTCTCACGGAATCATCACCAGATTCCGACGACCCTCACCAGTCGATTTTCCTCACCACAAGAATACAAAAAAAGAGAAAAGTACAAAAGTATAAAGAAGATTAAAGATTAAATCTCCCTCAAGACGATTCATCCATTGAGCGATCTGTGATCGGTGCTAGCGATCTTAGTTTTGTTGCAACAGATCAACTCCACGTAGTCGTTGAAGTCATTGGCTCGTCTGAGTTCTTTGTGCGCGAATGGGATGGAAGTGGTTTTCTCTTCCTTCGACAAAGACGATAGAACGGTGCTCAGAGGCGGCTACCGAACCCTAGGAGTGAATTCGTTCTGTCTCAATTCGTTTCTATTGGAAATCAGAAAATGAGACGCCTTTTATATGTCCTTTAAAAATAGTCTACCGTCGGCAGTAAGATTAGCGCCCGGTGGTTGGTCTTCCCGCGTTGACATGACAGTTGTCACGCAAATTTGGAAAGAAATATTCCGAGAATATTATTTTCCGCTTCTTCGTGCTAGCACGTAGCAGTAAGAAGTTATTGCCTGGCGGTACTCCATTCATCTCAATGAATCAGACTCGACAAGTGTTGAGTGAACTAGCACTGCGCGGTAGGAGGCTAGCGCTGCGCGGTAGCTACCAGTGCGCCTATTCAGTTTAATTCTAGAAGCTAGCGCGGGTGGTAGAGCTAGCGCCACGTGGTAGGAACCAGAGCGCTCATTCGAGTTGAAACCAGGCTAGCGCTCGGCGGTAGCGCCCGAGCGCGCGGCGCTAGGTCACAGAAGTTGAGTTCTTCGCTTTGCTTGAACCTGTAAACCTACACACTATAACAAACACAAGATGTGATCAAATACAGCATGAGAATTGATATTATCAAACTAAGGATTCGTGAACCGTCGACTCCAAAAATCTTTAATGTTGTATTTGATGAGACGAGCATGCTTCATAGCAGCTCTTCTAGTGTGTTTATTGAAGATGCAAGTACTAAATTAAGAGAACTCAGCGTGGAAGAAAAGGAAAAAGATAGTGCTCCAAGCTTAGTCTAAGTCAACATTCCAAGCTTGGTGGAAGAACCTCAGAATGAAGAACACCATCAAATTGATGAAGATGCACCAGAAGTAGCAAAACCCACTGGTGGCATAGAGGATGCGAGGAATATGGTGATCAGACACTCAAGAGATCACCCCGTTGATCAGATCATTGGAGATCCACGTGATGGAGTAAGAACCAAAAGAGGTACAACTAATGAATGTTTGCACTTAAGTTTTCCCTCGCAAATTGAGCCAAAGAAGTTTGAAGAAACAAATAGAGATGCCTCATGGATCATTGCGATGAAAGAAGAGCTCAATTAATTCAAGAGGTGCAAAGTTTGGGAGTTGGTACCAAGACCCAAAAGATACAATGTGATTGGAACCAAGTGGGTCTTCAGAAACAATTTGGATGAATATGGCGTGATTATAAAGAATAAAACCAGACTTGTCGCTCAAGGGTACAAACAAGAAGAAGGGATCGACTTCGATCAGACATTTGCTCCAGTGGCCAGACTCGAAGCGGTCTGGTTGTTCCTCACATACATTGCTCACAAAGAGTTTGAGGTATATCAAATGCATGTGAAGTCAGCATTCCTTAATTGTAATCTAAAGGAAGAAGTATACGTGGAACAACCCCCAGATTTCATAGATTATTCATTCCCTGACTATGTTTACTTTCTTCATAAAGCTTTATATGGTGTTAAACAAGCTCCTCGAGCTTGATATGAGTCGTTATCTAGTTTTTTTCTTGAGAACAAGTTCATAAGGGGAAAGATAGATAAGTCATTATTTTTTAGGGAAGTTTGAATTGAGCAACATGAGAGAGCTGAATTATTTCTTAGGACTTCAGATGAAATAATCTAAAGATGGAATTTTAATCTCTCAAACGAAGTTCACTAGCTCATATATCTGGAATCCCGATCTAAAACGATACTCACTAGCACACCATGCACTCATTCAATTATAGCTCTGCCAACTTTTCTATGGGATAATCAATCTTAAAGAGGCACAAATTGAGCACACTTCATCAATCTGTCGACTATAACCCATACAACGTCATGCCCTCTAGGAGACCTCGACAACCCAGTAATAAAATTCATAGAAATACCCTATCATTTCTAACTCAGAATATTCAAGGGTGTTAACTTACCACCTGACCTTCTATGATCTGCTTTAACACGCAGACATGTATAACATTCTGATACAAACTTCGCTATTTCATTCTTCATACCCGACCACTAAACAATATGCTTCAAATATCAGTGCATCTTTGTATAACTAGGATGGTAGGAAATACAAGAACCATGCGCTTCAACATAAATCTTTGCCTGAATATCCTCAACATCGGTAATACATTATCTACCTCGATACCTTAAGGTGCCATCAACATCTATAGAGAAGACCAGTAGTTCTCCCCTTTCAGCTCCACTTCTAATGTGCTGTAAATCTGGATCATCCTTCTAATGTAATCTCATAAGTGAAATCCATGAAGGCTCTCCAACTTCCAAGCTAGTTGACAAGATGCTACTTCCAACTGTTATGTTGATCAATAAGAACTCCTCCTCCAAGGATTGTACAGAAAGATTAAAGACACGCACGGTCTTTCGGCTCAAGGCATCAACCAATATATTAGCCTTGCCCGAATGGTATACGATATCAACCTCATAGGCCGCAACATACTCCATCCATTTCTGCTGACGTAAATTCAGCTCCTTTTGAGTAAACACATCCTTCAAACTCTTATGATTTGTATAGATATTGCATGACACTCCATATAAAAGGTGTCTCCACAGTTTGAAGACATAAATGACTGTTGCAAACTCCAAGTCATGACTAGGATAATTCCTTTCATGAACCTTCAGGTATCTCGATCCATACGCAATCACCTTGCCTTCCTGTATCAAAATGCAACCGAGCCCAACTCGCGAAGCATCAACATATACTGCAAACTCCACTCCCTCAGTGGACAACGCCAAGACTGGGGTGTAACATAACCTCTTCTTCAATTCCTAAAATGCTTCCTCATAATCATTGCTCCAAATGAAAGTTGTGCTCTTCTGCGTAAGTTTGGTCAACAATGTAGACAACACTGGAAATCTTTGCACGAATCTCCTAAAGTAACCTATCAACTCCAAGAAGCTCCTTATTTCCTTGAGCATTGTAGTCCTCCTCCAATCCAAAACTGCAGCTATCTTAGCTGAATCCATAGAGATACCATCATTATTCACAACATGACCCAAGAAGGATACCTGAGATAGCAAAAATTCGCAATGGCTCAACTTTTCATATAACTTGTGCTCCCTCAGAGTAAACAACACCAAGCGCAAATGCAAAGCATGCTCTTCCGCACTCCTAGAATATACTAGAACATCATCAATGAAAACAACCACAAAATGATCCAGAAAATCCTTGAACACTCTATTCATAGTGTCCATGAAAGCAGAAGGTGCATTCGTCAATCCAAACAACATCACCAGAAATTCAAAATCGCCATATTGGGAACGAAAGGCAGTCTGCGACACATCCGACTCACGAATCCTCAGGTGATGATAGCTTGAAAGAAGGTCAATCTTCGAGAATACATAACTACCCTTCAACTGGTCAAACAAATCATCAATTTGAGGCAATATATATTTGTTCTTGATCATCACCTTATTCAGCTCTCGATAATCTATACACAATCTCATCGGACCATCCTTTTTCTTCACCAGTGCAAAAACTAGGTCTGATGAATCCACACTGCAACAACTCATATAATTGTGTGTGCAACTCCTCCAACTCATACGACATCATACAATTTTTTCTTTTGCAATAGGATGAGTACCTGACTCAAGATCTATAATAAACTCTATATCTCTCTTGGGAGGAAGTCCAGGAAGACTAGCAGGAAAAACATCAGGGAGTTATCGCACCAGGAGAATGTCCTAAACACGCGTCATGTTATGAGCAGCTTCCAAAACAGAAACAAGATGAGCAACTCAGCTAGACTCTAAAAATTGTCGACCACATACTGCAGATATGATTGGGGAGTCCTAACACTGAAAGTCATACACGCTCAGGGGTTGGCCATTGTCCATCATGAAATCCAAACGCTTGACTTTGCATTGGATGACCGCATCATAACTAGACAACCAATTCATGCCCAAGATCACGTCTAAATCTTTCAGATCTAACACCTTCAAATCCACGTACGCTAGGAAGCCTCTTAAAAAGATAGAGCATTTTTGAATACACTGATTCAACACCAATGAATCTCCAGAAGAAAACTTAACATTAAAAGGATCATCTAATTGATCGACAACACAATGATGCATGCCTACAAAACTCTTGGACACAAAAGAATGAGTAGCACCCGAATAGAAACGAACGCACACCCATCGATTCTTCACCTTAAACTCTCCTATAAAATCACACACATATCTGATGTAACAGAAATTTGACTCCATAATTATAAGTTATCAACTAGGTCAGAATCTAACCTGAAATCATCTAGGTAGATAACTGAGCTTCTTCCTTGGTCAGCACATTCAGCTTTCCCTTTCCCTTGTCCACTTACTGCGATGGCAGCGGTAAAGCCTGTAGTGGAACCGCCTGTAACGTGGGCTGGGACTGCGAGCAAATAGCCTTCATATGCCCCTTTTGACCACACTGAAATCAAGCTTTATCTTTTTCCAACAATGAGCAACCTCGTCTCTTTCTTCTTATAGAAGGAACAAGTAAGATCTCTTTTGGGCACGTCCTGAATTGCATGCACCTGAAGCTGCTTCTGAGCACCCAAAATTTTGAAACACTTTTCAAACGGATGGCCTGGCTGACCATAAAAGTTACAAGCTTCCTTGCTCCCTTTCTTCGAAGCAGGGCCGAAGGCCCGAGACCCTCAACCATCCTTGACTTTTCTCTTTTCCTTCCTCAGTGGCATGCCATGATTCTTGGCATTATCAATCACCTTTAAGGAAGCTTCAACAACTTCCACATAACTCTCAGACCTGTAAGCACTAGCTATCTGCTATATATCACTTCTAAGACCACCCAAAAAATGCTTGACTCTTCCTGCCTCAATGGCAACCAATTCCGAAGCAAACCTGCTCAACTTGCTGAACTACACCTCACACTCACCAACTTTGAGCTGTCACTACTTCAAATGCAGAAAATCATTCATCAACCTGTCTTGCTCGACTGAAGGCAGGAAATTCTATAGTAGCATCGCCTTGAACCTTTCCTACGAACAACCACTAGTGAGGGTCTCCTTCTCCTAGATCCACTAGCCTTTAGCAAGGCCCTTCAACTGGTAAGCAGCCACTGTCACCTTCTAGTGTACAAAAATCAAAGAATATGAGAACATCTCCTCTATATTTATAACTCAATCATCTAAAGCCATAAATTGGTTTTCCCATCATAGGGAGAAGGTCCTAGACACTGTAAATGCGAAATAAAATTCATCTCAGGAGACAACTGAGCAGGAGGCACAAGAGGAGTAGGAGGATCAGGTATAGTTCGACCCACAACAAGGTCCTACACCCTGGGATGTTGTGCTAATGTGGTCGTCAGCAAAGTTTAGATCTGAGCCTGCATCGCGACCATTTGCCTCGACAACGTTTCATTACACTGTCGCTGCTCCACGATCACTACCTCGTTGTGTGCACCTAAAGACTCACCCTCTGACTGAGGAATCAACCTCAACGTATAGTGCTTTGGAGGCATCTCCTACGAATACAAACGAGCATCACATCAACACCTAGCTTAATACACCTCAGCTAGAATACCATAATTACTTAACTCAGACTAGATCAAACATGTGTAGATACTTGTTCTTGCTGTTACTTTACTCTGGGAATTCATGAAATTATGTTATGCTTTAACTTAGAATGGTATACCCATCATCCCCTTGACTCGAGTGCATAAGTTATGAATGAATGAATGCATTAATCTTCATTTTAAATTATATGTGTATATATGTCATCGTGTAGTTTTTAACTTGGCATGTGTGTTCATGCTATATTATGTTATGCATATTGTGTGAATGCATTCTAAAAATCTTTAGTGCATATCATGAGCGGTCGTACACATAAAATATTATGCATTTCATACTACATAATATCACATGTGACGTAAAATAAAATCTAATGAGCGTTCATGTGATGTTAAGTCGCCCATTTCAACTTAACAATCACATGTTGTTATCCTTATGAAGATCCATATACAGACACATATTATGCATCGCATACTACATAATATGCCCCGTATGATTTTATCATGCTTATGAGTGTAGTGTCCATGCTTCAGCCCAGATATTCTTATGATACATTGGTGTGTCTATGAAAATGAAAGGAAATAAAAAAAGAACGAAGTTTTATTAAAAAGGGTTATTAAAAAAAAAGACTAACCCAAGCAAATATAACCTAACCAATTCTAACACAACCTCCCTCTGATACTAACTGTTATAACTTGCATTTTCTCAACATTTTATATGTTATCGGAGTAAGAGAAATACGCGTCGTGATGCCACGACATGTAGGGGACAACTGCAGACGCTCATGCAAAAACCACACTTTCATTTATCTTTTATAAAAGACATATTTTATGGTTTAAAAACATAATTTAAATTTAGAGCTTAAAAAACATTGTCCCTCGGTTCAGTGGATCAACTAGTCCATAAGTAAGAAAATATATTTGCTGCGGAAAATACTGACTTTACCTCTTTTCATCCTACGCGAGCATGAGTACCCAACAAACATGCTAATGATGTGCAAGCTTTTAATATAGTATAAGTAGAAAAAAAGAAGTTTTATAATCCTTAAAGTAGGATGACATTAACTTGAAAGAGATGTCATGAATATAAGCTAGAATGCAACTTTTATATTTAAAATACCTAACATGCATCCTAACATAAATCATTCACAGAGAGCAAGTATGTTAATGACCAGTAGTAAAGGAAAAAAATAAAACCAGCAAGTAGCCTACACCAGCGAACAAAAGCTATTGGCGTGAACAACCTAACACGAACCCAATGAATCAAAACACAATTCTGATCTGAAGAGAAAATATCAACTACATTACACACTGAGAAGAAAACAACAACTACTAAAAGCAAACATGGAATCACCAACACTATCCACCTAGATGCTACTGCTTGGATCCTGAGACATTCAAAAGAAAACATTGCATCAACAAAGAATGAGCAAGAGATAACAAAAATCAATAAATCATAAGGTATTCGACTTAAACAAGATTACCATGACAACAAGGTTAACTGCTATTCAACAAAACCACAAAATCAGTGAGTATATTTAACTAGCTTAGTAGGGATTATCCATAAGAAAAACGTGTTCAATGCACAACAAGGATCTATGTTATAATTATATATATAAGAATAATTGAGACTTGTCTGAACTTGTGCAGTTAGGTAGTCTGGCGGCTAGCATTGGCGAATAGGATAGGCAGTCTGGTAGCTAGCAGTGGCGGACATGCTTGGCGGTCTATCGACTAGCAGTGGTGGACTTGTTTGGCAGTCTGTCGACTTGGACTTGCGATCTACTGATATTCTGAGCGTAATCGTTGGAAGTGATCTGTACCAAGTGATGGTGACAATCAGAGTCTTGACAATTGTGAATTGGTGTTCTTGTTTGTAACTGCAGTCTGGCGGTTAAGTTGTGATTATCTGCCACTATAGCCCTGGAGCGGACTACCGCAGTGGAGGCAATCAAAGGCCAAAGCTAGTATTGAAGTTTTGTAGTCGTGTAGTTAGATATGTCTAACCGCACAGCCCGCATATTAAATTTTTTGTGTAACCACCTAGTCACATGTGAGAGGCGTTGTTTATTCTCTCTCTTGTTTTCTCTCTCTCTCTCCCTTTTTCTATAGGATGCTGTTATTAACAAACTCATTTTTGTTTCTAGCAAATCAGAAAAAAACAGATTCAGTCATTTTTTGCATTTTTCTCTTCCCAAAAATTACTGCTAGCAAAACAATCTTATTCTTTTTGCATTTATTCTCTCTCTTGTTTGCTAATAGTAATGGTTTGCTAGAAACCAAAATGGGTTTGCTAGTAACAACACCATTTCTATAAAGGCATTTTGAGAGTCTAGTCACTAGACATGATAAACGATGGAGGGGTAGACCAATAAAGACTTGGAATGAAACTGTAATGAAAGACATGATGTACTTAGGCATTAATGAGATTATGATAAAAGATAGGGCACAATGGACACAAAGGATCCATATAGCCGACCCCACAATAGTGGGATAAAGGCTTGCATGTTTTTGTTGTAGGGGACATAACCTTGTATTATGTAACCTTTTGGAGCAACAAAGTTCTGTTATTTACTCGTTTTCGTACATGGTATCAGAGCTCCACTCAATCTTTGCGGTCTCCTTTTTCCTAACTGCCTACAGAACTCTTCAGCAGTATATGCGGAATTTGGTTTTCTAAATCGCCCGCTGAGTTATTTGCCCTCTCAGTTCGCTTCTTGCGAACTCTCTCTGTTCGCCTCAGTGCGAACTCTCTGTGATCGCATCTTGCGATCTCCCGCGGTCTTCTCTTTTTTGTCTGTGCAGTTTTATCCTCTATCTGCACGGTCTCTTCCCTTGTGGCGCATGCATATCCTCTGTCTGCGCATTCTTCTTTGCCCAGTTCACGCGATTTGTTTTTCTATTCGGCTCTCTATGGAGACAACACCTACGTCTTCTTCTACCTTATTTGTGTCCTCTCTTTAGACTGCTGCCTCTACTACAACCTCTTCCGGTAATCTTGGGACAACTTCCAAGCTAACTGACCTAAACTATCCGGATTGGGGCATTTCTTTTGTATTCTTGTTGCGCTCTCAATGCAAGCATCATCATATTACTGATGATCCTCCTACTCGAGGGTCTGCTGCCTTTAATGATTAGGATGTCTGTGATGCTTTTGTTAGAACTTGTCTTGTTAATAGTCTTTATGATGAATATCTGCCCGTCATTCGTCATGTTGAGACAATTAATGCTGTTTGGACTCATCTCGCTTCTTTGTACTCTAAAGATGCTCAAACTTCACGCATATACACGTTGTCTGTTGATCTCTTTGCCCGTCCAACCTTGGCTCCTGCTGCGGCCTACCAGGAGGTGCATGCTCTTAGCGCCAAGGTCTTCAATATCATCCCTTTTCTGCTGATCTTGTCGAGCAACATAAACATTTTCAGGATCTTCTGGTTATGTGTTATTTGCTTCGCTTGTCTCACTCTTATGATATGATTCGACAGTAAATTCTTGGAGAAGCTGATACTCCTACCCTGGATGCTACTACTACGCGTATTTCGGCTCTTACTACTCTTCTTCAGCGACCTTTGCTTGTCTCTCCACCTCTATCTGACACGGTTGCTTATCAAGCTCGTCGTGATAGTCCGAGTTGTCGTGGAAGCTGCTTTGGTGGCTGTGCCCCTTTAAATATCTCTGCTCTCACTATGGCAAGACCGGTCATCTTGTTGGCTGTTGTTGGGTCAAGCATCCTCATCTTCACCCTGCTACAAGCGATAATACATCTAAGAAGTCCTCTTCTCTTTATACTTCTTCGGATAGTGTTAATATGACCACTACGGGTAGGTGACTTATTGATTCTTGTGTTACGAATCATATGACCGACAATCCTCATCTTTTCTCTCGTCTGGACAAACGTAACCAGTCACCCCCAATTTTTATTGCCAATGGTTCTCCATCCTGTCTGTGTGGATCTTGAATTCACTCCATCTCTTCAACTTGCGGACACTCTATGTCCCCACTTTTCCTTGCAATCTACTTTCTATTACTTCTTTATGTAAACAACTAAATTGCACAGTTGTTTTTACCTCAGCCACTTGCTCTTTTCAGGATCCTCAGTCCAAGGAGACGATTACTACTAGGACTGAAAGTGGCAGCTTTTTCTATCTTTACAACATGTCTGCATTATCTTCTTCTACTTCTCTTCTATAGTGGAATCTTCGCCTTGTATATCCACCTCGTCTTCTTTACCAAATCTTGCCTGATCTACGTCGGGGAGTCACTTCTCTCAGTTGTAAAGCCTGCCAACTCGGCAAACACAATCATGCTTCTTTTTCAACAAAGCAAGGATGTAGTTCTTCTCGTCCTTTTGAGTTTGCTCATTTTGACATTTGGGATCCTTCTCCTACCAAATATGTTGAAGGGGTAATATGTATTTTATCAAGTTCATTGATGATTTTTCTAGATGTTATTGGTTGCACTTGTTAAAAGAACATTCAGAACTTTTTTCTATTTTAATATGTTCTATAATGAAATACGTACTCAGTTTGATGCTCATATTAAAGTGCTACACACGAATAATGCCAACAAATAGCTTAGTCATCAATTCTGTGTTTTGTATACATAGTGGCATTATACATCAAACTAGTTCTTACACCTCTCAAAAGAATGTAGTTGTTGAGCATAAGAACCTCCATCTTTTTGATGTGCCTCGCAGTCTTCTCACTCAAATGAGTGTTCCCCGGTCCTTTTGGGGACATGGTGTTCTTCTCTCTTGTTACCTCATCAACTGAATTTGTTCTTCGGTTCCAACGACAAACTCCTTTCTTCATTCTATATCCTGGTGCGACACAATTTACTTTACCTCCATGTATCTTTGTGTAACGCCCCGAAAATTGTATTTAAGTCGGTCGCGTAAAAAGGGATTTTTGGTGCATGTATAGGGGTACACGGCCTAGGACACGGGCGTGTCCAAGGCCATGTCTGGCTGGTGTTTTGGCCGATTTCATCCCGAGAAGGACACGGCTACAAACACGGCTGGAAGACACGGGCGTGTCATTTGACACGGGCATGTGCCTAACCGTGTATGTGCCCGTGTTCTGCGTTCGACGATCGATGATTAGTTGCTCGACGATTTTCGGGTGACACGGGCGTGTTCATACCCGTGTCCCTACCCGTGTTCAGTTGGGTCGTGTCCGTTGCCGTGGCGGTTATATGTGACACGCCCCCCGGTCACGGGCATGTCGAGTATCCGACACGGGCGTGTCGAGTGAGACACGGGCGTGTCTGAGCCCGTGTGAGTCTCTGTGTTCGACGAATCGTGCCTGGATCGAGGCACACGGCCTGGGACACGGCCGTGTGCCAAGCCGTGTTCGGCCCAGGTTTGGAGATTTTTGAGCGGATCTGAGCCGTTTGTTTTCTTTAATTAAGATCCAACGGCCCAGATGGTTTCCTGCTCTGTTAAGGCCGGGAATAGGGGAGTTAATCCTTCATTTCTCTCCAACCATTCTCTCTCTCTCAAGGAGTTGGAAAGAGGAGGAAGAAGGAAGGGTTTTCCGACCGCCGGCAGAGCATCGGAGCACCGTTTTGAGATCTGAGAGCGGATCCGTGGAGGAAAGTTCGTTGCGAAGACTTCCATACGTGTAGTTTTTCCATGGCGCCAAAGCATACTACAAGGGTAACGATTCTCTACTTGAGCATGTGAAGCTCTTTCTTTTTTCATAGGGAATCCCGCTCCCGCGAGTGTGCGGTGAGTGCGTGGTGTTCCTTGGGGTTGATGTGAATAGTCCCCCTTGTGTTGCATATAGAGTCCGGAATCGTAAGTACAAACATAGACATTGTGTGTGAAGCCTACCCGGACATATTGGTCTAGATCGGTGATGTTGCATTTGTATGGTTGCCGGAGAAGACTCCGTGCTTTGGGTTTTCGGGTTTCTACGCGGTAGATTGCAGCAGGGATCCTTGGAGGTTAGCTCCAAGGCGCACCCGGAAAACTGAGCGGAATCGTTGTTGTGCTAACTTGGCGGTCAGGGAACCGGCCTTGAACATAACTAGGTTATGTGATTGTTTGGAAATGTTGGGATCCGAGAGAAGCTTGGCCCGCGCGTAGGACTTAAATTGACTAGGCGGCGTGAGCAATGGGCAAGTGGAATCGGACCTAGGCTATGTGGTTCGGTGCGAGAGACCCGAAAAAGGGACTGGCTGTTGGCATAGTTGGGAGCCTTAGACGGTAGTCAGAAAGGCTAAATGCTCACATGGTTGTCATCTTTGGGATGGTGGTGAAGTCACGGAATTGACCGGATTCACCGTTAATGTGCCCTGAGTGCACGGGGTGTTTGGCCATGCGAGCCTACACCTGTGGCGAAATATATAATTGCACTTTATGGTTTAGCTGGGCTAATGTTATGCAGGGAAAGAGCACCGCCGTCCCGAGTAAGGGGCGGGGTCGTTATAATTTGGTTGGCTTTTGGCTGACCGTTGCTTTATTTGCCACCGTGCGGTGGAATGTGCTTGCAGGTGCTGCGGAGCCGAGTACCAAATAGCGGGCTGGAGCCCATGTTGCTGTGCTGGCCCTAGAAGGCCAAAGCGAATAGTTGTACTTTACTTTTGTCATGTGTGACCGGCCTGCGAGCCGATGTATGGAAAACACTCTTTATTAAGTGAACTATTGTAAGGCCATAAGGCCATGTACCATTTCAGTGTATTTGGGTTTCATTCCAGTAGTGTGGTTGTGGACATTCATGATTATTGGATTTAAGTTTTGAGTTCTTTCAACTTTAAAAGCTTCTGCTAGAATGCTCTGTGTAGGACGAGTAGTCTTAATTGGATAGTTTGAATATTCTTATGTAACCCTTCCGACTGTCTGTGATATATTGCTTCGGGTTTCAGCTGGACCTTCTGTTATATGCCATGTGACGGATGAGGGTGTTACAATTTGGTATCAGACTTCTGGTTACGGTCCGGCTTAAATGAATTCGTGGGCGAATTCTTTTAAGTGGTGGTGAGCACATGTGTGCATCATCGTTATAACATTAAAAAGAACTCATGAATGTCCACTTAGGAATGAAAAATACTCGTGTTTGGGGAACCTGCGCGTTCCTATAATTGCTTTTTGCAATTTTGTTTGGTCACTTATTGGTGTTTTGTACGACTATAGGTGTAACACCCCCATCCGTCACATGGTATATAACAGAAGGTTCAGCTGGAACCCGACGCCATATACCACAGACAGTCGGAAGGGTTACATAAGAATATACAAACTATCCAATTAAGACTACTCGTCCTGCACATGACATTCTAGCGGAAGCTTTTAAAGTTGAAAGAACCCAAAACTTAAATCCAATAAACGTGAATGTCCACAACCACACTACTGGAATGAAACCCAAAATACACTAAAAGGGTACACGACCTTATGGCCTTACAAATGTTCACTTAACAAAATAGTGTCTTACATACTTCGGCTCGCAGGCCGGCCACACATGACAAAAATAAAAATAACTATTCTATTTGGCCTTCAAGGGCCAACACATCAACCTGGGCTCCAGCCCGCTATTTGGTACTCGGCTCCGCAGCACCTGCAAGCACAATTCCACCGCACGATGGCAAACAAAGCAACGGTCAGCCAAAAGCCGACCAAATTATAACGACCCCGCCCCTTACTCGGGACGGCATTGCTCTTTCCCTGCATTTCATTAGCCCAGCTAAACAATAAAGTGCAACTATATATATTTCGCCACAGGTGTAGACTCGCACGACCAAACACCCCGTGCACTCAGGGAACATTAACGGTGAATCCTGACACTTCACCGTCTTCACCACCACCCCCAGGATGGCAACAACATGAGCATTTTAGCCTTTCTGACCCTAGCTAGTCTAAGGCTCCCGACTATGCCAACGACCAGTCCCCTTTTCGGGTCTCTCGCACTGAACCACATAGCCCAGGTCCAATTCTACTTGCCCGTTGCTCAACCGCGTAGTTCACATTAAGACGTACGCACGAGCCAAGCTTCTCTCGGATCCCAACATTTCCAAACAATCACATAACCCAGTTATGTTCAAGGCCGGTTCCCAGACCGCCAAGTTAGCAGAACAACGATTCCGCTCAGTTTTCCGGGTGCGCCTTGGAGCTAACCTCCAAGGATCTCTGCTGCAATCTACCGCGTAGAAACCCGAAAACCCAAAGCACGGAGTCTTCTCCGGCAAAACATATCAAATGCGACATCACCGATCCAGACAATACACGTCCGGGTAGTCTTCACACACAATGCCTATGCCCGTATTTACGATTCCGAACTCTATATGCAACACAAGGGGGACTATTCACATCAACCCCAAGTAACACCACACACTCACCACACCCTCGCGAGAGCGGGATTCCCTATGCAGAAAGAAAGAGCTTCACATGCTCAAGTAGAGAATCGTTACCATTGTAGTCCGCTTTGGCGCCATGGAAAAACTACACGGACAGAACTCTTCGCAACGAACTTTCCTCCACGGATCTGCTCTCAGATCTCCAAACGGTGCTCCGATGCTCCGCCGGCGGCCGGAATCCCTTCCTTCTTCCTCCTCTTTCCAACTCCTTGAGAGAGAGAATGGTTGGAGAGAAATGAAGGATAAACTCCCCTATTCCCGGCCTTAACTGAGCAGGAAACCATCTGGGCAGTTGGATCTTATTTAAAGAAAACGAACGGCTCAGATCTGCACAAAATTCCCCAGACCTGGGCCGAACACGGCTTGGCACACGGCCGTGTCCCCGGCTGTGTGCGTCGATCCAGGCACGATCGTCGAACGACGAAAACTCACACGGGCTCAGACATGCCGTGTCCCACCTGACACGCCCGTGTCAGGTCTCTCGACACGCCCGTGTCCGGGGGCGTGTTACCCATAACCGCCACGCCAACAGACACGACCCAACTGAACACGGGTACTGACACGGGTAGGCACACGCCCGTGTCAAATGGCACGCCCGCGTCATTTAACCATGTTCCTGGCCGTGTCCTTCTCGGGATGAAAATGACCAAAAATCACCAGCCAGACACGGCCTTGGACACGCCCGTGTCCTAGGTCGTGTACCCCTATATAGGTACCAAAAATCCCTTTTTACGCGATCAACTCAAGTACAATATTCGGGGCGTTACAAATCTCCCCCACTTAATAAATTTCGTCCCGAAATTAAGTAAAGGTACACAAATCTAAATAATACCCGAGTGGAATAACTTGGGGTATTCCTCCAACATTGCTTGCACTCGCTCCCATGAAAGCTCCTCACGTCCACAATTATCCCAACGGACTTTAACCATTCAGACTTCCTTGTTGCGGAGTCGCTTGACTGCAACATCTTCAATATGTACTGGCTTAACCCTTGTTGTCAACTCATAATCAACCGGTACTTGATTGTACGCAATGATCTGCGATGGCTCTTGCACTGCCTTACGCAACACCGACACGTGGAACACGTCATGTAGCCCACTCAATTCCACCAACAGCTTCAATCTATAAGCCGCCTCGCCAACACGCTCTAGGACTTCAAACGGTCCAAGGTATCTCGGACTCAGCTTCTTCAAGCGTCGAACCCGCGGTACACCCTTGAACGGCTTGATTTTTAGATACACCATGTCGCCAACACTGAACTCCACGTTCCTATGCTTGACGTTATAGTACTTTGACTGTCTATCCTGAGCGATCTTCAACCGTTCTTGAATTGTCTGTATCACTGAGGTGGCATCTTCCACCGCTTGATGTTTATACAACTTCGATTCGCCTGCCTCCAACCAAGACAACGGCGTACGACACTTTCTCCCGTACAAGGCTTCGAATGGCGCCATACCAATGCTCGCCTGAAAGCCGTTGTTATAAGCAAACTCCACCATATACAGGTGATCCTCCCAATGCTTTCCGAAATGTAGGACGCACATGCGAAGCATGTCCTCCATAGTCCTGTTGACCCTCTCAGTATGACCATCCGTCTGTGGATGAAAGGTCGTGCTGAAACTCAGCTTAGTTCCCAACATACTATGCACCAATGTCCAATCCTTCGACGTAAAGCGTCCATCTCGGTCACTAACAATACTGCGGGGCACACCATGTAATCGAACAATATTCTCCACATAGAGTTTGGCTAACCTTTCCACCGGATCTTCCTTCCTGACCGGGATAAAGTGCGACACCTTTGTCAACCTATCTACGACCACCCAAATGGCGTCGTTTCCCTTCTGTGACTTTGGCAAACCATGCACAAAATCCATAGATATGTCATCGAATTTCCATTCTGGGATAGGTAGGGGCTTCAAGAAACCTCCGGGTTTCTGACATTCCGCCTTCACCAATGCACAAGTACGGCACTTGGCCACATAAAGTGCTACATCCTTCTTCAATCCTGGCCACCAGAATAATTTCTTCATGTCTCTATACATCTTCGTGCTTCCCGGGTGGATTGAGTACTTGGTATGATGAGCCTCATACATCAACTCCTCCCGAAGATTATCCGCACTAGGAACGCATATGCGACCGTCCTTCCTTAGCAGACCATCTTTAACAACAAACTGGGAATTTGACCCATCCAATGATTCATCCAAGATCTGCTTCATGCTGTTATCTTGAACTAAAGCCCGCCGAACTCTATCCGCTAGGTCACACTGCACCTCTGTCCAAAACAGTTTCGCCTCAACACTAGACTGCTTATCAACACAAGATATCTCCAAAGCCTCCAACTCATGGACCAATCTCTCATCATGTACCGATAACTAGTTGGCCTGCGCCGGAGTCCTGCGACTCAACGCATCCGCCACTGCATTTCCCTTACCAGGCACATAATGTATGTTGAAGGTGTAGTCCCCCAAGAACTCCATCCACCTACGCTGCCTCATGTTCAGATCCTTTTGGTCCAACAGGTACTTCAAGCTCTTATGATCGGTGTAAATATCGACTTTCACACCGTACAGGTAGTGCCTCCAAAGCTTTAGAGCAAATATCATGGCCGCTAACTCTAAGTCGTGAACCGGATAATTCATCTCATGAACCTTCAGTTGTCGTGAACCATAGGCTATCACTCTCCCATGGTGTAGCAGAACACAGCCCAGACCACTGCCCGAAGCATCACTATAAATCTCGAATCCTTCGGTTCCACTTGGCGAACATAAAATAGACGTCGTGGTCAACCGCCTCTTCAACTCTTCAAAAGCCTGTTCGCACTCCAGCGACCACACAAACTTTTGATCCTTCCTTATCAACATCGTGAGTGGAAGTGCTATCCGTGAAAAGTTCTCTACGAAGCGTCTATAGTAGCCGACAAGCCCCAGAAAGCTCCGAACTTCCACCATCGTAGTCAAAGTAGGCCACTCCCGTATTGCCACTATCTTCGCCGGATCCACAACTATCCCTTCTCCACTGACAACATGACCAAGGAACGCTATCGAGGATAACCAGAATTCACACTTGGAGAACTTAGCATACAACTGATTCCTTCTCAACGTCTCCAACACCATGTGCAGATGTTTGTAGTGATCCTCCTCGCACTGCGAGTACACCAGGATATCATCGATAAATACTATCACGAAACGATCCAGGTACTCTCTGAACGTCCTGTTCATCAGATCCATAAACACGGATGGCGCATTAGTCAAACAAAACGACATGACCGTGAACTCGTAATGCCCAAACCCCGTACTGAATGCTGTCTTTGGGATGTCGCTCTCCCTTTTCCTCAACTGGTAGTAACCAGATTTCAGATCTAACTTCGAATATACCGTTGACCCAACCAACTGATCAAATAGATCGTCAATCCTGGGAATCAGATAGTTATTCTTTTCCGTAAGCTTGTTCAATTCCCGGTAGTCGATACAAAGCTGCAAGCTCCCATCTTTTTTCTTAACAAAGAGAACTGGTGCGCTCCAAGGCGACGAACTTGGACGCACATAACCTTGCTCTAGCAACTCTTGCAGTTGCACCTTCAACTCTGCCATCTCTCTTGGCGCTATCCGATATGGAGAGCGTGACACCGGTTTGGCACCCGGTACCAGCTCAATGGTAAAATCAATCTCCCGCTGAGGAGGGGCTCCAGGGAGATCATCTGGGAACACATCAGGATATTCGGACACGACTGGAATACTGTCAAGACCTGGTTTAGGCGTCGAAGTCTGCACTAATGTGACAAACAGCTCTGCCCCAGATCGAACTGCCTTAATCACCTGAAGGGCCGACATCAAAATCTTACCCGACCCCTTCATGCCCGCAAAAGTAGTTTCCCGATCAGTGTTCAGACCCAACCTAACTTCCTTACGGTTGCAATCAATTCATGCACCCTGCTCCGAGAGCCAATCCATACCGAAGATTACGTCGAACTCTACTAACGGTAGAATCAACGCTCGCAAATCAAACTCTTGGTCTCCAATCCGAATCTTCACCACGCAGATCCTATCCGCGCGCATTGAGCACCCATTGGGCAACAACACATCCAACTTGTCTTTTGCCATCGAGGATGAAACTCCGATGCGCGATATGAATTTTTCGGACAAGAAGGAATGAGATGCTCCCGTATCAAACAGGGCTCTCGCCGGAAACTCAAAGATCAACACAAATCCTAGCATCAACAATAGTAAGCTAACAAACAAAAGAGGTAACAAATACATAAAGTTAATCTGCTATAAATTAACTCATACCTGTCACCACGTCAGTTTGTTTTATGGCCTCTTGCAGATCAAGGTTGTAGACTCTAGGCTGGGCTGGAGCATGATGGGACGCGGTTGACTCCACCGCCTTCCCTTTCTCCTCATAAGTCGCTCCAGATTTCCTCTCGAACTTTGAATGTCCGCTCCAACACTCACGAGCAAAATGTCCCGTCTTCCCACAGTTGTAGCAAGCTCCTGGGACTCGACTTGTGGTTGCCCCCGAAGCATCAGCCGAAGGGGCTGAGTTCGAATTCCTCCGCTTCTTGTTCCATCTGCGGAATCCTAACTTGGTATTTGGCACCTTGAACTCGGACTTCTTTTCTCCTGGGTCCTTCTTCTCTTGAACTTTCTTCACAACTTTTTCCAAAGACCGGGCCGAGTTGACCAAGGCTAGAAAGCCTTGCGCCTTAGGCCCAGCAAGTAGTAGCTGTAGATCGCCGCGAAGACCCTCATAAAATCGGTTGGTCTTCCTCTCCTCTTCCGTAAACATAGCCCCAACATACCGACCCAACCGTGTAAACTCGTGGAGGTACTCGTCCACGCTTCTGGATCCCTGAGTCAGCCCAAGATACTGATTCTCCATCTCCAACTTCTGAGCAGAGGGTAGGTATCTGGCCAAGAATAGTCTAGAGAATTCCTCCATCGGCACATCAGCAAGTTGCCTTCCCACTAGAAGATGAAACTCCAACTCATCCCACCACAGCCTCGCTTCACCCGCCAAAAGAAAGGTCGATATGGTGGTCTTCTGCCACTCCTCAGTTAATGTGGCTATCAAGACCCTCTTTATCGAAGAGAGCCAGTCCTCAGCTTGAGCTGGCATTCCAGTCCCGTCAAACACTGGGGGATGAAAGCCCATTACATGTTTGAGTTACTTCTCCGTAGCTCTCCTCGGCTCTACCAGATCCACTGCTGCGCGCTCCACCACTCTCGGCTCTGCCGCACTAACCGGTTCTTGCTCATTCGCAGGAGGTGCGCGATGCATTTGCCCTGCAGGTTGGGCATTTATCATTGCAAATACGGCTTCAGCCACCATCCTGATGGCTTCCGCTGAAGGAGGTGTTGTAGGCACGTCCCTTGGTGCACTACTTTCCGCTGATTGCGGACGCTCTGACTGACCAACACCGCTCCTAGCTGCCTATAGTAGCAAAGACACGATTAGACGACAAACAAATTGCTAAAAGCAATCATTGGAACACTCAGATTCCACAAAACAAGTGTATTTTTCATTCCTAAGTGGACATTCATGGGATCTTTTTGATGTTATAACGATGATGCACACATGTGCTCACCACCCCTTAAAGGAATTCGCCCACAAATTCATTCAAGCCTGACCGTAACCAGAAGTCTGATACCAAATTGTAACACCCCCATCCGTCACATGGTATATAATAGAAGGTCCAGCTGGAACTCGACGCCATATACCACAGACAGTCGGAAGTGTTACATAAGAATATACAAACTATCCAATTAAGACTACTCGTCCTACACAGAGCATTCTAGCGGAAGCTTTTAAAGTTGAAAGAACCCAAAACTTAAATCCAATAAACATGAATGTCCACAACCACACTACTGGAATGAAACCCAAAATACACTAAAAGGGTACACGGCCTTATGGCCTTACAAATGTTCACTTAACAAAATAGTGTCTTACATACTTCGGCTCGCAGACCGGCCACACATGACAAAAATAAAAACAACTATTCTATTTGGCCTTCAAGGGCCAGCACATCAACCTGGGCTCCAGTCCGCTATTTGGTACTCGGCTCCGCAGCACCTGCAAGCACAATTCCACCGCACGGTGGCAAACAAAGCAACGGTCAGCCAAAAGCCGACCAAATTATAACAACCCCGCCCCTTACTCGGGACGGCGGTGCTCTTTCCCTCTATTTCATTAGCCCAGCTAAACAATAAAGTGCAACTATATATATTTTGCCACAGGTGTAGACTCGCACGGCCAAACACCCCGTGCACTCAGGGCACATTAACGGTGAATCCTGACACTTCAGCGTCTTCACCACCACCCCCAGGATGACAACAACATGAGTATTTTAGCCTTTCTGACCCTAACTAGTCTAAGGCTCCCGACTATGCCAACGGCCAGTCCCCTTTTCGGGTCTCTCGCACCGAACCACATAGCCCAGGTCTAATTCCACTTGCCCGTTGCTCAACCGCGTAGTTCACATTAAGACGTACGCACGAGCCAAGCTTCTCTCGGATCCCAACATTTCCAAACAATCACATAACCCAGTTATGTTCAATTCCGGTTCCCAGACCACCAAGTTAGCAGAACAACGATTCCGCTCAGTTTTCCGGGTGCGCCTTGGAGCTAACCTCCAAGGATCCCTGCTGCAATCTACTGCGTATAAACGCGAAAACCTAAAGCACGGAGTCTTCTCCGGTAAAACATATCAAATGCAACATCACCGATCCGGACAATACACGTCCGGGTAGGCTTCACACACAATGCGTATACCCGTACTTACGATTCCGGACTCTATATGCAACACAAGGGGGACTATTCACATCAACCCCAAGGAACACCACACACTCACCGCACACTCGCGGGAGCGGAATTCCCTATGCAGAAAGAAAGAGCTTCATATGCTCAAGTAGAAAATCGTTACCCTTGTAGTCCACTTTGGCGCCATGGAAAAACTACACGGACAGAACTCTTCGCAACAACTTTCCTCCACGGATCCGCTTTCAGATCTCTAAACGGTGCTCCGATGCTCCGCCGGCGGCCGGAATCCCTTCCTTCTTCCTCCTCTTTCCAACTCCTTGAGAGAGAGAATGGTTGGAGAGAAATGAAGGATAAACTCCCCTATTCCCGGCCTTAACAGAGCAGGAAACCATCTGGGTCGTTGGATCTTATTTAAAGAAAACGAACGGCTCAGATCTGCAAAAAATTCCCCAGACCTGGGCCGAACACGGCTTGGCACACGGCCGTGTCCCCGGCCGTGTGCCTCGATCCAGGCACGATCGTCGAACGACGAAAACTCACACGGGCTCAGACACTCCCGTGTCCCACCTGACACGCCCGTCTCAGGTCTCTCGACACGCCCGTGTCCCGGGGCGTGTTACCCATAACCACCACGCCAACAGACACGACCCAACTGAACACGGCTACTGACATGGGTAGGCACACACCCGTGTCAAATGACACGCCCGTGTCATTTAGCCGTGTTCCTGGCCATGTCCTTCTCAGGATGAAAACGACCAAAAATCACCAGCCAGACACGGCCTTGGACACTCTCGTGTCCTAGGCCGTGTACCCCTATACAGGTACCAAAAATCCCTTTTTACGCGACCGACTCAAGTACAATATTCGGGGCGTTACAATAGGTGATCGGGAATGGCGCAGAACCGACAGAACATCTGGTTTCTGAGGATTATAGTGCACCCAGCGATGTGCTTGAGACCCCTCCTTCATGTGAAACCATAAGAAGAATCGTTGAAGTGGTGCTTGCTGTGACCAGTGCACAGCAGGGAAGCAACGTGAAACCTTTTGTCCCTGAGCTGACTTCAATGTCGGGTGGTGTGTTGGATCAAAGGACTTTAAGAAGGCCAGCAGGGCAGCAGTTGAACATGTCCTTAGTGCAGGGTACACACTCAGTCGACGAGTATTTGCAGGCGTTCCTTTTCATAAGCCGCTACCCATGCTTTGAATTGGAGAACAAACAGTCTATAGTTGATAGATTCTATAATGGGCTGCGTGATGAGCTGCGAATCCTACTGCTAGGACCAAAACTATTGGGATTCCGAGCCTTGGTGGAGTCGGCTAGATCTTTGGAGGTAGATTTGGGGAGAATTCACCCGATGTCAGTAAGTAGGGTATCGAACTCTGCAAATCCTAGGAGGATAGTATCCCGCAGAACGTCAAAAGAGGGGGCTAGGTCTGGGACTAGCAAAGTCATGTACAACTGTCGAGCTTGTGGTAAGAAAGGGCACTTTGCCCGAGAATGTTGGGATGGTGCTCAGAAGATTAAGGAAGTTATGTCAGGAGCAGGTGAGGACTCTAGTACTAAGAAACCACAGTTTAAAGGGGCAAGTTCAAAGTCGGATGTCCGCAGATGGAACAAGAAGCTGAAGACTTCGAACTCAGCCCCTTCGTCTGGCGCGTTGGGGGCAACCACAAGTCGAATCCCAGGAGCTTGCTATATCTGCGGAAAAGTGGGGCATTTTGCCCATAGCTGTTGGAGCGGACGCTTAATGTCCGAGAGGAAGCCTAATTTGTACAGGTTGGCTCAGCAAGAGGCCAGAAAGCACGCGGTCGTGGTGACATGTAAGGTTTAAAATTCTTGCATTTAGCTTTAGACACTTGTTGCCTTTGTGCATGTTAGCCTAGAACCACTTGTGCTAAGCTTTGTTCTGAATTTCGTTTATCCGGCGGGAGCACCGTTCGTTTAAAGGGGGCTTCGCGTCTCCGTTTGCCCAAAGGAATTGTTTTGCGCGTTGGAATACCTCTTTCGATGGCAAAAGACGTTTCAGAGGTTTTGTTGTCTTATGGTACTCAATGCGCGCAGGTAGAATCTGTTGCGTTTAGGTCTGGATTGTGAGTCAAAAGTTTGATCTGCAAGCGTTGTTACTACCGCTAGGAGAGTTCAACGTGATCTTTAGTTTGGTCAGGCTCTCGGAGCAGCAGGCATACGTTGATCGAAGTTGCTAGTGGGTCAGTTGAGAGCTAGTCATGAGACGACATTTGCGGGCGTGAAAGGGGTCGAGTAAGACGTTGATGTCTGCCCCTCAGGTGGTTAACGTGGTTCGGTGTAGTGCCAAACCCGTGCCACGCTCTCTGTATCGTATAGCGCCAAAAGAGATGGCGGAGTTAAAGGTGCAACTACAAGAGTTGTTGGAGCAAGGATATGTGCATGCAAGTTCGTCGCCTTGTAGCGCACCGGTTCTTTTCGTTAAGAAGGACGATGGGAGTTGCGACTCTGCATCGACTATCGGGAATTGAACAAGCTTACGGAAAAGAATAAGTATCTGATTCCAATGATTGAAGATCTATTTGATCAGTTGGTTGGGTCAACGGTATATTCGAAGTTAGTTCTGAAGTCCGGTTACTACCAGTTGAGGATAAGGGAGAGCGACATCCCAAAGACAGCATTCAGTACGCAGTTTGGGCATTACGAGTTCACGGTCATGCCGTTTGGGTTGACGAATGCGCCATCCGTGTTTATGGATCTGATGAACAAGATGTTCAGAGAGTACCTGGATCGTTTCGTGATAGTATTTATCGATGATATCGTGGTGTACTCACAGTGCGAGGAGGATCACTACAATCATCTACACATGGTGCTGGAGACGTCGAGGAGGAATCAGTTGTATGCTAAGTTCTCCAAGTGTGAATTCTGGTTATCCTCGATAGCGTTCCTTGGTCATGTTGTCAGTGGAGAAGGGATAGCTATGGATCCGGCGAAGATAGTGGTGATACGAGAGTGGCCTGCTTTGACTACAGTGGCAGAGGTCCAGAGCTTTCTGGGGCTTGCTGGCTACTATAAGCGCTTCGTAGAGAATGTCTCGCGGATAGCGCTACCACTCACGACGTTGACAAGGAAGTATCAAAAGTTTGTGTGGTATCCAGAGTGCGAACAGGCTTTTGAAGAGTTGAAGAGGCGGTTGACTACATCGCCTATTTTATGTTCGCCAAGTGGAATCGAAGGGTTTGAGATCTATAGTGATGCTTCGGGCAGTGGTTTGGGCTGTGTTCTGCTACAGCATGGGAGAGTGATAGCCTATGGTTCACGACAATTGAAGGCTCACGAGAGAAATTATCCGGTCCATGACTTGGAGTTAGCGACCGTGATATTTTCCCTGACGCTTTAGAGGCACTACCTGTACGGTGTGAAGGTCGATATTTACACCGATCATAAGAGCTTGAAGTACCTGTTGGACCAAAAGGATCTGAACATGAGGCAGCCGAGGTGGATGGAGTTCTTAGGGGACTACACTTTCAAGATTCATTATATGCCTGGGAAGGGAAATGCAGTGGCGGATGTATTGGGTCGCAGGACTCCGGCGTAGGCCAACTGGTTATCGGTACATGATGAGAGATTGGTCCATGAGTTGGAGGCTTTGGAGATATCTTGCGTCGACAAGCAATCTAGTGCTGAGGCGAAACTGTTTTGGACAGAGGTGCAGTGTGACCTAGCTGATAGAGTTCGGCGGGCTTTGGTTCAGGATAACAACATGAAGCAGATCTTGGATGAATCATTGGATGGGTCAAATTCCCAGTTTGCTGTTGAGGATGGGTTGCTAAGGAAGGACGGTCGCCTATACATTCCTAGTGCAGATAATCTTCGGGAGGAGTTGATTTATGAGGCTCATCATACAAAGTACTCAATCCACCCGGGAAGCACGAAGATGTATAGAGATATGAAGAAATTATTCTGGTGGCCAGGATTGAAGAAGGATGTAGCACTTTATGTGGCCAAGTGCCGTACTTGTGCATTGGTGAAGGCAGAATGCCAGAAGCCCGGAGGTTTCTTGAAGCCCCTACCTATCCCAGAATGGAAATTCGACGACATATCTATGGATTTTGTGCATGGTTTGCCAAAGTCACAGAAGGGAAACGACGCCATTTGGGTGGTTGTAGATAGGTTGACAAATGTGTCGCACTTTATCCCGGTCAGGAAGGAAGATCCGGTGGAAAGGTTAGCCAAACTCTATGTGGAGAATATTGTACGATTGCATGGTGTGCCCCGCAGTATTGTTAGTGACCGAGATGGACGCTTTACGTTGAAGGATTGGAGGTTGGTACATAGTATGTTGGGAACTAAGCTGAGTTTCAGTACAACCTTTCACCCGCATACGGATGGCCAAACCGAGAGGGTCAACCGGACGTTGGAGGACATGCTTCGCATGTGCGTCCTAGATTTTGGAAAGTAGTGGGACGAGCACCTGTACATGGTGGAGTTTGCGTACAACAACAGCTTTCAGGCAAGTATTGGAATGGCGCCTTTCGAGGCCTTGTACGGGAGGAAGTGTCGTACGCCGTTGTCTTGGTTGGAGGCAGGCGAATCGAAGTTGTATAAACGTCAAGCGGTGGAAGATGCCACATCAATGATACGTACAATTCAAGAACGGTTGAAGATCGCTCAGGACAGACAGCCAAAGTACTATAACGCCAAACATAGGAATGTGGAGTTCAATGTTGGCGACTGGGTGTACTCAAAAATCAAGCCGTTCAAGGGTGTATCGCGGGTTCGACGCTTGAAGAAGTTGAGTCCGAGATACCTTGGACCATTTGAAATCCTGGAGCGTGTTGGCGAGGCGGCGTATAGACTGAAGCTGTCGGCGGAATTGAGTGGGCTACATGATGTGTTCCACGTGTCGGTGTTGCGTAAGGCAGTGCAAGAGCCTTCGCAGATCATTGCGGACATTCAAGTACCGGTTGATTATGAGTTGACAACAAGGGTCAAGCCAGTACGTATTGAAGATGTTGTAGTCAAACGACTCCGCAACAAGGAGCTCCGAATGGTTAAAGTCCGTTGGGATAATTGCGGACGTGAGGAGCTTTCTTGGGAGCGAGAACAAGCTATGTTGGAGGAGTAACCCGAGTTAATCCACTCAGGTACTATTTAGATTCATGTACCTTTGCTTAATTTCGGGACGAAATTCCTTAAGTGGGGGAGATTTGTAACGCCCAGAAAATTGTATTTGAGTTGGTCGCGTAAAAATGGATTTTTGGTGCCTGTATAGGGGTACACGGCCTAGGACACGGGCGTGTCCAAGGCCGTGTCTGGCTGGTGTTTTGGTTGATTTCATCCCGAGAAGGACACGTCTACAAACATGGCTGGAAGACACGGGCGTGCCATTTGACACGGGCGTGTGCCTAACCGTGTCTGTGCCCGTGTTCTGCATTCGATGATCGACAATTAGTTGCTCGACGATTTTCGGGTGACACGGGCATGTTCATACTCGTGTCCCTACACGTGTTCAGTTGGGTCGTGTCTGTTTTCGTGGAGGTTATATGTGACACGCCCCCGAGTCACGGGCGTGTCGAGTATCCGACACGGGCGTGTCGAGTGAGACACGGGCGTGTCTGAGCCCGTGTGAGTCTTTGTGTTCGACGAATCGTGCCTGGATCGAGGCACACGGCCTGGGACACGGCCGTGTGCCAAGCCGTGTTCGGCCCAGGTTTGGAGATTTTTGAGCGGATCTGAGCCGTTCATTTTCTTTAATTAAGATCCAATGGCCCAGATGGTTTCCTGCTCTGTTAAGGCCGGGAATAGGGGAGTTAATCCTTCATTTCTCTCCAACCATTCTCTCTCTCAAGGATTTGGAAAGAGGAGGAAGAAGGAAGGGTTTTCCGACCGCCGGCGGAGCATTGGAGCACCGTTTTGAGATCTGAGAGCGGTTCCGTGGAGGAAAGTTCGTTGCGAAGACTTCCATCCGTGTAGTTTTTCCATGGCGCCAAAGCAGACTACAAGGGTAACGATTCTCTACTTGAGCATGTGAAGCTCTTTCTTTCTGCATAGGGAATCCCACTCCCGTGAGTGTGCGGTGAGTGCGTAGTGTTCCTTGGGGTTGATGTGAATAGTCCCCCTTGTGTTGCATATAGAGTCCGGAATCGTAAGTACGGACATATGCATTGTGTGTGAAGCCTACCCGGACATGTTGGTCTGGATCGGTGATGTTGCATTTGTATGGTTGCCGGAGAAGACTCCGTGCTTTGGGTTTTCGGGTTTCTACGCGGTAGATTGCAGCAGGGATCCTTGGAGGTTAGCTCCAAGGCGCACCCGGAAAACTGAGCAGAATCGTTGTTGTGCTAACTTGACGCCAGTCTCTGAATCTATTATCTCTACACCTCCACCTAAACCTTTGTCTGTTTCTTAGACGCCAGTCTCTGAATCTACTTCTCCTTCTCCTGATCCAGCTTCCCTCTCTGAGCCGCCGCTGATAGTTCTCGGGCCAGTAGTCTCTCCGGCGAATGGATCTGATACTACAGACAAGTCAGATCTTGATCTTCTAATTTCCCTTTAGAAGGGAGTTCGAACATGTACTCAACATCCTATTCATGATGTTGCTTCTTATGTTTAGTTGTCTTCTTGCAAAAGTTTTGCTCTCGCTCTCTCAACCAATGTCATCCCGACTACTTGTCAAGAGGCTCTTGTTACTGCTCATTGAAAAGCTGTCATGGATGAATAGATGAAAACTCTGACTCAGCGGGATACTTGGATTCTTGTCCCTGCCCCTCCAAATGCTGATGTGGTTGGCTGTCGTTGGATCTTTGTGATCAAGTTTCTTCTTGATGGTACAATCAATCGCTATAAGGCTCGGATTGTAGCCAAAGGTTTTACTTATACCTATGGTGTTGTCTTCTTTGACATCTTTTCTCCCATTGCTCGGATTACAACAATCTGAGTTCTCTTTTATGTGGCCATTAATAGAGACTAAGAGATGTCTCAGTTGGATGTAAAGAATGCATTCCTTTATGGATATCTACAGGAAATAGTCTATATGGAGCAACCTTCTGGGTATGTTACTCTGGGGGAGTCTCAAGTGTGACTATTAAGGAAGGCAATCTATGGCCTTAAGCAAAGTCTGCGAACCTGGTTTGAGAAGTTCATCGAAGTTATTTTTGTTATTGTGTTTGCTTAAAGTACTGCATATAACTCTTTATTCATACGTAAGACCTATATATGTCTTGTTGTTCTTGTTGTCTATATGGATGATATTCTTCTTACAGGGGATGATAATAAGGGAATTGACCTGACAAGGAAGCATCTTCTTAGTATTTTGTTACAAAAGATATGAGGTCTCCCAAGTACTTCCTGGGAATTGAGATCTCCAGAAGCCAATTCTGTAGGACTCTCACAACAGAAGTATGTCTTGGATCTATTAAAAGAGACAGGTCTACTTAAGGCTAAACGTGCTCAGTGTCCAATGACTGTTGGTGATGACAAGTGTTGGAGTGAGGATTCACCTCTCTTTGCATATATCACCAGGTATAGACGACTTGTGGAAAAAATCATTATCTAACAGTCACAAGATCGGATATATGTTATGTTGTAGGAAGGGTGAGATAGTTTATGCAAGATCCCAAGGAGTGTCATCTACAAT
The DNA here is from genome assembly GCA_039583875.1 of Platanthera guangdongensis. Taxonomy (NCBI): domain Eukaryota; kingdom Viridiplantae; phylum Streptophyta; class Magnoliopsida; order Asparagales; family Orchidaceae; genus Platanthera; species Platanthera guangdongensis. Next base: position 125,483,989 of record CM077155.1, on the reverse strand, counting down.
CAGCTCTAAAAGTCTTAGAGTATATGAAAGGGTTCCGGAAAGGGACTTCTTTTTCAGAAGAATGGTCATTTGAGAATTGAGGCATATTCTGATTCTAGCTATACAGATAATAAGGAGTATATAAAATCCATGTCTGCTTTATGTACCTTCATAGGAGAAAACCTGGTCAGCTGGAAGAGCAAGAAACAGACTGTAGTTTCCAGGTAGAGTGCTAAAGCCGAATATAGAAGCGTGGTTTTGACTACCTGTGAGCTAAAGTGGTTGCGGAGACTGATGCTTGATTTGGGAGAAATTTATGATCACCCTCTGCTAATGTTCTGTGACAATAATGCAACAATATATATTTCAAAAAATCCAGCCTTTCATGAAAGACGAAGCATATTGAAGTAGACTATCATTTTATTAGAGAAGAGGTATTGAAGAATTAGATCTGCACTCCGTTTGTCACCTCTGACAAAGAGCTAGTCGATGTCTTTACCAAACTTGTGTATTCCTTGTCAGATGTATGTAATAAGCTAGACATGGTTGACATATACGCTCCAACTTGAGGGGGAGTGTTAGAACCTATGCAGTTAGGCAGTCTAGCGGCTAGCATTGGCGGACATGATAGGCGGCCTGGCGGGTAGTAGTGGCGGATAGGCTTGGCGGTCTGTTAACTAGTAGTGGCAGACAGGTTTGGCGGTCAGTCTACTTGGACTAGCGATCTGCTGATATTCTGAGGGTAATCGCTGGAAGTGATCTGTACCAAGTCATGACGACTATCAGAGTCTTGACAGTCATAGATTGGTGTTGTTGTTTGTAACCGCAGTCTGACAATTATGTTGTGACTATCCGCCTCTATATCCCTGGAGAGGACTACTATAGTGGAGGCGATCAGAGGCCAAAGATAGTATCGAAGTTTTGTAGTCGTGCAGTTAGATATGTCTAACCGCACTGCCCGTGTATTTAATTTTTTGTGCAACCTTTTAGTCGCATGTGACAGGCGTTGTTTATTCTCTCTCTTATTTTCTCTCTCTCTTCCCCCTTTTACTATAAATAGGGGACATACCCTTATATTATATAACATTTTGGAGCAACAGAGTTTTGTTATTTATCTATTTTCTTGCAAGACTGATCAGCTCGAAAAGTGCATCATTAACACCAGTCATAAATTCGCACTGAGGCGGTGACTGATAGTCCAACATAACCCATCAGTCCATAACAAAATGACACTGTGATGGTGACTATCTTTTCAACACAACCCGACAGTCCTAAACAAAGTCACTGGGTGTAATGACTCACAAACATACATTGTGCCGGTGTTATAATCCACTAACGCCCACAGCCCAACCAATATCATATCATAATGCATGGACTGTGGCGGTGACATCCTTCCCATTCACACCAACTAACCACCAAATTCCAAGAATTTGGAAAATAACAACATATGAGTGATGAGTACGATTATGATAGGCTTTTTACTATCATAATTGTAATCATGTCTACCATTTCCTGCCCCTATTGGTGTTGATTTCATGATAATATCAAAGAAATTGTCGTATCATAGATAGAAGAGCGTATTTAGAAGTCCTTGTCAGTTCTTGTTTTAAACCATTTACTGAGTCTATCATTTTTCTACTGCAGGTAATGCCAACCAATGGACCTAAAAGTTTCGGAGCAAACAGAGGAGTTCACGGAGTCTACATGGCTGATGACAGGACATAAATTTGGTGCACACGGCCAGACACACGGCCGTGTGCCTACCCGTGTCCTATGCACCTGGAGCTGAAGAATTTGGCGCAGACGCTGGAACCCACACGGTATGGCACACGCCCGTGTGCATACCCGTGTCATCTTTGCACACGGCTGCCGACCAACCCGTGTCTGGGGAACACGGCCGACCACACGGCCGTGTCCATACCCGTGTCATCTGACACGGCCCACGACCAGACACGCCTTCTCGTGGGGAACCGCCCAGGAACCGCTTAGGAACCGTCCACACGGCCTGCCACACGGCCGTGTGCGACCCCGTGTCCGACCTGTTTGCAAGGGAACTATAAATTTCCTGTAGAAAAATTTGTAGAGGACTTTTGGATCATTTCTGGATTGGAGAACTGCTGGAGGCCGAAGGGGAGCATCCAAGACAAGGAGGATTGAAGGGTATTCTTATGTATTTTTTTATTTAATCATTAACCCCTTGAATCCTTCCTTTCTCTTGATGATCCATCTTCAATTTATGTTTTAATTTGCATGAATTTCTCTTTGAACATTTTAGTAATCATGTATCACCGTGTTTATGTTACATTTGTAGTATTTTATTTGTGTTTATGCATTCAAACAAAGAGTTTAATCATCCTTATGAACTTCTTATTTGTTTTACACAATTTGCAATTGGCTAGATTGAGAAATTGGTTATTTGCAATGCTTTTGGTATGTTCATATTGTGATGATAATTCCCTTTGTATTTCAAACTCTATGATCGAGAGATATTCTGTTTGGAAAATTAGAACACGGATAAAAGGATTCATGTTAATTTAGAAATAAAATCCATGAATTTATGTAATAATAAAGGTATTTTGTTTAATGCGAACTTGAGTGTTGTGAATTATTCGAGAGAAAATTTACTATCTTAGGTTTAGATTTAGAATTGCTCGAGAGTGAATTTTGATGAAAAATTAACCTTTACATTGCACAAATGTAACACTCTTTTCATGTCATGATCGCTTAGAATTGAATTGATAAATAGATTTGTTCATGTAATTACTTAAAAGCTTCATGTTGTTATCATTTTTATTTCTCCAACACTGAATCATCCAATTGGTCATAGTTAGGTTAATGTAGTTTAAATATCACTTTTGTTTAGAGGTATGAAAATAAAGGGAGGGTGAGTACGAATAGTTGAAACGACCCTGTGGAATACGACACGAGATGTAGATTTCTCATATATTACGATTGATAGGTGCGCTTGCCTGAATGCTAATTCAATCTAGTTAAGTCCATCTACATAATTGTATTAGAATGTAGAATGAAATCACATTGAATTATTACTTGTTAGCAAGAAAAATCATCAAGTTTTTGGCGCCGTTGCCGGGGACCGTTTTCAATATTTCGAAATCCTAATCTTTATTGATCTACCAATTTTCATTTATATAGTTGTAAATTAGTATTTGAATAATTATATTGCGTAATATTTTTTTTTGTAGTCTGTTAGTCTATGACCAGGGGCAAAAATTCTGGGCTAGCACCATTTCATCCTGACCCAGAACGAATTCTCCATAACACTATCTTAAGGGACGTGGGAATTAATACCACAGATATTTCAAACGGACTATCAGAAGAGGAGACAGTAAACCAAGGAGAGAATCATCTTGAAAACTTAGATACTATGGCTAACCAAAATGAGCAAACCATGTCTGACTTTGCTAGACCTAATGTCCAAGGAACCGGGTCGAGCATCGTTAGACCACCGATAGCTACCAATAACTTTGAATTGAAGCCTAGTGTGATACAGATGGTTCAACAGTATGTTCAGTATGATGGCTTGCAAGATGAGGATCCTAACACCCACTTGGCCGGATTCTTAGAGATATGTGACACATTTAAGATCAATGGTGTTTCCAACGACGCCATTCGATTGAGATTGTTTCCATTTTCTTTAAGGCATAAGGCGAAGCAGTGGTTGAATTCCTTACCTAGAGGGTCAATCACTACTTGGGACATGATGGTTGAGAAATTTCTAATGAAGTACTTTCCACCTGCGAAGACTGCGAAGTTAAGGAATGACATCTCTACATACATTCAATTGGAGTCTGAATCGTTGTACGACACATGGGAACGATTCAAGGAGTTGTTAAGGAGATGCCCCCACCATGCTCTACCTTCATGGCTTCAGATTCAGACCTTCTATAATGGTCTAAATCCAGCCACCAAACAAATGATTGATGCGGCTAGTGGAGGAACTTTGAACAACAAGACACCTGAAGCGGCTCAGCAGTTGATAGAGGACATGGCAATGAACAATTACCAATGGACTACCGTAAGACATAAGCCTAGCAAGCCCGCAGGAATTTATGAAGTAGATGCCGTCACTGCCTTAGCAATTCAAGTGGAGAAACTTCACCAAAAGATGGACAACCTTGCCTTAGCATCACCTTCCATGGCACCTCAACAATGGGACCCTTCATGCACTGGAATGCCTAGTTGTGAACCGCAAGTTCAAGAGCATGTTGACTATATGGGTAACAATATTAGGCCACCTTTCAATCAAGCCAATAACCCATATAGCTCTACATATAATCCTGGATGGCGAAACCACCCCAATTTCTCTTGGGGAGGACAAGGAAATCAAGGGAAGCAGCCCATGTTTGGACATCAACCACAGTTGGAACCAAGGAAGCCTACATTGGAAGATGTGCTTACCAAATTTATGCAAACTACCAATGTAGCCTTCCGAAATCAAGAGGGTTCAATTCGGAACTTGGAAAATTAGATTGGTCAGCTTGCAAGGATGGTTTCTGAAAGGCAGCAAGGAACACTTCCAGGGAATACAGAGATAAATCCAAGGGAGCATGCAAAAGCCGTTCAATTGAGGAGCGGAAAGGAGTTACAAGACCCAAGGCCTGCAAAAGAAGCACCCAAAATGGAGTCTAGCGGCGAAGGACCAAGCGAGATGAACGTACAACCGATGGAGTACCAACCAGCATTACCATATCCAGCAAAGCATAGCAAGGAGCGCATGGATGCGCATTATGGTAAATTTTTATCTATGTTTAAGCAATTACATGTTAATTTACCTTTTTCTGAAATTATTCAAATGCCTAAACATGCAAAATTTCTTAAGGATTTGATTTCTAATAAAAAGAAAATAGAAGAATTATCATTAGTAACATTAAGTGAAGAATGTTCTGCTATTTTGCAAAATAAATTGCCACAAAAACTTAAGGATCCCGGTTCATTTTCAATTCCATGCTTAATCGGTGATTTACAAGTAAATAAGGCTTTAGCAGATCTAGGAGCAAGTATAAATTTAATGCCTTATAATTTATATCTGAAACTAGGCCTAGGAGAACTTAGCCCAACAAGAATGAGTATTCAATTAGCAGATCGATCGGTTAAGTATCCTAGAGGAATAGTGGAAGATGTATTAGTTAAGGTAGATAAATTTATATTTCCTGCTGATTTTGTTATTTTAGATATGGATGAAAATATCGAAGTACCACTCATACTAGGTCGTCCATTTCTAGCTACATCTAGAGCACTTATTGATGTTTTTGATGGTAAATTAGTATTGCGAGTAGGAGAAGATGAAGTCACTTTTCAAATTGGCAAAACTATGAAACAATCTTTAGATAACGATGATTATTGCTATTTTTCTCATGGTATTGATGATTTTATGTCTTCTATAAATTCTAATTTTTATTATAAAGATCCTTTAGAAATTTGCATAACTAACAATTATCTAGAATATGATAAAAATGATGACATTATTGAACATTTATTTTTTCTAGAAAATTGTGTTGCTATGAATAGAACAACGGAATATAGTTTAATTACTGAAGCAGATCATGAAATTCTTAAGAATAATACTAAGAATCCACCAATAGTAGAATTAAAAAAATTACCGGATCATCTTGAGTATGCATTCTTAGGAACAAATTCTTCGTACCCAGTTATCATATCTTCAAATCTTTCCAAACTTGAAAAAGAAAAATTGATAACCGTATTGAAGAAATGTAGAGGTGCAATAGCGTGGCAAATATCTGATATAAAGGGTATTAATCCTAGTTTTTGCACTCATAAAATCCTTTTGGAAGAAAACTATAAGTCGTCTATTCAACCGCAACGTAGGCTAAATCCTAATATGAAAGAGGTAGTTAAGGCTGAGATTGTGAAGTTATTAGATGCTGGTATTATATATCCTATTTCGGATAGTTCATGGGTTAGTCCTGTCCAAGTAGTTCCTAAGAAGGGTGGCCTGACCGTAGTAGCAAATGATAAAAATGAATTAATTCCAACGCGAACAGTAACAGGTTGGCGTGTCTGTATAGACTATAGGAAATTAAACGATGCCACTAGGAAAGACCATTTCCCTCTTCCTTTCATCGACCAGATATTAGAACGCTTATCAGGACACTCTTATTATTGTTTTCTAGATGGACTTTCTGGATATTTTCAAATTCCTATAGCACCAGAAGACCAAGAGAAAACAACATTTACTTGCCCATTTGGTACCTTTGCCTATAGACGTATGCCTTTCGGGTTATGTAATGCGCCCGCCACATTTCAAAGGTGCATGCTAGACATCTTTAACGAGTATGTTGAAGATATCATGGAAGTGTTCATGGATGATTTTTCGGTTTTTGGCGACTCTTTTGAGTTGTGTTTGAATAATTTAGAGAGAGTTCTTAGGAGGTGTGAGGAGACGAACCTAACGCTTAGTTGGGAGAAGTGCCATTTCATGGTACAAGAAGGGTTAGTACTTGGCCATAAAATTTCAAGCCAAGGAATTCAAGTAGATAAAGCAAAAATAGAGACCATAGAAAATTGCCACCACCAACCTCCGTAAAGGCAGTGAGAAGTTTCTTAGGACACGCGGGATTTTACCGCCGTTTTATTAAAGATTTCTCTAAAATAGCTAAACCACTTACAAGGCTTTTAGAAAAGGACACACCTTTTATTTTTGAACAAGAGTGTCTACATGCCTTTGAGTTCTTAAAAGTAAAATTAATTAATTCTCCTATTATGATCGCACCTGACTTTAGTCAACCATTTGAGATCATGTGTGACGCTAGTAGTTTTGCGGTAGGGGCTGTTTTAGGACAACGCCGAAACAAACATTTTCACCCAATATATTATGCTAGTAAAACACTTAATAATGCACATGAGAATTATACAACTACTGAAAAAGAACTCCTAGCAGTGATATTCGCCTTTGATAAATTTAGACCATATTTAACATTGTCCAAAGTGGTAGTTTATACGGATCACTCTGCACTTAGATATTTGCTAGCCAAAGCGGAAGCAAAGCCTCGTTTAATCCGATGGGTTCTTCTTCTACAAGAATTTGATCTAGAAATTAGGGATAAACGAGGAGCGGAAAACTTAGCGACAGATCATCTTTCACGTTTAGAAAATCCACTTCGATCAATGTTAGATGAGTCTGAAATTTCTGATACATTTCCTGAGGAATCATTATTTGCCATATCTACCAATATACAACTAGATTATCCATGGTTTGCAGATTATGCAAACTATCTTGTGGCTAAGGTCCTTCCAAAAGACTTTTCATATCAGCAGAAAAAGAAATTTTTCTCTGACTTGAAATATTACTTTTGGGAGGACCCTTTTCTTTTTCGGATATGTGCAGATTCTGTTATAAGAAGGTGTGTATCAGCGGAGGAAGGTTGGAGGATTTTGGAGCAGTGTCATTCAGGTCCTGCTGGTGGTCACTATGGAGCGAATCGCTCCGCTAAAAAGGTTCTTGATTCCGGTTTTTATTGGCCCCTTCTATTCAGGGATGCCCAAAGGTATGTGCTTTCATGTGATTCTTGCCAAAAAGCAGGTAATATTTCTAAATTACATGAAATGCCTCAAAAATTTATTCTTGAATGTGAGGTATTCGATGTGTGGGGTATAGATTTTATGGGACCATTCCCTTGTTTCTTTTGGGAATAAATATATTTTGGTAGCTGTAGATTACGTATCAAGGTGGGTTGAAGCGCAAGCTTTGCCTACTAATGATAGTAGGGTTGTAATTAGATTTTTGAAATCCTTATTCGCACGATTTGGCACACCACGCGCACTTATTAGCGATAGGGGTTCACACTTTTGTAATCGACAACTAGACAAAGTATTGGAAAAATATGGAGTTACACATAGGATAGCCACTCCGTATCATCCTCAAACTAGTGGACAAGTTGAAGTTTCCAATAGAGAGCTTAAGAGAATCTTAGAAAAATCTATAGAAGGGAATAGGAAGCAGTGGTCTAGGAAACTTAACGACTGTTTGTGGGCTTATAGGACCGCCTACAAAACACCTATAGGGACCACCCCCTTTAGATTAGTCTACGGTAAATCTTGTCACCTACCTATAGAATTAGAACACAAATCATATTGGGCAATACACTCCTTAAATTTTGACGCTAGTTCTATAGGAGAGAAGCGTAAACTTCAACTTAACGAATTAGATGAGTGGAGAACTATGACCTATGAGAACTCCCGGATTTATAAGGAGAAAACCAAACTATTTCATGACCGTCACCTTCGTAAACCCAAGGTATTCCAAAAAGGTGACCAAGTCCTCCTTTATAACTCCAGATTACGATTATTCCCAGGGAAGTTGAGGTCTAAGTGGTCCGGACCCTTTAAAGTTAAAGAAGTCTTTCCCTACGGTACCGTCGAGTTAACTCACCCAGAGAAGGGAGATTTTAAGGTTAATGGTCACCGACTTAAACCTTATTATGGTGAAATCCCTATGGACTTCCCTCGTCTAGAAGCCTGCCTCCGGCTAGATTAATTTAATATTAAGTATAGTAGGTGTTTCTAAGTATTCCTATTTTAGTATAAATCTAATTAGTTGCAATGAAAAATTGAAGAAAAGAAAATGTTAATGAAAAAAAATAATAATTTTTTCCATCAAATTTTAATGAGAAACAGAGAAAAAAAAAATTTTCTGTAAAAAAATTTTCAAAATGGAGAGGCACACGGCTTACCACACGGCCGTGTGGCTAGCCGTGTACACGACACTGGCTCAGGCCCGGCCGTGTGGAATTAATTCCGCAAATGGGCATTTTCATCCCGAGCACAACACGGGTTCGCACCAACCCGTGTTCGTAGCCGTGTGCATCGGTCTCGACGATCATCGAGACCGATGTGTCGAGACACCGGACACGGGCGTGTCGGAGTCCACACGGCCGTGTCACCTACCTACCCGTGTTTATGTACCATGACAGCTGCGACACGGGGCAACACACGGCCGTGTTGTCGCCCGTGTCCACCTAACGCGCTGTCCCCAGTCAGTTTGACCACACGGACCGAGGCAGGCCCGTGTTCCACGAAGCATCGGATCCCCTAACACGGGTGCACACACGGCCGTGTGCGCACCCGTGTTCCATTATTTTTACACGGACCGACGCACCCGTGTTCCACGAGGCTAAGATTCCCTAACACGGGTTCGCACACGCCCGTGTGCAAACCCGTGTTCAACATGTATAAATAGGGGCCGTGTCTTTGATCTTCCATGCTCACTCCAAACCCTCTCCCAGCACAAATTCCTCCATTGCCTGACCTCAGAAGCACCATTTTCTCCAATTCTTTTCCCCCTTTACTCGTATTCTCCCCGTCTACATTATGTCTTCCGGAAGAAGTGGAGGTCGCCGTCGCCGACCGGAATTACAAGTCTCCACGGAGAGGCGGGATGCCGCTGCTCCGCTAATTTTCACAGATGCGTCGCACACCGCCCGCTTCAACCGCTTGCAATCTAAAAAATTTCAAGACATACGCATGATTGATTGGAGCGTACTTGAGGAGATAAACCTAGCAGGAGATGTCAGGGGGCTGATTTCTGTAACAGGGTGGAATCAATTTTTTGCCATAGAGGAATTAGGCTTTAGGGAACTCACCTTAGAGTTCCTATCGTCATTTTATTCCAGCTTTAGGCCTAATTTCATCGACGCACCGCACGCGCCCGAGGGGATAGTTTCATTTCGAGTGGGTGGCACATTTTATACACTCACCATGCTCCAATTCACCCAATACTTAGGGGTGTATGAGGAGTCATTCCTTTTCAGTGCTGCTTACCCCGAACTCCACTATGATCTCCCCAACCGCGATATGGCCGGTGCTATCTGGCGCCAAATTTCTTATGACACTGGCGCCTACGAGGCCAAGAGATCTAAGGCATCCAAATTGATTTCCCCCGCCCTCCATTACATCCACCATCTACTCAGCCACACGTTGAGCGGTCGGGGCGAAAGCTCCGGAGTTGTTAGTAGGCAGGATCTGTTATACCTCTACAACATGACATCACGATATCCTCTACATCTCGGTTATCTTCTAGCCCAGTTTATTCTTCATCAGGCTGACACCCCTCGTATAGGGTCTATTTGCGTAGCACCCTATATTACTCGCCTCGTGAAGAATATGGGCATCTTTTTAGCCCTCCCCCAGATGACAGTGGTCGCAAAGACCGTGCCTATCACGATGGCTAGTCTTCGCGCCCTCCGCCTCGTCACCGCCCGTCAGGGCCGGGGAGGGGTTATATATTCTATTGCTCGACGTGGACCGCATGTACAGGCCGACAGTGATGATGAGATAGACCCTGACCTCGACGAGCTGTTGGTGCCTCCACCCCGTTCCACCTACGCTCATGGCGAGTCGTCTACTGCACCTCCTCCACCTCAGTCACGATACTCGCGCGAGTTCCGTCAGTATTTCGACACCGAGCTCTCGCCACGCTTTCAGGAAATTGAGGAGGAACATCAGGAAATTAAGGATCTCCTCACACAGATTAGAGACCACCTTGGGATCGCCCCTCGCCAGCCGCCAGCTCCAGCACCGCCTTCCTACCCGGATGATTCGACAGGCCACCATGAGTACTTCTGATATGTATCGATGTAGTTCTATCTTCATGCATCGTATCTTGTATTTTTTTATTTATCTATCAGTGTATTCAGTTCTACCAGCTTTTATATATCAGAGCATTCTAGTACAGCTCATGTTTCTTTACTGTGCTCTTCTACTTATTATGATAGCAGTTTTTTTTATATATCAGCATGAAATCACTCTATGTCCGCTTTTTACATTGCACTGAGGACATTGCAAATCTTAAGTCTGGGGGTAGAATGGTTATTCATGTGGTTACAATTGATCCTAATCTGCCTATCATAATACTCAAGTTTGTTATACCTCCCCCTACAAATTTTGTTGATCTTTTAAGCTCTCATTATTCATTCATGTGGGATTATATTTATTTAATTTACCTTCGCACACTGATTAAAATGAATTGATGTAGACTCATAAAGTATTCAACTTTGTTGATTTCGTAATTAAGCATAGAAATTTTTGTTAGCTTAATTTTCTCTATATAATTTAATTTTAAGATTACTCCTCTATATTAGTAACTATCTAACACTCTATTTTAGAAAATATATTTATCTATAATAAAGTGAGTCGATGAGTGTAACATTTTTATAATTTGGTATTAGGGTTTTAAAATTAAAAATTACTCCATATTGATGTCTAGGACTCACCCTCTAGCATTGCTCAAAACATTACATAAGTTAATTAGTAAGGGCGGAAATGACTTAGGCCTCCTATTGGATAGCTTGAGTCTTGTTATCCCAACACCTTTAACATGATACCCTTGCACACCCAATTTGAACCTAATTCCCATCTTTTTGATGCTTTACTATTTAAATTCACCAAGGCCAAATCCTTACCTATTAGCACACCTATCATTGATGCCTGCTTGGAATGATTTGTTCATTGTGATATGTGGCCTGAGTGCGTGTATCCTTGCACCCACTTGGAATGATCCCTACTTTGAACCCCAAAAAAAAAAGACATAGTGATATGTGGCCTGAGTGCGTGTATCCTTGCACCCACTTGGAATGATCCCTACTATGGTCCCTTGGTTAAATATATATATAAAAATAGAGTACCCTTCAAAATATGGGAAATATACAAATTGCAAAGCCTGGGGGTGTTTAAAAAAAATTGAAATATGTTAAGGTATCTTCCAACATAAGGCTCAATCAAGATTTAGGTGTGAAAAATTCATCAAACTTATCCTTCATTACCTCACCTTTAATCTTCTATCCTAGCCAAAAAGGCTACACCAAAATTCAAGTCCTAAGGATCCAACCTTACTAATTCTAAATTTTGCTGTGATGAGGGTGTAAAAAGGGTAAGCTCATGATTATCAGTAAGAGTACTTATAAGTTTTGAAATGCTAATACGTATTTTATAGAGACTGTTATTTTCTCCTCATATTTGTTAAAGATGACTATACTTTTATTTCTAAAAGCGAGTGAAAGATAGTTAAAATGATATACTAGAGGAATTTTAAGATAAATTTATATTTAGAAAAGTCTGCTAAATTATTTCCTATGCGATTACATCACCAAAGTTCTCTTAAATTCATAGCAACCAGTGTGCGGAGGCAAAATTATTTAATGGTAACCCAGGTGTTTGAATTAGTTTGCTTAGGGACAAGCAAACATCTAAGTCTGGGGGTATTTGATGAGTACGATTATGATAGGCTTTTTACTATCATAATTGTAATCATGTCTACCATTTCCTGCCCCTTTTGGTGTTGATTTCATGATAATATCAAAGAAATTGTCGTATCATAGATAGAAGAGCGTATTTAGAAGTCATTGTCAGTTCTTGTTTTAAACCATTTACTGAGTCTATCATTTTTCTACTACAGGTAATGACAACCAATGGACCTAAAAGTTTCGGAGCAAACAGAGGAGTTCACGGAGTCTACATGGCTGATGACAGGACAGAAAATTTGGTGCACACGGCCAGACACACGGCCGTGTGCCTACCCGTGTCCTATGCACCTGGAGCTGAAGAATTTGGCGCAGACGCTGGAACCCACACGGTATGGCACACGCCCGTGTGCATACCCGTGTCATCTTTGCACACGGCTGCCGACCAACCCGTGTCTGGGGAACACGGCCGACCACACGGCCGTGTCCATACCTGTGTCATCTGACACGGCCCATGACCAGAGACGCCTTCTCGTGGGGAACCGCCCAGGAACCGCTTAGGAACCGTCCACACGGCCTGCCACACGGCCGTGTGCGACCCCGTGTCCGACCTGTTTGCAAGGGAACTATAAATTTCCTGTAGAAAAATTTGTAGAGAACTTTTGGATCATTTCTGGATTGGAGAACTGCTGGAGGCCGAAGGGGAGCATCCAAGACAAGGAGGATTGAAGGGTATTCTTATGTATTTTTTTATTTAATCATTAACCCCTTGAATCCTTCCTTTGTCTTGATGATCCATCTTCAATTTATGTTTTAATTTGCATGAATTTCTCTTTGAACATTTTAGTAATCATGTATCACCATGTTTATGTTACATTTGTAGTATTTTATTTGTGTTTATGCATTCAAACAAAGAGTTTAATCATCCTTATGAACTTCTTATTTGTTTTACACAATTTGCAATTGGCTAGATTGAGAAATTGGTTATTTGCAATGCTTTTGGTATGTTCATATTGTGATGATAATTCCCTTTGTATTTCAAACTCTATGATCGAGAGATATTCTGTTTGGAAAATTAGAACACGGATAAAAGGATTCATGTTAATTTAGAAATAAAATCCATGAATTTATGTAATAATAAAGGTATTTTGTTTAATGCGAACTTGAGTGTTGTGAATTGTTCGAGAGAAAATTTACTATCTTAGGTTTAGATTTGGAATTGCTCGAGAGAGAATTTTGATGAAAAATTAACCTTTACATTGCACAAATGTAACACTCTTTTCATGTCATGATCGCTTAGAATTGAATTGATAAATGGATTTGTTCATGTAATTATTTAAAAGCTTCATGTTGTTATCATTTTTATTTCTCCAACACTGAATCATCCAATTGATCATAGTTAGGTTAATGTAGTTTAAATATCACTTTTGTTTAGAGGTATGAAAATAAAGGGAGGGTGAGTACGAATAGTTGAAACGACCCTGTGGAATACGACACGAGATGTAGATTTCTCATATATTACGATTGATAGGTGCGCTTGCCTGAATGCTAATTCAATCTAGTTAAGTCCATCTACATAATTGTATTAGAATGTAGAATGAAATCACATTGAATTATTACTTGTTAGCAAGAAAAATCATCAATGAGCTCTTGAAAAACAATACATATATTTAATCGATAAGCCTAAACTAAGTAGTCGACAAATCGGTCTAACTAATTCAGTCGACAAATCGATCTATCCGATGCAGCTGATACATGTAAATTCAAACAATGCAGTCGATGTATTCGATGAAGTCGACAAATTCCTTGGATGCAAATTTTGAACTATATAGTCTAATTTGAACTATGCAGTCTGTTGAAGCCAAATATGACCTCAACTGAAGTTCGAAGAAAAAGGGGTGCAGTCAAAACCTACTTCTCTCAAGTCTCAACCCTTGACTGGATTCCAAGGACCTAAGACTGACCCAATAGCCTCAGCAGGGAGGTCCCACCTCACACCCGGAAGATCTCTGAGAGCTTCCCCTCCAAAGCCAAAGCTGGGCTAGGAGCTCCTCAGAAAGCACTGAAAGTTTGGGAGACAATGATAGCTTGCTCTCTAAGGAGCCCTTATGGGTCTATTTATAGCATTTTACTGTCCTGAATTTACTAAAAAGCCCCTAGTTGGTCTGCCAATAGCCGAATCCCGCTGTTTTTCTGAGGGTACTGAAGTAATTTCTCCTGAGGGCAATTAGGACATTCTTCCTAAGGCCCTGTGCCCCACTCGGCGAGAGCTGTGCCGAGACCCTTCTGCACAGGGCATGGCGCGAACGTTCTCGCCCGGCGTAGGCGAGAACTCTTTGAGATAGGAGCTTGGCTCGGGCGCAAGCGCTTCCGCGCAGGCCGCGCTCGACGATCTTGGCCTACGGTTCCTCGTTCAAAGATCAGGCGCAATCGTTCCCGCCTTCTTTGGGCGAGATCTTCCTTAGGGCGGGAACACTTCGACTAACCCAACTGCGACCATTGTGCCTCCTTGTCTGGCTCAGCGAATATGGAGTTGTACACAATCCCCGCTTTTTTTGAGCTAGCACCGCGCTCGAAAAGACATGTCCAACCCAAAATATTCGCTGAGCACGTGTCAACATCAGGGAATCTTTCGGTGGGCCGTACGGTGCCTATAAATATGTGTACCGATAGACGGCCATAATACTTCCCTCGAGTCGTCATTCTCCCCCTGAGCTCTCGCCTCCTCTCGCTATGCCTTCCAAGCGTGCCGACAAACCGCTTCCGCAGGATCTGCAGGACCGCATTAATGCGGCACAGGCGCGAGCCAGGGCTAACAGCGCCCTGGTTGCTCCATGGCTAGCGAGACAATCGTCCGTTGCTGAGCCTTCTCTGCCTAAGAAGAAGAAGAAGAAGGCGAAGGTGGTGCAGCGGGACCTGTCCCGCGAGAACAAGAGCCCTCCCACCCCGACCCCTAGTCGCGCGGACGGCCCCTCCTCGCGGAAGGTAAGCTCGATATACCAATTACTAACAACCAGTTGTCCAGTTGTTTAACGTGATACCTCTCGCAGGAGACAGTTCCCGACGTTGCCGCGTCCCCGCGAGAACCCTTGGATCCACCCTCTAGTCGTCACGATGATCAACCGCGGGTTCCAGAGGTGGCCCCTCCACCTGACCCGAACATCGCAGGTAACGGTTCCCCTCTCGCCCTCAACTTAAATTTTTAAGTGCTGACCTGATTTCCCGCAGCGTTGGTTTCCGCACCTCCAGATCTCGCCACCCGGGAGAGCGGGGCGAGAGCTGCGAATCAGCCTGCCCATGCGGTTGATTCCTCCCTACTGGCAGGAGGAAATACTGCCGAGATCTCCGTGCCTTTGTTAGACACTAGCCCTCCTGCGGGAGAGGAGACCCGCTCCCCCGCTCCTGACCAAGCCGGGATCACCATTCGCAAAGTTTACCCCCCCCCCCCCCCCCCGGAAAAGGAAAGCCAATCCACCTCCTCTTTGGAGCTGAGGGGGGGGGGGGGGGGGGGCTGGGCCTTCTCGCCTGTCGTCGACCGGGGGGCCTCGTCACTCTGAAGGTATACAGAAACTTTATCGCAGCTATCCTTTAGCTCCCGCTAAAATGGGGATTCTTTTGACAGGGGACATGGGCTCGCGGCTTGGCGCCGAGGTAGAGGAAGAAGAAGAAGAAGAAAGAGAGGGAGAAGATGGCGAGAGCTCTCCCTTCCCTTCGTCTGACGAGATGGAGGAGATCCTGACGGGTGCCGGGAGCGCGAAAAGACGGGGGAAGAAGGTCGCCGCCGTTCTGTCGAAGCTCATCCGGCGAGAACGGGTCCGCGACCTTGCGGCCCAAGAGTTCCGCCTATCAGTGGAGAAGAGGCTAGAGACCCTGGAGCGGTATTACCTTATCGGCGAGATGGATCGGCCGGGGGGAGCTACCGCTGGATCCTCACCTGAGAGGTGCCTCGAGCGCATCCGGGATCTGTCCCGCCGGGTTGACCTGGGATGCAGCGTCCTGTCGTCCTACTTCAACCCGCAGGCGCCGCCCCGGACCAAGCTGCGGGACCGAGGAAAGTGGCGGTGGGAGCAAGGGAAATGGCGCTGGGAGCCATACTGAAGCGCGAGACCTCCCCTCCTCTACCCCAGGCCTTCCCCTCTCTGATGTACCCTTTTTTACTTGCATAGAGTTGTAACTAATGATTCTGCACTTTATCGCTTATTATTTTATCCCGTTCTCGCTGAGCGAGAGCAATAACTCGGTTTTAATTTAATTAATTAATCTTTTTTTTGTATGCGTATGAGTCATTTTCCCAGGTCCTTGGGTGGCAAGAGCCACCTTGTTTCCGCCTACCTTGCCCGTCGCATGACATCTCGCAACGTTTGCGCTAGTCACTTAGTCAATCGGTCACTGTCAGACTCGGGCGGGAAAAACGAAGCGCCGCTGACCTAGGACGCGCCGGCTGTACCCCCGCCGCCTTTCTGAAAACGGCCATCATTACCACGATTTTCTATAAATAGGAGGCCCACCTACCACATTCATTTCTCTGATTTCAGTCTCTCTCCTCTCCTGTTGCTCTCGCGGTTTCTCCAAAGCTCTCGCCCGTCTCCGCCTTCTACTTCCGTTCTCGCGCCGTTCTCGCTCTCGCCCTCTTCTCGTAGATCTCGCCTTCAAACTTTTTTGTGATGCCGGGCGGAAGTGAAGGATGATCCAATTGAGCGGAAGCTTTCCAAAAGCATCATTTCCCTTCCTGCACCCTTTCCGTGGATGAGTTCAACCTGATCAAGACTCAACATGTTCCCGCCGGCTTCACCGCGCGGAACCTGGGTAATCACGACAAGGTAAACTCCGCGGGGGAGGGGGAGCTCGCCATCCCCATCGAACACTTCGAGGTGGGCTTCCGCCTCCCGTTGTGGCCTGAGATGCGGCAGGCCCTCCGATATTACGGGGTGGTTCCCACGCAGCTGAACCCTAACTCAGTGGCGATTCTTATGGCATTCATATGTTATATGCGGTCCGAGAGGATCGAGTTTAGCTTGCCGATCTTCCGCAAGCTATTTACTTTCCGCGCGAAAGGAGGCGTGGTGTTCTTCTCCGGACAACTGCTGAAGACGATCGGTCTCGCAAACAAGCATCATCACTGGGGCGAGAGGTTCATCTACGTTTCTGGCGACTTCGCGAACGTACCCCTTGCCCACATCCAATACGAGGACGCCGCCTACAAGCCTCCCTCCTTGGGCTCGCGCGAGAGCGCCCTCCTTGAGTTCTTTGGAACCAAGGACTTCGACGTCCTCTACCTCCGGCGAGACGTCGATTCTCTCTCCCCTGCACTACCGGGAGAAGGTAAGGTCTCGCCTTTATCTGTCTTTTACTTGTCTTTTCCAAGGTCGGGACTTATTGTCATTATTTTCGCAGGAGAGCGCGAGATCCCCCTACGCCAGCCTTTCGACGAGGCTCGCGCCGGAGGGAGTCAACCTCCTAAGGACCCGCTGGCTCTTGCGAAAGCCGCAGCTCAAGCCTGCCGAAAAGAGTCGGGTCCTCCTTCTTCAAGCGGTGCCGCGAAGCGAAAGCCCGGTGCCCCCACGCCTCAATCAATTAAGAGGCCCAAGACGACGGATACCGAGAAGGGCAAGGCTGTTGTGGTGTCGCCCACCCAACCTCTCCCCGCAGGCCGCTCCTTTGAGGAGGTCTTGCAGACCGTTAGCAAGATTGCCGCCTCCAGGGGCGGTCCCGAGACCCCTGCCGAGAACCCTCAGGCCCCTGGTGCCGCAGAGAGCGAGGGTGCCGCCGCCGGGACCTCCGGCCAGGCCCTGTCCGAAGAGGTGTTGCGAGGTCATCGCAACTTCGGTCTCGGCATGAGGTTCCTGGACGCGGAAAACAAGCCACTGCTGCAGTGGGATCCCGATGCCAACAAGGTCTCGATCTCGTCCCTCCTGCCAAGCTGGGCGGAGCGAGACGAGGTCACCAGCGAGGCGTTCGCCCTAGGTTATTGCCTCTACAGCCGGGAGGACGCTAGCGTCTACGATAGGATGTCGACCCGGCTGCTGGCCTACGACTCCACCCGCGCCCTGATGCGTGGGCTGGAGCTTGCGTACATGTGTACCCGCCGGAGCATCACGATAGAACGCAATTTTCAGGACATGTTCAAGGCAAGGGACGATGCGGTGGCTCAGGCGGCCTCTCTGGCCAAGGAGCTGGCCGAGGCTCAGCAAATGTTATCCTCGCGCCAAGCGGAAGGGGTAAGCGAGACCTTTCACAATCACTTGTTCTCGCCTCCCTAACTCTTCTCTTATGCTAACCTTCCGCCGTTCAGGATTCCGCCCAAGCCGCACTTCGCGAGGAGCTGTCCCAGGCCCGATACGACAACGTTCTCTTGCGGGAGCAGATCGCGCGCCTCGAGGCGAGTGCAGCCCCTCCGTTGGACGAGAGATTGAAGAGCCAGTATTACTCGGCTTATGACATCGACAAGCTGCTCCAGGGGAATGCGCAAGCCACAGTGAAGTTGACGCTGAAGACGCTGCGAGACGTCAACTGCTGGGACGGGAGGGGCAAAGATATCACTGCTCAACAGCTTGTTCCATGGCTCTTCGAGCCCATTCCAAAGCCCCCGGGCGCCCCTGATACCCCACCCTCGGACGTCCCGAAGTCCCCTGCGGCGGGTGGCGAGACCTCCGGGGAGAGCTCCGGCGAGAGCTCCAGCGGGAGCTCAAGCGGGAGCTCGGAGGGGTACAGCTTGTCTCCGTGAGGGGCCTCCTCTTCTTTTCCTTTCCGCCTCTGCTTTTTTCTTCCGCCTTAATGTAAACGCGAGACGTTACTAGTTTGTTCCTTTAATATATTTAATGCAAATGTTTTTATTTGTAAATATCTCGCCCCGTTATTGCGAATGCGCCTGATGTAATTATTGCGAATGCGCTTGATGTAATTATTGCGAATGCGCCTGATGTAAATATCTCGCTCCGTTATTGCGAATGCGCCTGATGTAATTATTGCGAATGCGCCTGATGTAATTATTGCGAATGCGCCTGATGTAAATATCTCGCTCCGTTATTGCGAATTGCGCGTGCTTCCGTCGAGGCCCTTGGTCGTCTTAAGATAGCCTTCCCTAGAGATGTAATTATTGCGAATGCGCGTGCTGCGAACTGTCAGACGGAAGCGTGGATCGCACACCCTTGGGACGGAACCGTGCTCTTTAGCCTGCATGAGTCCCTTCTGGACCGTCGTCTAACGATCATGCCCATTTGTTTGAGAATGTTAAGAGTCTCCTTGGCGATAGCCCCCCCACTGCGAGATCTTTTTGGCGGGGACTTCCCTGCCGAGATCTATCCCTGCCGAGACCTATCATGTCTTCTTCATTTTGTATTCCCAATGCGCCTTCTACCTTGTCCAAACCAAGCCAACCAAACCAAACCTATCCCCCACAAGCGAGCCTACGGACCTGCCAGCTAGATGAGAGCCTGCGCAGCGGGTCTACCTGGGGCCGAGCCGAGCTCGGGGTGCCGATGAAGATCTCAAACCAAAACCTATCCCCCACAGGCGAGCCTTCGGACCTGCCAGCTAGATGAGAGCCTGCGCAGTGGGTCTACCTGGAGGCCGAGCCGAGCTCGGGGTGCCGATGAATATCTCAAACCAAAACCTATCCCCCACAGGCGAGCCTTCGGACCTGCCAGCTAGATGAGAGCCTGCGCAGCGGGTCTACCTGGGGCCGAGCCGAGCTCGGGGTGCCGATGAAGATCTCAAACCAAAACCTATCCCCCACAGGCTAGCCTTCGGACCTGCCAGCTAGATGAGAGCCTGCGCAGCGGGTCTACCTGGGGCCGAGCCGAGCTCGGGGTGCCAATGAAGATCTCAAACCAAAACCTATCCCCCACAGGCGAGCCTTTGGACCTGCCAGCTAGATGAGAGCCTGCGCAGCGGGTCTACCTGGGGCCGAGCCGAGCTCGGGGTGCCGATGAAGATCTCAAACCAAAACCTATCTCCCACAGGCGAGCCTTCAGACCTGCCAGCTAGATGAGAGCCTGCGCAGCGGGTCTACCTGGGGCCGAGCCGAGCTCGGGGTGCTACAAAACGAACGATCATGTTATATTATGAAAAACTCGGCAACAGTTAAGAAAAAGCCACTCGATATAGTATAATAAATTTATTTTTGAAATACATGGTTACATCCTTCCCCCCTCAGGGGTAGAAGCGTTTTAGATCATCTCCACTCCAAGTGTGGCTTAGGGCTCTTCCCTCCACGTCCTGGAGGTAGTATCCCCCCGTTCCGAGGACTTCCTTCACAATGTATGGACCTTCCCAGTTCAGGTGGAGCTTACCCACAGGAGCCGACCTTCCTGCCGCGTCAACCTTTCTCAGCACCAGATCCCCTTCAGCGAACTGCTTGACCCTGACATGCTTATCAAAATGCTTGGCCATCCGTCGCTTGATCTCTTCTTGCCTGATAGCCGCCACGTCTCGCAGTTCCTCCACCATATCTAACGAGAGGCGCTGCCCCTCTTCATTCTCCACCCTCCAAGCCTCGTCCCCTTCGCCCGCGGCTATGACTCGTGGGGACCGGACCTCGAACTCCACTGGTAGGACGGCTTCACACCCATGAGAGAGCTTGAAGGGGGTCTCACCGGTGGCCGTGTTCGGAGTCGTTCGTAGTGCCCACAGGACTGACGGGAGCTGCTCCACCCAATTCCCCTTTAAGTTCTCCACCTTTTTTCTTAGTAGGTTTACAATGATTTTGTTTGCTGCCTCTACTTGGCCGTTACTTCGAGGGTGATGGACGGAGGAAAACCGGAGATCTATCCCCAGTTGAGCGCAGAAGCTGATGAACTCCTCGCTGGCAAACTGGGGGTCGTTATCGGTCACTATTGCTTGGGGCAACCCATGTCTACAAATGATTTCCCCCCCGACGAAATTTCTTATGACATGCGAGGTGACCTTGGCTAAGGCTTTAACCTCTAGCCACTTCGAGAAATAATCGACCATGACCAAGAGGAACCTCCTCTGCCCACTAGCCGGAGGAAAGGGTCCAACTAAGTCCATTCCCCAGATAGCGAATGACCACGGCGCCGTGATACTCCGGAGCCTCTGAGCTGCCAAGAGCTAGAGGGGGGCGTAGAGCTGACATTTTTGACATTTTTTCGCAAATTCCATGACATCCTTCCTTAGGGTGGGCCAGAAGTACCCCTGTCTGACCACCCTTGCCTCCAGCGTCCTTCCTCCAGAGTGACTGCCGCACTCACCCGAGTGCACCTCCCTTAATATCTTCGGGATCTCTTCTTCGGTCACACATCTAGCTATGAACCCTGATAACATCTTACGATGCAGACCCCCCTCCATCATCAAGTAGTGAGCCGCTTTGCGCTTGAAGCTTCTCCCGGTCTTGGTCTCCTCAGGCAGTTCACCGGTGGTCAGGAAGGTCACAAATGGATCCACCCACGAGGGTTTCCGATCCACCAGCATCAACTCTCCTTCCTCGATAGCCGGTAGGAATAGCTCCGTCAAGGTCCCTCCCCCGCGAGGTCTGAACTTGGCTAGTCGATCGGCGGCTACACTTTCTTCCCTTGGAACATGTTGAATTGAGAATGACCGGAATCCTCCGATGATCGCCCTTACCTTGGAGAGGTATCTGATGAGGGTTGGCTCCCGAGCTTCAAATTCTCCCCGGATCTGCGATGCTACTACCTTTGAATCAGTGAAAACCTCCATATCCTGAATCTCCAGCTCCTTTGCCAGGCGGAGGCCGGCGATCACGACCTCATATTCCTCTTGATTGTTGGTCACGGGGAAATGTAGAATGACCGCTTGCTCTATGATTACCCCTTGGGGACTTGTCAACACCACCCCTGCCCCTAGGGAGTGCCTTCCTGAGGTCCCATCAACCATCAACTTCCATGTTTCTCGCGGTTGCTGCTCTCCCCCCTCGACCTCAACAACGTAGTCTGCTAGAAAGTCCGCCACTGCCTGTGCCTTGATGGAGAGCCTTGGGACAAAGGAGATGTCGAACTCGCTTAGCTCAATGGACCACTTAGCCAGCCTCCCCGAGTGTTCCACTCCTTCGAAGATCTTGCGAAGAGGGTGGTCGGTAACCACCCTAATCGAATGCGCTTGAAAGTACGGCCGGAGTTTTCTAGCCGAGATGACCAAGGCATAAGCGAGCTTTTCCCGGATGGGGTAGCGAAGCTCCGCTTTCCTCAATATCCGGCTGACGTAGTAGATGGGCAACTGCTTCTTTCCTTCTACCCTCACTAGGACGGAGCTCACCGCCTCTGCTCCTACCCCGAGGTACAAGGTCAGGTCCTCTCCTTCCTTTGGGCTCTGAAGGGGAGGAGCCCGAGAGAGTTGTCTTTTTAGCCCTTGGAAGGCCTCTTCGCACTCGGCTGTCCATTCGAACCTTTGATTTCCCCGCAGCACTTTAAAGAATGAAGAACACTTGTCTCCTGCCCTGGAGAGGAACCTGCTTAGCCCAGCCAGCTTGCCTGTCAAGCGCTGGACCTCCTTGGCATCGCGAGGTGACTCCAAATCCAGGATGGCCTTGACTTTGTCCGGGTTGGGCTCCACCCCGGCCGGAGTCAGAAGATGCCCGAGGAACTTCCCGCGGTTGGCCCCGAAGACACACTTCAAGGGGTTCAGTCTCATTTTGAACGTTCTCAGGGTGGCGAATGTTTCCTCCAGATCTTGCAGGTGCGAAACCATGCACTTGCTTTTGATCATTAGGTCGTCGATGTAGACTTCCAAGTTTCTTCCCCTCTGGTCCCGGAAGACCCGATCCATCATGCGCTGATAGGTAGCCCCTGCGTTCTTTAACCCAAAGGGCATCATCTTGTAACTAAAGCATCTCTCCCTCGTGATGAAGGAAACATCCTTGGTGTCAGGAGGGTGCATCCGGATCTGGTGATAACCTGAAAAAGCATCTAAAAAGCTCATGACAGAAAAACCGACGGCTGAATCAACCAGCGCGTCGATCCGAGGCAGGGGGTAGCAATCCTTAGGGCATGATTTATTCAACAAAGAAAAGTCAATACACATTCTCCATTTATCACCTCCCTTCTTTACCATTACCACATTGGAGATCCAGCCTGGATACTGGATCTCTGAGATGAAGCCTGCCTCCAGGAGCTTCTTGACCTCCTCGCGAATGGGCTCCTCCAGCTTGGTGGCGATGGCTCTCATCTTCTGACGAATGGGGCGAGTGCGGGGGTCCAAGTTTCAGGCGGTGGCAGGCTACGTCGGCGTCGATGCCCGCCATGTCCGCCGCGCTCCAAGCGAAGATGTCGACGTTGCTTTGAATGCAAGCCCGCACCTGCTCCCGGTCCTCGAGACTCAAGCCCTCGCTGACCCGCACCCTTTGCACTTGTCCTACATTGGTGAAGACCTCCATCTCCACTACTTCTTCGGCCGGCTCCAGCCGCGACTGCTCCCAGCCGGCCCTTGCCTCTTCCTCCAGCTCCAGCTCTCTCCCTTCTACCTCCTCCTCAACCTCCATCGCTTCTACCAGGCCCTCCTGCTGCTGCTCGACTCCTACGCCCCTCGGGACCTCTCCCTCGACTCCTTCTGCCGCTTGCCCTCCTACTTCCATCGCCCCTTCCGGGCTCTCCTGCTCCTCGTCCACCCGGACCACCTGCACATCTCCTTGCAGCTTCTCAGTCTCCCCTTCTCCGACTTCCTTCCCTGCTATCCCTCTTGCCTCCTCTAGGACCATCTCCTTTTCCTCAACAACCTCCTCTAGGGCCGCCATCTCTATCTCCAACTCTTCTGCCTCTGCCATCCACGAAATGGTGTTGACTGCTGTAACGTAACATTGCCTTGCCACCTTCGGGTCCCCTCTTACCCTGACCTGCACCCCCCCATTGTTGAACTTGAGGCATTGATGGAACGAGGAGGGGACGCAGCGAAAGGCGCTGATGAGGGGGTGCCCAAAGATGGCATTGTAGCTGCTTGGGGCGTCCATGATCACGAACCTACAGTTCCGCGACACGCCCCCCAACCTTACGTGTAACCCTACTCCTCCTTCTACCTCTTTCCTCTCTCCGGAGAACCCAAACAGAGGTCCATCCGACGCGAAGACCCTATTCCCTTCAACCCTCATCTCATCAAAGGCCTTCTTGAAGATGACATTTACCGAGCACCCGTTATCCACCAGTATCCTCGAGACCGTGTAATTTTCCACCGCCGTCTGGATCACCAGGGCGTCACAGAAAGGATCCTCGTAGTCTGGCATGTCTGCTGATGAGAAAGTGATCTTTTCTTCTGGTGGGGGACCTGTGAGGTGGAGGCCACCCCCCTTCGGTACATGGTTTGCAGGCTCCCCTTGCGGGTTGCCTCAATCCCCACTCCTCTGTGAATCACCCCGATTCCCCCCGGGTTCCTACATCCACCCGATCTTCACACCTATCTTCCGCCTCGCCTTGCTGCACCTCCACTATTCTCACCGGTGGATCGTTCCTCCCTACTCCTCTCGCTTCTCTTAACTCTAAGAATTCCGGACAGGTAGCCGTCGCGTGACCTTCCTCCCGGTGGAAGTCACAAAAGAGCAACGCCCCCCCGCCCCTTCTGCCGTCTCCCCTTCCTCTTCTACCTCCTCCTCGAGCTCCTCTGGCTGCTCCTCTCCCCCTTCCTACTTCCATGGCCTCCTGCGGTGGTGCGGGACGACCCCTCGGTTCCTGCCTCCATGCCGGTCGATCGAACCTCCGGGGCTCCCGCAGGTTATCCCTCCCCTGATAGCCTTCTCCCGGGCCCTGGGGGCGACCCTCCTGGGGCCTCCAACCTAACCGGTTGTTCGGCTCCCGGGCCCCCCAACCCTGCTGCTGCCCAAACCTTCGGGGCTCCTCTCTTCTCCTTGCTTCCCTTTGCTCCCTTTGTTCCCTCGGCTTCTTCTGTCTTCCCGCTGCTGGTTCCTTCCCGTCATCCTCTGCTAGCTTGGCCAACTTCCTGGCGAATGCTGGGTTGCTCTCTCGAAGTCAATCTCCTTTGCCGCCCTCTCCATGAGCTCCTCAAAGGAGAGGGGTGGCACCCTCTTCAACTCCATGCTAAAAAATCCCGGTCTCAGCCCCAGGGTGAAGGCCAGCATCAGCGCGTACCCTGGAACCTCCTGGACCAAAAGGATCTCCTCCTGAAACCGGTCGACATAGTGACCCAGCGTCTCGTCCGGCCTCTGCCTCACCGCAAACAGGCACTCCGCTTCCTTCTTCCGCTTCTTTGAGGTTGAGAACCTCAACAGGAAACTTCTCCGCAGATCTTCAAAACAGTAGATTGACCTGGCTGGCAACTGGTGGAACCAGTCCCGAGCCTTCTCTTTCAATGTGATGGCAAACAGCCGGCACTTGAAGGCGTCCGTCATCTGCCTTATCGACACAACGTCCTCAAACCATTGTACATGCTGTACCGGGTCATCCTTCCCCGAGTAGTAGGACATGTCGGGCTCCCGGAACCCCTCTGGTACCGGAGCCGAGATGATGAGCTCGCTAAAGGGGCTCTCGCCTCCTGCCTGGCGAGAGGGCACGTCCCGCGGCCTCGGCTGGCTGGCCCGATCTGCGAGACCGTGCCACAGGAAGAGCTCCCGCACCGCTGCTTCCTTCTCGCCCAGATCCGTCAGCGCCTCCTTGCCTGAGCGCTGGCTCTGGCCTGGGAAGAGTTCCCGCGCCGCCACATCTCTCTCGCCAGCCTCGCCCGGGACCTCCTTTCCTGGGCGCTGCCCTGGGGCGTTCTCGCCCAAGAGCGGGACCTCTTCTATTGGGACCTGAGGGGTGGCCCACTCGCCTCTCACCGAGAAGGCTAAACTGATTGTTTGCAAGGCCTCCCGCCTGAACTCATCCAGCATCCTCTTCGTTGCTTCCTCTCCCCGGGTGGGGGATCCTCCAGAACCTGACCCTTCACCTTCACCTCCAGCCATGGGACAAAACTCGAGGCTTTCTTGAATCGGCTGCCTTCCACGCTCACCGCACCAGAACTATTGAAGCCAAATATGACCTCAACTGAAGTTCGAAGAAAAAGGGGTGCATCCAAAACCTACTTCTCTCAAGTCTCAACCCTACTTCGCAATAACGGAGCGAGATATTTACATGAACTGTTGAAGCCAAATATGACCTCAACTGAAGTTCGAAGAAAAAGGGGTGCAGCCAAAACCTACTTCTCTCAAGTCTCAACCCTTGACTGGATTCCAAGGACCTAAGACTGACCCAATAGCCTCAGTAGGGAGGTCCCACCTCACACCCGGAAGATCTCTGAGAGCTTCCCCTCCAAAGCCAAAGCTGGGCTAGGAGCTCCTCAGAAAGCACTTAAATTTTGGGAGACAATGATAGCTTGCTCTCTAAGGAGCCCTTATGGGTCTATTTATAGCATTTTGCTGTCCTGAATTTACTGAAAAGCCCCTAGTTGGTCTGCCAATAGCCGAATCCCGTTGTTTTTCTGAGGGTACTGAAGTAATTTCTCCTGAGGGCAATTAGGACATTCTTCCTAAGGCCCTGGGCCCCACTCGGCGAGAGCTGTGCCGAGACCCTTCTGCCCAGGGCATGGCGCGAACGTTCTCGCCCGGCGTAGGCGAGAACTCTTTGAGATAGGAGCTTGGCTCGGGCGCAAGCGCTTCCGCGCAGGCCGCGCTCGACGATCTTGGCCTACGGTTCCTCGTTCAACGATCAGGCGCAATCGTTCCCGCCTTCTTTGGGCGAGATCTTCCTTAGGGCGGGAACACTTCGGCTAACCCAACTGCGACCATTGTGCCTCCTTGTCTGGCTCAGCGAATATGGGGTTGTACACAGTCTATTGGATCTGATGACCAACCTTAGAGGGTGGGTGAATAAGGTTTTCAAATATTGCTCGAAATTAAAACAAAATTTTCCAAGAATGCAAGTTCTGGACGCTACCACTCAGTGGTAGGTCACAGATATTGATTCTCTTGTAAAAATTTTTTTCCTGATTTGCTACACAACACTTAAATCTCTAGCAACTTGCAACCACAATTTCGGGATGTAATAAAAAATTTATAATTTTATTCAATGCAAGAATAGTTGTTTGCCAAAGTGAAACTGGATCTCCATGACACCGAAGATCGGAGGCAATGAATACAAATTTGTTTTGGTTTCTATACCAACCCTCCCAGGACCGGTTGGCTCTCGCTCTTCTTCCCAGGAAGATCTACGAGTCGACTCCTCACTTTCTTCTCCGGAAGGGTCTTAGAACCCCACTAGATCTCCCATATCTAGACGTACTCCCAGGATGATTTCCTTCGGGCTCCTCCCAGGAATCTGACGACCTCCCAGGTCGATTTTCCTTACACCAAGATCAGATAAAACAAAAGAGAATAGAATAAAAATATAAAGAGTTTAAAAGTTATTTCTCCCTCAAACATAGAACTCCTCCGAGCAACAATGCGCGATTAATGTTCTTTAATATCGCTCTTGTTGCAGTCAATCAACCACAAATGGTAGTTGAATATTTCGTTCGCTGGAGTTCTTCGATCACGAGTGGGAGGAAGAACTAGTGCTTTTCCTTGGACAAAGAGGAAAGTTCGTCGTCCTCCAAATTATGTAAGTTACTTATCTATTGAAATGTTTGTGAATTGTTTGCGGTAAAAAGTGTTGGGTCGGTCATGCCCGTAGACCGTACGTACCGGTGGGGGAAGGTTCGTCCTCCTCCAGATGGAGTTTAAACCCTAGAATGAAATATTCTCCTTCGTCTCATCTCTAGGAAAAAACACGCGCTTTTATTGGTCTTGAAAAATACGCTACCGCCGGCGGTAGGGCTAGCGCCCGACGGTAGGTCGATTCGCGCGATGCTGACAACTGTCCAACATATTTGTAAAAATATCAAAATAAAATATTTTCTGCTTTTATGATACCGCGACGCGGTACGATGCTAGCGCCTGACGATAACTATTTCTCAACGCTTCGTCGAGTATTCGCATCAGTTTAAGTTAGTGTGGAGCGTTAGAGCTAACGCCACGTGGTAGGTGCCAGAGAGCTCGTCTAGACATAAATCCACGCTACCACAGACAGCAGACCTAGCACTATGCGGTAGGTGCCAGAGAACCTATCCAGAAATAATCCCACGCTAGCGCAATGCGGTAATGCTAGCGCGCGCTGATTGTTGGCAGAAGTTGATTTTCATGGTCTTTTTATACCTAAAAATCCGCACACTATACCAAACATAAGTATGATCAAATACAACTCGGGATTTTGATATTGTCAGACTAAACAGATGTGGATCATTAGTTCCAACAAACTCCCTCTTTTGATAATATAAAATTTCGTTCATGAGATATAAATAGTAATAGCAAGGTATAATGTAATCCTATCAGTAAGCATGAAATATAGCAGGTTGAATTAATCAATACAACTCCCCCTATAGGTGTACTCCCTCCACAGGTGTGCTCCCCTTACATGTGTGCTCCCCCTACATGTATTCTCCCCCTACATGTGTGCACCCCCTGCACAAGATCTTCCCCGGGTGATTTAATATAGGATAAACTCATGAACACTCAAATCTCCCCCTTTTGATATTATTGAAAGGGCCAGGGATTAACAAACATGTCTCGTGAAAACAAAGAGATGAGAAACGTGCACACAAGCAAGTACAAAAAACATAAGCACTAAGGGCAAAAATAAGAGCGGAACACCACGAATAAAGACCTGCCCAACACACGAAGAATAGTTGATATGAAAAAAATTTCAGAGCATATGAAATTTGGACAATACATGTGAATCTAAATACACACGCTTTGAAATAGAATGTTAGGAGATTTATAGAGCTAATACAGTGCAATATTGTAAGCGTCATAAATAGAATCGTGTACTCGAACATTTGTGCTATAGACAGATAATGCAGTTTAAGTCCAATTCTTATGCATGGAAGCATTAGATAGAATAATGACCGGTGTATGTGTAGAATCAGAGAGAAAAAATATCAAGTAGAAATCATCATAAATACATGTTTTATCTCTATAATTCAATATGCGAACACAAGAGAAATGAAGTGAAAATTCACGTCACGTTTCTATCTATTTCATACCAAGACTAGAACAAGGGACACTAACTCAATTTGTAGTATGTGCACAAGATCAAAACGATTTTTTATACCAAGGTGTTCATCCTCACAATGCTCATGAAGGCTTATCAGAAGGCATGAGTGGTTTCTGGGGGGTATCCTTGACACATGATTTGATAGCATACATAGTAATTTTTTCATTCATTTTTTATCGTTTTTATATTATTGAACAGTCAAGATCCCTGAATCAATCAAAATCTACCCACATAGATAGATAAACTTTAACTTGTATTCAACAGACTTTGTCACTAGAATGTTGGCGCAAAGTTCTAAGCTCTATATGTCAGACATGAACACCATGACATTGATTGTTCAAGTCATTTCTACCGTGTTAAACACAATATCATAAGTTATAACATGTAAATTTTGAATTTCTACAAGAGTGCATTTTCTAGGGACGTGTGAATAGTGAGATGTCATTACACTACCTAAATTCCCACACATACCTAAAGACATATTCATCATACATTATCATGTCCAGTCACACTCAGAAAAAGCACTTATAGATTAGACACATCATGACAAAATCGCACAATGTTGACAGAGATCATCAATCCTAAATCAAACATTGCATGTAATCATTATGCTTTAGGTTCTAGTCATGCATGCCCTAAGAATGAACAATCCATAATTTTTTTTGTTATATCTCATGAACGGGATTTGATATTATCAAACCAAAGAGATACAGTCCCTAGGTTCCAACACAGTCGAATTTGAACTATGCAGTTGGTTTGAACCATGTCGTCGAATTTGAACTATGAAGTCGAATTTGAACTATACAGTCGATTTTGAACTATGCAGTCAATTTTGAACTATGCAGTCGGTTTTTAACTATACGACCAAATTTGAACTATGCAGTTGAATTTGAACTCTGCAGTCGAATTTGAATTATGCGGTCGAATTTGAACTATGCAGACGATTTTGAACTATGTAGTCGAATTTGTCAAAAAAAAAAGACTTAATGCAGACAACGATAATGACTTAAATTATGCATGAAATTCTAAGCAGTAAACATAACATGATTCCTAGAGGGAAAACAAGTTAGCTATATAATACTGTTGCGGGCTAGCTCGATGCCCCGGTCGGACCAAATTCAATTGGACCGTCTTAGCTTGTGGAGCGGTCGAGCGCGCACACAGTCAAAGAGAAAGAAGGCTGACTCAGGATGTGATGACCTGGAAAAATCCCTCAATTGGGTAAAAAACCATGTGACCGGATCTATGCCGGTCAAAATCCACTAGCTTCTCGTTATTACAATGCGTTCTGAGAATCGGGGCGACAGGCCGCTCCCGTTACAACTTGGGGTGAGAGAGAAGGCCTACGACTCCCACCGTGCAACAGGCTGCGTTGCAATAGCATTTTGTACATTGGAATGCGTGAGATGACACTGTCGCTCTGAAGCTTGGAGCGCGAGTTTGTCGTCCGCCTGCTTGCGGGGGTCGCCTTCCTCCTTTTACTCGCTCCGAGACTTAGGCGTTCTGCTGTTGGTAGTGCGCTGTTGGCTCGTGGTGGCTCGTGGTGGCTCGTGGTGGCTGGAGGATGATCCGAGGGAGGAGTTAGGCAGAGCTATTAGCTGAGGAAGAAGATGACCGAGAGCCAAAAGATGATTTCTGAGGAGGCCTTAGGGCTCCTTTTATAGCCCCCCATGGAGAGGATCATGGCGGGTCCCACCACTAATGTAGTGGGTTAGTGGATGGTTACCCACCAGATGGTACGGTGATGACAGCCCACCATGATCGGATGGTGGGCAAGCGGCGGATGGCGGTGGGGCGGCCATGAGTCGGCGATGGCCGGCCAAGGGGTGGCCTGCACCGCGACCAGGTCAGCGGCCGCAGCCATGCCGGCGGCGGCCTGGCAGGACCCGGGGCCAGGCCGGCGGCGGCCTGGCCGGCGGGCGTGACCTGGCCGGACGCGGCTTGGCAGGCAGCGACCGTGTTAGAGGCCACTTCCCGGCCAGCGGTGGGCTGACCGATGGGAGCGGCCTAGCCGGCGGCGACCGGGTCAGCGACCACGGCCTGGCCAGCGGTGTTCTGTTCTGCCAGAGCGGCCTGGCCGGCGGCGCCTTTACCGCGGTATGTCCGGCAGTCGCGGCGGCAACCTAGCCGGCGGTGGGCTGCGGCCTGGCCGACCATTGCTGCCCGGCCGGCGGCGGCCTGTCGGCGGCGGCGGCCAGCCGGTGGTGGCGGCCGGCCGGCGGTTACTCCCCAATGGGGGTGGTTTTCCTAAGTGGGGAGAGGGAGTGGGCCCCACCCCCATGTTTCCCTCATCATGGAGAGTTCATGGGAGGTGGTGTTTGACTTAGTCAACCCCATGATCTCTCCCACTTTGGGTGGAGATCATGGGGGAATATTTCCCTATAAATGGTGGTGTAACCCATCAATTGCCCCTCAAATCCTTTTTGTTGGAGAGCATAGCGAGCGAGAGAAGAAGGATTTCCTGCTGCCATCCCATCCCACTGTCTTGACAACCTCCGACGAGAAGGTGGAGACGACGACGGGCGGTGTTTTGCAGGTACTCAGAGCGAACTCGCCGCAGGAGAGTCAGCCGGCAAAGACGTCGAACTTGGCCACGCGCGGCCTGTCGCGCATCTCAGGCGACTTGGACGACATGTCGTGCGTGCCCAAGTCACGTGCGTGCATGGGAGGTTGCGCGTGGCAGGCCGCACGCGGCAGGCTGCGCGCGCCCAGGCCACGTGCGCGTGCGGCAGGCCGCGTGTGGTCGTGCGCGCGGCAGGCTGCGCGCTCCCATGTCACGCACGGCAGGCTGCGGGCGCGGTAGACCATGCGTGCCCAGGCCGCGCACGTCTAGGCCCAGTGTGCACCGAGCTTCGTGCATGCAGGTTTGTGCGGGCGGCCCCCTCCTTTTTTCCTTGAACATGTGCGTGGTGCGCACTTATTTTGCGCGCAGTTTGGGCAAATCTGACCCCTCTTATCCTTGCACTGTGCAGGTCTCAAAGCGTTCTTCTGGTTCGATGTGCTTGCGCTCCTCTTTAACCGAAGACGGTGTGGAGATTTAGAGGAAGAAATATGGGCTTCCTGCTTGTTTGGAGGTTAGGATCCCAAGTGCCGAGGAGCGAGTCCAGAATCTTCCTCGTGGCTGGCTGACAATTTGCGAAGCTTCCCTGAGGTCCAACTTCCGCTTCCCGCCGTGTGAGGAGGTGATTGAGATCTTGAAGTTCTGTGGGGTGCCAATTTCACAGTTTGTCCCTATTGGAATTGCCCAAATTATGGCCTTGGCCGCATTCTTTCGCGAGCATGGAGGACGGCTTTTCTTGGACCAGTTCCGAGATTGGTGCGACGTTCGCTCCGATGGCGGCGAACGGGTGGAGGTTCGCATCAACAAAAGTTGGTTGGAGTTTGAGCCTCGAAATGATCTTCGACATGGTAACACTTTGTTTGGGTATGTTAGGAATTCATGGGGCCTTCCCGAGGCGTGGGACACACTGCCGGACCGCTGTCACCAAGCGAGGGGGATGGAACGAGAATTCTCTCCGGTGCTTGGGTTTTCAGAGCCTCGTGAACTAGACAACTACCTTTTTTAATATTTTTGTCTATGTGGAGGAGAAGCACCTGCTGCGGTGTGGTATCTCTTCGGATGCAGCTCAGATTGTTGGGACTTCTCAGGGAGAGGAAAGCTGTGGCGGCCCCTCCTAGCGATCTTGATACGGCGGCCCCTTCCGATGCATGTCTCGAGTCGACTCCCGAGGTGCTGATACTTGCGTACCCAGTTCCTCAGGTGTCTTCGGAGGTGGTGGCCCCTCGGATGTTCCTCTTCCTTGAGGGAAATGAGTGATGCGGTAAGTGCCTTGACTTGTTGTGGAGGTTTTTCTCTTTATTATTTGGTGTTAACGCCCGCCATTTCCTTGCGCAGATAGAGACCCAAGCCCAAATTGCAGTAACCTGGAATGACCACTATGTGAGTTTGAAGGATGGCTACCTTGCCCTTCAGGAGAAGCTCCGGTTGACGTCGAGCTCGCTTGCCTCCCTGAAGGAGGAGTATGTTCGGGACATTGCGTGGTTCCACTGGACCGGGTTGGTGCTGAAATCCAAGATAGAGGATGCACGTGCAGCCTTGGAGGTGGAGAAACCTGGTGGAAAGGACTACCCAGATGTTGAAGCACTCGAAGGAGGGACTTCGGGCTTGGAGTCCCAGTTGCAGGCGGCGCATGAGGAAGCCACCGGTCTTGAGACTCAGCTACGGGAGGCAAAGGCCAAAGTGGAGATGTTGTCTTCTGATAGCAACATGTCGGAGTTGAAGGCTGTGGGACTTGCAGAATACCTGGAATCATTGGACTACATGAGAGACTGTAGTTTGATTGCATAGGAGGTTCATGATGAGATTTGGTCCACGGAGGTGGAGCCCCAGATGGACGATGTTTGTGAGTTAGCGCTCCGGCGCGATGTTTCGAAGGCCTTCCGCCTGGTTAACAAGAGTTTGGGATGTAACACATCCGACTTTAGCTTTGCAAATATTTCCGAAGACGAGCTTTCTGGCTCAGACGACGAGTAGTGGCCTTTTATCTTTGCAGATGTGTATTTGCATTGTGTTGTCTTAGTTGGTCGTACTGTATTTTGCCTTTTGTTCTGCATTTGTCGTTGTTGCCCTTAGGCGCTAGTTTCCCCTTTTTGTATCATTCCAGTTGTTTTGTTATGGCATTATTCTTTTCATGCCATCTTAGTTATTCTCGTTTGCATGGATCTGGTCCGTGGCTTTGTTTGCGCGGCTTTAGTCAGCGGCTTTGTTCACGTGGCTTTAGTCCGCGTATTTGTTTGCGCGGCTTAGGTCCGCAGCTTTGTCGCGAAAGGGGGCCCGACCCTTGTGAGGTTACACGAGTCAGGCTCGCGGCTTAGGTTGCACGGCTCAGGTCCACGGCTTTGGTTACACGGCCCAGGTCCTTGCGAGGTTGCAGGACTCAGGATCACGACTTAGTTTGCGCGAGGGCTACTTGCGGCTTTTTCGTGAGGGGGCAGGCCCCTACGGGATACGCGAGTTTTGATCGCGACTTAGGTTGCACGAGGTCTGCTCGCGGCTTCTTTGTGAGGGGGGAAGGCCCCCACGGGGTGTGCAAGTCAGGCTCGCGGCTTAGGTTGCACGAGGGCTGCTCGCGGCTTCTTCATGAGGGGGGCAGACCCCCACGGTGTGCGCGAGTCAGGCTCGCGGTTTAGGTTGCACAAGGGCTGCTCGCGGCTTCTTCGTGAGGGGGGCAGGCCCCCACGGGGTGCGCGAGTCAGGCTTGCAGCTTCTTCGTGAAGGGGGCAGGCCCCCACGAGGATTTTGAGTGCATCAGCTTTCTTTTCTGAGTACACAATATTTGCAGCAACATGATGCAATACTTAAGTAAAGATAACTTGCGCGGGTTCAGGCTCGCGGCTTACACGCATCATAGAGTTCTTTTCCGACAGAAAGAAATGCGTTACACAATTCACAAAAACATAAAGTTGGACATCATTGATAAAATCGGCGCAGGTTTTGCGCATTCCGGGTGCGGGGGAGAGTCTTTCCTTCGGCGTTGCGTATCCTATATGTTTCTGGTTTCACCATAGTCGTGACGACGAAGGGTCCTTCCCAGGTTGGAGATAGCTTATCGCCATGCGTTCCTTTCCCAGCCGCTTCCAGGATGCGGAGAACCAAGTCTCCCACGCTGATCAGTCGGGGCTTTACCTTGCGATTGTATTAGCGGGCTGCGCATTGCTGGTAGGCTGCAGTACGGAGAGCGGCTTCTTCGTGGATCTCAGAAATCAAATCTAGATTATCTCGAAGAGCGTCGTCGTTCGCCTGGAGGCTAAAGTTGGAGACCCGGGGACTTGGGACGCCGATGTTGACTGGGATAATAGCTTCAGTTCCGTAACAGAGATTGTACGGTGTTTCTCCAGTTGGGGTCCTCTCCATTGTTCGGTATGCCTATAGCACGTTGGGGAGAGCGTCGACCCACTACCCCCAGTGTCTTCAAGTCGTGCCTTTAGTCCCTTCAGAATGGTTTGGTTGGTCACCTCTACCTGCCCATTTGATTGGGGGTGCGACACAACCGTATTTCGTAACTCGATTTTTAAGTCTTCTCACAGCTTGGTGAAAGATTTCCCCGTAAACTGAGTGCTATTGTCGGTGATGATAATTACTTGTATGCCAAAGCGACAGATGATGTTCTTCCACATGAACTGCTTTGCGTTCTCCTCAGTAATCTTGGCGAGAGGCTCTGCCTCCGCCCACTTGGTGAAGTAGTCGATGACCATGATAATGAACGTCCTCTGTCCCGAGGCTTGCGGTAGAGGGCCGAGGAGGTCTATTCCCCACTGAGCGAATGACAAAGCTCCTTGCAACGTCTGAAGGGAAATGGGAGGTTGTCAGAGAATGTTGGCGTGTAGCTGGCAACTCTTGCACTTCTGGACGAAGTCTGTCGCTTCCTTTTTCATGGTTGGCCAGTAAAAACCTTGGCGCAGGATTTTTCGGGCCAAGGCCTTCCCGCCCAAATGCTCTCTGCAGACACCTCCATGAACCTCGCGGAGGGTATACTCAGCATCAGTTTCCGTCAAACACTTCAGGTAGCGCCCTGCGAAGGATCGTTTATACAGTTCTCCACTGATCAGTGTGAAGGTGGCCGCCCTCATCCTGAGGTGACGGGCCTCCTTTCGGTCCTTTGGCAACCGCTGGTTCTCTAAGTACTCTACCAACAGAGTGATCCATGACTCTTTAGATTCCCCGATTTCCACCACCTCCCAAGGCCCCGGAATGCCAGGAAAGACAATTTCTTCAACTCGACGCCTTCTTGACTGATAGCGAGAGGGAGATGTGGCTAGCTTTGACAGGGCATCTGCCCGACTATTCTGCTCTCTAGGGATGTGGAGAATTTGGGCTTGTGGTATCTGAAGCAGGAGAGATTTCGCGAGTCGGAGGTATTGGGCAAGTTGTTCACTTTTCGCCTCAAATTCTCCTTCAACTTGGGAGACGATGAGCTGGGAGTCGGAGTAGATCGTTAATCTTCTAACGTGACAGTCGATGGCGAGCCTGAGTCCTGCGATTAAGGCTTCATATTCTGCTATGTTATTAGTGGCAGGAAACTTCAACCAGACTCCGTATTCTAGAGAGACGAGCTCTAAGCTTATGAGAAGCAGCTCGGCTTCGGTGCCTTCTATTCCGGACACTCTGTCAACGTACATAGTCCACCCTTGTGCTGGCTTTGTTGGAGCGCCTTCTGGTTCTGCTGGCAGAGTATTCTCGACGATGAAGTCCGTTAAGACCTGAGATTTAATGACGTGGCGCGACAGAAAGTGGATGTCAAATTCACCTAACTCGACCGCCCACTTAACCAGTCGGCCCGATGCCTCTGGCTTTTGAAGAATAGCATGAAGAGGTAGCTCGGTCAGAACTTTGATGGTATGGGCCTGGAAGTAGGGATGGAGTTTCCTTGCTGAGAAAAAGAGTGTCAGGACTGTCTTATCCTCAACTGAATGCCGGGTTTCAGTGTCTTAGAGGATCTTACTAAGGTAGTAGATGGGGCGCTGAACCCCTCCCTCGTCTTTTAACAACACGGAGCTCAGAGCGGCTGGTGTAATAGCGAGGTACAGAAAAAGAGTCTCTCCTAGGACCGGTTTTGATAGAAGCGAAGGGGAGGCCAGGTACTGCTTCAGTGACTCGAAAGCTGATTGACATTCGTCCATCCACTGGAAACCTGTGGTTCTGGCACCCTAGAGAATCTTGAAGAAGGGGAGGTATTTATCCCCTGTTCGTGCCAAGAATCGAGAGAGTGCTGTGATTCTCCCGTTCAACCGTTGCACTTCTTTAATGGATCGAGGTGGTGACATGTCTTCCAGAGCCTTAATCTTTTCGGGGTTGGACTCTATCCCCCGCTAGGTTACCATGAACCCCAGTAATTTCCCTGACGTTACCCCGAAGGCAAACTTTGTGGGGTTAAGCCTCATGTCGTACTGTCGAAGGATCTTAAAACACTCCTCGAGATCTTCCAAGTGACCTTCCCAACGGAAGCTTTTAACTAGCATGTCGTCGACATATACCTCCATCGTCTTACCGATAAGGTCTTTAAAAACCCTATTCATGAGCCGTTGATAGGTGGCTCCTACATTATTGAGCCCAAAGGGCATTACTTTGTAACAGTAGACCCTTTTGTCAGTTCGGAAGGTGGTATGTTCCTCGTCTGCATGATTCATTCAAATCTAGTTGTACTCGGAGTATGCATCCATGAAGCTGGGGAGTTGGTGCCCGGCGTTCGAATCAACCAACTGATCAATTCTAGGGAGAGGGAAGCTATCTTTGGGGCAAGCTTGATTAAGATTGGTGTAATCCACGCACATCCTCCACTTTATTGAAGACTTCTTTAATAAGATAACATTAGACACCCAGGTTGAGTATTTTACTTCTCGGATGAATTGGGCGCTGAGGAGCTTCTCTACCTCTTCTTCAATTGCCTGGAGACGTTCCAGAGCGAAGTTTTTCTTTTTCTGAATGACAAGCTTGCATGCTGTGTTGATGTTAAGAGAGTGTTGAATAATGTGAGGATCTATGTCTGGCATATCTTCCGGAGCCCAGGCAAAGATATCCTTGTTCTTCTGGTGATAGGCTGTCAATTCCTCTTTATCTCGCTGCGGCAAGAGCGACCCGAGCTAGACGGTGCGAGCCGGGCTTATCGAAGACCGGGGAACTTCGACCAGCCCTTCCATAGGCATCCCCCGCTGCAATATCGGCTCGTCGCGCAGGTCGAAGTCGTCGATGTTTAACGTGGTGGCCTTGGTTGGTTGTGCCTGCTTAGAATAGAAATTCCTGCTGTCCTCCTGGTTGTCGCGCATGACTCCGACCCCTCCCGGAGTGGGGAACTTCATGGCTAGGTGAGTAATCGAAGGGATGGCTTTGAAGATGGACTGGGCGAGTCTCCCGAAAATGGTGTTGTAGGCGGAGTTTGAATCTACCACAACGAACTGGACTTCGTGTGTCACTTGCCTTGGAAATTCCCCCATGGTAACTGGGAGGGCAATCATGCCCATTACCTGAACTGGATGGTTATCGAAGCCGTACACCGGTCCGTCCGCCAGTGTTAGATATTGGCTGGAGAGCTTCATGCTCTGGAGGGTGGAGTAGAATAATACGTCGACTGAGCTTCCGTTGTCGATGAGTATTCACTTGACATTATAACAGGGATCTCCGACCCCGGCGCTGATCACAAGAGGATCTTGGTGAGGTGTTCAGAGTTCGACGAGGTCTTCATCTCCGAAGGTTATGGTGGTGTCCTGTCTGCATTTCTTATCTTCATGGGAGCCTCCTTGCATGCCTATTGAGAAGATTTGAGCTGAAAGTACGGGTGATCCGGCAATGGTTTCAATATTTCCGACCATTTGCCTATCACCTGCTCCTCCCAGGGGGACGTTTTGTTGATCTCTGGGTTGCCTAGGCGGGTCTTGCTGGTCCGGTATACGTCCCTGCAAAAACCTTCCTAAGAGTCCTAGGCAGACAAGGCACTCAATTTCCTCCTTCAGAGGGCACAGTCCTCGGTGGTGTTCCCTGTAGTTCGATGGAACTCACAATACTTGGACTGATCATTTTTGGGATTATGGGGTGGCTGCTTGGGTCGATGTAGCGTTGGCTCATTCTGGATGGAATAGAGCACATTTGTGCGTGTGGTGTTGACGGGAGTATAATCCTTGGGTGGTTGATCCCTCTGGTGGTCCCGTCGGCGCTGCCCGTTCCGGCGCCATTCTTGGAATCTTCCTTCTTGGTGCTGGGGGCCGGTTCCTTCTCCCTTCTACGTTTTTGGGCCCCCTCGAACTGCTGGCGATGGGCTTCGATAGCTTTGTCGGCAGCGATCTGAGCCTCCACCCGATGCACGAGGTCAGTATAACTATGGACAGTCTCTCTCATCAGCGGTGAGTAGAAGCCGCTAGGCCGGAGGCCTCCAAGGAATACCCATCACAACAACTCCGGGTCAACCCCGATTATTTGGCGGGCCTCAGCCGTAAAACGGCGGAAGAAGTCCTTCAGGGGTTCCCGTTCGTTCTGGTGGATCCCAGACAGGTGGGAGGGGTCGCGAATGATCCTGCGATTGGTGATAAACTAATCGACAAACTGCCTTGTCAGTTTCGTGAAGTTGGTGATGGTTCCTGCCCTTAATGAATGGAACCACGTTCGGGCCTGGCCTTTTAGAGTGGCTGGAAACACTTGGCAAAGCAACTAGTCTGGTGCATTGTAGATCCTCATAATGCTGGTGAAGTGATTAACATGCTCTAGCGGATTGTCTGTCCCGTCGAATGTCTCAATGTTCGGGAGCTTGAACCCATACGGGATTGGATGGTCGAGAGTTTGTAGTGCCAAAGGGGAGCCTTGGCAAAGCGGATCGGCGGGCATGAACATCTCTTCTTCCTGCCTGGCGTTATTCTTCAGCGATGACCTCTCGAATCTCTTCTCGAGTAAATCTTTCAAGCGGAGGAAGCTGGGCGTCATTGACAGGGTTGTGACGATGGTGGTCTACTGTGGCCCCTCTTTGGGCCGGTGAACGGAACTGGCGGCTTCAGAGTATTCTTCGGGCCCTTCCTGCCTTGAAGGAACTTCTTGGGTCCTGCGCTGATTCAGCTGCGGTGGAAGGTTTGCCGGTGCTGGTGGCACCGCGGATGTAGGAGGTGCTCCCAGGTTTCGGAGCAGGGTGAGCATTTCAATTTGTTGCTCTTCCATCTGGCGAACATGCCCCTCCACGGCGGTGATGGGGGCAAAAGTAGCTTCAGCCGTCAGCGACACGTCTACCAAAGAGTGGGAGCGCGCCGGCTCGACGTGTCCTCCAAGGGCGGATTCTTCAGCGGTGCGAGTGCTTCTTTTTGCCATTGGAGCAGGACTTGGAAGCTGCAGGGCTGGTGAAATAATTCTTTTGAAGGATGCTGGGAATCAGGTATTCCCACAGACGGAGCCAAACTGTTGCGGGCTAGCTCGATGCCCCGGTCGGACTGGATTCAATTGGACCATCTTAGCTTGCGGAGCGGTCGAGCGCACACACAGCCAGAGAGAAAGAAACTTTGACTCAGGATGTGATGACGTGGAAAAACCCCCCAATTGGGTAAAAAACCATGCGACCGGATCTATGTCGGTCAAAATCCACTAGCTGCTCGTGATTACAATGCGTTCTGAGAATCGGGGCGTTAAGCCGATTCCGTTACAACTTGGGGTGAGAGAGAAGGCCTACGGCTCCCAGCGGGCAACAGGTTGCGCCGCAGGAGAGGTTTGTACACTGGAATGCGTGAGATGGCACTGGCGCTCTGAAGCTTGGAGCGCGGGTTCGTCGTGCGTCTGCTTGCAGGGGTCGCCTTCCTCCTTCTACTCGCTCCGGGACTTAGGAGTTTTAATGCAGGTGGTGTGCTAGTGGCTCGTGGTGGCTCGTGGTGGCTGGAGGATGATCCGAGGGAGGAGTCCGGCAGAGCTATCGCTTGGGGAAGAAGATGACCGGGAGCCAAAAGATGATTTATGAGGAGGCCTTGGAGCTCCTTTTATTGCCCCCTTGGGAGGATCATGGCGGGCCCCACCACTAATGTAGTAGGTTAGTGGGTGGTTACCCACCAGATCGGATGGTGAGGAGTGCCCACCATGATCGGATGGTGGGCAACCCGCCGACAGCGGTGGGGCTGCCATGCTTCGGCGGCGGCTGGCCAAGGGACGGCCTGGACCGCGGCCAGGTTCGACGGGGGCGGCCAGGCCGGCAGCAGCCTGGCCGGCGGGCGCGACCTAGCCGGTCTCGACTTGGTAGGCGGCGACTGGGTCGGCGGCCGCGGCCTGGCCGACCGCGGCCCGGCCCTCGGCGGGAGTGGCTTCGCCGGCTGCGGCCTGACCGGAGGCGACCGGGTCAGCGGTCGCGGCCTCGCCGGCGGCGGGCTGGTCAGCGGGAGCGGCCTGGCCGGCGCCGCCCTGGCCGCGGTCTGTCCGGCGGCCGCGGCGGCGACCTAGCCAGTGGCCGGCTGCGGTCGGGTCGACGATTGCTGCCCGGCTGGCGGAGGCCTCGTCGGTGGCAGCGGCAGCCAGCCGGTGGCGGCCGGCCGGCGATTACCCCCCAATGGGGGTGGTTTTCCTAAGTGGGGAGAGGGAGTGGGCCCCACTCCCCATGTTTCCCTCATCATGGGGAGTTCATGAGAGGTGGGGTTTGACTTAGTCAACCTCATGATCTTTCCCACTTTGGGTGGAGATCATAGGGGAATATTTCCCTATAAATGATGGTATAACCCATCAAATACCAACCATACATGACCAGTTATTAAGAAGAATAAGAAATATGAAGCTTCAGGAGAAAAATAGTGAATGATGACAATCAAAAAAGAGAAATTTAATAAAGGCTACTGTCCTTGGAATTTCCTTGAAATATTAAAGCATAAAAAAATTTCTAAGATGCTATTTATAGGAATATCAGAGATACAAAGAAGTGCAGGCAAGAGAAGCAAACCACCGCTTGCCTTGACTCCAAACCCACCAGATATTCGGCCAATCAAGCACATCACGCCAAGAATCGGCCCATATTAAGTCTCGACAAGAAATCTGCGAAGGTTTGGCATGAAATAACGATTAGAGCCGCTTACCCTAATGCTAAAACTCCACGAAACAGAAAATACTTACCACACACCCAAATGGTGTAACATCTCGACTTTTATTGGGTCTCTAAAACCCTAGTGGACCCAATAAAAGTGACCCGAACCTCTACCCGAGACTCATAAGTGTTGAAAATTGTGAAGTGGAAGTGGTTGATGGGACAGGCCGGGCGGCCTGGGCGGACAGCATTGGCGGACTAGGCAGACTGGGCGGACTGCGGCCTAGTGATAAGTCTAGTGGAAGCCGGCTGTTCTGAGCGGGTTGTTTGCATGTAGTCCTCGGACTGTGCGGCCTGGTATCTGCGGATAAGGCGTTGGCTGTTTGGTTGAGCCAAGGAGCGGCCTGAGCGGATAGAGGCTTGCGGACTGGTGCTTTGCTCAGTGGCCGCGTTGCAAGCTTGTGTAAATTGGCGATTTGGCTCATGTCCGCGGGAAGCTTGTGGACTGGCGTGTCCGCGGTTGTGCTGTTGCGGACTGGGCTTAGAGCTTGGCTGTGGCCTTGTCGAGCTCTGGTGTTACAGCAGGTGCTTTGCTGTGGAGGTCTTTGGAGGACTAGTGTATGGAGTCCGGGAGGTGGCCGTTGCTTTGGGCAGGTGTGCGAGTAGCTTGCGGACTACTGGCGGTCTGTGTGCTAGGATGTTTGGCGGACGGATCTATGTCCGCCATGCTCGCATTAGGCCTTTGATGGTTCTGGACTTGGTCACACTCTGTGCCAAGACTAGGGTGTCTGCAGTATCCGCCAAGTACGCTGTTGACCGGGCGAACTGTTGCTTACTCTGACTTTGGTCGTGGACTTGTGGTGGATGAAGGCTTGTCTTGTTCTATGCGGACTGCCTCGGGATTGTGCGGACAACCATTGAAGGGGGTTGCTGTCCTGCAGTGGTTGTAGGCTTTGCGGGCTGATGCCTTGTCCGCATAGCTTGAGCGGACTGAAGAGGGTTCGCCATAGTTGCCTTGCTCTTGGCGGTTTATTCCTTGGTATCCGGCTAAGTCCTTGCGGACTCGACGGACAGTGTTTGCTATCGCGCGGGCTAGGGCGGTGTCGCTATCTCTAGGGCGGTGACCACACTCCTCACCTCGCCTATAAATAGGACCCCCCGACA
The DNA here is from genome assembly GCA_039583875.1 of Platanthera guangdongensis. Lineage (NCBI taxonomy): Eukaryota > Viridiplantae > Streptophyta > Magnoliopsida > Asparagales > Orchidaceae > Platanthera > Platanthera guangdongensis. Next base: position 125,441,125 of record CM077155.1, on the reverse strand, counting down.
CATCTACAGTAACTTGAGTGAACAGTAAGTTGGGTTGGGAGAGGAGCTGCGGTCTCAGTTTTCTGTCCGCGCGGATTGATTCAGATCTGACGGTTTGCTGTGTGCAGGTCGCGCGGGTAGCTTCAAGGAGCCAGGAGTTTGGCTTTGACTTCGGTCAAGTACTTGGAAGTGTGTGGTCTCTGCGGATTCAGCAGGTCGCTCTGCGGCTTGTCAGTGCTCTGCTTCAACTTTGCCTAGCTTCAATAACCTGTCCGCCGGTCTCAGGCGGGTAGGCGGTCTGTTCCTCAGTTCATCAACAGGAGGCGAATAATGGTGTGTCTGCGCGGCGTCGCGGCTTCGGCGGACTCCGTGTCTATTCGGCGGATTGCAGCATAGCTCGGGCGGCTTCGGTGGACTTGGCAACCTCGGCGGTCTCGGCGGACTCCGGTGCTGTCCGCCCGGCTTGTTTTGTGTTACTTTCTGTGATAGCTTGTGTACTAGCGAAATCATGTCTTGCTACGTATACCTCGCCTTGTAAAGAAGTGGAATGTATAAAAGATCTGCTTGTGCTTCCATTGTTTGTTGGTGTTAAACCTTGATCCTTGGTTTTCCGCTGGTTCAAAGTGTGAACTGGGTAGTTCCGAAGATATTAATTTGGCGTTTGGGCTACCTTGCTGACCACTTTGAGAAAATTCAACATGGTATCAGAGGGAGGTTCAGTTGCGTGAGCGGTGATCAACCAGTGTTGTTAGTCAGTGCTTGAGTGGTGATCAACCTGGGTTGTTGCTCGGAGCTTCTGAAAGGTTGCCAACAGGTGTTGCAATGGAAGGGAGTTATGCAAGAGGTCTGGACATTGAACTCTTAACGCAGACGAACTTCAAGAAGTGGAAGTCGTGCATGAAGAGTTATCTTCTGGGTGAGGATCTATGGGAAGTCGTCGGTGGTGACGACAGGTAGGAAGTTACAGCTGCGTTTGGTACTGCTAATCAAGTACGACTCTAGAGAAAAACAAATGCTAAGGCGGAGTTTATTCTCAAGAGGGCCGTGTCTCCAGAACTGTTTGATCACATCATTGGATGTGAGTCGGCTGCTGATATTTGGACAACCATTGATGAGTTGTTCAATAGGAAGAATGTGGTGCGACTTCAGTTCCTGGAGAATGAGTTGGCCAGGGCAACTCAGGGAGACCTTTCCATCTCGAAGTACTTCTTAAAGATGAAGAGCTTGTGTGCTGAGCTGTCGGCACTTGATCCTGATGAGCCTATCTCTGAGGCTAAGATGAAAAGACACATTATCCGCGGCTTGCGGAAGGAGTATGTGGCCTTTGTGACATCTGTTCAGGGTTGGGCTACTCAGCCATCCTTGTTGGAGCTGGAGAACCTGCTGGCATCACAGGAGAGCTTGGCAAGGCAGATGGCTGAAGTGAATATCAATCAGGAAGGCATTGAAGCTCTCTTCTCAGGCAAGAAGAAAGGATGGGAAGGGAAGAAGAATAAGAAGCAGGTCGCTGGTGAGAAGGAGCCTTCAACTTCATATCAGCTGGAGATGAGCAATGCTCCTAAGGACTGGAAGAAGAACCTGAAGGGCTACCGGTGTCATCAGCGAGGGCACTTCAAGCGGGACTGCAAGGTCAAACTGCAGCCTGGGCGTGCTGCGGGAAAGGAGGAAGCTTGCTCGAGAAGTGAAGAAGCAGAATGGGGCGGAGCTTTCATGACGGGCACTTGTGTCCGTGCCTTGTCTGCTGAGGACTTCAACAGCGAGTGGATCGTGGACTCCGGGTGTGGTCATCACCTGACCGGAGGCAAGTCGAAGTTCACCTCCATGCAAGCATACTCAGGTAATGAAGCTATTATCACTGCTGATAATACTGTTTATGTGGTAGAGAAAGAGGGGGTTGTGTATTTGGGTAGTGATCAGGGGCCACTCACGTTAAGGAGTGTGTATCACGTACCGGGCATGAAGAAAAACCTCTTCTCGGTGACCAATGCGGTGGACGCTGGGTATCACGTTCTGTTTGGGCCAACAGACGTGAGGTTCCTTCGCAACGTATCAGCGGTTAAGGCTGATGTTGCTCATGTAGGAAGGAGGGTGAAGAACTTGTTTGTTCTTGCCACCAATTCTTATGTTGATCGTATGAGGGCCAACGATAGCACTGCTATCTGGCATGAGAGGCTGGGGCATGTAGGCATGTACAAGCTGAAGGCGATGGCTAGTAGAAGTTTGGTGAAAGGGTTGCCTAAGTTGTCCTCCTTTGGTGACGGGCATGTTTGCGCGGGGTGTCAATACGGTAAGGCACATCGCCTTCCGTTTGATAAGTCACAAACAAGAAGCAAGCTACCATTGGAGTGCATTCATGGCGATTTGATGGGACCAACAGTCACTGCCAGCCTTGGTGGAAGCAGATACATGCTTGTCTTGATTGATGAGTACTCAAGGTATACTTGGGTGTACTTCTTAAGGGAGAAGTCAGAAGCCTTCCGTTTGTTTGTGGAGTTCAAGGAGTTGGTAGAATACCGGCTTGGCTTGCAGATCAAGAAGCTTAGAACGGACAACGGTGGTGAGTTTATCTCCTCCGAGTTTTCTAACTTCTGCAAGAAGCATGAGATCCAACGAGAGCTTACTTGTGCTCACACTCCACAACAAAATGGGGTAGCGGAGCGGAAGATCCGTCATCTGACGGAGACCTGCAAATTCTGGCTTCATGCGAAAGATATCCCAAGGTCCTTTTGGGCGGAGGGGATGTCTTGTGCTGCTTATGTCATCAACAGGATGCCACTCAGCCCTATCAACATGAAGACTCCTTTTGAGTTGTTGCTGAAGGAGAAGCCGAGTGTGGGACACCTTAGGGTGTTCGGTTCAACCTGCTATGTGCATGTCCCTGATGCTTCACGGACTAAGCTGGATGCGAAGGCAAGGAAGCTTGTCTTTGTTGGCTACGATGAGCGGAAGAAGGGATAGAAATGCATGGATCCTGCGACGAAGAAGTTCGTGGTGTCAAGAGACGTTGTCTTTGACGAGCTGACGTCGTATGGAGGTGGCTCGGTTGAGCTAACCAGAAGTAGCAAGGTTGATGGAGCACCGGTGGTGGCTGCTGAAGACTTGGAAGAGGAGCTTGTTGTTTCACCAGCAGCTCCTGTTGCTTCTAACTCCGAGGCTGAGCCTTCTGGCTCAGGAAGCAGGGGGAGCAATGCTCAGAGCTTTCCACAGGTAGGAGTTGTGCCCGAAGAAGCAACGGAAGCAGTGAGCAAGGAGGCGACCCTTCGGAGATCAAAGAGGGTTATTAGGCCACCGACTCGGTACTGTGATGGGAATGCAGTGAGCTTTGTCTCCTGCTTCTTTGCAGGTCCTCTGGATGAGCGAGAGCCTGCAACCTTCAACGAGGTCACTGGAGTTAAGGAGTGGGAAGATGCCATGAAGGAAGATATTGATGCTCTGAAGAAGAATGAAACCTGGGACCTTGTGCCCAAGGTTGATGGCATTACTCCGGTCACTTGCAAGTGGGTGTATAAGTTGAAGAAGAAGGCTGATGGGAGCATTGATAGATTCAATGCTCTCCTGGTCGCTAGAGGATTCTCACAGCAGTATGGAGAAGACTATGAGGAGACGTTTAGTCAGGTTGCAAAGATGACTTCAGTTAGAGTGGTAATGGCCTTGGCTGCTAGCAAGAGATGGAGAATGTGGCAACTCGATGTGAAGAATGCTTTTCTTTACGGAGAGATTGACAAGGAAATCTTCATGGATCAGCCACTCGGATTCGTTTCTGAAGATCATCCGGACTATGTCTGCAAAATCAGGAAGGATCTCTATGGGTTGAAGCAAGCTCCTAGAGCTTGGTATGTGAAGATTGCAGAGTACTTGCAATTCTGTGGATACCTTGCTTCCAACTCGGATTCAAGCTTGTTCGTCAAGAAGAAGGGGGAGCTTCTAGTCTTGGTCCTGCTGTATGTGGATGACATGATCATCACAGGGAATTCGGAGGGGGAAGTAGCAAGGCTCAGGGCCGAGCTTGCTACACGCTTCGAGATGAAAGACTTGAGAGAGCTTCATCACTTTCTCGGTCTTGAGGTGGAGAGGAAGGAGTGCGGGATTCTCATTAGCCAAAAAGGGTATGCAGATCGCATTGTGAAGCGGTTCGACATGTGCGAAGGGAAGAAGTGCTCTACTCCACTGGAACATGGGCAGAAGCTTCGACGAGATGAGGGAAGGGTTCTTCATGATCCCTTGGTGTTCAGGGCTCTTGTTGGGAGCTTGATCTATCTGACGATTACAAGGCCATACATTACTTACGTTGTTGGTCGAGTAAGTCGGTATATGGCTGAACCAAGGCAATCTCATCTAGTGGCGGCAAAGCATATCTTGAAGTATGTCAAGTCAACTTCTGATATGTGACTTCTCTATAGAAGGGACTCGGATTTTGCCTTGCTTGGGTACACGGATGCTGACTATGGCGGTGATTCGGATGATCGGAGGTCGACTTCAGGTTATGTGTTCACTTGCGGTTCAGCTAGCATCTCGTGGTGTAGCAAGAAGCAGGACTCGGTGTCAGTCTCAACTACGGAGGCAGAGTATAAGGCTTCGGGCTTGGCTGCTCGGGAAGCCATCTGGTTGAGGAGGCTTATAGAGGATGTTCATGAAGAAGTGCAAGGGCCAACTTTACTCCGGGGTGACAATGAGAGTGCTCTCAAGCTGGTAAACAATCCAGTGTGTCACGCCAGGACCAAGCACATTTAGATCGATCACCACTTCATACGGGAGAAGGTGTTGGAGGGATCTCTGTTGGTCGGGCATGTTTGGAGTGAAGACAATCTTGCTGACATCTTCACGAAGCCACTGTCGAAGGAGCCCTTTGAGCGCTTGCGCAGCTTGCTAGGCTTGATCACCACTTCTCACTTCAAGGGGGAGTGTTGAAAATTATGAAGTGGAAGTGGTTGATGGGACAGGCCGGGCGGCCTGGACGGACAACATTGGCGGACTGGGCGGACTGCGGCCTAGTGATCAGTCTAGTGGAAGCCGGCTGTTCTGAGCGGGTTGTTTGCATGTAGTCCGCGGACTGTGCGGCCTGGTATCTGCGGATAAGGCGTTGGCTGTTTGGTTGAGCCAAGGAGCGGCCTGAGCGGATAGAGGCTTGCGGACTGGTGCTTTGCTCAGTGGCCGCGTTGCAAGCTTGTGTAAATTGGCGGTTTGGCTCATGTCCGCGGGAAGCTTGCGGACTGGCGTGCCCGCGGTTGTGCTGCTGCGGACTGGGCTTAGAGCTTGGCTGTGGCCTTGTCGAGCTCTGGTGTTACAGCAGGTGCTTTGCTGTGGAGGTCTTTGGCGGACTGGTGTATGGAGTTCGGGAGGTGGCCGTTGCTTTGGGCAGGTGTGCGAGTAGCTTGCGGACTGCTGGCAGTCTGTGTGCTAGGATGTTTGGCGGACGGATCTATGTCCGCCATGCTCGCATTAGGCCTTTGATGGTTCTGGACTTGGTCACACTCTGTGCCAAGACCAGGGTGTCCGCAGTATCCGCCAAGTCCACTATTGACCGAGCAGACTGTTGCTTACTCTGCCTTTGGTCGTGGACTTGTGGCGGATGGAGGCTTTTCTTGTTCTATGCGGACTGCCTCGGGATTGTGCGGACAGCCATTGAAGGGGGTTGCTGTCCTGCAGTGGTTGTAGGCTTTGCGGGCTGATGCCTTGTCCGCATAGCTTGGGCGGACTGAAGAGGGTTCGCCATAGTTGCCTTGCTCCTGGCGGTTTATTCCTTGGTATCCGGCTAAGTCCTTGCGGACTCGGCGGACGGTGTTTGCTATCGCGTGGGCTAGGGAGGTGTCGCTATCTCTAGGGCGGTGACCACACTCCTCACCTCGCCTATAAATATGACCCCCCGGCACATCTACAGTAACTTGAGTGAACAGTAAGTTGGGTTGGGCGAGGAGCTGCGGTCTCAGTTTTCTGTCCGCGCGGATTGATTCAGAGCTGACGGTTTGCTGTGTGCAGGTCGCGTGGGTAGCTTCAAGGAGCCAGGAGTTTGGCTTTGACTTCGGTCAAGTACTTGGAAGTGTGCGGTCTCTGCGGATTCAGCAGGTCGCTCTGCAGCTTGTCAGTGCTCTGCTTCAACTTTGCCTAGCTTCAATAACCTGTCCGCCGGTCTCAGGCGGGTAGGCGGTCTGTTCCTCAGTTCATCAGCAGGAGGCGAATAACGGTGTGTCCGCGCGGCCTCGCGGCTTCGGCGGACTCCGTGTCTATTCGGCGGATTGCAGCATAGCTCGGGCGGCTTCGGCGGACTTGGCGACCTCGGCGGTCTCGGCGGACTTCGGTGCTGTCCGCCCGGCTTGTTTTGTGTTACTTTCTGTGATAGCTTGTGTACTAGCGAAATCATGTCTCGCTACGTATAACTCGCCTTGTAAAGAAGTGGAATGTATAAAAGAACTGCTTGTGCTTCCATTGTTTGTTGTTGTTAAAACTTGATCCTTGGTTTTCCGCTGGTTCAAAGTGTGAACTGGGTAGTTCCGAAGATATTAATTTGGCGTTTGGGCTACCTTGCTGACCACTTTGAGAAAATTCAACAATAAGAAGCAGGAGATAATCCTATTTGGGTATATTGAGCTAGAGAACTCTGATAAGAGTTCTGTCAGTTGCTATGACCTCGTATAGTCAATACGAGTGCATTGGAACTCGTTCCGTTGAGTTCTGAGGTCATATGATGGATATGACCGTTTCTCGTAGAACGTTGCGAAAACAAAAAAATTGGATTTTGAGCTAGAAAACTTCGATTTGAATTTTGTCTGTTCTTATGACCTCGTATAGTCAATAGGAGTACAATGGAACTTATTGTGTTGTAATCCGAGATCATACATCAAATATGATCGTGTTGAGTTATATAGAGCGCCACGACATGCAATTTACGAATATAGAGCACTTAAACTTAGTTTTGACCCTAATCAGTTGTGTTGAACTCGTGTGGTCAATATGTGATCAATAAAATTGGTTGGGTGGTTGATTTCGACGGAGTCTGGTCAACATCGGTCATAGCGAGCATTTTAATGCACCAAAAAGCATGTGTGCGCCAATATTACTAAAATACCCCAACTTTGACTCGTCACCCAAAGAATTAGACCTACTTTGACTTTGACCCACATGGGGGACCCACCTCATAGTTGACTTTTTGTCACACTTCCTAAAAATCCAATTTTTCCTAAGGGGATATAATTCCAAAAGTGCCCCCACTTTAGCCCCATCACCAAGACCATCATGGGCCCACTTATCAGCTCTGATTTTTCATGTAGGTAGCCAAGGAAGATGGGTGTTTTGGCCAAGGCAAGGAACAAGGCCCACCCTCTCTCGTTCTCCCTCTCTCCCCTTTCCTCGACATGCTCTATAACCTAGACAAGGCTTTTTAGGAGGTACAACCATCCAGTAAGGGAATGTCATTTGTGCCTACAGTTGGGAGAAGCTTGGCCACACTTTCTCCATGGATGTTTAGTCCCAAACCGAGGAGGAAAAGGGAGGGCCTCTCCCCTCCCACTATATAAGGGACCCCATCCCCTCAGAGGAGATCACGACTCTCCACTAAGCCCATTCGACCCAAGCCGTGGCTCTGTCAGAGCTTCAGCTCGTCAAAAATCATTTTCTGAGCTCCACTACAAGTTTTTGATCAGGTGCCCTGTCACCAACAAGTTTTTGCTTAGGTGACTTGTCACCACAAGATCTATTTGAAGGTAGATCTCACAATCCTTTAGGCTTTTGATCAGGTGCCCAAAAACCAATCTAAGTCTTTTGATAAGAAGTCTTAAGAACCAAGTGGTTAACTTTTGAAGGGAGTTAAAACTCTGTGTACAGTGGGAATAAGAAAATTGATGTTGTCTTCTCTTTCTCAAAAGCAACTGAGATGACTAGTGGATTTGATCTTGTCAAAGCTCCCCCTGAGATGAATATTATTCAAGAATTATGTTGGAAGCTTTGCATAGTGTAGGCCTTCAATCTTTTTGAAGATCTTCAGAAGCTTTTGGACTGATATTGAATAGTTGTCTCTTGAAGAGCTCTGAAGCTGATGATGAAGAACTCTATGAGATTCTCTGTGCGACTTATATCAGCTATTATGTCTCTGTGTAATCTCTATGTCTATTCTCTTCCTTATTCTCTGTTAATGTTATTCTAAAAAATAGTCCTTATATCTTCCTACAGAAATTCTATCTCTGAATTTGAATTCTTCTCCATGATTAATTGCAAAAATCTTGAAACTTGGACAAACGGCTAGAAGGGCAATAAATTAATTCCTTAACTATCCCAGTTATTAAGCCGAATATTAAATCTGTGAAATCCAGTAATTAATGCTGCCAATGAACGGCTATATTCATTAGAATATATGCAATTAATTACTCCGAGCAATATAGACAATAATATATTATATAAGTCTTGGTCAAACTAGAAATTAACTGCAGAGAAGAGAAATAAAGAACTGACAGAAATCATCGAGCTCAGAACAGATTTCGTCGACCTGAACTACAAGTTCGTCGAGCTGAGAAATCGTCTTCGTCGAGCTGAGATCAGAGAAAGTTGATCTAGAGAAATAAACTGTCAATGTTGGGCTCCAAGTTCGTCGACTAGAGATAGAAGTTCGTCGAGCTGAGGACTTGAGAGGAGAGGGAAGATCGTCGACTTGAGCTCTAAGATCGTCGAGCTCAACTCAGAGTAGGGACTCTGAGTTCGTTGAGCTGCGATCGACGATTATCGAGCTGAGTTCGAAGAACTTCGAACTGAATCTCTGAACTCTTAATAACTGTCATTCTTCTTAGTCTGGAACTCTGATTTCTTCTGAGGGCTGGATCAGAGATTGCCTAATCCTAGTCACACTGACCTATACATTAGTGCTAACAAAATGACCCTAGGTTATACATGAAGGGTTAACAACCTAATAGTGAACCTAGCCCAAATCCAAACTAGGGATACAACAGTCTCCCCCTAATTGGGTGAGTTCACTATGTATAATGCATTAATATAATAAAATACAATCACAAAACATAACAACAAATATCTAGCATAAGGAAAAGTCTAGCAGTTATATATACATCAAGTGCTTTGTGACAAATTAATCAAAACAAATAGTCCGGAGGGAAAAAGCTAATCAGAAAACTAATTAGACTTCTTAGACTTGTCTTTCTCTGATGGCTGCTTGAAAATGATTTCCCTGTTGGGATTTGATGCTTCTCTTTTAGACATAGTCATGTCAACTGCTCCAATGATGTTGCCAGAAGTTGCTCTTGGAACAACTGTCTCTGGATGTAAGCTCATATAAGCATCAACATTGAAAAAGTGTTTAGCCTTGTCATACCTTTTTAATTTCTCTTCTGTAAGAAGACATTGTAGTATATTGAGATGCATCTTTGCCTTCTTCTTTAGCTTTATTTATCTGAGAGAGTCCAACCATCTCTTGGAATCTAGCCATTCTAGAAATGTTTTCCTGTTCTGGATCAACAAAAGGAACTAGTGGAGCGTAAGGTCTTTCAGGAGAAGCTTTATCAGATTGATCAACTTCAAATACTTTTTATTGCTTGTTGTGCTTCTGGTATTGCTGTTGTTACCTGATGCTGCTTAAAGAATGTTGCTGCTGTCTGCTGCTGCTGTAGGATTTTGATTGATGGGAAGATGTAGTTTTTTGAACATGAGAAATACTCTCAGAGGATCCTGCTGCAGGAGGAGGAGGAGGACCTCTCCTGAACTTTGGAGGTGGAGAGTACCTCCTGCTCTTCTTCCTGGCTTTTTGCTCATTCTTAGAATACCTCATCCAGTTTGGAGTATCTGGAGTGAGTGTAATATTATGCAGGATGTAATATGGAATATCAGCATAAGGGTTTGGCTTATGAACAGCCTTTGGAGGAGCAGATTTAGCAGTAGCCTTCCTTTTCTTTGAACTTATATTATCAGAGTCATCTGACTCATTATCAACATCATCATCTTGAGAAGAATGTTCAGGATTGTCATACAGAGCATCCAATTGCTTTAGCAATTCAGCTGAGATTCCAGGAATCTGTTGCTGTGTTAGACTTAATGGCTCTACAGAGATTTCAGTAGCAGTCTGAATATTTCCTGCTTCTTCTTCCATGTCAGCAAACAGAATGTCATCCAGATCTGGCATAGGAGATTCACACCAGCTAAAGGTTGGTGGAGAGAAATCCTTGTGCACAGAAACTGGTTCAGTAATATCTTTAACAACAAAACATGCCCTTAGTTGTTCTGCAACTTCAGGACTTATAGGAGCAGTATAAGGTACAATAGATTTAGAATACTGTACATCAAAACTTGGTAGAATATTTTTGTATACTGAATCAAAAGAATGCAGTACATAAACTAAATTGACTGTGGGATTTAAAATGAAATCACCAGCAGTGATTATTTCTGCAATTGTATCAACCATATATGTATCAGAATCAATTAAATCTATTATTTATGTTGAAGGGGCTACATCTGCTGAATCATCAAACATCTCAGAATCCGCTATTGCTGCTGCTACTGCAGGAAGAAGAACTGGAGCTTCTTCACATAATATCTCCCCATGGCTGGGTTCAGAGGGTCCTGAAGCCAGTCCTACAGAAGAAGGAACAGAAGAGAGAGCAGCAAGTCTGGAAGAGAGAGAGAGAGATGATTTAAGCAGAGAGAGGAGCAATAGCATTTACTATAAGTTGCTCAAGAGTTGGTGAGATGAAAGCAAGAAGATCTTTTGCTATATCAGAGAAATTGAGATAGAGGGGCTCAGGAACAGAGGAGGTGTAAGGAGTGTGATGTTCACAATTTGAACACACAGAGAAGGCATGAGAGAAGTCTGTGTGGGTGTATTCTGTAAATGTGGAAGGGATAATGGATGGAATGTCAGCTGTAGAAGTGGGAAATGTGGTAGTGGGTGTGGAGGTGATTTCCTGAACTGGAGAGTGATGTGGAGATGGTGGAGGAGGAGAGAGTAGATTGAAGTTAGGTTGTGAAGTAGATGGAATGACAGATATATGAGTTTGAGATGGATGTGGAGATGGAATATCCCCATGAATAACTATGGGAGAATGTAGAGGTGATGGTTGTTGTTAAAGAAGAGGTGAGAGTGGTTGTTGATGATGATGATGTTGTTGTTGTTGGAGAGGAGGAGAAGGAATGCTGGTGGATGGAGGAATTTCTTCTATAGGTGGAGAAGAGGCTATAACTGCCCTTGTGTCCTCAGAAGTCCTTGAGGAAGAGGAAGCCCTGAAGGGCTTGGCAATGGTCCTCTCCCATCTGCCAAATAGGGCAGAGGTGATCCTCTTTGAGGCATTGATGAATATTTGTTGTGAAACCAATAACTCTGGTGCCTTTTCCTGGAGGAAAATCCCTAGAATCCTCCCAAAACATACCTCTTTCTTTGTATTTTTCTTCTTGATTAACTCAAATAAGATTTGTCCCCAATTAACTGATTTCTTCTCTACTAGAGCACTCATCACCAGAAATTGGTGCATGGTGATATAGTCATGGGCTGTATGCTTGCCCAGCAACACCTTGCCAACAATGTCAGCTATTGAAACCGAAACCTCGGTCTCCTGTGGAGTTCACCCTCGGGGAAGGGGTGATCGCGCGCCTACTTCACTCCTGCAAGCAAAACAACAGGAAAAACAAGGGAAGAACCGACCCAAGGGGCTCGGCGAGGAGGACCCACCACACACCCGGAAGACCTGAGAATACTTCCCCTCCTTAGCCACAGGCCGAGCTAATACTACCTCAGAAAGCACTACTGGACCAGGAAGCTAGAGAATATGAGAGCGTGCCCTCTGAGGTGCCCCCTTGGGTTCTATTTATAGAATTCTGTAAAGGTCCTGCTAATAGCCAACCTCCGCTGTTTTGAACAGCTATGTGCAGTCCAACTTGGTCTGCCACCAGCGTAGCTCCGCTGTTCCAATAAGCTATTCGCACCCATGGGGAGGGCATCCATGTAATTTCACCTCGGGGCTTCTACTGGACCCCATCCATGGATAGGGAGGTCAGCTCGCCACTAATCCCTCTCCGCGAGAGGCGGGCGCGACCTGGCTCTAGCGGCTCGCCTACTCTTCTTGGGTGAGCGCGAGCCGGGCCACCGCGACCCGCCTATCCTCTGCCGAGGCGGACATGCGGCCAGGTCGCAAATAGGGAGCGGGCTGGCGGCCATTGTGACCATTAGAACGGCTCGCAGATCGGGGGTCGCCGAACCCATCCGTGAATACTGATTCGACGAATGGCGCCCCCACTCCGGTCGACGATTCTCTGAGCAAGTGAGAGGGATGAAGGGGTCATCTTGCCTGGCTCACTCGCTTGAACTGGGCGGGAGCGGACCAGCCTCTTCCCACATGCATGCATACTACTTGGGTGCGGGCCGCGCCTGGTTCGCTCGCCTTTCTTGACGAGGCCCGCTCAACGAACACGGGGTTGTACACAATCCCCTCTCCTTTTGAGCTTGATCAAGCTCGGAAAGAACCATCGAACCCGCGTGTTCGGCGAGTACTATGCTGAGCTGGCATGGAATCTTCTGGTGGGGCCCCACTATTCGGCAATAAATATACCACTGAGTCCAAGGGTGACTCCCTATGCCATCTCGTCTTTTCAAGCAGACTGGATCTTCTTGATGCCGGTCAGCGAGGAGGTGCGAGCCCGTCTGGTAGCCGCGGGCCAGAAGACTCGGGAGGAGGCCCTCGAGGCCGCCCCCTGGTTAGCGCGTGGGTCTCCCGGCCCTCTCTTTAGACTGGTAAAGGGAAAGGTTGTGAGGCGGTCCCCGACGAATAACTTCCCGGGTTCCAGCTCGGCGGCTGGCATCGAGGTTGCTTCCGAGGTATGTGATCCTCTTTCCTGGCTTGTTGCTCCATTTCTGACCCTTTGTCTCGTAGGTACTGCCTCGTGAAGATGAGGGTGACGGGGGGGGGGGGGGGGGGGAGGATCGCTCCCTTCCCTTGTCGTTCGAGAGGGTTGCTAGCCCCTCGGGTCTGGGCCGTCCACCCCCGAATACCCCTCGTTCGTCGGTTCCCCCCGGACTAGGGAAATCTCTTGCGGCCTTCGAGGGAGAACCCTTTCAGGGTCGGCCAGGCTCTTCCCGTCCTTCCACCGGTATGGACGGCGTGCCAACCCCTAGTAAGCTCGCACTCGGCGCCTGCTTTGTTTTCGCCCGTCCCCTCTAAATCTCCTTTTTGCAGGCTACAACGCGATTTCCTCTGAAACTGAGATGAGCAAAGGGTACTCGCCTCCGCCTAACGTGGAGGGTGTTTCGGATTACCTGGGCGACCCGGCTGACACGGTGGCGATGAAGAGGCAGGTGACACGGCTGTTCCATAAACATACTCTACTACTTCAGGAGCTCTTCAAGAGGGTCGACCGAGACAAAGCCGAGACTGAGGCTCGGCTCGCCGCTTTGGAGGGGGCTCCGCGCACAGCAGAAGGTGGTGAGGTCACTTCACCTGGCGTGCACATTACGCGGGTCGAGGAGAGTCTAAAGAGTGTCTCGGAACAAGTTGGCCTGGACCAGCAGGAGTTGGTGGCAGTGCGCGATTATCACTATCCTCGCGTGCCACCACGAACCGGAACTCAACGACGGGGTAGGTGGAAGTGGATCCAGTACTGGTCCACCCTCTCTTCTCTCCGTTCGCGGAATATCGCTGGGTCAGGTTGTGTCTGCGCTTCGAGTCGACTCGCTTGGGGGGGTGGGGGTACTATTATTTCAAAAACTTATTCAGTATCTGTAACTATTTACAACTCTCCTTGCCCGTCTACGGGTCCGGTTTCTAATTTCTGGTGCATATCGTTCTTATCATGTTGCTGCTTGATTCTCCGCGGGGCGGGCTCGAGTGCACCCGTGTCCTCCGCTCGCCCCCCTACTCGGGCGAGTGCGGGTCATAGGATGGACTCGCTCAACCTGCCATCCTGATCTTGGCGGGAGCGGGCCAAGGAGCTCGCCGGCTGAGAGTCTCCCCGACTCGCTCAGAATCCTAGGCGGGTGCGGGCCGTGGCTCGCCCGCCCGTTTCCCGTGCGGATGCGGACGGGCGAGACCCGCTCCTGAACGGTCTTGGTGGTGCGGTTGCGGGTCGGGAAGTCGAACCGTCAGGCCTAATTCTTGCTATACGCACTTTTCCTGTCGGCGGAAAATTTTCCCGCTCTTTCTTTCTCTCTATAAATAGGCCTTGTCGGTTCTTGTCCTTCCACCGCTTTTAAGCACTTTCCCCTCTCATGCTCTTCGCGAAGCCCGGCTCGCGTGCCCCTTCTAAGGCTTTCTCGCTCGCTCGGCGATCGTTCTGTGGAATGGGTGGCGGCGGCGGCGACGCGGACGGGCGAAGTAAATGCGCCTGGACATTCTCGGAGCATGACTTCCCCCACGCCGTTATCTCTGAGCGCGAGTACTTAGACGCCCTCGGCGATTGCGTCCCGCCTGGATTCTCGGCGAGACGGCCCGGGGAAGGGGAGAAGATCAACGATCTTTCCAGGGACGAGCTCGCCATTCCGCTGGCTCACTTTGAGGTGGGTCTTCGGCTTCCTTTGTGGCCGGAGGTTCGTCAGGTGTTGAAGTACTTCGGGGTCTTCATAGGCCAGATGACCCCGAACTCTGTGGCTGTCATGGCCGGGTTCGCCTGCTTTTTGCGGGAGGAGCGGGTCGAGTTCAGTCTCGCGGTTTTCCGCAAATTGTTCTCCTTCCGCGCAAACCGGGACGGGACCGCCTATTTCTCCAGCGCCCACCACTTGGTATGGGAGACCGTTAATAAGAGCCACAACTGGCTCAAGAAGTTCTTGTTCGTCAAGGGGGACTTTGGAAACGTCCCTTTCTCGCTGGTACAGCTCAGCGAGGCGAGTTACCGCCCGCCCATCCTGGGGGGCCATGAAGCTGACCTGTGGGGGTTCTTTGCCGGGAAAAATTTCGAGGTCACGTACTTGCGCCGCAACCTAGGTGATCTTGTTGTTGTCCCGCCTGGGGGAGGTTAGCCACTCACCATTGCTATGTCTTGACGTTTTCTAGTCTAGTTTCACCCTCTCTCTCCTTGGCAGGCGAGCGAGACGTTCCACTTCACCCCCCCCCCCTACGAGAGTGCTAGGGTCGCCTCCGGGGTCCTCGCCCGAGCTCAGGCCGCTGACGCCACCCAGCGCGACGTCCCATCGGTCCCTGCTAAGAAGCGGCCGGGCCGCGAACAGCCTGCTCCCCCGCCCAAGATGGCGAAGACCGCGGGGCAGCAACTCGCCGCGGGCCAGAGAAAAGGCAAGGCCCCGGCGGATCAATCGGCCGAGGCCCCCCCCCCCTTGGTCGCTTCGACCAGCGACACCCCTGGCGGGGCGGCGGGCACTTCTGGACCGCCGGACGGGGCGCATGCTGCCGCGAAGCCGGTGCCGAGAGGGCACCACAGTTTCGGCTACGGCGAGAAATACCTGAACGAGCTCGACGTCCCGCTTCTGTTATGGGACAAAGAGTCAAATCGCGCGGTGGTCTCGACACTGCTGCCGAGTGGTTGGAGCAGGACACCATTGGCGGGGATGCCTATAACTTCTAGTTTGGCCTTTACTCGCGAGAGGACGCCGCTATCTACGACAAGGAGGCAACGCAAGTGCTGGTGCACGAAAGCGCGCGGGCCCAACTGCGCGGCCTGGAGCTGGCCCATATGGTTGGGCGGCGCTGCACCCAGCTGGAGCGGAACGCCACTTCTCTTAAGAAGTTGGCCGACGAGAAGGAGGAGGCCCGCAAACTTGCTCAGGAGGAGGAGGATCTCCAGAGGAAGCGGGCCGACGCGGCCGAGGAGACCCTTGCTCAGTACTTGGGAGGGGTGGTATATCTTTCAGCACGCGCTTACTTTTAGTTGTCGTTTCCTTTCGCGAATCCTCCTTCCGACCCTCTTTCTTTTCGCAGGATGCGACGACGGCCAGCCGGATGGGTGCCGAGATCGCCGCCCTCGGCCAGGACAAGTTGGCGCTGGAGGCGCGGGTGCGCGAGCTGGAGGCTGCCGTTGCCTCCCCTCCGCCAGCCAATAGGAGCTGCCCGCTTGAACATCACTCTGACTACGAGCTGGAGGTGTTGATGCAGAAGAACGCCGCCAGTGCCGCGAAGTACACAATGCAGATGCTGCGGCGTGCGGACCTCCTCAAGAGCGAGGCCGCAGGACTCTCGGCGAGCGAGGTGGTGCCGACGTTGTTCCTTCCCGTGCCGGACCCCGAGGATAAGTCCTACCAGCACATCTAGGACTTCCCGCCCAGGATCTCGCGTCGACCTCGCCCCTTGCGATTCGCCTGTTATATGCATATCTGTGCATTTTAGGTTGTTTGAGACGTAGTCGCGAACAGTGTCATGACTCTGTGATTTTTGTCTACTCTTGACCTTACAAATGTTTCTTCAATCGTGTTATATGTATGTTTGCTGTTATTGTGTGATGTTAACCTCCCCTTTCCGCACTTGCAGTCGTTCGCCTCGCGTTACGTCGATGAGGTTGTACGCCTACAGATCCGACTCAGGAGTCATCGGGGACCCGGTCGGTTGCCTCGTTGGCGGCGACCTGCCCTTGCAGTCCGGTCTCGCTAAGGTGATTACTTGCTCACCAGGAGAGGCGAGCAGGTTCGTTGCTCGCCTGAGCCACCAGATTTCTTTCGAGTCGATCCTCTCGCATGCAACTTGGGTTCTTTTCTTCCCTTTTTTGGTTAGCTTCGCGACTCCAACTTCTCGTCCTTTGGACACCCGATTCCCCGACTTCTCACCCGGCTTTGCACATCAAGGCATCCCCATTAGTTGACGAGAAGTCGACGTCTTTCCCCGACGAGTGACGTATGGCCTTGCCAGCTAGGTGAGGGCCTGACAGCGGGATCTGCTCGGGGTCCACTACTAACACCATCGAGTGACTTCCAGCCCTGCCAGCTATGTGAGAGCCTAACAGTGGGATCTGCTCGAGGTCTAAGGATGATACCGAGTGACTTCCTGCACTGCCAGCTAGGTGAGAGCCTGGCAGCGTGATCTGCCCGGGGTCCACTACTAACACCATCGAGTGACTTCCAGCCCTGCCAGCTAGGTGAGAGCCTGACAGCGGGATCTGCTCGAGGTCCAAGGATGACACCGAGTGACTTCCAGCCCTGCCAACTAGGTGAGAGCCTGGCAGCGGGATCTGCTCGGGGTCCACTACTAACACCATCGAGTGACTTCCAGCCCTGCCAGCTAGGTGAGAGCCTGACAGCGGGATCTGCTCGAGGTTCAAGGATGACACCGAGTGACTTCCATCCTTGCCAGCTAGGTGAGATCCTGACAGCGGGATCTGCTCGAGGTCCAAGGATGACACCGAGTGACTTCCAGCCCTGCCAGCTAGGTGAGAGCCTGACTGCGCGATCTGCTCGGGGTCCACTACTAACACTATCGAGTGACTTCCAGCCCTGCCAGCTAGGTGAGAGCCTAACAGCGTGATCTGCTCGAGGACCAAGGATGACACCGAGTGACTTCCAGCCCTGCCAGCTAGGCGAGAGCCTGGCAGCGGGATCTGCTCGGGGTCCACTACTAACACCATTGAGTGACTTCCAGCCCTGCCAGCTAGGTGAGAGCCTGACAGCGGGATCTGCTCGAGGTCCAAGGATGACACCGAGTGACTTCCAGCCCTGCCAGCTAGGTGAGAGCCTGGCAGCAGGATCTGCTCGGGGTCCAAATTCGCTTCACTTCTTCATGCGAGCTCACACTGACAACATTGGCATATTAAAGAACTTTCATTAAAAATCAAGGTACAACTTACAAGTTTCAAGGGAAGAAGCGTTTTAAGTCGTCACCACTCCAGGTGAGACTTAGGGTCTCGCCCTCCACATTTTGGAGTCGATACCCCCCTGATTTCAATGCTTCCTTTACAATAAATGGGTCTTCCCAGTTGGGATTGAGCTTCCCCACGGTTGTTGATCTCCCCGCTACATCCACCTTCTTCAGCACCAAGTCCCCCTCTACAAATTGTTTGACTCTGACGTGCTTGTCGAAGTACTTGGCCATCCATCTCTTCACCTCTTCTTATCGGAGGGCGGAAAGATCCCGCAGTTCCTCCACCATGTCAAGGGAGAGCCGCAGCTCCTCCTCGTTCTCAGCTTGCCATTCTACCCTGCCTTCCTTGGCCGCAACAACTCGAGGTGTTTGGACTTCAAACTCTACGGGGAGCACTGCCTCACACCCATGAGAGAGTTTGAAGGGGTCTCCCCGGTAGCCGTGTTGGGGGTGGTTCTCAGGGCCCAGAGAACCGCGGGGAGCTGCTCCACCCAGCTTCCCTTCAGATTTTCCACTTTCTTTTTCAGGAGGTTGACAATGATCTTGTTCGCGGCCTCCACCTGCCCGTTGCTCCTGGGGTGATGGACCGAGGCGAACCTGAGGTCGATTCCAAGCTACTCGCAAAAACTAGTGAACTCCGTGCTGGAGAACTGGGGCCCGTTGTCCGTGACAATGGCCAGGGGCAGCCCATGGCGGCAGATGATCTCCCCCAGACAAAGTTTCTGATAACCTGGGAGGTCACCTTGTCCAGCGCCTTCACTTCCAACCACTTGGAGAAGTAATCGATCGTTACTAGGAGGAATCTTCTCTGCCCGCTGGCCTAGGGGAACGGTCCAACCAAATCCATTCCCCAAATGACGAAGGGCCAAGGGGCCGTGATACTTCTGAGTCGCTGGGCCGGCTGTAGCTGGAGGGGGGCAAACAGTTGGCATTTGTGGCACCTTCTTGTGAACTCTGTTGCATCATGGTTCAGGGTGGGCCAGAAGTACCCCTGCCTAACAATCCTCCCTTCCAGGGTCCGACTCCCGGAGTGGCTCCCACACTCTCCGGAGTGGACTTCCTCCAAGATTCTTTGTAACTCTCCCTCGGCCACGCAACGAGCCAGCATCCCCAAGAGTGTCTTCCTATACAGCTGCCCGTCCTGGAGGAGGTAGTACGCCGACTTATGCCTGAGCTTCTTCTTATCTGCCCCATCCGGATACTCTCTAGTGGAAAGGAAAGTTATAACTGGGTCCATCCATGAAGGCCGATGATCTATCTCCATAAGCTCTGCTTCGTCGATGGATGGGCGGAACAGGTCGGTGATGGTACCCCCCACCCGGGGACCGTGCTTTGCGAGTTGATCGACCTGCTCATTTTCCTCCCGGGGCACGTGCTGGATGGAGAAAGTCTGGAACATGCCGATGACCCCCTTTACCTTGGCTAAGTACATCCGCAGGGTAGGCTCTCTTGCTTCAAACTCCCCGTTGATCTGGGAAGCTACCACCATGGACTCGGTAAGGACCTCCACGTCCAGCACCCCCATCTCCCTGGCCAGGCGCAACCCTGCTATCATGGCCTCATACTCAGCTTGATTGTTGGTGATGGGAAAGTGAACGACTACCGTTTGCTCAATCCTGGTCCCCTGAGGGCTCTCCAAGATCACCCCCACTCCTAAGGAATGCCTCCCCGAGGCGCCATCCACCTTCACCTTCCAAGGAGTCGGACGAGTGAGTTCTTCCTCTGCCACTTCAATCACGTAATCAGCCAAGAAGTCGGCCATCGCTTGAGCTTTGATCAAGAGGCGCGGAACGAAGGAGACGTCGAACTCACTCAACTCCACTGACCACTTGGCCAGCCTGCCTGAATGCTCCACCCCCTCAAAGATGTTGCAGAGGGGATCGTCAGTCACAACTCGGATTGAGTGTGCCTGAAAATAGGGCCGCAGCCTCTGGGCTGAGATAACCAGGGCGAAGGCCAACTTCTCCAAAATTGGGTACCGGAGCTCGGCCTTCCTCAGGACCCGACTCACATAATATATGAGGAGCTGCTTCTTCCCCTCTTCTCGAACTAGGATGGAACTCAGGGCCTCTGCCCCGACCCCGAGAAACAAGAACAGGTCCTCCCCCTCCTTTGGCCCTTGGAGCAGCGGAGCCTGGGTCAGCTGCATCTTGAGGGCTTGGAATGCCTCCTCGCACTCCTTGGTCCATTTGAACCTTTGACCGCCCCTTATTGTCTTGAAGAAGGGGGAGCACTTTTCCCCAGCCCGGGAAAGGAACCTACTCAGCCCTGCCAGTTTCCCTGTTAGGCGCTGCACCTCCTTAGTGTTCCTTGGCGACCCCAGCTCCAAGATAGCCTTGACCTTATCAGGATTCGGCTCGACCCCTGCAGGGGTGAGGAGGTGTCCCAGGAACTTTCCCCTACTAGCCCCGAAGACACACTTCAGAGGGTTCAACCGCATCTTGTACTTGCGCAGGGTGGCAAAGGTCTCCTCTAGGTCCTGGAGGTGGGAGTCCACATCCCGACTCTTGATCATGAGGTCATCCACGTACACCTATATATTTCTCCCCTTTTACTCTTTGAAGACCCTATCCATCATCTTCTGGTAGGTCGCCCCTGCGTTCTTCAGCCCGAAGGGCATCATCTTGTAACAGTAACATCCATCCCCCGTGATGAACGAGACATCCTTGATGTCCGGGGTGTGCATCCTGATTTGATGATAACCTGAAAAAGCATCTAGAAAACTTATTACAGAAAAACCAACGGCTGAGTCAACCAGCGCGTCGATCCGAGGCAAAGGATAACAGTCCTTAGGACAAGCTTTATTAAGTAAAGAAAAATCGGTACACATCCTCCACCGGCCGTCTCCCTTTTTGACCATGACCACATTGGAGACCCAACCGGGGTATTGGATCTCGGACACGAAGCCGGCCTTGAGGAGCTTTGCCACCACCTCTTTGATGGGCTCTGCCAGCTTGTCCAAAGTGGACCTCTTCTTCTGTTGGACGGGGCGTGTTCCCGGGTCCAGGTTGAGGCGGTGGCAGGCCACATTCGCGTCAACCCCCGGCATCTTCGCGGCGTTCCATGCGAAGATGTCCACATTCTTCTGGATGCACTTCAGCATCCTGCCTTGGTCTTCCGGGGTCATCCCTCCGCTGACGCGGATCTTCTCCACCCTGCCTCCACGGGTGAGCACCTCCAACTCCACCACTTCCTCTGCAGCCTCCAACCTGGACTGCTCTCCCCATCCTTCAGCATCCCTCTCTTCCGAGCCCGGGATCTCCACCTCCACCCCTTCTTCCACGGCCATCACTTCGGCCATCTCCTCCTGGTCTCTCCCTGCCGCCTCCTTCTCAGCGCATCTTTCCACCTCCAGCTCCTCCCTGCCAGCTTCCTGCTCAGCCTCCTATATTCTTCGCCCCATCTCCTCGGCTCCCTCCTGCCAAGAGATGGAGTTCACGGCGGTGACATAGCATTCCCGCGCCACCTTGGGGTCCCCCCTGACCCTGACCTGAATCCCCTCAGCGTTGAACTTTAAGCATTGGTGGAAAGATGAGGGGACGCAGCGGAAGGCACTGATAAGGGGCCTCCCGAAGATGGCGCTGTAGCTGCTGGGGGCATCCACGAGACGGTGAAATTTTCGATGGTTGCCTTGATGACCAGCGCATCACAGAATGGATCCTCGTGATCTGGCTCGTTGCTTCTGGAGAAGGTGATCCTCTCCTCTAGGGGTGGGGTTTGGGATGTGGAGGCGACGCTCCGACAGTACATGGTGTGGAGACTCGCCTTTCGGGAATCCTCGACCCCCCCCACCCCCGTGGATCACTCCGATCCCTCCTCGGGTTCCAACATCCACCCGGTCTTCGCAACGGTCCTCCTCCGCCCGAGGCAGGACCTCCTCAACCCTCACTTCTTGGCGCCCATGCTGCTGCTGCTCCCTGTTTCCCCTCATTTCAAGGAACTCCGGGCACGTGGCTGTGGCGTGCCCCTCCTCCTGATGGAAGTCGTAATAGGGCAACTCTACCCTAACTTCTCTCCTCCTCCTCCTTGCTACTCTCCTCCTCTCCCCCAAGGCGATGACCATAGCCTCTTCTTGATCGGGGAGTCGGGGCCTCTGGACCTGCCTCCAGCCTGGGGGGTGGAAATGATCTTGCCCCCCTTGATAGCGATCCCTTCCTTGGTATCCTCTTTGTGGCCCCTGTCCTTGCCACTCAGGTCTCCAGCCCAGCCGACGGTCGGGCTCTTGACGCCCCCACCTTGGCTGCTGCTGCCCCTGGAGCTGCCTCTGCTCCCTCTGTCGGGGCTCTCCTCTCCTCTTGTCCTCTTCCTCCTCTCGACTCCTTCTCCTCCTCCGTGGCCCACCTGGCCAACTTCCACGCAAATTCTGGGTTGGACGCCTCCCCATCAACTTATCTCACCGCCCTCTCCATCAGCTCCTTGTAGGAGAGGGGGGGGGAACTCTTTTCAGCTCCATCCTGAAGAACCCCTGTTGTAGGCCCAGGGTAAAGGCCATCATCAAGCTATTGCCCGGCATCTCCTGGACCTGAGTAACCTCCTCCTGGAACCGATCCACGTAGCTCCCCAGGGTCTCATTCACCACCTGCTTGATGTGGAACAGGGATTCTGACTCCTTCTTCCTCCTCTTCGAGGTAGTGAACCTCAGCATGAACCCTCGTCGCAGGTCCTCGAAGTAGTAGATGGAGCTGACCGGTAGCTGATGGAACCACTCGCTTGCCTTCTCCTTGAGGGTGATAGCGAAGAGCCGACACTTGAACCCGTCCGACATCTGCCGGATGGAGACCACATCCTCGAACTATTGAACATGCTGTACCGGGTCTCCCTTCCCGGTGTAGTAGGACATCTCGGGTTCCCTGAACCCTTCTGGAACTGGAGCTGAAGAGACAAACTCGCTGAAGGGGCTGCCTCCCCCTGCTGGGCGAGCTGGCGAATCTCCCGAGCCTAGCTCGCCGAACCGACCTCGACCTGACGAGCAAGGGAAGATCTTGCGCCCGGGGAGCTCGCACCCTAGGCCCTCCTCGGCGACCTCCTTCTCGGCTCGCCTGCCGGGGGCGTCTTCGCCCAAAGAGGGGGCAGCCGCGATCTGGGCTACCGGAGTCGAGCACTCGACCCGCGTGCAGAGTGCGAACTTGACGAGGCTCGGCACCTCACTCCTGAAATCCTCGAACATCCTCACTGTGGCGAGGGGCGGGGGGTGGGGGGTGGGGGGCGAGTCCGGCCTATCAGATCCCTGTCCTCCTGTCATCGAACTCGCTGAAGCTTTTCTGCACTGACCACGCTCCATGCTCACCGCACCAAAATGTTGAAACTGAAACCTCGGTCTCCTGTGGAGTTCACCCTCGGGGAAGGGGTGATCGCGCGCCTACTTCACTCCTGCAAGCAAAACAACAGGAAAAACAAGGGAAGAACAGACCCAAGGGGCTCGGCGGGGAGGACCCACCACACACCCGGAAGACCTGAGAATACTTCCCCTCCTTAGCCACAGGCCGAGCTAAGACTAGCTCAGAAAGCACTACTGGACCAGGAAGCTAGAGAATATGAGAGCATGCCCTCTGAGGTGCCCCCTTGGGTTCTATTTATTGAATTCTGTAAAGGGCCTGCTAATAGCCAACCTCCGCTGTTTTGAACAGCTATGTGTAGTCCAACTTGTCTGCCAACAGCGTAGCTCCGCTGTTCCAATAAGCTATTCACACCCATGGGGAGGGCATCCATGTAATTTCACCTCGGGGCTTCTAATGGGCCCCATCCATGGATAGGGAGGTCAGCTCGCCACTATTCCCTCTCCGCGAGAGGCGGGCGCGAACTGGCTCTAGCGGCTCGCCTACTCTTCTTGGGCGAGCGCGAGCCGGGCCACCGCGACCCGCCAATCCTCTGCCGATGCGGACAGGCGGCCAGGTCGCGAATAGGGAGCGAGCTGACGGCCATTGTGACCATTAGAACGGCTCGCAGATCGGGGGTCGCCGAACCCAGCCGCGTATACCGGTTCGACGAATGGCGCCCCCACTCCGGTCGACGATTCTCTGAGCAAGTGAGAGGGACGAAGGGGTCATCTCGCCTGGCTCGCTCGCTTGAACTGGGCGGGAGCGGACCAGCCTCTTGCCACATGCCTGCATGCTGCTTGGGTGCGGGCCGCGCCTGGTTCGCTCGCCTTTCTTGGCGGGGCCCGCTCGACGAACACGGGGTTGTACATCAGCCAAGAACTTATATTAAACAGATAAATTCTTTTTCAGAAGCTTATTTGGGTTTCCTTCAGAGTGACCCATTATATTCAGCATATTCTCATATTCATCATTATCTAATTCAATATCATCTTCTCCAATAGCCAAATCAAAAATTTCTGTTAAAACTACAGGAGTTAGGGTGACCTGGTTGCCTCTAATGGTGCCAATCATGGTATCTACATCTGGAGATGTTGAAGTAAAAACCCATTCTCGGATTTCATTTCCTGGTATTTTGATCCTTGTTGTCATGAACCTCTTCAGATGCTGGTCTTCACACAGCTTGAGAATGTCTATGAATATTTGATCAGTGTGGGAGAATGAATCAAAATCAATGTCAAAGCCAGTGTCGAACTTTATGCTTGAGAGAGAGAGCGCCGAAATCGCCATAGTTTTCCTGCAAAAGCAAAAGAGAGAGCAAGAGAACAAAAAGCGCGGGATAGAGCACGACGAAAACTTAGTTATAAGGTATTCAGAATATGAAGCGTCGGGCTCTGTGCTGCGAAAAATAAACAATCTTCGTTCTCAGTTCGACGAATAATTTCATGAAGGAATAATATCGTTGATATCAGGCAGAAGAGGGGAAAATTTTTCGTCGTTCTCAGGTTGATGAAAATGTTTCTGAAGCAAAATCGTCGATCTCCACTCGACGAAATCTGTTTCACTAAGAAGTGTTCGTCGATCTCCGTTCGACGAACTCTTCACGAAGAGTTCACAGATCGTCGATCTTTGTTCGACAAACTGTGCCAAATTGTAGACTATAGACAAAAATTAAGTTGAATCTGTCTCATTTATCATACCTAGCTGATTTCAGAAGAACGAATGTTTTTTCTCATCCAATGACTTAGTGAAGATGTTTGCTCTTTGTAAATCAGTAGAGATAAAGACGAGATTAATTTTCTTTTTGTCTACACAAACTCTAATGAAATGATGTCTAATTTTTATATGTTTGGTCCTACTATGATGCACTGGATTTTGTGCAATAGATATTGCACTGATACTATCACAAAATATAGTTGAATTACTTAAGTTGATACCATAATCCAGTAATTGATTTTGTATCCACAAAATCTGTGAACAGCAGCTGTCTGCAGCTATATATTCAGCTTCAGCAGTTGATGTGAACATAGAGGTTTGCTTCTTACAAAAACAGGACACATGCCTATCACCAAGAAACTGACAAGTTCCTGATGTGCTCTTCCTGTCCACTCTACATCCAGCATAGTCAGCATCAGAAAATCCAGTTAAATCAAATTCTAACTCTGATAGATATAGAAGTCCTAGATTTTGGAAACCCTTTATATATCTCAAAATTCTTTTTAATAAAATATAGTGAGATTCTTTAGGGTTCACTTGGAACCTAGCACAAATACATGTGAAAAACATTATGTCAGACCTACTTGTAGTGAGATATAATAGAGACCCAACAATAGCCCTATAAGTTTTCTGATCAACAGGCTTGCCATGTTCATCAGAATCAATCACAGCATTAGAAGACATATGTGTTTTCATTGCTAAGGCATCACACATCCCAATCCTTTTGATAAGCTCCTTAACATACTTGGATTGGGAGATGAAGATGCCATCAGATGATTACTTCACTTGGAGACCAAGGAAGTATGAAAGTTCACTCATGCTACTCATCTCAAACTTTGAATGCATTCGATCAGAAAATCTTTTTCATAGTTTGGGATCAGTAGAGCCAAAAATAATATCATCTACATATATTTGTACTAACAAAATTTTATTTTTATGATGTCTAATAAAAAGAGACTTATCTACTATGCCCCTAGAAAACTTATGCTCTATAAGAAAGCTAGCTAAGGTCTTATACCAAGCTCTTGGAGCTTGCTTTAAACCATAGAGAGCTTTATGCAATCTAAAGACATGGGAGGGATGAGTTGGAGAGATAAAACTTGGTTGGTTCTCCACATATACTTCTTCTTTTAATTCTCCATTTAGGAAAGCACTTTTTACATCCATCTGGTAGACTTTGAATCTTTTATAGGCTGCATAGGCTAAGAAAATCCTTATAGCCTCAAACCTTGCCACTGGAGTAAAGGTCTGATTATAGTCTATTCCTTCCTCCTGTGAATAGCCTTGAGCTACTAGCCTTGCTTTGTTCCTTATAATAGTTCCTTCAGCATCCAGTTTGTTTCTGAAGACCCATTTGGTTCCAATGATTGGATAGTCTTTGGGTCTTGGAACCAAATCTCAAACTCTGCACCTCTCAAACTGATTGAGCTCCTCTTGCATTGCAATAATCCAATGGGGATCTTGCTCTGCATCTTTGATGGAATGGGGCTTAAGTTGATAAATGAAACAAGAATGCATCACATCATTGTTGAGTTGATTTCTTATTTGTACACCAACTGAAATGTCTCCAATCACTTGAGATATGGGGTGATCTCTAAGTGTGACAAGATCAGTGGGAGGAGTTGGTTAAGCAACAGCTTGTGGATGCGATGGAACCTCTTGAGTGAGGTTTAGATCATCCAATCTCTCACACAAGTGAGGTACCTACAAAATGTTATCGGTAGAAACTTCTTTCTCCTTATAAAACATGTTAGCCTCATCAAATATAGCATGAACAGATTCCTCAATTTTTAAAGTAGATTTATTAAATACCCTATAAGCTTTGCTGACTTGGGAATATCCTAAAAAATTCCCTCTGCAGCTTTTGCTTCAAACTTTCTGATGTATTTCTTGTAATTATTGTGAATATAACATAAGCATCCAAATACTTTAAAATAGGTGATTTTTGGTTTCTTCCCTTTAAGTAACTCATGAGGAGTCTTATTCTTAAGCTTGTGTATCAGACTTCTGTTCAGTATATAGTTTGATGTGCTCACAGCCTCTGCCCAAAAAGATAGGGGCATGTAAGCATCTGCAAGTAATGTATCTGCAGATTCAATTAGGGTTCTATTTTTCCTTTCAGCAACCCCATTTTGTTGAGAAGTTCTAGGAGCTGAGAAGCAGTGCCTGATACCTTCCTTCTCACAGAACTTTTGCATAAGAAGAGACTCAAACTCAGTACCATGATCACTTCTGATCAATGCAACTAGAGTAGAGTACTCAATCTGTATGTTCTTGAGAAAATCTGTAAGAACCTTGAAGTTATCTGACTTAGATCTCAGAAAACTAACCCAAGTGAATCTTGAGAAGTCATCTACAATCACTAAAGTATAAAATTTCCCTCCTACACTTTGTACAACAATAGGGCCAAAAAGGTCCATATGTAGCAAGTACAATATCGTTGGTGAGTCACTTTTATTTATAGATTTAAAGCTATTTTTAGTTTTCTTGCCTAACTGACAAGCCCTGCAGAGGCCTTCCTTCTTGTAAGGGCCAGAAGGCAATCCTCTGACAAGGTTGTCCCTAGATAACTTAGCAATATTCTTAAGATTTACATGTCCTAATCTCTTATGCCAAAGGTCATTTTGATTGCTAACCTGATTAAATAAACAAAGTTCTGAACTAGCTGATTGAAAATTTACTACATATATATTGCCTTGTCTAAGTCCAGTTAAGACAGATTTTTTTTCTTTACAAGAAATAATACAGGAAGACGAGTTAAAAGATACCTGATAACCTTCATCACATAATTGTCTTATGAATATTAGGTTATGTTTTAAGCCACTCACATACGCAACTTTACTGAAGGTGACAGCTCCAACTTTAACATCTCCATAGCCTTTAGTTTGGCCACATTTGGAATCACCAAAGATCACCTTTGGACCTAGCTTGGACTTGTTGTTTGTTAGATTGTCCTTATAGCCAGTCATATGCTTTGAGCATCCACTATCCAGATACCATTATTGATTAAAGACTGGACAGTCCTTCGCCTGCATAGAAAAGGATTAGGTGTTCTTGACACAGGTTACCTTGGGTCCTTGTTTCTTTTGATAAGAGAAACTGGAAATAACAGAGAATTCTTGTTGATTTTTATATCCTAAGGGATGATATCTGCTATGTGGTATTTCTCGTTGAGTAAAAGGATTAATAAATTCTCTGAATTGATTGAAGTTTCTAACATGGTTGTAATTTTTATAAAACCTGACTGGGTTCGACGAATTGTTATAAGTTCGTCGATCTGCGGTCGACAAATAGGGGTAAGTTCGTCGAACTCTGCTCAGAGAATGAACATAGTCATTTTTTGTGCCCCAAGTTCGTCGATCGCTGCTCGAAGAACCATATACAGTTCGTCGATCGCAGTAAGATGAATTATTATACTTATAATTTGCGTTCATAGATCGTCGAACTGGGTTCAGCGAACTATACATATTTCGTAGATCTGAGCTCGACGAAATCTGTTGAATATAGTTTTTATTTAGATTCTCATTCTTTTTCTTTTTATTTGAAGATTTCTGAGAGATATTTGGTTGAGTAGTCTCTCCTATTTTTTCTTTGCCTTTTTCAGATATAAATTTAATTGGTGTTGAAAGAATATTGTTTTTCAATATATGGGGGGTAAGCTTGATGAAGCACCTAAGCACAGCTTGTCATTTAATCTGGCATTGACTGTGCTTGTGATGTCCATCAGCTTAAGGCTTCTCCCATTGAGAGATTCCTCAAGTTGCTTTGCCTCACTTAATTCAGTTTTAAGTGAAATGATTTGTTCATTGGCTATATCTAAATCATTTTTCAATTTGATATTTTTAGCAAATAGGTTATCAAATTCAACCTGTCTATCTCTAAGAATTTTTATTTCCTTTTCTGACTTAATTAAATCATTGCACAAAGATTTGAATTCAATTTTAAAATCTTCTAAATTGAAATCAAATGAAAATATTATCTGATATTCTTCAGATTCTGATTCTTCTTCTGATTCTTCTGCTTGTTCATCAACATCAGATTTGCTGCAGGAGGCATTGATAGCCATAAGGCAAACTTCCCTTGCCTTTGCATCCTCTTCATCTTCACTAGAGCTAGAAGATGAGGATTCTTCATCAGTGTCACTCCAGATCTCAGCAATAAAGCCTTTTTTTCTTTCTCTTGTGTTTGCTGGAGGAGTGCTTGCTTGATTGCCTTCTATTCTCCTTTTCTTTTCTTCTGTCTTTCTTATATGCCTATGGGAATTCAGGTAGAATGTGCCCAGGTTTTCTGCATCTAAAACAAACAATCTCCTTGGTAGGAGTCTTGTCATATCTTGGCTTGTCATCATTCTTGGATGACCTTCTTCTAAAGTCTTTTTTGGTCATTTTATAAAATCTTTTACCCAATAAGCTTAGTAGTTCTTCATTAGCTGGGAGAGCTTCTGATTCTTTTGTTGCTTTGAAAGCAATGTTGTGCTCCTTCCTTGAAGATGTGGAAGCCTTCTATTCAGCAGCCTCCCTTGTTTTGATCAAATGCTCATTAGACTTGAGCTTGCCAAGGAGAGATTCTGTAGAAATCTCATTTAGACTTCTGGCCTCCTTAATTGGTCATATCCTGGAATCCCAAGTGTTGGGAAAGCACATTAGAATTTTGTCATTAATATCAATTAATGAGATATCCTTGTACAGGGTTCTCAGTTCATTTATGATGACAATAAGTCTGTTATACATCTCAGCAACAGTCTCTGATTCCTCCTTGAAATTCTCATATTGTGATATGAGGAGGGATCTCCTGTCTTTTCTTTCATCTGATGAGCCAACAACTATTTGGTTCAGTGAGTCCCAAATAGCATTTGCATAGGTGCACTCAGCCACCTTCTAAAAGATGTCATATGACATTGTCTGTGCCAGAATATTCATTGCTTTAACATCAGCCATCTTGGCTTTCTTTTGTGCATCAGTCCACTCAAGTGGTGGAACTGCTGAAGAATTTGTTGAAGTAGCAGCTGTAGGTTGAGGGGGACCTGTCAAAATATAATTGAAAATGTCCTCATCAATAAAGTTCATATAGAGTTTGATTCTTGCCTTCCAGAGTGCAAATTTATTCAAGTTGCACACAAGAGGTCTAGTGCTAGAATATTGCTTATTCTGTGCCATGTTGTAACAAGAGGCTAGAGAGAAAAAGATCTATCAAGGATCTTGGTTCAGATGTAAGTCTGTGAACCAAAGTAACCTTAACCCTCTGATACCAATTGAAGGAAGGTAAAAGCTTTACCACCTGAGGGGATAGATCTATTTAACTCTAGAGGGGGAGGGGGTGAATAGAGTATTTTAAAAACTTAATTGGTTTTTATAGTGAAATTAAAATAGTGATAATTATATCTTAAGAGTGCAGGAAAGAAAAAGCTAGTTAACACAACACACGGTAATAAGAAAATAGAAAGCAATCCAGACGACACAAGAAATTTATAGTGGTTCTCCTAAACTTGGGTACATCCACTCTTCTACCACCCTGGTAGGAATCCACTATAGGTTTTTGATCAGGTGCCCTGTCACCAACAGGTTTTTGCTCAGGTGCCCTGTCACCACAAGATCTCTTTGAAGGGAGATCTCACAACCCTTTAGGCTTTTGATCAGGTGCTCAAAAATCAAGATAAGTCTTTTGATAAGGAGACTTAAGAACCAAATGGTTAACTTTTGAAGGGAGTTAAAATCTTGTGTACAGCGGGAATAAGAAAATTGATGTTGTCTTCTCTTTCTCAAAAGCAACTGAGAAGACCAGTGGATTTGATCTTGTTAAAGCTCCCCCTGAGATGAATATTGTTCAGGAATTATGCTGGAAGCTTTGCAGGGTGTAGGCCTTCAATCTTTTTGAAGATCTTCAGAAAACTTTTGGACTGATATTGAATAGTTGTCTCTTGAAAAGCTCTGAAGCTGATGATGAAGAACTCTGTGAGATTCTCTCTGAGACTTGTATCAGCTGTTGTGTCTCTGTGTAATCTCTATGTCTATTCTCTTCCTTATTCTCTGTTAATGTTCTTCTGAAAAATAGTCCTTATATCTTCCTGCAGAAATTCTATCTCTGAATTTGAATTTTTCTACATGATTAATTGCAGAAATCTTGAAACTTGGATAAACGGCTAGAAGGGCAATAAATTAATTCCTTAACTGTCCTAGTTATTAAGCCGAATATTAACTCTGTGAAATCCAGTAATTAATGCTGTCAATGAACGGCTATATTCATAAGAATATATGTAATTAATTACTCAGAGCAATATAGACAATAATATATTATATAAGCCTTGGTCAAACGATAAATTAACTGCAGAGAAGAGAACTAAAGAAGTGATAAAAATCGTCGAGCTTAGAACAAATTTCGTCGACCTGAACTCCAAGTTCGTCGAGCTGAGAAATCGTCTTCGTCGAGCTGAGATCAGAGAAAGTTGATCTGGAGAAATAAACTGTCAAAGCTGTGCTCCAAGTTCGTCGACCAGAGATAGAAGTTCGTCGAGTTGAGAACTTGAGAGGAGAGGGAAGATCATCGACCTGAGCTCTAAGTTCGTCGAGCTCAACTCAGAGTAGGGACTCTGAGTTCGTCGAGCTGCGATCGACGATCGTCGAGCTGAGTTTGAAGAACTTCGAACTGATTCTCTGAACTCTTAATAACTGTCATTCTTCTAAGTCTGGAGTTCTGATTTCTTCTGAGGGCTGGATCAAATATTGCCTAATCCTAGTCAGACTGACCTACACCTTAG
This sequence comes from Platanthera guangdongensis, assembly GCA_039583875.1. Taxonomy (NCBI): domain Eukaryota; kingdom Viridiplantae; phylum Streptophyta; class Magnoliopsida; order Asparagales; family Orchidaceae; genus Platanthera; species Platanthera guangdongensis. The sequence goes on along the minus strand of CM077155.1, from coordinate 125,409,653 downwards.
AGCTAGCAAAATGACCCTAGGCTATACATGAAGGGTCAACAACCTAATAGTGAATCTTGCCCAAATCCAAACTAGGGATCCAACATCCACCACCCTCCACCTATATTAATGGAGGATCTCACCGGAAGCCGTCGGAGACCCCAAATAAGGTGGAAACCTCCTCCTCTCCTTCCTCCCTATTCTCTAGAAGCTTCGCATGCGAGCTCCGGCGGCCGGAGTGCTGCCTCCGTCAACCCCTCTCCTCTGATCGAAATTAAAAAAAAATAGTTCTGGCGATGGCCGACGGTGACAGGCCGCCTGACCACTGTCGAAGGGAGCCGGCCGGCAGTGGGGAAGGCCCGTAAAGGCGGTCTTCGTACAGCTCTCGATTCTCTGTTGGAGAAGAAGAGAAAAAATATATAAAAGTTCATAATTTTATAAATTTTTTATATAATATTATAACATAAAGGATTTTGATTTTCTATAGGGTAAAATGGAGCTCTGATGGAAAAGTGTTGAACATCAAAAATGTCCGACTTAGTGTCAACTACATCTCTTAAAAATTTGTGATTTTTCAGACTCTATTTACTATTTTAAAAGTTAAAATAGTGTTTATTTGGCTAAAGTGAGATCCTAAAATGTTCCTAAAAATCTTATAAAATTCTCAGTGATCTTAAAATGCTCTATCATGATTTGGAGATTTTTGGTTATGCCTTGTTATTTTTCAAGTATTTAAAATGGTGAATTTCACATTTGGAAATTAATAGAGGCATATTTTCCTGATCAAAATCTTGTAAAATCTCATGGATGATTTATATTTACTAAAGGTATGCCACGATGAAATTTGAGATATTTTTGAGCATTCTTGCTATTTTTGAGATTTTAAATCATGCTTGAGATTTATTTAAAATTTGCTACTTGCAAAAACTTTCTATCAAAATGTTGTATATCTTTATAAGAGATTATTGAGGTTAAATACATGCATTAGACATGTGTGTGTGTGGAATTTTTAGGCATTCCTGGCATTTTAATATGTTGATTTAGCCAAGCCTATTTTAAAGATACTAGAGGATATGTAAGACCTCAAAATGATTTAAAATAACCAGATCTTATGTTAAATATTGTTTGAGGTTGTGTAAGACCTCGAAGTGAGGAAAATTATTTTAAGGAGCATGTATTTTATATTTAAACTCACTATCATTGTTTGGTGATTTGAAATACGACTTATTTTTAAAAATAAAAATAAGAGTTTGTTTCAAGGTTTTGAAAACCGGACCGGACTGGCCGGTTCAACCGGTCAGACCGCCAACGGGTAAACTATGTGGTCCGGTCAGGTATCTGAAACCGCTCCCGCCAAGAACCGGTAAGGAACCGGTAAACCAGGCGGCCAACCGGTAAAACCACAAACCAGAACTGGGTCCGCTAAACAGGGCGGGTCTTGGGCCAAGGGGTTAAAATATATATTTTTTTTACTGTTAAACTCTAAATAATTGAGGTTTTTTAATTTACATTGTGTTGCGCCTCTCAGCATCTTATAGAGATGTGGATGCCGCCAATATGTAATCATGTGATGTGGGACTAATATATGACTAGATTTATAAATAAAAAACCTAAAATAATATTGGGTTTCGAACGTGTATCTCCAATGAAATAAAACACCCTATCCGCTTGGCTAACATGATTTTATCTATTCAAGTGAAATATGTTATATATATAATATTAATATATATTTATTTGTATAAAATAATGATACATTATATTATATTTAATTTAGTTATTTTAATTTTTTATATTTATGAAATTATGTTTAATTTATTTTTTTATTTTTTTAATTATATTAAATCATCTATTCATCAAATATATTTTATGATTTACTCATAATTATCTATATCATTTAAATAGAATTTAAAAATATAAGCATGTCATGATAATGAATATATTTTTTTTATTTGTACCAAAATATAATGATAATACATAATAAATAAATATGCAAATATTTATTATAAATATGCAAATATAATGATAATAAATATGCAAATGTTTATTTTTGTCTAATATTGTTATATATATTTATATAACGGTTCGATCCTGGTTAAATCGATTGCACCGGTTCAATCTTGAATCTTTCCCTCTGTCAGTTCGATCTCTGCTCCGGTTTTCAAAACGTTGGTTTGTTCAAGTATTAATGAATTATTGAAGTTCAATCGAATCTCGAAATAACTCGAGGAACTTTTGAGATTTTTGTTTCGGCGAATTCAACCTCGAGTTCTGGTTTTTCTCAATTTCCGACTCTTTGTTGCATGAAAGAGGTTTAAATCAGAAGAAAATGATATTGGATTTAACATAAAAAATTGATTCACCTTGAATGCGAGCAATTGAGGTTAAAAGATGGTGTTAAATCTCTTGCGGATATTTAGCCCTCGTTAATCTTTCTAACGAGTAGCAAGTTATTAATATACGTCCGATTAAGTCGTGTTTAAGAGGCGCAACTGAACTTAATTTCAGACATTAATATTGGGTGAAACCCAAAAGAAGCTTCCTAATAATAGAAATGGAACTGAACTTGCCTCCTGAGAACGGAGATGGAACTGAACTTGGCTCCTGAGAAAGAAGTTGGAACTGAACTTGCCTCCTAAGAACGGAGATGGAATTGAACTTGCCTCCTGAGAATAGAGATGGAACCGAAGCCTCCTGAATGCAGTGATTGGACTACTAATCATTTTCTTTATGATTTATTTCAGTCCTGCACTGGTCCAGTTTTTTTATTTATTTCAGTTCAGTACTTTCTTGTCAATACTCCAGTCTTGTATTGGTCTTGCTTATTTACTTTCAGTACAGTTCATTTCTTTTGAGTACTACTCTAGTCCTGTACTGGTCAAGTTCCTTTCAGCACTTTAATTACAGTTCTTTTTATTCAGTACTACTCTAGTCTCGTACTAGTTCAGTTTATTTCTGCACTTTACTTCAATGCCTTTATAGTTCATCATTTCATTACTGCAATTCATACTTTACTTCAGTACCTATTTCTATAGTCTATTTTAGCAACATATTTACTTATCGCTCTTATTTATGCAATTTATTGTTTCTGCATTTCTAGCTCGAGTCCTGCTCTGACGAGCGATTGTCTTTTTGGTAGAGCGTTAGTTGGGGATAACCGAGAGTTGAGTTATTCCTCCATGGTTAGCCCTAAATAATGTTCTCCCAAGCTCGTTGCTCTCCTTATATAAAGTTGAGCAGCACGTTGATTTGAGAAGGCCGCTTGCCCGAATTATTTCATGTCGAGTAGGGAAAGCCGTCGTAGACCCAAATTATGTGAAAGATATTGTACCTAAACACCTAGAGGGGGGGGGTGAATAGGTGACTTGAATCTTTTTAACTTTTTATGGCAGAATTCAGAATCTAACACAGAATTCTATCTACTTTATCACAGTAATCACACAACAATCACAGCATTCCATAGCACACAGTACACACAAAGTTTTATAGTGGTTCCCCAAGGTTTGGGTACATCCACTTTCCCCCTTTCCCTAACTAGCACTGTACTAGATTCGGCCAAACTCCTCCACTATCTCAGAACCGAAAACAGGTTCCTACACCTCAGGCCCAAGGCCCTACAACTCAGCTTCTTCACAAAGCCTACACTCAGCCACCAAGGCCTACACTCAGCCACCAAGGCCTACACTCAGCCACCAAGGCCTACACTCAGAGATTTCAATCTCTTACACTCAGGCACTCAAGCCCTACACTCAGCCTTTATAATTACAGGCTTACAACACTCAGATCCCTATGGATCCTACAAGATAAAATGAATACAACATATATACTCAATCAACTCAGAAACAAGAGAGAAGAGTTGTGAGTTTCTTGATGAGTTCTTGGAAGAACTCAGCTGAAATCAATCTGACTTGGCTTTCTTCAAAGCTTCTTGAATGTAGAACTCAATAAGATTGACCTCTTCTGCAGTTGATCCTTGATCTCTGCTACTTAAGATTCAGAATAAATCTGAACCCTTCTTCTCAGTCTGGTTCCAATGACTGATTTCTTGGATGAAGCTCTCTCTCTCCAACTTCTTAGATCTGCACTTGATTCTTCAAGGAATAGCTAGATCTTCTTTGTTAATTACTTGATCAATAATCTGAACAACATCTTCTGTAGACAGTGTAAGCCTATTTATAGGCCTTCTTCATGGTAACCGGCTGGTCCGGTTCATAACTGAATTCTGACAACTCTGATAGGTGCAGTAGACCGGTTGGAATGGCAGCTGTTAAGTCATCCAGTCAGTTCTTGAAAACTCTGTAACTGTCTGAAAGTGTCGAGACTTTCTGTCTTTAAGTGTCGACACTTATAGACCAAGTGTCGACACAAGTTGTCTAAGTGTCGACACTAGCCTACAAGGTGTCGACACAACTCCTTGTGTTGTAGATTTTATATCTTGACACTGCTTCTTCTTCATGTGTCGACACTGATAATGTGTGTCGACACAAGTCCTTGTACTTCAGTATTTTGCTGAATTCTTCTAAGTGTCGACACAACACATTTGTGTCGACACATCTTCATGTGTTGAATCTGTTAAGTGTCGACACTGCTTCTTGGTGTCGACACATGTCTTCAGTGTTGATACTTGTTGAGTGTCGACACAGCTCCTTGTGTCGACACATTCTTCTTCTGTCGAGACTCTGGCTGAGTGTCGACACATTCCCTTAGTGTCGACACTTGTACTTAGAATATTTTTTGTTGAACTTTGCTGATCTTTACTAAGTGTCGACACAGCTCCTTGTGTCGACACTTTCTACAAGTGTTGAGTCTTCAGCTGAGTGTCGACACATTCTTTCTTGTGTCGACACTTTCTTCAAGTGTTGACTCTTCTGTTGTGTGTCGACACATTGTTCTGAGTGTCGACTCTTATACTTAGTCTCTGCTGACTTTTGCTGAGTGTCGACACAGCCTCCAAGTGTCGACACTTGTTGATGTAGACACAATTCTTCTAGGTGTCGACACTGGTGTTAAGTGTCGACACTTCTTTACTGCACTTTTCTTCACTGAGTGTCGACACAGCTCCTTGTGTCGACACTTTCTGTCTGGTGTCGACTCTTCATTCTTGGTGTCGACATAATGACTCCAAGTGTCGACACTGCTTGCCTGGGTGTCGACACAAGTCTTCTTAAGTGTCGACACTTTCCCTCTGGGTGTCGACACATGTACTTAGAAACTTTTTCTTCTTTCCTGTAAATACTTAGCCTGTACAAGTAAACTCAAAACACATCAAATACATTTTGATGTATATCATTGAGTTGGGTGAGGCTTCTTCAAATCAGGTACATTTGAACCAATGTACCCAACAATCTCCCCCTATTTGGAGAAGTCATAACCCTTAGTCAATGATATACACCATTCATAATAAAATTACAGAATGATGTGAAACAGGATTATGTAAACAGGAAAGAAACATCACATGTATTAAACAAACATGTATACACAGATATCATCACAGAATAATTATGAAATAGCAAATTTATCACACAGACATTGTTCTAATGGCTTGTCATATTCATAATTCTAAAGTTTACAGAATGTTTTACATCAAGAAATTACATAGTAAACTTAAGAAAATTTCAATTCTATTTCTGTTCAGCCTCCTTAATCACTATCCCTTTTCCAGCTTGTACTTTGGCTTGTATAGGATCTTCAGCAACTTCAGCATCCGCAGGCTTCTTGCCTTTCAACTCCTTCTTCTTAAGTTCCTCAGCCTTAATCTTTTGCCTTTCAAAATAATGATAAGGCTTGGGAAAGTACTTGCTTGGCTCCTGAGCAGTAGGAGGTAGCTTTCCCATCTTGGCCTTTCTTCTATATTGGACTATAGCCTCCTGCCTTGTCTCATGCTTTCTCCATTCAGCCTCAGAAAACCACTTGTTCCTGTCTTGCACATTATCTTTTGCAGCTTTCCAGGCAGTCAAAATAATATTTCTTGAGGTGGGGCTCCACTGCTCAAAGTCTGGTCTCTGTTCAGCTTGCTCCCTAAACCTCTTTTTAGACAATCTGGTCTCTTCTTCTTTCTGCATAGCTTCTTGCATAGCTTCAGAGACTGGCTGAACAACGTTTTCTATAATGACATTGTCCTTGCCCCCAGGTGGGCTATACATGGACTGTATATCAGCATGTATCATGTCAAAATCTGGTGGAGGATAGATAACTTGAGCTACTTCAGGTTGCTCACATCCAAGATATGCAGGATGTATGCCAGATTCTGCAACATTATCATCATCACAAAGAGGAGGATAACCAAGAGTTGCTCTGATAGAATTTGATATCCACTTGGCATGATCAGAGCTGGCTTTGACTAAAACTCTCTTCCCCTTTATGACTTCTCTTTCTATATGATCTCTGACATCATCTTTCTGAAATCTCACTTGATTATCCAAATAATTAACTCCATCTTTAAAGAAAGGTTTTAACCTTTGAAGTTTGTTAGTTATCAGCTTTTGAGAATCTTGGATGGCAGTCTTAACAGCAGTTATTTTTTCTTGGAATACTTTGTCAAAATCTGCTTTTGCTGTAGCTGGAGTCTGCCCTGCAGCTAGATTCTGCAGCTCTGTGACTATGGCATTGTGAGATGCAGTCAAATTATCATTCATCCTAATTTGATTTTCAAGTACATATCCTTGCTTGACTGCAAAGTCATCAACTTGTGCTTTTATCTTCTCCTGATGTGTAGCCAATTACACCACTGCATTCCCTCCCTTGTGGAAGCAGTCTGTCATCTCCTTCTTATTAAGATTCATCGCAAATATTATTGACTTTATATCTTGGGCCAAATCAAATTGCAATGATTTCTGCCCTTCATCCACATACTTTTCAATGGCCTGCATGTGCTCATCAAGCTTGATTTGCATTGGAACCATTAGAGCACTATAATCAACAGTTGGAGATGGCAGTGATATAGGCTGTGGAGCAACAGTTTGCAAAGCCTTTTTGTAACTCTGGCTCCTTCTTCTGAATACTTGAAATTTCTTTTTCTTTGCCCTTTCAGCTTCTTCATCTTCAGAAGCTGAGGAACTAGCAAGTTCTACCCTCTCCTTAGGGCTTGGGGGTAACTCCTTCTGCACATCTGGTGCCTTCTCAGTCTCTTGTCTTGCAGGTTCTTCATGAATTTGCACTTGCTCCCCCTCAACTGGAGCATTCTCTCCTTCAGCAGCAGTTTCTTTGTCAAAATCAGTTTGATCCAAGTTAAGAAATAGATCTTCCATAGTGTATTCTTGTGGAGAATGAGCTGGAGTAACTCTGGGCTCATCTACCACTGGATCAGATACAACTTCAACTTCAACAGATGTGTCTTTCATGACAACATCTGGGACTTGACTATGAATCTGTGGTTGCTGATAAACATCAGACAAATCAGTATCCTCTAAAGGAAAATCTAAAGCATTAAGCTCAGTGATTACCTCTAGAATGATGTTGGTTGCTTGCTCACTCTCAAGAGGAGTTGGCTCTTCCACAACTAGTGGCTCCCCCTGGATGTGATCCTTGTGTAAGGGGCTAGCTGGTGGTAGCTCCCCCTGGATTTTAGCAACATCTTGAGGAGATGGAGACTTTACAGTAGTTCCTTCTTCATTCTCATCAGGTGTGAAGACCACTTGCTCTGCACTACCAGAGCTGCTAGTGGAAACCTGAGCCACTGGAGCAGTTTTCCTCTTCTTCTTTTGAGGTGATACTTTCTCAGGAATTATCTTCTCAGGGGTTGACATCTCCTTAGACAACACCTTGTCCCATCTAGAGAATATCCTCATATCCATTTTCCTCATATGATTTATTTTTGTTCTAGCAGTTTGACTCATTACCTCTGGAATACTTCCAACAAGGTATAGACTTAAGATCCTGCCCATGTTGGGCTTCTTCAGGCTTTCCTTGATCTTTTCAAAGGTCACTATAGACCAGTCAGTTTTCAGATTGAAGATTATCCTGGTCATAATGCTGAACATATGGGCAGATACCCTATCATGCCCTCCAGGTTTGCTTAATATCACTTTGCCAACAATTTCTGACATGAATTTCCCTTGGCTGTTCATGCCTTTTCTATTGAAAACAGATCCAATTTTCATTTTAGAATCTAGTCCACACCAAGTTAGTGCTTCTCTGGTCTTTGAAGCAGTAACCTCATCTTCTTCTTTATTTCTTGGCAACTGAAGTACCTTTCTCAGACTTTTTGGTGAAACCTTAACCTTTGCACCATGAACTCTGGATTTGATCTTGTATCCAGATTCGTCCACTTCAGCTCCATTGAGGGATTCCAGTACCTCTTTCTTCCAGATTTTAGTAGGTTCAGAAACAAGGAATTCTAACCCCGAGTCTGCAACTAGGGTTATCACAGTCTTGATTTCTTGGTCGGCATCACCAAATGCGTCACGCACCAGTTCATACCCTTCGTTGACGTTCTCCTCAAGCTTTGGCGCCATTAGGGTTTGAAGAATTTGAACTGAGAGAAGAGAGGTGTCGACACACAAGTTTTGGTCTCGAAACTTTTGAAAGCGTGTCGACAAACTAAGGCAAAATCCTATTTATACCTTTCTAGGTTTGAAGATGAAAAGGCGGGCAGCTAACTTAAATTGTGTCGACACTGTCGATAAGTGTCGACACGGACTTATAATGTCTCGACACTTATGTGTCGACACAAGTTTAGTCAACAGATTATATGTGTCGACATTTGTTTATGTGTCGACACCACATAACTCGACATGTAGTCGAGACTTTACTTAGATAATTCTGAGTAAAACCTAAGTGTCGACACCACCTTGGATGTGTCGACACCTACTTGTCATGTGTCGACACCAATTTTCTGAAGTGTCGACACCAACTTCCTAGATGTGTCGACACCTTTTTCCTGAAGTGTCGACACCACTATTCTGTGTCGACACAGATATCTCTGTGTGTCGACACCTTTTGACTTAGCCATTTTTATAAACTTATTCTAAGTTTATCATTCCTAGTTCAATTTTAAACCTATTGAACTTAGTTTCTTCTAAGGGCTTAGTATACATATCAGCTAATTGATTATCAGTTTTAACATATTCTAGCAAAATATCTTCTTTCTCTACATGTTCCCTAAGAAAATGATATTTTATCTCAATATGTTTAGTTCTACTATGGGAAACAGAATTATGTGCAATTGATATAACACTAGTAGAATCACAAAAGAGTGTAGTTCTACTTACTTGAAATCCATAATCCTCAAGCTGATGTTGTATCCACAGAAGTTGAGCACAACAACTTCCTGCAGCCACATATTCTGATTCTGCAGTGGAGATAGCCACACTTGTTTGCTTTTTGCTACTCCAAGAAATCAGTCTTCCACCTAGGAATTGACAGGTTCCAGTTGTGCTTTTTCTGTCTTCTTTGCATCCTGCAAAGTCTGCATCTGAATAACCTGTTAGTTCAAAATCCCCATTCCTAGGGTACCAGAGGCCTAGATAAGGAGTGCCCTTTAGATATCTCAATATCCTTTTGACTGCTGTCAAATGAGACTCTTTAGGGCAGGCTTGATACCTAGCACAGACACATGTAGCATACATGATATCTGGTCTACTTGCAGTCAAATATAATAGGGAGCCAACTATCCCTTTATACAAAGACTCATCTACAGGTTTCCCTACTTCATCCTTGCTAAGAGACATACTTGACCCCATAGGAGTCTTCATGGTACTGGATGAATCCATACCATACTTCCTTATGAGTTCTAGGGTGAACTTAGACTGGCATATGGATAAACCATTCTCAGTCTGTCTTACTTGGAGACCCAAGAAGAACTTAAGTTCTCCCATACTACTCATCTCAAATTGACCTTGCATTAGTTTTGCAAACTTTTTGCATAGGCTACTTTCAGTAGACCCAAATATAATGTCATCTACATATATTTGGACTAGTATTACTTTGCCTCTAGATTCCCTAAGGAATAGAGTCTTGTCTATTTTCCCCCTTGTGAACTTATTCTCAATGAGGAAACTAGACAGGGTTTCATACCAAGCCCTAGGGGCTTGCTTTAACCCATATAATGCTTTCCTAAGTCTATAGACATGATTAGGTAGAGTTGAATCAACAAAACCTGAGGGTTGTTCCACATACACTTCCTCTTTAAGATTACCATTCAGAAATGCTAACTTGACATCTATTTGGTAAACTTTAAATCCTTGAAAGGTTACATAGGCCAGGAACATCCTTATGGCTTCCAGTCTGGCTACTGGAGCAAAGGTTTGATCAAAATCAATACATTCTTCCTGCCTATATCCTTTAGCAACCAATCTTGCTTTGTTCTTAATGATGAATCCATGCTCATCCATCTTGTTCCTATAGATCCACTTGGTCCCAATTATGTTGTGGTCTTTAGGTTTAGGAACAAGCTCCCAGACCTTGCACCTCTTAAACTGATTGAGTTCTTCTTGCATTGCCTCAATCCAATGAGGATCTAGGATGACTTCTTCAAACTTCTTTGGTTCAACTTGGGATAGAAAACTGGAGTAGATTGCTGCATTCAGATTTCTGCTCCTTGTTTGTACCCCTTATCTTGGATCACCAATGATTTGTTCTGCTGGATGATCTCTAAGATGCCTATTGGCTGGAGGCATCCTTACTTCAGGTTGAACTTCTTCAACTTCATCATCTTGCTGAACTCCTTGTTCTTCATCTGCATTAGGTACATGTAGTACTCCCCCTGCATAGAAGTCACTATTTTCTACTTGCTGCCTTGCAGTAGGTTCTTCTTCTATAGTGAGCTTGTCCATCTTCTTAGTTATACCTGAGGAGTTGCATACACTACCAGACAACTCATTGTTAATAAGTCTAGTTTCATCAAATACTACATGTACAGTCTCTTCTACAACTTGTGTAGTCAAGTTGTAGACTCTATAAGCCTTACTATTGTTGCTGTACCCAACAAAAATTCCCTCTTGGGACTTGGCAGCAAACTTAGTCAAGTAAGACTTTCCATTGTTAAGTATAAAACACTTACAACCAAAGATCATGAAGTAGGATAGGTTTGGTTTCCTGCCTTTCACAACCTCATAGGGGGTCTTGTTGAGGCTTTTAGTTATGGTAGCCCTATTAATAACATGGCATGCAGTATTCACTGCCTCAGCCCAGAAGTATTCTGGTAGTGATGTATCACTTAATAGGGTCCTACCAGCCTCAATCAAGGTTCTATTCTTCCTCTCAGCAATACCATTTTGCTGAGGTGTTCTTGGTGAAGAAAACTCTTGAAATATCCAAAATTCTTCACATAGTTTTGTCATACTATCAGACTGAAATTCAGTACCATGGTCACTTCTTATTTTGACCACTGTACTAGCTAGTTCATTCTGAATCTGTTTGACAAAGCTATAGAAGACACTAGGTGTTTCAGATTTCTGTCTTAGGAAGAACACCCAGGAAAACCTTGAGTAGTCATCTACAACTACAAAGGTATAGACCTTCCTACATAGGCTGTGAACTGCCATTGGACCAAAGAGATCCATATGCAAGAGGTATAAACAACTCACAGCATCTTTATTTTCAATGATTCTAAAGGTGGATCTAGTCTGCTTGCCCTTTTGACAAGCTGAGCAAATACCATCTTTAATACACTTAACTTGAGGACTATTCCTCACTAACTCTTTACTAAAAAGTTTGCCAATTGTCTTGTAGTTTAGATGGGCTAGCCTCTTGTGCCATTTGACACAATGAGAGACTGTCTCATCAGCTACAAGACACACTGGAGAACCATTATTCTCAGCCATAATGTCTAAGCAATAGACATTCCTTTTTCTATAACCAGTCAAAATGATCTCTTGATCATTTGACCTCCTGATATGACAACCATCTTTCACAAAAGAGATGTCATATCCTACATCACTCAATTGACTTATACTAATAAGGTTATGTTTCAAACCTTTAACATAGGCCACTTGAGTGATTGTAATAAAGGAGTTAGATATGTTACCAAAACCCTTGATGATCCCTTTTTCAGATCCACCAAAGGTAACTTTTGGAACATCCTTGATAGGTGTGTAGTCCTTTAGTAAACCCCTTGTTCCAGTCATATGTCTGGAACATCCACTGTCCAAGTACCATATTGGGGCATGGCCACTTGGACTTACCTGCAAAACAGATTAGTGAACTTTAGAACCCAAAGAATTCTTGGGTCCTTGGTACTGGTTAGTTTGCATCCTAACAAAGCTACCTGCAGGTTTTCCAACATGCAGTTTGCTACTCACTTTGACACTAGCATTGTGCCAACAGTCCATTGCAAAGTGGCCTACCTTGCCACAGCACCAACACTCAAACTTATTGAACCTTTGCTTAGGTACTGTCTTTGCTGTTTTATCTACAGCTGACTTGTTGAGAGTTGGGGCTTTGCCCTTGGACTTGGACTTGGACTGAACAGTCCTTGCAGGTCTAGTAAATCCCAGTGCAGCTTTACCTTTGTGATGAACAAATTCATCAATTAATGGTAGAACTGACTTAGGTTTAGAAAACCTAGCAACTAAGTCTTTCTCCTTCTGAAGATTAATCTCCAGACTCTTGATTTGATCATTCTTAAATGATATAGTCCCCATCTGAATCACTATTATGTGCTTCAGTCTGGCTATCTCATTAAGCTTTTGATCAAATGACTTCTCAAAATCACTTGCAGCAACTTTGAGATTAGCAATTTCCTTTGCCTGACTTTTGGCTAGGGACTTGCTCTTCTAATAAGCTTGCAACAGAACTTTATATTCATCTATCAACTGATGAATATCCTCTTCAGACTCAGATGCACTCTCATCACTTGATGATGATGAATCTAATTCTGTACTGCCACAAGAAATTGAACTAAAAGAACAATGTTGTACCTTACTAGGTCCTGGCTGCTCCAAGATGTTGTCACTAGCTGTCAATGCCATTAGTCCTTGGCACTGACTGTCCTCTTGTTCATATATAGAATTCCTAATCTGGATGAACTCTTCTTCTTCTTCCTCAGCAAACAGTCCTATATATGCCTCAGCATCTGACTCAGTTTCTGATGAAGAAATATCTGACAGGCTCTTGTCCTTTTTGGCAACAAAAGACTTCTCCTTCTTGCCTTTGTATTGAGTCTTTTTCTTGTCACTAGACTCCTTCCTTTTTTCTGGACAATCTGCAACAACATGACCTTGTCTATTACAGCAATAACAAACTATTTTTGAAAGAGTTGCCTTGCTAGACTTGGTCTTTTTCCTGTCTTTCTTTGAAGACTTTTTATTCTGATAATAGTCTTCTTTTCCCTGTGAAGTAGATGGCCTTGTCCTCCACTGTTTCTTCTTTAAGAACTTCTGGAAATGTCTTGTGAAGGCAGCAAAGTCCTCATCACTTTCACTGCTTTCAGATTTTCTGCTGACTGACTCATCTGACTCAGATTCAGCTACTTTTGGTGGTGGAGAAGGTGACTTACTTCTATACTTTCTGGGGGCTTCTGTCTTGAAGGCCACTGTCCTTTCTTTGTGTTCACTTCTTGTTGATTTCTCCTCTTCTTTCCTCACCATTAACTGCATTTCATAGGACAGCAGTTTGTCAAACAGTGTTGGTGGAGGAATTTCTCCCAACTTTGTCATTTCCCTAATGGCACAGATCTTGGTGTCTCAATATTTTGTTTGGGACCTTAGAAACTTATCATTGAGTTCATAATTACTGAACTCTCTGCCATAGGACATGAGTTCATTCACAATCCTGTAGAACTTCTTATAGCACTCAGTTATGCTATCAGCCTTACCTTGTCTAAAACTTTCATATTCTTGGTTTAGCAAGGATTTTCTGTCTTGCCTCACTTCTTCAGAACCCTCCATATACACAATAAGAGTATCTCACATCTCTTTAGCTGTCTTACAGTGTATCAAATTCTGAAAAGTTGCATCATCTATGACACTCACTATGATGTTCTGAGCCCTCTTATCCATAGTGGCTAGAACAATTTCATCCTTTGTCATTTCAGAGAAATCCTTAGGTGTTCTCTGATTTGCATCTAAGACTGACAACTTCATGGGCACATATGGCCCTTCTTTTATTGTGATATAAATCCTAGGGTCCGAGGCTTCCATAAACAGTCTCACCCTTTCCTTCCAGATACCAAAGATCTCTTTCCTACATATGGGTATTTTCATGGATCCCAATTCCTTGTGATTCTCAGTGGAACCCATGGTTCTTGATTTTCTTGATTCTGTAATTGACTTAGACTGAATCTGCCAACAAGATCTACTCAGACAGTTATGTCCCTTTTTGAGGAACCTGCCTCTGATACCACTTGAAAGATATTGTACCTAAACACCTAAAGGGGGGGGGGGGGTGAATAGGTGACTTGAATCTTTTTAACTTTTTATGGCAGAATTCAGAATCTAACACAGAATTCTATCTACTTTATCACAGTAATCACACAGAAATCACAGCATTCCACAGCACACAGTACACACAAAGTTTTATAGTGGTTCCCCAAGGTTTGGGTACATCCACTTTCCCCCTTCGCCTATCTAGCAGTGTACTAGATTCGGCCAAACTCCTCCACTATCTCAGAACCCAAAACAGGTTCCTACACCTCAGGCACAAGGCCCTACAACTCAACTTCTTCACAAAGCCTACACTCAGCCACCAAGGCCTACACTCAGCCACCAAGGCCTACACTCAGCCACCAAGGCCTACACTCAGCCACCAAGGCCTACACTCAGAGATTTCAATCTCTTACACTCAGGCACTCAAGCCCTACACTCAGCCTTTATAATTACAGGCTTACAACACTCAGATCCCTATGGATCCTACAAGATAAAATGAATACAACATATATACTCAATCAACTCAGAAATAAGAGAGAAGAGTTGTGAGTTTCTTGATGAATTCTTGGAAGAACTCAGCTGAAATCAATCTGACTTGGCTTTCTTCAAAGATTCTTGAATGTAGAACTCAATAAGATTGACCTCTTCTGCAGTTGATCCTTGATCTCTGCTATTTAAGATTCAGAATAAATCTGAACCCTTCTTCTCAGTCTGGTTCCAATGACTGATTTCTTGGATGGAGCTCTCTCTCTCCAACTTCTTAGATCTGCACTTGATTCTTCAAGGAATAGCTAGATCTTCTTTGTTAATTACTTGATCAATAATCTGAACAACATCTTCTGTAGACAGTGTAAGCCTATTTATAGGCCTTCTTCATGGTAACCGGCTGGTCCGGTTCATAACTGAATTCTGACAACTCTGACAGGTGCAGTAGACCGGCTGGAATGGCAGCTGTCAAGTCATGCAGTCAGTTCTTGAAAACTCTGTAACTGTCTGAAAGTGTCGAGACTTTCTGTCTTTAAGTGTCGACACTTATAGACCAAGTGTCGACACAAGTTGTCTAAGTGTCGACACTAGCCTACAAGGTGTCGACACAACTCCTTGTGTTGTAGATTTTATATCTCGACACTGCTTCTTCTTCATGTGTCGACATTGATAATGTGTGTCGACACAAGTCCTTGTACTTCAGTATTTTGCTGAATTCTTCTAAGTGTCGACACAACACCTTTGTGTCGACACATCTTCATGTGTTGAATCTGTTAAGTGTCGACACTGCTTCTTGGTGTCGACACATGTCTTCAGTGTTGATACTTGTTGAGTGTCGACACAGCTCCTTGTGTCGACACATTCTTCTTCTGTCGAGACTCTGGCTGAGTGTCGACACATTCCCTTAGTGTCGACACTTGTACTTAGAATATTTTTTGTTGAACTTTGCTGATCTTTACTAAGTGTCGACACAGCTCCTTGTGTCGACACTTTCTACAGGTGTTGAGTCTTCAGCTGAGTGTCGACACATTCTTTCTTGTGTCGACACTTTCTTCAAGTGTTGACTCTTCTGTTGTGTGTCGACATATTGTTCTGAGTGTCGACTCTTATACTTAGTCTCTGCTGACTTTTGTTGAGTGTCGACACAGCCTCCAAGTGTCGACACTTGTTGATGTAGACACAGTTCTTCTAGGTGTCGACACTGCTGTTAAGTGTCGACACTGCTTTACTGCACTTTTCTTCACTGAGTGTCGACACAGCTCCTTGTGTCGACACTTTCTGTCTGGTGTCGACTCTTCATTCTTAGTGTCAACACAATGACTCCAAGTGTCGACACTGCTTGCCTGGGTGTCGACACAAGTCTTCTTAAGTGTCGACACTTTCCCTCTGGGTGTCGACACATGTACTTAGAAACTTTTTCTTCTTTCCTGTAAATACTTAGCATGCACAAGTAAACTCAAAACACATCAAATACATTTTGATGTATATCATTGAGTTGGGTGAGGCTTCTTCAAATCAGGTACATTTGAACCAATGTACCCAACATTATGTATGTTACTTATCTATTGAAATGCTTGAAAATTATTTGTGGTAAAATGTGGTAGGTCGGTCATGCCCGTAGACCCAAATTATGCAAGTTACTTATCTATTGAAATGCTTGTGAATTGTTTACGGTAAAAAGTGGCGGGTCGGTCATGCCCGTAGACCGTACGTAGCAGTGGGGGAAGGTTGACGACTCAAGGCGACAGGGACATGCGTACTATGGGTGACCGACCATTATATTTTTCCCCGTTGGGTTTCCTCCGCTGGTCGGCCAAAATGTTGAATCGCCGGATGTCGCTCATATCCAAGAGTACACGAGGTTATAAGTTGGGCCTGGGTAGTGCGGTACGTCCATACTCAGAAGTGACAGGACAGGCCACTGTCACCGACAGCCATATCTGTGAGGCCCGCGAGGTTCGCTACCCTACTTGAAGAGAAGCGGTCCAATCTATGTTGACATAGTGGGTGTACACAAGTTTGAATGTCTGTGGTGTGTGTGCTGCTTTGAATGTCTGCGGTGTATGCTCGGCTTTGAGTGCCTGTGATGTGTTGGTGTGTTTGAATATCTGCGGTGTGAATACGGGTTGTGAATACGGGTTGTGAATACTTGTTGTGTTGATAGCTAGTGGAGCTTTTGTTATAACTGATATATAATGTTATTGTTATTCCAGTTATACTATGATGCACCTCCTTTTAATGGTTACACCTAGCTTATATATGAAATGTTGTACTAAATTTCTTTTGCTTCGGCTATTGTTGTTAGTGTCGAGGCTCACTCTCATCCCCAAGTTTAGGGATCTTGGGGAGGAGGTGTGAATCCACTTATTCTTGTGACTAACGATTATTTAAATAACCATTCATAGGAGATGAAGTAGCACAAGGTCCGGATAACACATGATAGTGTACCTGCCTTAGAGCCGAAATGAGTAGAAACACCAGTCTCATCTCCAGTCCTTAGGGATGTTAGCCCTTAGTTTGGTAAAAGTAAAGAGAGTGTTGTAGTTTTCTTTAGCCCGATGAGCCACATGTATAAAATTAGGGCTACGACCTTTATTATATATAAAATGATTTTTAATTTACTTCTGTTGTGATCTGTTGTGATGTGATAAGTTTTCATAGCCTGACAGGGCAATCATTCTACGCTTAGGGAGTGGGTTGCTACAACATGGAAAGTGTAGGGTTGCCATCTTGGGCAGTAAGGCCTGTCTCCGACCCGACCCAGTCTAAGGTTGGGCAGGGGGAGGGTCTTACCAATGTATCAGAGCAGTCACGATCCGTCCATGTGGGAAGTCTTAGAATCCTTCTATCCCTCTCTTTGTTCCTTGGTTAGGGACAAACCATGCAGCAGAAGTGTGGTGGACCCGATAAGGTTAAATTTAAGGATTCTAGACTACACGTTTGAGTATCTGTGCACACTCATTTCCATTTTGGTTCGTTTTTGCAAATTCCCCTATTTGAAACTCCTGACTCCTCTAGATATCAGAGTCGAGTAACGAAGGATCTTCCTCAAGAAATCAACACCACCCTCCAACTCTACCACTTGCTCCCGCAGTCCCCTTTGTTGAGACAAAGTCAGGACAAACCCTCACATTCATATTGGGCACGTTTCGGACTGTTATTGGACTGCAGTAACAACAAATCGTTCACAGATCGGACATATTAACGACCTTCCGAGGGTTTGGTGTAGGGGTGAACGTGACATGGACGTGCTTACGCTGACGGTAGCTTACCCATCACAGAACATAGAAAATAAAGAGAGTGCTCCGACCAAAAGCGAACGAAAAGGGGTAGGTTGGCTCTCAAAAATACGGGACTCGATACCACGTCCTTAGGACCTAACTCTCCAACAAGCACACAACTCGCTCCTAGCCGGACTCGATACCACGACCTTAAGACCTACCTCTCCAACAAGCACACGTCTCACCGCACCTACACAAGCATCTATTCTTTTCACAATAAGCCGTCAATTGCAGCGATAAAATAATTAGGAGCGGCGGTAAACGATAAAGAGCGATCAAGAACAAGTTGAGATTAACTCCCTTGTTAGCACAAGCGTGCCCAAAACTTGGAGAACAAGTCAAGGCTAGGCCTAGTTTGTTCTCCAACGGATCTTCCCAATCCGGATAACAAGAGGGTCAATAACAACGTTTCGATTCAGATTTTTGCAAGCGGAAAACACTTTAAAATCGCAGAAAAGACGGTTGAATAACCTCCACAAAATCTCACAGCAAGAAACACAAAGATAGGGAAGGGATTACCCAACCAAGAAGATGAACACACAATATTTGTGGGAGAATCACTCTCTCCACGGTTCCACCGGTTTCACACCGAATGGGGCTGCTTCCTTCTTCCACGGAGTCGCACCGATAGAAGCCACGCCGGAGTCGCACCGAACGGGGATGGAGGAGGCAAGGCTTGGCTTCACACCAAAGGGGGGGGGCTGCTAATGGACTCTCTCCATGGTGGCCGAATTCCTCAAAGGGGGGTTTTAGGTTTTCCTTTTCATTCCCATAACTCATCATAATAGCCTCCTTTAAATAGGAGTTACAAAAGAGATCCAACCGTCCATGATGGAGATGAAATCTCATCCATCCGGGCGGTTACATACACATAATAGCCTCCTTTAAATAGGAGTTACAAAAGAGATCCAACCGTCCATGATGAAGATGAAATCTCATCCATCCGGGCGGTTACATACACACCAAGTGTTTAGTAGCACACCAACATGAAAATAAAAATTAATACAAGCCATATGTTTAATGCGATTAAAATAAAACTAAGTAAAACGTTTAAGCAAGCTTTGCGCGCCGCGGATGGAGGTTGTATCGCAACTTTCCGTTAGCGTCCGTGGTGTTGTCATGACGTCGCAAATCTTTAAATTGTTGCGCCGCGACAACCGGGTCATCATCAGGAAGTGTTGGAGGGGCCGCGCCATCAATCCTCCCCCACTCAAAATCGCGCATCTCCGATGCGTGGGCCGAGAGAAAGTGGCGGAGAAGCTCTGCATCCAAACGTTGAAGCTCTGTCGCGAGTACCCATGATTCGTCCGAAGATGGGCGGTCACGCCAACGGATGAGGAAGCGGTAGGTAGCACCGTCTGGAGTAGTAAGTGGCTCAGCAGCGAGTATCACATCTGGATGGAGAAACGTCTTGGGAAACCTGGGAAACATGTCAGCAGTAGGAATAAAAGAAGGCAACGTACCATCCGATGTTATACCTGCGGGGACCGAAGGAGAGAGATCATCCAAACTACCACTCCCCAACCCATTAGAAATTTCAGTGGAGGGAGAAGACGACAAAGAAACCAACTCTTGTGGAGGCGCAACAAACAACGTCAAATCCGAGACATTAAAAATAGGGGAGATACCCCATTCAGCAGGCAAATCCAATATGAAAGCGTTGTCACCTAGCTTCTTTATAATCCGAAAAGGACCGGCACGCTTTGGAGCTAACTTTTTAACGGTGCCAGTTGGCATTCGTTCGGGAACTAACCGTACTAAAACCAGATCGCCGACCTTAAAGTGTGACACCTTCCTATGTAGATTAGTGTGCGCTTGATAAGACTCATATTGAGCAGTCAAGGTAGCTCGTATACGTGCATGTAAGTCGTGAATATGTTGGGCGAAGGATTGTGCAAACTGACTTGTTTTGTATGTGGGAGGTAAGGGGACCAAGTCAAGTGGCACAGGGGCCTTATACCCGTGAACAATTTCATTCGGAGACATACCCGTGGACCGATTTTTAGAATTATTGTAAGCCAGTTGTGCATGTGGAAGAAGTAAATCCCAAGTGCCTTTATGATCGCTCACGAGACATCTAAGAAGATTTCCTAGGCTCCGATTGACTACTTCCGTCTGGCCATCAGTTTGTGGGTGATAAGCCGCAGAGAATAATAATTTTGTTCCCATAAGAACCCACAAGGTTTTCCAAAAGTAGCTAGTGAACTTGACGTCCCTATCCGAGACAATAGTCTTCGGAACTCCACGGTGACTAACGACGTCCTTAAAATACAGTTTCGCAATGTGAGAAGCGTCGTTGGTCTTACTACATGGGAGGAAGTACGCCATCTTGGAGAACCTATCCACGACAACGAGTATAGAATCATGACGTCGAAGGGTGGGGGGAAGGCCTAATACGAAGTCCATGCTCACGTCTTCCCACGGAACGGACGGAATAGGTAGCGGGGTGTATAAACCTACATTGGACTTAGTACCCTTAGAAAATTGACACGTACGGCAACTGCTCACTACTTTCCCAACCATCGCCTTTAGTTTAGGCCAAAAGAATTTCTCCTCCACGAGCGTTATCGTTTTGTCTCGGCCAAAGTGACCACTCAAGCCACCACTATGTAACTCCCAAATGATGTGGAGTCGCAAAGAGGAGTGAGGGATACACAATTTTCCGTGTTTGAATAAATATCCGTCTCTAAGTGAAAATGCTGTGATGGTCGCGGGAGAGCTATCCTGGGCAGATAAGTATGGCTCCTGAAAATCAGGGCATGTGGCGTATTCATCCTTTATGCGCTCGAACCCTACCACGTGGACTTGCATGGAGGAAAGTAAGAGGGTGAGGCGACTGAGTGCATCGGCAACTCGATTGTCGGACCCCTTAAGGTGCTTGAGAGTAAATGTGTATTCTTGCAAGAAGGATACCCATTTAGCGTGGCGCGGGCTGATTTTGTGCTGACCATTGATGAATCGTAACGCTTCATGATCAGAGAGGATCACGAACTCCTTATGAAGGAGATAGTGCCTCCAATGATGCAAACATCTAATGACCGCGTAAAACTCCCTATCGTAATTGGAATAATTTAATTTAGCACCCGCTAACTTCTCACTAAAATAACTAACCGGGTGACCCTCTTGACTCAAGACACCTTCAATCCCTACGCCAGATGCATCACAAGTAAGCTCGAAGACCTTGGTGAAGTCTGGGAGACGTAACACCGGTGCTTCGGTCATAAGCTCCTTAATACGATGGAATGCAAACGTGGCGGATTTGGACCATGTGAATTCGCCTTTCTTCATGCAGTCCGTAATGGGTGCCATAATCCTACTAAAATCGCATATGAAACGACGATAAAAGGTAGCTAACCCGTGGAAACTACGCACCTCACGAAGGCTAGTGGGCTCGGGCCAGTCTCGAATCACTTGAACCTTTCCTGGGTCAACACGAATTCCGTCGGAGCCAACTATGTAACCTAAGAATTCAACCTCTGAAACATAAAACGTGCATTTCTTAAGATTTAGATATAAGGTTTCAGTCCTTAAGGTGGAGAGGACTACTTTGATGTGGGAGAGGTGTTCGGCGGGGGAGGTACTAAACACTAGGATGTCGTCGAAATATACTACAACAAACTTCCCCATATATGGCCTAAAGATGTGTGTCATCATCCGGGAGAAGGTGCTGGGGGCATTGGATAACCCAAAGGCCATCACAAGCCATTCATACAACCCGTCCTTAGACTTGAACGTCGTCTTCCACTCATCCCCCTCTCGGATCCTAATCTGGTGGTAACCACTCCGTAAGTCCAATTTTGAGAAGATAGTGGAACCCGATAGGACATCCAAGAGATCATCTAATCGCAGAATTGGAAACCTATATTTTATAGTAATTTTGTTGAGTGCTCGGCTATCAACACACATGCGCCAGGTGCCATCCTTCTTAGGGGCAAGAATGGCGGGGACAGCACATGGGCTCATACTCGTCCTAATAAATCCCTTATTTAGCAAATCCTCTATCTGGGTTTGTAACTCTATATGGGCAGTAGGATTAAGCCTATAGTGTGGTTGATTGGGTAAGGATGATCCGGGGATAAGGTCTATTGCGTGTTGTATATCTCTAAGCGGTGGTAACGACAAAGGTAACTCTTCCGGGTATACATCCCTAAACTCATCCAACAATACCCGTAGCTCTTGGGGTAAATCTTCCAACACGCCACTTTCAGTCTTTGTACTCAGGAGAACGAGAGCGTACATTATTCCCCCAATGAAGGGATCCTTCACAAATTCCTTCCTACCAACTAAACTCAAGGCTTTCCTCTCTACTGGGATGGTGGTATCCTTAGCCAACACTACCGGCTCTTTTGGCACAGTCGGTCTCAAGGTGACGATCCTGCCATTGAATTTGAACTCATAAGTGTTTGCACGACCATAGTGCGTCACATCACGGTCGTATAGCCAAGGGCGGCCTAGTAACACATGACAAACGTCCATCGGTAGGACGTCGCACCAAACCTCATCCGTGTAGGATTTGAAAGACAGGGGGACTAGGCATCGTTGGGTAACCTTAATAGTAACCTTACTAATCCAAGAGAACTTGTAAGGGGTCGGGTGCGGCACGACAGTCAAGGACATACGCTTAACAGCGTTCTCAGAAACGGCGTTTACGCAACTACCACCATCGATAACTAATTTGCAAAGTTTTTCTCCACTCTTAAAGATCAGGGAAAATATGCTCGTCCTCTTCCAGTCGTCTACGGGACGAGGAGTGGTCATAATGCAACGCATCACCATAAGGCGGTGATCGTCCTCCAAGTCACTAGGGACTCCATCGGGGTCGCTCTCCTCTTCGGCCTCATAGACATAATCGTCAGGGTCGGTAGCGGACTCTAGCAAGGCTATGGCCTTCGTCTTAGTGGGGCACTCGTAGGCATAGTGGCCTTGAACACCGCATGAGTAGCAAGTGGTGTTAGCCTTGCTAACCTTTCCAACGGGGATACGCTCACTAGCGGGGTTTTTGGTATTTCTAGCGGTAATCACTACGGATTTCGAATCAGAGGATCTAAATTTTCCCTTATCAGGAAAAGTGGAAGTAGATGCCCCTGTGGTGAACTTATTCTTCGTATTAGAATAACGAGAGTGAGCCTTAGAGGCAAGGTGCTTTTCAATGTCCAAGGCGGCATTGAAAGTCGTATTCAAGTCCGTGTGACCGTAACGCAAGAGTTTCCGCTGAATGTCGGGGTGAAGTCCCTTTCAGAATCTAGATAAAGTGACTTCGGGGAGTTCTCGAAGGTCACATCGTACCATACGGTCCTTAAGTTCTCCCATATATTCAGCAACAGACATTGAGCCTTGTCGAAGGGTGGCAAGCTCATCGAACATCTGCGTCCGATGGTACGCGGGAACGTACTGATCGGTTAGCAGGTTCTTCATCACAGCCCATCCAATGAGTGGGACCCCGTGCCCAGCTCCTAACCTACGTTCTTCATTCAGCCAATATGTTTTGGCACGTCCCGTTAATTTCATCCTAGCAACTTGAACCTTTTGGGAGTCCGTGAGGTTGTGCCATTCGAAATAGCACTCCATGTCGATAGCCCAATGGAGGAAGATCTGGGGATCTCCCATGCCATCATAGGTGGGGGCATTTATCTTGATGGCCCTCGTGATATCAAATCCTCGCTCGGGGCGGGGTTCTCGAGGGGGCACACGGGGAGAGTTTCCCTCAGAATCCGAGTCAAAGTTCGGTTGGTGCCGGTTGGGCTGCACAACATCAACGGGAGGTGGGGGTGGCCTTTCCTGATTTTGTAGGATCTGGGCTAAGACGGTCCTAAGCTCAGCCATTTCGGCACGAAGACCCGCTATAGCCTCGGTGTTGGGATCACTATGCTCGTTCGCAGACATCCTAGACATAGACGGGGTTGAGTACTCCGTTCCTAGCCTAGTGCGCATTCAGGTTTGGGAGACCCCGGGCTAGACGAATTTTCCTAGGGTTGAAGCTATACTGGAAATGGAATATTTTTAGATATTCCCGATGGGAGTAAGGCGTAGATCATAAAAATTGTTTTTTTTTCAGATTTCGCAGAAAATTACAGATTTTAGCCCGCTATTGGCAGAGCACAAAAAAACTTTTTTTGATTGCTTTTTTTTCTAAGATTAGATGGACCGACAAGGAACGCAGCGAGGATGTTTGCAACGTAGAAGTTGAAACAACCTCGCTTTGATACTAAATTGGTGTAGGGGTGAACGTGACACGGACGTGCTTACGCTGACGGTAGCTTACCCATCACAGAACATAGAAAATAAAGAGAGTGCTCCGACCAAAAGCGAACGAAAAGGGGTCGGTTGTCTCTCAAAAATACGGGACTCGATACCACGTCCTTAGGACCTAACTCTCTCACAAGCACACAACTCGCTCCTAGCCGGACTCGATACCACAACCTTAAGACCTACCTCTCCAACAAGCACACGTCTCACCGCACCTACACAAGCATCTATTCTTTTCACAATAAGCCGTCAATCGCAGCGATAAAATAATTAGGAGTGGCGGTAAACGATAAAGAGCGATCAAGAACAAGTTGAGATTAACTCCCTTGTTAGCACAAGCGTGCCCAAAACTTGGAGAACAAGTCAAGGCTAGGCCTAGTTTGTTCTCCAACGGATCTTCCCAATCCGGATAACAAGAGGGTCAATAACAACGTTTCGATTCAGATTTTTGCAAGCGGAAAACACTTTAAAATCGCAGAAAAGACGGTTGAATAACCTCCACAAAATCTCACAGCAAGAAACACAAAGATAGGGAAGGGATTACCCAACCAAGAAGATGAACACACAATATTTGTGGGAGAATCACTCTCTCCACGGTTCCACCGGTTTCACACCGAATGGGGCTGCTTCCTTCTTCCACGGAGTCGCACCGATAGAAGCCACGCCGGAGTCGCACCGAACGGGGATGGAGGAGGCAAGGCTTGGCTTCACACCAAAGGGGGGGGGGGGGGGGGGGGGCTAATGGACTCTCTCCATGGTGGCCGAATTCCTCAAAGGGGGGTTTTAGGTTTTCCTTTTCATTCCCATAACTCATCATAATAGCCTCCTTTAAATAGGAGTTACAAAAGAGATCCAACCGTCCATGATGGAGATGAAATCTCATCCATCCGGGCGGTTACATACACATAATAGCCTCCTTTAAATAGGAGTTACAAAAGAGATCCAACCGTCCATGATGGAGATGAAATCTCATCCATCCGGGCGGTTACATACACACCAAGTGTTTAGTAGCACACCAACATGAAAATAAAAATTAATACAAGCCATATGTTTAAAGCGATTAAAATAAAACTAAGTAAAATGTTTAAGCAAGCTTTGCGCGCCGCGGACGGAGGTTGTATCGAAGCTTTCCGTTAGCGTCCGTGGCGTTGTCATGACGTCGCAAATCTTTAAATTGTTGCGCCGCGGCAACCGGGTCATCATCAGGAAGTGTTGGAGGGGCCGCGCCATCAGGGTTAAGACCTCATATTTACCGAGGTGTTGAATCGGTGAAGCAAACAGAGGAATGAATAGAAAGAGTTGAGAAACTGTTAGAAGGGATGAGATGACCATGAGTATTTGTAGTTCCCTTAGTGGTGGCTCTGCTTGAGGTATATGTCGGCGACTGGTGGCAGGTAATTTTTCGTTCCACTTTTGTAGGACACCGACTCTACACTATTTTATGCGGAGACTTCTCTAAGGTATTTGTAGAACACTTAATGCTGTAGCTGATCGAGCTGAGTTGCATGAGTACTTCTTGTAGATTCATCAAGGAAATTAGACGGTGCCGGAGTACCAGAGAAAATTCATCCACTTAGCCCGTTTTGTGGGGATGCTTGGAGTAACTAATAAAGACAAGGCCGCTAGGTTTTATCAAGGCTTGCACGATGACCTCTGACGGGCTTTGAGTATGATTTCCCATACCTCTTTTCACAACATTACCACTCACATCGTGTCTTTGGAAATGGACCAGGTGATGGTCACGCAACAATGAGGAAGGCATGTAGAGGCCCCTCGAGGATGAGAGGGGGAGGTGTTCCCTCGACGACAGTCTCGAGATCGGAGACAAAGTCATTGCCACCAACCATATCGACAAGTACGCCATCCCTAGTAACAGCCAATGCAAGCACTACTACCCCTAATAGTATCACAACAGGCACCTCGATCAACACCCCAGCCAACATCAATATGGCAACGAGATGTTCCCTTCACAGGAAACTGTTTCTTGTGTCATCTGACCGGACTCATTCGAGCTTTTTGTCTATAGGCCACAAGTAGGTTGGGAGTAGGAGTGTTGCAAGGAGCTGTGACGACAAATAGAGAACGAGAACAAGGAGGCCA
The DNA here is from genome assembly GCA_039583875.1 of Platanthera guangdongensis. Taxonomy (NCBI): domain Eukaryota; kingdom Viridiplantae; phylum Streptophyta; class Magnoliopsida; order Asparagales; family Orchidaceae; genus Platanthera; species Platanthera guangdongensis. The sequence goes on along the minus strand of CM077155.1, from coordinate 125,383,261 downwards.
TAAAGGCCAACCGGGCAGAAGGTACCAATCGAGGAATGGCAGAGCCACGCCACTAGAGGCCTATGCCCTAGATTCGTAACAAGAACCAGCCTCAGACATGGTAATTGGTGTATATTTCTTACCATCCTCGTTGTTCTCTTATATAGTTGATGTTTTGTATATCGATATAGTTATAATATGCGGACCTTCAGAGTTACTTATGGTAGAAGGTATTCCCTCTGTCTCATGTATAACTTTAACTTCAGCACATCCGCCAAGTCGGTAGGGCAAAGAGACGTGATGTTTTGAAACGGAGAATAAACTCAAGTACTTGCCAAGGTTCTGGTTATTCAGAATTTTTCAAATTTTTTTCCCGAATCTCTCCCAGGGTTACCTCGTGATGGGAAGTGTACTTCCAAGTCGAGTGTGAGCCTAGATCACGATCAATGTCCTTAGTATATTATTGAATGACCCCAAAGGAATTAAAGGAACCCAAGATTCAGCTTCCAGAGCTAACGATGCAGGATGCATCCATCCAAATTCTTTGTCGTGGAAAGCTTGGGTATTATTGTTCAAAAGAAAGATAGATCACTCTATTTTTTTCATCGACTATTGAGAGCTAAACCTGCTCACTGTGTGAAATACTTACCCACTGCCTGGAATTGATGGGTTATTCGACGAACTACAAGGCTCCTCCATCTTTTCTAAGATGGATTTGTGATCAAAATATTACCAAAGTATGGATACTAGAAGATTATATTCCAAGAAAGCATTTAGCTCTCGTTATGGCCAATCCAAGTTCTTGGTGAAGCTATTTGGGCTCACTAACGCACCATCCGCCTTTGTGGAGTTGATGAACAAGGTGTTCGAACCATTTTTGGACCACCTCGTGATTGTCTTTGATCTACTTGAGAACCAAGGCAGACTACTCTAGGCACCGTGTTTCGATAGACGCTGAAGTGCGAGGTTGTGTTCGTCAAATTGAAGAATCACTTGAATTCTGCCTCGATTTTTAGGATCCCCTCAGGAACCGATGAGTTCCAGATTTATAACGATGCATCCTTGAATGGGTTAGGAGCGGTGTTGATACAACACAACAAGATAACTTCTTACGCACCTCGGCAATTAAAGCAGCAGCAGCTGAACAACTTAGCCAACTATCTGGCGTTGGGCACTGTTGTCTTTTCCCTTCAAGATTTGGAGGCATGATCTATACAAATTTAGGTGTGAGATCTTCTCCAGTCATAAAATCTCGAGGTATGTCTTGTAAGACCCATCTTTGTTTCCAAACCACTGGGGTCTTATGCCTAGAACCGCCGCTTTGCGGTGACACCAACACACCCGGGAAGGTCATCACTACAAAACGATGCTCCTGCCGGCCATACCGATCACAGAAGAGTAGAATAAAAAAAAGAGTAAAGTATACTCAAATACTGGTCCACAGAAATCACATGAAATATAATATAAATCGACACGAAGGGAGAGTCCACAGTAATGAAAAACCAGAGTAGTAATAATAAAAAGGGCTCCTGCCCGATACATCAAAGTCCTCACTACAAATCACTCAATCGCGGAAGAAAATCTATAATATCTACTAATGGTCGGGACTCACTGTCCCTGCTGGCTAGACTCCCGTGATAGACTGCCCCATCTCTGTGCACACCGACCTCTGGGGCTGCATCTCCTGGTTCGGCTCCATGATCCCCTAAAATGATTTGGTCAATGACTGTTAGTCTAAAAGACTAAGTCCTATCATCCCCCACCCCTCCCCCATGGCTCCTAGGCACCGAGTAGGAAGAAGGAAAGGGAAGTTAATGAAGGTGGAGAGTAACAAAGTAAGCAGGTGACGGCGGAACTAGTCTAACATGAGCATATATCCATAACAAGTTTAAGAAAGCAAATACTAGGTAAGCAGTATGAGTATACACATGAACATAGTGAGAATGTAAAAGTACAAGAAGGTAAACTAAGTAACCATGACTTATAGGAATGCTCATACAAACCTATAGACAAGGGGTTGTTTTATCAGTCCTATTATATAAAAAGTCTCATACTAATTTATACAACAGGTGTCAAGGGTTATATGATGATGCTATGCCATGCAAGTATGATATGGTATGAACATTCAAGTGCAACTCACACACCCTACACTGTGCACACAGACCTTTAGTTCCCCCTTTCTGAAGCCTAACCTCCCAGGATACCTCCGTAGTGGCAAACAAAGGCGGTGGGTTGGGCCTCGCCCACCTCTAAACCGGTATCAGCACTAAGAGTCAAACCTATCGTACGCCTCAACGCTGGTGCACTAAGAGGAGCTCCTGCGTACTCTTGTTGTCTGCCGCACCGAACTTTATTTGGCCAAGTGCTAAACCACACTTGCCGAGTCTAGGTATTGGTGTCGGTGCGACGACTCTCCAGTACCGAAGACCCACCACCTTATATCTTATGCACATATAACATTAATGTATTTCCCACCGAGCCAAAGCTCCCCGGACAATCCCATCTATCACAAATATCGACTGAGCCAAAGCTCCCCGGACTAACCCGTCTGTCACAAAACCATCCGAGCCATCAGCTCGCCGGGCAAACCTGCCCATCACCAAAACCACCGAGCCTACCGCTCGTGACACCTAACCTAACTCCCACAACATCGGGGAGTGTGAGTGTAAGTGTAACCCTATAGTATTTATAATTACTCTTCCAGTCCATTTATTCTTACGGCTTACGTTAACCTTGGACTGCACAAGGCATTCCCCGTGAAGGGCTCTCGAGGGTACTAGGAACTACGATGGGCTGAAACCCAAAGCTCCCTTTCGCAAGGTACTTATTATTATTGGCTATTACCCAATTCCCGATCCCTTTTAACATTATTCTGGATGTAACCCTAGTGTATTTTGACTCTCTCCCTCTCCACAGGAAAGACGATCTTTCGTCGATCCCGATCACCTCTTAACACTAGTCAACCCATCACTCTCCTCATTATGACTTCTAATGAGGCTCTCTTTTTCTTTTTCACTTTACCAAGATCAATAAACTATTAACCCCATCTCCCTATGTCCATTCCACATGTTATTACAATTTTCGCAGTTTTACTAAATGCAGACCAACCTAAGCTATATGATGTACATGATAGGAGGTACTCCAAATTTTCATCCAAATGCCCTAAGATAATTATTGTGGGTCTATCATGACACATTTAGCCTAAATTCAAAGACTTGTAATTTTCATAATAAATTTGGCATTTATTAAATTTTCCTAAAAGTTGGGCCATGGATAATTTTGAACATGAAGTCCTAGATTTTCTTAAGTTATGGCCACCCAAAAATTATGAACAGTGTATGATAACAACATATCAATAAATTCCAAATTTCACAGATTTTCATAAATGTAATAACTTCTAAATAATTAACTCAATTTAATTCAAATAATCTTAGCTAATGAAATGAGTACCATAAATCATAATCCAAAAATTACATAAAGATTACCAGAGCCTTAAAATGATCATAAAACACTACTAACTATGTTTCGTGCAATTCCAAGGTCAGTAGGCTATATATAAAAATAATTCAAGTAAATCCAAAAAAGTGCACTTTGTGAAGAAACATTCTTATAAACTCATACAAATAACATGTAATAATTATCTAGGCTTTATTATGCCCTAAAAGATTCTCTGGACAAATAACACATCTTTCCAATAAGATATAACATTTATTTTCTATTTATTAAAATGTGGTGCACTAGTTCACTTAACACATGAGGTACTAAGAGGAAATGCCCAAATAATCCAAATAATTTATTAGTGCCTCTAAATGATATTTAATTATCCTTGCCAGAGTTTTACATCATTCTAAATTAATATAACCATGGTTACTTCAAAATAATCACATGGGGCAAGATGAAGGTTATAACTACAAGTATAAGCTACTGTTTTCTAAACATCCTATAATAAACTCCAGAGGTTAATAATACTGTAAAGTTACTTCTACCAAAGTTTCATAAGAATCCATAGTCATATGTCCCTTCAATATTTTCATAAAATGTATAGGTCTAAACTATCCCTAATTGGTTTAAATTGTGTGTCTAAGTTTAAATGTCACCAAAATTATTCCTAGGGCATTTCACCACCGTAATATCACATGGACTAAACATCAAGTCCATATAAGGACATATCACTTCATGTCCTTCACAAACCTCCAAAGTTCAACCCTAGGGTTTGAACTAGGGTCTTAGGGCAAATCCACCCTAATCCACCCCAACTCCATGAGAGGGTATTTTATCTGACCATGGAGCTCTGGCCCAAGTCCCAACCCCTTTGGGTGAGAATTGGCCCCTATATACCCCAAACACTCTTTGCCCTAAATTACCCCTAAGGGACCAAACTTTGGTCACACCATTACCTATTCAAATCAACCCCAAATGGACTGTAAGTTTTATCAGAGTCAAAATATGATCGTAAAAGACAGTCACCAAAATTTTGGTGGGTTTAGAGGTCATTAGACCCCTGAAATAATTCTTAAATGATTTATTAAATTTCTACAAAAATTTTAAGAAAATATTTTCCAAAAAATTCCATTTTTGGGTATGTTCTAGTTATTGGAAAGAGGGACCCCCATCCAAAATTTCAAGTCATTTGGATGGCTGAATTGATGGGGTACTCAAAATAATCTCTAATTAATCCTATGTACAGATCTCACCGAAATGAGTGCTGAGGTCTAATCTAAACTCCAAATTGGTCCAAATCAATTTTACAATAAATTAGACACATAGACGTACAATTTTAATGTTGACCATTTTCTCTAAAACAGTACATAAGTATTTTTAAAATTTAATTCAAAACACTGCAAATTTGTGACAGAGTAATACAATAGCTATAGTTTGATTTTATTTAATCTCGCACGAATCTTGAAGCAGATCAGACGATTCCTGGTTTTCTTCTTCCTCCAACGAACGGTCAGGATCTACCCGACCTGGAGCAACTTCCAAGCCAATTTCCCAGCAACCCAGCCACCTCCCTGCCCGGCCACCACCTTCGTTTAGGTGGGGGATATCGCCGGGCGGCGGCACGGGCGCCAGAGGGGTAGTTTCCGGCGAACCCGGAAGGTAGAAAACCATGGAAATTTCAGAAATTACACTCATCTGATCGGGCTCAATTGAGCCTGATTTCTCTCCTAAAAGATCTAAGATGCTAGCCCATGAAGAGAGGAGTAGAGGAGGACCTGAGTTGCGGCCTGAGAGCGAGTGGTTTGCCTCCTTGCCATTTTCGGCTGTTGGCTTGAGCTGCTCTGCAACTTCCATAGCAACCTTCACGAAATCGAGATTAGAATGGGGGAAATGCCTGCTCTTGTCCTAGTGAAGGTTCTTAAAGGAGTAATTGTGGAGAGGGTGTTTGTAACTTCTCAATTTTTGAAATCCCCATTAATGGCCATGAAGGCCATTTTCGGTTTCTTCTCAATTGAGGGGGCTGAGCCACCCCAAGGGTCAGCCAACACTAGGAAACTCCTCCCCTGCCTCCTAGGAGTAAAAGCCCCATCAAAGTTGGGTGTTATGGAACCTCCATGGCCATGATGGCCATTAAGCCCCCACTTTCTCTCTCCTCCAAATTGGAGTAACTTCCTCTCTCTCTCTCCAAGTCAACAATATCTGAATTTGGTTGGCCCAAAATGTGACTCTCCACCTCCTAGACTAATGGACCACACCAATTGGGCTTAGCCCACTTGAATTGGGCTAAGTTAACCCAAATTGAGCACTTTGACCCATGAATTGACTTTAGTCAATTTGGTCTTTTATGTTGACTTCAATGGGTCCCTATGGTTTTAATGGACCCTCTGATAGGTTAGTGATATTGTGGTGTGGTCATAAAGTCGTGCTGAGACCCTATGATCATCCATATGCTAGTAATTGGAATTCTACTATTTGCAGGCCAAGGTGGTTCACACACTAATTCCCAGGTTCACCCCAACCTTTTGATAATTCCCAGGGTTTTTTCATGACCCAGTCATGAAAAAACCATCATAGGGGTGTAAAAGTCCGAGGGATGTTACAAATTCCAATACATAAAAATAAAAGTTTTGTCCTCGAAATTCAAGTTAGGCCTACGGTGTTTCAAGTATTTGAAGTAAAATGTAACATCCCGAGAGGTTATAGGGAATACCTGACGTGAAAAGCTCCGGGTACCTATGCTACATCAAGTCCTGTGGCTCTCACGTGTGCTCCTCTTGTCCATAATTCCTCCACAAGACCTTGACCAGCGGAACCTTCTTGCGTTGTAAGACCCGCATCCCAGTATCGTCTATACAGACCGGCTCCAGGTAGACCGATCAATCAGAAGCTATAGGACCATCTATCGTCGTAATCTGCTGCTCCGGCCGAAGTAGAGCACTCCTGAGAGAGGAGATGTGGAAGACGTCATGCAAACCCGCTAGCTCTTGCGGCAGCTCCAGTCTGTAAGACAAGGGACTGATCCGCTCCAGGAACCTGTAAGGCCCCATGTATCTCGGACTGAGCTTCTTCTGACCACGCACCCGCGAGATTCCATGCATCAGTCGTATCTTCAGAAACACTCAGTCTCCTACCTGAAACTCTACCTGACGATGTCGAGTATCGTAATACTTGGCCTGCCTACTTTGGGCCTCCAACATCCTGTCTCGAATCCACCGCACCTAAGCATCCGTATCATCGACGAACTCAGAGTCAAGAGCCTTCATATCCTCATCCTGGATCCAAGACAAAGGATTCCTGCATTTCTGCGTGTATAAAGCCTCATAAGGGGATATATCGATGTTGGACTGGTGGCTGTTGTTGTATGAGAACTCAATCAATGGTAGTTGCCTCTCCTGTGGCTTTCCATGGTCCAGTATGCAAAGACGCAATAAATCCTCCAGTGTCCGATTGGTGCTCTCTGTCTGTCCATCCGTCTGAGGGTGGAAGGCGGTACTAAATGTCAACCAGGTCCCCAAATAAACCTGGACCGACCTCCATTCCTTAGACGTAAATCATCCATCACGATCAGACACTGTTGTCCTCGGCACTCCATGGTATCGGACGAACTGCTCTACAAACCTCTGCACCAATTCACCCACTGAAGCGTCCTTCCTGATCGGTAGAAATCTGGCCAACTTTGTCAGTCGGTCGACGATCACCCATATCGAGTCGTTCCCTGCATGTGACCGAGGAAGACCATGTATAAAATCCATGACAATATCGTTAAACTTGCACTCCGGCACCAGAAGTGGCTGCAACAACCCGGCCGGACTCTTACACTCTACCTTCACTAACTAACAAGCCTCGCAATGGGTCATGAAGTATGTGATGTCCCTCTTCATGCCCGGCCAATACATCGTCTTCTTCAGGTCGGCCGTCATCTTGGTGATGACCGGCTACACTGAGTACCTGCTGTAGTGAGCCTCGGTTATAATGACCTCCTGAATCCTACCCCCAGCTGGTATGTACACCCTTCCTCTAAAGCATATCAACCCATCTCTCTCTGTATACTCCCCGGCCGTGCCTGCCTCCAAAGCCCTGAATACTGGCTCTAGCTTGTCATCCCTACTCTGCTCAGTCCTAATACGATCTCGAATGTCATCGGTAGTGCTCATCGCAGCCAGATACGCCTCATAAAGCTCTGAGTCATCCGAGGACACCATGGTAATCTGCATATCCTCCATCATCCGTACCAGCTCCATAGCCATCAACTGGGGCTCTACTCCTGAAGTGGTAGCTCTCCGGCTTAGTGCATCTGCCACCACATTCGCCTTCCCCAGGTGATAGTGTATCATGTGCTCATAATCAGATAAGAACTCCACCCATTTTCTATGACGGACATTCAACTCCTTCTGCGTATCAACATATTTCAGATTCTTGTGATCCGAAAATATGTCGCAGTGCACCCCATAAAGGTAATGCTGCCAAATCTTCAGAGGGAGCACCACTGCTCTCATCTCCAAGTCATGCACAGGATAGTTCTGCTCGTGCTTCTTCAGCTGGGAGAGGCGTATGCTATCACATGTACGTGTTACATTAGTACAACGCCCATCCCCTAAAATGACGCATCAGTGTACACCTGAAAGCCCTCCTTCCCTGACGGGAGAGCGAGGATAGGGGCCGACGTAACCCGACCCTTTAACTCTTGGAAGGCCACCTCATACTGCGGCGTCCAAATGAACGGAGTGTCATTCTTCGTCAAAGAAGTGAGTGGAAGGGCTATCTGAGAGAATCCTTGCACAAACTTTCGGTAGTACTAGGCCAATCCCAGAAAATTTCGGACATCTGTGGCTGACTTCAATTGAGGCCAGTCTCGCACTACTTAAATCTTTGCGGGATCCACCGCCACTCCTGCTCCACTGATAATATGACCTAAAAGGCCACCTCCATCAGCCAAAAATGGCATTTGCTGAACTTGACATATAACTGGTGCTCCCTCAGCTTCTCCAGAATCAAGGTAAGATGTTGTGCGTGCTCCTCCTTTGTCCTCGAATAAATAAAGATGTCATCTATGAACACAATGACAAACCTGTCGAGGTATGACTCGAACACCCGGTTCATCAAGCTCATGAAAGCTGATGGCGCATTCGTGAGCCCAAAGGGCATCACGATAAACTTGTACACGCCATATCTGCTGTTAAACGCCGTCTTCAGGATTTCTTCTTCCTGAATCCGTAACTGATAGTGTTGGAACACCCTATTACTAATTTGGGTCAGGATCACTATATCTCTAGGAAACAAATGTTTGACCTCCTGTATAGCTCAAAAGGTCAATTAGAATTGAGTCTAAGGGTTAAAAGTCTAGGTTTGGAAGCTGCCCTCAAGACCAGGATTTTCTGTTTGGAGACTAAGTCATATCGTCGAGCTCAGCACTATGATTCGTCGAACTCCGATCGACGATCGTCTAGCTCAACTTCGACAGATCGTCGAACTCTATTTGACGATCGCTGAGCTCAACTTCATCATATCGTCGAAGTCCATTCGACGATCGGTGAGCTCAGGTCGACGATCTTGACTCAGCTTTGGATCTCTATCTCTGAGCTCAGTTCGACGATCTTTGAGCTCAGATCGACGATATTTTGCTGCTGTATAAGTCCATATCGCTGAGCTCAGTCCGACGATAGCAGAGCTCAGTTCGACGTTTTCAGATAACTTCAAGGATGTTTCTAGATTCAATTTCAAATCAGTTAAGGAGTTATTCTGCAATTAATTCTGAAGATTTTCTAGCCGTTTTCATTCATTTCTGGACCAAGTTTCAAGGGATTTTCAAGGAATATTTCTGTGGACTTTCCTCCAGAAGAGTTTTTGCAATTAAGGATGCCATTAATGCAAACCAACGACTATTCTTCTCAGAGAATGTTTTTCCATTCAGTACCAGAGAATAAAAGAGAAGAATTTTTGAATCTCTGGGATAGACACACAGATTACAGAGATACATAGACAGACATCAGTAATCTTCAGAACAAGAACAAAATATTCTGTCTAAAAGAATTCTCAAGAACACACATCTGTTGGGTACATTGGTCAAATGTACCTGATTTGAAGAAGCCTCACCCAACTCAATGATATACATCATAATGTATTTGATGTATGTTTGAGTTACTTGTGCAGGTTAAGAAATCCCTGGACTGAAGCAAAAAGTTTCTAAGTCCATGTGTCGACACCCAGAGGGAAAGTGTCGACACTTAAGAAGACTTGTGTCGACACCCAGACAAGCAGTGTCGACACTTGGAGTCATTGTGTCGACACCTGGGATGCAGAGTCGACACCAGACAGAAAGTGTCGACACTTGGAGCTGTGTCGACACTCAGTGAAGAAAAGTGCAGACAGAAAGTGTCGACACAAGGAGCTGTGTCGACACCCAGTGAAGCTGTGTCTACACCAGAAAGTGTCGACACTTGGAGCTGTGTCGACACTCAGCAAAAGTCTGCAGAGTCTAAGTACAAGTGTCGACACTCAACACAATGTGTCAACACTATGTAGAAGAGTCAGCACTTGAAGCATGTGTCGACACTCAACACAATGTGTCGACACTCAACAGAAGAGTCAACATTTGAAGTATGTGTCGACACCCAGAACAATGTGTCGACACACAGCTGAAGACTCAACACTGGAAGAAAGTGTCGACACATGGAGTCATGTCGACACTTAGCAAAGAACAGAAAGAACAACAAATTATTCTAAGTACAAGTGTCGACACTATGGGAATGTGTCGACACTCAGCTGAAGTCTCAACAACAAGAAGGTGTGTCGACACAAGGAGCTGTGTCGACACTCAACAAGAATCAACATAGAAGACTATGTGTCGACACCAAGAAGCAGTGTCGACACTTGACAGATTCAACACAAGAAGATGTGTCGACACAAAGGAGATGTGTCGACACATAGAAGAATTCAGCAAAAGCTAGAAGAACAAGTACTTGTGTCGACACTCAGTTTCAGTGTCGACACATGCAGAAGAATCTGTGTCGAGACATACAAGGAGTTGTGTCGACACCTTGTAGACTTGTATCGACACTTACACAACATGTGTCGACACTTGGACTATAAGTGTCGACACTTAAAGACAGAAAGTCTCGACACTTACAGACAGTTAGAGATTTTCAAGAAGTGACTGGATGATTTGACAGATGCCGTTCCAGCCGTTCTACAGCACCTGTCAGAGATATCAGAAGTCAGTTATGGACCGGACCAGCCGGTTACCATGAAGAAGGCCTATAAATAGGCACCTACAGTTTACAGAAACTGTTGTTCAGAATTGTTGTTGTTGTTGAAAGAAGTTCAAAGTTGTTGATCAGATTATTGAAGTAAATATAGTGTTATAAAGAGGATCAACACAAGAAGATCTTGCAGTTCAAGTGCAGATCTAAGAAGTTGGAGAGAGAGGGCTCCATCCAAGAAATCAGCCTCTGGAACTAGGCTGAGAAGAAGGATTCAGATTCAATTCTGGATCTTAAGTGGCAGAGGTCAAGGAACAACTGCAGAGGATTCAGCCTTATTCAGTTCTACTCAAGAAGCTTTGAAGAAAGCTAAGTCAGGGTGAATCCAGCTGAGTTCTTCCAAGAACTCATCAAGAATCTCTCAACTCCCCTCCTTTAATTCTGAGTTGTAGAGTTATTACTTGTATTACATTTTTAACTTGTAGGATCCATTGGATCTGAGTGATTGTAAGCCTATATTTATAAAGGCTGAGGGTAGGGCTTGTTTGCCTGAGTGTAGGAGATAGAGATCTTTGAGTGTAGGCCTTGTTGGCTGAGTGTAGGCCTTGGTTGGCTGAGTGTAGGCCTTGATTGGCTGAGTGTAGGCTTTGGGATAAAGCTGAGTTGTAAGGCTTTGGGCCTGAGGTGTAGGAACCAATTTGGGTTCTGAGATAGTGCAGGAGTTTGGCCGAATCTAGTACACTGCTAGATAGGCGAAGGGGGAAAGTGGATGTACCCATATCTTGAGGAACCACTATAAATCACTGTGTGCTGTACTGTGCTGAAATTGTTGCTATGTATGCTGTGTTTGCTGTGATAAACTAGTTAGATTGCTGTGATATAACTGATAGCTGCCAATAAAGTTAGAAAAGTATTAGGTCACCTATTCACCCCCCCTCTAGGTGTTTAGGTACCATATCTTTCAAGTGGTATCAGAGGGAGGTTACTCAAAACAAGGACTAACATTCTGAGGAGATCCTGTTTGGCAGATTCAGTGTAAGGCATTACACAGTTTCAAGAAAATCAAGAAAATCAAGAAACATGGGTTCTTATGAGAATCACAAGGAATTGGGTTCCATGAAATTACCCATATGCAGAAGGGAGATCTTTGGGATCTGGAAAGAAAGGGTAAGGCTATTTATGGAAGCCTCTGACCCTAGAATCTACATCCCAGTTAAGGAAGGGCCTTATGTGCCTATGAAGATTTCAGTTCTAGATGCAAACCAGAGAACTCCAAAGGATTTCTCTGAGATGACTAAAGATGAAATTGTCCTGGCCACCATGGACAAGAGGGCACAGAATATAATAGTGAGTGCCATTGATGATGCAACTTTTCAGAATTTAATTCACTGTAAAATAGCAAAAGAAATGTGGGATACCCTCATTGTCTATATGGAAGGTTCTGAAGAAGTTAGGCAAGATAGGAAGTCCTTGCTAAATCAGGAGTATGAAAGCTTTAGGCAAGAAAAGGGTGATAGCATCACTGAGTGCTATAAGAAATTTTACAGAATAGTTAATGAACTCATGTCTTATGGAAGAGAGTTCAGTAACTATGAACTAAATGACAAGTTCTTAAGGTCCCTAACCAAAGATTGGGACACCAAGATCTGTGCCATAAGAGAAATGGCTAAGTTGGGGGAAATTCCTCCTCCCACACTGTTTGACAAGCTATTGTCTTATGAAATGCAGTTAACAGTAAGAAAAGAGGAGGAGAAATCAACAAGTACTGAGCATAAGGAAAGAACTGTTGCTTTCAAAACAGAAGTTCCCAGAAAGTGCAGGAACAAGTCTTCAACTCCACCTCCAGAGGTAGTTGAATCAGAGTCTGATGAGTCTGTCAGCACAAAGTTTAAGAGCAGTGAAAGTGATGAAGACTTTGCTGCTTTCACTAGACACTTTCAGAAGTTTTTGAAAAAGAAACAGTGGAGGTCAAGGCCTTCTACATCACAAGGAAAGGAAGACTCTTATCAGAAAAAGAGGTATTCAAAGAATGACAAGAAAAGGACAAAATTAAGCAAGGCAACTGGTTCAAAGATTGTTTGCTATTGCTGCAATAGACAGGGCCATGTTATTGCAGATTGTCCAAAGAAGAGAAAGGAATCTGGTGATAGGAAAAAGACTCACTTCAAAGGGAAGAAATAAAAGTCTTTTGTTACTAAGAAGGAGAAGACTCTATCAGATATCTCTTCTTCAGAAACTGAGTCTGAGGCTGAAGCCTACATAGGGCTGTTTGCTGAAGAAGAAGAGGAAGAATTCATGCAGATCTTGGAGTCAATTTATGAACAAGAAGACAGTCATTGCCAAGGGCTTATGGCATTGACAGAAAGCGCCAAAATCCTGGAGCAGCCAGGACCCAGTCAGGTACAAAGTTCAAGGTTAAATTCAGTCTCTTGTTCTAGTTCAGATTCAGATTCTTCTTCATCAAGTGATGAGAATGTATCTGAGTCTGAGGATGATATTCATCAACTTATAGATGAATATAGAGTGCTGTTGCAAGCTCACAAGAAAAGCAAGTCCCTTACCAAAAGTCAGGCAAAGGAAATTGCTGATCTTAAAGCAGCTGCAACAGATTTTGAGAAGCAATTTGATCAAAAACTGAATGAGATAGCCAGGCTGAAACACATAACAGTGATTCAGATGGGAACTATCACTTTTAAGAATGATCAAATTAAGTGTCTGGAGAACAATCTTCTGAAGGAGAAGGACTTGGTTGCTAGGTTTTCTAAACCTAAGTCAGTGTTACCCATAATTGATGAATTTGTTCATCACAAGGGTAAAGCTAGTCTGGGCTTTATTAGACCTGCAGGGACTGAGCAGTCCAAGTATAAGTCCAAGGGCAAAGCCCTAACATTCAACAAGCCTGCTGTAGTCAAGACAGCCAAGGCAGTACCTAAGCAAAGGTACAATAAATTTGAATGTTGGTGCTGTGGCAAAGTTGGCCATTTTGCAGTAGACTGTTGGCACAATGTGAGTGCCAAAGTGAGTTCCAAACTACCTGTTGGAAAGCCATTAGGTAGGTTTGTCAAATTGCAAACTAACAATCACCAAGGACCCAAGAATACTTTGGGTTCTAAGGTTCATTAATTTGTTTTGCAGGTGAGTCCAAGTGGCCATACCCCTACATGGTACTTGGACAGTGGATGTTCCAGACATATGACTGGAACTAGGGGACTACTGAAGGACTACATTCCAATCAAAAATGGTCCTAAAGTGACCTTTGGTGGTTCTGAAAAAGGAATCATCAAAGGGTTTGGTAACATTTCTTCAAACTTAGTTACCATTACTCAAGTGGCTTATGTTAAAGGGTTGAAACACAACCTAATAAGTATAAGTCAATTAAGTGATGTAGGGTATGACATCTCATTTGTTAAAAATGGTTGTCATATCAAGAGGTCAAGTGATCAAGAGATCATTTTGACAGGATTTAGGAAGAGGAATGTCTACTGCCTAGACATTATGATTGAGAACAATGGTTCTCCAGTTTGTCTTGTAGCTGATGAGACAGTCTCTCATTGTGTCAAATGACACAAGAGGCTAGCCCATCTTAACTACAAGACAATTAGCAAACTCTTTACCAAAGAGTTAGTGAGGAATGGTCCTCAAGTTAAGTGTGTTAAAGATGACATTTGCTCAGCTTGTCAAAAGGGCAAGCAGACTAAATCCACCTTTAAAAGCATAGAAAACAAAGATGCTGTGAGGTGTTTGTACCTCTTGCATTTGGATCTCTTTGGTCCAATGCCAGTTCACAGCTTAGGTAGAAAGGTCTATACCCTTGTAGTTGTGGATGACTACTCAAGGTTTTCCTGGGTGTTCTTCTTAAGACAGAAATCTGAAACACCTAGTGTCTTCTACAGCTTTGTCAAGCAAATTCAGAATGAATTAAATAGTACTGTGGTCAGAATTAGAAGTGACCATGGTACTGAATTTCAGTCTGATAGCATGACAAAACTGTGTGAAGACTTTGGGATATTTCAAGAATTCTCTTCACCTAGAACACCTCAGCAAAATGGCATTGCTGAAAGGAAAAATAGGACCTTGATAGAGGCTGGTAGAACCCTACTAAGTGATACATCACTGCCAGAGTATTTCTGGGCTGAAGCAGTTAACACTGCATGCCATGTTATAAATAGGGCTACTATCACTAAAGGGCTAAACAAGACCCCCTATGAAGTTGTGAAAGGCAGGAAACCAAACCTATCCTACTTCAGGATCTTTGGTTGCAAATGCTTCATACTTAACAATGGGAAGTCTTACTTAACTAAGTTTGCTGCCAAGTCCCAAGAGGGAATTTTTGTTGGGTACAGCAATAATAGTAAGGCTTATAGAGTCTACAACTTGACTACACAAGTTGTAGAAGAATCTGTGCATGTAGTTTTTGATGAGACTAAACTTATTAATAATGAGTTGTCTAGCAATGTATGCAGCCCCACAGGTTTGACAAAGAAAATGGACAAGCTTACTTTAGAAGAAGTGCCTGCTGCAAGACAGCAAGGTAAGGAGAGTAGCTGCTGTCCAGGGGGAGAACTACATGTGCCAGTTGCTGAAGAAATCCAAGGTATACAGCATGATGCAGATGCTGAAGTGGTTTAACCTGAAGTGAGGATGCCTCCAGCCTACAGGCATCTTAGAGATCATCCAGTAGAGCTGATTATTGGAGATCCAAGACAAGGAGTACAAACCAGGAGTAGAAACATGAATGCTGCAATCTATTCCAGCTTTTTGTCTCAAGTTGAACCTAAAAGATTTGAAGAAGCAATAATGGATCCACAATGGACTGAAGCAATGCAAGAAGAGCTTAATCAGTTCAAGAGGTGCAAGGTTTGGGAACTTGTTCCTAAACCTAAAGACCACAATGTAATAAGAGTTAAGTGGATCTACAAAAATAAGATGGATGAACAAGGTGTCATCATTAAGAATAAAGCTAGACTGGTTGCTAAAGGATATAGGCAAGAAGAAGGTATTGATTTTGATCAAACCTTTGCTCCAGTAGCCAGACTGGAAGCCATAAGAATGTTCTTGGCCTATGCAACCTATCAAGGATTCAAGGTATACCAAATGGATGTCAAGTCAGCATTCCTAAATGGTAATTTGAAAGAAGAAGTCTATGTGGAGCAGCCTTCAGGTTTTGTTGATCCAACTCTACCTCATTATGTCTATAGACTTATGAAAGCTTTATATGGGTTAAAGCAAGCCCCTAGGGCTTGGTATGAAACCCTATCTAGTTTCCTCATTGAGAACAAGTTCTCAAGGGGGAAAATAGATAAGACTCTATTCCTTAGGGAATCTAGAGGAAAAGTCATACTAGTCCAAATATATGTAGATGACATTATATTTGGGTCTACTGAAAGCAGACTTTGCAAAAAGTTTGCAAAACTTATGCAAGGTCAGTTTGAAATGAGTAGTATGGGAGAGCTGAAGTTTTTCTTGGGTCTCCAAGTTAAACAGACTGAGAGTGGTTTGTCCATTTGTCAGTCAAAGTTCACCCTAGAACTCATAAGGAAGTATGGTATGGATTCATCCAGTACCATGAAGACTCCTATGGGGTCAAGTATGTCTCTTAGCAAGGATGATGCATGGAAACCTGTAGATGAAACCTTGTATAGAGGGATAGTTGGCTCCCTATTATACTTGACTGCTAGTAGACCAGACATCATGTATGCTACATGTGTTTGTGCAAGGTATCAAGCCTGCCCTAAAGAGTCTCACTTGACTGCAGTCAAGAGAATTTTGAGATATCTAAAGGGGACTCCCTATCTAGGCCTCTGGTACCCTAGGAATGGAGACTTTGATCTAACAGGTTATTCAGATGCAGACTTTGCAGGATGCAAAGAGGATAGAAAGAGTACTACTGGAACCTGTCAATTCCTAGGTGGGAGACTAATTTCATGGAGCAGCAAAAAGCAGACTAGTGTGGCTATCTCCACAGCTGAGTCAGAGTATGTGGCTGCAGGAAGTTGATGTGCTCAACTTCTGTGGATTCAACATCAACTAGAGGACTATGAATTTCAGTTAAGTAGAACTCCACTTTACTGTGATTCTACAAGTGCTATTTCAATAGCTAATAACCCTGTATCTCATAGTAGAACAAAACATATTGAGATTAAATATCACTTTCTTAGAGAACATGTAGAAAGAGAAGATATTTCACTTGAATATGTTAAAACTGATAATCAGATAGCTGACATGTTTACTAAGCCCCTAGAAGAAGCTAAGTTCAATAAATTCAAAATTGAACTAGGAATGATAAACTTAGACTAAGTTTACAGAATAGAAAATTGGCTAAGTAAAAAGGTGTCGACACATAGACAAGTCTATGTCGACACAGAATAGTGGTGTCGACACTTCAGAAGAAAGGTGTCGACACATCTAGGAATGTGGTGTCGACACTTCAGAATGTTAGTGTCGACACATGTCAAGTAGGTGTCGACACATCCTATGTGGTGTCGACACTTAAGTTTTACTCAGAAGTTTTCTAAGTAAAGTCTCGACAATGTGTCGAGTTGTGTTGTGTCGACACATAACCAAGTGTCGACACAAAATCTGTTGACTAAACTTGTGTCGACACATGTGTGTTGAGACATTATAAGTCAGTGTCGACACTTATTGCCAGTGTCGACACACTTTAAGCTAGCTGTCCCGCCTGTTCATCTTCAAAATCAGAAAGGTATAAATAGGGTTCTGTCTTTGTTTGTCGACACGCTTTCAAAGTTTCGAGACCAAAACTCCTGTGTCGACACCTCTCTTTTCTCAAGACTAATTCTCCAAACCCTAATGGCTCCTAAGCTTGAGGAGAATGTTAACGAGGGCTATGAGCTAGTACGTGGCGCGTTCGACGACGCAGATCAAGAAATCCAGTCGGTGGTAACCCTAGTCGCCAATTCTGGACTAGAATACTTGGTTTCAGAACCAACAAAGATTTGGAAGAAGGAAGTTCTTGAATTCCTTAATGGAGCTGCTGTAGATGACTCTGGATATAGAATCAAATCCAGAGTTCATGGATCTAAAGTCAAGATTTCACCAAAAAGTCTGAGGAAGGTACTCCAGCTACCTAAAATACAAGATGAAGAAGAAGTAACTGCATCCAAGACCAGGGAAGCTCTTACCTGGTGTGGTCTTGATCCTAAGATGAAGATAGGATCTGTCTTTAACAGGAAAGGCATGAACAGTCAAGGAAAATTCATGTCTGAGATTGTGGGCAAGGTTATTCTCAGTAAGCCTGGAGGGCATGACAGGGTGTCTGCCTCTATGTTTGGAATTATGACTAGAATCATATTCACTCTGAAAACAGACTGGTCAATAGTGGTTTTTGACAAGATCAAGGAGAGCTTGAAGAAGCCCAATCTGGGCAGAATTATAAGTCTCTACCTAGCTGGTACAATACCAGAGGTAATGAGCAATGCTGCTGGAAGAAAGATCAACCACATGAGGAAGATGGATCAAAGGATATTTTCCAGATGGGACAGGGTGTTGTCCAAGGAAGTGACAACCCCAGAGAAGCCAGTTACTAAGAAGGAGACTCCTCCAAGGAAGAAAAGGAAGACAGCTGCTGTGACACAGGAGTCCTCCAGCAGTTCAGGGAGTGAAGAACAAGTTGTTTTCACTCCTGATGCTCAAGAAGAAGTGGCTGCAGAGAAGACCACTGCTGCTCAAGATGTAGCTGAGATCCAGGGGGAGCTGCCTCAAGATAGCCCCATCCATAGGGATCACAGCCAGGGCGAGCTTCCAGTAGTAGAAGAACCCTCTACTCTGGACATTGAGCAAGCCACTAACATCATCCAAGAGGTACTCATTGATCTAAATACATTGAATTTTTCTATAGTAGATTCTGATTTGTCTGATGTACATCAGCAAACTCAGCTAGACAGTCAAGAACCAGATGTTGTTATCCAAGACACATCTGTTGTACTAGAAGTGGTTCCTGATCAAGTGGTGGAAGAACCAAGAACTTCTCCTGCACAGTCTCCACCTGAATATACAATGGAAGATTTGTTTTTAAATCTAGATCAAGAAGATTTTGATATGGACAAGGATGCTGCTGCTGAAGATAAGAGTGCTGCTGCTGAGGGGGAGCACATGGAAGTTCTGGAAGAGCCTATTAGGCAAGAAACTGAAAAGGCAACTGCTGTGCAAGCTAACAAACCTCAAAGCCCTAAGGAAAGGGTTGAAATAGCCAGCACTTCAGAATCTGAAGAAGATGAGGCTGCACAGGCTAAGAAGAAGAAACTCTATGTCTTCAAGAGGAGAAGTCAGAGTTATAAGAAAGCCTTGCAATCCATTGCCCCACAGCCTATAGTCCAACAAGCTCCAACTGTTGACTATAGTGCTTTACTGATTGCACTGCAGATAAAAATGGATGAACAAAGGAAAGCCATAGAGGCTTATGTTGATGAAGGGCAGAAGACTTTACAGTTTGACCTGGCCCAAGAAATAAAGTCTATAAGGTTTGAGATGAACCTTAATAAGAAGGAGATAAATGAATGCTTCCACAAGGGTGGAAATGCTGTGGTGTATCTGGCAACACACCAAGAGAAGATAAAGGCACAGGTAGATGATATAGCATTAAAGCAAGGGTATGTACTGGAAAATTAGTTAAGGATGAATGACAACTTGACTACATCACACAATGCTATAGTCACTGAATTGAAGAATAAGACTGCTGAACCTTCAACATCTACTGCTGCTGCTAAAGCTGAATTTGACAAAGTATTCCAGGAAGAACTTACTGCTGTTAAGTCTGCTATTAAAGATTCCCAGAAAGTCATCTCTGAACAACTTACAAAGCTGAAACCATTCTTTAAAGAGGGAATCAGATACTTGGACAGTCAGATAAGGTTTCAAAAGGATGATGTCAGAGACCATATGGCTAGAGAAGTCATAAAGGGGGAGAGAGTATTAGTCAAAGCTAGCTCTGGCCATGCCAAATGGATATCTAACTCCATCAGAGCTACACTGGGCTATCCTCCACTCTGTGATGATGATAATGTTGCTGAATCAGGGATTCAAACTGCATATCTTGGAGGTGAGCAACCAGAGGTTGCTCAAGTGATTTATCCACCTCCAGATTTTGACATGGTTCAAGCAGATGTCCAGACAATGTATAGCCCAACTGAAGGAAAGCCTAATGTTATTCTGGATAAAGTGGTTCAGCCTATTTCTGCAGCTATGCAAGAGGCATTAGAAAAAGAAGAAGAGGCAAGGTTGTCAAAGAAGAGGTTTAGGGAACAAGCAGAACAAAGGCCAGATTTTGAACAGTGGAGCCCTATCTCTAGAAATATAATTTTAACTGCCTGGAAAGCTGCCAAGGACAATGCTCATGAAAGGAACAAGTGGTTCTCTGAAGCAGAATGGAGGAAACATGAAATAAGACAGGAGGCTATTGTTCAATATAGAAGAAAGGCTAAGATGGGAAAGCTACCTCCTACTACAGTGGAGCCTAGCAAGTACTTCCCCAAGCCATATCACTACTTTGAGAGGCAGAAAATCAAAGCAGAAGAGCTGAAGAAGAAGGACTTAAAAGGCAAGAAGCCTGCTATTGCTGAAACTGCTGAAGCCACTGTCAAAGCTCAAGTCCAACCTGGCAAAGGCATTGTTATCAAAGAACCAGAACAGAAATAGATTAGGAATTGACTTGAAGATTGTTGTAATCTTTTGAATGAAATACATTTTTGTAAACCATTGAAGATGTATTAGAAAAATGTTAGAATAATAAATGATAAATCTATTTCATGATTGTTCTGAGAATTTGTCTATTTCTTGTTTGTTCTGAAATGTTGAATGTGTATACATGTGTGAAATATTACATGTTTATGTTTACCCTACTGTTTATAACTGCTTTACATCATTCTGTAATTTTTAATTATAAATTGTGTATATCATTGACTAAGGGTTATAACTTCTCCAAATAGGGGGAGATTGTTGGGTACATTGGTCAAATGTACCTAATTTGAAGAAGCCTCACCCAACTCAATGATATACATCATAATGTATTTGATGTATGTTTGAGTTACTTGTGCAGGTTAAGAAATCACTGGACTGAAGCAAAAAGTTTTTAAGTCCATGTGTCGACACCCAGAGGGAAAGTGTCGACACTTAAGAAGACTTGTGTCGACACCCAGACAAGCAGTGTCGACACTTGGAGTCATTGTGTCGACACCTGGGATGCAGAGTCGACACCAGACAGAAAGTGTCGACACTTGGAGCTGTGTCGACACTCAGTGAAGAAAAGTGCAGACAGAAAGTGTCGACACAAGGAGCTGTGTCGACACCCAGTGAAGCTGTGTCTACACCAGAAAGTGTCGACACTTGGAGCTGTGTCGACACTCAGCAAAAGTCTGCAGAGTCTAAGTACAAGTGTCGACACTCAACACAATGTGTCGACACTACTGCAGAAGAGTCAGCACTTGAAGCATGTGTCGACACTCAACACAATGTGTCGACACTCAACAGAAGAGTCAACATTTGAAGTATGTGTCGACACCCAGAACAATGTGTCGACACACAGCTGAAGACTCAACACCGGAAGAAAGTGTCGACACATGGAGCCGTGTCGACACTTAGCAAAGAACAGAAAGAACAACAAATTATTCTAAGTACAAGTGTCGACACTATGGGAATGTGTCGACACTCAGCTGAAGTCTCAACAACAAGAAGGTGTGTCGACACAAGGAGCTGTGTCGACACTCAGCAAGAATCAACATAGAAGACTATGTGTCGACACCAAGAAGCAGTGTCGACACTTGACAGATTCAACACAAGAAGATGTGTCGACACAAAGGATATGTGTCGACACATAGAAGAATTCAGCAAAAGCTAGAAGAACAAGTACTTGTGTCGACACTCAGTTTCAGTGTCGACACATGCAGAAGAATCTGTGTCGAGACATACAAGGAGTTGTGTCGACACCTTGTAGACTTGTGTCGACACTTACACAACATGTGTCGACACTTGGACTATAAGTGTCGACACTTAAAGACAGAAAGTCTTGACACTTACAGACAGTTAGAGATTTTCAAGAAGTGACTGGATGATTTGAAAGATGCCGTTCCAGCCGGTCTACAGCACCTGTCAGAGATATCAGAAGTCAGTTATGGACCGGACCAGCCGGTTACCATGAAGAAGGCCTATAAATAGGCACCTACAGTTTACAGAAACTGTTGTTCAGAATTGTTGTTGTTGTTGAAAGAAGTTCAAAGTTGTTGATCAGATTATTGAAGTAAATATAGTGTTACAAAGAGGATCAACACAAGAAGATCTTGTAGTTCAAGTGCAGATCTAAGAAGTTGGAGAGAGAGGGCTCCATCCAAGAAATCAGCCTCTAGAACTAGGCTGAGAAGAAGGATTCAGATTCAATTCTGGATCTTAAGTGTCAGAGGTCAAGGAACAACTGCAGAGGATTCAGCCTTATTCAGTTCTACTCAAGAAGCTTTGAAGAAAGCTAAGTCAGGGTGAATCCAGCTGAGTTCTTCCAAGAACTCATCAAGAATCTCTCAACTCCCCTCCTTTAATTCTGAGTTGTAGAGTTATTACTTGTATTACATTTTTAACTTGTAGGATCCATTGGATCTGAGTGATTGTAAGCCTATATTTATAAAGGCTGAGGGTAGGGCTTGTTTGCCTGAGTGTAGGTAGATAGAGATCTCTGAGTGTAGGCCTTGTTGGCTGAGTGTAGGCCTTGGTTGGCTGAGTGTAGGCCTTGATTGGCTGAGTGTAGGCTTTGGGATAAAGCTGAGTTGTAAGGCTTTGGGCCTGAGGTGTAGGAACCAATTTGGGTTCTGAGACAGTGCAGGAGTTTGGCCGAATCTAGTACACTGCTAGATAGGCGAAGGGGGAAAGTGGATGTACCCATATCTTGGGGAACCACTATAAATCAATGTGTGCTGTACTGTGCTGAAATTGTTGCTGTGTATGCTGTGTTTGCTGTGATAAACTAGTTAGATTGCTGTGATATAACTGATAGCTGCCAATAAAGTTAGAAAAGGATTAGGTCACCTATTCACCCCCCCTCTAGGTGTTTAGGTACCATATCTTTCAACATCCAAGGAGATCAACTTTTTCTGAAATCTTCAGATCTCTCTAGTTTTCAAGTGTTCAAGGCCAACATATTTCAAGACTCCAGACATCCAACATTTCAGCTGTTGCTGAAATCATCTTTTGCTGGAGCTCAACTTGTGAAGGCCTATCACCCTACAGCAAAGCTTCTTTTCCTGAAGATCTCAAGGACTCATGGGGAGCTTTGACACCATAAATCCACATAGTCTTCTCAGCTGATCTGAGAAAGAGAAGACTGCCATCACTCTCTCACCCCCATCTCTGTAAAGAGTTTCTCAAACTCCCTTCAAAAGTTTGAACTTGGTTTTTGAGCACCTTGTCAAAAGCTCATTGGTGGCAAGACACCTGATCAAAAAATCTGATTTGGTTTTTGAGCACCTTATCAAAAGCTCATTGGTGCCCAGGACACCTGATCAACTCATCCTGAAGTGGATTCCTACCTAGGGTGGTAGAAGAGTGGATGTACCCAAGTTTAGGGGAACCACTATATTTCCTTGTGTCTTCTGGTTTTGCTTGTCTTTATTTTTTGTTTCTGGCTTTGATTATTCTGTGATTAGTTTTTGATTAGTTTAGTTCTGTGATTAGATTTATTATTGCTTCCCTGCTCACTCTTATTACAACAATTGTTGTAAAAAGTTTTAAAGCACCATATACTCTATTCACCCCCCTCTAGAGTATATCAGATCTAGCTGCACTTTCAATTGGTATCAAAGTGAGGTTGGTTAAACATACCACACCTTGGTGGTTGCATAGTCTAACACCTGAACCCAAAGATCCCTAGTTAGATCTGTTTTCTGTTGTATTTTATTATTAGATTTTGTTTTCACAAATCATGGCCCAAAACAAAGATTATGCTAGCACCAGACCTCCAGTATGCAATCTATCCAAGTTTGCACTTTGGAAAGCAAGGATCAGACTGTACATGAATTCTATTGACGAAGATATTTTTAACTCTGTTTTGACAGTATGTCCAAGACCTCCAGAGAACTCCAGTACAAATGTTGTTTCACCTCCATCAAGAATAGATGCTGACATCAAGAGATGGAAGGTAGCTGATGCAAAGGCTATGAACATCTTAGCCCAGACAATGTCTGATGACATATTTCAAAAGGTGGCTGAATGCAATTCAGCAAAGGAAATTTGGGACAAACTCTCTGAAATAGTCTCAGGCTCAGCTGATGAGAGAAAGGATATGAGATCTCACCTCATATCTCAATATGAGAATTTCAAGAAGGGAGAAACTGAGTCAGTGGGAGACATGTACAACAGGCTCAGTCTAAGTGTCAGTGAACTCAGGACATTGGATAAAGAGATCTCACTAACTGAACTCAATGACAAAATTCTAATGTGCTTCCCTAGCACTTGGGATTCAAGAATCTGGCCAATTAAGGATGCTAGAAGTCTGAATGAGATCACCACTGAAGCTCTATTGGGTAAGCTCAAATCTTATGAGCTACTCATCAAGAATAGAGAAGAAGAACAGAAGGCTGCCTCACCAGCCACGAGAAAAGAGAAGACCATAGCCTTCAAGGCAACTGAAGATCAGCCTGAAGACAAAGTCACAGGCAATGATGAACTGCTCAGTCTGTTGGCCAAAAGATTTTACAAGATGGCCAAAAAGGACTTCAGAAGGAGATCATACAAGGAGCATGATAAGCCAAGGTATGACAAGTCCATTAATAATAATAAAGAAATTGTTTGCTTTGGTTGCAGGAAACCCGGACACATAGTTCCTGACTGTCCAGAAAACAAAAACAAGGACAGAAGAGACAAGAAAGAAAGAAGAAAGGAGAAAGACTCCAAGAAAAATGACAATGGCAAACCTTCATCAAGCAAAAACAAACATATAAGAAAGGGGTTTGTTGCTGAATCCTGGAGTGAGACTGAAGAGGAGTCAGAAGCCTCATCCAGCTCCAGTGATGATGAGGATGATGCAGAAGAGAAAGAGTTCTGCATGATGGCAATCAATGCCTCACAACATAATTCAGAAGAAGAGGAGTCAGAGTCTGATTCAGAGACTCAACCTGAAGAAGATCAGGTAATTGGTTCTTTTGATTTTAATTCAGAGGACTTTAAATCTGAATTTAAAGCATTGTGTTTAGATCTGCTAAAATCTAAGAAAGAAATTATCTCTCTCAGAAATCATCTATCTGAACATAATACTTTAAAGTCAGAAAACCTCAAACTCTCTCAGGAGTTGGACTGCTGTAGGGAGCAGATAGCTTCACTGAAAAGTGAGCTGTCTGAGGCCAAGAAGCTTGAAGAATCCCTTAATGGGAGAAGCATCAAGCTGATGGACATCACAAGCACAGTGAACTCCAGATTTAATAGTACTCTGGGCTTGGGTGCTTCATCCAGCCAACCCATAGTTCTAACAACTCCAATCAAATTCATTTCTGATAAAAGAAAGGGAGTTGTAGAGGTTGCTAGGAAAAATTCTGATCTGCCCAAGAAAACCAAGTCCCAGCAGAAATCGTCGAACGGAGATCGACGATCGCCGAATGAAGATCGACGATCGCCGAATGCAGATCGACGATCTCAGCCAAAATCGTCGAACTCAGGTCGACGATCTCAACTACCTGAACTCAGCCATAGTCGATCGTCGAACGGAGCTCGACGATCTGACCCAAGATCGTTGAACGCAGCTCCAAGATCGTCGAACAGAGGTCAGAGTTCTGGAAACTTTTTCAAAGGCAAATCAAAATTCAATCCTAAGGGTCCTTCATCCCAAATCTTTAACCCTTATACTGAATGGATTATACCTCCAAGGAGATATCATCCTGAAGGATATAAGAGTCAACCTGGGATGTCTTTTATTTCAGAATTTAAAGGTTATCAACCTAGGCCCAAGGTAAACTGGGTCAAAAACAAATGAATTGTCTTATGTGCAGGTGAAGACCTATCCAACATCTAACCAGCAATGGTACTTGGATAGTGGGTGCTCTAAGCACATGATAGGGAACAAGGACAACCTCACTTCCTTTAGAGCCAAGCTTGGACCCAAAGTTATCTTTGGTGATTCAAACTTTGGACAGACTAAAGGATATGGTGCAGTCTAGATTGGATCAGTAACTTTCAAGAAGGTAGCTTATGTGGAAGGACTGAAGCACAACTTAATAAGCATCAGTCAGCTGTGTGATGAAGGCTATCAGGTGACCTTCAGCAAAGCATTATGCAAAATCAAGTTAGAGGACAACACAACTGTGTTGACAGGTTAAAGGAAAGGTAACATCTATCTAGTAGATTTTCTTTCAACTGATGTAGATGTTTGCCTGTTTAATTCTGTCTGTAGACCAAATGTTTTATGACATAAGAGACTAGGACACCTAAACCTTAGAACTATTGCTAGGCTATCCAAGGACAACCTTGTTAGAAGACTACCTTCTGGCCCCTACAAGAAGGAAGAACTCTGCAGGGCTTGTCAATTAGGCAAGCAAACTAAAAATAGCTTTAAGTCACTTAATAAGAGTGATTCACCTAGGATATTGTATCTGTTACACATGGATCTTTTTGGACCCATCACAGTACAAAGCCTAGGAGGAAAATCCTACACTTTAGTAGTTATAGATGACTTCTCTAGATTCACTTGAGTGTTCTTTCTAATGAAGAAGTCTGATAACTTTAAGTATCTGACAGAGTTTCTGAAATGTATACAGATTGAGTTCAATACTCACATTGCCCTGATCAGAAGTGATCATGGGACAGAGTTTGATTCTCTTCTTATGCAAGAGTTCTGTCAGAGTGAAGGGATCAGGCATACTTTCTCAGCTCCTAGAACTCAACAAAATGGGGTAGCTGAAAGGAAAAATAGAACCCTTATTGAATCTGTCACTACATTATTGTCCGATGCTCATCTACCTCTATCCTTTTAGGCAGAGGCAGTGAACACCTCCAACTATGTGCTGAATAGAAGTTTGATACATAAACTAAAGGGAAAGAATCCCTATGAATTACTCAAAGGGAAGAAACCTAAAGTTGATTATTTTAGAGTCTTTGGTTGTATTTGCTATATACATAATAATGACAAGAAATATTTAGCAAAATTTCAAGCCAAAGCTGATGAAGGAGTGTTTCTGGGATACTCCATGATCAGTAAGGCTTATAGGGTTTATAATAAATCATCTCTAAAAATTGAGCAATCTGTTCATATATCATTTGATGAATCTAACATGTCTTTCAAGGAGAAGATCCCTTCTACCATAGAACCCTTGCAGGAACATTCTCTAGTTGAAGACTTGAACAAGTTACAAGTTATCCAAAGGGATGAAAGCAGTGAAGATGAAGAAAGTGCTCAACATATTGAAGAACAACTTGAAGAGCCAGTTGTTGTACCACAAGAGGAAACAACAACACAGGTTGGTGAACAATCAACACCCCCTGTTGATTTAGTAACATCAAGAGACCATCCAATTTCCCAAATAATTGGAGACATCTCAGCTGGTGTGCAAACCAGAAATCAGGTCAACCAAAACCTGTTGCACACCTGCTTCCTATCTCAAATTGAACCTCAGTCCATTCAAGATGCAGAGCAAGATCCACACTGGATCATTGCAATGCAAGAAGAGTTGCATCAATTTGAGAGGAATAAAGTATGGGAACTAGTGCCAAAGCCTAAGGATCACTCCATTGTTGGAACAAATAGGATGATCAAGGAGTAATTGTAAGAAACAAGGCAAGGCTAGTTGCTCAGGGATACTCTCAAGAAGAAGGAATAGACTACGACCAGACTTTTGCACCAGTTGCAAGATTGGAAGCCATCAGAATATTTTTAGCTTATGCAGCACATAAAAGCTTCAAGGTATATCAGATGGATGTCAAAAGTGCATTTCTAAATGGAGACATCAAAGAAGAAGTATATGTCAGACAACCTTCAGGTTTTATCTCTCCAACTTATCTTGATTATGTTTTTAGATTGAATAAAGCATTATATGGTCTCAAGCAAGCTCCTAGAGCATGGTATGAGGCCCTAGCATGCTTTCTCTTGGAAAATGGTTTTATAAGAGGTAGAGTAGACCAAACTCTTTTCATTAGAACCCATAAGTCCCATACCCTACTAGTACAGATTTATGTAGACGATATTATTTTTGGTTCTACTGACTCCAAATTGTGCAGAAGGTTTTCCAACCTAATGCATTCTAAATTTGAAATGAGTAGCATGGGTGAGCTATCCTTCTTCCTAGGATTGCAAGTCAAGTAACATGCTGAAGGCATCTTTATTTCTCAAACCAAATATGCAAATGAATTGGTTAAGAAATTTGGCATGTCTGAAGCATCTTGTATGAAAACACCCATGCCTACTAATGCTGTATTGGATGCTGATGAACATGAGAAACCTGTTGATCAGACAACATATAGAGCAATGATTGGCTCTTTACTATATCTTACAGCTAGTAGACCAGATATAATGTTTTCTACATGTATATGTGCTAGGTTCCAAGTAAGCCCTAGAGAGTCATACCTAACACTAGTAAAGAGGATTCTCAGGTATGTTAAAAGTGGTCCAAATCTAGGTCTCTGGTATCCAAAAGACTCAGCATTTGATCTAACTGGATTTTCTGATGCTGATTATGCTGGATGCAGAATTGACAGGAAAAGCACCAGTGAAACTTGTCAGTTCCTTGGTGACAGACTTGTCTCTTGGTTTGTAAGAAACAAACTTCTGTGTCAACTTCAACTGCTGAAGCTGAATATATGGCTGCAGGAAGTTGTTGTTCACAAATCTTGTAGATTCAAAACCAACTCCTAGACTATGGCTACAACTTAAAGAAGTCTAAAATCTTTTGTGATAACACCAGTGCTATTTCTATAGCTCAAAATCCAGTCCTCCATAGTAGGACAAAACACATAGAGATTAGACATCATTTCTTAAGGGATAATGTTGAAAAGAATAAAATTGAACTACAATATATCCCAACTGATTTACAAAGGGGAGATATTTTCACCAAGCCCTTGGATGAAAAGAAACACACCTTCTTCCTAAATCAGTTAGGAATGTTAGATGGAGGAAGTCTTAAATAATATCCAAGATTTTGAAAGCTTAAAAATTGACCAAGACTAGGCAAGCATCCTGATTTTTCTAGTGTCTAGAGTGTATTTCTGGTCTCTGAACTGCGCTCGACGATTTTCCCCAAGATCGTCGAACGGAGATCGACGCTTTCCGAAATCGTCGACCTGAGTTTAGCGCTTCTCAGATAGTATTCAACTATCTCTTAGGTCAGCGATCGTCGAACGACGCTCGACGATTTAGTTCTCTGAACTATCGTCGAACGGAGCTCAACGCTTTCCAATATCGTCGAACGGAGATCGACGATGTTGAAGACTCTTCAGATTCCTTTAGAAGCCTCGATCGTCGAACTGAGTTCAACGATCTTTCCAATTCTGCGGCGAACCCTAATATAAAATTCATTTTTCGCCCTCGTTCTCCTTTGCGCTTTCGATTTCTCTGCAAGAACTTTCTTTCCCTCCAAACAGTTCTGCACTTGGTCGTTTTGTTTGTTGAATTTTTGCAGGTACTCATGGCTGTGTCTGTTGCTGTTCTCGCCGCCATGAAGTTTGATGCTGGCTTCGACATTGACATGGAATCCTTCAGCACAACCGACCAGGCTTTTCAGGATATCTTGGGGTTATTCAAAGAGCAGAACCTTACAACAATCATGACTACAAGGATCAAGCTTGCATCTGATGAGATTAAGGAATGGGTCTACACTGTCGACAATCAAGACAACTCCACCCTTATTGGGTCAATTTCTGGCACTCAGGTACCATTGACCCCAAAAATTTTAACAGAGGTTTTTGAGTTAAGAAATGGTGGAGATACTGCTGACTTGTCTAGAGAAGAGTATACTGAATTGCTTGCCAGAATGGGTCATTCTGAGGCCAACCCTAGCAAGCTCTTGAAAAAGAACCTTTCTGTGGAATATAGATTCCTGGCAGATGTAGTTGGGAAAGTGCTACTGGCTAAGCACTCTGCTCATGATACAATCTCAAGGTATCAGCTCTGCCTAATGGGAGCCCTTGTAGACAGGAAGAATTTGAATTGGGGAGAAGTATTCTTTGACCTTATCAAGAAGAAGATAAACAAAAGTTTTGTAAACTTTGGAAGGATTATAGGGGTGTTTCTGCAGCATAGGTGCCCTGCTTTGCTGGTCTCCTCTGGAATCCACATCAATGCATCCAAGAGACTGTCTTGTGCCCTTTTTGGTAAATGGGACAGACAAATCATCAAGCCCAGCAGGCCCTCCTCCAGCACTCCTTCAGGCACAAGGACTCTCAGAGTCACTTCCCCACAGGTCTCTGCCCCTGCAGATGACCTGCCTGCTGATGTTGCCTCTCCTCCTCCTCCTCCTCCTATTCCATCTCTTCCCATACCATCTACCATTCCAACTCCATCCACCATCATCATCTCCAGCCCCTCTCCAACATCTACACCATCTCCAATCCCTATTCTACCAACACCAGAAGAACAATTCCATCCATTATTCTCCTACCCTCAACCAGATGCCACTTCCTCACCCTCCCATCCTTCCTTCACCCTCATTGATGATTCCTTTGTGGATGACTCTCCATCCTCTCCTCCTGAGCTACCCTCATCCTCAACTTCCTATCAAGATCTTCTACAAGAGATCATTGACCAACCCACCTTCACCCCATTCATCTCCATCCCACTGTCCTCCATATCCACCTTACCCACACCTCAGCCATCTCTTCCCCCATTCACCAGCTCTCCACTACCATCACCCACAGCTGCTCCTCCATCTTCTACCTCTGCTCCAGTCCCTACTGCGCAAGTAGACATTCCAGCCCTTGCTGACAGGTTGTATGAATTGCTAGCCCCCAGGCTATCTCTTCTTTTGGAGACCTCCTTGGCTCGATTACACCTGTTAGTGGCAGCTCTCTCTGCCAGGCTCTCATCTCTATTCCCTCAGGCAGCCCCTACAACAGTATACCTTGATCCAGCCTTGTCTGAATCTAGGCAGGGGGAGATGCCCTATGAAGTGAGTCTTCCTGCTGCTGCTGTTGCTGCTGTTTCTGTGAGCCTATCTGCTGCTGCTGCTATTGCTGCCTCTTCAGCTCCTGTTCTTGCTGCTGCTGCTGTGTCTCAAGAACAAATTCCTCCTGCTGCAGTCTTTGCAATAGACCTCAGGTCTTTGCTTTCAAACTTTGATCAGTTATATTTCAGCTGTCTGCCAGAGATAATTGCTGTCCAGCCCCCAGAGGATTTGTCCAAGGCCCTTGTGCCATTCTCCTGCTGTGACCCCAGCATCATCACCTCTTTTGTCCACTCAGTATATGTTGCTGCTTCTTCTGATGAAAGCATTGTTGTTGTTTCTGATGTTGCTGCCCCTACTGCTGCTGATATTTCTGTTACTGCTGATGAACCAACTTCTAAGGAGATCCTTATGACAGAGGCACCTGAGTTTGAGCCTTCTGTATTTTCTGATGATATTTCT
Source organism: Platanthera guangdongensis (assembly GCA_039583875.1). NCBI lineage: Eukaryota > Viridiplantae > Streptophyta > Magnoliopsida > Asparagales > Orchidaceae > Platanthera > Platanthera guangdongensis. The sequence continues at coordinate 125,352,105 of CM077155.1, read as the reverse complement.
ACTGTTGATGTTGCTGTGAGTGAAACTATTGCTGCTGCTGTTACTTCTCCAGAACCTGCAATATCTGCTGCTGTTGTTACCGCTTCTACTTCAATTGCAACACCTTATGTATCTGCTGCTGTCATTTCTGCTACTGCTTCAACATCTGCTGCTACACCCTCTGCTGCCTCATCTGTTTCCATACAGCTCAAGAAAGATTTGATGAAGAAAATTGATGCCCTGTATGATGATCAGAGTTCTGAAAGTGATGAGTACAGAACAGACTCTGATGATTCTTCTGCTACCATTGCCAGGAAAAAAAGGCAAGGAGCAAAGCCATGAAGAGAGTACCTCCTGCCAAGGTCAAAGATAACAATGATATTCCATACTACATTCTTCATGATTGCCCTATCACTGAGCACTGGATGCAGTACTCTAAGAATCAACTGAAAGCAATGAAAAAGAAGAGGAAATATGAAAAGGGTTTTTCACAATTCCAACACCCTCATCCTCCTCCACCACCTCCTCCTGATACAGGTGCAGGTGGAAGTTCTGCTGCTCAACCACCTGCTAGAAGCCAAGCCCCCTATCAGCCTCATGCTAGATCCTACCATAGGGGAAGCCAATCCAGGGATTCTCAATCTAGGAGAGGAGGATACAGAGGCAACCAAAGAGATTTCCAGGTCTACTCCAAAGGATACTCAAGGCAACACCCATACTCCAGGGGAGGACAAATTTCTTCTGACACCACATCTGGTCCTTTTCCCTATAAATTAAGGGAAACTGTGTTATCCAGGCCTCCTCAGTACAATCCTTCTAACAGATATGAGCCACCAGTACCTTTTGAGGACCCTGAGAACAATCCAGCTGCTTGGACTGCAAGGATGAAAGAACTTGCTGCACTGGATCAGATCAAAAAGGCTAAAGAGCAAGGAAGAGATTCATCTAATATCTCAACAATGTCTGAACAGAGAAAGAAAGAGCTAGAAAGATATGTTGTTGGGTACATTGGTTCAAATGTACCTGATTTGAAGAAGCCTCACCCAACTCAATGATATACATCAAAATGTATTTGATGTGTTTTGAGTTTACTTGTGCAGGTTAAGTATTTGCAGGAAAGAAGAAAAAGTTTCTAAGTCCATGTGTCGACACCAAGGAGCAAAGTGTCGACACTTAAGAATACTTGTGTCGACACCCAGGCAAGCAGTGTCGACACTTGGAGTCATTGTGTCGACACCAGGGATGCTGAGTCGACACCAGACAGAAAGTGTCGACACAAGGAGCTGTGTCGACACTCAATGAAGTAAAGTGCAGTGAAGCAGTGTCGACACTTAACAGTAGTATCGACACTTAGAAGAACTGTGTCTACATCAAAAAGTGTCGACACTTGGAGGCTGTGTCGACACTCAGCAAAAGTCAGCAGAGACTAAGTACAAGTATCAACACCCAGAACAATGTGTCGACATACAGCAGAAGAGTCAACACTTGAAGAAAGTGTCGACACAAGGAAAAATGTGTCGACACTTAGCTGAAGACTCAACACTTGAAGAAAGTGTCGACACAAGGAGCTGTGTCGACACTTAGCAAAGTTCAAGAATATTCTAAGTACAAGTGTCGACACTAAGGAGATGTGTCGACACTCAGCCAGAGTCTCAACAGAAGAAGAATGTGTCGACACAAGGAACTGTGTCGACACTCAGCAAGTATCAACACTGAAGACATGTGTCGACACCAAGAAGCAGTGTCGACACTGACAAGTTCAACACATGAAGATGTGTCGACACAAAGGAGTTGTGTCGACACTTACAAGAATTCAGCAATATACTGAAGTACAAGTACTTGTGTCGACACTCAATTTCAGTGTCGACACATGAAGAAGAAGCAGTTTCGAGATATAAAATCTACAACACAAGGAGTTGTGTCGACACCTTATAGGCTAGTGTCGACACTTAGACAACTTGTGTCGACACTTGGTCTATATGTGTCGACACTTTAAAGACAGACAGTCTCGACACTTACAGACAGTTACAGAATTTTTAAGAACTGACTGGATGACTTGACAGCTACCATTCCAGCCGGTCTACTGCACCTGTCAGAGTTGTCAGAAATCTGTTATGGACCGGACCAGCCGGTTACCATGAAGAAGGCCTATAAATAGGCTTATACAGTCTATAGAAATGGTTGTTGAAGTGTTTGGATTGAACACAAGTACAAGTGATCAATATACAAAGAAGATCTAGCTATTCCTTGAAGAATCTAGTGAAGATCCAAGTAGTTGGAGAGAGAGAGCTCCATCCAAGAAGTCAGCCGTTGGAACCAGGCTGAGAAGAAGGGTTCAGATTTATTCTGAATCTTAAGTAGCAGAGATCAAGGATCAACTGCAGAAGAGGTCAATCTTATTGAGTTCTACATTCAAGAAGCTTTGAAGAAAAGCCAAGTCAGATTGATTTCAGCTGAGTTCTTCCAAGAACTCATCAAGAAACTCACAACTCTTCTCTCTTTTCTCTGAGTTGTTGAGTTACAATTTTTGTATTCATATTATCTTGTAGGATCCTTAGGGATCTGAGTCTTGTAAGCCTGTAATTATAAAGGCTGAGTGTAGGGCTTGAGTGCCGGAGTGTACGAGATTGGATTCTCTGAGTGTAGGCCTGTTGTGGCTGAGTGTAGGCCTTGGTGGCTGAGTGTAGGCCTTGGTGGCTGAGTGTAGGCTTTGTGAAGAAGCTGAGTTGTAGGGCCTTTGGCCTGAGGTGTAGGAACCTGTGTTGTGGGTTCTGAGTGTAAGATCTGAGGATCTGAGATAGTGGAGAAGTTGGGCCGAATCTAGTACACTGCTAGATAGGCGAAGGGGGAAAGTGGATGTACCCAAACCTTGGGGAACCATTATAAAACTGTGTGTCTACTGTGTGCTGTGGAATTCTGTGATTGCTGAATGTGTGCTGTGATAAAGTAGCTAGAATTCTGTGTTAGATTCTGTATTCTGCCTTAAAAAGTTAAAAAGATTCAAGTCACCTATTCACCCCCCCTCTAGGTGTTTAGGTACAATATCTTTCAAGTGGTATCAGAGCCAGGTTACTCAAAAAGGGACATAACTGTCTGAGTAGATCCTGTTGGCAGATTCAGTCTAAGTCAATTACAGAATCAAGAAAATCAAGAACCATGGGTTCCACTGAGAATCACAAGAAATTGGGATCCATGAAGTTACCCATATGTAGAAAAGAGATCTTTGGTATCTGGAAGGAAAGGGTGAGACTGTTTATGGAAGCCTCAGACCCTAGGATTTATATCACAGTGAAAGAAGGGCCATATGTGCCCATGAAGGTGTCAGTCTTAGATGCAAATCAGAGAACACCTAAGGATTTCTCCGAAATGACAAAGGATGAAATTGTTCTAGCCACTATGGATAAGAGGGCTCAGAACATCATAGTGAGTGCCATATATGTAAGACCCCCCCTTTTTTTCTTATCGACACCGGGGTCTTAGGCCCAGAACCGCCGTTTTGCGGTGACTCCTTCACGTCCTGAAGGGTCATCACCACAAAGCGCCGATTCTGCCGGCCGATTTCGATCACAGAAAAGTAGCACTATAATGTAAATGCAAATTGCAGTCCACAGAGAATCACATGTCATAATAAATATACCTCCACGAAGGGAGTGTCCACAGAATAAAACATTAGAGTAGCAAAATACGGGCTTATGCCTGGTACATCATATCCTCACTACAAAAATCACTCATGCGGAAGCAGAAAAACTACTCAAGGTCGAGACTCACGGTCCTGGCTGTATGAACTCTGGAGCTAGACTGCCCCACCTCCAAGCGCACCGGTCTCTGGGGCTGCTCCTCCATACTGGTCTCCACGATCCCCTAAATGATGCGGTTCGAAAACCGTTAGTCTAAAAGAGTAAGTCCTATCACCCCCCGCCCCTTCCCCCACGGCTCCTAGTCACCGAGCGGAGAGGAAGAAAGGGGAGGACTTGAAGGTGGAGAATATCAAAAGCAGATGGCAGCGGTCCTATACTAGCAAATTCTATAGCATGTAAAGACAATAAGCTGAAATATGAAAAGTAACCTTCACTTATGTGAAAACACATAAGCCAAGGGGTCTTCTGCAAGGCTCCCATCGTATAAAAAGTCCCATACCAATTTATACGTTGGGGTGTCGGTTATCAAACAGCAGTAAATATATATATATATATCCAAATTTAACCTTAATTTATAAACTTGCCCACACAAGCTTATAGACCAAGGGGCCGTTTTGCAGGTCCTAAAGTATAAGCGTCCCATTCCACTTATACTTTAGGTGTCAAGGTTAAAGGAAACGATTATGCTATGACATGCAAGTGGGTATGATGGATCATGCAAGTGCAACACACACACCCGACTCTGTGCACACAGACCTTTAGTTCCCCCTTTCTGGAGCCGTAACCTCCCAGGATACCTCCGTAGTGGCAGACGGAAGCGGTGGGTTGGGCCTCGCCCACCTCTAAACCAGTAAAGCACTACCGGTCAGACCTATCGTACGCCTCAATGCTTGGTGCACGAAGCGGACTCCTGCGTACTCTTGTCGGCTGGCGCACCGGACTTCTGTTGGCGAAGTGCTAACCACACTTTCCGAGTCAACGTATTGGCGTCGGTGCATCGACCCTCCAATACCGAAGACCCACCACCTTAATTTCCTTTTCTTTTATGCACATACAAATTTACCGTAATCAAAACCCGAGTCGAAGCTCCCCGGACCAACACGTCCGTCACAAACAATCGAGCCGAAGCTCCCCGGACCCAAAGTCCGTCTTTTAACCATCCGAGCCGAAGCTCCCGGCTAACTTCCGGTGCTAACAGTGTTTGTGAAATGTGCAACCCTAATTACTAAGTTACTCTTTTCAGCTTGTTAAAACAGTTTACGTTAACCCAGGACTGCCCCCGGTATTCCCTGTGAAGGGCTCTCAAGGGGCACTAGGAACTGTGTTGGGATTACGCCCAGCGTTCCCTTTCGCAAGGTACTTATTTTGTTATTGGTTGATTCCCTTACCCATTACTTTCTCATGTTCCGATATGCTAATCCTAGGGTGATTTGACTCCAACTCTCCTTGGGTAGGACGATCTTTCGTCGGACCCGAACGCCTCTAAACCCTAGACAAAACCACACTCTACTCACTCATCTTCCATAGATGCAACCCATTCTACTTATCCTTCCTGCAAACCATCAAGACCCATCACACGTGCTCTAATTCATATCCACAATGATTTCCTGCAGTTTTGCTATATGCAGACCACTTAAGCTACATGACCCGTAAAAAGGGAAGTACATGAAATATTCATCCAGTACCCCTATGATAATTATTAGGGGGCTAAAATGACATTTGAAGCATAAATCCAGAAATCCATAATTTTCCTAATTTATCTGATAATTTATTTATTCTAGTATCCAAAAAGCCCAAGTTTGAACATGAAGTAGCAATTTCAGACAAGATAATATTCCAATAAATTTATGGTAATTACAAAATGCATAATCAACTCTAAAGCCTAAGTCTTCAAATTTTTCAGCAAGGTTTAGGCTCTTAAATTTAATTTCAAAGATATCTCATAAAAAGTCATTTTAAAAGATTTTTCAGTAATAATACCTCCAAAACTTCAGAGAAAATTCAGGGATGATTATGATGGCCTACAAATACCCTAGAAATAGTTTCATAATTTATCATGTAAAAATAAGGCTATACTTGATTTTCTCATGAAATTTCAAGTTTATGGGTTAATGAACAAAGTATTATAATTAACCATCAAAAATTTCCACAAAAATTTCCACATGATAATATTGAGCTAAAAACATTATGTATCAAGTTTCATAATTTTTCAATAAGTATTGGGCTCTTGCAAGAATTATTTAATATGTAACCAAAGTAATGCACTTGTGAAGTAGATGCCCTAACTAGGTGTCCAAAAATTCTATCAAAAATCATACATGATCAGTAAGGTCTAAAACTACCTCTGCCAATGTTTCATACCCTTTCAATGGGCAATGGGATCACAATAGCCTAATTATTAATTAGGGAAATCCTATTGGTTACAAATGAAGTGCTACAAATATTGATCAAAACTTCCCAAATAAATTACCAGAGGCTCAAAATATCCTTATTCCCTCACTACCCAAATTTGGTTAAATTTCAAGATGTTTAGCTAACCTAAGCTAACATTACAAGTTTTATGTCCTAAGCTAGGGTTAGAGTTTTGTGGACCCTACCCTTTTCAAAATTAATTAACACTTTTACCAGAGGGCTTTATATACCCTAGGACCCTCTATACAAAATTTGATGTTCATCCAAGGTGTTTAGGGCTCATGCCCTTCACAAGGCACAAAGGTCCCTTCTTAGGGTTTGGCCTAGGATCTTAGGGCAAATCAATTCCACACTACCCCACATTCCATGGGGAGGTGCTAAGTGCCATAACCAGTCAGCGGTCCAAAAATCAGCCTCTGTTGAGGTGATTTGGTCACTCAAAATCAAAAGTGCACTTTTTGACCAAAATACACTTATTAAGGTAAAGTTAGGGTTGGGTCAATACCTATTCAAAACACACCCAAATTAGGTGAAACTTTACACAGATACATAACATGAGTCCAGGGACCACTCACCAAAATTTGGGATGGTTTGGAGGTCATTAGACCACCTAATTAAAATTATCATAGATAAATTAAATAATTTCCAAAACTATAGCAAAAGTGCCCCCCAAAATTCCCATTTTTGGTCTACTCCTATATATGGTCTAGGTTGACTATCTTCCAAAATTACAGCTCATTTGGATCAATGATAAAGTGTGGGCACTCAATTGAATTTCTGCCTAGCCCTATGAGTAGGCCCCACCAAAATGGGTGCCCTGGTCAAAACAGGAGCCCAAATTGGTTCAAACCAAATTTAAAATAAAGTAGACTGAAAGGGCTACAAATCATGTGTTGATCATTTTCTCATCCAGTGCATCTATCTATTTTTAAAGATTTTAAACATTAAATGCCATGAGTGTGACAGAAATCACAAAAAATGATAATACTGATCCTATAGTATAACTTATCACTGCACGAATCTTGGCGCGCGAATAGACGGCATTCCATCATCTTCTCCGTTCAGCCAACGATCCCGATTGATCCCGCCTGGAGCAACTTCCAAACGCCACCGCCGGCGATCCGGACGCCTCCCCGGCCGGCCACCGCCACCACCACCTCCGTTGAGGTGGTGGCCGTCGCCAGGCGGCGGCTTGGCCGCCGGAGGGCCGTTTTCCGGCGATCCCGAGAGGAGGATTTCCATGGAAAAACCATGAAATTTCGAAATGGATTCGGGCTCAATTGAGCCCGAACCTTGAACCTAGTGATTGCTAAGAACTATCCATGAGAGAAGGGATGGAGGAGGACCTTCCTGGCGGCCTGAATGCGAGTCGATCTTCGGGTTGCCATGGTGGTGGTGCCTCCGGCCGGATTTCTGCAACTGTGCAGTCAAGTCGCCTGAATTCCTAAGGTAAACGATGGGAAGGGATCCTCTCATGCCACTGATGGTGTATATATCATCAGTTGGGGGAGGGGAGAGGCCAACCACCAATGGCCATTAATGCCCTTGAAGGCTTGGCTCGGGTTGAGTGGGGGGGGGGGGGGGCTGAATCCTCCTCTTGGTGGCCAGGAAACGGCTGGAATCAACTCCTCTTCCCTAGAGGAGTTGATTGCAGCCATAAATGGTGGCTGTTGATCTCCTTGGCCGGCCTTTCCACTCTCCCCTATCTTCTCTCTCCTCCATTATCATGGAGGGAAGCTCCTTTCTCTCTCCTAGTCACCTCTGGTTGACTGGTCAACACCACAAGCTAACTGCAGCCCACTTGGTCATGATGGTCATGGAAATAGGGTTAGCCTAAGGAAGAAGTGGCTTGGTCTTGGGTTAGCCGTTTTGTGCTATGTTTGACTTGACCTAAATGAGGGTTGACCTGGGCCAATTTGACCATATGGGTTGATCCCATTGGGTTTTTAGTGGCCCATTGGACTCCCTTAAGGTCTAGGATTACTTGAATAGGGTTGGTTGGGCATCTTGGTGGTCACATATCCCTTGGTAAGGGCACTTTGACCATTTTAGGGCTAGAGTTGACTTGGGTCAACATGACCAATTGGGTTGACCCCTATGGGTCCTTGGTGACCCATTGGCTTCCCTTAAGGTCTAGGTAGGGTTATGTTGTGTTACCCTGCACTTTGGAGGTCACCTACCCTTAGTAAGGGTACTTTGACCAGATTAGGAGCTTGAGTTGACCTGGGTCAACCTGGCCTCTAGGGCTGGCCCCAATGTGTCCTTAGTGACCCACTGGCCTCACTTTAGGGTTAGGAGGGCATAGGTGGGGTCCTCTAGGATAGGAGCAGGTCAATTGACCCTAAGTAGGCTAGTTTGAACTATTTAGGGCTAGGGTTGACCTTGGTCAACTGAGCCTCTTTGGTCGACCCTAATTGGTCCTTATGGCTCTAATGGGCCTCCCAAGGTATTAGGGGTGTTGTGGTAGAGTCTTGGGGTTAAGGTGTAGCCCATGGTCCTCCTAAACCATTGCCCAGAGTTCTACTATTTGCAGACCATGATGATCTTCCACATTTTGTCCCCTATCTCTTGGCCCATTTCTGGCTTCCTAGGGTTTTGTCATGACCTAGTCATGGCGAAAACCACTCTTAGGGGTCTAGCTGGAAATGGGATGTTACAAATCCCAATAAACAAAACAAAGATTTCGTCCCCGAAATCAAGGTTGAGCCTACGTGACTTACTACCGAAGAAAAGAACCTTGTAACATCTCATCATGACGCCTTGTTTGCTAAATTAGGTTTAAAGAGAAACCTAGATCTATGACCATTTCACCCAATTGGCAAACCAAGATCCCAATAAACAAGGATAAGCCCCCAATAAATAAAAGATAAGCCTCTATCTGCCTAGTGCAGCCCTTAGTAGTTTAAAGCAGGAAAATAAGTTAAACATCTTAAGGGGTTTGTGAGGTATACCTGACTGAACAGCTCTGGGTATCTTTGTCGCATCAGGTCCTGCGGCTCCCAGGTATGCTCCTCCTGGCCGTGGTTCCTCCACAGGACCTTGACTAGTGGTACCTTCTTGCATCGCAAGACCCGTACTCCTCGGTCGTCGATCCTCACCGGCTCCAAACAAACCGACCGGTCTGAAGCTACCGGCCCTTCGGTGGTCAGAATCTGCTGCTCCGGGCGTAGCAGAGCCCTCCTCAGCGAAGAAATATGGAAGACGTCGTGCAGCGCTTCCAGCTCTGGTGGTAACTCCAGCCTGTAGGCTAGGGGTCCGATCCGCTCCAGGATCCTGTAAGGGCCCATGTACCTAGGGCTGAGCTTCTTCCTCCGACCACGCACCCGCGAGACTCCATGCATGGGCCGGATCTTCAAAAACACACGGTCTCCCACCTGGAACTCCACCTGCCGATGTCGGGCGTCATAGTACTTAGCCTGTCTGCTCTGCGCCTCTAGCATCCTGTCTCTGATCAGCCTCACCTGAGCCTCGGTGTCTTCAACAAACTCTGATCCCAACACCTTCAGATCTTCGTCCTGAACCCAAGAAAGCGGGGTCCGGCATCTCCTTCGGTACAAGGCTTCGTAAGGCACCATTCTGATGCTGGACTGGTAGCTGTTGTTATAGGAGAACTCGACCAGGGGAAAGAGTTTCTCCCACGGTTCCCCGCGGTCCAAAATGCATAGCCTCAAAAGGTCTTCCAGCGTCCGGTTGGTGCGTTCTGTCTGCCCGTCCGTCTGGGGATGAAATGCAGTGCTGAAGGTCAATCGCGTGCCTAAGTAAGCTTGCACGGATCTCCACTCCCTGGAAGTGAACCGGCCATCCCGATCCGACACTATCGTCTTGGGCACCCCGTGATATCGAATAAACTGCTCCACAAATCTCCGTACTAATACTCCCACAGCGTCGTCCTTCCTGATCGGAATGAACCTGGCTACCTTAGTCAACCGATCGACGATGACCCAAATTGAGTCATTCCCTGTTTGTGATCGGGGAAGTCCGTGAATAAAATCCATCGCGATGTCTTCGAACTTCCACTCTGGTACCGGGAGTGGTTGCAACAACCCCGCAGGGTTTTTGCACTCTGCCTTCACTAGCTGACAAGCTTCGCAGTGAGTCACAAACCGAGTAATGTCCTTATTCATGCCAGGCCAGTACATAGTCTTCTTCAAATCCGCAGACATCTTCGTAATGCTCGGGTGTACCGAGTATCTGCTGTGGTGGGCTTCCGCCATGATATCCTCCAGGACCTGACCTCCCCCCGGTATATAAGTCCGACCTCTGAAGCATACCACGCCGTCCCTCATCGTATAATCTCCTGCTGTACAGTTCTCCAAGGACCAGAATATCGGCTCCAGATTGACATCTCGCCTCTGTCCCTCTCTGACTCTGTCCCGGATATCATCTGTAGCACTCACCGCAGCTAAATACTCCGTGTAAAGCTCGGGGTCCTCGGATGACACCAGTGAGCTGTGCATATCCTCCAATCTCCTCACCAACTCCATAGACATAACCTGAGGCCCGACTGCAGAAGTGGCAGCTCTCCGACTCAATGCGTCCGCCACCACGTTTTCCTTCCCTGGATGGTAGTGCATCTCATACTGATAATCTGCAAGGAACACCACCCAGCGCCTCTGCCTGATGTTCAGTTCCTTCTGTGTGTCCACGTATTTCAGGTTCTTGTGGTCGGAATAGATATCGCAGTGGACTCCATAAAGATAATGGCGCCAGACCTTCAAAGCAAAAACGACTGCCCCCATCTCAAGGTCGTGCACCGGATAGTTCTGCTCGTGCTTCTTCAACTGGCGAGATGCATATGCAATCCCATGGCCCTTCTGCATCAGTACAGCTCCCATACCCTGGTAGGAAGCATCAGTGTAGACCTGAAATCCTTCGCTCCCCGAGGGGAGAGTAAGAATGGGAGCCGAGGTTAGCCAATCCTTCAGCTCCTGGAAAGCTGTCTGGCACTGCGGGGTCCACACGAACGGTACCTCCTTCTTCGTCAGGGATGTGAGCGGGAGGGCGATTTGAGAGAATCCCTGCACGAACTTCCGGTAGTAACCGGCAAGTCCTAGAAAACTCCGTACATAGGTGGCTATCTTCAGCTGCGGCCAATCCCGAATAGCCTGAATCTTTGCCGGGTCCACTGACAATCCGGCTCCACTGATAATATGGCCTAAGAAGCCCACCTCCTTCAGCCAGAACTGACATTTACTAAACTTCGCATATAGATGATTCTCCCGCAGTCTCTGCAGGGTCAGTATCAGATGGCGAGTGTGCTCCTCCTCCGTCCTCGAGTAAATGAGGATGTCATCGATGAACACAATGACAAACACATCAAGATATTCCTTGAAGACTTGGTTCATGAGGGTCATGAATGCTGATGGTGCGTTGGTGAGTCCGAAGGGCATCACCGTAAACTCGTACAAACCATATCTGCTACTAAAAGCAGTCTTCTGAATGTCCTCCTCCCGAATCCGAAGCTGGTAGTATCCCGACCTCAAATCTAATTTCGAAAAGAACTGCGCTCCCTGCAGCTGGTCGAACAACTCGTCTATCCTTGGCAGTGGATAGGTGTTCCGGACCATCAGCCGATTTAGTGCTCGATAGTCGATGCACAATCTGAGGGTCCCGTCTTTCTTCTTGACGAACAATACCGGGGCTCCCCAAGGTGAAGAGCTTGGCCGGACAAATTCGGCTACCACTAACTCCTGAAGCTGGCTCCGGAACTCCGTCAACTTCTTTGGGGCCATCCGGTAGGGTGCCTTGGATGCTGGCTTGGCCCCTGGCACAAGCTGTATCTGGAAGTCTTGCTCCCTGCGCGGGGGTAACACGGGTAACTTCTCCGGGAAGACGTCCTCAAACTCCCGCACCACCGGAATATTCGATATAGAACTCGTTGCCTCTGCCATCTCAAACAGCACCTCGTAGACCTCCTCCCCCTGTAAATAGGCCTTGACGGCCTGTACTGAAGATAATGGTATACGTGAGGTAGGTCTTATACCTTCGATGCTGATGGTAGAGTCCCCGTGCCTCACGGTGATCCTCTTCGCTTGACAATCAATCTGGGCATGGTTCCACTGTAGCCAAATCATGCCCAGGATCAGCTTGAAGACTGGCATCCTCAAGATCGTTGCCGAAACTTCGAACGACTTTCCACTAATCTCCGCCTCCATACTGCAGTGGGCTGAGGTGAGTATCTCCGATCCGTCGGGTAGACGCACCCTACTCATCCGGCCTGTGAACCGTTCCACTCCTTCCAGCCCTTCCAGAAAGGCCTCCGACACAAACGAGTGCGAGGCACCCGTGTCGAACAGAGTATAGGCGGGCTTGCCGCTGATGAAGACTATACCTGTGATGATTAAAGGTCTTAGTATTTTATAACACATTTTCTTTCCTATTTATTCTACCTAGGGCAGTACTATTTGTTGGGCAATTGCGAACGGAAATTTAATTTAAACAACTTAAACATCTTAGCTTACCTGTGATGACCCGCTCTGGGTTTCGAGGCTGTGCCAGGTCCAAGGCATATACCTGCTCCCTTTCCTGTCTTCGATCTCCTCCCTGGTAACCACGTCCTCGGCCGCGTCCTCGGCCTCCGAAAAGCTGGGCAGGTGGGCCACCCTGTGGTGCTGGAGGTGGTTCCCCCCTCATGGGGCAGTTTCTCCGGAGGTGTCCCACCTGATGACAATGGAAGCACTCCGGCGGGGGATACGCCATACCCCCGGGTCTCGGCATCTCCTGAATCCGGAGAGGTTGAGGGGCCAAAACCACCTACTCTCTCGGCTCCTGCCTCACCTCCTGACGAGGCTGCTCCTCTGTCCTTCTCCCTTCTGGTATGGTGCCTCGCCACTGATCATTTCGGGCACTCCGGGCCTGATCCTCCGCTTGGCTCTTCCGGCCCCGAGTGGTGTGCCAATCGGCCTCAATCCTCTTAGCCATCTCCAAAATCCGGGAGATAGGCCCGTCAGATACAAACAGCAAAGCCTCCCTCAACTCCTCTTTTAGGCCCTTATAAAATCTCTTGACGTAACCTGCTTCGTCCAGCTGGTAAGAGCCCGCATATCGGGCCAAATGATCGAACTCTCGGTGGTACTCCACCACCGTCCTGGTGCCCTGCCTCAGCTGCAAGAACCGCTCCTCCAACTCGTCCCTAGCCGACTGCGGAACAAAGTGCTCCAGCAGCGTGGCCCTGAATTCCTCCCAAGTGATTTCTGCAATCTCCCTATCAGCAAATGTCGTGTCCAATAGCGTCTTCCACCACCTCTTAGCATGGGACTCCAAGCAAGATACCACCAGGGTCACCCTCTCCTCCCAAGGGCATCGTATCCCAGTCAACATCTCGTACATAACATCCAGCCACTCCTCTGTCCGCACTGCCGACTCTGTCCCCAAGTATGATGGGGGAGAGAGTCCTCGGAAGGTGCTCATCCAGTTGGCCCCTGGGTTTGGCTGCTGGGCCGGAGCCTGCTGAGCCCGGAAGGCCTCAAGGATAGCTGTAAGGGTTTTCCCCATGTCTGACTGAAGGAAAGGTATGGGGACCATGGGAGGTGGTGCAATGTCTGGAGTCTGCTGAGCTCCACCATGTGGAGTGGGCTGAGCTGGAGGCTGCAAGACGAACTACATTAGTAGGTAATCGACTCAAAGCCTAATAAAAGTGGACAATTTACATGTGATCCCCCATATGGGCACACCACGCTTCCGCTGCTTAGTTTGTCCCCAAACTAAACTCGCGCGGGGGTGACCCAGGGTTGTGGACTGCTACTTTTCGATCGAGGTCTGCTTTGATACCACTTGTAAGACCCCCCCCCCCTTTTTTTTTCTTATCGACACCGGGGTCTTAGGCCCAGAACTGCCGTTTTGCGGTGACTCCTTCACGTCCTGAAGGGTCATCACCACAAAGCGCCGATTCTGCCGGCCGATTTCGATCACAGAAAAGTAGCACTATAATGTAAATGCAAATTACAGTCCACAGAGAATCACATGTCATAATAAATATAACTCCACGAAGGGAGTGTCCACAGAATAAAAAATCAGAGTAGCAAAATACGGGCTTATGCCCGGTACATCATATCCTCACTACAAAAATCACTCATGCGGAAGCAGAAAAACTACTCAAGGTCGAGACTTAAGGTCCCGGCTGTATGAACTCCGGAGCTAGACTACCACACCTCCAAGCGCACCGGTCTCTGGGGCTGCTCCTCCATGCTGGTCTCCACGATCCCCTAAATGATGCTGTTCGAAAACCGTTAGTCTAAAAGACTAAGTCCTATCATCCCCCGCCCCTTCCCCCACGGCTCCTAGGCACCGAGCGGAGAGGAAGAAAGGGGAGGACTTGAAGGTGGAGAATATCAAAAGCAGATGGCAGCGGTCCTATACTAGCAAATTCTATAGCATGTAAAGACAATAAGCTGAAATATGAAAAGTAACCTTCACTTATGTGAAAACACATAAGCCAAGGGGTATTCTGCAAGGCTCCCATCGTATAAAAAGTCTCATACCAATTTATACGTTGGGGTGTCGGTTATCAAACAGCAGTAATATATATATATATATATCCAAATTTAACCTTAATTTATAAACTTGCCCACACAAGCTTATAGACCAAGGGGTCGTTTTCTAGGTCCTAAAGTATAAGCGTCCCATTCCACTTATACTTTAGGTGTCAAGGTTAAAAGAAACGATTATGCTATGACATGCAAGTGGGTATGATGGATCATGCAAGTGCAACACACACACACCTGACTCTGTGCACACAGACCTTTAGTTCTCCCTTTCTGGAGCCGTAACCTCCCAGGATACCTCCGTAGTGGCAGACGGAAGCGGTGGGTTGGGCCTCGCCCACCTCTAAACCAGTAAAGCACTAACGGTCAGACCTATCGTACGCCTCAACGCTTGGTGCACGAAGCAGACTCCTGCGTACTCTTATCGGCTGGCGCACCGGACTTCTGTTGGCGAAGTGCTAACCACACTTGCCGAGTCAACGTATTGGCGTCGGTTCATCGACCCTCCAATACCGAAGACCCACCACCTTAATTTCCTTTCCTTTTATGCACATGCAAATTTAGCGTAATCAAAACCCGAGCCGAAGCTCCCCGGACCAACACGTCCGTCACAAACAATCGAGCCGAAGCTCCCCGGACCCAAAGTCCGTCTTTTAACCATTCGAGCCAAAGCTCCCGGCTAACTTCCGGTGCTAACAGTGTTTGTGAAATGTGCAACCCTAATTACTAAGTTACTCTTTTCAGCTTGTTAAAACAGTTTACGTTAACCCAGGACTGCCCCCGGTATTCCCTGTGAAGGGCTCTCAAGGTGCACTAGGAACTGTGTTGGGATTACGCCCAGCGTTCCCTTTCGCAAGGTACTTATTTTGTTATTGGTTGATTCCCTTACCCATTACTTTCTCATGTTCCGATATGCTAATCCTAGGGTGATTTGACTCCAACTCTCCTTGGGTAGGACGATCTTTCGTCGGACCCGAACGCCTCTAAACCCTAGACAAAACCACACTCTACTCACACATCTTCCATAGATGCAACCCATTCTACTTATCCTTCCAGCAAACCATCAAGACCCATCACACGTGCTCTAATTCATATCCACAATGATTTCCTGCAGTTTTGCTATATGTAGACCACTTAAGCTACATGACTCGTAAAAGGGAAGTACATGAAATATTCATCCAGTACCCCTATGATAATTATTAGGGGGCTAAAATGACATTTTAAGCATAAATCCAGAAATCCATAATTTTCCTAATTTGTCTGATAATTAATTTATTTATTCTAGTATCCAAAAAGCCCAAGTTTGAACATGAAGTAGCAATTTCAGACATGATAATATTCCAATAAATTTATGGTAATTACAAAATGCATAATCAACTCTAAAGCCTAAGTCGTCAAAATTTTCAGCAAGGTTTAGGCCCTTAAATTTAATTTCAAAGATATCTCATAAAAAGTCATTTTAAACGATTTTTCAGTAATAATACCTCCAAAAATTCAGAGAAAATTCAGGGATGATTATGATGGCCTACAAATACCCTAGAAAAAGTTTCATAATTTATCATATAAAAATAAGGCTATACTTGATTTTCTCATGAAATTTCAAGTTTATGGGTTAATGAACAAAGTATTCTAATTAACCATCAAAAATTTCCACAAAAATTGCCACATGATAATATTGAGCTAGAAACACTATGTATCAAGTTTCATAATTTTTCAATAAGTATTGGGCTCTTGCAAGAATTATTTAGTATGTAACCAAAGTAATGCACTTGTGAAGTAGATGCCCTAACTAGGTGTCCAAAAATTCTATCAAAAATCATACATGATCAGTAAGGTCTAAAACTACCTCTGCCAATGTTTCATGCCCTTTCAATGGGCAGTGGGATCACAATAGCCTAATTATTAATTAGGGCAATCCTATTGGTTACAAATGAAGTGCTACAAATATTGATCAAAACTTCCCAAATAAATTACCAGAGGCTCAAAATATCCTTATTCCCTCACTACCCAAATTTGGTTAAATTTCAAGATGTTTAGCTAACCTAAGCTAACACTACAAGTTTTAGGTCCTAAGCTAGGGTAAGAGTTTTGTGGACCCTACCCTTTTCAAAATTAATTAACACTTTTACCAGAGGGCTTTATATACCCTAGGACCCTTTATACAAAATGTGATGTTCATACAAGGTGTTTAGGGCTCATGCCCTTCACAAGGCACAAAGGTCCCTTCTTAGGGTTTGGCCTAGGATCTTAGGGCAAATCAATTCCACACTACCCCACATTCCATGGGGAGGTGCTAAGTGCCATAACCAGTCAGTGGTCCAAAAATAAGCCTCTGTTGAGGTGATTTGGTCACTCAAAATCAAAAGTGCACTTTTTGACCAAAATACCCTAATTAAGGTAAAGTTAGGGTTGGGTCAATACCTATTCAAAACACAGCCAAATTAGGTGAAACTTTATACAGATACATAACATGAGTCCAGGGACCACTCACCAAAATTTGGGAGGGTTTGGAGGTCATTAGACCACCTAATTAAAATTATCATAGATAAATTAAATAATTTCCAAAACTATAGAAAACGTGCCCCCAAAAATTCCCATTTTTGGTCTACTCCTAGATATGGTCTAGTTTGTCTATCTTCCAAAATTACAGCTCATTTGTATCAATGATAAAGTGTGGGCACTCAATTGAATTTCTGCCTAGCCCTATGAGTAAGCCCCACCAAAATGAGTGCCCTGGTCAAACCAGGAGCCCAAATTGGTTCAAACCAATTTTAAAATAAAGTAGACTGAAAGGGCTACAAATCATGTGTTGATCATTTTCTCATACAGTGCATCTATCTATTTTTAAAGATTTAAAACATTAAATGCCATGAGTGTGACATAAATCACAAAAAATGATAATACTGATCCTATAGTATAATTTATCACTGCACGAATCTTGCCGCACGAATAGACGGCATCCCATCATCTTATACGTTCAGCCAACGATCCCGATTGATCCCGCCTGGAGCAACATCCAAACGCCACCGCCGGCGATCCGGCCGCCTCCCCGGCCGGCCACCGCCACCACCACCTCCGTTGAGGTGGTGGCCGTCGCCAGGCGGCGGCTTGGCCGCCGGAGGGCCGTTTTCCGGCGATCCAGGGAGGAGGATTTCCATGGAAAAACCATGAAATTGCGAAATGGATTCGGGCTCAATTGAGCCCGAACCTTGAACCTAGTGATTGCTAAGAACTATCCATGAGAGAAGGGGTGGAGGAGGACCTTCCTGGCGGCCTGAATGCGAGTCGATCTTCGGGTTACCATGGTGGTGGTGCCGCCGGCCGGATTTCTGCAACTGTGCAGTCAAGTCGCCTGAATTCCTAAGGTAAACGATGGGAAGGGATCCTCTCATGCCACTGATGGTGTATATATCATCAGTTGGGGGAGGGGAGAGGCCAACCACCAATGGCCATTAATGCCCTTGAAGGCTTGGCTCGGGTTGAGTGGGGGGGGGGGGGGGCTGAATCCTCCTCTTAGTGGTGGCCGGGAAACGGCTGGAATCAACTCCTCTTCCCTAGAGGAGTTGATTGTAGCCATAAATGGTGGATGTTGATCTCCTTGGCCGTCCTTTCCACTCTCCCCTATCTTCTCTCTCCTCCATTATCATGGAGGGAAGCTCCTTTCTCTATCCTAGTCACCTCTGGTTGACTGGTCAACACCACAAGCTAAATGCAGCCCACTTGGTCATGATGGTCATGGAAATGGGGTTAGCCTAAGGAAGAAGTGGCTTGGGCTTAGGTTAGCCCTTTTGGGCTAGGTTTGACTTGACCTAAATGAGGGTTGACCTGGGCCAATTTATCATATGGGTTGACCCCATTGGGTTTTTAGTGGCCCATTGGACTCCCTTAAGGTCTAGGATTACTTGAATAGGGTTGGTTGGGCATCTTGGTGGTCACATATCCCTTGGTAAGGGCACTTTGACCATTTTAGGGCTAGAGTTGACTTGGGTCAACATGACCAATTGGATTGACCCCTATGGGTCCTTGGTGACCCATTGGCTTCCCTTAAGGTCTAGGTAGGGTTATGTAGGGTTACCCTGCACTTTGGAGGTCACCTACCCTTAGTAAGGGTACTTTGACCAGATTAGGAGCTTGAGTTGACCTAGGTAAACCTGGCCTCTAGGGCTGGCCCCAATGTGTCCTTAGTGACCCACTGGCCTCACTTTAGGGTTAGGAGGGCATAGGTGGGGTCCTCTAGGATAGGAGCAGGTCAATTGACCCTAAGTAGGCTAGTTTGAACTATTTAGGGCTAGGGTTGACCTTGGTCAACTGAGCCTCTTTGGTCGACCCTAATGGGTCCTTATGGCTCTAATGGGCCTCCCAAGGTATTAGGGGTGTTGTGGTAGAGTCTTGGGGTTAAGGTGTAGCCCATGGTCCTCATAAACCATTGCCCAGAGTTCTACTATTTGCAGACCATGATGATCTTCCACATTTTGTCCCCTATCTCTTGGCCCATTTCTGGCTTCCTAGGGTTTTGTCATGACCTAGTCATGGCCAAAACCACTCTTAGGGGTCTAGTTGGAAATGAGATGTTACAATAGATGATGCAACTTTTCAGAATTTGATACATTGTAAGACATCAAAAGAGATGTGGGATACTCTTATTGTGTACATGGAGGGTTCTGAAGAAGTAAGGCAAGACAGAAAATCCTTGCTAAATCAAGAATATGAAAGTTTTAGACAAGGTAAAGCTGATAGCATAACTGAATGCTATAAGAAGTTCTACAGGATTGTGAACGAGCTCATGTCCTATGGCAGAGAGTTCAGTAATTATGAACTCAATGATAAGTTTCTAAGGTCCCTAACAAAAGATTGGGACACCAAGATCTGTGCGATTAGGGAAATGGCAAAGTTGGCAGAAATTCCTCCACCAACACTGTTTGGCAAACTACTGTCCAATGAAATGCAGTTAATGGTGAGGAAAGAAGAGGAGAAATCAACAAGAAGTGAACATAAAGAAAGGATAGTGACCTTCAAAACAGAAGCCCCCAGAAAGTACAGAAGTAAGTCACCAACTCCACCTCTAAAGGTTGTTGAAACTGAGTCAGATAATTCAGAAAGCAGCAGAAAGTCTGAAAGCAGTGAAAGTGATGAGGACTTTGCTGCCTTCACAAGACATTTTCAGAAGTTCTTAAAGAAGAAACAGTGGAGGACAAGGTCATCTACTTCACAGGGAAAAGAAGACTATTATCAGAATAAAAAGTCTTCAAAGAAAGACAGGAAAAAGACTAAGTCTAGCAAAGCAACTCTTTCAAAAATAGTATGTTATTGCTGTAATAGACAAGGACATGTTGTTGCAGACTGTCCAGAGAAAAGGAAGGAGTCTAGTGACAAGAAAAGGACTCAATACAAGGGCAAGAAGGAAAAGTCTTTTGTTGCCAAAAAGGACAAGAGCCTGTCAGATATTTCTTCATCAGAAACTGAGTCAGATGCTGAGGCATATATAGGACTGTTTGCTGAGAAAGAAGAAGAAGAGTTCATTCAGATCATGAACTCTATATATGAACAAGAGGACAGTCAGTGCCAAGGACTAATGGCATTGACAGAAAGTGACAAAATCCTGGAGCAGCCAGGACCTAGTAAGGTACAACATTGTTCTTTCAGTTCAATTTCTTATGCTAGTACAGAATCAGATTCAGCATCATCTAGTGATGAGAGTGCATCTGAGTCTGAAGAGGATATTCATCAGTTGATAGATGAATATCAAGTTTTGTTGCAAGCATTTAAGAAATGCAAATCCTTGGCCAAGAGTCAAGCTAAGGAGATTACAAGTCTCAAAATGGCTGCAACTGATTATGAGAAGATGTTTGATCAAAAACTTAATGAGATAGCCAGACTGAAGCACATAACTGTGATTCAGATGGGGACTATATCATTTAAGAATGATCAAATCAAGAGTCTGGAGATTAATCTTCAGAAGGAGAAAGACTTAGTTGCTAGGTTTTCTAAACCAAAGTCTGTTCTACCCATAATTGATGAATTTGTTCATCAAAAAGGTAAAGCTGGACTGGGATTTTCAAAACCTGCTAGGACTATTCAGTCCAAGTCCAAGTCCAAGGGCAAATCCCCAACTCTCAACAAGTCAGCTGTAGAAAAAACAGCAAAGACAGTACCTAAGCAAAGGTACAATAAGTTTGAGTGTTGGTGCTGTGGCAAGGTAGGCCACTTTGCAATGGACTGTTGGCACAATGCTAGTTCCAAAGTGAGTAGCAAACTACCTGTTGGAAAACCTGCAGGTAGCTTTGTTAGGAAGCTAACTAACCAGTACCAAGGACCCAAGAATTCTTTGGGTTCTAAGGTTCACTAATCTGTTTTGCAGGTGAGTCCAAGTGGCCATGCCCCAATATGGTACTTGGATAGTGGATGTTCCAGACATATGACTGGAACAAGGGGTTTACTAAAGGACTACACACCTATCAAGGATGGTCCAAAAGTCACCTTTGGTGGTTCTGAAAAAGGGATCATCAAGGGTTTTGGTAACATATCTAACTCCTTTATTACAATTACTCAAGTGGCCTATGCTAAAGGTTTGAAACATAACCTTATTAGTATAAGTCAATTGAGTGATGTAGGATATGACATCTCATTTGTGAAAGATGATTGTCATATCAGGAGGTCAAATGATCAAGAGATCATTTTGACTGGTTATAGAAAAAGGAATGTCTACTGCCTAGACATTATAGTTGAGAACAATGGTTCTCCAGTGTGTCTTGTAGCTGATGAGACAGTCTCTCATTGTGTCAAATGGCACAAGAGGCTAGCCCATCTAAACTACAAGACAATTGGCAAACTCTTTAGCAAAGAGTTAGTGAGGAATGGTCCTCAAGTTAAGTGTATTAAAGATGGTATTTGCTCAGCTTGTCAAAAGGGCAAGCAGACTAGATCCACCTTTAGAAGCATTGAAAACAAAGATGCTGTGAGGTGCTTATACCTCTTGTATATGGATCTCTTTGGTCCAATGCCAGTTCACAGCCTAGGTAGGAAGGTCTATACCTTTGTAGTTGTAGATGACTACTCAAGGTTTTCCTGGGTGTTCTTTCTTAGACAGAAATCTGAAACACCCAGTGTCTTCTATAACTTTGTTAGACAAATTCAGAATGAACTAAATAGTACAGTGGTCAAAATAAGAAGTGACCATGGTACTGAATTTCAGTCTGATAGTATGACAAAACTATGTGAAGAATTTGGGATATTTCAAGAGTTTTCTTCACCAAGGACACCTCAGCAAAATGACATTGCTGAGAGGAAGAATAGAACCTTGATTGAGGCTGGTAGGACCCTATTAAGTGATACATCACTACCAGAATATTTCTGGGCTGAAGCAGTCAATACTGCATGCCATTTTATTAATAGGGCTACCATTACTAAAAGCCACAACAAGACCCCCTATGAGGTTGTGAAAGGCAGGAAACCAAACCTATCCTATTTTAGGATCTTTGGTTGTAAGTGCTTTATACTTAACAATGGAAAGTCTTACTTGACTAAGTTTGCTGCCAAGTCCCAAGAGGGAATTTTTGTTGGGTACAACAACAATAGTAAGGCTTATAGAGTCTACAACTTGTCTACTCAAGTTGTAGAGGAATCTGTACATGTAGTATTTGATGAAACTAGACTTATTAACAATGAGTTGTCTAGTAGTGTATGCAGCTCCTCAGGTATAACAAAGAAGATGGACAAGATCACTATAGAAGAAGAACCTTCTACAAGACAGCAAGTAGAAGATAGTGGCTGCTGTCCAGGGGGAGTACTACATGTACCCAATGCAGAAGAAGTACAAGGAGTACAGCAAGATGAAGAAGTTGAAGAAGTTCAACCTGAAGCCAGGATGCCTCCAGCCAATAGGCATCTAAGAGATCATCCAGCATAACAAATCATTGGTGATCCAAGACAAGGGGTACAAACAAGGAGCAGAAATCTGAATGCAGCAATATACTCCAGTTTTCTATCCCAAGTCGAACCAAAGAAGTTTGAAGAAGACATCCTAGACCCTCATTGGATTGATGCAATGCAAGAAGAGCTGAATCAGTTCAAGAGGTGCAAGGTCTAGGAGCTTGTTCCTAAACCTAAAGACCACAACATAATTGGGACCAAGTGGATCTATAGGAACAAGATGGATGAACATGGAGTCATCATTAAGAACAAAGCAAGATTGGTTGCTAAAGGATATAGGCAGGAAGAAGGTATTGATTTTGATCATACTTTTGCTCCAGTAGCCAGACTGGAAGCCATAAGGATGTTCTTGGCCTATGCAACCTTTCAAGGATTTAAAGTTTACCAAATGGATGTCAAGTCAGCATTTTTAAATGATAATCTAAAAGAGGAAGTGTATGTGGAACAACCATCAGGTTTTGTTGATTCAACTCTACCTAATCATGTCTATAGACTTAGGAAAGCTTTATATGGGTTAAAGCAAGCCCATAGGGCTTGGTATGAAACCCTGTCTAGTTTCCTCATTGAGAATAAGTTCAGAAGGGGGAAAATAGACAAGACACTATTCCTTAGGGAATCCAGAGGCAAAGTAATACTAGTCCAAATATATGTAGATGACATAATATTTGGGTCTACTGAAAGTAGTCTTTGCAAAAAGTTTGCAAAACTAATGCAAGGACAATTTGAGATGAGTAGTATGGGGGAACTTAAGTTCTTCTTGGGTCTCCAAGTAAGACAGACTGAGAATGGTTTATCCATATGCCAGTCTAAGTTCAGCCTAGAACTCATAAGAAAGTACGGTATGGATTCATCCAGTACCATGAACACTCCTATGGGGTCAAGTATGTCTCTTAGCAAGGATGATGCAGGGAAGCCTGTAGATGAGTCTTTGTATAGAGGGATAGTTGGCTCCCTATTATATTTGACTGCAAGTAGACCAGATATCATGTTTGCTACATGTGTCTGTGCAAGGTGTCAAGCCTGCCCTAAAGAGTCTCATTTGACAACAGTCAAAAGAATTTTGAGATATCTAAAGGGCACTCCTTATCTAGGCCTCTGGTACCCTAGGAATGGGGATTTTGAACTAACAGGTTATTTAGATGCAGACTTTACAGGATGTAAAGAAGACAGAAAAAGCACAACTGGAACCTGTCAATTCCTAGGTGGAAGACTGATTTCATGGAGTAGCAAGAAGCAAACAAGTGTGGCTATCTCCACTGCAGAGTCAGAATATGTGGCTGCAGGAAGTTGCTGTGCTCAACTTCTATGGATACAACATCAGCTTGAGGACAATGGAATTCAGGTAAGTAGAACTCCACTCTTTTGTGATTCTACAAGTGCTATATCAATTGCACATAATCCTGTTTCCCATAGTAGAACTAAACATATTGAAATAAAATATCATTTTCTTAGGGAGCATGTAGAGAAAGAAGATATTTTACTAGAATATGTTAAAACAGATAATCAACTAGCTGATATGTATACTAAGCTCTTAGAAGAAACTAAGTTCAATAGGTTTAAAATTGAACTAGGCATGATAAACTTAGAATAAGTTTATAAAATTGGCTAAGTAAAAAGGTGTCGACACACAGAGATATCTGTGTCGACACAGAAAAGTGGTGTCGACACTTCAGGAAAAAGGTATCGACACATCTAGGAAGTTGGTGTCGACACTTCAGAAAAATTAGTGTCGACACATGACCAGTAGGTGTCGACACATCCAAGGTAGTGTCGACACTTAGTGTTTACTCAGAATTATCTAAGTAAGGTCTCGACTAAATGTCTAGATGAGTGGTGTCGACACATAAACAAGTGTCGACACATATAATCTGTTAACTAAACTTGTGTCGACACGTAAGTGTCGAGACATTATAAGTCAGTATCGACACTTATCGACAGTGTCGACATAATTTAAGTTAGCTGCCCGCCTTTTCATCTTCAAACCTAGAAAGGTATAAATAGGATTGTGCCTTAGTTTGTCGACACGCTTTCAAAAGTTTCGAGACCAAACTTGTGTGTCGACACCTCTCTTCTCTCAGTTCAAATTCTTCAAACCCTAATGGCGCCAAAGCTTGAGGAGAACGTCAATGAAGGTTATGAACTGGTGCGCGACGCGTTTGGTGATGCAGACCAAGAGATCAAGACTGTAATAACCCTAGTTGCAGACTCAGGGTTAGAATATCTTGTTTCAGAGCCAACTAAAATCTGGAAGAAAGAAGTCATGGAATTCCTCAATGGAGCTAAGGTAGACAAATCTGGATTCAAGATCAAGTCCAGGGTCCATGGTGAGAAGGTTAAGGTTTCACCAAAAAGTTTGAGGAAAATCCTTCAGTTACCAAGAACTAAGGAAGAAGAAGAGGTTACAGCTTCCAGGACCAGAGATGCATTGGTATGGTGTGGTCTGGATTCTAAGATGAAAATTGGATCAGTGTTTAATAGAAAAGGCATGAACAGCCAAGGGAAATTCCTCTCTGAAATTGTAGGCAAAGTGATCCTAAGTAAGCCAGGAGGGCATGATAGGGTATCAGCCCATATGTTCAGTATTATGACAAGGATAATCTTTACTTTGAAAATAGATTGGTCTGTTATAGTCTTTGAAAAGATCAAGGAAAGTCTGAAGAAACCCAACATGGGTAGGATCTTAAGTTTATACCTAGCTGGTAGCATACCAGAGGTTATGAGTCAAGCTGCTGGCAGTAAAATCAACCACATGAGGAAAATGAACATGAGGATATTCTCCAGGTGGGACAGAGTTTTGACTAAGGAGATGCCTACTCCTGAGAAGGAAACTCCACTGAAGAAGAAGAAGAAAACTGCCCCAGTGGCTCAAGTGTCGTCTAGCAGCTCTGATAGTGAAGAGCAAGTTGTCTTCACACCTGATGAGAATGAAGAAGGAAATACTGAGAAGTCTACAGCTCAACAAGTTGCTGCAGAGAAGCAGGGGGAGCTACCACAAGCTAGCCCCTTACACCAGGATTCAGTCCAGGGGGAGCTACTAGTAGTGGAAGAGCCAACTCCTCTTGAGAGTGAGCAAGCAACCAATATCATCCTTGAGGTAATCACTGAGCTTAATGCTTTAGATTTCCTTAAAGTGGATACTGTTTTATCTGATCCATTAGTTAATGTTAATCAGCAAACTCAGCTGGATAGCCAACTCCCAGATGTTGTCATGGAGGACACATTTGTTGCAGCTCAGTTAGTATCTGATTCAGTTGTAGATGAGCAAAGAATTTCTCCTGCCCATTCTCCACAAGAAATTACAATGGAAGATTTATTTCTTAATCTGGATCAAGAAGATCTTGACAAGGAAACTGCTGCTGCTGAGGGGGAGAATGCTCCAGTTGAGGGGGAGCAAGTAGTACATGTTGAAGAGCCTGCAAGGCAAGAGCCAGAGAAGCAAAAAGCTGTAGAAGAGCTACCTAAGGAGAGGGTAGATATAGCCAGCACCTCAGCTTCTGAAGATGAGGAGGCTACAAGGGCTAAGAAAAAGAAATTTCAAGTATTCAGAAGGAGCCAGAGTTATAAGAAGACATTGCAAACCTTAGCTCCACAACCTATATCTCAACCAGCCCCAACTGTTGATTACAGTGTTTTAATGGTTGCAATGCAAATTAAGCTTGATGAGCACAGGCAAGCCATTGAAAAGTATGTAGATGAAGGACAGAAGTCTCTTCAATTTGATCTGGCACAGGACATAAAGTCCATAAGATTTGAGATGAATCTCAATAAGAAGGAGATGACATACTGCTTCCACAAGGGAGGGAATGCAGTGGTGTACTTGGCTACACATCAGGAGAAGATAAAAGCTCAAGTGGATGAACTTGCAGTCAAGCAAGGCTATGTACTTGAAAATCAAATTAGGATGAATGATAACTTGACTGCTTCTCACAATGCCATAGTAACAGAGATGAAGAATCTAGCTGCAGGGCAGACTCCAGCTAATGCCACAGCTAAAGCAGATTTTGACCAAGCATTCCAAGAGGAAATAGCTGCTGTTAAGACTGCCATACTAGACTCTCAGAAGATCATAACTGACAAACTCCAAAGGTTAAAACCTTATTTTAAAGATGGAGTCAACTATTTGGATGCCCAAATAAGATTTCAAAAGGATGATCTGAGGGATCACATGGTTAGAGAAGTCATAAAGGGGGAGAGAGTGTTAGTCAAAGCCAGCTCTGATCATGTTAAATGGATTTCTAATTCTATCAGAGCTACTCTTGGATATCCTCCTCTTTGTGATGATGATAATGTTGCAGAATCTGGGATTAATCCTGCTTTCTAGGAGGGGAGCAACCTGAAGTGGCTCAAGTCATCTACCCTCCACCAGATTTTGAGATGGTCCATGCTGATATCCAGACCATGTATAGTCCACCTGATGGTACTCAGAAGGTTATCCTAGAGAAAGTTGTTCAGCCAGTATCTGAAGCTATGCAAGAAGCTATGCAAAAAGAAGAAGAAACCAGATTATCTAAGAAGAGGTTCAGGGAGCAAGCTGAACAAAGACCTGACTTTGAGCAGTGGAGTCCCACTTCTAGAAATATTATCTTAACTGCATGGAAAGCTGCAAAAGATAATATACAGGACAGAAACAAGTGGTTTTCTGAACTTGAATGGAGGAAACATGAGACTAGGCAAGAAGCAATAGTCCAATATAAAAGAAAGGCCAAGATGGGAAAGCTACCTCCTACTGCTCAGGAGCCAAGCAAGTACTTTCCCAAGCCATATCATTATTTTGAGAGGCAAAAGATCAAAGCTGAAGAGCTAAAGAAGAAAGATCTGAAAGGGAAAAAGCCTGCAGAAACTGAAGTCACTGAAGCTCCTGTTCAAGCCAAAGTATAATCTGGAAAAGGAATAGTGATCAAGGAGGCTGAACAAAAATAGAATAAAATTTTCTTAAGTTTACTATGTAATCTTTTGATGTTAACATTCTGTAAATTTTTGGAAATATGAATATGACAAAGCTGTTAGAACAATATGCTGTGTGATAAATTTGCTATGTGATAAATTTATTTCATAATTGTTCTAAGATGTTATATGTGTATACATGTTTTGTTTGATACATGTTTGTGTTTGCCCTGCTATATATAATCCTGCTTTACATCATTTTGTAATTTTATTATGAATGGTGTATATCATTGACTAAGGGTTATGACTTCTCCAAAGAGGGGGAGATTGTTGGGTACATTGGTTCAAATGTACCTGATTTGAAGAAGCCTCACCCAACTTAATGATATACATCAAAATGTATTTGATGTGTTTTGAGTTTACTTGTGCAGGTTAAGTATTTGCAGGAAAGAAGAAAAAGTTTCTAAGTCCATGTGTCGACACCCAGGAGCAAAGTGTCGACACTTAAGAAGACTTGTGTCGACACCCAGGCAAGCAGTGTCGACACTTGGAGTCATTGTGTCGATACCAGGGATGCTGAGTCGACACCAGACAGAAAGTGTCGACACAAGGAGCTGTGTCGACACTTAATGAAGTAAAGTGCAGTGAAGCAGTGTCGACACTTAACAACAGTGTCGACACCTAGAAGAACTGTGCCTACATCAGAAAGTGTCGACACTTGGAGGCTGTGTCGACACTCAGCAAAAGTCAGCAGAGACTAAGTACAAGTGTCGACACCCAGAACAATGTGTCGACACACAACAGAAGAGTCAACACTTGAAGAAAGTGTCGACACAAGGAAAAATGTGTCGACACTTAGCTGAAGACTCAACACTTGAAGAAAGTGTTGACACAAGGAGCTGTGTCGACACTTAGCAAAGTTCAAGAATATTCTAAGTACAAGTGTCGACACTAAGGAGATGTGTCGACACTCAGCCAGAGTCTCAACAGAAGAATAATGTGTCGACACAAGGAACTTTGTCGACGCTCAGCAAGTATCAACACTGAAGACATATGTCGACACCAAGAAGCAGTGTCGACACTGACAAGTTCAACACATGAAGATGTGTCGACACAAAGGAGTTGTGTCGACACTTACAAGAATTCAGCAATATACAGAAGTACAAGTACTTGTGTCGACACTCAATTTCAGTGTCGACAAATGAAGAAGAAGCAGTGTCGAGATATAAAATCTACAACACAAGGAGTTGTGTCGACACCTTGTAGGCTAGTGTCGACACTTAGACAACTTGTGTCGACACTTGGTCTATATGTGTCGACACTTTAAAGACAGACAGTCTCGACACTTACAGACAGTTACAAAATTTTCAAGAACTGACTGGATGACTTGACAGCTGCCATTCCAGCCGGTCTACTGCACCTGTCAGAGTTGTCAGAAATCTGTTATGGACCAGACCAGCCGGTTACCATGAAGAAGGCCTATAAATAGGCTTATACAGTCTACAGAAACGGTTGTTGAAGTGTTTGGATTGAACATAAGTACAAGTGATCAATATACAAAGAAGATCTAGCTATTCCTTGAAGAATCTAGTGAAGATCCAAGTAGTTGGAGAGAGAGAGCTCCATCCAAGAAGTCAGCCGTTGGAACCAGGCTGAGAAGAAGGGTTCAGATTTATTCTGAATCTTAAGTAGCAGAGATCAAGGATCAACTGCAGAAGAGGTCAATCTTATTGAGTTCTACATTCAAGAAGCTTTGAAGAAAAGCCAAGTCAGATTGATTTCAGCTGAGTTCTTCCAAGAACTCATCAAGAAACTCACAACTCTTCTCTCTTTTCTCTGAGTTATTGAGTTACAATTTTTGTATTCATATTATCTTGTAGGATCCTTAGTGATCTGAGTCTTGTAAGCCTGTAATTATAAAGGCTGAGTGTAGGGCTTGAGTACCTGAGTGTAGGAGATTGGATTCTCTGAGTGTAGGACTGTTGTGGCTGAGTGTAGGCCTTGGTGGCTGAGTGTAGGCCTTGGTGGCTGAGTGTAGGCTTTGTGAAGAAGCTGAGTTGTAGGGCCTTTGGCCTGAGGTGTAGGAACCTGTGTTGTGGGTTCTGAGTGTAAGATCTGAGGATCTGAGATAGTGGAGAAGTTGGGTCGAATCTAGTACACTGCTAGATAGGCGAAGGGGGAAAGTGGATGTACCCAAACCTTGGGGAACCACTATAAAACTGTGTGTCTACTGTGTGCTGTGGAATTCTGTGATTGCTGAATGTGTGCTGTGATAAATTAGCTAGAATTCTGTGTTAGATTCTGTATTCTGCCTTAAAAAGTTAAAAAGATTCAAGTCACCTATTCACCCCCCCCTCTAGGTGTTTAGGTACAATATCTTTCATATGCATCAAGCAAATTTTTTGATTCTGACAGGTACATGGAACTGCATCCTGAAGTTGTGGTTCCCAGGCCTAAACAGCAAACATCTTTAGGTGCAGCAGATGATACCAGATCAAAGAAGGAAGCCCTCAATCCCAACAGAGAAATCAAACTTGTTAAGAGCGAGGAAAAGAAATGACAATGTAAGGTGACAATCTCTGTGATATCTGATTATTATCTGGGATGACATATATATATATATATATCTCTGTGATTCTGCTTGTCCAGCTTTTCTTTTTGTCTTTCTGTATTGCTGCTTGTATGTTGTTAATTAAATTTTTCCAAAGTCTGTAAATAGTAATCCTAACCCAAATAGGGGGAGATTGTTGGAACACCCTATTACTAATTTAGGTCAGGATCACTATGTCTCTAGGAAACAAATGTTTGACCTCCTGTATAGCTCAAAAGGTCAATTAGAATTGAGTCTAAGGGTTAGAAGTCTAGGTTTGGAAGCTGCCCTCAAGACCAGGATTTTCTGTTTGGAGACTAAGTCATATCGTCGAGCTCAGCACGACGATTCGTCGAACTCCGATCGACGATCGTCTAGCTCAACTTCGACAGATCGTCGAACTCCATTCGACGATCGCTGAGCTCAACTTCATCATATCGTCGAACTCCATTCGACGATCGGTGACCTCAGGTCGACGATCTTGACTCAGCTTTGGATCTCTATCTCTGAGCTCAGTTCGACGATCTTTGAGCTCAGATCGACGATATTTTGCTGCTGTATAAGTCCATATCGCTGAGCTCAGTCCGACGATAGCAGAGCTCAGTTCGACGTTTTCAGATAACTTCAAGGATGTTTCTAGATTCAATTTCAAATCAGTTAAGGAGTTATTCTGCAATTAATTCTGAAGATTTCCTAGCCGTTTTCATTCATTTCTGGACCAAGTTTCAAGGGATTTTCAAGGAATATTTCTGTGGACTTTCCTCCAGAAGAGTTTTTGCAATTAAGGATGCCAGTAATGTAGACCAACGACTATTCTTCTCAGAGAATGTTTTTCCATTCAGTACCAGAGAATAAAAGAGAAGAATTTTTGAATCTCTAGGATAAACACACAGATTACAGAGATACATAGACAGACATCAGTAATCTTCAGAACAAGAACAAAATATTCTGTCTAAAAGAATTCTCAAGAACACACATCTAAGGAGATCAACTTTTTCTGAAATCTTCAGATCTCTCTAGTTTTCAAGTGTTCAAGGCCAACATATTTCAAGACTCCAGACATCCAACATTTCAGCTGTTGCTGAAATCATCTTTTGCTGGAGCTCAACTTGTGAAGGCCTATCACCCTACAGCAAAGCTTCTTTTCCTGAAGATCTCAAGGACTCAGGGGGAGCTTTGACACCATCAATCCACATAGTCTTCTCAGCTGATCTGAGAAAGAGAAGACTGCCATCACTCTCTCACCCCCATCTCTGTAAAGGGTTTCTCAAACTCCCTTCAAAAGTTTGAACTTGGTTTTTGAGCACCTTGTCAAAAGCTCATTGGTGGCAAGACACCTGATCAAAAAATCTGATTTGGTTTTTGAGCACCTTATCAAAAGCTCATTGGTGCCCAGGACACCTGATCAACTCATCCTGCAGTGGATTCCTACCTAGGGTGGTAGAAGAGTGGATGTACCCAAGTTTAGGGGAACCACTATATTTCCTTGTGTCTTCTGGTTTTGCTTGTCTTTATTTTTTGTTTCTAGCCTTGATTATTCTGTGATTAGTTTTTGATTAGTTTAGTTCTGTGATTAGATTTATTATTGCTTCCCTGCTCACTCTTATTACAACAATTGTTGTAAAACGTTTTAAAGCACCATATACTCTATTCACCCCCCCTCTAGAGTATATCAGATCTAGCTGCACTTTCAGATAGTACCCCGACCTCAAATCCAGCTTCGAGAACCAATGTGCTTCCACTAACTGATCAAATAACCCATCGATCCTTGGCAGTGGATATGTGTTCCAGACTGTCAACCGGTTTAGTGCATGATAGTCGATGCACAACCTGAGGGTCTCATCCTTCTTCTTCATAAACAAGACCGGAGCTCCACAAGGCAAGAAGCTTGGCCTAACAAATCCAGCCTTCACTAGCTCCTTCAACTGACTCCTGAACTCCACCAGCTCCTTTGGAGCCATCCGATAGGGAGCCTTAGACACCAGCTTAGCTCCCGGTACCAACTGAATCTGGAAATCCTTCTCGCGGTGCGGCAACAATCCAGGTAGCTTCTCTGGGAACACATCCGCAAAATCCCGCACCACCGATATATCGGCAACCATCATCTTGACCTCGACGATCTTGAATAACACTGGATAGACCTCATCTCTAAGAAATTTGACTCAAACCTAATTAAAAGTGGGCATTTACATGTGATCCCCCATGTTAGCACACCACAACTTCTGCTGCTTAGTTTGTCCCCAAACTAAACGCGAGCGGGGGTGACCCAGGGTTAGTGGACTTCTACCAGTTTGTAAGACCTCTCTTTTTTTTCCAAACCACCGGGGTCTTATGCCCAGAACAGCCGCTTTATAGTGACACCAACACACCCGGAAAGTTGTCACTACAAAACACCGATCCTGCCGGCCATACCGATCGCAGAAGAGTAGAATAAATAAAAGACCAAAGTATACTCAAATGTTGGTCCACAGAAATCACATGAAATATAAAATAAATCTCCACGAAGGGATAGTCCATAGTAATGAAAAACTGGAGTGCTAATAATAAAAAAGGGCTCCTACCCGATACATCAAAGTCCTCACTACAAATCACTCAATTGCAGAAGCAAATCTATAATATCTACTAATGGTCAGGACTCACTATCCCTTCTGGCTGGACTCCCGTACTAGACTGCCCCGTCTCCATGTGCACTGACCTCTGGGGCTACACCTCCTGGTTCGGTTCCACGATCCCGTAAAATGATTTGGTCAACGACCGTTAGTCTAAAAGACTAAGTCCTATCATCCTCCACCCCTCCCCCATGGCTCCTTGGCACCGAGCAGGGAGAAGGAAAGGGAAGGTAATGAAGGTGAAGAGTTACAAAGTAAGTAGGTGACGACGGAACTAGTCTAACATGAGCATATAACCATAGTAAGTTTAAGTAAGAAAATAGTAGGTAAGCAGTATGAGTATACACATGAACATAGTGAGCAAGTAAAAGTACAAGAAGGTAAACTAAATAAGTAACCATGACCTATAGGAATGCTCATACAAACCTATAGACCAAGGCGTCGTTTTGCAAGGCCTATTGTATAAAAAGTCTCATACCAATTTACACAATAGGTTTCAAGGGTTATATGATGATGCTATGTCATGCAAGTATTCTATGGTATGAACATGCAAGTGCAACTCACACACCCGTCTCTGTGCACACAGACATTTAGTTCCCCCTTTTTTGAGCCTAACCTCTCAGGATACCTCCGTAGTGGCAAACAGAAGCGGTGGGTTGGGCCTCGCCCACCTCTAAACTGGTATCAACACTACCAGTCAGACCTGTCATACGCCTCAACGTTAGTGCACTATTCGGAGCTCCTACGTACTCTTGCTGGTTGCCGTACCTGACTTTATTTGGCCAAGTGCTAAACCACACTTGCCGAGTCAACGTATTGATGTCAGTGCGACGACTCTCGAATACCGAAGACCCACCACCTTATATCTTATGCACATGCAACATTAATGTATTTCTCACCGAGCCAATGCTCCCCGGACAATCCTGTCCGTCATAAATATCTATCGAGCCAAAGCTCCCCGGACCAACCCGTCCGTCATAAAACCATCTGAGACATCGACTCGCCGAGCTAACCTCTCCATCACCAAAACCACCGAGCCTACCGCTCGTGACACCTAAACTAACTCCCATAACACCGACGAGTATGAGTGTAAGTGTAACCTTAGAGTATTTCTAATTACTCTTCCATTCCATTTATTCTTACGACTTAGGTTAACCTTGGACTGCCCAAGGCATTCCCCGTGAAGGGCTCTCGAGGGCACTAGGAACTACGATGGGCTGAAGCTCAAAGCACCCTTTCGCAAGGTACTTATTATTATTGGTTATTACCCAATTACCGATCCCTTTTAACATTATTTTGGATCTAACCCTGATGTATTTTGACTCTCTTTCTCCACAGGAAAGACGATCTTTCGTCGATCCCGAGCATCTCTTAACACTAATCAACCTATTACTATACTCATCATGACTTCTAATGAAACTCTCTTTTTCTTTTTCACTTTACCAAGATTAGTAAACTATTAACCCCATCTCCCTATGTCCATTCCACATGTTATTACAATTTTCGTAGTTTTACTAAATACAGACCAACCTAAGCTATATGATGTACATGATAGGAGGTACTCCAAATTTTCATCCAAATGCCCTATGATAATTATTGTGGGTCTATCATGACACATTTAGCCTAAATCCAGAGCTTGTAATTTTCATAATAAATTTGGTGTTTATTAAATTTTCCCAAAAGTTAGTCCATGGGTAATTTTGAACATGAAGTACTAGATTTCATTAAGTAATGACCATCCAAAAATTATGAACAGTGTATGATAGCAACATATCCGTAAATTCCAAATTTCACAGATTTTCATAAATGTAATAACCTCTAAATAATTAACTCAAGTTAATTCAAATAATCTTAGCTAATGAAATGAGTACCATAAAGCATAGTCCAAAAATTACATAAAAATTACCAGAGCCTTATAATGATCATAAAACACTACTACTATGTTTCATGCAATTCCAAGGTCAGTAGGCTATATAGAAAAATACTTCAAGTAAATCCAAAAAAGTGCACTTTGTGAAGAAACATTCTTATAAACTCATCCAAATAACATGTAATAATTATCTAGGCTTTATTATGCCCTAAACGATTCTCTGGACAAATAACACAATTTTCCAATAAGATATAACATGTATTTTCTATTTATAAAAATGCGGTGCAATAGTTCACTTAACACTTGAGGTACTAAGAGGAAATACCCAAATAATCCAAATAATTTACTAGTGCCTCTAAATGATATTTAATTAGCATTACCAGAGTTTCACATCATTCTAAATTAATCTAGCCATGGTTACTTCAAAAACATCACATGGGGAAAGATGAAGGTTATAACTACAAGTATAGGCTACTGTTTTCTAAACGTCATATATTAAACTTCAGAGGTTAATAATACTATAAAGTTACTTCTACCAAAGATTCATATGGATCCAAGGTCATATGGCCCTTCAATATTTTCATAAAAGGTATAGACCTAAACTATCCCTAATTGGTTTAAGTTTTTTGCCTAAGTCTAAATGTCACCAAAATCCTTCCTAGGGCATTTCACCACCCTAAAATCACATGGACTAAACACCAAGTCCATACAAGGATGTATCACTCCATGTCCTTCACAAACCCCCAAAGTTCAACCCTATGGTTTGAACTAGGGTGTAACGACCAGGCCATTTAGACCAAGCATCGCCGGCGTACCAGCAGCCCGGGTTTAGAGCGCAGAGGCCCACCACACCCTTCATGGGCCAGTGGCTTGTCTCGCCCCACGGCACCACTGGTAGTAAGTCTAAACTTTAAGGCCTGCAGGCACATTGCACCCCAACTAAATCTCCATGCCTGTTTATCAGCAACGGTAGGTTGTTGCCACGGGGTCTCGAACCCGCAATCTTGATAAGAGAGTCTTAATACCACTCCTCATCACCAACTGAACAGCAGCTTAGTTGGTGATGAGGAGTGGTATTAAGACTCTCTTATCAAGGTTGTGGGTTCGAGACCCCATGACAACAACCTACCGTTGCTGATAAACAAGCACGGAGATTTGGTTGGGGTGCAATGGGCCTGCAGGCCTTGATGTTTAGGCTTACTATCAGTGGTGTCATGAGGCGAGACAAGCCACCGGCCCATGATGGGTGTGGTGGGCCTCTGAGCTCTAAACCCGGGATGCTGGTAGGCCGGTGACGCTTGGTCTAAAGGGATGGGTCGTTACAAAAAGTGCACTTTTTATGTAATGACCCGGCCCACGACACGCTCGTCGACCCCAAGAGACATTATAGGGCTGCAGCCCGTGCCACCCAAACCCATCTCCGACCTGTTTCTTAGCACGACTGGTTTTTGAGAATGTCAGGTTTCGAACCCAGCACCGCCTTAACAAGGCACCTTCAACAGCCCTCATCACCAACTGAGCCCTTTAGGCGAGCGTGCCGTGGGCCGGGTCGGCGAGCGTGTCGTGGGCCGAGTCGTTACAAAAAAGTACACTTTTTTGTAACGACCCGGCCCTTTAGACCAAGCGTCACCGGCCTACTAGCAGCCCCGGTTTAGAGCTTAGAGGCCCACGACACCCTTCATGGGTCGGTGGCTTGTCTCGCCCCACGACACCACTGGTAGTAAGCCTAAACATCATGGCCTGCAGGCCCATTGCACCCCAACCAAATCTCCGTGCTTGTTTATCAGCAATGGTAGGTTGTTTCCATGGGGTCTCGAACCCGCAACCTTGATAAGAGAGTCTTAATACCACTCCTCATCACCATCTGAGCTCAGTTGGTGATGAGGAGTGGTATTAAGACTCTCTTATCAAGGTTGCGGGTTCGAGACCCCGTGGAAACAACCTACCATTGCTGATAAACAGACACAGAGATTTGGTTGGGGTGCAATGGGCCTGCAGGCCTTGATGTTTAGGCTTACTACTAGTGGTGCTGTGGGGCGAGACAAGCCACCGACCCATGAAGGGTGTGGTGGGCCTCTGTGCTCTAAACCCGGGGTGCTGGTAGGCCGGCGACGCTTGGTCTAAAGGGTCGGGTCGTTACATAGGGTCTTTGGGCAAATCCACCCTAATCCACCCCAACTTCATGAGAGGGTATTTTAACTGACCATGGAGCTCTGGCCCAAGTCCCAACCCCTTTGGGTGAGAATTGGCCCCTCTATACCCCAAACACTCTTTGCCCTAAATTACCCTTAACAGACCAAACTTTGGTCACACCATTACCTATTCAAATCAACCCCAAATGGGTTGTAATTTTTATCAGTCATAATATGACATAAAAGACAGTCACCAAAATTTTGGTGGGTTTAGAGGTCATTAGACCCCTGAAATAATTCTTACATGATTTTTTAAATTTCTACAAAAACTTTAGGGAAATGTTTTTCAAAAATTCCCATTTTTTGTTATGTTCTAGGTATAGGTAAGAGTGACCCCCATCCAAAATTTCAAGTCATTTGGATGGCTGGATTGATGGGGGTACTCAAAATAATCTCTAATTAATCCTATGTACAGACCTCACCAATTTGAGTGGTGAGGTCTAACCTAAAGTCCAAATTGGTCCAAATCAATATTAAAATAAAATAGACTCATAGGGCTACAATTTTAATGTTGACCATTTTCTCTAAAACAGTCCACGTATTTTTAAAATTTAATTCAAGACACTGCAAATTGTGTGACAGAATAATACAATAGCTATAGTTTCATTTTATTTAATCCCGCATGAATCTTGAAGAAGATCGGACGATTCCTGGTTTTATTCTTCCCCCAGCCAACGGTCAGGATCTACCCGACTTGGAGCAACTTCCAAGCCAATTTCTCGACCACCCAGCCACCTCCCTAGCCGGCCACCACCACCACCACCTTCGTTGAGGTGGGGGCTATCGCCGGGCGGCAGCACGGCTGCCGGAGGGGCGGTTTCCGGCGAACCGACAAGGTAGAAAACCATGGAAATTTTAGAAATTCCACTCACCCGATCGGCCTCAATTGAGCCCGATTTCTCTACTAAAAGATCTAAGATGCTAGCCCACGAAGAGAGGAGTAGAGAAGGACTTGAGTTGTGGCATGAGAGCGGGTATTTTGCCTCCTTTTCAATTTCGGCCACCGGCTTGAGCTCCTCTACAACCTCCACAGCAACCTTCACGAAATCGAGATTAGAACGGGGGAAACGCCTCCTCCTGTCCTGGTGAAGGTTCTTAAAGGAGGAATTAGGGATAGGGGGCTTGTAACTCCCCATTTTTTGAAATCCCCATTAATGGCCATGAAGGTCATTTTCGATTTCTTCTCAATTGAGGGGGCTGAGCCACACCAAGGGTTAGCCAACACCAGGAAACTCCTCCCCTGCCTCCTAAGAGTAAAAGCCCCATCAAAGTGGGGGGTTTGGAACCTCCATGGCCATGATGGTCATTAAGCCCCCACTTTCTCTCTCCTCCAAATTAGGATAACTTCCTCCCTCTCTCTCCTAGTCACCAATCTCCAAATTTGGTGGGCCCAAAATGTGACTCTCCACCTCCTAGACTAATGGAGCACACCAATTGTGCTTAGCCCACTTGAATTGGGCTAGGTTAACCCAAATTGACCACTTTGACCCATGAGTCAACTTTGGTCAATTTGGTCTTTTATTTTGACTTCAATGGGTCCCTATGGTTCTAATGGACCCTCCAATGGGTTAGTGATATTGTGGTGGGGTCATGAAGTCGTGGTGAGGCCCTATGATCATCCCTATGCTAGTAATTGAAATTCTACTATTTGCAGGCCAAGGTGATTCACACACTAATTCCCAGGTTCACCCCAACATTTTGATACTTCCCAGGGTTTTGTCATGACCTAGTCATGACAAAACCATCCTAGGGGTCTAGAAGTCTGAGGGATGTTACATGTCTTCACCCAAAAGGAGTTGAAGCTCTAGCAGTGCCTATGGTTGGAATTCTTGTGTGACTATGACTTTGCTCTCCAGTACCACCCCGAGATGGCTAACATAGTTGCAGATGTGTTAAGTCGTCATCCCTCAGTAGCCAGGATCTGGATGGATCTGATACCAGAGGAGTTGATCCGATCTTTGGCAGATCTAGGTGTTATCCCTATTTTTTTCGTAGGACCCGATGCAGTATCGATCCTAACTAAAATCGATGGAGTTATAGTGCAATATCCGGGATTGAATACATGAAGCACAAAAGATTGTTCCGGAAGCAGCCCCGATCATTCAGGCATTTACAGGATGGAGCACATGATGATTATAATTTGCATAACAGTATTTTGCAGTTCAGGTATCACGTTTTCAT
Source organism: Platanthera guangdongensis (assembly GCA_039583875.1). Lineage (NCBI taxonomy): Eukaryota > Viridiplantae > Streptophyta > Magnoliopsida > Asparagales > Orchidaceae > Platanthera > Platanthera guangdongensis. The sequence continues at coordinate 125,313,338 of CM077155.1, read as the reverse complement.
TCTCTTAATCGGGGGAATTTGAGAAGAAATTATTCGTAAGGCACACCAGTCGAGGTACTTCATTCATTCTAATGTAGCTAAAATGTATGTTGACCTGCTCAAGAACATATACTGGCCAGAGTTGAAAAGAGACATCACCAACTTTATTGCATAATGTTAGACCTATCAAAGGGTCAAGGTCGAATGTAGCATCCCAGGAGGCTTAATACAGCCCCTACCGATACCAGAATGGAAATTTGTGGACATATTTATGGACTTTGTCCACGTATTACCATGGTCCCTTGCTGGAAATGACTCTATATAGGTCATTGTGTATTGACTTACAGATGTGGCTCGGTTCATCCCAAACCATCAGAGTGATAATGTGGATGTCTTGGCCTGGCTTTTCATAGAGCAGGTAGTCTGATTCAATGGAGCGTCAAAGTTCATTATATCTGACCGTGATGGGCGTATCACTTCAAAAGAGTGTAGAAGGGTGCATGTTTACTTGGAAACCAAATTGGCTTTCAGCACCGCTTTCCATTCCCAGACAGACGATTAGACGAAAAGGACAAATCAGACGATGGAGCTCTGACTATGCATAGTGCAGCACATCGAGCCGTGAGAGCAACTGCTACCACTAGTAGATTTTTCTTATAATAACAGCTTTCAGACCAATTTTAAGATGGCACCGTGTGAGGCACTGTATGGAAGATGTTGCCGAACCCCATTGTATTGGGCCCACGATGAGAACCCCGAATCCATGGGAGTGGCATATATTGTTGGAGCTAAGACATCGATAACGCTAATCCAGAATCAGATGCAAGATGCGTAGAGCCGACGGGCTAAATATTATGATGCGTGACACCGACCGATGGAGTTTAGCGTGGGAGAAATGGTATTTTTGAAAATCAAGCCCGTGCATGGTATCTCCATGTTGAAGAAGTAGAAGAATCCGGATCCCCGCTATTTGGGCCCTTATCAGGTCATGATAGAGCGTGTTGGCCCAGTTGCTTATCGATTAACCTTGCCCCTAGAGTTTGGAAATTTGCATTATATTTTTCATGTTCCTTTGTTGAGGTGAGTTTTCGGCAACTAGATCAACATCTTCCTACACTGCCAGTACCGCTGCAGTCGGACAGATCCATCCAGTTAGAACCAGTGAAGATAATGGATTTCAAGTTGAAAAACCAGCAAAACAAGGCTTTATTAATGGTCAAGATCATGTGATTGAATTGCAGACGAGACAAGAACATCTGAGAATTAGAGACCCTCGTCCGAGAAAGCACCCCGAGCTCTTTCCCCAGGTATGTTGCGCTTACCCCCTACTTTAAGTAAATTTTCGGGAACAAAAATCCTCTTATTTTGATTGGATTGTAACATCCTGACATTTATTGGATTGCTCGAACCCTAGTGGACCCAATAAAAGTGACCCAAACATCTACCCGAGGCTCATATGGGGTAGGAGATAACCCTGTTTTGTGGATATTGAGCTAGAGAACTCTGATTGAGTTCTGTCAGTTCCTACGGTCTCATATAGTCAATACGAGTGCGTTGGAACTCGTTCCGTTGAATTCCGAGGTCATATGATGGATATGATCGTTTCTCGTAGAACGTTGCGAAAACGGAAAATTTGGATTTTGGGCTAGTAAATTTCGATTTGAATTCTGTCTGTTCTTATGACCTCGTGTAGTCAATACAAGTACAATGGAACTCTTTGCGTTGAAATCCGAGGTCATACAACGATTATGACCATTTTGAGTTTCAGAGCGTGACGCGACGCGCAATTTTCGAATATTGAGCAATTAAACTCGGATTTGACCCCAAACAGTTACGTTGAACTCGTGTGTTCAATATGAGATCAACTGAATTGGTTGCACACTCGATTTCGACGGAGTCGGGTCAATATCGGTCAAAACGAGCATTTCGGTGCACCGAAAAGCGTTCGTGCACCGATATTTCTAAAATTCCCCAAGTTTGACTTGTCACCCGAAGACTTAGGCCTACTTTGATTTTGATCCATATGGGGGACCCACCACATGGTTGACTTTCGGTCAAACTTCCTAAAAATCGAATTTTTCCTAAGGGGATATAATTTCAAAAGTGCCCCCACTTGAGCCCCATCACCAAGAACATCATGGGCCCTCTTATGGGCTTTGATTTTCATGTAGGCAGCCAAGAAAGATGGGCTTTTGGGCCAAGGCAAGGAACAAGGCCCACCCTCTCTCTTTCTCCCTCTCTCCCCTTTCCTCCAAATGCTCTATAACCTAGACTAGGCTTTTTAGGAGGTACAACCATCCAATAAGGGAATGTCATCTGTGCATACAACTGGGAAAAAGCTTGGTCACACCTTCTCCATGGATGTTTAGTCCCAAACCGAGGAGGAAGAGGGAGGGCCTCTCCCCTCCCTCTATATAAGGGACCTCAGCCCCTCAGAGGAGATCACACCTCTCCACTAAGCTCATTCGACCCCAGCCATGGCTCTGCCAGAGCTCCAGCTCGTCGGAAACCTTTTTCCAAGCGCCACCACCCTCCACCTCCATTAATGGCGGATCTCGCCGGAAGCCGTCGGAGACCCCAAATAAGGTGGAAACCTCCTGCTCTCCTTCCTCCCTATTTTATGGACTTTTCGCATGCGAGCTCCGGCGGCTGGAGCGCCGCCGCCATCAACCCCTCTCCTCCGATCGAAAATTAAAAAAATAGCTCCGGCGATGGCCGGTGGCGGCAGGCCGCCGGACCACCGCCGGAGGGAGCGCCCATGTAACGACCCGGAGGACCACGACATCGCCCAGCCCACCAACAGCCCAAGGTTGAGGGTCAGAGGACCACTGCATTACAGTGCAGCATGCCCGCTCCAAGGTGTCACGGTGGTGCAACTGCAGCTCAGTTGGTGATAGCCACTGTTGGAAGAGTGTGTTATCAAGGTTGCTGGTTTGATCCCCAGCAAGAACCTTCCGTGGTGAGAAACAGTCACGGAGATGAGTTGGGGTGTACGGCCTGCAGGCCTTGTAGATTCCGTTTGTACTATCGTGGTGCCTTGGGGCGGGCATGCTGCACTTTTACGCAGTGGGTCTCTGTCCTCTAACCCTCAACCTTGGGCTGCTGGTGGGCCGGGCGATGTCATGGTCCTCCCGGGTCGTTACAACCCACACCCGGGAAGTTGGTCGGGGGCAGAGTCACTGTCGGCCAGCGGCGGGGAAGGCCCGTAAAGGCAGTCTTTGTACAGCTCTGGGTTCTCTTTGGGAGAAGAAGAGAAAAAAATTATAAAAGTTTATAATTTTATAATTTTTTTTATATAATATTTTAACATAAAGGATTTTGATTTTCTGGAGGGTAAAATGGAGCTCTAATGAAAAAGTGTTGAACAACAAAAATGTCACTCTTGGTGTCAGCTACATCACTTAAAAAATGAAGATTTTTCAGATGCTATTTTTTATTTTTAAAAGTTAAAATAGTGTTTATTTGGCTAATGTGGGGGGAACAGTGCTCCTAAAAATCTTATAAAATTCTCAATGATAACTGAAGCCCTTATGCATGCTCTGTCATGATTTAGAGATTTTTCGTTATGCCTTGATATTTTTCAAGCATTTAAAATGGTGGATTTCACATTTAGAAATTAACAGAGACATATTTTCCAGATCAAAATATCATAAAATATCATAAATGATTTATATTTACTAAAGACATGAAATTTGAGATATTTTCGAGCATTCTTGCTATTTTTGAGATTTGAAATCATGCTCGAGATTAATTTAAAATTTGCTAGTTGCAAAAACTTCTGATTAAAATATCTTATATCTTTATAAGAGATTATTGGAGCTAAATACATGCATTGGACATGTGTGTGTGGAATTTTGAGGCATTTTTGACATTTAAATATATTGATTTAGCTGAACCTATTTTAAAGATGCTAGAGACTATGCAAGACCTCAAAATGATTTATAATAACCATATTGTATTTTAAATATTGTTAAAGGTTGTGTAAGACCTCAAAGCGATGAAAATTATTTTGAGGAGCATGTATTTTATATTTAAACTCACTACCGTAGTTTGGTGATTTGAAATATGGCTTATTTTTAAATATAAAAATAAGGGTTTGTTCAAGAATTAATTAATTATTGAAGCTCAATCAAATTTCGAAATAACTCGCGGAACTCTTGAGGTTTATGTTTTGGTCAAATCAACATCGAGTTCTGATTTTCCTCAATTTCCGACTCTTTGTTTCATAAAAAAGGTTTGAATTCGAATAAAATTGGGCTTAACATAGAAACTTGATTCGTCCTAAATGGGAGCAATTGAGGTTATGGATGGTGATAAATCTCATACATATATTTAGCACTCGGTAATCTTTCTAATGAGAAACAAGTTATTATAACAAGTTTGTAATCCCTAAATATAAGTCTGATTAAGGCGTGTTTAAGTGACGCAACTGAACTTAATATCGGACATTAATAATGTGTGAAACCCAAAAGAAGCTTCCTAAGAATAGAAATAGAACTGAACTTGCCTCTTGAGAACAGAGATAGAACTAAACTTACCTCTTGAGAACGGAGATGAAATTGAACTTGTCTCTTGAGAACGGAGATGGGAATGAAGCCTATTGAGTAGAGTGATTAGACTATTAACCATTTTCTTTATGATTTATTCCAGTCTTGCACTGCTCCAGTTCCTTTATTTATTTTAGTTCAATTTTTTTCTTTTCAGTACTTCAGTCTCGTACTAGTTCTGTTTATTTACTTTCAGTACAGTTCATTTCTTTTAAGTACTACTCCTGTCATGTACTGATTAAGTTTCTTTCAGTACTTTAATTACAGTTCTTTTTATTCAGTACTACTCTACTCTCATACTGCTCTAGTTTATTTCTGCACTTTATTTCAGTGCCTTTACAGTTCAGCATTTTATTACTACAATTCGTATATTACTTTAGTACGTATTTCTTCAGTCTATTTCAACGAAATATTTACTTACTACTCTTATTTATGCAATTTACTGTTTCTGCATTTCTAGCTCGGGTCCTACTCTAACAAGCGATTGCTTTTTTGGTAGAGTATTAGTTGGGGATAACCGAGAATTGAGTTATTCCTGCAAGGTTCGCCCTAAATAATGTGCTCCCACGCTCGTTGCGCTCCTTGTATGAAGTTGAGCAGCACGTTGATTCGAGAAGGCCGCTTTCCCAAATTATGTCATGTCGAGTATGGCAAGACGCCGCAGACCCAAATTATGCAAGTTACTTATCTATTGAAATGCTTGTGAATTATTTACGATAAAAAGTGGCAGGTTGGTCATGCCCGTAGACCATACGTACCGGTGTTGGAAGGTTGACGACTCAAGTAGACAGGGAAATGTGTATCACGGGTGATCGACCGTTATGTTTTTCCCTGTTGGGTTTCCTCCGCTGGTCGGCCAAAATGCTGAATCGCCGGGTGTCGATCATGTCCAAGAGTACACGGGGTTGTACGTTGGGGATTAGGTAGTGCGGTACGTCCATACCTAGAAGTGGCAGGACTGGCCACTATCACTGACGTTCACATCGGTGAGGCCCACGGGATTCGCTACTCTGCTGTAAGAGAAGCGGTCCAATCTATATCAACATAGTGGGTGTACACAGGTTTGGATGCCCGTGGTGTGAGCGCGACTGTGAATGTCTGCGGTGTAAGCGCGACTTTGAATGCCTGCAGCGTGTTAACAAGTTTGAATACCTGCGGTGTGAGTACACATTGTGATTACTTGTTGTGCTGATAGCTAGTCAAGCTTTTGTAATAACTGATATATAATACTGTTGATATTCCAGTTATACTATGATGCACCTCCTTTTAATGGTTGCACATAGCATATATATAAAATGATGTACTAACTTTTTTTTGCTTCAACTATTGTTGTTAGTGTTGAGGCTCACTCTCGTCCTCAAGTTTAGGGATCTTGGGGAGGAGGTGTGAATCCACTTAGTCTTGTTATTAATGATTATTTAAATAATCATTCTCAGGAGATGGAGCAGCGCGAGGCCCGGATACTACGTGACAGTGTACTTGCCTTAGAGCCGGCACGAGCAGAAGTACCAGTCTCGTCTCCAATTTGGTAAAAGCAGAGAGAGTGTTGTAGTTTTTTTTCGCCCGATGGGTCGCATGTATAAACTTATGGCTACGACCATTATTATATATAAATTGATTTCTGATTTACTTCTGCTGTTATCTGATGTGATGTGATGAGTTTCCATAGCCTGATAGGACGATCATTCAACGCTTGGTGAGTGGGTTGTTACCACGTGGAAAGCATATGGTGGCCTTCTTGGTGGTAAGGCCCGTCTCTAACCCTACCCGGTCTAAGGTTAGGGGGAGGGTCTTACAAAGGGCTCCGCGAGAGCTTTCCGAATCTAGGCTCCGTCGTGAACTTCGAGCACCGGAGCTCCGAAACTAATGACCTGAAATCTTTAGGATAATAGTTTTCCGCCTCTCTCACTCTCTGATTTCGGGTTGACTTGAGAAAGAAGAAAGAACTTGGAAAGCTAAGACTACAGCTGGCTCCCTTTAAATTAATGAAGGGATCAAATTCCAAAACATTTTTTTATTATTAATGTTGAAATTTGTGAAGTGGAAGTGGGTGACGGGACAGGCCGGGCGGCCTAGGGCGGACCGTTTTGGCGGACTAGGCGGACTGGGCGGACTGCGATGTGCGGCCTGGTGGAAGGTCTAGTGGGAAGCCAGTTGTTCTTCTGGGCGGTTTGCACGGGTTGAGTCCGCGGACTATGCGGCCTAGATTCTGCGGATAGGGTGTTTGCTGATTGGCTTTACCAAGGAGCGGCCTGTGCGGATGAAGGTTGCGGACTGGTGCATAGCTCAGTGGTCGCGGGTGCAAGCTTGTGCTGATAGGCGGTTTGGCTCGTGTCCGCGGGTAGCTTGCGGACTGGAGTGTCCGCGGTATGGGCTGTTGCGGACTAAGCTTAGAGCTTGGCTGAGGCCTTGTCGAGCTCTGGTGGCACCACAGGCGAATTGCTGTGGAGATCGATTGGCGGACTGGGTTTGGAGTCCGGGATTGGCTGCTGCTTTGGACAGAAGTTCGAGGAGCTGGCGGACTGATGGCGGTCTGTGCTAGGGTGTTTGGCGGACGAGAATTTGAGTCCGCCATGCTTGCATTGTCCCTTGATGGTTTTGGACTTGGTCACACTTTGTGCCAAGGACATGGTGTCCGCGGTATCCGCCAAGTCCGCTGTGACCGGGCGGACTGTTGCTGTCTTCCTTTGGTCGTGGACTTGTGGCGGATTGAGGTGTTAGTCTTGCGGACTGCCTCGGGTTGGTGCGGACTGCCATTGAAGGGGGTTGATGTCTTGCAGTGGTTGGAGCTTTGCGAGCTGATGCCTTGTCCGCATAGCTTGGGCGGACTGGAGAGGGTTCGCCAATGGTTGCCTTGCTCCTGGCGGTTTTCCTTGGTATCCGGCTAAGTCCATGCGGACTCGGCGGACGGTGTTTTTGCTATCACGCGGGCTGGGGTGGTGACGCTATCTCTAGGGCGGTGACCACACTCCTCACCTCACCTATAAATAGGACCCCCCGGCACATCTACAGTAACTTGAGTGAACAGTAAGTTGGGGTGTGCAAGGAGCTGCGGTCTGTGTTTTCCAGTCCGCGCGTATTGTTTCAGGCTGACGGTTTACTGTGTGCAGGTCGCGCGGATAGCTTCAAGGAGCCAGGAGTTTGGCTGTGACTTCGGTCAAGTGCTTGGAAGTGTGCGGTCTCTGCGGACTCAGCAGGAGGTCGCTCTGCGGCTTGTCAGTTCTGTTTCATCTTTGCCAGCTTCAATAACCTGTCCGCCGGCTTCAGGCGGGTAGGGGTGTTCCTCAGTTCAAGTTCAGCAGGAGGCGAATAACGGTGTGTCCGCGCGGCCTCGCGGCTTCGGAGGACTCCATGTCTATTCGGCGGATTGCAGCATAGCTTGGGCGAGCTCAGCGGACTCGGCGACCTCGGCGACCTCGCGGTCTCGGCAGACTCGGGTGCTGTCCGCCCGGCTTGTTTTTTGGTGCTTCTGTTTTCAGCTGTTATACTAGCGAAATCATGTCTCGCTATGTATGCCTCACATTGTAAAGAAGTGAATGAATAATAGACCTGCTTGTGCCTCCATTGTTGTTGGGATTTACCTTTGTACCTGTAGTCCTTGGTTTCCGCTGGTTCAACGTGCGAACTGGGTAGTTCCGAAGATATTAATTTGGCGTTTGGGCTATCTTGCTGACCACATTGAGAAAATTTAACATGGTATCAGAGGGAGGTAGTTGAGGTTCAGTTGCGTGAGCGGAAGTCAGCCAGTGTTGTTACTCAGTGATTGAGTGGTGATCAACCTGTGTTGTTGCTCAGAGCTGCTGATAGGTTGCCAACAGGTGTTGCAATGGAAGGGAGCTTAGCAAGAGGTCTGGGCATTGAACTCTTAACGCCGACTAACTTCAAGAAGTGGAAGTCGTGCATGAAGAGTTATCTTCTGGGCGAGGAGTTGTGGGAAGTCGTCGGTTGTGACGACAGGCAGGAAGTCACTGCTGCTTTCGGTACTGCTGAGCAGGTTCGGCTCTGGAGAAGAACAAATGCTAAGGCGGAGTTCATTCTGAAGAGAGCTGTGTCTCCGGAACTGTTTGATCACATCATTGGATGTGAGTCGGCTGCTGATATTTGGACAACCATTGATGAGTTGTTCAATAGGAAGAATGTGGCGCGGCTTCAGTTCCTGGAGAATGAGTTGGCCAGGGCAACTCAGGGAGACCTTTCCATCTCCAAGTACTTCTTAAATATGAAGAGCTTGTGTGCTGAGCTGTCGGCACTGGATCCTGATGAGCCTAGCTCTGAGGCAAAGATGAAAAGGCACATTATCCGCGGCTTGCGAAGAATTATGTGGCTTTTGTCACATCTGTTCAAGGGTGGGCTACTCAGCCGTCGTTGCTGGAGTTGGAGAATCTGCTTGCCTCGCAGGAAAGCTTAGCAAGGCAGATGGCTGGAGTGAACCTGAATCAGGAAGGCAGCGAGGCTCTCTTCTCAGGCAAGAAGAAAGGTTGGGAAGGGAAGAAGAAGAAGAAGGTGCAGGCCGCTGGTGAGAAGGAGACTTCAACTTCATATCCGCCGGAGAGGAGCAATGCTCCTAAGGACTGGAAGAAGAATCTGAAGTGCTACCGGTGTCATCAGCGTGGGCACTTCAAGCGGGACTGCAAGGTCAAACTGCAGCCTGGGCATGCTGCGGGAAAGGAGGAAGCTTGCTCAAGAAGTGAAGAAGCAGAATGGGGCGGAGCTTTTATGACGGCCACTTCTGTCCGGGCCCTGTCTGCTGAGGACTTCAACAGCGAGTGGATCGTGGACTCCGGGTGTGGTCATCACCTCACCGGAGACAAATCGAAGTTCACCTCCATGCAGGCTTACTCAGGTAATGAAGCTATTATCACTGCTGATAATACTGTTTATGCAGTAGAGAAAGAGGGGGTCGTGTCATTGGGTAGTGATCAGGGGCCACTCACGTTAAGGAGTGTGTATCACGTGCCGGGCATGAAGAAAAACCTCTTCTCGGTGACCAATGCGGTGGACGCTGGGTATCACGTTCTGTTTGGGCCAACAGACGTGAGGTTCCTTCGCAACGTATTAACGGTAAAGGCTGATGTTGCTCATGTTGGGAGGAGGGTGAAGAACTTATTTGTTCTTTCCACCAATGCTTATGTTGATAAGATGAGGGCCAATGATAGTGCGGCTATCTGGCATGAGAGGCTGGGGCATGTTGGCATGGACAAGCTGAAGGCAATGGCGAGTAGAAGTTTGGTGAGGGGGTTGTCGAAGTTATCTTCCTTTGGTGATGGGCATGTTTGTGCGGGCTGTCAATACGGTAAGGCACATCGCCTTCCGTTTGATAAATCACAAAGAAGGAGCAAGAAACCACTGGAGTGTATTCATGGCGACCTGATGGGACCAACGGTTACTGCCAGCCTTGGTGGAAGCAAATACATGCTTGTCTTGATTGATGACTACTCAAGGTATACTTGGGTGTACTTCTTAAAGGAGAAGTCAGAAGCCTTCCGTTTGTTCGTGAAGTTCAAGGAGTTGGTAGAAGGCCGGCTTGGCTTTCGGATTAAGAAGTTTAGAACTGATAATGGGGGGGGGGGAGTTTGTCTCCTCCGAGTTTTCTAACTTTTGCAGGAAGCATGGGATCCAACGGGAGCTTACTTGTGCTCACACTCCACAACAAAATGGGGTAGCGGAGCGGAAGATCCGTCATCTGACGGAGACCTGCAAATGCTGGCTTCATGCGAAAGATATCCCAAGGTCCTTTTGGGCGGAGGGAATGTCTTGTGCTGCTTATGTTATCAACCGGATGCCACTCAGCGCTATCAACATGAAGACTCCTATTGAGTTGTTGCTGAAGGAGAAGCCGAGTGTTGAACACCTTCGGGTGTTCGGTTCAACTTGCTACGTGCATGTCCCGGATGTTTCACGGACAAAGCTGGATGCGAAGGCAAGGAAACTTGTCTTTGTTGGCTATGATGAGCGGAAGAAGGGATGGAAGTGCATGGACCCTGTGACAAAGAAGTTCGTGGTGTCAAGAGACGTTGTCTTTGACGAGCTGACGTCATATGGAGGTGGCTCGGTGGAGCTAACCGGAAGTAGCAAGGTTGATGAAGCACCGGTGGTGGATGCTGAAGGCTTGGAAGAGGAGCTTGCTGTTTCACCAGCAGCTCCTGTTTCTTCGAACTCCGAGGCTGAGCCTTCTGGCTCAGGAAGCAGGGGGAGCACTGCTCAATGCTTGCCCCAGGTAGGAGTGGAGCCTGAAGAAGCAACGGAAGCCGTGAGCAAGGAGCCAGTTCTTCGGAGATCGAAGAGGGTGGTTAAGCCACCGGCTCGGTACTGTGATGGGAATGCAGTGAGCTTTGTCTCCTGCTTCTTTGCAGGTCCTCTGGATGAGCGAGAGCCTGCAAACTTCAACGAGGCCACTGGAGTAAATGAGTGAGATGATTCCATGAATGAAGAGATTGATGCTCTGAAAAAGAATGAAACCTGGGACCTTGTACCCAAGGTTGATGGCGTTACTCCGGTTACTTGCAAGTGGGTGTATAAGTTGAAGAAGAAGGCTGATGGGAGCATTGATCGGTTCAAGGCTCGCCTGGTCGCTAGAGGATTCTCACAGCAGTATGGAGAAGACTATGAGGAGACATTCAGTCCAGTTGCGAAGATGACTTCTGTAAGAGTGGTGATCGCCTTGGCTGCTAGCAAGGGATGGAGGTTGTGGCAACTCGATATGAAGAATGCCTTTCTTTACAGAGAGATTGACAAGGACATCTTCATGAATCAGCCGCTTGGTTTTGTCTCTGAGAAGCATCCGGACTATGTCTGCAAACTCAGGAAGGCTCTCTATGGGTTGAAGCAAGCTCCTAGAGCTTGGTATGGGAAGATTGCAGAGTATTTGCAATTCTGTGGATACCTTGCTTCTAACTCGGATTCAAGCTTGTTCGTCAAGAAGAAGGGAGAGCTACGAGTCTTGGTCCTACTGTATGTGGATGACATGATCATCACAGGGAATTCGGAGGGGGAAGTAGCAAGGCTCAGGGCTGAGCTTGCTATACGCTTCGAGATGAAAGACTTGGGAGAGTTGCATCACTTTCTTGGTCTGGAAGTGGAGAGGAAGGAGTGCGGGGTTCTCATTAGCCAGAAAGGGTATGCTGATCGCATTGTGAAGCGGTTTGGCATGGGCAAAGGGAAGAAGTGCTCTACTCCACTGGAATCTGGGCTAAAGCTTCGACGAGATGAGGGAAGGGTTCTTCATGATCCCTTGGTGTTCAGGGATCTTGTTGGGAGCTTGATTTACCTGACGATTACAAGGCCGGATATTGCTTATGCTGTTGGCCGAGTAAGTCGGTATATGGCTGAATCAAGGCAATCTCATCTAGTGCCGGCAAAAGGAATTCTGAAGTATGTCAAGGCTTCTTCTGACATGGGACTCCTCTATAGAAGGGACGCGGAGGTTGCGTTGCTCGGGTACACGGATGCTGACTATGGCGGTGATTCGGATGATCGAAGGTCTACTTCAGGTTATGTGTTCACTTGCGGATTAGCTAGCATCTCGTGGTGTAGCAAGAAGCAGGACTCAGTGTCGGTTTCAACCACGGAGGCGGAGTATAAGGCTTCGGCCTTGGCTGCTCGGGAAGCCGTTTGGTTGAGGAGGCTTATAGAGGATGTTCATGAAGAAGTGCAAGGGCCTACTTTACTCCTGGGTGACAATGAGAGTGCTCTCAAACTGGTTAACAATCCAGTGTGTCACGCCAGGACCAAGCATATAGAGATTGATCACCACTTCATCAGGGAGAAGGTGTTGGAGGGGTCTCTGCTGGTCGGGCATGTTCGGAGTGAGGATAATCTTGCTGACATCTTCACGAAGCCACTGTCGAAGGGGCCCTTTGAACGCTTGCGCAGCTTGCTGGGCTTGGTCACCACTTCCCACTTCAAGGGGGAGTGTTGAAATTTGTGAAGTGGAAGTGGGTGACGGGACAGGTCGGGCAGCCTGGGGCGGACCGTTTTGGCGGACTAGGCGGACTGGGTGGACTGCGATGTGCGTCCTGGTGGAAGGTCTACTGGGAAGCCAGTTGTTCTTCTGGGCGGTTTGCACGGGTTGAGTCCGCGGACTATGCGGCCTGGATTCTGCAGATAGGGTGTTTGCTGATTGGCTTTGCCAAGGAGCGGCCTGTGCGGATGAAGGTTGCGGACTGGTGCATAGCTCAGTGGCCGCGGGTGCAAGCTTGTGCTGATAGGCGGTTTGGCTCGTGTCCGCGGGTAGCTTGCGGACTGGAGTGTCCGCGGTATGGGCTGTTGTGGACTATGCTTAGAGCTTGGCTGAGGCCTTATCGAGCTCTGGTGGCACAGCAGGCGAATTGCTGTGGAGATCGATTAGCGGACTGGGTTTGGAGTCCGGGGTTGGCTGCTGCTTTGGACAGAAGTGCGAGGAGCTGGCGGACTGATGGCGGTCTGTGCTAGGGTGTTTGGCGGACGAGAATTTGAGTCCGCCATGCTCGCATTGTCCCTTGATGGTTTTGGACTTGGTCACACTTTGTGCCAAGGCCATGGTGTCCGCGGTATCCGCCAAGTCCGCTGTGACCGGGCGGACTGTTGCTGTCTTCCTTTGGTCGTGGACTTGTGGCGGATTGAGGTGTGAGTCTTGCGGACTGCCTCGGGTTGGTGCGGACTGCCATTGAAGGGGGTTGCTGTCTTGCAGTGGTTGGAGCTTTGCGGGCTGATGCCTTGTCCGCATAGCTTGGGCGGACTGGAGAGGGTTCGCCAATGGTTGCCTTGCTCCTGGCGGTTTTCCTTGGTATCCGGCTAAGTCCATGCGGACTCGGCGGACGGTGTTTTTGCTATCACGCGGGCTGGGGTGGTGACGCTATCTCTAGGGCGGTGACCACACTCCTCACCTCACCTATAAATAGGACCCCCCTGACACATCTACAGTAACTTGAGTGAACAGTAAGTTGGGGTGTGCAAGGAGCTGCGGTCTGTGTTTTCCAGTCCGCGCGGATTGTTTCAGGCTGACGGTTTGCTGTGTGCAGGTCGCGCGGATAGCTTCAAGGAGCCAGGAGTTTGGCTGTGACTTCGGTCAAGTGCTTGGAAGTGTGCGGTCTCTGCGGAATCAGCAGGAGGTCGCTCTGCGGCTTGTCAGTTCTGTTTCATCTTTGCCAGCTTCAATAACCTGTCCCCCGGCTCCAGGCGGGTAGGGGTGTTCCTCAGTTCAAGTTCAGCAGGAGGCGAATAACGGTGTGTCCGTGCGGCCTCGCGGCTTCGGCGGACTCCGTGTCTATTCGGCGGATTGCAGCATAGCTTGGGCGAGCTCAGCGGACTCGGCGACCTCGCGGTCTCGGCGGACTCGGGTGCTGTCCGCCCGGCTTGTTTTTTGGTGCTTCTGTTTTCAGCTGTTATACTAGCGAAATCATGTCTCGCTATGTATGCCTCGCATTGTAAAGAAGTGAATGAATAATAGACCTGCTTGTGCCTCTATTGTTGTTGAGATTTACCTTTGTACCTCTAGTCCTTGGTTTCCGCTGGTTCAACGTGCAAACTGGGTAGTTCCGAAGATATTAATTTGGCGTTTGGGCTATCTTGCTGACCACGTTAAGAAAATTTAACAATTAAGACTTAAGAATTAAGATTATATTATATATAATTAAATCTTAAAATTAATTAGAGTAATTTTTCTACTGTCTATAATCTAAATTTCGACAAACTCGAAATTCGTCCGCCTTGACCAAACAGACACGAAAACGCACTTACGACAACGCTTCGTTAACTCCGCGTCAACGTAACGCCTTACCCCAAAATTATCTAAATTAGAAGATCAAACAAAAAATAATTACTGAAAAATTCATGGGTGTTACAAGGATAGAGGCGGAGGGCGCCGTCTCCTGAGTGGTTACGCGGCAGACAGTGATGACGGCGATGGCGGCAACAGTGACGGCGATGACGGCGGTGATGACGGCGATGGCGGTGACGATGGTGACGATAGCAGCAGTGACGGCGGTTTCCACTGCGGTTACACCTCAGATGATTACGTCGTTATTGGGTGCTCTTTAGAAATCTGCAACCGTGTATTGGGTGCAGCTAGCGCTTCTAAGAGGGACTCATCACCAATAAAACGGAGAGATTTGCGGAAACACTAATTGTTCTAAGCCTAACATATAAACATAGGCAAAATCCTTAAAATGTTCAGCACTATTAATGTTATATTAAATTGGTCCTAAAACTATTTTTGGCTCATTCATTTTGGTCTCTAAATTTTTGCTAAATTTTTAATACCTTAAACTCATGTAACAGCATGTGTAAAATAACATTTTTTTTCGTATTGATTTTTTCGATCATCAAAAATATTATGGAATATTGATTCTTGCATTTTTTATAATAAATGGACAAATACATGTAAAAATAATTTTATTATACTAATGTCACATAAGAATTATTTAAAATAATTTATTTTTTTATATACAAAATATTTTTAATAGTATTAATAGTTTAATACTTTAACCAATCATTGTCCACACTAGAGGTGATATCAAGCTAATTATGAATCAATTTCTAGTAAAACTTAAATTAATCATTTTTACTATAAATATTAATTATTTTTTATTAATAAATAATGAATAACATTTTAAAAAAAATAATTTTAAAAGAAGAACATAAAAAAAGTAAAGCTTTGACGAATTAATAATTATTGCAAAATCATTTTTCATTTCAAAGAATAAAAGCACTTAGACTTGAGAGGACAGTATAAAAGATTAATAAATTTTTCAGCGAGTGATCTTCATCTCTTGACCTTCAGCAAAACCTATCCGTCATCTACTAGCTGAGCTACAAAGTTTTATGATTACATTTTAATACATAATGTTTTATTAAATCGTAAAAAAATATTTGTTTTAATAAAAATTATATTTCTAAAATTTAGTGAGTGCGGCTGTCCACACTCGCCCCTATGTAGATTCACTCCTGATCATATGCATATATTTTGATTCGAAAATACATACGCAAAAAATAAATTTATAACAACATTTTACACCAAAAATATAGTTTATTTGCAACCGTATTTTTTGTTGCAATTGTATTTTATAATGAAAATGCAGTTCCGCAAGATTTTTTATACAGAGTTATTGTTCGCTTTTTTATTTCTGTTCCAAAAGTAAAACATTTAACACCATTAAAACTTAGAAGTTTTGTCGGCAACCAACTTGAGCTGATTAGGAGTGAAAATTTGATAATTATGACTTATGTGTAAAAAATTAGAAATCAAATACCGATAAAAAATTAAACAATAATTTATCAAAAATCGGAACAGATTTGAGAGTACGAAAGGAATAGTGAAACATCATGAGGCTCCGCCCACCCCCGGTCGAGCCTCACTTCAGTCCGACTGAATCAGACTGAATTTGCGCGATTCCTGTTTTACCCCTGCAGTAACATCGAGCCTTTCATGAATCTCTCCTCTTTCCCCTCACAGACTTGCACCGCCCTACCTCCCCGCCCGATCTCCTCACTCCCTGACGGAAGCCTGAAGCGACGACATCTTCCCTCTCGCCATTCATCTTCAGCACATCTTCCCTTTCCCGCACCTCCTGCTTTTTCTCTCAAAGCTCGACTGAAGCCCCCGACGCCTCCGCAACATCCCATTGTGCGCCCTCCAAAAGCCACCACCGCTGCCTCCGGCTTCCCCTCTGCTCGACGACGTCTCCTCCACTCCCCGCACCGGTCAGACCACCTTCTTCCCGGGAAGACTTCCCCTGCAACCGCCAGAAAAACTTTTGGTCGGTTGGAAAGGCCGGAGGGGATCAGTGCAAATCGTTAGCGGAATCAGTAAGTCACATTTCATGTTTGATGATCCTCTGTGTACGGTACGTGCCCCTATCAACTCCTTAATTTTATCGATTTCTCCTGCATTTTCCCTTTCGTGCTAGAGACCTACTATGTCGCTGAATTGGACTGAAAATTTGCGATTCCGATTTTGCCCCAAACTCCGATTTCCTCCAAGAATTTGGCGCTTTTTGGAGGAAGAACTTCGATGATTTTACAGTCGAAGTAATTTTGCGTTCTCCTGGAGAAATATGCAATAATGAAAACCATGTCCTTGTAAGCAAAAGGAGGCACTTTTATCATAGCATAGAGCAGGATATAACCAAAGAAGTTTGTGCAGGGGGTCTATATGAAGTTTTAGCCGATGTAACAGTAAAGGGCGGAAACGAGCAAGAATTTCAAATATCTGCGACCGTTAAAATAGAGAACATGGACAATACCTTGTCATTTCTGCATATTGGAAGGTATTCATGCTCAGACCCATATCTAGTTACAGGTTTACTTAATTGTAGCTTAAAATTCTTCTCTCCTCCCATGGATTTATATGTTATTTGCATCTTGCTTCATTTATTTTCAGTGTTTTTGTCAAAGAACCGGAGTGGAAGAAGCTTGAGTGCTGGTTCCACTTGAATAGAGTCCATAAACGGGTGTTCTTTTACATAGAGGGACCTCCACCAAACATTGATCTTTGTATCAGGCATGTTTTAATCCTTCCTTCAACAAGGCGTTTTGTGGTATGTTTTTCTAAGAAGGCGTTTTGTGGTAGCCTTGATCTTTTTATCAAATTTTTCTGTTGTTTTTTTTAAATAAATTGAGTTGTGGATTATAAAACAGTGGCTTGAATTGGTTTACTTCTGTTTATGCAGATGTTTGTGGTTGTGTTTTACATATGTTGATGATAGAACAAAAAATTATGTACATTATTGTAGTGTAAATGAAGTATTTTGGTGGTGTTCAATAGAGTTTTAGAGAATATTTTGGTCTTTCAGTAATTCACATCTCAAAGCTTAAGGCTCCGTTTTGCATGGCGGAGGCGGTAACGCGGTGGTTAGGAACCATCGTTCGTCGTCACCGCCCGACCTCACATACGGAACTTCATTCATTTTCTTGTTCAAAACTAGTATGTTTTCTTGGACAAACTGTTAATAATAGTCTCACATTGCCAATCCATTATGTTCTGATATGTTTATATGGCAAGACAACCATCATCTATTGAGTCGGTTTTTCAGATTGAGTTAGGCCAAACCTAACACAAACACACCTATCTAAAATTTCTAAAAATAGAACAAACACATGTAGAAACTTGACTATCTATGAAACTCTCTAGGTGTTGATTTTTTTGGAAGTGGAAGTGACTATATGTATATTAGATGCTCTGATAAGTAATTAATACATGGAAATCAACGCAGTTTTTTTTGGAAGTGAATGCATGTCTCTTCATATCAATGCATGCTCCTATTTGTATATCAGAGCATGCTCTGATTTCTATATCCAAGCACTTCTCCAGGATGTCGACGCATTCCGCTACTTGAAGTCGATGTCATTCCTTGTCTCGACGCAACCCCATTTCGACGCACGTTGACTTTGGCACTCCATATATATATATGTTGTTTTGCTTTGAAAAGAGTGCCCTAATAATCCTGCAACCAAAGTTTTTCCCTCCCGTGAAGATTCAGAGTCAGCCGCAACTGTTTCTGTGAAGAAAACCTAAAGAGAAACTGTTGGAGCGCTCGAAGCATCCGCGTGACCGTCAAGTTTGGAACGGCCTACTCGTTGCCCCTACCATGGGTATTTATAGGCAAACCCTAAAAACCCGACTACGGGTTGTTGGACTCTATCGGATCCTAACCGCAACCCAATAAGCACCTGCCACGCCTATTTCAATATACCTCAACAGAAACATCTCTCTTCTGTTCGCCGCCGTGTGACTGCCGTTTTCAGAGATCGTTGATTTCACGGTGTAGCCTTCGTCAAGGACTTCATCATTGTCTGTTTTTCGAAGCGGCGTTTTGCTCACACGAGGGCGTAGAAGGCGAGGAAGGTTCAAATGTTAATTGTTTTGTATTTCTTTCACATTCTCTGTTTGTATTTCTTATCGAATTCAAACGAAATCATATAACTGTGTTTCTTTCACATTCTTTGTTTTGTATTTCTTTCACATTCTCTGTTTGTATTTCTTATCGACTTTATCATTTTGCTGAGTGTTTTTTTAGAGTATCTCGATAAGCACTTTTGTCCAGATTTCTTACCTTTTTATTGGATTTCAACTCATCATTTCTGCCATCCTCCGTTCTTGGTTTGTATTTCTATTTTTGTCATAATTTTTTCTGAAATTTTAGTTATTGGAATATTTTTTAAAACAAACCTTACAATAAACAAGCATTGTTCCACTGATTTTTTTGTGATTATGGAATATGTGGTTTTTTTGGATGATTTGAGGTGTGAGCATGAAATGAGAGTGTGTTTGTGCTCTAGTCTCATGATATTATTGTTCTGTTTTGTCTTGATTATGAAGTTCATGTAAAATTATTCTCATTTTGGTTGATTGTTTTAAATTAGAAAAATAAGTTAGCTTACATGGCCATGATTTACTTAATGTTTCAAGTTATAAAAATATTTGATCGGAAATAATTGATATGAGGGATTGATAATCCAATTTCCACAATATCTGGAAAAAGGATAGCATCTATTGAGCATACCTGTTTAAAAAAATTAAATTATTTGATTAGGAAACATGTTTAAACTTCATACCTATCTGTTGATCTCCAACCATCCCAACAACCTAAGGATTGAAAATGGAATTCCATGGCTATTTATAAATCATATTTTGAGCTGAATTATATGATGCTAATTTAGTTGGTCTTTGTACCTAATGCATAGTTTCAAAATGATTTAAATTTATTGTGCCCGGGTTTCTCAAAACTCCAAGTTCCGCCATTAAGTGACGTCATGGCCTGAGGATCGCCATTCTTAGACCTCCAGAGAGTCAAACTCACAATTCAGGGACTCACTAAACTACCTTGAACTACTAAAATTGAAAGCTTCCTCTTATATTTTTTTCATTCATGCATGCCTCACACCACACCATGTCAGAATTCAAAGGAACATCAGCCTTCAGTGAAATTTCAAGTCTAGAATATTATTTTTGGTTTTAATTTCTTGCAATATTGACATTTCCTTGATCCCCCTGTTAGTATATCTTTTATTACGGTTCCTTTTCTTGCAAAACAGAGTGAAGTTTGTGTTCACACACTTTATGCTTTTGTTATATAAAATTCCAGATAGATGCTCCAATTTCAATGGAAAACAAAACACTTTCTCTGTCTTACGGCGTTCGGTCTTAATTTTGTCTCTATGGCTATCTCTCTTGTGCAGCCTTAAAAAATTTTTTATATATAAAACACTATTAAAGAAAGTAAACTATTTTTATCCGAGAAACATAAGGTGGGGACAAAAATCCACCATTTCATCGAAGAGGATATAATTATTTTTTTATACAGAAGAGGATTACAAATTACAAATGTTTGATTCCTTCTTGCATTGAAGTATATAATTGTTTTTTTATATAATCTCAAGTCATTTTTGATCCTTCTTGCTATCATCTGTGCTTGCCGCCATTTATTTTTTTTAAAGCTTGTATAGATTAGTTTGTGATCATACTTACCCAAGCAATGCCTGCATTTTTTCATATCTACATTCATACCCTCTGTCGCTCTCACAAGAGCCTAAATCCGCTCTTCATCATCACAGAGTTCGCATTCTTTTCGATCCTTCATAATGTCAGGGAGCTATCGCTAAATTAAATTGACCAATGCGCACCCATTCATGTTAAATATTTCACATGGGTCATCTTATGGAATTCTTAAGCTTGAAACATGACTCTAGAATTGTCTCTGCTTGCTCACGCTTCTTTCTCGCCTGCCTAGTCCCCTCGCTGCACGTGCTTGGCTGCTTCATCTCTTATTCTCTCACGGGATCAGTGGTAATTTAATTTCTCATTTAACTTATGTAGAAATGTTTATAATGCTCTTAAGTTGCTCAATAATGAGATTATATGTATTTAGCTCTCCTATGTTAACTTGCTCATGCTACTCTGTTTAGGCCGAAGTTGAATCCACCAATTAGGAGATTCAGTCAAATTAAATAAATTATCATTGACATAAACTCCTCCCAACAGTAGCTCACTGAAATCATGTTTTTTGATTCAAAATCATGTCATTTTCTATGTTTCTGTTTCAATATTGCCGTGAGTATTGGATTACCATACAATGTACCATTGATAAAAAAAATATAAGAACTTGCACCGTGGAATTGGCTCATTCCTAAACCACAAGTAATTCAATTTTGGTCGTAACAATCCAAACATACTTGATAAATTTTATTATTTATTAATATGGTTGATGAATTTTGATTAAAGAAGTTATGGGTATAGATTTCGACCAAGCTTTCATCCAGACGGCAAGACAGAAATCTGTAAGCAAAAGCTATGGGTATCGAATTCGACCAAGCTTTCATCCAGGCGGTGGAGCACCGCCCAAAATCAGACATTCTGGCCTGATTACTCCTCACTTCTCACTCGCGAATCACGATCACGATCCCTAATCTCTTCTCATTGGTGTTTGCGCTTCATTCCAAGGGACGACGACAGCAAGACACACCCTAATCTCTTCCACTCCAGCTTTGCCTCTTCGCTTTTCTTCCACGGTGACTAGGTTGTTTGTGACTAGGTTGGGTTG
Source organism: Platanthera guangdongensis (assembly GCA_039583875.1). Classification (NCBI taxonomy): domain Eukaryota; kingdom Viridiplantae; phylum Streptophyta; class Magnoliopsida; order Asparagales; family Orchidaceae; genus Platanthera; species Platanthera guangdongensis. Next base: position 125,292,295 of record CM077155.1, on the reverse strand, counting down.
CACTCTATTTTTTGAATAATTTCCATCAATTGTGACCTGAATAATTTTTTAATTGCTTAGGCTCACTTTGTTCTCTATTATCCTAGTTTCTTCAAGTGTTCTTCAATATACTGTACATCAACACTCTGTTTTGCAAAAATCATAGTATTATCATAATTTCTTCAAGTGTTCTTCAATATAATGTACATCAACACTCTGTTTTGCAAAAATCATAGGTATTAGGCCCAATAAATAAGTGTCAATTGTAATATTTCTTTTTATTGTTCTTTTAATTGATCCTTATTTTAGTGGCGACTAGGCGAGGCGCGATTCTTCTTCGATGGTGGAGATTTTTGGAGAAGATGAGACTTTCACGGTATGCTTGATTTCCAGTCCCAAATTTCAATTTTGCGAAGATGTTTTGCAGGAGGCTTTGACATTCAGCAACCATCAGTGAATCTGATAAGCGTATATTCTCATATGAACTTTAAAAGCTGATGGATATAGAAAAGAATTTAGCAGGAAAAAGAAGACTTCAACTATATGTTCTATTCCTTGGGCAAATCTTGATGATGTTTTTTTTGTTTTAGTACATGACCAAAAGAAAACATTCTCAAATATCCAAATGGACTTTGGAATAATCAGTATAGAGCTTTGGGAAGTTGTCATATTCAGGTTTATATATATATAAACTTTTTTCACAAACCAACATGTCAAAACTGTTTAAATAATTAATCAGAATCTCTCTTTTTGATGGGTCTATGTTCAAGATTAGATAATTTAGAAATCAAAACTTTATCCGGGAAAGCAAAGATACTAGGAAGTCTTGTGGGAGTTGCTGGAGCAACGATCCTCACTTTCTTCAAAGGAATGGAGCTTAACTTCTCAACAAGTGTCAACCTTCTCAAACCGCACAGTAATGGCGGGCATGATCAGACATTATTGCACTATGAGTCCGGTGATCGCATCATGGGCTCAATTCTGGCTGTAGCTAGTTGTTTATTTTATTCAATCTGGTTGATAATTCAGGTGCAAATCTTATTTGGTAGTGCTTTCTTTGTCACTATGACTAGCTTGACGTTCTCACCATGTATGTACTTGGTTTTTATTTTTATCATTCTAGGCTAAATGTGCAAGGTTTATCCATGTCATTACTCAAGCACAACAATCATGTGCCTGGTGGGTTCGGTTCAAGCTGTAATTGTTGAAACTGAAATCTCGGTCTCTTATGGAGTTCACCCTTGGGGAAGGGGTGATCGCGCGCCTACTTCGCACCTGCAAGCAAAATAACAAAGGAAAACAAAGACAGGAACCGACCCAAGGGCTCGGCGGGGAGGACCCACCACACACCCGGAAGATCTGAGAGCGCTTGTAACGCCCCCGGTTTTTCTGTGTTTTGTTTGATTCTGGATTGGCGTTACGATGACGCATTTCCGGCCCTTCGCCGTTGTAGAGCGCGGTCCTAGCTCTGTAGGTTCCTTGTGTAGCCCGGTTGTAGCCAGTTGGCAAGTTTCCCCAGCTAGCCGGAGTCTGTTTTGGTGACTCGGTTGGGCCTCTTAGGGAAATGCTTGCGTTTTGGCTTCGGGAGGTGTTAGCCCGAGATTTCGATCGTCGGATGTTGTTTTCGACCTCGCCGTTGTTTTCGTGGCTTGGTTGTTTAGCTACGGTGCGAGTTTTGGTCGAAATCCGAGATCGTTTGCCTTCGCGTCGTTTCGGCGTTGTTTTGTTAGCTGCATGTTTGTAATGTTTGCTGTGCAGTGTGTGGCCGTTGTGGCTGAGCTTGTAGGCAGGTGTCTTGTTTCTTGTTTGCTAGGTGTTAGCAGGTTTCTTTTCTGTGTAAGTTTGGGTGACACGGCCTGGGTCACGCCCGTGACCCAGGGCGTGTCCTGCTTGGGTAGAGCTCCTGTTTCTCCAGTCGACGAATTTTTGGTCGACATGGTTTTTTTTTGTTGGAACACGGCCATGACACGGGCGTGTCACGGGCGTGTCACGGGCGTGTCCTCCTTCGATTCGTCGAGCTGCGCTCGATGGTCGTCAGGCGGTGTTTAGTGAGAACACGGCCCTGTCACGGGCGTGTCGTGTCGAACACGGGCGTGTCATGGGGGCGTGTCTCTCTGTTCGACGATCGGCGCTCCACGATCGTCGGGCGGTGTTCGAGTTGGTACACGGCCTGTGACACGGGCGTGTCACAGGGCGTGTCCCCTGCATCGTCGAGCGGAGATCGACTTTCGTCGAGTGGGTAGGTGCGTGAGTACACGCCCCGTGACACGGGCGTGTCGGGCCGTGTCACGGGCGTGTCTGGGGGCGTGTCCCGTGTTTTTGTCGAGTAGAGATCGACGTTCGTCGAGTGTGTGAGTATACGCCCCGTGACACGGGCGTGTCGGGCCGTGTCACGGGCGTGTCTTGGGCGTGTTCCGTACCTTTTTTTCCTGAAATCGTCTTTTGTTGCCGTGAACTGTTTTTCCTCCTCATTTTTCATCGTTCCCGAGTCTGGAGAGCTTCCAGCGGAAGGGTTTCGAGAGGAGGCGGTGGTTGTCTTGGCCGGCGATTTCGGGAAGGTTAGAGCCCGTTTTTCTCGTGTGATAGCGGATTCGGTTTGCTCTCGGCTAGATCTTCCCTTCCATGTAAGTTTTTCTTGATTTAGGGTTCGATTCCAGGAATTTCTAATTTACTGATTTCTTTCTTCCCTCAAGTTTCAGCTTTGGTCTTCTAGGTGGCCGATCTTGCCGCCGGAGCCAAGCCGTGGTGCGGCTGTTGTTTGTTTTTCCGGAGAGGTAGAGGCAAGTGGCCCTTTGCCCTTGCCAAATTTATTTCTAACCCTTGATCTTTTTATTTCTTCTGTAAAGCTCTGTTCTCTTTGTCCTTTTTCCTCCCTAGGGCAGCAGGTTGGATTGTTTCTTCAAGCTTTTAATCAAGTACTGACTCTTTAATTCTTTTGGAATTTTAAGCAATACTCTCTTTTGTCGGATGTTTAGTGTCCAGTGGGTAGATAGAGTTAGGGTGAGGTTTTTGTTAGTTGCAGTTTAGGGTTAGTTGCGGTAGCTCCGAGTAGTTAGGACGGAACGGAGGGTTGGGGATTAAATTTCCAACTCTCTGCTTGCTCGCAATGAGAGAGCTTAGGCTGCGATTTTTAACGAGACTTACGTTTACCCTAAGTGGAAAGCGCTGACAGCATCGAGTGAGCCGAGCTCACTCAACGCCGTCACCCAGCATAGGACTTGCGGCTAAGTATTTTTAGGCGTTAGGTGAGTGGAGTTTACTCAATGCTGCGTCGAGTGGGCTCGACATTTCTGTCTTGAGTTCTTGTGTACCTTAGGACTGTTAGTGTGACTTTACCCTTCCTTTAGGGGGTGGTATTGGGTGTTCGGACAAATTTTTGCTTGCCGACTCTTGGGTTGTGGCAGGTGGTGCATGTTTAGTGGCCTCTAAGAGGGGTGGATTTTGATGTGGAGAGCTGTGGCCACGACCTGTTTGCCCTGGTTTGGGTTGGTGTGGGACCCTAAAGCTGCCACTGGCGACCCCTTAGCCCTTTTTTTTGGATCTGATTCTGGTTATGAATTCAGATCCATGTTTTTTTTTGACCACTGCCACTGACCCACGTATTAGGAATGTTAGACTCTTTCGTTGAGCATGTTGCTTTTATTGCTCGCACCTGGTGTGCTTTGCTGTGCTTAGACAGTGCTCTTTTCTTACTGTCATGCTCTTTCTTTTGCTTATAGCAGCTTGTTGTCGGGTTGGTAAACCCTTCTTTTTGCTCTTAACTCTAATGCTTTATTTGCACTTTTGATTATTTCCTTGCTGAGGTGTTCTTTTCTTGAATGCCTCAGGTCCAGGTTGTAGCCGGTTCAGCGGCTAGTTCTTTTGGAAGGGCTGGCTTGTGGCCTCTTGGGTAGCTGAGACAGCTGATCCCGATTTTGTGAGGTAGTTCTTTACTTTTCTGTATAGACATACATACTCACCAGTGGGTTCGTGTCAGGTTGTTGGCGCCCACTGGTGGCTTCTTGCGATGCTGGATATGAACTTAAACTGTTGTTTTTGCCTTTTAGTGGTTGTTTACTTGCTTCTGGGATGGATTTTTGCTAGGTTGCATGTTAGATATTTTTAAACCCTAAAAGCATTATTATATGAATATCATGCATAGCATAATTATAAAACAAAGACACTACATTTCCTTAGCGTAAAAAGATTACCTTTTTATATCTATTATATTCACATTAGAGTTGTGCATACCATGAGTTGTCCCTCGGGGACACTTATGCTCACTAGGGTGTCAACTTAATTGAACCAAACTATTTTCTGCTGCGTATACTTATACTTTTAATTGTGGACTAGCTGATCCACCATGCCGAGGGATACGCCAATCAATATAACTGCTTTCTTTCATAATTAATCAACGATTTTCCTTAAAACTAAGATTTGGAGTTTTGCCTGAGCGCGTGCAGTTATCCCCTGCACGGCGTGGCATCACGGCACGTGTTTTCTCTTGCTCTGATACGATTTTATCGTTGAGAAAATGCGGGTTGTGACAGTTGGTATCAGAGGGAGGTTGCTTGACAAATGGTCGGGCAACCTTTCCCTTGTTTGCATTAGTGGTTAGCGTCATACCATACACACACCGATATGTCATCAGCACGTCTTGGCTAAAGCACGAACACTACACTCATAAGCATAAAGAAGTATACGGGGCATATTATGTAGTATGGGATGCATAATATGTGTTTGTATATGGATCCACCATAGGAGGCAACATGTGAGGGTTATGTAGTATGGGATGCATAACCTCACCACATGAATGCGGCTAGCACGTTTTCTTTTTTCGTTGCATGGGAATGTTATGTAGTATGGGATGCATAACATTTTCATGTGTACGCCGCCCATGGCATGCATTAAGGCCTTTTTTTTAGAATGCATAGCACATCATGCATAGCATAACATTCATAAGCACAGCGTGTTAAGCTAAAGATTTGCAAGATGACATATGTACACACATGGTTTTGAGTCAAAAAGAATACAAATACATGCATTCATGGTTCAGGCACATGAGTTAGTATGATGGTGGTGAACCATCTTAGGTTAAGCATAACATCATCATGATAAAACAACTCCCAGAGCAAGTTTTGCAGTTGAAGTTCATATTTAAGTGTGTTTGTCTGTACCGGGTAGTTTGTTCTAGCTGTTGGGCTAAGTTTCGTCTAAAGCTTGTGCGATTTTAGGATGGCGAGACGTCCTGCAACAAGGTCGACCCCCCAATCCGAGGGTGAGACGTCAGGAGCGCAGAGCGAGGCGTTGGTAGAAAACCTGCGGAAGAGTAATGAGACCTTGTCGAGGCAGGTGGTGGCTATGCAGGCTCAGATTCAGTCCCTCGTAGCCGTGATGGCGGGACAGGCCCGAGAGTTCCGGACCCCGCTGAGGGGGTAGCTGTTCCTGCCCCTCCTGCTCCTCCCGTGCCTTTGGTTGTGGTGCCCCGGAGATGGCGTTTATATCCCAGTTTCAGCGACTGAGACCCCCTACTTATGATGGGCAAGCAGATTTCATGATTTTGGATGACTGGCTGATTACTATTGAGGAGATGTTCTCCTATTCGGGGATTACGGATGATCAGAGAGTGATGCTCGCTGCCTACCAGCTCAAGGGCTTGGCAAAGAATTGGTGGTTGAGGGAGAAAGAGAGCTTGGTGGCAGGATGCTCTTGGGAGTCATTTAAAGGGATGCTGTTGAGTAAGTTTTTGCCTTCAGTCGAAAGGGACCGGCTGATGAATGACTTTCTCCATTTGAAGCAGAGGAAACTCACGGTCAGTGAGTATGAGATTGAGTTTAGTAAGTTGAGCCGGTTTGCTCCTGGTCTGGTGAGCGTTGAAGCAGACCGAGTTAAGCGATTTCTGGGTGGACTGAGAAGTGACATTCAGCAGTTAGCGAATGCCTACGGTGCAGTCAGTTATGCCAGCGTGGTCGAAGCTGCCTTGAGGGTTGAGGCCATTGAGAATGCCAAGAATAGAGGTCAGCAGTTGTGGAAGGATAAGCGAAAGTCCGGTGGAGGGAAGAGCCCTCAGGAACCCGATGCGGTCTCGAGAAAGAAGAGCAAGGAGGTTTGTAGTTTCTGTGGCCGACCAGGCCACCCCTTTGAGAAGTGTTTCAAAAGGTTTGGAGCGCAGAAGAAGGAACAGGTGCACGCAATTCAGGGTGCTCCCAGAGGAGACTTGGTGTGTGCCTTGTGTGGAAGGAAGGGGCATGAGGCTGCCCGTTGCTGGTCGAGAGATAAAGTCTGTTTTCAGTGTGGGCAGAAGGGTCATCTCAAGACAAAGTGCCCACAGTCCCAGCCTATTCTGCAGCCAGTACCCCTCCAGGCTTTGCCACCGCCTCAGCAATTGGATAGAGGAAAGGGGAAGCTGAATGTGCTTTCGGCAGACGAAGCGCAGACTTCGACCCAGGTTATCTCAGGTTTGATTTCTCCTCAGTCGTTTCGTTATGCTCCCTTTGTGGTTGTAGTTTTCGTGTTAGCGTTTGTTTCCTTAGATGCGTGCACTATTTGTAGGACGATTTAAGGTAAAGAACCGCTGGGCGCGCGTTCTCTTCGATTCAGGCGCTACCCACTCGTTTGTGGCTAGAGCCTTCGTGGAGCGGTTCAGTTTGGGCCTAGATCGTGTTGGTGGTGCCTTTTGCGTTAAGTTCCCCTCCGGTGACTCTGTGGTTACGGACCTGGGTGTCCTTGATTGTCCGATTTTGTTGGGGGATTTTCTAGCCAAGGCAGATCTGAAGGTGATTGACCTGGAGGATTTCGATGTTATCTTGGGCATGGACTGGTTGTCAAGGTACGATGCTGTGATCCAGTGCAAGGGTAAGCGCTTGGACTTCGTCAAGGACAACGGTCAGCCAGGGAGCGTTTATGGGTATTCTCTCCAGGAGTCTCCAATCATTTCTGCGGTGCGTGCTCGGAAGTTGCTCGATTCTGGTTGTTCTGCCTGTGTGGTCTCTCTGATAGGGGCCGTTGTTAGAGTGCCGTGTTTGCAAGAGATCCCTGTGGTGTGTGACTTCTCCGATGTGTTTCCTGATGATCTTCCCGGTCTTCCACCCGATCGAGATGTCGAGTTTGCTATAGATTTGGAGCCAGGCACGCGTCCTATTGCCAAGGCGCCGTACCGGATGGCCCCGCGAGAGCTGGAAGAGTTGCGAATTCAGCTGGATGAGATGTTGGCAAAAGGGTTCATTAGGCCGAGTTCTTCTTCTTGGGGTGCTCCAGTGCTGTTCGTTAAAAAGAAGGATGGGTCGATGAGGCTATGCATCGACTATAGAGAACTGAACAAGGTTACTATTAAGAACAGGTACCCTTTGCCTCGGATTGACGATCTGTTTGACCAACTGCGTGGTAGTGCCGTGTTTTCCAAGATAGATCTTCGATCGGGCTATCACCAGTTGAGGATTCGGGAGTCAGATGTTCCGCGGACGGCGTTCCGCTCTCGTCATGGGCATTTTGAGTTTTTAGTTATGTCATTTGGTTTGACTAATGCGCCCTCAGCTTTTATGGATCTGATGAACAGAGTTTTCAAGGATTTTCTGGATAAGTTTGTGATTGTCTTTATAGACGATGTTTTGGTGTATTCTAGAGATGCGGAGGAGCATGATCGGCATTTGCGACTGGTCTTGACGACTCTGAGAGACCATAAGCTATATGCCAAGCTGAACAAGTGCGAATTTTGGTTGCCTCAAGTTTCTTTTCTCGGCCACGTGGTGAATAAGGAGGGAATATCGGTGGACCCAGAAAAGATCGCTGCTGTTATGGAGTGGGCGAGGCCTGGTACTCCCAAAGAGATCAGAAGTTTCTTGGGCTTGGCTGGATATTATAGGAGATTCGTAGAGGGATTCTCTACTTTGTCTGCGCCATTGACCAGGTTGACGCAGAAGAATGCAGCCTTCATATGGGATAGCAAGTGTGAGGAGGCTTTTGAGGAATTAAAAAGAAGGTTATGTTCAGCTCCAGTTTTGTCTTTGCCTACTGAAGATAGTGAGTATGATATATACGTGGACGCGTCGCACGTCGGACTGGGCTGCGTTTTGATGCAGGGCGGGAAGGTGATTGCGTACGGGTCGAGGCAGCTAAAGACTCATGAGAGGAATTACCCTACGCATGACCTGGAGTTTGCAGCTGTGATCTATGCGTTGAAATTGTGGAGGCATTTGCTGTATGGCGCACAGTGCAAGATTTTCACGGATCATAAGAGTTTGAAGTATGTCTTTACTCAGAAAGAGTTGAATCTGCGCCAGCGGCGGTGGTTGGAGTACGTGGCCGACTATGATGTTGAAATCCAGTATCATCCGGGTAAGGCGAATGTGGTGGCCGATGCCCTAAGTCGGAAGTCAGGAAAGATTTTCAATATCTCCGCCGAGCGTCTTGTGGAAGAGTTTCTTTTGATGGATATTTCTGTGGGAAGCTGCGTTTCGCAGAGTAGCTTGGCAGTGGCAGAACCATCGTGGATTGCGCTTACGCGACTGCATCAGAAAGATGATCCCGATCTTTTGCATTTGTACCTTCGAGCTGAAAGAGGTGAATTACCAGATTTCTCTATAGATGATGCGGGTACCTTGAAGTTTCGTGGCAGGTTTTGCATTCCCGCAGTTGGGGATATCCGGGATATGGTGTGCAGGGAAGCCCACGGATCTAGTGTTGCCTACCATCCAGGGTCTACCAAAATGTACCATGATTTAAAGAAGATCGCGTGGTGGCATGGGATGAAGAAGGACGTAGCCAGATTTGTTTCTGAGTGCTTCACTTGCAGGCGTGTGAAGGCCGACCATGGGAGGCCTGGTGGCAAGCTAACTCCCTTAGAGATTCCGATGTGGAAGTGGGAGAGTATCTCGATGGATTTCATTACAGGCTTACCGAGATCTCCTAAAGGGCATGATTCAGTTTGGGTGATCGTAGACAGATTGACGAAGAGTGCTCACTTCGTACCATTTAAGATCGATTATCCGATGAGGAAGATAGCCGAGCTGTATTTGGATGAGGTTATTAGATTGCATGGTGTACCCGTGAGTATCATATCAGATCGAGACTCCAGGTTTACGTCTCGTTTTTGGAAGAGCCTTCAAGAAGGGTTGGGTACAGATTTGAGATATTCCACAGCCTATCATCCCCAGACCAATGGTCAGACGGAGCGAGTAAATCAGATTGTGGAAGATATGATCCGATGCTATGTTCTGGAGCACGGAGGAGCGTGGGATGAGCGCTTGCGGCTTATGGAATTTGCGTATAACAATAGTTATCAAGAAAGCTTGCAAATGGCTCCTTTTGAAGCTTTGTATGGGAGGCGCTGCAGGACTCCCTTGTTTTGGGCTGAGGTTGGCGAGAGACCTTTGTTGGGTCCAGAAGCTCTCGAGGAGATGGAAACTGCTGTGAAGCTTATTCGGGAAAAGCTTCGGATAGCCCAGGAGAGATATGAGAAAAATGCCAATCGGCGTAGATCAGATTTGGAATTTTTGGTGGGGGACTCTGTGTTCTTAAAGGTCTCCCGTTGATCGGAGTCAAGCGTTTTGGCAAGAACAGGAAGTTGGACCCGAGGTTTGTGGGGCCGTTTCCGATTGTTGAGCGGATTGGGATATCAGCTTATAGGCTGGCGTTGCCCGCAAATTTCCCTGGCGTGCATAATGTCTTCCACGTCAGTCAGCTGCGGAAATGTGTATTGAATGGCAGGCAGTTTTGGATTCTGTGCCTCAGTTGGAGCCGAATCTTTCTTATGTGGAGGTGCCTGTCCGCATTCTGGATTCTCAGGTTCGTGCGCTGCGGAAGAAATCTATTCCGATGGTTAAAGTTTTATGGAGGAATCAGGATGTAGAAAGCGCGACTTGGGAGTTGGAGTCGGCTATGAGGGAGGCTCACCCTCATCTGTTTCCCTGAGCTTGTGCCTGGTATGTTTTGTTTTATTTATGATTATATAGTCCTTTCCTGGCTCTTTCTCTCTCCTTCTTCTTAGGAGAGTTGTGAGTAAAGTTTCGAGGCGAAACTTTCTTTTAGGGGGAGTGGCTGTAACGCCCCGGTTTTTCTGTGTTTTGTTTGATTCTGGATTGGTGTTACGATGACGCATTTCCGGCCCTTCGCCGTTGTAGAGCGCGGTCCTAGCTCTGTAGGTTCCTTGTGTAGCCCGGTTGTAGCCAGTTGGCAAGTTTCCCAGCTAGCGGAGTCTGTTTTGGTGACTCGGTTGGGCCTCTTAGGGAAATGCTTGCGTTTTGGCTTCGGGAGGTGTTAGCCCGAGTTTTCGATCGTCGGATGTTGTTTTCGACCTCGTCGTTGTTTTCGTGGCTTGGTTGTTTAGCTACGGTGCGAGTTTTGGTCGAAATCCGAGATCGTTTGCCTTCGCGTCGTTTCGGCGTTGTTTTGTTAGCTGCATGTTTGTAATGTTTGCTGTGCAGTGTGTGGCCGTTGTGGCTGAGCTTGTAGGCAGGTGTCTTGTTTCTTGTTTGCTAGGTGTTAGCAGGTTTCTTTTCTGTGTAAGTTTGGGTGACACGGCCTGGGTCACGCCCGTGACCCAGGGCGTGTCCTGCTTGGGTAGAGCTCCTGTTTCTCCAGTCGACGAATTTTTGGTCGACAGGTTTTTTTTTGTTGGAACACGGCCGTGACACGGGCGTGTCACGGGCGTGTCCTCCTTCGATTCGTCGAGCTGCGCTCGATGGTCGTCAGGCGGTGTTTAGTGAGAACACGGCCCTGTCACGGGCGTGTCGTGTCGAACACGGGCGTGTCATGGGGGCGTGTCTCTCTGTTCGACGATCGGCGCTCCACAATCGTCGGGCGGTGTTCGAGTTGGTACACGGCCTGTGACACGGGCGTGTCACAGGGCGTGTCCCCTGCGTCGTCGAGCGGAGATCGACTTTCGTCGAGTGGGTAGGTGCGTGAGTACACGCCCCGTGACACGGGCGTGTCGGGCCGTGTCACGGGCGTGTCTGGGGGCGTGTCCCGTGTTTTCGTCGAGTAGAGATCGACGTTCGTCGAGTGTGTGAGTACACGCCCCGTGACACGGGCGTGTCGGGCCGTGTCACGGGCGTGTCTTGGGCGTGTTCCGTACCTTTTTTCCTGAAATCGTCTTTTGTTGCCGTGAACTGTTTTTCCTCCTCATTTTTCATCGTTCCCGAGTCTGGAGAGCTTCCAGCGGAAGGGTTTCGAGAGGAGGCGGTGGTTGTCTTGGCCGGCGATTTCGGGAAGGTTAGAGCCCGTTTTTCTCGTGTGATAGCGGATTCGGTTTGCTCTCGGCTAGATCTTCCCTTCCATGTAAGTTTTTCTTGATTTAGGGTTCGATTCCAGGAATTTCTAATTTACTGATTTCTTTCTTCCCTCAAGTTTCAGCTTTGGTCTTCTAGGTGGCCGATCTTGCCGCCGGAGCCAAGCCGTGGTGCGGCTGTTGTTTGTTTTTCCGGAGAGGTAGAGGCAAGTGGCCCTTTGCCCTTGCCAAATTTATTTCTAACCCTTGATCTTTTTATTTCTTCTGTAAAGCTCTGTTCTCTTTGTCCTTTTCCTCCCTAGGGCAGCAGGTTGGATTGTTTCTTCAAGCTTTTAATCAAGTACTGACTCTTTATTCTTTTGGAATTTTAAGCAATACTCTCTTTTGTCGGATGTTTAGTGTCCAGTGGGTAGATAGAGTTAGGGTGAGGTTTTTGTTAGTTGCAGTTTAGGTTAGTTGCGGTAGCTCCGAGTAGTTAGGACGGAACGGAGGGTTGGGGATTAAATTTCCAACTCTCTGCTTGCTCGCAATGAGAGAGCTTAGGCTGCGATTTTTAACGAGACTTACGTTTACCCTAAGTGGAAAGCGCTGACAGCATCGAGTGAGCCGAGCTCACTCAACGCCGTCACCCAGCATAGGACTTGCGGCTAAGTATTTTTAGGCGTTAGGTGAGTGGAGTTTACTCAACGCTGCGTCGAGTGGGCTCGACATTTCTGTCTTGAGTTCTTGTGTACCTTAGGACTGTTAGTGTGACTTACCCTTCCTTTAGGGGGTGGTATTGGGTGTTCGGCAAATTTTTGCTTGCCGACTCTTGGGTTGTGGCAGGTGGTGCATGTTTAGTGGCCTCTAAGAGGGGTGGATTTTGATGTGGAGAGCTGTGGCCACGACCTGTTTGCCCTGGTTTGGGTTGGTGTGGGACCCTAAAGCTGCCACTGGCGACCCCTTAGCCCTTTTTTTGGATCTGATTCTGGTTATGAATTCAGATCCATGTTTTTTTTTGACCACTGCCACTTACCCACGTATTAGGAATGTTAGACTCTTTCGTTGAGCATGTTGCTTTTATTGCTCGCACCTGGTGTGCTTTGCTGTGCTTAGACAGTGCTCTTTTCTTACTGTCATGCTCTTTCTTTTGCTTATAGCAGCTTGTTGTCGGGTTGGTAAACCCTTCTTTTTGCTCTTAACTCTAATGCTTTATTTGCACTTTTGATTATTTCCTTGCTGAGGTGTTCTTTTCTTGAATGCCTCAGGTCCAGGTTGTAGCCGGTTCAGCGGCTAGTTCTTTTGGAAGGGCTGGCTTGTGGCCTCTTGGGTAGCTGAGACAGCTGATCCCGATTTTGTGAGGTAGTTCTTTACTTTTCTGTATAGACATACATACTCACCAGTGGGTTCGTGTCAGGTTGTTGGCGCCCACTGGTGGCTTCTTGCGATGCTGGATATGAACTTAAACTGTTGTTTTTGCCTTTTAGTGGTTGTTTACTTGCTTCTGGGATGGATTTTTGCTAGGTTGCATGTTAGATATTTTTAAACCCTAAAAGCATTATTATATGAATATCATGCATAGCATAATTATAAAACAAAGACACTACATTTCCTTAGCGTAAAAAGATTACCTTTTTATATCTATTATATTCACATTAGAGTTATGCATACCATGAGTTGTCCCTCGGGGACACTTATGCTCACTAGGGTGTCAACTTAATTGAACCAAACTATTTTCTGCTGCGTATACTTATACTTTTAATTGTGGACTAGCTGATCCACCATGCCGAGGGATACAGCCAATCAATATAACTGCTTTCTTTCATAATTAATCAACGATTTTCCTTAAAACTAAGATTTGGAGTTTTGCCTGAGCGCGTGCAGTTATCCCCTGCACGGCGTGGCATCACGGCACGTGTTTTCTCTTGCTCTGATACGATTTTATCGTTGAGAAAATGCGGGTTGTGACAGCGCTTCCCCTCCTTAGCCAGAGGCCGAGCTAAGGTATTCTAAAAAACACTTGAAAACTAGAGCAGGAGAGCGCAGGAAGCATGCCCTCTCGGGTACCCCTTGGATCCTATTTATAGTTTTTAGAATCTGAACTGCCAATAACCAAACTGAACTGACCTGAAGTTACCGAAAAACCCTTAGCTGGGTCTGCCAACAGCCAAACTCCGCTATTTTGAAGGACTATAGGCAGACCAACAGGTTCAAAACAGTAAAAGGCACCCCATTGGTCCATGCGAGCTGGGGAGCTTGATCACCTCGGCAGATCCAATTCGCCTACTGTTGTCGAGCTTAGTTGCAAGAGCGTGAGCTGGGACGACGAGCTCGCCCATCCGTTGGTCTCCATTAGTCGACCTCAGTTCGACGATTCTTGGACTAGCTCGGTGAATGTCGAGCTCGCGGTCGACGAATGCCGATCTCCCGTTCGACGAATGCCGAGCTCGGGCTCGTCTACTCTACTACTGAGCTCGCCCGCTATTTTCAGCCCGATCGGTCTGGTTCCTGGCGACCTTATTCGCCGGACACGGGGTTGTACATAATCCCCGCTCTTTTTGAGCTTGACAAAGCTTGGAAAGAAACATCCAACCCCAAGTGTTCGACGAGCGCGGGGTGGACTAGAGGGAATCTTCGGGTGGGGTCCACCTGCGGCTATATATATGCACCTGTGTACCTGCCTGACTCTTGCCATTCCCTTTGCTCTGGCCCTGCCAAGATGCCGATCCCTAAGGAGATCCAAGAGCGCCTTAACCGAGCTCGCCAGGCCTCTATAGCTCGCGTAGCCACCCTGACGGCGGTCCCAGCCACTGTGCCGCAGGGTGGCTCTACCGAGCCTAGCTCCAACAAGATGAAACCGTTCCCTCAGGCGGCTGAGCCCATCTACGACGACCTGAGGACCACCTTGGAGCATGGGACGGGCTCCTCCACTCTGCCCGCATCTGAAAAGTGGAGGAATATTGTCGAGATCTGCAACGGCCCAGACAAACGCCATGATGGCGTAGAAGACGCCGCGCTGCGAGACGCCACCGGGAGCCATCCCCTCCCTTTGGGACCTTGGGGCTAAGCTCGCCGGTACGCGCCCCCTCTCCTCGGCAAGTTGTCGTGACCGCGGGGGCGGGTCTGGAAACCATCCCTACACCGGGATTCGAGCTTCTCTCACCGGGAACTTGCGGCCCAGGTCGCGGGAAGGATCTGAGGTTCATTCCTCCCCACATCTCCTTCGAGCTGCCGAGCTCGTCAGGTCAACTTTGCTTGGATTCCCGCCTCATGCGATTTTCCTGCATTCCTCTTTTGCTGACGTTTGTCTCTACAGTTCCCCCCAGCCAATCCGCTGCCGAGGAATCTTCGTGTGCAGCCCACTACTCTCCATTCCCCTCCCTAAGCTCGCTGGACTCTTACTTAGGCCCCGAAGTGGATCAAGGTGAGCTGACGAGGAGGGAGGTTAATCTTCTCAAGAAGCTGGTGTGTGGGCTGCGCGCGGTGCAAGGGGTCAACGAGACGCTGCGACACGACTACGCGTGCCTTGCTGACGAGGTGCGAAGCGGCCAGGCTGGCGAGGCGTCGTCCCCTTCCCAGCTTCTGGATGAGATAGACGACAGCCTCTCGGTGGCGTAGAGGAATTCGGGGAGGATCCGCGAGCTGCTCCGCGTGCGGCAGTCTAGGGGGCGGGAGCTGCGAGACCGGGGTAGATAAGAGGCAGCTCCTTTGCCGAGCCGACCGGTGCTCGCCTCCTGGTCTTCCCCCTGCTCGCGCGCCCCACATTAATATTCTTGCACTTGGTCTTTGTAATAAGTAACCTTGAAATATTTTTATTCATGTGGCATCTAAATAATATATTGCTTTTCATTGACTTAGCCTTTGTTGGAACGCGCCGGAAGTCGGCGAGCTGGGGTGGCGAGCTGTGGTGGCGAGCTGATCCGATCGGATAGCTTGGCCCCAGATTTCTTTTTCTATAAATAGCCCCCCTGCCATCAACCCCCGTACTGCTGCTTTTATTGCTCTCTTTCTTTCTGGTTCCCTTCTTTTCTACTCGCGCCCCATCTTCCTTCGCGAGCATGGGCAAGACTAACCCCGATGCTGATGGCCGCACCAAATGCGCCCATCACTTCACCGATTACTGCTTCTTCGAGGGGCATACTAGCGAGGAGGAGCTCACGCAGTTCGTGGCAGAGTATGTGCCACCGGGCTTTGAGGCGCGCCGACCGAGACAAGGGGAGGCCATCAATACCTTCTACGACGATGAGCTCGCCTTCCCCATCTCTCACTTTGAGGTGGGGTTGCGCCTCCCCCTCTGGCCGGAGATCCGGCAAATTTTGAAGTACTATGGAGTGGTACCTTCGCAGCTAAACTGCAACGCCATCGCCATGATGGTGGCATTCGCGAGCTACCTCCGGCGAGAGAGGATAGAGTTCAACTTGACAGTGTTCATGAAACTCATCTTTTATAAGGCGACGCCAGATGGGGTCGCTTATTTCGGCGGTTCGCTGATCAAAGTTCGCGAGATCGCGAACAAGCACCATAACTGGATGACCAGGATCGCCTTTATCAAGGGCGATCTCGCCAACATCCCGCACTCGCCGCAGTAGAAAGGCGGGGAGGTCTACCGCCCGCCGGCCGTGTACGACAACGATGTCGAGCTCCACAAATACTTCCTCCACAAGAAATTCGAGGTCGCCTACCTGCGAAGGGGCCTTGACGCTCTTCTCCCTGTCCTACCCGACGAAGGTATTGCTCTCCCCGTATTGCCGAGCTCGCCCGGTTGCCGAGCTCGCCATATTGCTGTTGAAAGTGCTCTAACTCTTTCCAAGTTTTCTTGCATGGGAGCGGTTGATTCCCGTGAACCCGTCGTTTGCGGACTCGGGGTTGCACCAGGACCCTCTTGCTCGCGATAAGGCGGCGGCGGCCTGCCGAGATGAGGTGGCCTTCTGCCAACCCTCTTCCAGCAAGAGGAGATCTGAGGATGCGGGGTCGAACACGCCACACCGCCAGCCATTATCAAAAAAGATGAAGAAAGTCATGCTCGCCCCGCAGGGGAAACAACATCAACAACATCAATCCAGCCCCCAATACATAAGCTCGCCCAAGACCATCCCCGATGCGTCGCCGGAGAGCCCACTGAAGGAGATCACCAATAAAGGGCAGAGGGGTGGTGAGGCTCCTGATCCCGCGACGACGATCTCCCCACCTCCTTCGGCGAAGTGGACGGCTCACGAGCGCGGGGCGCCGAAACAATACCCCCTCCTCAGCTTAGAGGGGCGGTGGAAGGACTCGGCGGGCGAGCCTATGGTTCTGTGGGATGAGCTGGCCCATCGGGTCTCCATCTCCACCCTGCATCCTTCCTGGAATGGCCGCGAGCCTGCCACCGACCACGCTTATGCCCTTGGCTTCGGCCTCTATGGCCGCGACGATGCCAAGGCCTACAAGAACATGACCCTGCGACAGCTCGGCCATGAGGGTCTGCAGGCCCATCTGGGGGCCATGGAGCTCCACCACATGCTGACCCGCTGTAGCTTCGGCCTCAGCAACCAACTCCAAAAAGCCGAGCAGGCTCGCGATGTCGCCAAGGACAAGGTTGCCGACCAGTCGAGGCGGCTCGGCATCGCCGAGGGTCTCCTCACCCAGGCCGCCGACGGATTGGTGAGTATCGGGTTTCACCTTCTCTCTTTTATTTTGAAAAACTTTTGCGCCGACACTAATGAACTTTTCTTTTGTCAGGACGCCGAGGCCGCCGGGGAGCTGCGGGCTCGCAATGCTGAGTAAGAGGAGGAGATCAGCCAGCTTCGCGTCAATCTTGTTGAGCTGGAGGGGGCGAATGCGAAGCTGAAGGATGAGAACCAGAATCTCACCCGCGAGGTCCGCCGTCAGGCGAATATCTTCTTAGAGCCCAACGACGCCGATCCTACCGTACCCTACAAAAGGCCAAGTGTCTTTGGCGAGGCCGACCTCACCGAGAGGCTGCGGATCAACTCCATCCAAGCTGCCGAATGCACCCTCCAAATGATGAAGGACACGGGGGTGCTGGTGGAGGGATGCGAGGAGATTTCGGCCCAAGATCTGATGGCGAGCCTGTTCCCGGCGACGCCTCCCAGCGAGAAGGAAGACAGCCTTGACGCGCTGTTCGGGAAGGGTTTCCAGGATCAGTCAGGCGAAGTGGAGGACCAGTCCGGCGGGGGGTGGGCGGGCGAGGCCTAAATGTGTATGCTTTTCTTTTGTTTCCTCGCCGAGGCGAGCTCCACATGTAAATATTATTATTTAATGAAAAAGATTTTTGATCACATCCGAGCCATTTTTTCCATCTCTTTTTGCTGTGTTTTGTATGTCCGCGAGCTCTTCCCCAGGAGACCTCACATAGATAGGTACTGCGAGTAGGATAGTCGTTAGGACTCGCCCACGAGAGAGTATCTTGAGTGTTCGACAATTCCCAGGACTCGCCGCAGTCCGCTCGCGAGCTATCCTTGGCCTTCTTAATCAAAAAATCGAACTTACTAAATTTGTCCAAGTAAAATAAAGCGGGGGCGGGGCATCTCGGCGGGATCCGCCTCCCCTTAGCGAGGTCCAAGGGCCTGGCTTGCCAATTCTCAGGATTTGCCCCAGCTTGCTCGCGAGCTGTCCGTCATCTTATCGATGTGAGACCAAATTCTCTAAATATTCCTGAGTAAAACAAAGTGGGGGGACGAGATGGCCCGGCGGGACCCGCCTCCTCTTAGCGAGGTCCAAGGCCCTAGCTTGCCGATCTTCTGCCAAGTCCGAGCTGAATTAGCGAGCTCGAACTCGCCCATGCCGAGCTCTACTCTCTTAGAAGGGCCAAGTTTGTTAGGCACTACCTGGGGGGGAGGACTTCCTTGGATCACCTTCAGCCCGTCAGCTAGGTGAGAGCCTGTCAGCGGGATCCGCTCGAGGACTAAGGATGACACCGAGTGACTTCCAGCCCTATCAGCTAGGTGAGAGCCTGACAGCAGGATATGCTCAGGGTCCACTACTAACACCATCGAGTGACTTCCAGCCCTGCCAGCTAGGTGAGAGCCTGACAGCGGGATCTTCTCGAGGCCCAAGGATGACACCGAGTGACTTCCAGCCCTGCCAGCTAGGTGAGAGCCTGACAGCGGGATTTGCTCGAGGCCCAAGGATGACACCGAGTGACTTCCAGCCCTGCCAGCTAGGCGAGATCCTGACAGCGGGATCTGCTCGGGGTCCACTACTAACACCATCGAGTGACTTCCAGCCCTGCAAGGTAGGTGAGAGCCTGACAGCAGGATCTACTCGAGGCCCAAGGATGACACCGAGTGACTATTGGGTTTCTCTATGAGGATGGCACAACACTTGTGCACGCAGCGGAAGAATAAAAACATCAAGAAAAACCCCAAAAGAGATGGGATCGGGCCATGGTAGTTGAATCAAGAAGTTAACATACAACTAGGCAAAAATTACCTCGGTGGCGTTGAGTCAAAACTCAACGGAGATGCTCCAAGCTTCGTGTTCTTGCTGGTGGCGAGTTTTACGTGGAATGATATCCACGTCTCTGCAGAAATCCACACGAGCGGGAGAACACCGACTTTTCCGTCGCACGGATAATCGGGAAGGAGAATGACCACACCTTGCTTCTCCATAGACTGCTAGGTCCGCGCCAGGAATAGCAACACCAGCGACTATCGCCGGAGAGGAGGAGGTTGACGTAGCGAGCACGGAGGCGGAACCCTTCCGTCGGCGGGATTCGGGATCGGCGGAACGAACGAAGAACGACACTTCCGTCGCGATCCGATTAGATCAGAACACTAAGTCCCGAAAACCCTAAGTATCTATTTATACCAAAGGCATAAATAGACTTAGGAATATCGCAATCCGCAGACCACCCAGAAAATTAGGGTTCCAGAATCGGCGAGAATCACCTAGCAGATTCGGTGAGAATCAATCGACGAGAATCACCTAGCAGATTCGGTGAGAATCAATCGGCGAGAATCACCTAGGATCGGCGAGAATCAGTCGGCGAGTTTTACCTAGGATCGGCGAGAATCAGAGTACAATACTCGACGATTCACGTCAACCCGCGGTCGACTATTCTTACCAATCCTTCAAGGCAACATTTGCCAAACCCGACGATCCTTTAAGGAAACACTTTGCCCATAACCCCATTCAGGTCGGTGATTGGTAACCTTTACCAACACAGTCAATCATCCAACTTCTCCACATCTCTTATGTGCGACCCTGCAGGCTCATATCGCGTTGGCAGTGAGATTACATGTTTGACCACTTCTAGATCACCATGGTAACTCCAACAGTCTCCCACTTGATCTTGAAAGTATCAAACCAAGAACCTCACAAACAATGAGCGGCATCTAGCAATGCATCATTGCTCCCCAAGCAATAAGAGTTTATAACTCATAAGCCTTTATGACCAATGTATCAGCGTTGTCTTTGTCCCTTTGTCCCTTACATCCGGAAAGAACTAGAGGCATGGACCGTGTCACCCTCGTAGTAGCTCAATCCAAGTTTCTTGATCCAGGACGGACTTCCAGAGAATGGTGAGTCCAATATCACATATTGACTCAACCAAGCATGGCCATGCATTTCTCAGTCCAGTTCCATCAAGGGGCCCATGGATGCAACTCCTGTCATACAGGAGGACAAATCCTATATCTGCTCACACACAAACACCCAAATGATTCGTAACATGCCCAACAACCACCCTTATCATCAACCTTTCTCAAGGAAGACTTTAGATGGCATCAAAGCACGCTCTTCCTCACTTGATGAATGTTGTGACTTCAGGTCAAAGGACCACAACACCATTGTCAATTGAGACCTACTCGTGACACGATTGGATGACAATCCACAGAGTAGTCTCAGGTTGGGTCTGTCCAGTACACCTTGTTCACTAACAAGTACCCACGTGATTACTTGATATCACAATATCATGACCTGTGAGAACCGGTCATCAGTCAACGCACGTGCTAGCCTTCATGTACCATCATCAACCTTAGCTTCTATGATGATACTCGACCAGGGACCTTTTAAGAATGAAGCTTCAAATAAATCATAGGCTCTCACATTCAAGTCACGTACTTGATGTCCCATGAAAGCGAACATTCTAAGTGTATGTATTATGTTAACATTTAACTATCATATAGAAAGAAAAAACTCATAATAAAAGAACTTGTCATTAATTGTAAGAGAAAAACTAGGTACACTATTCATCATATGAACAAATGGCCAACAAAATACATGTTTACATGCAATCCACAAGATTCTCACTAGAGTTGATCATTTAGGTATCGTATACCCATCGATCTAGTATGACCATCATGCTTTCTCTGCGCGAGAGGCTTTGTCAGTGGATCCGCAATATTCTCCTCAGTCGGCACTCTGCAAATGTTCACATCTCCTCGTTCGACAATCTCACGAATAAGATGAAACCGCCGAAGTATGTGCTTGGAGCGCTGATGGGATCTAGGTTCCTTAGATTGTGCAATTGCACCATTGTTATCACAGTAGAGAACTACGGGACCAACAATGCTAGGAACTACATCAAGCTCGCCGATGAATTTCCTAATCCATACAGCCTCCTTCGCCGCATTAGCTGTGGCGATATACTCGGCCTCTGTTGTAGAATCAGCAACTGTCTCTTGCTTGGAACTCTTCCAGCTCACAGCTCCTCCATTCAGGCAAAACACAAAACCTGACTGAGACTTGGAGTCGTCTCTATCAGTTTGGAAGCTAGCATCCGTGTAACCACTTACAACGAGCTCTTCCTCTCCACCATACACGAAGAACACATCCTTAGTCCTTCTCAAGTACTTCAGGACATTCTTGACTGCAATCCAGTGACACTCACCGGGGTCTGACTGATACCTGCTAGTCATGCTCAAAGCAAAGGAGACATCGGGTCGAGTACATAACATCGCGTACAAGATTGATCCAATTGCCGAAGCATATGGAATCAACTTCATGCGGTCCTTATCTTCACAAGACTTTGGACACTGGTCCTTAGAGAGATTCACACCATGAGACATGGGCAAAAATCCTATCTTTGACTCAAGCATGTTGAACCGCTTCAACACCTTTTCGATGTACGTACTCTGGGTCAAACCCAACAACTTCTTCGATCTATCTCTATAGATCTTAATACCGAGTATATAAGTCGCTTCTCCCAAATCCTTCATTGAAAAGCAGTTCCCTAGGTTGTTCTTAACAACTTTCAGGGTAGGAATGTCATTCTCAATTAACAGTATGTCATCTACATACAATATCAGGAAGACAACAATGCTCCCACTGATTCTCTTGTAAACACAAGGCTCATCTTCATTCTTGATGAAACCAAACTCTTTGACTTTCTCATCAAAACGAAGATTCCAACTTCGAGAGGTCTGTTTCAGTCCATAGATGAACTTATTCAGCTTGCATATTTTAGTGGCTTCATCCGGGGATACAAAACCCTCGGGTTGTGTCATATACACTTCCTCAAGGAGGTTTTCATTAAGGAAAGCCGTTTTGACATCCATCTGCCAGATCTCGTAGTCATAATACGCAGCAACAACAAGCAATATCCTTATGGACTTTACCAGGACAATAGGGGAAAAGGTCTCATCATAGTCAATACCATGAATTTGCTTGAAACCCTTAGCCACCAGTCGCCCTTTGAATGTCTGTACATTCCCATCCATGTCGGTCTTCTTCTTGAAGACCCACTTGCACCCTATGGGTCGTACCCCTTCAGGTGGTTCCACCAACTTCCAGAGAATGGTGAGTCCAATATCACATATTGACTCAACCAAGCATGGCCATGCATTTCTCAGTCCAGTTCCATCAAGGGGCCCATGGATGCAACTCCTGTCATATAGGAGGACAAATCCCATATCTGCTCACACACAAACACCCAAATGATTCGTAACATGCCCAACAACCACCCTTATCATCAACCTTTCTCAAGGAAGACTTTAGATGGCATCAAAGCACGCTCTTCCTCACTTGATGAATGTTGTGACTTCAGGTCAAAGGACCACAACACCATTGTCAATTGAGACCTACTCGTGACACGATTGGATGACAATCCACAGAGTAGTCTCAGGTTGGGTCTGTCCAGTACACCTTGTTCACTAACAAGTACCCACGTGATGACTTGATATCACAATATCATGACCTGTGAGAACCGGTCATCAGTCAACGCACGTGCTAGCCTTCATGTACCATCATCAACCTTAGCTTCTATGATGATACTCGACCAGGGACCTTTTAAGAATGAAGCTTCAAATAAATCATAGGCTCTCACATTCAAGTCACGTACTTGATGTCCCATGGAAGCGAACATTCTAAGTGTATGTATTATGTTAACATTTAACTATCATATAGAAAGAAAAAACTCATAATAAAAGAACTTGTCATTAATTGTAAGAGAAAAACTAGGTACACTATTCATCATATGAACAAATGGCCAACAAAATACATGTTTACATGCAATCCACAAGATTCTCACTAGAGTTGATCATTTAGGTATCGTATACCCATCGATCTAGTATGACCATCATGCTTTCTCTGCGCGAGAGGCTTTGTCAGTGGATCCGCAATATTCTCCTCAGTCGGCACTCTGCAAATGTTCACATCTCCTCGTTCGACAATCTCACGAATAAGATGAAACCGCCGAAGTATGTGCTTGGAGCGCTGATGGGATCTAGGTTCCTTAGATTGTGCAATTGCACCATTGTTATCACAGTAGAGAACTACGGGACCAACAATGCTAGGAACTACATCAAGCTCGCCGATGAATTTCCTAATCCATACAGCCTCCTTCGCCGCATTAGCTGTGGCGATATACTCGGCCTCTGTTGTAGAATCAGCAACTGTCTCTTGCTTGGAACTCTTCCAGCTCACAGCTCCTCCATTCAGGCAAAACACAAAACCTGACTGAGACTTGGAGTCGTCTCTATCAGTTTGGAAGCTAGCATCCGTGTAACCACTTACAACGAGCTCTTCCTCTCCACCATACACGAAGAACACATCCTTAGTCCTTCTCAAGTACTTCAGGACATTCTTGACTGCAATCCAGTGACACTCACCGGGGTCTGACTGATACCTGCTAGTCATGCTCAAAGCAAAGGAGACATCGGGTCGAGTACATAACATCGCGTACAAGATTGATCCAATTGCCGAAGCATATGGAATCAACTTCATGCGGTCCTTATCTTCACAAGACTTTGGACACTGGTCCTTAGAGAGATTCACACCATGAGACATGGGCAAAAATCCTATCTTTGACTCAAGCATGTTGAACCGCTTCAACACCTTTTCGATGTACGTACTCTGGGTCAAACCCAACAACTTCTTCGATCTATCTCTATAGATCTTAATACCGAGTATATAAGTCGCTTCACCCAAATCCTTCATTGAAAAGCAGTTCCCTAGGTTGTTCTTAACAACTTTCAGGGTAGGAATGTCATTCTCAATCAACAGTATGTCATCTACATACAATATCAGGAAGACAACAATGCTCCCACTGATTCTCTTGTAAACACAAGGCTCATCTTCATTCTTGATGAAACCAAACTCTTTGACTTTCTCATCAAAACGAAGATTCCAACTTCGAGAGGCCTGTTTCAGTCCATAGATGAACTTATTCAGCTTGCATATTTTAGTGGCTTCATCTGGGGATACAAAACCCTCGGGTTGTGTCATATACACTTCCTCAAGGAGGTTTTCATTAAGGAAAGCCGTTTTGACATCCATCTGCCAGATCTCGTAGTCATAATACGCAGCAACAACAAGCAATATCCTTATGGACTTTACCATGACAATAGGGGAAAAGGTCTCATCATAGTCAATACCATGAATTTGCTTGAAACCCTTAGCCACCAGTCGCCCTTTGAATGTCTGTACATTCCCATCCATGTCGGTCTTCTTCTTGAAGACCCACTTGCACCCTATGGGTCGTACCCCTTCAGGTGGTTCCACCAAGTTCCAAACTTGGTTTGCATATATGGAGTCCATTTCGGATTTCATAGCCTCAAGCCATTTGTCGGAGTCCGGTCCATTCATAGCCTCTTGGTAGGTTGCTGGTTCATCATCATGATCCATAAGCAACACATTACCAATTTGAGACACGAGAAATCCATATCTCTCAGGCTCAAACCTCGGTCTACCAGATCTACGTAGGACTTGTGTTCCTTGAGCAGGTTCTCTAGCTACAACATCTTGTAGTCCTGTCTCAGAATCCAATTCCGGTTCATTCACTACATGTGGTTCTTGAACTTCTTCAAGCTCTACCTTTTCAGTCTTTCTTGATAAGAACTCTTTCTCCAAGAAGATACCAGTCCTTGCGACAAACACTTTGCCCTCAGACGGTAGGTAAAAGTAATACCCTTTCGTTTCCTTAGGATATCCCACCAGATAACATTTATCCGATTTAGGTTCCAGCTTGTCAGGCATTTGACGTCTCACGTATGCCTCACAGCCCCAAATTTTAATGAACGACATACTAGGACGCTTCCCAGTCCATATCTCATATGGTGTCTTCAGAACCATTTTCGTTGGAGCGCGATTCAATGTCATTGCAGCAGTCTCTAAAGCAAAACCCCAAAAGGAAACAGGCAAGTCTGCATGACTCATCATCGAACGTACCATGTCTAACAGAGTACGATTTCTCCTCTCAGACACACCATTATGTTGTGGTGTTCTAGGTGGAGTGAGCTGTGATATAATACCACACTCTTTCAGATGATCACGGAACTCATGACTCAGGTATTCGCCACCTTGATCAGATTGGAGTGCTTTAACCCTTTTACCCAACTGGTTTTCTACTTCATTCTTGAACTCTTTGAACTTTTCAAAGGTCTCGGATTTGCACTTCATAAGATACACAAATCCGTATCTACTGAAATCATCAGTAAATGTAACAAAGTAGAAATACCAACCTCTAGCCATGGAACTCATGGGTCCGCATACATCACTATGTACAACACCCAAGAGATCCTCAGCCCTCTCAGTATAACCAGTGAAAGGAGCTTTAGTCATCTTGCCTAACAAACAAGATTCGCATCGCTCAAATGATTCATAATCAAATGAGTCTAAAAGTCCATCTCTATGGAGCTTGGATATGCGCTTCTCGTTGATATGGCCCAAACGACAATGTCAGAGAAATGTAGGGTTCGAGTCATTTGTTCTTAGTCTTTTATTATTTTCTACATTACAGATCAGATGGTCCAAGTTCAAAACATAAAGACCATTAAACAATTGGGCTACAACATAACAAACATCATTCTTAAATATAGAACAACAGTTGTTCTTAATTATAAAAGAAAATCCAATCATGTCCAAACATGAAATAGATATAATGTTTCTAGTTATGGCCGGAACAAAATAACAATTATCTAGTTCTATTACAAGCCCACTGGACAAAGAAAGACGATAAACCCCTATGGCTACAGCAGCAACTCTTGCTCCATTGCCGACGCGGAGGTCCACCTCCCCTTTACTCAGCAATCTTCTCCTTCCCAGTTTCTGCACATTTGTACAAATGTGAGAACCACATCCGGTATCCAATACCCAAGATGAAGGAGCAGAAAGGTTTATCTCTATAACATGAACATTTGAAGCGGAAGTCATACCTCCCTTCATTTTCTGCAGACCTTCAATGTACGAAGGACAGTTCCTCCTCCAATGACCAGCCTTGCCACAGTGGTGGCATTTCCCTTCCTTCACCGTGCTTTTCTTTTTCATCAGTGCAGAAGACTTGGGCTCAAGATATGACTTAGGTCCCACCTTCGTCTTCTTAGAGCCCTTGGCCTTGCCCTTGCCCTTATGCACCATCAGTATGGGGCTGGCAGGCTTGGCCTTCTTCATATTGATTTCAGCAGTTCTCAACATGCCTAAGAGTTCGGGCAGTGTCTTGTCTATTTCATTCATGTTGTAGTTCAAGATGAACTGCTCATAACTGTCCGGCAACGATTGCAGGATCAGATCTGTGGCCAAATCTTGACCAAGAGGAAAACCCAGCCTTTCAAGGTTCTCTATATACCCAATCATCTTGAGTACGTGAGTCCCTACTGAGTCTCGAACTCCCATCTTGCACTGAAACAACGCTTTTGTGACGTCGAACCTCTCTTGACGAGCCTGCCCTTGAAACATTTTCTTGAGATGCTCGTCAATCTCCTTGCAGCCCATGTTCTCATGTTGCTTCTGAAGCTCAGAGTTCATAGTGACAAGCATAAGGCATTCGACATCTAAAGCATCATCAATATACTTCTTATAAGCATCCTTCTCAGCACGGGAAGAGTTCCCGGTCGGCACCTCGGGGGCTTCTTCTTCCAAGACATAGAGCTTTTGCTCTTGCCTGAGAACAATTCTCAGGTTCCTGTACCAGTCCATGTAATTAGTCCCACTGAGCTTATCCTTCTCAAGGATGGCTCTCAGAGACAACGTGGAGTGTGAAACACTTGCCATGGAATTCTACAAGAATTTATGCAGAATAAAATCGGTACCAAAATTTCAAATACAATTTATTTTAATTTGGACTTCAATTAAAACACTCCCACTATTTTATTCGAAATGATAGGCCTCACTAACAATTCGGAGAGTTCATGCGAGCTACTCTCTTAGTGGACAAGATCCGTATTTCACCAACACAATGAGTCAGCTTTGGCTTTCCTCTCACGATGCGGTTATTTAGGTAGGCAACGCTTGCCAATTGCATCCTCATGCAATTCTTGTATGGTTGGTGAATAACTCCTTACTCGCATCCATCATATGGTGCATGCCAACCCTATGCCTCTAGGCACTAAACCTTTGAGGTCACCTAGTTAAGCTGGACCCGATGTCGACAGTGGGATATCACAATTATCCGCTCGCACCCTTACCAAGATAGATTAATACACCCTGCTTTGGCAAGCCCACACTTCATCGATCGAGGCAGGAAGAGTGTCATCCATCAGAAGGCATCCGAACACTTAATATTTGTTGAAGGGATTTTGATTATAGGTTAACAGTTAACTATGATCAACATTTGATCAATGTGCACATCCAAAGAAAAACAATTTTTCTAAAACCACATGCATCCCTTATGTGCACAACCTGACACCATCAACATTTGATAGAAGGAAGGGCTAAATCTGAACATCCGGAAACTTCCAAATCCTCAGATTTACATGCATTGGACAAAAGCAAAGACAACTCAACTTAAAGCAGTAGACAAGCTCATCTCTCTATGTTGGATTCAAAATCCAAAACAAACTCGAGGGATGGTTACTGCTAAGGAGACTACAATTTCTAACAATTAGAAATTACCACGAAATCCCAGAAGTTTTTGGCGGGGTACCAAGACTAAATCTAGACATTTAGAACACTTCTAAATCCCTAGGTTTACACGCACTGGAATAACAAAACTTCCAATACAACAATCATGGCCGGAACCTGGCTCTGATACCACTGTTGGGTTTCTCTATGAGGATGGCACAATACTTGTGCATGTAGCGGAAGAATAAAAACATCAAGAAAAACCCCAAAAGAGATGGGATCAGGCCATGGTAGTTGAATCAAGAAGTTAACATACAACTAGGCAAAAATTACCTCGGTGGCGTTGAGTCACAACTCAACGGAGATGCTCCACGCTTCGTGTTCTTGCTGGTGGCGAGTTTTACGTGGAATGATATCCACGTCTCTGCAGAAATCCACACGAGCGGGAGAACACTGACTTTTCCGTCGCACGGATAATCGGGAAGGAGAATGACCACACCTTGCTTCTCCACGGACTGCTAGGTCCGCTCCAGGAATAGCAACACCAGCGACGATCTCCGGAGAGGAGGAGGTCGACGGAGCGAGCACGGCGGCGGAACCCTTCCGTCGGCGGGATTCGGGATCGGCTGAACGAACGAAGAACGATACTTCCGTCGCGATCCGATTCGATCAGCACACTAAGTCCCGAAAACCCTAAGTATCTATTTATACCAAAGGCCTAAATAGACTTAGGAATATCACAATCCGCAGACCACCCAGAAAATTAGGGTTCCAGAATCGGCGAGAATCACCTAGCAGATTCGGTGAGAATCAATCGGCGAGAATCACCTAGCAGATTCAGTGAGAATCAATCAGCGAGAATCACCTAGGATCGATGAGAATCAGTCGGTGAGTATCACCTAGGATCGACGAGAATCAGAGTACAATACTCGACGATTCACGTCGACCCGCGGTCGACTATTCTTACCAATCCTTCAAGGCAACACTTGCCCAACCCGATGATCCTTTAAGGCAACACTTTGCCTATAACCCCATTCAGGTCGGTGATTGGTAACCTTTATCAACACAGTCAATCATCCAACTTCTCCACATCTCTTATGTGCGACCCTGCAGGCTCATATCGCGTTGGCAGTGAGATTACATGTTTGACCACTTCTAGATCACCATGGTAACTCCAACAGTGACTTCCAGCCCTGCCAGCTAGGTGAGAGCCTGACAGAGGGATCTGCTCGGGGTCCACTACTAACACCATCAAGTGACTTCCAGCCCTGCCAGCTAGGTGAGAGCCTGACATCGGGATCTGCTCGAGGCCCAAGGATGATACCGAGTGACTTCCAGCCCTGCGAGCTAGGTGAGAGCCTGACAGTGGGATATACTCGGGGTCCACTACTAACACCATCGAGTGACTTCCAGCCCTTCCAGCTAGGAGATAGCCTGACAACGAGATCTGCTCGAGGCCTAAGGATGACACCGAGTGACTTCCAGCCCTGCCAGCTAGGTGAGAGCCTGACAACGGGATATGCTCGAGGTCCACTACTAACACCATTGAGTGTCTTCCAGCCCTGCCAGCTAGGTGAGAGCCTGACAACGGGATCTTCTCGAGGCCCAAGGATGACACTGAGTGTCTTCCAGCCCTGCCAGCTAGGTGAGAGCCTGACAGCGGGATCTGCTCGGGGTGCAAATTCACTTCCCTTTTTCATGCGAGCTCATTGCGACAGCATTGGCGTATTTAACGAACTTTTATTAAAAATCGAGCACCACTTACATGTTTCAAGGAAAAAATCGTTTTAAGTCATCACCACTCCAGGTGAGACTCAGGGTCTCGCCCTCCATATTTTAGAGTCGATACCCCCCCCGATCTTAATGCTTCTTTTACAATAAATGGACCTTCCTAGCTGAGGTTGAGCTTCCCCACGGTTGCTGACCTCCCTGCTGCATCCACCTTCTTTAGTACCAAGTCCCCTTCCATAAACTGTTTGACACTGACGTGCTTGTCAAAGTACTTAGACATCCTCCTCTTCACCTCTTCTTGTCAGATGGCGGAAAGGTCCCACAATTCTTCCACCATGTCGAGGGAAAGCCGCAGCTCTTCCTTATTCTCCTCCTTCCATTCTTCCCTGCCTTCCCCGGCCGCAACGACTCGAGGTGTCTGAACTTCAAATTCCATGGGGAGTACTGCCTCGCACCCATGGGAGAGCTTGAAGGGGGTCTCTCCTGTTGCTTTGTTGGGGGTGGTCCTCTGGGCCCAAAGAACCACGGGAAGCTGCTCCACCCAGCTCCCCTTCAGATTTTCCACCATATTGTTCAGGAGGTTCACGATGATCTTGTTGGCGGCCTCAACCTGCCCGTTGCTCTTGGGGTGATGGACCGAGGTGAACCTGAAGTTGATTCCAAGCTGCTCGCAAAAACTGGTGAACTCAGCGCTGGCGAACTGGGGCCCGTTGTCCGTGACAATGGCCTGGGGTAGCCCATGGCGGCAGATGATCTCCCCCCAAACAAAGTTTCTGATAACCTGGGAGGTCACATTGGCCAGCGCCTTTACCTCCAATCACTTGGAGAAATAATCGATCATCACCAGTAGGAACCTCCTCTGCCCACTGACCTGGGGGAACGGTCCAACCAAATCCATTCCCCAAATGGCAAAGGGCCAGGGGGCTGTGATACTTTTGAGTCGCTGAGCCGGCTGTAGCTGGAGAGGGGTAAACAGCTGGTATTTGTGGCACCTTCTTGCGAATTCCGTTGCAACGCGGCCTAGGGTGGGCCAGAAGTACCCTTGCCTGACAATTCTCCCTTCCAGGGTCCGACTCCCGGAGTGGCTCCCACACTCTACGGATTGGACTTACTCCAAGATTCTTTGTACCTCACCCTCGGCCACGCAACGAGCCAACATCCCCGAGAGAGTCTTCCTGTATAGCTGCCCGTCCTGGAGGAGGTAGTACGCCGACTTATGCTGGAGCTTCTTCTTCTCTGCCCCCTCCGGGTACTCTCCTGCGGAGAGGAAGGTTGTGACCGGGTCCATCCATGAAGGCTGCATATCTATCTCCATGAGCTCCCCCTCTTCGATGGAAGGACGAAATAGGTCGGTGATGGTACCCCCCACCCGAGGACCATGCTTCGACAGTCGATCGACCTGCTCGTTCTCCTCCCGGGGAACGTGCTGGATGGAAAAAGTTTGGAACGTGCCAATGACCCCCTTTACCTTGTCTAAGTATAACCGCAGGGTAGGATCTCTTGCCTCAAACTCCCCGTTGATCTGGGAAGCTACCACCATGGAGTCGGTAAGGACCTCCACATCCAACACCCCCTGCTCCCTGGCCATGCGCAACCCTGCTATCACGGCCTCATACTCAGCTTGATTGTTGGTGATGGGAAAGTGTACCACCACTGTCTGCTCAATTCTAGTCCCCTGATGGCTCTCCAAGATCACCCCCACTCCTAAGGAATGCCTCCCTGAGGCGCCATCCACCGTCACCTTCCAAGGAGTCAGACGAGTGAGCTCTTCCTCCACCACCTCAATCACATAATCGGCCAAGAAGTCGGCCATTGCATGAGCTTTGATCGAGAGGCGGGGAACGAAAGAAACGTCAAACTCACTCAACTCCACCGACCACTTAGCCAGCCTGCCAGAATGCTCCACCTCTCGAAGATGTTGCGGAGAGCATGGTCAGTCACCACTCAGATTAAGTGTGCCTGGAAATAAGGTCGCAACCTTCGGGCTGAGATGATCAGGGTGAAAGCCAGCTTCTCCAAAATTGGATACCGGAGCTCGACCTTTCCCAGGACCCGACTCACGTAGTAAATAGGGAGTTGCTTCTTCCCCTCTTCCCGAACTAGGACGGAGCTCAAGGCCTCTTCCCCGACCCCGAGATACAAAAACAGGTCCCCTCCTCCTTGGGCCCTTGGAGCAGCGGAGCCTGGGTCAACTGCATCTTGAGGGCCTGGAATGCCTCCTCGCACTCCTTGGTCCATTCAAACCTTTGGCCGCCCCTTAGTGTTTTGAAGAAGGGGGAGCACTTTTCCCCAGCCCGGGAGAGGAACCTACTCAGCCCTACTAGTTTCCCTGTCAGGCGCTGCACCTGTTTGGTGTTCCGTGGCGACCCTAGCTTCATGATAGCTTTGACCTTGTCAGGATTCAGCTCGACCCACGCAGGGGTGATGAGATGCCCCAAGAATGTTCCCCTGCTAGCCCCAAAGACACATTTCAGGGGGTTCAATCGCATCTTGTACTTGCACGGGGTAGCAAAGGTCTCCTCTAGGTCCTGGAGGTGGGAGTCCACATCCCGACTCTTGATCATAAGATCATCCACGTACACCTCCAGGTTCCCCCCTTTTTCTCTTTGAAGACCCTATCCATCATCTTCTAGTAGGTCTCCCCTGCGTTCTTTAGCCTGAAGGGCATCATCTGGTAACAGTAGCATCCATCTCCCGTGATGAACGAGATATCCTTGATTTCCGGGGGGGGGGGGGGGGTGCTTCCTGATTTGATGATAACCTGAAAAGGCATCTAGAAAACTCATTACAGAAAAACCAACGGCTGAGTCAACCAGCGCGTCGATCCGAGGCAAGGGATAACAGTCCTTAGGACAAGATTTATTAAGCAAAAAGAAATCAATACACATTCGCCACCGGCCGTCTCCCTTTTTGACCATGACCACATTGGAGACCCAGCCGGGGTATTGCATTTCAGACACGAAGCCGGCCTTGAGAAGCTTTGCCATCTCCTCTCCGATGGGCTTTACCAGCTTGTCCGCGATGAACCTCTTCCTTTACTGGACGGGGTGTGTTCCCGGGTACAGGTTGAGGCGGTGGCAGGCCACCTCCGCGTTAACCCCCGACATCTCCGTGGCATTCCATACGAAGATGTCCTCATTCTTCTGGATGTACTCCAGCATCCTGCCTTGGTACTCCGGGGTCAGCCCTCCGCTGACGCAGACCTTCTCCACCCTGCCTCCATGAGAGAGGACCTACAACTCCACCACTTCCTCTACAGCCTCCAAACTGGACTGCTCCCCCATCCTTCAGCATCCCTCTCCTCCGGGACAGGGACCTCCACCTCCACCTCTTCCTCCACGGCCCACTTCGGCCATCTCCTCCTGATCTCTTCTTGCCGCCTCCTCCTCAGCGCAGCTCTCCTCCTCCAGCTCTTCCCTGCCAGCTTCCAGCTCAGCCTCCTCCATCCTTCGCCCTATCTCCTCGGCTCCCTCCTGCAAAGAGATGAAGTTCACGACGGTGACATAGCATTCCCGTGCCATTTTGGGGTCCCCCTTGACCCTGACCTGAATCCCCTCCGCATTGAACTTCAAGCATTGGTGGAACGATGAGGGGACGCAGCGGAAAGTGCTGATAAGGGGCCTCCCAAAGATGGCACTGTAGCTGCTGTGGTAATCCACAATGACGAACTTGCAGTTCCTGGACTTCCCCCCCAGGGTGACACGAAGGCCGACTCCTCCCTCCACTTCCTTCCTCTCCCCCGAAAACCCGAACAAGGGTCCATCCGAGGCCAGCACCCTCTTCGCCTCCACCTTCATTTCATCAAACGCCTTCTTAAAGATGACGTTGATGGAGCTTCAGTTGTCAACGAGGATCCGAGAGACGGTAAAATTTTCGATGGCTGTCCGGATGACCAGCGCATCACAGAATGGATCCTCGTGATCCAGCATGTTGCTTGTGGAGAAGGTGACACTCTCTTCTTGGGGTGGGGTTTGGGATGTGGAGGCAACGCTCCTATGATACATAGTGTGGAGGCTCGCCTTCCGGGAAGCCTCGACCCCCACCCCCCGTGGATCACTCCGATCCCTCCTCGGGTCCCAACATCCACCCGGTCTTCGTAACAATCCTCCTCTTCCCGAGGCAGGACCTCCACAATCCTCACTTCCTAGCACCCCTGCTGCTGCTACTGCTATTCCCTGTTCCCTCTCATTTCGAGGAACTCCGGGCACGTGGCTGTGGCGTGCCCCTCCTCCTGATGGAAGTCTCAATAGGGCAACTCCACCCTAACTTATCTCCTCCTCCTCCTTGCTACTCTCCTCCTCTCCCCCATGGCTATGGACATAGCCTCTTCTTGATCGGGGAGTCGGGGCCTCTGGGCCTGCCTCCAGCCCGGGGGGTGGAATTGATCTTGCCCCCCTTGATGGCGATCCCTTTCTTGGTATCCTATCTGTGGCCCCTGCCCTTGCCACTCAGGCCTCCAGCCCAGTCGACAGTCGGGCTCCTGATGCCCCCACCTAGGCTGCTGCTTCTCCTGGAGCTACCTCTGTTCCCTCTGCCGGGGCTCTCCTCTCCTCTCTTCTTGTCTTCATACTCCTCTCGATTCCTTCTCCTCCTCCGTGGCCCACCTGGCCAGCTTCAGCACAAACTCCGGGTTTGACGCCTCCCCGTCAACTTCTCTCGCCGCTCTCTTCATCAGCTCCTCGTAGGAGAGGTGGAGGGGGGGGGGGAATTCTCTTCAGCTCCATCCTAAAGAATCCCTGCTGCAGGCCCAGGGTAAAGGCCATCATCAAACTATGGTCTGACATCTCCTGGACCTGAGTAACCTCCTCTTGGAACCGATCCACGTAGCTCCCCAGCGTCTCATTCACCCCCTGCTTGATGTGGAATAGAGACTCCAACTCCTTCTTTCTCCTCTTGGAGGTAGTGAACCTCAGCATGAACCCCCGACGCAGGTCCTCAAAGCAGTAGATGGAGCTGGCCGGTAGCTGGTGGAACCACTCCCTTGCCTTCTCCTTGAGGGTAATAGTGAAGAGTCGGCACTTGAACCCGTCCGACATCTATCGGATTGAAACTACATCCTCGAACCATTGAACGTGTTGGACCGAGTCTCCCTTCCCAGTGTAGTAGGACATCTCGCGTTACCTGAACCCCTCTGGAACTGGAGCTGAAGAAACCAACTAGCTGAAGGGGCTGCCTCCCCCAGCTAGGCGAGCTGGCGAGTCTCGCGAGCCTAGCTCGCCGAACCGTCCTCGGCCTGCCGAGCCGGGGAAGAGCTCGCGCCCGGGGAGCTCGCACCCCCGGCCCTCCTCGGCCACTTCCTTCCCATCTTGCCTGTCGGGGGCGTCTTCGCCTAGAGAGTGGGCGGCCACGATCTGGGCTGCTGGATTTGAGCACTCGGCCCTCATGCCGAGTACCAACTTGACGAGGTTCAGCACCTCATTCCTGAAATCCTCGAACATCCCCACCATGGCGAGAGGTGGGGGGGGGGGGGCGAGTCCGACCTGTTAGATCCCTGTCCTCCTGTCATCGGGCTCGCTGAAGCTTTTCTGCACTGACCACGCTCCACGCTCACCGCACCAAAATATTGAAACCGAAATCTCGGTATCTTGTGGAGTTCACCCTTGGGGAAGGGGTGATCGCGCGCCTACTTCGCTCCTGCAATCAAAATAACAAAGGAAAACAAAGACAGGAACCGACCCAAGGGCTCGGCGGGGAGGACCCACCACACACCCAGAAGATCTGAGAGCGCTTCCCCTCTTAAGCCAGAGGCCGATCTAAGGTATCCTCAGAAAGCACTTGAAAACTGGAGCAGGTGAGCGCAAGAAGCATGCCCTCCGGGGTACCTCTTGGGTCATATTTATAGTTTTTAGAATCTGAACTGCCAATAACCAAACTGAACTGACTTGAAGTTACCGAAAAACCCTTGGCTAGGTCTGCCAACAGCCAAACTCCGCTGTTTTGAAGGATTATAGGCAGACCAGCGGGGGCAAAACAGTAAAAGGCACCTCTTGGGTCCAGGCGAGTTGGGGAGCTTGATCACCTCGGCAGATCCAATTCGCCTACTGTTGCCGAGCTCCGTTGCGAGAGCACGAGCTGGGACGGCGAGCTCGCCCATCCGTTGGTCTCCATTAGTCAACCTCAGTTCGATGATTCTTGGACTAGCTCGGCGAATGCCGAGCTCGTGGTCGACGAATGCCGATCTCCCGTTCGACGAATGCCGAGCTTGGGCTCGGCTTCTCTACTGCGGAGCCCGCCCGCTATTTTCAGCCCGATTGGTCTGGTTCATGGCGACCTTATTCGCTGGACCCGGGGTTGTACAGTAATATTCGTAGTTTGCATGGAGAGGAACAAGGAGCAATGACATATGAAGCTTTTGCTCTTCAAACCCGTGGAACTGCGACAATGTTCGAATGTTTGTCTTTCTCGTGTTATCAAATAAATTTGAGCTCTTTGATATATGTGGATATTTAATACGTTGTTGGTGAGAGCAGCTAAGATTCCTCGCAAGTACATTCTTGATCGAACGAATGTTTACAAGAGTGCACAAATACGTAAATTGAAGTCATTCTTGAAATATCACAATGTGGTTCTGCAATAAGATATTAAAATATTATGCTTGCAATTTTTAATACTGAATTTTCATCTTATGGCTTAGTTATTTTGTTGGAATTGAAAATACATGTTTGAAATGTGATAAGCTAGTTAAAGTCCTTCACTTGGATGGATGTATTGAAATCATTATGAATTGTGTATTTGACAAACATCTTAAAATTTCATAGAAGATAAAGGTTATATTTTCACACTAAAAAGTAGTGGGTGTGAAATCATCTTATGGCTCAAGTTTGAGAAGATCATACTATCGCGGTATGCTTGATTTCAAGTCCCAAATTCCAATTTTGCGAGGTATACCATGTAATATTTTATCGCGTTTAAAACTTTGGGCACTTGATGGTTTTTTTATCTGTGATCTATAGACTACTGTTTGTTTTCCAACCAAGGTGGAAAACAAAGACTCATTGGAACGTTGGGTTACTCCGGAGCAGGCGATGAAGGTCTGCAATCGCAACTTTGGCGTTGGTGCCGATGGTGTGATCTTTGCGATGCTAGGGCTCAACAACATTGATTACTCTATGAGGATCTTCAACTCCGACGGCAGTGAACCTGAGGTATTCTCACAATGAATTGTTCCCCTGTAGTTTTTGTGAATCAACCTCCTTGAATTTGCAACAAAAATGGTGTCAAAGAAAATAAAAGCTCATCAAATTTATAACATACATTAATGTAATCGTCAACTTATACTTGTTATTGCAGGAGAAAATGAAGTTGAGGCAATTAAACCAAGGCCAAGATAAGGTTCCTGCTATGATAATAGAGAATTTTTGGGCGAGAATAGATAACACTAATCATGATGGAGGAAGCAACCAGATCGAGGACAAGGTTGAGGAGAAATCCAACAATGAGACTTATCAACTCCTTGACCCAAATTGCAGAATTGATTCTGTGCTTGCGAGGTCATGACTTTTGCAAGCACAAAATTCCTGTAACACTAACCCCATGCATAAGGCATTTTTAATTATGACATCTAGAAGAAGAGAGAAGTGTGTCACCAGCTTTGAAAAGAGTGGCTGAAGAATAGTATGCATCACTTGGTGCAATCTTACTCTTTAATTTGTCCATTGTATCAATGTTTGATCCATCCATGGCGTTTGTTTTTGTAACCCATGTTGTTGGAGATCATAATAACCACATGAACTGATGTATATTTGTTAATGTTAGCGGAAGTGATGCATATTTATTAATGTTAGAGGAAGTGATGTTGTATTATTCTCCAGCAGTGTGATAAGAAGCTGCTTGCTGATTTATTCTTTAATTTTCATGATTTATTATTCTTCTTCTGGTATTAAACTCCATGATTACATGATTGTGCAACAATAATTTTATGCATGAATAAGATGTGTTTTAGGGGCGGTTTGGATAATGCAAGTTTTGGATCCTCGTCGGGCGGTTGCGGTCCCTACCAAATGGGCTGCGACTTGGTGGATCTGCACATCCAAATGGGGGCCTTGCACTAAAAAGCTAATGAACAAGTCATTGTATGTGGATTATTTACAAATTCATATAGTTGAGATGATGAAAATTATTGTCAACTACGGAATTGATAAATTAATACAATTGTTTGATTATAAATAAAAATATACATTTTTGCCATACACAATGGTCAATTTTGCTAAGAGCATAATTGGATGATCGTCACTTACATCACTTGACATAAAGGCATGATCAGGGTTGTCCACGATTGGTGCGAGAGTTCCATCATAATCCAATAAAAGAACTATTTTTTACTCTTTGCGTAATTTGTGATTTGCTCAAATAATGTCAGAGCAGAATGATATATCTTCTACATTGTAAAGAGTATTCTAGTCAATCAACTCTACTATAACCTCAACAGGTTACTTTGAACATGCTTTGAAAACCACAATTACCTAAATCGCCACTCTTTAAATCATGTTTTTTACGTATAACCAACCAGATGATCCCTAAGAAACATCATCGAAGTTGAAATGAACAAAAAATTACCACACAAGAGAGATATAGTGCATCATCTTCCTCCCTCTTCTCTCTTTCTTCCTCTCTCCCTCCCTTCTTTTTTTTTATTTCTTTCCCACATCTCTCTTTTTCCCTCCCCCCTTTTCTCCTCCCCCTCTTTTTCTCTCTTCCCGCCCACCTCCCCCATTTTTTCCCCCTCATACTAGAGTGGAACCCGGCGCCCCCCTCACATTTCCGCAGAAATCAAGCGCATCACGGGAACTGCGATGATGGTCGGGTTGTGCGGTGATTTCCGGGAAATCCCACCGTCCCACCAAACTAAGGTTTTGTTTGGTTTGGCGTTTTGCCGTCTCCGTTTGGATCAAACACCGTCGGACGGCGGGTAAACAAACAGCCGTCAGCGGCGTTTGCTCTGTTTGCACTCGCAACAATGAGGAAACGGCCTCATTCCACTCTGTTTCGCTCCCACCTCTCCCCCTCTGGTTCCAAAGTGATGTTTCGAGCCACTGGATGCACCCGCCACCGCCGAACCAAATATAGCCTAAGCCTGTGTTTGGCGCGGCTTCTTTGCTCCGGTGAGATTGGACAAAAACGTCATTGTCATACCAAAAACTTATGTCTCAAACTAAATTTTTTTTGTAACGGTAGTAACATTTGTCATACCAAACATACATTCTATGACAAACAATGTCATTTTTGTTCAATATCACAGGAGCAAATCTAAGCCTAAATAATTTTAAGAAAATATGAAAAAACTTACACAGAAAGCAGTATATATCCTTAAAATGTTAAAATCCTACAAATATATTGAAGAATCAGATATATATCCTCTAACCAAATAGAGCAGAGAGATTTGCATTTTTTGCCATATAGTTTGATATTTTTCATCGTATTTTAATATTGCTTTAGTTCTTAAAGAGAATTTTCTTAATGTTTTAGCATTACCTTCTTGCTCCTAAATCTATTCCAATTGGTGATAAAAATATTTTTGGTAATTAATTTTTCACGCCATCATCGGTCAAAGAAGAACGCAGACGCATCAGATCGGGAGAACGCTTCGAGACCTGCACGACACAAAAGATAGAGTCGGGTTTGTCTAGATAAAAATAAAGTAAGCATTGAAGTCACGCATCCAATCGCATGCAGCCCAAACCACATGCGAACCGAGTGCGCATCCGCGCACCAGAACGCGCGGGACCAAGGAAGAGCCCGCCCGCACGCGCGGACAGGTGCGCGCGCACCAGCGCGCAGACGGGTGCGCGCCCGCCCACGCGTGGACTGATGCGCGCCCACCCGCGCGCGCGGCCTGGAGCGCACGACCTGGTGCGCGGGGGCAGGTGTGCGTGCACCCATGCGCGCGGCCTAGGGCGCGCCTGTAACACCCTAAATTCCAGAGTTGGGAAAAATTGGGTGACACGGCCTGGGACACGGGCATGTCCCAGGGCATGTCCTTCTCGGGTGAGCAGTCGACGAGTGGTCGACAAAATTCAGTCGACGATTGTCGAGTGCAGAGTACACGGTCTGTGACACGGGCGTGTCACAGGGCACGTCCTCGCTGGTTGACGAATTTCAGCTCGACGAAGTGGAGCTAGGGCGTGTCTAGTGCCGTGTATGGGCACACGGCATGGGACACGGGCGTGTCACAGGCCGTTTCCTTTTCGGGATGTGCCAGAGGCATTGAGGCCTGGTGAACACGGGCAGGACACGACTGTGTCTTGGGTACACGGTCTGGGACACGGGCGTGTCACTGGCCGTATCCCTGTCGGGTTGAGATTGATTTTTGTGTAGCCTGATGTACACGATCACATAAACAGGCATGTCTGAAGGCGTGTCAGGTGACACGGCCCGTGACACGGGCGTATCACATGGGCGTATACTGGACTGGATAAGTCGGTTAAGCACCGCTTGAGGTACACGGCCTGGTACACCGGCGTGTCACAGGACGTGTCAGGCAAAAAATATGATTTTGTGGCAAAATCGTGGCTGTCCAAATCTTCAGCTGGGATCCAATGGCTGAGGTGCCTCCCTGCTTCCTTAAGGCCGTGGATGAGAAGGAAATTCTCATTTGAGTTTTGGCCTTTTTCTTTCTACAAGTTAGAGAGAGAGAGAGAGGGGAAGAAGGAGGAGGAGGAAGGAGAGCCGGCCACCGGTGGTGCTGCGGAGTTCCGACGAGAGATCCGAGGCCAGCGTTGCTGAGGAAAAGTCGTTGTGTTTCTTTTCAGCCAGCTAGGAGCTCATGCCGCCAAAGCGGTCTTCGAGGGTAATGATTTTTCTTCCTAGCCATGTGAAGGCTTCCTTTTTGGCATGTGCATAAGATTACCCCACCAGAGGGTGGCTTATTATGGGAGTCCTTTGGGTTGATTCATGAAATCCCCGATCATTTCACATATAGATCCAGAAAAGGAGTACGGAATAGGCATGCTGTGTGAAGCCCATCTGGATAGGTTGGTCTAGATTGGTGATGTTGCATATACACACCGGAGAAGACTCCGTTATAAACGTGTAGTTTAGGAGTCGATGGGTTAAACCTGTGAAAGGCAGTAGCAGGAAGTACTGGAGTGGCTGTCCATGAAAATACCCTTGTGATGTTTGTGCTATTGGGTTATACCTGTGAAGGGGAGTAGCAGGAAGTACTGGATTGGCAGTCCAGGAAATACCCTTTGTGATGCTTGATGTTCATGGGTGGTACCTGTGAAGGGGAGTAGCAGGAAGTACTGGTGTGGTAAGTTAGGAAAATACCCTTGACATTTGTGATAATTGTGGGGTTGTACCTGTGAAGGGAGTAGCAGGAAGTACTGGTGTGCACATGAAAGACTCTCTGATGTTGTGATACGAATGGGTGTGATAGTAAGTACTGGTGTGCCCAGGAAAACACCCAGACTTTATGCCAAACAGGTAAGGTGAAACTGACCCGTGCCTTTGATTTAGCCACGAGTACGTCGTACTCGGTGATGGCAAGGGGATTTGAGCAACGGGGGGTGGATGATCCGACCTGCGTTATGTCCGTCCGACGTGAGACCTGAAAGTGCGGTCTGTTGGAGCGCATAACAAGAGTCTTAGGCCTGCGCACCATGATACAATGTGTAACACCTCCCCTGTAATGACCGTATAATATGGGTCCGGCCGGGGCCCCACAACATACAGACGCCACAACTTCAGTATTATAAAATGATATAGCTACCCAAAACTCAAAACTCAAAACACAACACAGCGGAAACAACCAAAGAGACTAGAAGTTATCCACGCCTACAAGAGTAACAAAATGGCCTTAAGGCCTTACAACAATAGTAAATCCAAACTTAAATAATACATCAGTCCTGAAAGTGCATAAGCACACCTAGTCTACCTCGGCATGCAAGCCGGTCACCAAGGGCATCAAAACATACAATGTCAAAAAGAGTAGAACTATATCAAAAGTTAACACTTCATGAGGCTTAGGCCTTTCTGGCCAGCGAGCTAGCTCCTGCTTGCGATCCTTGTCCTGTAAAAATTATTAGTAACGTGGGTCAGCAAAGGCTGACCTCAAGCTGTGTAACAAACACATCTCCTCCCGTCCGCCCCTAACGGACCTCGGGGTACTCCTCCAACCTGCAAGTTAGCACTTCGTATGTAATAATCATAAGCAAGAAAGAAGCTAAGAAAACAGGCTTGGATGTCTCAAACAACATACATGTTCTCTAGTGTTGAGCATATAAAAATAGGGCCTACTATGCAACATGAATGCAACACCCGGGCTTCACCCAAGGCACCCTAAAGCGTATGCATCTAGCACAACATCACATCATTTGGGTACTCATCATTTCCCCATTGGCATAAAGCCACAAACAAAAAGGGGAAACACAATCCCGTAATGGCATACAAGCCACCACACGGAACTCTTGCCAAGGCCCCACCCGCTCACGGTCGCAGACCCGGGCTTGCCGGCAAACTCTGACTTCTCATGTCAGGATTCCGTCCAACACACTGACCGATTCTAAGAACCCTTGCTGGACCCCACCCGCTTATGGCCTCATTGCCCGGGCTTGTCCCATGCTCGGCGTTCTTGTCAGTCTCACACAAAGGGGACTAGTCTCGCCGGGACACTTTCCACACAAGACTTGCACGTCACGGGATAGCCAGCCGACCACGGAGACACAGCCACGCCTTGGCACATCAAAAACCAAGACATTTCCTCCATAATCCCTCATTCGTACTGCAACATTCCCGCGCATCAAGGAAACCATCTACCACTCATGCATAGCTAACCTTGTTCACCAAGGAAACCATCTACCTCCAATGAGGAGCTAACCTTGTTCCCCAAGGAAACCATCTACCGCCAATGAGGAGCTTACCTTGTCCGGTACCGGCCACACGTACTCATGCAAGGTAAAGGGAAGAACATCACAAACAACACGAACATCACAAACGGCATCTTGCCGCAACGGATCTCTACGAATCCTTAAAGCTCGTATGCAACATCACCGAGTCGGACTAACGGTCGCGACTACGGCTTCACACACCATGCCGAATCCACTAACGGAGCGGATCTCTAATGCAAAAATATGCTGGGGACAGACTCAATCGACCCGGAGGTCCTCTTGAACCTTGGCGACCCAAACCCCTCTCATTTGAGTGTTTGGTGCCCAAAAACTAGAAAAGAAAAGTTGCTAAAACATGCATCCTAAAACCGAGAGGAGAAGTGTCATTACCTTCCAACTCCTCTTCCTAGCCTTGGAAAAATAGCTGGATGAAAACCTTCGCAACGATCTAGCCTCCACGGATCTGGACTCGGTTCGCAATTTGGAGCACCGAAGCCTCTCCAACAGCCGGATCTCTTCTTCACCTTCTTCCTTGCTCTCCCCTCTCTCTAGAACTTAGAAAGAGAACCACTCCAAAGAAAATGAGGGTTTCTAAGGGTCCAATCCCGTGTATATCCCATCAGGAACAACCCCCAGCCATTGGATCCCAAATACTCAACTCCTATTCTCCGGATGAAGCTCTCCGCAAGAAAGGAGTGCGATGCTCCCGTATCGAACAATACCCCAGCGGGGTATCCGGAAACTAATACGAAGCCTACATCATAGACATCACACATAAAAGTCTAAAAGTGTGAAGCTCAAAATTAAACTTAAATTTACTCATACCTGTCACCACATCGGTTTGGCGGATCGCTTCCTGCTGTCCAAGGTTGTAGGCCCTTGGTTGCACTAGTTGGAACTGAGAAGCGCTTGACTCCGCCATCTTCCCTTTCTCCATGGCACTGGGGCCGGAGCATACAGTCTTCTCCTGCCTTGCCTCTTGCTCCGCTCCTCCTTGTGGACAAACACGAGCTATGTGCCCCACCTTACCGTAGTTGTAGCACGTCGGGGGTCCCCTAGAGTGAGAACCTCCAGGCGTCCACTTGCTCTTCTCACCAGACCTGGAAGTGTGAGGCTTTTTCCTCCACCTACTCCCTTCAGACTTTCCCTGGGAATGGGGAGGCTTCCCTTCCCCTTGCTTGGGATTGAAACCCTTACGACGTTGGGTTCGCTCCAGATCACTTTCCAATATCCTAGCAGCCTCAACTAGCTCATTAAAACCAGCTCTCTTCATGAAAATGAGGGGTTGCCTCAGATTCTCCCGCAGCCCCTGGTAGAAGAGGTTATCCCTCTCTACATCATCTGCCATCATCGTTCCCGCGTAACGACCCAAACGGGTGAACTCCTGCACATACTCGTCCACCGTCTTGTCTCGCTGCATCAAGTGCAGAAACTGCCTCTGAAGGGCCAACCGTGTAGAAACGGGAATGTACCTCTTTAGAAAAGCATCCCCAAATTCCTCCATCGACGGGGTGCGTCCAGGGAACTGGCGGCCGCTATGGCTCACCCACCACAACTTGGCATCTCCTTCCAACATGAACGCCGCATACTCAGATTTCTTTTCTTCTGGCATCTCTGCCGCCCTCAAAAGCTCTTGAATTCAAACCCACCAATCCTCCACATCCGTTGGCGTACCAACTCCCTTGAATGATGGGGGATGGAATCTTAGGAAATACTTCATGTGCCGATCTCCATGTCCGACAACCACCCTTTTCGCCAAAGGCTCCACTCGCCTGACTTCTCCGCCTGGCACGGCCGTCGCCGTATCCGGTGTAGCAGAGGTTGCTACCTGAGCTGCCGCTGCAGCTTGGGCTGCCACCATCGCTTCTGCAAGCATGCTCTCGACGAAAGTTCTTCTCTTGCTCTCGATGTACCCGCCTCGTTGCTTGCACTCTTCAAGAAAACAAGAAACAAGGGATCAATCTCTAATCTCAAGACTTAAACATAAGGACACTCATGGTCCCGCGTTACTCTTATGTGGATAACTTCTCAACACACTGAACTTGAATCTAACCTCGCTTTGATACCAAATTGTAACACCTCCCCTGTAATGACCGTATAATATGGGTCCGGCCGGGGCCCCACAACATACAGACGCCACAACTTCAATATTATAAAATGATATAGCTACCCAAAACTCAAAACTCAAAACACATCACAGCGGAAACAACCAAAGAGACTAGAAGTTATCCACGCCTACAAGAGTAACAAAATGTCCTTAAGTCCTTACAACAAGAGTAAATCCAAACTTAAATAATACATCAGTCCTGAAAGTGCATAAGCACACCTAGTCTACCTCGGCATGCAAGCCGGTCACCAAGGGCATCAAAACATACAATGTCATAAAGAGTAGAGCTACAGCAAAAGTTAACACTTCATGAGGCTTAGGCCTTTCTGGCCAGCGAGCAAGCTCCTGCTTGTGATCCTTGCCCTGTAAAAATTATTAGTAACGTGGGTCAGCAAAGGCTGACCTCAAACTTTGTAACAAACACATCTCCTCCCGGCCGCCCCTAACGGACCCTGGGGTTCTCCTCCAACCTGCAAGTTAGCACTTCGTATGCAATAATCATAAGCAAGAAAGAAGCTAAGGAAACAGGCTTGGATGTATCAAACAACATACATGTTATCTAGTGTTGAGCATATAAAAATAGGGCCTACTATGCAACATGAATGCAACACCCGGGCTTCACCCAAGACACCCTAAAGCGTATGCATCTAGCACAACATCACATCATTTGGGTACTCATCATTTCCCCATTGGCATAAATCCGCAAACAAAAAGGGGAAACACAATCCCCCAATGGCATACAAGCCACCACACGGAACTCTTGCCAAGGCCCCACCCGCTCACGGTCGCAGACCCGGGCTTGCCGGCAAACTCTGACTTCTCGTGTCAGGATTCCGTCCAACACACTGACCGATTCTAATAACCCTTGCTGGACCCCACCCGCTCATGACCTCATTACCCGGGCTTGTCCCATGCTCGACGTTCTTGTCAGTCTCACACAAAGGGGAC
This sequence comes from Platanthera guangdongensis, assembly GCA_039583875.1. Taxonomy (NCBI): domain Eukaryota; kingdom Viridiplantae; phylum Streptophyta; class Magnoliopsida; order Asparagales; family Orchidaceae; genus Platanthera; species Platanthera guangdongensis. Next base: position 125,247,306 of record CM077155.1, on the reverse strand, counting down.
TAGTCTCGCCGGGACACTTTCCACACATGACTTGCACGTCACGGGATAGCCAGCTGACTACGGAGACACAGCCACGCCTTGGCACATCACAAACCAAGATATTTCCTTCATAATCCATCATTCGTACTGCAGCGTTCCCGCGCATCAAGGAAACCATCTACCACTCATGCGGAGCTAACCTTGTTCACCAAGGAAACCATCTACCTCCAATGAGGAGCTAACCTTGTCCACCAAGGAAACCATCTACCGCAAATGAGGAGCTAACCTTTTCCGGTACCGGCTACACATACTCACGCAATATAAAGGGAAGAACATAACAAACAACACGAACATCACAAACGGCATCTTGCCGCAACGGATCTCTACGAATCCTTAAAGCTTGTATGCAACATCACCGAGTCGGACTAACGGTCGCGACTACGGCTTCACACACCATGCCTAATCCACTAACAGAGCGGATCTCTAATGCAAAAACATGCCGGGGACGGACTCAATCGACCCGGAGGTTCCTCTTGAACCTTGGCGACCCAAACCCCTCTCATTTGAGTGTTTGGTGCCCAAAAACTAGAAAAGAAAAGATGTTAAAACATGCAACCTAAAACCGAGAGGAGAAGTGTCGTTACCTTCCGACCCCTCTTCCTAGCCATAGAAAAATAGCCGGATGAAAACCTTCGCAACGATCTAGCCTCCACAGATCTGGACTTGGTTCGCGATTTGGAGCACCGAAGCCTCTCCAACAACCGGATCTCTATTTCACCTTCTTCCTTGCTCTCCCCTCTCTCTAGAACTTAGAAAGAGAACCACTCCAAAGAAAATGAGGGTTTCTAAGGGTCCAATCCCGTGTATATCCCATCAGGAACAACCCCCAGCCGTTGGATCCCAAATTAAAGAAACGAACGGCCTTGATTCGGGCATGAAATGTTAAAACTGGGCCGAACACGGCCTGCGACACACCCGTGTGCAGGGCCGTGTCCCCCATTCGCCGTCACAAATTGACGCCCCTAGAACGACACACGGGTATCCGACACGCCCGTGTTCGACCCGACACGCCCGTGTGCCAACTGACACGGCCGTGTGCCTCCATCGACACAGCCCCGAAAACAACCCGAGACTCACACGGGTACTGGACACGCCCGTATCCTTGCCAGTGTATAACTCAACACGCCTGGGCTCCAGGCCGTGTTCACTGTCTCGACACTTCGTCGAGTGAAGTTCGTCGACTGACTGACACGGCCTTGGACACGCCCATGTCCTAGGCCGTGTGCCTTGTGCCTGACACGGCCTTGGACACGCCCGTGTCCTAGGCCGTGTGCCTTGTCTCGACACATCGTCGAGCGAAATTCGTCGACTCCCTGGGCCGATCGTCAACACGGGCTCGACACGCCCTGAGACACGCCCGTGTCTCAGACCGTGTTCTCTGCTCGACGATCGTCGACTCCAAAATCATCGACCTCGTGACCAAAATGTCGACTGGAGCCTGATACGCCCTGGGGCATGCCCGTGTCCCAGGCCGTGTGCTCCCTGCCAGAAACCAATTTTCCTTCTACAAATTTTGGGGCGTTACACAATGGGGGGCTACGGGCCAATCCCGGTTCACTAAGACTATAATCTCCGGCTGCACGCCATGGAGAAAATGCTCAACGTTTTACCGTTGGGTTGCGACCCTGATATGGTGGTGGGCAATTAGTTTGCCGGTACACCAAGAATGTGCCCTGAGTGCACAGATCGTCGGGCCACATGGCTGACGGTTGTGATGGCATGTATGTGCGTGAGAGCACAATGTATGATATACATATTTGCCTGTGAAATGCTATGCCTGCAGGGAAGGAATACCACCGCCCCGGGAGAGGGGTGGGGTCGTTATAATTTGGTCAGCTGAATGTTGATAGTTGCTTGTTTGCCACCGTTGGGTGGGCTGTCCCTGTGCGGTGCTGGAGAGCCAAGTGGGATGCATAAAGGCTGAAGTTCCTGCTGATGCTGCTACTACTGCTAGCCCTCGAAGGCTAAATGAAACTACTATGTTTGATTATATGTGGCTGGCCTGCACGCCAATGTTTAAGGCCACTGTTGTGTAAAACCCTGTAATGCCATAAGGCCAGTTGACTTTGTATTTGCTACGCTTTCTGTTTATATAAATGTGGAGCTTATGTATGGTGGACATTCTTGTGTGTGAGTTCAGCTTCATATTATAGGCTTCCGCTAGAATGCAATGAGTTAGGATGCACAACTATGGTATCACTACGTGACTTCCCTGCCTGTTTTAAGGTATATACTGTGGGGCCCCGGCCGGACCTTCTAGTATATACCTGTGAACGGATAGAGTCGTTACAGTTTTGGTATCAGCTGTCTCAGTCTTTTCCTTTCGAATTCGTGGTCGAATTCTTTTGTGGGGTGGCGAGCACGTGTCTGGGCGAACCAAGTTAACACTAATGAACTCCGGAATGTCCAACTTGGGAATGCAAATACATGTGTTTGAGGAACCTGCGCGTTCCTATTTTGTTGTTTTACTTGTGTGTGGTCGCTAATGTGAGTGTCTTGTTCACCTATAGGTGACGCGGAGTGGTGCGGGGCAATCAGAGCCCCAACGTTCTGATGAAAGTACGACACCAGCTGAGGTGCCTACACCTCCGCCTTCTGCAGAAACTGTGCGATTAGTTGCTGAGGCATTGTTTGCCATGATCCAAGCACAGCCGATTGGGCAGGCGCAAGGGCAGGCACAGCCGACATTGAGGCCAGAACAGGTTGCGGCAAGACAAAAACCTGTAGCGGCTGTGGATCCTCGAGTAGCTGAGAAGCAGTTAAAGCAGTTTATGAGTTTCAACCCACCTACGTTTACGGGCCTGGGATCCCCTACGCAGGCTGAGGACTGGTTATCGCACGTCAAGCAGATTATGACGGCGATTGGAATGGAGGAACATCAAAAAGTCACCTTAGCCACCTTCTTGCTGGAAGGAGAGGTTCGTTTATGGTGGGATGAGATGGAACTACACCACTTAGCGGGTCGACCATTATCACAAGTGTCGATTGAGGAATTCTCCTGCCTCTTCCTGGCAAAACACCTCCCGGCGGCACAGCACATTGCCATAGAGAATGAATTCCAAAGGCTGACGCAAGGAGAAGGCAGTGTTGAAACGTACCTGCATGAGTTCACACGCTTGGGGCGGTATGCGGGTTCTATTTTTGCTGATGTGCAAAGGAAGACTAATAGGTTCTATGAAGGACTACGGGACGAGTTGAGGTTCCTGCTCTCTAATTCCATGAACCAAGGATTCCAGCCGTTGGTCGATACTGCGTGCACGCTGGAAAAGGATATGAAAAGGGTGCATGGGAAGCGGGCCTTGGCTGTGAAACAGCCGAAATTCAAGGTGCCCGGACCAGTGAAGTCATTTTTCAAGAAGAGATGGGGGCAAGATGTCCAAGTCGGCTGGCCAAGCCCCTTCTACCGTTGCATCGGGAGCAATGTCGGGGGCCACTTCAAAGCCGGAGACTCGTATATGATTTAATTGTGGACGGGTGGGGCATATAGCCCGTGATTGTTGGGTATCGCCAAAGAGTGAAAAGAAGGCGAGAACGTCGTATGCGGAGAAAGGAAAGGCAGTCGTGGAGTCCTCTGCCTCGCAGGTGCAGCCCCGAGTCTACAATCTTGGCCTGCAGGAGGCCATTAAGTAGTGTGACGTCGTCACAGGTACAAGTTAAGTTATGGCATTGTTTTGCTTATTGCATGCTTTGTATTGCATATTTGTATGCGGATTGTGTGTGTGACATGATTGTCACAGGATTTGTTATGATTCGGAACATGCTGGCACGAGCACTGTTTGATATGGGTGCTTCGCATTCTTTTCTATCTAAGGAGTTTATAGCGCGGCTTGGGATACCTAGTCGTGTGAAGACAGATAGCGTCAGGGTAGTGTTGCCGAATGGTTGTTTGATGCTTGCGGATCGAGCTTGCGATGTGGCGGTCCAAATAGGAAGTTGAGACTTCTGTTTGACTATATCTGTATTGCCGATATCAGAATTCGACGTGATCTTTGGTATGGATTGGCTCGCGGAGCAGCATGCCTTGATGGATTGTAATGCCAAAGAGATCACGTTAGGACAGAATACCGAGCATGAGACTAAGTTTGCGGGGATGCGAGGAGTGGGCGGGACGTTGATGTCTGCACTCCAAGTAGTCAAGGCTGTTCGAAAGGGCGCGAAGTGCTACTTCACGGTGATTCAGGCTGTGGAGCCTAAGGCCGGTGTGAGCGATGTTCCAGTGGTATCGGAATTTGCAGATGTATTTCCCAAGGATCTCCCTGGGCTACCACCCCAGCGAGAGATTGACTTCACGATCGAGTTGGTGTCAGGTGCGAAACCTATGGCCTGCTCGCCATATCACATTGCACCAAAGGAAATGGCGGAGTTGAAAGTCCAACTGCAGGAGTTGTTGGAGCAGGGTTATATTCGCCCACGCATGTCACCTTGGAGCGCGCCTATTCTGTTTGTGAAAAAGAAAGACGGTGGTTTGCGGTTATGTATTGACTACCGCGAACTGAACAAGCTCACCGAGAAGAATGAGTATTCGATCCCATAGATCGATGAGTTGTTCGATCAGTTGGTGGGGTCAACCGTTTACTCCAAGTTGGATTTGAAGTCTGGTTACTACCAGTTGAGGATTCGGGAAGGTGACATTCCCAAAACTGCATTTGGAACACGTTACGGGCACTATGAATTCACAGTAATACCATTTGGGCTGTGCAATGCTCCATCGGTGTTCATGGAATTGATGCACTGAATGTTCCGAGAGTACGTGGACCTGTTCGTGATAGTATTCATTGATGATATTCTGGTCTACTCTCGATCTGGAGCCGATCATGAAACTCACTTGCGGTTGGTGTTGTAGACGTTGAGGAAGAATAAGCTCTACGCCAAGTTCTCGAAGTGCGAGTTTTGACTATCATCGGTGGCTTTTATGGGCCATATGGTAAGCGGAGAGGGCATAGCAGTGGATTCGGCAAAGATAAGGGCCATACAAGAGTGTCCAGTGTTGTCTTCTATGGCTGAAGTTAGGAGCTTCGTTGGACTAGCAGGCTACTATAGAAGATTTGTTGCAAACTTCTCGCGGATCGGTTTGCCTCTAACCACACTGACGAGAAAGGATCAGAAGTTCGTTTGGAAGCCAGAGTACGCACGAGCTTTTGAAGAGCTGAAGTGTCGGTTGACCACGACGCTTGTGTTGACGTCGCCATGTGGTACTGATGGATTTGAAATCTACAGTGACGCGTCAGGAAGCGGCTTAGGCTGCGTTCTTCTGCAACATGGGAAAGTGATTGCTTATGGCTCGCGCCAGTTGAAGGTGCATGAGAGAAATTATCACGTCCACGACTTAGAGTTGACAGCGGTGATCTTTGCACTAAAATTGTGGAGGCATTGTCTGTATGGCGTGAATGTGGAGATCTATACGGACCACAAGATCCTAAAGTAACTGTTGGAGCAGAAGGACTTGAATATGCGACAACGAAGGTGGTTGGAGTTCCTTGGGGACTACACCTTTGCGATTCATTATATGCTCGGAAAGGTAAATGTTGTCGCTGATGCCTTGAGTCAGAGAGCTCTGGCAAGGGCAAGCTGGTTACAGAGACATGATGAACGTCTAATCCAGGAGTTGGAAGCATTAGAGATTTCTTGTGTTGACAAGAATGTGATAGCCGATGCATGTTTGAACTGGACGGAGGTTCAGTGTGACCTTGCGGACAGAGTTCAACGAGCAACGGAGCTAGATGAGTCTCCAACGCTATGCCAAGGATGGGCCAGAGGGCAAATTCTCCTGGGATGACGGGATTTTGCGAAAAGAAGGCCGTTTGTGCGTCCTGAGTTTGGGCAAATTAAGGGAAGAGTTGATGTACGAAGCGCACTATACAAAGTACTCAATTCACCTGGGGAGCACAAAGATGTTCAGAGACATGAAAAAGCTGTTCTGGTGGCCAGGACTGAAGAAAGATATTGCTCATTATGTGGCCAACTGCCAAACGTGTGCTATGGTGAAGGCGGAATGCCAGAAACCTAGCAGTTTCTTGAAGTCATTGCCGATTTCGGAGTGGAAGTTCGATGATATTTCCATGGATTTCGTGCACGGGTTGCCGAGATGTTAGCGCGGAAATGATTCCATCTGGGTAATTGTCGATCGGCTGACAAACGCGACACACTTCCTTCCTAATAGGCAGGACAATTCAGTCGAACGTTTGGCAAAGCTTTATGTTGAGCAGATTGAGCGGCTACACGGTGTTCCTCGAAGCATCGTGAGTGATCGAGATGGGCAATTTACTTCGAATGATTGGAGGCTGGTCCATCAGCTGTTGGGCACAAAGTTGATGTTCAGTATGACCTTTCATCCCCAAACAGATGGCCAAACTGAAAGGACCAACAAAACGATGGTGGATATGCTCTGGATGTGCTCCCTGGACTTTGGTAAGAGATGGAAAGTTCATCTCTACATGGTGGAGTTTGCCTACAATAATAACTTCCAAGCGAGCATCGGTATGACACCGTATGAAGCTCTGTATGGACGGAAGTGCCGTACTCCTTTGGCTTGGGTAGAAGCAGGTGAATCCAAGTTGTATAGGCGTAATGAAGTCGATGAAGCGAACTCGACGATACGCACTATTCGAGAAAGGCTACTGATAGCTCAAGATCGTCAAGCGAAATACTACAATGCCAAGAACCGGAATGTGGAATTCGTGGTGGGTGATTGGGTATACTTGAAGATCAAACCCTTCAAAGGCGTGTCCCGGATTCGACGTTTGAAAAAGTTGAGCCCGCGGTATCTGGGTACGTTTGAAGTGGTCGAGCGAGTTGGGGAGGCTGCATATCAGCTAACTCTTTCGGCAGACTTGAGTGGATTACATGATGTGTTTCACATCTCAGTGCTGAGGAAAGCCGTGAAGGAGCCAGCTCAAGTGATCGAGAATGATCGTGTGCTGGTGGAGTATGGGTTAACGACGAAGGTTAGGCTCATTTAGATCGAGGATCGTGCCGAGAAACAGTTGCGGAACAAGACAATCGGGATGGTCAAAGTCCGATGGGACAATTGCGGCCGTGAAGAACTCACATGGGAGCGAGAGCAGACCATGCGAGCTGAGTTTCCCGAGCTCTTTGTGTAACTGATATGCAGAGTATATTGAGTTGTAATGAACGTTTGTGAAATAAAATCCTTTTATTTGAGTCCTTACTTTCTGCAACTTTCGGGGACAAAAGTTTTGTAAGGAGGGGAGGGTTGTAACACCCTAAAATATAGAGTTGGGAAAAATTGGGTGATACGGGTGTGTCCCAGGGCGTGTCCTTCTCGGGTGAGCAGTCGACGAGTGGTCGACAAAATTCGATCGACGATTGTCGAGTGCAGAGTACACAGCCTGTGACATGGGCGTGCACAGGGCGTGTCCTCGCAGGTCGACGAATTTCAGCTCGATGAAGTGGAGCTGGGGCGTGTCTAGTGCCGTGTATGGGCACACGGCCTGGGACACGGGCGTGTCACAGGCCGTGTCCTTTTCGGGATGTGCCCAAATGTACACGTCCATAGACACGAGCATATCTGAAGGCGTGTCAGGTGACACGGCCCGTGACATAGGCGTGTCACATGGGCGTGTACTGGACTGGATAAGTCGGTTGAGCACCGCTTGATGTACACAAACTGGGACACGGGCGTGTCACAGGCCGTGTCAGGCAAAAAATATGATTTTGTGGCAAAATCGTGGATGTCCAAATCTTTAGCTGGGATCCAATATCCGAGGTACCTCTGTAAGACCCCCCCTCCCGGATCCCAAAACACGACACGAATGGGGGGTCTTATTCCCGGAACAGCCGCCTTGCGGTAGCATTAGCGCACGGGCTAACCTGTACCACAAGACGCCTATTCTGTCGGCTACAACTAATATCAATAATATATGCCAACCAACCAAATATAATAAGCAAGAGAAGTCAAATCCACACTAAGCATATAGTCCAAATACATCAATAAAGGAGAAGCTAAAACATGCTTCTACAATATATCAGAGTACAGCTAAACAATGCCCAAACGGGCTACATCAGAGTATCAAAATACTAACATCAGTAACCAACGGTAGCGACGGTACCGTCCCCTCAGGCCATGTCGTCCTGGCATGGCTGTCCTGTTGCAACGCCTGCTGCTGCTCTACCTGCGGGGTGGCCTACAAAAAAGGAAGACGTAGCAACCGTTTGTCGAAACGAATAAGTGGTTTCAAATCCGCTCCCCCGGCGACTCCTCGGCACCGGGCGGGGAAAAGGAACAAGAGTACAATATATAATAAGTATAAAAGGTACAAGCAGGTGGCAAGGTATATGAGTATCAATGTATAAACTAGCAGTTCTACAAGAGCTATCAATGTGTAAACTAATAATTCTACAAGAGCTAGTATAACATCAAGTGTAGGAAAACTACATCAGGTAAGTAATTTAACTTATAAGGATGCCCATACAAGCTTATAAGTTAAGGGTCGATTTGCATAAAGTAACTCATCGTATAAGAGTGCCTATACAAACTTATACGATGAGGATCTTGTTGTGCAATGATATGAAATGGTATGTATGCTATGCAATGACTCACCCATGCAACCGCTATGTCGACATAGACCATTAGTTCCCATTTTCTAGCAGGTAAATGACCTCTCAGGCATCAGCCGTCGTGGCCAGGCGGTGATCGTAGAGCGGGCATCTCTAGTAGGCGGGTATCCACACTACTTCACGTAGGCCTCCGTACGCCTCAACGCTAAGAACACAACAGCAGAGTGTTGGGTTTCTCTATGAGGATGGCACAACGCTTGTGCACGCAGCGGAAAAATAAACATCAAGAAAGACCCAAAGAGATGTGGATCGGGCCATGAACGTTGAATTAAGAAGTTAGTGAAAACCAGGCAAAAATTACCTCGGTGGCGTTGAGTCACAACTCAACGGAGATGCTCCAAACTTTGATTTCTGCTGGTGGCGAGTTCTACGTGGAATAATGTCCACGTTTCTGCAGAAGTCCACATGAGCGGGAGAACACCGGTCTTTCCGTCACACGGAAGATCGGGATGGAGAAGACCGCACCTCTGCTATTCCACGGACTGCTAGGTCCGCGCCAGGAAGAGCAGCACCAGCGACAGTCGCCGGAGAAGAGGAGGTCGACGGAGCGAACACGGCGGCGGAACTCTTCCGGCGGCGGGAATCGGGATCGGCGGAGCGAACGAGCGGAACTCTTCCGTCGGGTTCGATTCGCTACAGGAGAAAATCGCGAGAGAGATTTCCCGAAAACCCTAAGTGTCCTATTTATACCAAAGGTATAAATAAACCCAGGAAAATCGCTATCCGCAGACCACCCCGAAATAGGGTTCAGAATCGGCGAGTATCAATCGGTGAGAATCGGCGACAATCGGCGAGAATCACTGAGCAGGTTCGGCGAGAATCAATCATCGAGCATCATAATGGATCAGCGAGAATCAGAGTGCAATACTCGACGATTCTCGCCAATCGTCGAGCATGACTTGATGATACACGGCGAACTCGTCGATTGTCGAGCCGCGGTCGACGATACATGTCGAAGTCGTCGATCGTCGAGAATCAGCATGTTGATTCTCGACGATTCTCGTCGATCGGCGAGAATCAAAGAGATGATTCTCGTCGATCGGCGGGAATCAGAAAGACGATTCTCGACGAATGCTATCGACCCTCGGACGACAATCTAACCAGCCTTCCAAAGCAACACTTTGCCCAACCCGACGATCCTTTAAGGCAACACTTTGCCCACAACCCTATTCAGGTCGGTGATTGGTAACCTTTACCAACACAGTCAATCAACCAACTTCTCCACATCTCTTATGTGCGACCCTGCAGGCTCATACCGCGTTGGCAGTGAGATTACATGTTTGATCACTTCCAGATCATCATGGTAACTCCAACAGACTCCCACTTGATCTCGAAAGTATCAAAGCAAAAACCTCACAAACAATGAGCGGCATCTAGCAATGCATCATTGCTCCCCAAGCAATAAGAGTTTATAACTCATAAGCCTTTATGACAAATGTATCAGCGTCGTCTTTGTCCCTTTTTCCCTTACATCCGGAAAGAACTAGAGGCATGGACCGTGTCACCCTCGTAATAGATCAATCCAAGTTTCTTGATCCAGGACGGACTTCCAGAGAATGGTGAGTCCAATATCACATATTGACTCAACCAAGCATGGCCATGCATTTCTCAGTCCATCTCCATCAAGGGGCCCATGGATGCAACTCCTGTCATACAAGAGGACAAATCCCATATCTGCTCACACACAAACACCCAAGTGATTCGTAACATGCCCAACAACCACCCTTATCATCAACCTTTCTCAAGGAAGACTTTAGATGGCATCAAAGCACGCTCTTCCTCACTTGATGAATGCTGTGACTTCAGGTCAAAGGATCACAACACCATTGTCAATTGAGACCTACTCGTGACACGATTGGATGATAATCCACAGAGTAGTCTCAGGTTGGGTCTGTCCAGTACAACTTGTTCACTAACAAGTACCCATATGATGACTTGATATCACAATATCATGACCTGTGAGAACCGGTCATTAGTCAACGCACGTGCTAGTCTTCATGTACCATCATCACCCTTAGCTTCTATGATGATACTCGACCAGGGACCTTTAAGAATGAAGCTTCAAATAAATCATGGGCTCTCACATTCAAGTCACGTACTTGATGTCCCATGGAAGCGAACATTCTCAGGGTATCTATTATGTTAACATTTAACTCTCATATAGAAAAACATAATAAAAGAATTTGCCATTAATTGTAAAAGGAAAATTAGGTACACAGTTCATCATATGAACAAACAGCCAACAAAATACAAGATTACATGCAACCCACAAGATTCTCGCTAGAGTTGATCATTTAGGTATCGTATACCCATCGATCTAGTATGACCATCATGCTTTCTCTGCGCGAGATGCTTTGTCAGCGGATCCGCAATATTTTCCTCAGTCGGCACTCTGCAAATGTTTACATCTCCTCGTTCGACAATCTCACGAATAAGATGAAACCGCCGAAGTATGTGCTTGGAGCGCTGATGAGATCTAGGTTCCTTAGATTGTGCAATTGCACCATTATTATCACAGTAGAGAACTACGGGACCAACAATGCTAGGAACTACATCAAGCTCGCCGATGAATTTCCTAATCCATACAGCCTCCTTCGCCGCATTAGCTGCTGCGATATACTCGGCCTCTGTTGTAGAATCAGCAACTGTCTCTTGCTTGGAACTCTTCCAGCTCACAGCTCCTCCATTCAGGCAAAACACAAAACCTGACTGAGACTTGGAGTCGTCTCTATCAGTTTGGAAGCTAGCATCCGTGTAACCACTTACAACGAGCTCTTCCTCTCCACCATACACCAAGAACACGTCCTTAGTCCTTCTCAAGTACTTCAGGATATTATTGACTGCAATCCAGTGACACTCACCGGGGTCTGACTGATACCTGCTAGTCATGCTCAAAGCAAAGGAGACATCGGGTCGAGTACATAACATCGCGTACATAATTGATCCAATTGCCGAAGCATATGGAATCAACTTCATGCGGTCCTTATCTTCACAAGACTTTGGACACTGTCCTTAGAGAGATTCACACCATGAGACATGGGCAAAAATCCTTTCTTGGACTCAAGCATGTTGAACTGCTTCAATACCTTTTCGATGTACGTACTCTGGGTCAAACCCAGCAACTTCTTCGATCTATCTCTATAGATCTTAATACCGAGTATATGAGTCGCTTCACCCAAATCCTTCATTGAAAAGCAGTTCCCTAGGTTGTTCTTAACAACTTTCAGGGTAGGAATGTCATTCCCAATCAACAGTATGTCATCTACATACAATATCAGGAAGACACAAGGCTCATCTTCATTCTTGATGAAACCAAACTCTTTGATTTTCTCATCAAAACGAAGATTCCAACTTCGAGAGGCCTGTTTCAGTCCATAAATGGACTTATTCAGCTTGCATATTTTAGTGGCTTCATCTGGGGATACAAAACCCTCGGGTTGTGTCATATACACTTCCTCAAGGAGGTTTCCATTAAGGAAAGCCGTTTTGACATCCATCTGCCAGATCTCGTAGTCATAATACGCAGCAATAGCAAGCAATATACTAATGGACTTTACCATGGCAACAGGGGAAAAAGTCTCATCATAGTCAATACCATGAATTTGCTTGAAACCCTTAGCCACCAATCGCCCTTTGAATGTCTGTACATTCCCGTCCATGTCGGTCTTCTTCTTGAAGACCCACTTGCACCCTATGGGTCGTACCCCTTCAGGTGGTTCCACCAAGTTCCAAACTTGGTTTGCATACATGGAGTCCATTTCGGATTTCATAGCCTCAAGCCATTTGTCGGTGTCTGGTCCATTCATAGCCTCTTGGTAGGTTGCTGGCTCATCATCATGATTCATAAGCAACACATTACCTATTTGAGACACGAGAAATCCATATCTCTCAGGCTCAAACCTCGGTCTACCAGATCTACGTAGGACTTGTGTTCCCTGAGCAGGTTCTCTAGCTACAACATCTTGTAGTCCTGTCTCAGAATCCAATTCCGGTTCATTCACTACATGTGGTTCTTGAACTTCTTCAAGCTCTACCTTTTCAGTCTTTCTTGATAAGAACTCTTTCTCCAAGAAGACACCAGTCCTTGCGACAAACACTTTGCCCTCAGACGGTAGGTAAAAGTAATACCCTTTCGTTTCCTTAGGATATCCCACCAGATAACATTTATCCGATTTGGGTTCCAGCTTATCAGGCATTTGACGTCTCACGTATGCCTCACAGCCCCAAATTTTAATGAACGACATACTAGGACGCTTCCCAGTCCATATCTCATATGGTGTCTTCAGAACCGTTTTAGTTGGAGCGCGATTCAATGTCATTGCAGCAGTCTCTAAAGCAAAACCCCAAAAGGAAACAGGCAAGTCTGCATGACTCATCATCGAACGTACCATGTCTAACAGAGTACGATTTCTCCTCTCAGACACACCATTATGTTGTGGTGTTTTAGGTGGAGTGAGCTGTGATACAATACCACACTCTTTCAGATGATCACGGAACTCATGACTCAGGTATTTGCCACCTCGATCAGATCGGAGTGCTTTAACCCTTTTACCCAACTGGTTTTATACTTCATTCTTGAACTCTTTGAACTTTTCAAAGATCTCGGATTTGCACTTCATAAGATACACATATACGTATCTACTGAAATCATCAGTAAATGTAACAAAGTAGAAATACCCACCTCTAGCCATGGAACTCATGGGTCCGCATACATCACTATGTACAACACCTAAGAGATCCTCAGCCCTCTCAGTATAACCAGTGAAAGGAGCTTTAGTCATCTTGACTAACAAACAAGATTCGCATCGCTCAAATGATTCATAATCAAAAGAGTCCAGAAGTCCATCTCTATGGAGCTTGGATATGCGCTTCTCGTTGATATGGCCCAAACGACAATGCCAGAGATACGTAGGGTTTGAGTCATTTGTTCTTAGTCTTTTATTATTATCTACATTACAGATCAGATGGTACAAGTTCAAAACATAAAGACCATTAAACAATTGGGCTACATCATAACAAACATCATTCTTAAATATAGAACAACAATTGTTCTTAATTATAAAAGAAAATCCAATCATGTCCAAACATGAAATAGATATAATGTTTCTAGTTATGGCCGGAACGAAATAACAATTATCAAGTTCTATTACAAGCCCACTGGGCAAAGAAAGACAATAAACCCCTAAGGCTACAGCAGCAACTCTTGCTCCATTGCCGACGCGGAGGTCCACCTCCCCTTTACTCAGCAATCTTCTCCTTCCCAGTTCCTGCACATTTATACAAATGTGAGAACCACATCCGGTATCCAATACCCAAGATGATGGAGCAGAAAGGTTTATCTCTATAACGTAAACATTTGAAGCGGAAGTCATACCTGTAACACCCCCTATCCGTCGCATAGCATATAGCAGTAGGTCCGGCCGGGGCCCGACGCCATATACCACAGATAGACCGGGTGGTTACGTATGGAAACCATCCAACTAATCTCAACGTCCTACACAGAGCATTCTAGCGGAAGCAGTTTATAAGTTGCAAAACAAGAACCCAGCACAAGCATGAATGTCCACTAACAGGATAATAGGAATGTTATTACAAAATACTCAAAAGTCGGCCTTAAGGCCTTACAAAATGTTTCACTTGTCTTTTACATGATTTCCAAACCTCGGCTCGCAGGCCGGCCATACATGAATAAAACATAAAACATTTCCACTTGGGCCTTCGAGGGCCAGCTTCGCAAAAAGGGCTTTAGCCCGCTATTGACCGCTTAGTCCAGCTGCACCTGCAAGCAAACAAACCACCGCACGGTGGCAAACAAAGCAACGGTCAGCAATGCTGACCAAATTATAACGATCCCGCCCCCAACTCGGGGCGGCGATGCTCCTTCCCTGCATTTCATTAGCACGAGCGAGCAATGCATATAACCATAGCCATTTCATCACAGACGTTGGCTCGTACGGCCACACGTCCCGTGCACTCAGGGCACATTCTCGGTGAACCGGTCGATGTTACGTCAATTAAAGCCATTAACATTCCGGACTCACCACCGCCACTTAGACGGTCATTCCTATGAGCAATTTGTCTTCATGGTATTGGTCACGTCAATTTAAGCCATCGACCACCGAAGACTCACATCTATGCCAACGGCGAGTGCCATGTAACTTTAGGTCTCTCTAACCCGAACGACATAAAGCGGGTACGGCTCCATCTAACCCGTGCTCACATCGCAACGGCAATTTAAGCCATTTGCGCGGGTCAAACTTTCACCGAGTCCCATTCTACCGCAAGACACATAACCCCGTTATGTTCATGTTGGCACTCAGGCCACCAAGTTGGCAAGACCTCGTGTCCGCCCAGTTTTCCGGGTGCACCTTTGGGTTAGTCCCCAAGGCTCCCTGCTGCAATCTACCGCGTAGAAAACCCGAAAACACCAAATAGCACGGAGTATTCTCCGGCCTTATGCAATGCAACATCACCGATCCGAACTAACATGTCCGGGTAGGCTTCAACCAAAATGCCTATGTCCGTTCTCGCATACGGACGCTAAACAACGGGGACTTTACATATCTACCCGAAGGAACGCCTCCAACTCTTCGCAAACTCGCGAGAGAGGGCTTCCTATGCAAAGAAAGAGAGCTATCATGCTCACAAGTGAGGATCGTTACCCTTGCGTTCCTCTTTGGCACCATCGAAATGTAATCGGATAGAAATCACCGCGCTTGCGTTGCCTCCGTGGATCCGGAGTCGGCTTGCGATTCGGAGCTCCGAAGCTCCTCCAATGGCGGATCTAGCTCCTCTTCCTCTAGCCTTGGCTCTTCTTTCTCCAAGGGTTTGGAGAGAGATCAAGTGATGAAAAGTGTGGATTTTTCTAAGTCAAACCCGTGTATATCCTCCCAGGAACCATCCCCAGCCGTCGGATCTCAACCTAAGAAAACGAGCGGCTTTGATTCGGGGCTGAAATGCCCAATCTGGGCCGAACACGGCTTGGCACACGCCCGTGTCCAGGGCCGTGTGCCGCATTCGCCGTCAAAATCGAATCTTCTGAACACGCACACGGGTATCGAACACGCCCGTGTTCGAGCTGACACGCCCGTGTTCCAGCTGACACGGCCGTGTAGCCGGCCGTGTACCCATGATTTTTCCCCCGTTTCCAACCCGAGCACTGCACGGGTTCTAGGACACGCCCGTGTCCTTGCCCGTGTCACATTGACACGCCTGGGCCCCCAGGCCGTGTACACGGGACATTTCGTCGAGGGGAGAACGACGACTGGATGACACGGCCTTGGACACGCCCGTGTCCTAGGCCGTGTGCCTTGTCTCGACGATCGTCGAGTGAATCTCGACGATTTCACCTTGACGATCGTCGGCACGGGTCGACACGCCCTGCGACACGCCCGTGTCGCGGGCCGTGTGCCCATTCTCGACGAATCGTCGAGAATAACTCGACGATTTCACGGCTAAGTGTCGACACGGGTCGACACGCCCTGCGACACGCCCGTGCCGCAGGCCGTGTGCCCATTCTCGACGAATCGTCGAGAATAACTCGACGACTTCGCGACTAAGTGTCGACACACGCTTGACACGCCCTGGGACACGCCCGTGTCCCAGGCCGTGTGCCTTCAGCCAGAAACCAAAACTGGCCCAAAACGTCCCCCTTTGCTCCTTTGAGTTTCGGGGCGTTACAACTCTACCCCTCTTAAAAGAATTTCGCCCACGAAATTACATAAAGAGAAAAACATGTACAAAACAAAATTTGTACCTGAGCGGAACAACTCCGGATATTCGTCAAGCATCGTCTGCTCTCGCTCCCAGGAGAGCTCCTCACGACCGCAATTGTCCCACCGGACTTTGACCATCCTGATCTCTTTATTGCGTAGCCGCTTGACCTCCGAGTCTTCAATCCGCACGGGCTTGACCTTTGTCGTTAGCCCACTATCCACCGGCACTTGATCGACCGCGATCACTTGCGTAGGCTCTTGCACCGCCTTCCTAAGCACTGAAATGTGGAATACATCGTGTAAACCACTTAGCTCCACAGAAAGCCTCAACCTATAGGCCGCTTCTCCAACTCGCTCCAGAACCTCAAACGGTCCAAGGTACCTCGGGCTTAGCTTTTTCAACCGTCGCACCCGCGAGACACCCTTGAACGGCTTGATCTTTAGGTACACATAATCGCCCACAGCGAACTCCACGTTCCTGTGCTTGGCATTATAGTACTTTGCTTGCCGGTCCTGAGCCATGAGCAACCTCTCCCGAATGGTTCTCACCAAAGAAGTAGCATCCTCCACTTCCGATCGCTTATACAACTTTGACTCGCCCGTTTCTAACCAAGACAACGGCGTGCGACATCTTCTACCATAAAGGGCCTCGAAAGGCGCCATCTGAATACTTGTTTGGTAGCTGTTGTTGTATGCGAACTCCACAAAATAAAGGTGGTCCTCCCATTGCTTTCCGAAGTCCAAGACACACATGCGAAGCATGTCTTCCATCGTTCTATTGACCCTCTCGGTCTGCCCATCCGTTTGTGGATGGAAGGCTGTGCTAAACTTCAGCTTTGTTCCCAACATTTGCTGCACCAGCCTCCAATCATTGGACGTGAACCGCCCATCACGGTCACTCACGATGCTGCGGGGCACACCATGAAGCCGTACTATATTATCCACATAAAGCTTCGCCAGCTTCTCCACCGGATCGTCCTTCCTATGCGGAATAAAATGCGACACCTTCGTTAATCGATCCACGACCACCCAAATGGCGTCGTTCCCCTTTTGCGACCTTGGCAAACCATGCACAAAGTCCATAGAGATGTCGTCAAATTTCCACTCCGGAATAGGCAAGGACTTAAGAAATCCTCCCGGCTTTTGGCACTCCGCCTTTACCAAGGCGCAGGTTTGGCACTTCGCTACGTATAGCGCCACATCCTTTTTCAAACCCGGCCACCAAAATAGCTTCTTCACATCGCGGTACATCTTCGTGCTCCCTGGGTGAATCGAGTACTTGGTATGGTGCGCCTCGTACAACAACTCCACCCGTAAATTGCCCACACTTGGGACGCACAAACGACCGTCTTTCCACAGCAATCCGTCCTCTACAACGAATTGGGAATTTGACCCATCCAAAGCCTCTATCATGAACTGCTTCATATGAGCGTCCATATCCAAAGCCTGCCGAATCCGATCAGCCAGGTCATATTGGACTTCAGTCCAATTCAGCACTGCTTCAGCACTAGATTGTCTATCCACACAAACAATCTCCAACGCCTCCAGCTCCTGCACCAACCGCTCATCATGCACTGATAGCCAATTAGCTTGAGCTGGGGCTCGACGACTCAACGCGTCCGCAACCGCATTCCCTTTGCAAGGCACGTAGTGGATCTTAAAAGTATAGTCCCCCAGGAACTCCATCCGCCTACGCTGCCGCATATTCAAATCTTTCTGATCTATTAGATACTTTAGGCTCTTGTGATCGGTGTAGATGTCAATCTTCACACCGTACAAATAGTGTCTCCACAGTTTCAAGGCAAAAATCACGGCCGCCAACTCCAAGTCGTGGACCGGATAATTCCTCTCGTGCACTTTTAGTTGTCTCGAGCCGTAAGCTATCACGCTGCCGTGCTGCAGTAGCACGCAACCCAAACCGCTGCCTGAAGAATCGCTATATATCTCATAGCCTTCGGTCCCAACCGGCGAACTCAACACAGGCGCCGTGGTCAACCGACACTTCAATTCCTCAAAAGCTCGCGCGCACTCCGGCGTCCAAACGAACTTATGCTCCTTCCTCGTCAAAGTAGTGAGAGGTAGCGCTATCCGCGAGAAGTTCTCTACGAAGCGCCTATAATAACCGGCAGCCCCAAAAAGCTCCGGACTTCTGCTACCGTAGCAAGCTCAGGCCACTCCCGTATCGCAACAATCTTCGCCGGATCCACCGCAATACCCTCTCCACTCACTATATGCCCGAGGAACGCTACTGAGGATAGCCAAAACTCGCACTTCGAGAACTTGGCATACAACTGGTTTCTCCTGAGTGTCTCCAACACCAAATGGAGATGCTTGAAGTGATCCTCCTCACTTTGCGAGTACACCAAAATATCGTCGATGAAGACGATCACGAAATGGTCTAGGTACTCCCTGAACGTCCTGTTCATCAAATCCATAAATACTGACGGCGCATTAGTTAGCCCAAACGGCATGACCGTAAACTCATAATGCCCGTATCTCGTACTAACGCTGTCTTCGGGATATCACTCTCCCTTATCCGCAGCTGATAGTACCCAGACTTGAGATCTAACTTCGAGTACACCGTCGACCCGACTAACTGATCAAAGAGATCATCAATCCGGGGGATCGGGTACTTGTTCTTCTCAGTCAGCTTGTTTAGCTCCCGATAATCAATACACAACCTCAAGCTTCCATCCTTCTTCTTAACAAAGAGGACCGGTGCGCTCCAAGGCGAAGAACTCGGGCGTACATACCCTTGCTCCAACAACTCTTGCAGTTGAACTTTCAGCTCTGCCATTTCCTTAGGCGCTAGCCGATACGGAGATCGTGACACAGGCTTTGCACCTGGCACTAGCTCGATCGTAAAATCTATCTCCCGTTGAGGCGGGGCTCCAGGAAGATCTGCGGGGAACACATCAGGGTATTCCGATACCACTGAAATACAATCCAACGCGGGCTTCGGCTCCTATTATCCTGTTGAAGGGATTTTGATTATAGGTTAACAGTTAACTATGATCAACATTTGATCAATGTGCACATCCAAAGAAAAACAAAATTTCTAAAACCACATGCATCCCTTATGTGCACATCCTGACACCATCAACATTTGATAGAAGGAAGGGCTAAATCTGAACATCCGGAAACTTCCAAATCCTCAGATTTACATGCATTGGACAAAGGCAAAGAAAACTCAACTTAAAGCAGTAGACAAGCTCATCTCTCTATGTTGGATTCACAATCCAAAACATACTCGAGGGATGGTTACTGCTAAGGAGACAACAATTTCTAACACTTAGAAATTCCCACGCAATTCCAGACGTTCTTGGCGGGAACCAAGACTAAATCTAGACATTTAGGACACTTCTAAATCCCTAGGTTTACACGCACTGGAATAACAAACTTCCAAAACAACGATCATGGCCGCAACCTGGCTCTGATACCACTGTTGGGTTTCTCTATTAGGATGGCACAACGCTTGTGCACGCAGCGGAAAAATAAACATCAAGAAAAACCCAAAGAGATGTGGATCGGGCCATGAACGTTGAATTAAGAAGTTAGTGAAAACTAGACAAAAATTACCTCGGTGGCGTTGAGTCACAACTCAACGGAGATGCTCCAAACTTTGATTTCTGCTGGTGGCGAGTTCTACGTGGAATAATGTCCACGTTTCTGCAGAAGTCCACACGAGCGAGAGAACACCGGTCTTTCCGTCACACGGAAGATCGGGATGGAGAAGACCGCACCTCTGCTATTCCACGGACTGCTAGGTCCGCGCCAGGAAGAGCAGCACCAGCGACAGTCGCCGGAGAAGAGGAGGTCGACGGAGCGAACACGGAGGCGGAACTCTTCTGGCGGCGGGAATCAGGATCAGCGGAGCGAACGAGCAGAACTCTTCCGTCGGGTTCGATTCGCTACAGGAGAAAATCGCGAGAGAGATTTCCCGAAAACCCTAAGTGTCCTATTTATACCAAAGGTATAAATAAACCCAGGAAAATCGCTATCCGCAGACCACCCCGAAATAGGGTTCAGAATCGGCGAGTATCAATCGGTGAGAATCGGCGACAATCGGCGAGAATCACTAAGCAGGTTCGGCGAGAATCAATCATCGAGCATCATAATGGATCGGCGAGAATCAGAGTGCAATACTCGACGATTCTCGCCGATCGTCGAGCATGACTTGATGATACGCGACGAACTCGTCGATCGTCGAGCCGCGGTCGACGATACATGTCGAAGTCGTAGATCGTCGAGAATCAGCATGTTGATTCTCGACGATTCTCGTCGATCGCCGAGAATCAAAGAGATGATTCTCGTCGATCGGCGGGAATCAGAAAGACGATTCTCGACGAATGCTATCGACCCTCGGACGACAATCTAACCAGCCTTCCAAGGCAACACTTTGCCCAACCCGACGATCCTTTAAGGCAACACTTTGCCCACAACCCTATTCAGGTCGGTGATTGGTAACCTTTACCAACACAGTCAATCAACCAACTTCTCCACATCTCTTATGTGCGACCCTGCAGGCTCATACCGCGTTGGCAGTGAGATTACATGTTTGATCACTTCCAGATCATCATGGTAACTCCAACACAGAGCCCATGCGTACTATGGCCCAGCGGGAGCCTCGGGTAGATGTGCACTGAGGACCAAGCCCCGATTTGACCTTGTGTGACCCGGAAGGAGCCTCGGAGTGAGCACGAGGACCAAGACCAATCGTTCACCTGGCACGGAAGGAGCCCTGGTATGTGAACACCGAGGACCAAGCCCAACCACCCAATGTCTAACTATCGACTCCCATCGGTGTGATGACTGGCGAGCCCGTAGACCTGCCACACTATCCTTAACCCAGGATTACGACACCGCGTGTCGACTCACAGCACATGCAAATTCCACATCATCGTGTCATGGAAGGAGCCTCGGGAAAAAGGCACGAGGACCAAGCCCAACCATCCACCTGGCACGGAAGGAGCCCCGGGACGTGAACACCGAGGACCAAGCCCAACCGTCCGTTTGTCTCATCTCAAACTATCCAAGTTTGTGACGGTCAACACCGCACTTACATCCCTTCCCAATACTACCCGTAGGGAGCCGACGCTCTAAGTATTGGACTACTAAATTTCATTCATCAATCGAACATACACCTGACCATAATTTATCATCCCATATGACATTCCAAATGATCCCAACATAATATGTATATGATGCGCATATAATAATTTACCAATTTCTGTCAAGTCATTCCGTTCAAGTAATCTTGCATCATAATTCGATTGTAAGAAATCTGCTTCCAACATGATATAATAACAAGATATGCATCTATAACAACCTACCAAATTCTATCAAGTCAATTCGATTAAGTAGGCTTGCTTCACAATTTGATTATATGAAATCTGATTAACAAGATTCATCATTCATATCATTACGGTGGTTAATTATGAAATATTTCATCAAAAACCTCAAGCTAATTTGCAACATCGATTCCACCGAACCCAAATCCATATTATATAAAAACCCAGAATTTTAAGTGCAGATTGAATCTGGATAGTAACTTCAACCAGAGATTCCTGAGGCTGCAAGAATCCTGTGAAGACATGTAACCACTCGATGGAAACGTCTTTTCATGGGTTACAACTTTCATATTCAGTCCACAACCCAGATTTGAATGTATCCTATTTGAATTTGGCTTCAAAATCCGCTGCGCACAGAACACAATTTCTGCATGCAAGATTTATCAGATGTCATTTTCGTCCAGGCTTTCCTATGGCTACAGACTTCGCCTGAAGTCGTGCAACCATTCGTTGGAAAGGTATTTTCAAGGGTTTCAACTTTGGTGTTTATCCAAAAGCCCAGATCTGGATATATCACACCTAAAAATGGCCACGAAGTTTGCTGCGCGCAGAATACAGATTCTGCACCCATCTTAAGGCGGAATGAACGGCATCAGTTCATCTTCCTCCTCAAGGCAATCTTCCCAAATCATTCCAGAAAACCTCCTACCTTATTCAACCTCAAGAGGCCAATACCCTTCACGAAACCATCCCCTATCATCACATAGATGAAGGGAGTGGTTGAAGAGATCTAAAACCTAGGACACAAGTCCTAGCATGGCCTTTCCTAGAAAACTCCTCCTCTCCATCAAGACACTCTTGAGTCGATGTCTCGCCTAGGAAAATAACTATAGATCTAGCACCAAGGGATAGGGTAGGAAACTCACCTCATTTCCAGCTGTTCCATTTCCGGCCATAGATCTTGTGATTCTTTGCGGCGACATCCTCTCCTTTACGGCGTTGGCGGATTTCCCTCCCTAGAACTTGCTCCAACAACTTCTCTCTCTGAATCAGGAATCTCTCAGGGAAAACGGCTGGAAAGAAGAGTGGAAATGGCTAGGATTTTCACCATCCATATATATAACAAGCGCGGAGCGTTTCCGGCGGTTACAATGTCAAATCAATTCACCGACACGGGCGAAGCATTACAGACGGTTACAATGCCGATTCAATAGTCGACACGACGGAACACGCCCTGGTCATGCCCATGGTCACGCCCGTGACACCGGGCGTGATGCCTATCGTCGACCGGAATTCGTCGAACTCAACTAAAATCGTTGAACGGAGAACACGCCCAGGTCACGCCCATTGTCACGCCCATTGTCACGCCCATGGTCACGCTTGTGACATGGGGCGTGACACCTAAATTGTCGAACTCAGCCAAAAATCATCGAACGGAGAATTCGTTGAACTCTCCTAAAATCATCGACGGGGGAACACGCCCCGATCACGCCCATAGTCACGCCCATGACATGGGGCGTGTAACCCTCTCACTCGAGAACCAACCACCTACTCGAGTACCTTAAGCACCTACTCGAGTATCTTAAGTCACGCCCATGGGTCACGCCCGTGACCCCGGGCGTGTAACCCACTTTACTCGAGTACTTTGAAAACTAATCGAGTAACCTCGGTAGCTACTCGAGTACCTTCAGTCACGCCCGTGGGTCACACCCGTGACCTAGAGCGTGTAAACTACTTTACTCGAGTACTTTGAAAACTACTCGAGTAACCTCGACAGCTACTCGAGTACCTTCAGTCATGCCCCTGGGTCATGCCCTTGACCCAGGGCGTGTAACCCACTTTACTCGAGTACTTTGAAAACTACTCGAGTAACCTCTGCAGCTACTCGAGTACCTTCAGTCACGCCCCTGGGTCACGCCCGCGACCCAGGGCGTGTAATGTGCTCTGGACTAACTGCTCCAGTCCACAAGTGCTGCCCTTTTCCCTCCACTTTCCTGAACTCAAGCCTGCCCTCCTGACTCAAAAGTCGCATGGGGGGCCTAGCGCGAATCGGGACGTTACATATCCTATAAACAAAATAAAAGATTTCGTCCTCGAAATCAGGCTAGGGCTATGGGGGAGACAAGCATACAAAAAATAAATATGCCTTTAAACAAATTACCTGGAGGAAATAATCCCGGGTAGCGTTTTTGCATCAAGTCCACCGACTCCCAGGTAAACTCCTCCTTCCCATGATTGGACCATTGTACCTTCACCAAGGGAACACTTTTGCGGCGCAATGTTCTTGTCTCGTTGTCAACAATCCGCACCGGCTCTAGTCGCACAGACCTATCCGTCGCCACTGCACCATCAGTAGTGGGAATATATTGATCGGGCCGCAACAGCGCCTTTCGAAGGCACGACACATGGAACACATCGTGGAGATTATCTAGTTCTGGTGGTAACTCCGACTGATAGGCCAACGGGCCAATCATTTCCAAAATAGTATAAGGTCCAACATATCTTGGGTTGAGCTTTTTCACACCACGAACCCGTGACACTCCATGTATCGGCCGGATCTTCAGAAACACCTTATCTCCCACTTAAAACTCCACCATTCGATGCTTTGCATTATAATACTTCACCTGTCGACTTTGAGCCTCCAATATACGATCTCGTATCAGCCTAACCACTGCATCAGTATTATCAATATACTCAATACCCAAGGTCTTCGGGTCTTCATCTTTCACCCAAGACAAGGGGGTTCTACACCTTCTACCATAAAGTGCTTCATGAGGTTCCATACCGATGCTCGCCTGATGACTGTTGTTGTAGGAGAATTCCACCAGTGGTATGAGTATTTCCCACGGCTCACCCCTATCCAACACACATAATCTCAGTAGATCCTCCAATGTCCTGATGGTCCTTTCAGACTGCCCGTCCGTCTGAGGATGAAACGCGGTGCTGAAGGTAAGGCGTGAGCCCAAATACGCCTGTACCGCCTTCCACTCCTTGGAAGTAAAGCGACCATCACAGTCAGAAACGATCGTCTTAGGTATACCGTGATATCGTACAAACTGCTCCACGAAGAGGCGTACCAAGTCGTCCACGTGAGCCTCTTTCTTCATGTTAATGAACTGGGCTTCTTTTGTCAGCCGATCAATAATAACCCACACCGAATCATTCCCAGAGCGTGAGCGAGGTATCCCATGGACAAAGTCCATGGAGATATCCTCGAACTTCCATTCGGGGATGGGCAACGACTGCAACAAACCACCAGGACTCCTGCATTAAGCCTTCACTCTTTGACAGGCTTCACAATGAGTAACATAATACCAGACATCCTTGTTCATTCCCGGCCAGCACATGGTCTTCCGCAAACCGGCGTACATCTTAGCAATACCCGGCTGCACTGAATATTGAGAGCTATGTGACTCTCTCAAGATATCCTCCCAGATTTTACCGCCCTTGGGAATGTAGAGCCGGCCGCAAAAGTAGATGAGGCCGTCTTTGAGTGTATACTCGTCGGTAGTTCCTTCTTCAATTTATTTAATTGCTGGGGCCAAAGCCGCATCCATTCCTTGCTCCACCCGAATCCGGTCCCGAATATCACAAATTATGCTCATGCTTGCCAAAAATTCTGTATACTCTGCCGAAGGAGCCTTGAATATCAAGGTAATATCCATCTCTTCGATCATCCGAGCCAACTCCATGCTCATCAAACGAGACACTAGGCTAGAGCCTGACACTTTTCTACTCAACGCATCAGCCACCGAGTATGCCTTTCCGGGGTGGTAGTTCATGGTAAACTCATAGTCGCATAGAAATTCTAACCACCGCCGTTGCCTCAAGTTCAACTCCTTCTGTGTATGAACATACTTCAAGTTTTTATGATCTGAAAAGATCTCGTAGTGGACGCCATATAGATAGTGCATCCAAACCTTCAAGGCGAACACCACTGCTCCCAACTCCAAATCGTGAACCGGGTAATTGATTTCATGCTTCTTCAGTTGCCTTGAAGCATAAGCAATCACATGCCCGTGCTGCATCAATACCGCTCCCATCCCTTGATATGACGCGCCCGTGTAAACTTGAAATCCTTCCTTCCCAGATGGAAGTGCAAGGATGGGGGCGGAGGTAAGTCTATCCTTCAACTCTTGAAATGCCGCTTCACATTGAGGTGTCCACTCAAATGGCACACCCTTCTTTGTCAAGGAGGTAAGAGGAAGGGCAATCTTGGAGAATCCTTTTACGAACTTGCGGTAGTACCCGACAAGTCCATGAAAACTCCATACATCGGACGCCGATTTCAAGGGCGACCATTCCTTCACGGCACGCACCTTGGCCGGATCCACCGCTAGTCCAGCTCCACTGATTACATGGCCTAAGAAGGCAAACTCTTTGAGCCAAAATTCGCATTTGCTGAACTTGGCGAACAAAGCGTGCTCTTTTAATTTCTTCAGAACCAAGGCCAGGTGCTCGGTATGCTCCTCCTCCGTCTTTGAGTAAACCAGTATATCGTCGATGAAGACGATGACAAAGACGTCCAAATAGGGTTCGAATACCTTGTTCATCAGGCTCATGAAAGCCGAAGGGGCATTTGTAAGCCCAAATGGCATTACCGTGAACTCATACAACCCATATCTTGAACTGAAGGCCGTCTTCTGGATGTCCTCCTCCTGTATCCTCAACTGATAGTATCCCGAGCGCAAGTCCAGCTTAGAAAACCAATACGCTCCCACTAGTTGATCGAACAACTCGTCGATCCGAGGTAGCAGATAAGTGTTCCGCACCGTCAGCCGGTTGAGTTCCCGATAGTCTATACAAAAGCGCAGGGTTCCATCCTTCTTCTTCACAAACAATACAGGGGCTCCCCAGTGTGACGAATTGGGGCGAACGAATCCTGACTCCACCAATTCTTGCAATTGAACTCTAAACTCCGCGAGTTCTTTCGGGGCCATTCTATACGGGGCCTTGGATACAAGCTTGGTACCCGGCACTAGATTAATCTGGAAGTCAACCTCTCTATACGGAGGTAATCCTGGTAGCTTCTCAGGAAA
This sequence comes from Platanthera guangdongensis, assembly GCA_039583875.1. NCBI lineage: Eukaryota > Viridiplantae > Streptophyta > Magnoliopsida > Asparagales > Orchidaceae > Platanthera > Platanthera guangdongensis. The sequence continues at coordinate 125,220,645 of CM077155.1, read as the reverse complement.
CACCTCGGGGAAGTTCCGCACTACCCGGACATCTTTTACCTCCAATGCTACCTCCTTCAACTCATACCAGATCATGAAGACCTCATCCCCTTTCATATGGGCCTTTACAGCCTGAACTGAAGATAAGAGCATACGGGGTGCGAAATTAATACCTTGGAAGATAACATCTGTTGATGCGCGGAAACGGCACCGGGGGCACAGCTTGTAACACCCCAGTTTTGCAAGAGGTTCAGTCTACAGTTCTGGAAAACTTTTTGGGTTTCTGGCAGGAGGCACACGGCCTGCGACACGGGCGTGTCGCAGGGCGTGTCGAGGACGTGTCGACACTCGGCCCAAGTGTCGACACTTTCGCTCGACAAAGTGTCGAGAGTGGGGCATACGGCCTGCGACACGGGCGTGTCGCAGGGCGTGTCGAGGCCGTGTCGACACTCGGCCCAGTGTCGACACTTTCGCTCGACAAAGTGTCGAGAGTGTGGCACACGGCCTGCGACACGGGCGTGTCGAGGCCGTGTCGACACTCGTCCCAAGTGTCGACACTTTTGCTCGACAGGGTGTCGAGACTGGGGCACACGGCCTGTGACACGGGCGTGTCACAGGGCGTGTCCCTCTTGGTCGACGATCTTCGCTCGACGTTTTTCCGTGGTGTCGAAACAAAGCCTGTCTACGGGTGTCGAGACTTGGCACACGGCTTGGGACACGGGCGTGTCCCAGGCCGTGTCTTCTCTCGGGTTGGTTTCCGGGCCGTATTGTTGGAGGCACATGGCCGGCCACACGGCCGTGTCACTGGGGACACGGGCGTGTCGGGTTGAACACGGGCGTGTCGGATGCCCGTGTGCGATTCCAGGCGCGTCGATTTGAGACGGCGAATGAGGAACACGGCCCTGGACACGGGCGTGTGCCAGGCCGTGTTCGACCCAGATTTACTATTTTCCAGTCGAATCTCGGCCATTCTTTTTCTGGTTTTGGGATCAAACGGTTCAGGACATCTCCTGGGAAGTTAAGACGGATTTTAGGGTTGGAAACCCTCATTTGTTTTCCAAGTCTTCTCTTTCTAAGTTCTTGAGAGAAACTAGAGCAAGGAGGAAGGAGAAGAAGGTCTTGGGCTGTAGGGAGAGTTTCGGTGCTCCAAATCGCGAGCCGAGTCCGGATCTGTGAAGCTTAGAGCGTTGCGAAGATTTCCCTCCGGCTATTTTGCCATGGCAAGGAAGAGGAGTTGGAAGGTAACGACATCTCTCCTCTCGGTCCTTAGGATGCATGTCTTAACATCATGTATTTTCTTTCTTTCTAATTTATGGGCACCAAACTCTCAAATGAGAGGGGTTTTGGTTTGCCAAGGTTCAAGAGGAACCTCCGGGTTGATTGAGTCCGTCCCCGGCATATTTTGCATTAGAGATCCGCTTCGCTAGTGGATTAGGCATGGTGGGTGAAGCCGTAGTCGCGACCGTTAGTCCGACTCGGTGATGTTGCATACGAACTTAGGGATTCGTAGAGATTTCCGTTGCGGCAAGATGCCGTTTGTGTTGTGGTGGTGATTGTCCCGTTTGCTTGAAAAGGTACGTGTAGTCGAACCCGGACAAGGTTAGCTCCTCGTGGCGGTAGATGGTTTCCTTGAGAGACAAGGTTAGCTCCGTATGAGTTGGAGATGGTTTCCTTGGTGGACAAGGTTAGCTCCGCACGAGTTGTAGATGGTTTCCTTGGTGAGCGGGAACGCTGCAGTACAAAGAGGGATTACGATGTATTTAGTCTTGGTTTGTGTTGTGCCAAGGCGTGGCTATGTCTCCGTGGTCGGCTGGCTATCCCGTGACATGTGCGTCATGTGTGGAGAGTGTCCCGGCGAGACTAGTCCCCTTCTGTGAGACTGACGAGAATGCCAAGCTTGGGGCAAGCCTGGGCAAAGAGGCCATGAGCGGGTGGGGTCCAGCAAGGCTTCTTAGAATCGGTCGGTCTGTGTTTGTTGGAATCCTGACATGAGACGTCAGAGCTTGCAGGCAAGCCCGGGGCTAAGCCCACGAGCGGGTGGGGCCTTGGCAAGAATTCCTTGTGGTGGCCTGTGCGCCGTTTGAGGGAGAGGTGTCTCCCTTAGTGTTTGCGGCTTTGTGCAAATGGGGAAATGTGAGTACCCAAATGATGTGATGTTGTGCTAGATGCATACGCAGTAGGGTACCTTGGGTGAAGCCCGGGTGTTGCATTCATGTTGCATAGTAGGCCCTTTCTTTATATGCTCAACCAATAGAAAACATGTTTGATGATTGAGACATCCAAGCCTGTTTTAATGTTCTTCTGTTTATAGCTATTTTTATTGCATATGAAGTGCTGACTTGCAGGTTGGAGGGTTCCCCGGGGTCCGTTAGGGGCGGCCGGGAGGAGATGTGTTGTTACACAGTTTGAGGTCAGCCTTTGCTGACCCACGTTACTAATAATTTTTACAGGGCAAGGATCGCATACAGGAGCTAGCACGCCGGCCAAAAAGGCCTAAGCCCATGAAGTGTTTTTCCCTCTTTTGTAGCACTACATTGATGATGATGTTTGTTTGAGACTCTTTTGTCCAGCTTGCATGCCGAGGTAGACTAGGAGTGCTGAGCACATTCATGATTGATGTATTATGTCTCTTTTGGACACTTGATGTTAGACCTTAAGGCCATTTGCTTTACTCTTTAGTGGTGGATAACTTCTAGTCCTGTTTGTTTCCGCTGTGTTGTGCAAGTGTTTTGAGTTTGGGCAGTTATATCAACTTATAATACTAAAGCTGTGGCGTTCATATGCTGTGGGGCCCCGGCCGGACCCATATTATACGTCCACTACAGGGGAGGTGTTACAATTTGGTATCAAAGCCAGGTTTGATTCAAGGTTAGTGCGTAGAGAAGTTATCCACATAAGAGTAACGCGGGACCGTGAGTGTCCTTATGTTTTAGTCTTGATATTGGAGACTAATCCCTTATTTCTTGTTTTCCCGAAGAGTGCAAGCAACGAGGAGGGCACTTCAAGAGCAAGGGATGATCTCTCGGCGAGCAGTGCTACTGCTCCAGGCCTTTTGGGCACGGGTGTAAACCCGACCGACTTCTGTCGTATGCTTGCAGAAGCGATGGTGGCAGCCCAAGCGGCGGCTGCAGCCCAGGTAGCAACCCCTGCTACACCGGACACGGCGACGACCGTGCCAGGCGGAGAAGCCAGGCGAGTGGAGCCTTTGGCAGAAAGGGTGGTGGTAGGACATGGAGACCGACACATGAAGTATTTCCTGAGTTTCCATCCCCCGTACTTCAAGGGTGTTGGAACGCCAACGGATGCGGAGGATTGGTGGGTTCGTATTCAAGAACTGTTAAGGGCGGCAGAGACGCTAGAGGAAAAGAAAGCTGAGTATGCGGCGTTCATGTTGGAAGGAGACGCCAAATTGTGGTGGGTGAGCCATAGCGGCCGCCTGTTCCCGGGACGCACCCCGTCAGTGGAAGAGTTTGGGGACGCTTTTCTTAAGAGGTATATCCCAGTTTCAACACGGTTGGCCCTGCAGAGGCAGTTTCTGCATCTAATGCAGCGAGACAAGACAGTGGATGAGTACGTGCAAGAGTTCACCCGTTTGGGTCGTTATGCGGGAACGACAATGGCGGATGATGTAGAGAGGGATAACCTCTTCTACCAAGGGTTGAGGGAGAATCTGAGACAGCCCCTCATCTCCATGAAGAGGGCGGGATTTAATGAGCTAGTTGAAGCTGCCAGGAGTTTGGAGAATGATCTGGAGCAAACCCAGCGTCGAAAGGGTTTTACTCCCAAGCATGGGGAAGGGAAGTCCTCCTAATCTCATGTAAAGTCTGATGGGAGCAGGTGGAGGAGGAAGCCTCACACTTCCAGGTCGGGTGAGAGGAGCACTTGGACGCCTGGGGGTTCTCACTCTAGGGGACCGCCGACGTGTTACAACTGCGGGAAGGTTGGGCACATAGCCCGTGCTTGTCAGCAAGGGGGAGTGGGGCAAGATGCAAAGCAGGAGCAGTCTGTGCGCTCGGGCCCCAGTGCTGCAGAGAAAGGAAAGATGGTGGAGTCGAGCGCTTCTCGGTTCCAACCAGTGCAACCAAGGGCTTACAACCATGGACAGCAAGAAGCGATCCGCCAAACCGATGTGGTGACAGGTATGAAGAAAATTTAAGTTTGCATCTGTGCTTCATACTTTTAGACCCCCTTTTTGTGAGATGTCTTGTTGTAGGCTTCGTGTTAGTTTCCGGATACCCAGCTAGGGTATTATTCGATACGGGAGCATCGCACTCCTTTCTTGCGGAGAGCTTCGTCCGAAGGGTAGGAGTCGAGTCTTTCTCGGCGGACGCGGAACTGAAAGTGCGCATGCCCAATGGGTCATCTATGACCACCGGGGCTAAAGGGCGTATTTGTTGGGAGCTAGACAGAGTTGTCTTTGTTTTGGAAGCAGCAGTGTTGCCGTTAGTAGAGTTCGATGTCATTTTGGGCATGGACTGGCTTGCAGAGCAGCGCGCCAGCATTGACTGTTTATCCAAGGTAGTGACCCTAAAGAGTAAGGGCCAAGCGGAAGTCAAATTTGTGGGCCTCTATGGCGTAGCCCATTCCCTAATTACAGCCATGCAAATGATGCGGGCGGTTAACCAGGGTGGTGTGGCGCTGGTAGCATTGTTGGAGGTTCGTCTCTCCCAGCTATCTATTGAGGAAGTGCCCGTTGTGGCAGAGTTCAAGGATGTGTTTCCGGATGAACTTCCTGGAGCGCCTCCTCGGCGGGAGATCGACTTTTCGATCGAGTTAGTGCCGGAGGCTAGACCGGTGTCGCGTCCTCCTTTTAGGATGGCACCAAAGGAGTTGGCGGAACTTAAGGTACAGTTAAAGGAACAGTTGGAGCAAGGGTATATTAGACCCAGTTCCTCACCGTGGAGCGCACCGGTGTTGTTTGTAAAGAATAAAGACGGTAGCATGCGCCTATGCATAGACTACCGAGAGCTGAATAAATTGACCGTCAAGAATAAGTATCCGATCCCTCGGATAGACGATTTGTTCGACCAATTGGTGGGGTCAGTGGTATATTCGAAACTGGACTTGAAGTCAGGCTACTATCAACTGCGAATTCGAGATGAGGACATACCCAAAACTGCTTTTGGTACAAGGTATGGAAACTTTGAGTTTACGGTGATGCCGTTCGGGTTGACGAACGCACCATCAGTGTTCATGGATCTGATGAATCGAGTATTTCAGAATTACTTGGATTCGTTTGTGGTTGTCTTCATTGATGACATCTTGGTGTACTCCAAGTCTGAAGTGGAGCATGAGACCCACTTGAGAGTGGTCCTGCAAGTGTTGAGGGAGAACCAATTGTTTGCAAAGTTCTCAAAGTGCGAGTTCTGGTTAGCCAAGGTGGCGTTTTTGGGCCACGTGATTAGTGGTGATGGGGTGGCAGTGGATCCAGCGAAAGTGGAGGCCATCAGAGATTGGCCGGTGTTGAGGACCGTGGCGGAAGTCCGAAGTTTTCTTGGACTAGCCGGGTATTATAGGAGATTCGTGGAGAATTTCTCGAAGATAACTCTACCCCTCACCTCACTCACTCGCAAAGACCATAAGTTTGTGTGGACCCAAGAGTGCAGTCAAGCATTTGAGGCACTGAAGGAGAGGCTTATGATGGCTCCAATCCTGAGTCTACCGCAAGGGACCGAGGGATTTCAGATCTTTAGTGATGCATCGGGATGCGGTTTGGGTTGCGTTTTAGTGCAACACGGCAAGGTGATAGCTTTTGGGTCTAGACAGCTGAAACCTCATGAGAGGAATTACCCCGTCCATGACTTGGAGTTGGCGGCGGTAATCTTCGCGTTGAAAATATGGCGACACTATGTGTATGGCGCAAGGGTGGAGATCTTCACGGACCATAAAAGCCTGAAGTATCTCTTGGATCAGAAGAACTTGAACATGCGGCAACGCAGATGGGTTGAGTTTCTTAGAGACTATGAAGTGGCAATTCAGTATACGCCGGGTAAAGCCAATGTGGTGGCGGACGCGTTGAGTAGAAAGTACTCGGGGCAAGGAAATTGGATCGAAGCTCATGATGAGCGGTTGGTACGGGAATGGGAGTCCCTTGGATTGGAATGTGTTGCGAGAGGCGAGTCTAGCGTGGCTCGGTTGAACTGGATTGAAGTGCAAAACGACTTGTCTGATCGTATTCGGGAGGCGACTCGATTGGATGTGGAGTTTCAACCTTTTGTGTTGGAGGCTCAAAAGGGCGAGAGCAGCGCCTGGGAGATGATTGGGGGAATCTTGAGAAAGGATGGAAGGGTTTGTGTACCGCAGTTTGGCAATCTCCGTGAGGAGTTGATGTTTGAGGCTCACTTCTCAAAGTACTCCATTCACCCGGGCAGTACAAAGATGTACTTGGATATGAAGAAATCCTTTTGGTGGCCGGGGTTGAAGCGAGATGTAGCTTTGTATGTGAGTCGTTGCCAAACATGTGCCTTGGTGAAGGCCGAATGTCAGAAACCGGGCGGGTTCCTGAATCCCCTTCCAATTCCTGAGTGGAAATTTGAGGACATCTCCATGGACTTTGTGCATGGTTTGCCTAGATCGCAGCATGGTAATGATGCTATTTGGGTGATCGTGGATCGCCTAACCAAGGTGGCTCACTTCATCCCAAATCGGAAAGAGGACAGCGTGGAGAAGCTGGTGGAGTTGTATGTTCGCAACATTGTGCGACTGCACGGAATTCCTAAGAGCATATTCATCTATCAACTGATGAATATCCTCTTCAGACTCAGATGCATTCTCATCACTTGATGATGATGAATATGATTCTGAACTAGCATAAGAAATTGAACTGAAAGAACAATTTTGTACCTTACTAGGTCCTGGATGCTCCAGGATTTTGTCACTTTCTGTCAATGCCATCAGTCCTTGGCAGTGACTGTCCTCTTGTTCATATATTGAGTTCATGATCTAGATGAACTCTTCTTCTTCTTCCTCAGCAAACAGTCCTATATATGCCTCAGCATCTGACTCAGTTTCTGATGAAGAAATGTCTGACAGGCTCTTATCCTTTTTGGCAACAAAAGACTTTTCCTTCTTGCCCTTGAATTGAGTCTTTTTCTTATCATTAGACTCCTTCCTTTTCTCTGGACAGTCTGCAACAACATGTCCTTGTCTATTACAGCAATAACATACAATTTTTGAAAGAGTTGCTTTGCTTGACTTGGTCTTTTTCCTGTCTTTCTTTGAAGACTTTTTAGTTTGATAATAGTCTTCTTTGCCCTGTGAAGTAGATGGCTTTGTCCTCCACTATTTCTTCTTTAAGAACTTCTGAAAATGTCTTGTGAAGGAAGCAAAGTCCTCATCACTTTCACTGCTTTCAGACTTTCTGCTTGCTGACTCATCTGACTCAGTTTTAGTACCTTTGGTGGTGGAGTTGGTGACTTACTTCTGTACTTTCTGGGGGCTTCTGTTTTAAATGCCACTGTCCTTTCTTTATGTTCACTTCTTGTAGATTTCTCCTCTTCTTTCCTCACCATCAATTGCATTTCATAGGATAGTAATTTTCCAAACAGTGTTGGTGGAGGAATTTCTGCTAACTTTGCCATTTCCCTAATGGCACAGATCTTGGTGTCCCAATCTTTTGTAAGGGACCTTAAGAACTTATCATTAAGCTCATAGTTACTGAACTCTCTTCCATAGGACATTAGCTCATTCACAATACTATAGAACTTCTTATAGCATTCAGTTATGCTATCAGATCTACCTTATCTAAAACTTTCATATTCTTGGTTGAGCAAAGATTTTCTGTCTTGCCTCACTTCTTCAGAACCCTCCATGTACACAATAAGAGTATCCCACATCTCCTTAGCTGTCTTACAGTGTATCAAATTCTGAAAGGTAGCATCATCTATAGCACTCACAATGATGTTCTGAGCCCTCTTGTCCATTGTGGCTAGAACTATCTCATCCTTTGTCATTTCAGAGAAATCCTTAGGTGTTTTCTGAGTTGCATCTAAGACTGAAACCTTCATGGGCACATATGGCCCTTCTTTCACTGTGATATATATCCTAGGGTCTGAGGCTTTCATAAACAGTCTCACCCTTTCCTTCTAGATGCCAAAGATCTCTTTTCTACATATGGGTAGCTTCATGGATCCCAATTCCTTATGATTCTCAGTGGAACCCATGGTTCTTGATTTTCTTGATTCTATAATGTACTTAGACTGAATCTGCCAATAGGATCTTCTCAGACAGTTATGTCCCTTATTGAGTAACCTCCTTCTGATACCACTTGAAAGATATTGTACCTAATCACCAAGAGGGGGGGGGGGTGAATAAGTGACTTAAATCTTTTTAACTTTTTAGGCAGAATTCAGAGTTTATCACAAAATTATAACACAGCAATTAACCAGCAATCACAGCAATCAATCCAGCACACAGTGAACACACAAATTTATAGTGGTTTCCCAAGATTTGGGTACATTCACTTTCCCCCTTCGCCTATCTAGCAGTGTACTAGATTCGACCAAACTCCTCCACTATCTCAGATCCTCAAATCTTACAATCAGAACCGCAAAACAGGTTCCTACAGCTCAGGCCCAAGGCCATACAACTCAGCTTCTTCACAAAGCCTACACTCAGCTTCTTCACAAAGCCTACACTCAGCCACCAAGGCCTACACTCAGCCACAATAGGCCTACATTCAGAGATACAAATCTCCTACACTCAGGCACACAGGCCCTACACTCAGCCTTTATAATTACAGGCTTACAAACTCAGATCCATAAGGATTCTACAAGATAATATGAATACAGAATGTAAACCCTACAACTCAGAGAAAAGAGAGAAGGGTTGTGAGTTTCTTGATGAGTTCTTGGAAGAACTCAGCTGAGATCAAACTAACTTGGCTTTCTTCAAAGCTTCTTGAATGTAGAACACAATAAGATTGATCTCCTATGCAGTTGATCCTTGATCTCTGCTACTTAAGATTCAGAACAAAATCTGAACCCTTCTTCTCAGCCTGGTTCCAACGGCTGACTTCTTGGATGGAGCTCTCTCTCTCCAACTACTTAGACCTTCACATGATTCTTCAAGTAATAGCTAGATCTTCTTTATATTACTTGATGTGTTGATCTTCTATTAATCATCTGTTTCTGTAGACAGTATAAGCCTATTTATAGGCCTTCCTCATGGTAACCGGCTGGTCCGGTTCATAACTGATTTCTGACAACTCTGACAGGTGCAGTAGACCGGCTGGAATGGCAGCTGTCAAGTCATCCAGTCAGTTCTTGAAAATTCTGTAACTGTCTGAAAGTGTCGAGACTGTCTGTCTTTAAGTGTCGACACTTATAGACCAAGTGTCGACACAAGTTGTCTAAGTGTCGACACTAGCCTACAAGGTGTCGATACAACTCCTTGTGTTGTAGAATTCACTTCTCGACACAGCTTCTTCTTCATGTGTCGACCCTTATATTGAGTGTCGACACAACACTTTGTTCTTCAGCACTTTGTTGAATTCTTGTAAGTGTCGACACAACACCTTTGTGTCGACACATCTTCATGTGTTGAACTTGTTAAGTGTCGACACTTTTTCTTGGTGTCGACACATGCCTTCAGTGTTGATACTTGCTGAGTGTCTACACTGCTCCTTGTGTCGACACATTCTTCTTCTGTTGAGACTCTAGCTGAGTGGCGACACATCTCCTTTGTGTCGACACTTGTACTTAGAATATTCTTGAACTTTGCTAAGTGTTGACACAGCTCCTTGTGTCGACACTTTCTTTAAGTGTTGAGTCTTCTGCTGAGTGTCGACACATTCTTTCTTGTGTCGACACTTTCTTCAAGTGTTGACTCTTCTGCTGTGTGTCGACACATTGTTCTGGGTGTCGACACTTATACTTAGTCTCTGCTGACTTTTGCTAAGTGTCGACACAGCCTCCAAGTGTCGACACTTTCTGATGTAGACACAGTTCCTCTGGGTGTCGACACAACTGCTAAGTGTCGACACTGCTTCACTGCACTTTCCTTCATTGAGTGTCGACACTGCTCCTTGTGTCGACACTTTATGTCTGGTGTCGACTCTGCATCCTTGGTGTCGACACAAATACTCCAAGTGTCGACACTGCTTGCCTGGGTGTCGACACAAGTCTTCTTAAGTGTCGACACTTTGCTCCTGGGTGTCGACACATGGACTTAGAAACTTTTCAGCTTTCCCTGCAAATACTTGACCTGCACAACTAAACTCAAAATACATCAAATACATTTTGATGTATATCATTGAGTTGGGTGAGGCTTCTTCAAATCAGGTACATTAGAACCAATGTACCCAACAGTGAGCTTCCTAAAAACTTCGCCCGCCAAGAATCTTGCCTCCGGCTAGACTAGGATTATGTGTTATGTAGTAATTTTTCTTAGTTTATAAGATTTTTGAAAAAATTTTAGCTAAATATTCGTATAAAAATAATTCAAAAATCATTTAGGAGAAAATTCTGATTCAGAGGAGGACACAGGTTGGCACACGGCCGTGTGCGAGGCCGTGTGCGTAACACATTTATCTCGCCCAGCCGTGTGCAATTTAAAACCTGGAGTAGGAAAGAATCATCCCGAGAAGCACACGGGTTAATACACACCGTGTGCATTGCCGTGTCGTGATAATGCTATTTTTATCGTAATCAACCCGAGAAGGACACGGGTGACAACCCGCCCGTGTTGCGGACCGTGTGCCATATGCTGAGATCGACACTTTCCTCATCCTGAGAAGGACACGGGTCGACACACACGCCCGTGTGGCAACCCATATTCGACTCTTATAAAAGATTGTGTCATCTTCTTCCTCCCCACTTCTTGGTTTCAGCCATTCCTCCCAGCGCCCATTTCCTCCATGACCAGATCTCGGATTTGAAGCTTTCACTTCCAAACTTCGCGGATTCGCCTCCTCTCCTCGCAATCTATCCTCCTAGGTAAAATTTTTTGTATTATGTCTTTATTTTTCAATTTTCCTTATCCTCCACTCTCTTCTCCTTCCTCTTGTTCTCATATTGACATTTTTCTTTCTTTCCTCATTTTCCTCCTCTTTTTTCCTTTTCATTTCTAAACAAAAATCCGCTTGGTTGCAGATCATGTCAATGAGACGTTCACGAATTAATTTCTGTAGCAGGGTGGGATCATTTTTTTAACATTGAGACGTTAGGATTTAAGGAGCTCACATTAGAGTTCATGTTCTCCTTATACTTGAACCTTAGGCCAACTTTCATTGAGGAGACTAACACGCAGGAGGGCGTCATTTCCTTTCGAGTAGCGGGTACTACTTATACCCTCTCTCTTCTACAGTTCACTCAATATTTAGGGGTGTATGAGGACTCGTTCCTCTATAGTACCTCTTACTCCGATCTCCACTTTGACCTCCCTACTCGCGATCACACCGCGAATATTTGGGCTCGACTCTCTTTTGATGTCTCCCCATATGAGGCCAAGAGGTCCAAGGCTTCTAAGTTGATTTCTCCTGCTCTCCACTACATGCATCATCTGTTGAGTCATACATTAAGTGGCCTGGGCGAAAGCTCGGGAGTCGTGAGTAGGCATGACATGTTATACCTCTATAGCATGACTTCACGCTACAATATTCATCTAGGTTTTATGGTGGCGCAGTTCATTCTTCACCAGGCCGACAACTCATGTATTGGGTCTATTTGCATAGCACCCTACATTACGCGCCTGACTAAGAATATGAACATCTTTTCCTCCCTTCCCCCGATGACCATGGTAGCGAAGACCATCCCTATCACGATGGCTTCTCTCCATTCTCTCTGCCTTGTCACTGCCCATCAGGGTCGGGGTGGAACTGTTTATTCCATTGCAAGGCACGAACCTCTGTTTGCTCATGATGATGATGATGATGATGATGTCGATCCTGACCTCGATGAGCCTCTAGTGCCTCCGCCCCGCTCTACTTATGCTCAGGGAGAGTCTTCTGCCCCTCCTTGATCCCGCTCGCAGTATTCGCGTGACTTTTAGCACTTCTTTGAGACCGAGCTCTCACCGCGCTTGAAGCATATCGAGGCTTCTCAGAAGCAGACAAAGAGGCCATCATTCAGATCAGGGACCATCTAGGGATCTCTTCTCCACCTCTGGCATCTCCTGGCCCATCTCACCTCCCCGATGATCCTTCAGATTCTGCTCCCGCAACTTATTTTTTTTTATTTCTCTGTATTTTTTGTTATTATATATTTAGTCATACTACTTCAGATGTTCTCTAATTTTCTCTCCTGTACTCATTTATGCTGTAATTGGAAGGAAACTCTGTTATTTTATTAATAGCCAGTTTTTTACATTTTGGTGTCTTTGTTTTCTCAGTTCTTTACATTGCATTGAGGACTCTTAAAATTTTAAGTCTGGGGGTGGATGTAGTTCAATTCTCATATTTCATATGTCTGGACATGATTACAATTGGTTATATTTATTTTCTAGCATAGTACTCATTATTGTTAAACCCCCAAATTACCTAAATAAAAAAAAAATTCTTTTTTGTTGCTTCTTTCTAATCTTCCTGTTAATTCACTCATTTGAGATTATTTCTAGTTAATTTGCTTTCGCAAGCTGATTAAAATGAATTAAAGTAGACTCATTGAGTGGTCAAATTTGTTGTTTAGTAATTATGTATAGAAATTCTTTAGTTTAATTTTTTCTATATAACATATTTTTAGGATTAGTCCTCTATATCATTAACTAATAATCACTCTATTTTAGGAAATTTATTATCTATAATAAAGCGAGTCGATGAGTGTAACAGTTTGATAATTTTGTATTAGAGACTCAAAATGAAGAATACCCTTTATTGGTGTCCAGAACTTACCGCTAGCAATCCTCAAAACATTCACATAAGTTAATTTGTTATGGAGGAAATGACTTAGACCCCCCTTTGGATAGCTTGAGCTTTGCAAGCCCAAAACCCAGAACATATACCATTGTACACCCAATTTGGACCTACTCCCTATGACTTTTGGTACTCTACTACTAAAATTTACCAAGGCCAAAAATCCTTACCTATTAGCACACATATCATTAAGACCTTCATGGAATTAGTTTGTTCATAGTGATATGTGGCCTGAGTACGTGTACGGGGTACTTGGAATGATCCCTACTATGGACACTTGAAAAAAACATACTGATATGTGGCCTAAGTGCGTGTACACCCACTCAGAATGATCCCTACTATGGTCCCTTGAAAAAAAAACTAACAAAAATATAGAGTATCCATCAGAAAAAGAAAGAAAAAAATGTGGGAAGTATAATAATTGTGAAATCTGGGGGTGCTTTTATAATATTGATGTATGTTATGGTAATGACCCTGCAGGAGGCTCAAGTGTTATTTAGGTGTGATATGAACCATCACATTTATCTTTGACTACCCCACCTAAAATCTTATATCCTAAGCCAAAAGGTTACACCATAATACAAGTCCTAAGGATCCAACCTTACTAATTTTAACTAGTGCTGTGAAGAGGGTGTAAAAGGCAAGCTTATGACTATCAATATTGATACTATTAAATTTTGAATCACTAATACCTAACTTATTAAGATTGTTATTTTCTCCTCACATCTATAGATGATTGTAATTCTATTTCCAGGAATGAGTGAAAAGATAGTTAAGAGATATATGGGAGGAATTTTAAGATAAAGTTATATTTAGAAAAGTCTACTATACTATTTCCTATGCAATTACAACAACAAATTTCTCCTTGAATTCATGGCAATCAGCTCGCGGAAAAATTAATTACCTATCATTATTTCTAAATTTTTGAATTAGTTTGCTTAGGTACAAGCAAACACTTAAGTCTGGGGGTATTTGATGAGCACAATTATATATGCCTTGTTACTATCATATTTGTAATCATGTCTACTATTATTTACCTCCAGTCGTTATAATTATGCGAAAATAGTTAAGAATATGAGTTATCATGAATAGAAGAGCACAATATAGAGTTTCCTATACTTCTTATATTAAGCTATTTATTCATTCATTCATCTTCTTAATGCAGGTACTACAAGTCCTTGGAACTAAAAGTCTTGAAGCAAATAAGGGAGTTCACGGATCCAACATGACTGAGGACAAGACTGGAATTGGACACACACGGGTAGGAACACGCCCATGTCACTACCTGTGTGATTATCGGGAAAGATCACGAGGATTGGAAGAGAAGTCAGAGCACTACACGGGTAGGCACACAGTTGTGTCCCTAACCGTGTCCTTATCGGGCCTGCTGCAGAACAAAGCCGTATGTTAAGCCACAAAGAATAACTCGGCCGTGTGCTTAGCCATGTCAAATGACACGACCAACGACCAGACAACTTTTCGTGTAAAACTGCCTTAGAACCGTCCACAGGGCCTGTGACATGGCCGTGTTGGAACCCGTGTCCGACCCTGTTTGCAAGGAGACTATAAAAACATGTAGAAAAATTAGAATAGGGACTTTTTTGGATTGAAGATCGTGAAGAATTTCTGGAGAACGAAAGTGGAGCATTCGACGGAGGGAGGATCGAAGGAGATAATTCGTATGGTTTTAATCTTCATGTATCTCTTTTAATCTTCCCCTTCTCTTATGGATCTAACTTTATTTTTTTACATTTCGCATGAGACTTATTCTTTTGAACAATTCGGTAATCATGTACCTTATTTTTTATGTCATATTCATGGTATTTTATTTGTATGTATGTGTTCTAACAATGAGATTGATATTAGGCTTGAAATTAGAACTTGTTTAATTTGAATCTCAAAGTTATATATTGAGAAATTGGATGTTTGTGAGGATGCTTATATGTTCATGTTCTAATGTTCTTTCTCTTTGTATTTCAAATTGCATGATCGATAGATATGTTGTTTGAATAATAGTAATACGGATAATTGGACTCATGGTATCTTAGAGATAGGATTTCATGAATTTATGTATTAGATAGGATTTCTTATTATTAATGCAAATTTGAGTATTGTGAATTGTTCGAGAGAAAATTTACACAACTTAAGTTTAGGTATTGAGTTGTTCGAGAGAGATTTCGATAAATGTTTAACCCTTGCAATACAATGAATTTGATAATCTTGTTATTATGTGATTACATAGAATTGAATTAATGATTAATTATTCTCATGTGATTATTCTTAGATTTTCCACTTTTTACTATCCTTAATTCTCCAATGTAACTTTATCCAAGTAGTCCTAGTCAGGTTAAATTAGGATAACACTCAATTTTAATTATTGGTACGATAATAGAGTGAGAGTGAGTACGAGTGTACAACCCCGTGTCCGGTGAGCAAGTTCAACAAGGGCCACACAGGCGAGCTCAGCGAGCTCGGCAGCAGTAGGCGAGCTCGGCAGCAGCAGGAGCGGGCCAGAGCTCGACATCCGTCGACCAGAGATCGACGATCGACGACCCAGAGCTCGGCATTCGCCGAGCGAGCTGCAACTCGCGGCCCCGCAGTGGAGCTCGGCAGCAGCTGGCGAGCAAAGCACGCCGAAGTGGCCAGGGGTCCCAGCTCGCCTGAGGATCAGAGGTATTTTTTACTATTCTATCCCTGCTGGCCTGCCCATAGCCCTTCGAAACAGCGGAGTTTGGCTGTTGGCAGGCCCAGCCAAGGGTTTCCCGGTAATTTCAGGTCAGTTATTTTGGTTATGGGCAGTCCGGGTTTTAAAAACTATAAATAGGACCCAAGGGGTACCCCAGAAGGCAAGTTTTTTCCCTGAGCTCCTCTCCCCAAATTCTCTAAGTGCTTTCTGAGGGTACCTTAGCTCGACTTCAGGCTAAGGAGGGGAAGCGCTCTGAGATCTTCCGGGTTTGTGGTGGGACCTCCCCGCCGAGCCCTTGGGTATGTTTTCTCCTTGTCCCGTTGTTTTTTCTTGCAGGAGCGAAGTAGGCGCGAGACCACCCCTTTCCCCAAGGGCGAGCTCCACAGGAAGCCGGGTTCCGGTTTCAACATCTTGGTGCGGTGAGCGTGGACCGTGGTCAGCACAGAAAAGTTCCCGCGAGTTCAATGACGGGACAAGGATCCGACAGGCCGAGCTCGCCGCCCCCCCCCCCCCCGCCTCTCGCAACGGTGGGAATATTCGAAGACTTCAGAAGCGAGGTGCTGAATTTGGTCAAGTTCGCACTCGGCACGCGGGCCGAGTGCTCGACTCCGGCGAACCAGATCGCGGCCGCCCCCTCATTGGGCGAGGACGCACCCGGCAGGCGAGCTGGGAAGGAAGTGGCCGAGGAAGGCCGAGGGTGCGAGCTCCCCGGGCGCGAGCTCTTCCCAGGCTCGGCAGGCCGAGGTCGCTTTGGCGAGCTGGGCTCGCGAGACTCGCCAGCTCGCCCAGTGGGAGGAGGGAGTCCCTTCAGCGAGCTGGTCTCTTCAGCTCCAGTTCCAGATGGGTTTAGGGAGCCCGAGATGTCCTATTACACTGGGAAGGGAGACCCGGTACAGCACGTCCAATGGTTCGAGGACGTGGTCTCGATCCATCAGATGTCGGACGGATTCAAATGTCGGCTCTTTGCCATCACCCTCCGAGAGAAAGTGAGAGAATGGTTCCACCAGCTACCGGCCAGCTCTATTTATTGCTTCGAGGACTTGCGCCGAGGATTCATGCTGAGATTCACCACTTCGAAGAAGAGGAAGAAGGAGTCTGAATCCCTGTTTCACATCAAGCAGGGTGTGAACGAGACGTTGGGAAGCTATGTGGACCGATTCCAAGAGGAAGTTACTCAGGTTCAGGAGATGCCAGGCCATAGTCTGATGATGGCCTTCACCCTAGGCCTGCAGCAGGGCTTCTTCCGGATGGAGCTGAAGAGAGTTCCCCCCTTCTCCTATGAGGAGTTGATGGAGAGGGCGGCGAGAGAAGTTGACGGGTGTACAACCCCGTAGCCGGGCGAGTGGGACCCTCCCCAAATGTCAGCCTAGGGGCGTGTTATGGGTGACGGGTTAGTGCGACCCAGTTCGAGGACGTGCGGGTGCTCGTGCATGCGTGCGAAGATTTTGCGTTCATAGACTTTTAATATATAATATATATATATATATATATATATATATATATATATATATATATATATATATATATATATGTTATATGAGAGATATGTAGATAGGGATGGATTTTAGGGGAGGAGAAATGGGGCAGCAGGGGGTCGGTACAGCAAGAATAGGAGAGAAAATAAATAAAAGAAAGAATAAAAGGGGGTAGCAGGAATCGGGAGTGGGGGGCAAGGAAATAAAAAAATAAAAGAGGAAATAAAAAGGGAGAGGGGCACGGGGTTGCAGGGAAGAAATCGGGGGGGGGGAAAGAAGGAGGAGCCCTAGCCCGATCGGGAACCCAGCCGCCGCCGCCCGCTCCTTCCCCCTCTCACCCTCGGCTTGGAGCAGCAAGGGGCAGCCCGCCCCCTCCCTCTCTCACCCTCGGCCAAGCAGTGCCGCCGCCGCCGCCCCTTCCCTTTCTTCCCCGTCGCCGGCTAAGCAACGCCGCCGCCGCCTCCTTCCCCCTCCCACCCTCGGCTTGGAGCAGCAAGGGGCAGCCCGCCCCCTCCCTCTCTCACCCTCGGCCAGGCAGGGCAGCCGCCGCCGCCGCCATTCTCGCTCTCTCCCGTCGCCGGCGAAGCAGTGCCGCCGCCGCCCCCTCCTTTCATCCTCGGCCTGGAGCAACAAGGGGCCGCCCGCCCCTCCTTCTCTCACCCTCGGCTTGGAGTGGGGTTCGGCCTGGGGCTAAGCCCTAATTTTTCACCACCGGCAACAAGCTCGGCCGGAAGCGAGGCTCAGCCTGGAGCGAGGCTCGGCCTGGAGCGAGGCTCGGCCTGGAGCGAGGCTCGACCTAGAGTGGAGATCGACCGCCGACGCGGCCGCACGCAGCAGAATCGACCCGGAGCTCCCCTCCCGGCCCCGCCGCCAAGCACGCAACAAGGGTAACGATGTTTCAACTTGGGCATGTGAAGCCTTCATTTTCCATATTCGCACGGAAGCCCCTCTCCACCAACGGGTGGGGGGAAGGGAGCTCCCCGACGGGTTGACGCGTACGTCCCCGCAGTTAATTGCATTAGTACCCGGAAGCGTGAGTACGGGTTTAGGCATGCTGTGTGAAGCCCATCCGGACGTGTGAGCCGGATTGGTGATGTTCTGGGGCTCCCGGAGAAGACTCCGAGGAAGTTGTTTATTTAGCCGCTTGCAGGGAATGCGCGCCACGAGCCCCAAAAAGGGGGTGTGCGCAATATGTTTGGTCCGCTTATATTAGCCGATCGATGACTAGTTGGCCGCCGCTCGTCGAGACGTTGGCGTACAGGTGTTGCAGTACCAGGCGGGGAGTAGCGGGCTTAAGCCCAAACTTGTGCTGGCCCTCGAAGGCCATTTTGTTTATATTTCCGGCCTGCGTGCCAAGTATGGAATTTATATTCCTGTAATATTCTTTTATATCTATGATGCTCTGTGGATATAGTTTACTCCTCCTGTTTTGGGCGAGCGGTGTGTTCGTGAACCGCTCCCCCCGTGTGGGCCCCGAGGTATAGATGCCGGGAAGCCCCTGATGGCCCGTTGCCATCCTTTCAGAGTAGCGGAGTTCCGCTATTGGCGGCCCGATTGGGGCTGCGTAGAGTAGGGCTGCTGGGCGGTTTGGCGCCAATAGTAAGGCAGGCGGGGAGCATTTTACATAGACCCGAGGTGGCACCTCTTGTTTGGGAGTGGATCTCGAGATCCTCCTTGGATGTTCCGGTCGGCCAAGAGAGCCCTCCGAAGGTGCCTTAGCTCAGCCCCTGGCTTGGGAGGGGAAGAGTTAGTTAGTCTTCCGGGTATGCGGCGGGTCCTCCACGCTGAGACCTTGGGTCTGTCCCTCGTGTTCCTAGTCTTGTGCCTAGATCGTTCGCTTGAGGGTAGTAGGTGCGCGGTCACCCCTTCCCCAAGGGTCGAACTCCACATGAGACCGATTTTCCGGTTTCAACAACGAGTACTTGAAAAGACCCTGTGGAATACGACACGAGATATAGATTTCACCTATACTATGATCGATAGGTGCACTTGCTTGAGATTAAAATTAATCTAGTTTATGCTTATCCACATAGTCTTTACATAGTGCATATCAAAAATCCGCATCAACTGACATTGGTCTACACTTGGCAATTAAGTCTATCAAACATATAACTTAAACAATACATCAAATACTGTGGATATAATACCCAACATCGACACAGCTTTAAGAGAGTGTGTCGACATAAGTCCTAAGTGTCGATACAGTTGTCTTCAGTCTCGACACAGCTTGATTATAGTGTGTCGACACTAGTCTTGTGTGTCGACACAGTTGTCTTCAGTCTCGACACAGTGTGAATAGAGTGTGTCAATACTAGTCCTGAGTGTCGACACTGTTGTCTTCAGTCTCGACACAGTTTGTTGACACAGTTGTCCTTAGTGTCGACACAGCTTCTCTTTGTCTCGACACAACTTGTTCAGTGTGTGTCGACACGAGTCCTGAGTGTCTCGACACTTTGTACTTAGCTTTATTTACCTACACACATGAACTTAATATCCATCAAATACAACAATGTGTATATCCTTGAGCTGAGAAGACATCTTCAAAACAAGTACATTGAGACCAATGCACTCAACAATCTCCCCGCTATTTGGAGAAGTCATAACTCCAATTCAATGATATACAACATGATACCACAAAAATAATGATAAAGACATTTAAACATTCAGTGCAGTTCAGTATGTGAAATAACACAAATAATCACACATATTTAACAATAATCCTGAATAGAAGATAAGGCAAACAATTTCAGTCTTAATTAACAACACATAAAATGTTGAATAAGTCATGATTTCCATTAATTATTTTTCATAAAGTTTACTGATATAAGCTTTTTACAGATCAAGTTGTCCATAAGAAATAGAAAACTAAGAATATCCTAAGGAAGCTAAGGTTCCTTCATAACTATGCATTTCCCAGAGTGTATCTTGGCTTTCACCTCAGGCTCTTTGTCCTCAGTAATTGCCTTTCCTTTATCATTCTTAGATTTAGCTTTTGCAATAGCTTCTTCTTTCAGCCTTTGCCTCTCAAAGTAATGATATGACTTTGGGAAATATTTGCTGGGCTCTATAGACTTAGCGGGAAGCTTTCCTCTCTTCATATCTTGTTTGAATTTTTGAATAACTTATTGCTGCTTCAAGTGTTTGGCACATTCCTGTTCTGAATATCATTTCCCTCTGGCTATGAGATTAACATTTACAGCCTTCCATGCAGTAAGAATTATGGATCTGGAGGTTGGACTCCATTGCTCAAAATCAGGTTTAGTCTCAGCTAGTTCTCTAGACCTTTTCTATGATAACTAAGCTTCTGTATCTGGAGCAGGAGAAGACTTGTCCACTTTCTCATATATTACATCTTATTTAAGCTTTGAGGAGGACTGTACATGTGTTGGATAGTTGCTTGAATAGAGTCAAAATTGGCTGGTGCTTCAAGATGAAAGAATTCAACAGGAGGTGCTTCAAGTAGAGGTGGTTGATAACCATATTCAGTAGTTTCATCACCCTCATACCATAGGGGAGGAAAGCCTAAGGTGTCTCTGATATTGTTTGCTATCCAGGTAGCTTGTTCAGCACTAGCCTTAATCATTACTCTCTCTCTCTTTATGACTTCTCTTTCAATATGATCTCTGAGATCAATCTTATTAAATCTCACCTGTCCATCTAGGTAATTGATACCTGAAGTCACAGTATTCTTTACTATCAGTAAATTGTTGTCTAGGTTTTTATAAGAATCTTTGATGTCCTTAATGAAAGATTCTGAATGACTTTGTAGTTTCTTATTGATATCTGTGACAGTAGAATCAAGTTTGGTTTCCAAAATAGTGGTTTGGTTCTTAATTTCTCCCAATGTTATTTCATGCATCACTATCAGATTTTTATTCAGTCTATTTTGATTTTCAAAGTCACAGCCTTGCTTGATTGCCCCATCATCTTGTAGTTTCTTGGCTTCTTATTATTATGTAATACCCCAAAGCCCAATTTGGTTAAATATTGTGTGACACGGCCTGGGATACGGGCGTGTCCCAGGGCGTGTCGTGCTCGGGTTGAGCAATTGGGTGCGTGGCCGACGAAATCAGTCGATAAAGTTTTGGAGGGAACATGACCTGAGACACGGGCGCGTCCCCCTCTGGTCGACGAACTGCGCTCGACGACGGTCGAGCGGCAGGCAAAGGGAGTACACGGCCTGTGAAACTGGCGTGTCATAGGGCATGTCCTTTGCGGGTTTCAGCCAGGAATGCGTGTCCTTGACGACACGGGTGTGTCCTGGGGTACACAGCATGGGACACGGGCGTGTTCCATGGCCATGTCCCGCACGGGTAAGTTGATGTTGTGCTGGGTGAAGCACACGGCTGCCAGACATGGGTGTGTCGACTATGACGCGGGCATGTAGGATGTGACACGGGCGTGTCACACGGCCGTATACTGGTTGGATTTGAGTTGGTTGTATGCCGATTACAGGACACGACCTGTGATACGGGTATGTCACAGGGCGTGTCAGGCTGTGTTCAACATTTTTATGGGCAAATCAGAGCAGTTGATTTTCCTTATCCGGGATCCAAGTGTCCAGGCCCTTCCCTGCTGATATAAATCGAGAATGAGGGTTTAATTCCTTCATTTCATTCTTTCTTCTTCTTCTCAAAGAGAGAGAAAGGGAGAGCAAGGGAAGAGGGAAAGGGATGAGAAAGTCAGTTGCTAGAGGAGCTGTGGAGTACGGAGCCAAGATCCGAGATTGGATTCATGGAGGTAAGGCCGAGATGGTTATTTCCATCCGGCGAGTTAATGGCTCCAAAGAGATCTTCAAGGGTAACGATATCATTCTTGGACATCAAAGTCCTTTTTTTATGTATATGCATGGAATCCTCCACCAAGAGGTGGACATCATAAATGATTCCTTGGTTGAGTCTGCATCTAGAGCCGGAAGTGTGGAGTACGACATAGGCATGCTGTGTGAATCCCATCTAGACGATAGACGATTAGTCTGGATTGGTGATGATTATGTGTAAACCGTAGAAGACTCCATGTATTTGATACCTGTCTATGCTTTGTAAGTATGAATGTTTTGTATGGATGTATGGGTGTCTGGATCTTGGATGCTTTGCATAAGCTCCTTGTGGTGTGAGCGCTGTGAGCGCTACTTGCTCTGGGAGAGCGAAAAGCTGCAGCTAATCAGGAGGGAAGGCCGACCCACGTCTAGTGGTGCGCTACTGACGGTTTGAGCACAGGAAAGGTTGACCTGCCCCTGGTTGTTTTGGGAGTTCGATTGGTGGCAATGTTTGGGAGGACGCGAGGTAGGCCCTACTTGCTGCACCACAGTTGTGGGTCGATCTATTAATGCTCAAGTTTATCATGAGATTATCACCTCTGAGTGGTTTTGGCGGAATGCTCCCAGTCTGCGGGTTGGGGTGACTAGGACCAGCCAGCCAACAATTTAATAATTCTATGATCAATGGTGTTGCCATGGAGTCCGGTACACCGTAAGGTGCCTTGAGTTCACGGAACGCCTGGTTGTGACCAGCATTTATGATATTGTTGTGCATGAGAGCACTTGTTGTGATTGCTAGATATTATAATTGCAATGCATACAGGGAAGGAACCCCTACCCCGGGTAAGGGGTAGGGTCGTTATAATTGGTCAGCTAATGCTGACTGTTGTTTTGTTTACCGCTCTTGGGGTGGATTACTATTTACAGGTGCTGGTGGATTAAGTGAATTGCATTGAGAGGAATAAAGTCCAAGGCCCTTGAAGGACATACGAAGATTTGGATTTCATGTGTGGCCAGCCTGTATGCCGATGTATGAAATTGTATATTTTGTAAAGAGTAACTTGTAAGGCCTTAAGGCCATGGGTGTGTGTGTTGTATACATTCCTGTAACATATAAATGTGGAGTTTATATATTTAGTGGACATTCGATGGGATGAGTTCATATAACTTAAACTACTGCTCTAGAATGTGTTGAGTTAGGATACGAGTTGAATGAGATTTTGAATTTTCACACGTAATTCCGCCGTTTGTCTGTGAAATATGGCGTGGGGCCCCAGCTGGACCAACCGTTATATTCCATGTGACGGATGGAGGCGTTACAAAGTGGTATCAGAGCCAGGTTTGAGAATTATGGGAGGGAGAACATAATTGAACTCAAGAATGTCCACTAGGAATGTTATACATGTACGAGAGGAGCGTCACCATGTAGTCAATGTATCTTTGCATTAAGGCAATGAATGCTAAATGATGTTTTGTACATTGATAGGTGACGAGGAGTGGTGCGGAACAGTCTGAGCCCCAGCGGTCTGATGAGAGTGCGACACCAGTTGAAGCGCCTACACCTCCCTCGGTGGAGACCATTCGTGTGGTGACTCAGACGGTGCTTGCAGTGTTACAGGCACATCCTACTGGGAATGCAAGGCCTACAGGGGTGGCAGTATGGCCTGGTGCAAGGCAAGAGTGAGCTGAAGCCATGGTAGAAGAGCAAGGAGCGGATGAGCAGTTGAAAAGGTTTATAGAGTTTCATCCACCTACGTTTGGTGGAGCAATTTCCCCAACGCAGGCGGAGGATTCGCTTGCAAGAGTGAAGAGTATCCTGACTGCAATCAGGACTGTGGAGGAGCAGAAAGTGACCTTAGCCATGTTTCTATTGGAAGGCGATGCGCGGCTATGGTGGGATGAAGTGGAACTGCACTACTTGGCAGGTCGAGGATTGGAAGAAATAGCGATCGAAGAATTCTCACGATTGTTTTTGGCCAAGTATGTGCCAGTGTCGCAGTGGATTGCCATGGAGAATGAGTTTCTACGTCGGGTGCAGGGTGAGCATGATATTGATACTTACCTACATGAGTTTACCAGACTGGGGCATTATGCGGGTTCTACCTTCGCTGAGGAAGCACGAAAGACAAATCATTTTTATGAGGGACTGCGTGACGAGTTAAGGATGGCAGTCCCCAGTTAGGTGAACCAGGGCTTCCAAGTGTTGGTAGATACAGCACGGGAACTGGAGAAGGATTTAGAACGGGTACACGAAAAGAAGAGCCTGGCAGTGGAGAAGCCAGAATTCAAGATTCTGCAGTCAGAACATCCAGAGTTTAGGAGACGAGTTAAGAAAATGTTTAGGCCTGCTGAACCAACTCCGTCAACTGTTTCGTCGGGTGCAACTTATGGACAAGGACGTGTGGAGACACGTACATGTTTTTGATGTGGGAGGCAAGGACATTTAGCCAACATTTGTTGGAGTGGCTCTCCAAGGGGTGAGAAAAAGACAGGTGTGTCTTATAAAGAAAAGGGTAATGCAGTGGCCGAGTCATCTACATCCCGGACGCAACCTCGACTGCATAATCTGGAAGTGCAAGAGCCGCAAAGCTCACTTGGTGAAGTTCAGCCTCGTGTGTTTAATTTGGAACTCCAAGAGGCTATGAAACGTTATTTGCAAAATGATACGAGTGAGCGGAGGTAAGCATCGAATCATGACCCGTACTACTACTACTGTTGTATAAAAGGAATGAATAAGGAGATGGTTGTGGACATATCTGTTGTGTGTCGTGTTGAATGATGAAATGTTGGTGCACATCTTGTTTGATGATATATGTATATAATGTTTGGACCTATATCACTAGATGATATTGGGGATGGATGTGCACATGTGAGAGATATCTATGTGTGTATGTTATGAATGTGATGTTTGTTTTGTGCGATGCCTTGGGGCGAGACAAGCTACGGCCTCTGAGCTCTAACACGGCTCACTTTATTCGGGTAATCAGTTATTTATGGTGCAACGAGGGGCGTTTAGGTGAATGTCTGTAGTTGAGTCAAATTTCGGGATGAAATTTGTTTAAGGATGGGAGGATTGTAATACCCCAAAACCCAATTTGGGTAAAGATTGTGTGACACATCCTAGGACACGGTCCCACGGCGTGTTGTGCTCAGGTTGAGCAATTGTGTGCGTGGTCGACGAAATCAGTCGACAATGTTTTTGGAGGGAACACGCCCTGAGACATGGGCGTGTCATAGGGCGTGTCCCCCCGTTGGTCGACGAACTGCTCTCGACGACCGTCGAGCGGCAGGCAAAGGGAGTATACTGCCTGTGACATGGGCATGTCACAGGGCGTGTCCTCTGCGGGTTTCAGCTAGGAATGCATGTGCTTGAGGACACAGGTGTGTCCTGGGGTACACGGCCTGGGACACGGGCGTGTCCCATGGCCGTGTCCCGCTCGGGTAAGTTGATGTTGTGCTGGGTGAAGTAAATGGCTGCCAGACATGGGCGTGTCAACTATGACAGGGGTGTGTAGGATGTGACACGGGCGTGTCATACGACCGTGTACTGGTTGGATTTGAGTCGGTTGTATGCCGCTTATGGGACACAGCCTTTGACACGGGCATGCCACAGGGCATGTCAGGCCGTGTTCAGCCTTTTTTTGGGCAAATCAGAGTCGTTCATTTTCCTTATCCTGTATCCAAGGGTCCAGGACCTTCCCTGCTGATATAAATCGAGAATGAGGGTTTAATTCCTTCAGTTCATTCTTTCTTCTTCTTCTCAAAGAGAGGGAAAGGGAGAGCAAGGGAAGAGGGAAAGGGAGGAGAAAGTCAGCTGTTGGAAGAGCTGCGGAGTGCAGAGCCAAGATCCGAGATCGAATTCGTGGAGGTAAGGCCGAGACGGTTATTTCAATCCGGCGAGTTAATGGCTCCAAAGAGATCTTCAAGGGTAACGATCTCCTTCTTCGACATCGAAGTCCTTTCTTTATGTATATGCATGGAATCCTCCACCAAGAGATGGACATCGTAAGTGATTCCTTTGTTGAGTCTGCATCTAGAGCCGGAAGTGTAGAGTACGGCATAGGCATGCTGTGTGAAGCCCATCTAGACAATTAGTCTGGATTGGAAATGATTATGTGTATACCGGAGAAGACTCCGTGTATTTGATACCTGTCTATGCTTTGTAAGTATGAATGTTTTGTATGTATGTATGGGTGTATGGATCTTGGATGCTTTGCGTAAGCTACTTGTGGTGTGAGCGTTGTGAGCGCTACTTGCTTTGGGAGAGCGAAAAGCTGTGACTAATCAGGAGGGAAGGCCGACCCGCGTCTAGTGGTGCGCTACTAACAATTTGAGAACGGGAAAGGCTGACATGCCCCTGGTTGTTTTGGGAGGTCGATTGGTGGCAATATTTGGGAGGACGCGAGGCAGACCCTACTTGCTTCACCACAGTTGTGGCTCGATCTATTAATGCTCAAGTTTGCCGTGAGATTATCACCTCTGAGTGGTTTTGGCGGAATGCTCCCATTCTGCGTGTTGGGGTGACTAGGTCCAGCCAGCCAACAAGTTAATAATTCTCTGATTGGTGGTGTTGCTATAGAGTCCGGTACACCGTAAGGTTCCCTAAGTGCACGGAGCGCCTGGTTGTGACCGACGTTTGTGATATTGTTGTGCCTGAGAGCACTTATTGTGATTGCTAGATATTATAATTGCAATGCATACAGGGAAGGAACCACTGCCCCGGGTAAGGGGTAGGGTCGTTATAATTTGTCAGCTAATGCTGACCATTGCTTTGTTTACCACTCTTGGGGTGGATGACTATTTACAGGTGTTGGTGGATTATGTGAATTGCATTGAGCGGAATAAAGCCTAAGGCCCTTAAAGGCCGTGCGAAGATATGAATTTCATGTGTGGCCGGCATGCATGCCGATGTATGAAATTGTATATTTTGTAAAGAGGAACTTGTAAGGCCTTAGGCCATGAGCGTGTGTGTTGTGTACATTCCTGTAACATATAAATGTGGAGTTTATATATTTAGTGGACATTCGATGGGATGAGTTCATATAACATAAATTGTTGCACTAGAATGTGTTGAGTTAGGATACGAGTTGAATGAGATTTTGAATTTTCACACGTAATTCCATTATTTGTCTCTGAAATATGGCTTGGGGCCCCGGCCGGACCCACTGTTATATTCCATGTGACGGATGGAGGCGTTATATGTTGCTTGGCCAGATAGACTACTGCATGTGCTCCTTTCTCAAAGAATGTAGTCATTTCAGTTTTCAAGATATTTACTTCAAATCGTATGGACGTGATGTCTTGAGCCAGCTGAAATTGTAACTCCTTATTACTTTCATCTACATACTTCTAAAGATCTTGTCTTTGCTTATCAAGCATGATCTGTAGTTGAACTAGCAAAGATCTATGATCCATTGTAGAAACTGATGGTGGTCCAAATTGAAGATATTGCTTATAGCTCTTGCTCCTCTTCTTAATTTCAGAAAATTTCCTTTTCTTCAGTTGAGAACCTTCAGCATCCTCATATTCAGAAGAACTGAACTCTTCAACTTGAGGTGTCTCTTTAGTTTTCTCAGTATCAGGGGCCAACTCCCCCTCAATTCTCGTATCTTCCTTACCAATATTGATATTGTCCATTATAATATCTGCATGCTGAATTTCAGCATCAGGTATCTCAATCTGATAATCTTCAATTCTCTCCTCCTGGTTGTTTGATTCTTTTGACATAAGAACTTCTTCTTCATTCTCTTATTCAGAGATTTGATGTTCAGGATTTTTGGATTTCTCTAGGTGCTGAACAACATCCATTATTATTGTAGTTGTTGTATCCATTGGTAATGCATTGTGGTTCTCCCCCTCAGCTAGTTCTTTATCTGGAATGTTCTCCCCATGAACCTGTACACTGGTCTCAGGGGAAAGACTAGGAGATCCGCCTTGTTCTTCCACTGCATTATCATCTGAACTGAAGTGTACCTCTTCTTCAGAAACACTAGAGGATACAACTTCCTCAACCACAAATTTCTTGCCTTTTACCTCTTTTGTCCTTTTAGGTTTTGATGTATCTTTAGTCAAGACTCTGTCCCATCTAGATAGGATTCTCAGGTCCATTCTCCTCGTATGATTTATATTAGTTCCATTTTTCTGATTGATATTATCTGGGATGACCTTTATTAGATATAAACTAATTGTTCTGCCCATATTAGGCTTCTAAATTCCTTCTGCAATCTTATCAAACACCACCCTATTCCAGTCAGTTGTGATCTTTAAGAAAATTCTTGTCATCAGGTTAAACATGACTTTAGAAAGCTTGTCATGTGCACCAGTCTTGCAGAGGAGCACCTTTCCTACTATTTCAGATAAGAATTTTCCTTGGGAATTCATTCCCTTCCTGTTTAAAGAATTTCCAAAATTATTGGTTGGAGCTAGTCTACACCAATCTAGGGCCTCAGCTATCTTGCTTTAATCCAGTTCATCATCATGTGCTGTTCTTGGAATCTGAAAGACTTTAGCTAGTCTTTTGGTTGTTATCTTTATCCTTTCTCCATTAACACATGATTTTATCTTATCTGACTTAGGGTTTGATGAGGCATTCGAATAAAATTTAGATACCTCTCTCTTCCAAATTTTTGTTGGTTCTGAAAGACTTTAGCTACTTCTTCCTTTTTTGAATACTAGATTCCTTTAAATATGCTTTGATAGGAGTAACCGGCTGATCTGGTTAATATCTGACATCTGAAAGTTCTGACAGTTGTCAGTACCATCGTCTTGATTTCTATACTTAGGAAACATGTCTGCTGAAGTGTTGAACTTTGATTGTTAAATGCGTCGACACAAGTCCTGGATGTCGGCACTGCTCTTGTAGTGGCGTCGACAAACTTCTGAATGTGGCAACAGAGCTCTTCAACTTGTCTCGACACAACTTATGTGGAATGTGTCGACACAAGTTCTGTGTGTCGACACAGTTGTATTCAGTCTCGACACAGCATGAAAAGAGTATGTCGACACAAGTCCTGAGGGGCGACACAGTTGTCTTCAGTCTCGACACAGCTTTATTAGAGTGTGTCGACACTAGTCCTATGTGTCGACACAGTTATCTTCAGTCTCAGCACAATGTGAATAGAGTGTTTCCACACTAGTCCTGAGTGTCGACACAGTTGTCTTTAGTCTCGACACAGTGTGTCGACACATTTGTCCTTAGTATCGACACAGCTTCTCTTTGTCTCGACACAACTTGTTCAGTGTGTGTCGACACTAGTCCTGAGTGTCTCGACACTTTGTACTTAGCTTTATTTACCTGCACACATGAACTTAACATCCATCAAATACAACAATGTGTATATCATTGAGCTGAGAAGAGTTCTTCAAAACAAGTGAAAGTGAAGGTTAGATCTGAAATACTCTAGAGGTGGGGGGGGGGGGGGGGGTGAATAGAGTATTGTGCTCTCTTAAAAAAAACTTTACAACTTTTGCTGTAATCCTAGGTGAACAGATTAGCAAATAAAGTAATAAGCACGACAACCTAACAAATCACAGAACACAGCCAAAACAAAAGAAAAAGGACAACAAGACGACACAAGAAATTATAGTGGTTCCCCAACCTGGGTACATCCACTCTTCTACCAACCTAGTAGGAATCCACTCAGATTTTTGATCAGGTTCCTGACACCAATGAGCTTTTGTTCAGGTGCTCAAAAACCAAAACCTCAAGTCTTTTGGTAGGAGACTTGCAACCAGGAATAATTTTGAAGGGACTTAAAACCCTGTACAGAAGATGGAAAAAGGTGATGGTGTCTTCTCTTTTTCAATAACAACTGAGAAGACTAGTGGATTGATTTCAGCAGATTACTCCCCTGAGATCTTGAATGGATCAGGAAATCTAGAGCACTGCTTCAGGGTGACAGGTCTTCAAAACTTGAT
The DNA here is from genome assembly GCA_039583875.1 of Platanthera guangdongensis. Lineage (NCBI taxonomy): Eukaryota > Viridiplantae > Streptophyta > Magnoliopsida > Asparagales > Orchidaceae > Platanthera > Platanthera guangdongensis. The sequence goes on along the minus strand of CM077155.1, from coordinate 125,190,982 downwards.
TGCCATGACCAGAGTTTGCTTCAGGAACTTCTTTGACAGATAGAATTATTGTTGTCCTTCTGAAGTTGTCCTGTAGGGTTGAAAGAAGAAGACTCTTGATAGAGATTGAATGTTCTTCTTCTTGATGATGATGTTCTCTGTCCTAGGCTGATTGCAGTGTGTAAAAACTTTTTGATTTTTGTAAGACTTCTTGAATGTAATGTCTGTCTGTGTGTGTCACTGCTTAATCTTTTCTTCTTTTTGTTTAAAAAATGACTGAAGTACATATTGGAAATTAGAATCTGTGAGCAGTAAATGCAGTCGGCCTGGGAAGGAAGCGACAATGAATGAATTCCTTAACTGTCCCATGGAAAAATGGCATGTAATAATCCATGATCAATGCTCGTTCTAACGGTAACATTCCGAGAAGATTTAGCATTAATTACTCAGGAATCATCACCAAGAAAAGGGACGGAAAATTGGAGAAGACCTAAGTCTGGAATCGTTGAACGAAGAACAGGAATCGTCGAGCTGAGTTCACAGTTCATCGAGCTGAGCTGATGAGTTCGTCGACCAGACAATAACAATTAGTCTTCAAGGGAAACTTGTCAATTCTGCTACAATCTTCGTCGAACTAACAATCTTCATTCGTCGAACAGACAATCAAATTCGTCGAACAGATAATCATCATTCGTTGAACTGTCAATCATTATCGTATTCGTCGAACAGAGATCCAAATTCGTCGACCGAAGAATGATTGTGGACTTAGAATCTGAGAAGTCTCTGGCTGAGAAGAATTCTAATAGAAGACCAGAGATCGTCGACCAAAGAATATGGGTTTGTTGAGCTGAGATTGACGAACGTCGCTGATTCGTTGAGCTGAGATCGACGAACGTCGAACAGATTTCCTTGAGCTGAAAATATCTCTAAGTCTTGAGTTTCTCTGTCAATCTGGAGGATGGCTGGTCCACATGATATTGTTCTAAGGACAAACCCTAGACTCTAGGACACAACCAATGACCCTGACTATACAAGGTGGGTCAAAGACATCCTAACTCAGTGTACCTATCCCTAATCCAAACTAGGGATCCAATAATCTCCCCTATTTGGGTGAGGTCACTAAGTGAAGACACAGACTGAAACAAAACAAAGCACTAAAAGCACATATCTGACAGAGAATTTATAACACATGTAGCAGATATATAAAATCTTTGTTCAGAAACATAACCAGAGAGTTGTAAAAGCAAAAACAAAACAGGACAAGAATGAAGAAAAACTTAGATCATATCTTGCACTTCTTGGATTTGTCTTTGTCTTTCTCTTTGTTGTTGCTGCTGCTAGCTCCAGTCTTTGAGAATTTGATCTCTCTGTTTGGATTAGCTGCCTAATCTACAGTCATTGTCATATCTGCTATACCAAGCATATTCTGAGAGGAGGCTCTGAGAACAACAACCTTTGGATGGAGCTTCATATAGTCATCAAGATTGAAGAGTTTGTTTGCTTTGTCAAACCTTTTAAGCTCTTCTTTTCTATATTTTGACATAGTTGTGTATCCAGAAATGTCCTTTCCTTCAGCTTTTGCTTTATTTATCAATGATAGCCCAATCAGTTCCTGTAGTCTGGCCATTTTTGCAGTGTTAGCTGTTTCAGGATCCTCAAAAGGAATAGGAGGAGAATATGGTCTTTTGGGACTGTCAGCCTTCTGTTATACAGATACATCTTGTTGTTGCTGTTGAGGTTGTTGCTGTTGATGTTGTTGTTGCTGTGAAGATTGTTTCCTCTGCTGGTAGCCTCCTGAAGACTTGCTCTGATGCCTTTGGTAGGTTTGTACAGGAGCAGGCTTTGAAATTGAGGAACTGGAAGTACCAGCAGCTGGAGGTGGAGGAGGATCTCTTCTGTATCTATAAACTGGTGGAGGAGAGTATCTCCTAGTTATTTTCCTCTCTTTTTGCTGATTCTTTGACAACCACATCCAAGCAGGCATTCCCTTATAAGGAGTAACATTATGCAAGATGTAGTAGGGAGTGTCAGCTGTTGGATTGGGCTTAGGAGCAGGAGGAGGAGGAGCCTTCCTTTTCTTTGACAACATTTGCTTATTCTTCTTGGCAGCTTCTTCATCTGAATCATCTTCATCATCTTCACTGCCAGAACCCTGATGGTTATCATATAAAGTATCCAATGCTTTCAAAGCTTTATCATCAATGAAAGTCTTTTCTGTAGCAGAGGCAGAAGTTTCAAAAACTGGAGTTTCAGCAGTAGTTGAAGAAGAGACTGTACAAGCATCAGAAGTAATTGGGACAGAGCTTGCAGCTGCTGCCTTATTTTCTTCTTCAATATCAGCCAAGATCAACTCATCTAGATCTGGCATAGGTGAGTCATCCATCACGAAGAATGTTGCTGGAGGAGGATGCATATATACAGTATCAAAAGTTTTCAGTAATTCTTGTAAATTAACTATGGGATTGAGGATAAAATCACCAACAGTTTCAGCAATGTCCATATTAGTATTAATAAAATCAAGTAAATCAACTAAATCTCTATCTGTACAATCTGAATATACTTCTGTGGGGACTGGAGTATCTGCAGTATCTGCTAGAGCTGAAGTATCTGAAGCTGTTATTGCTGCTTCATCATCAGGCATCTCCCCCTACCTGGTTTCAGTAGGAACTGAGGCCAGGCCCTTGACTGAGGAGGGGGCAGCAGTAAGAGCAGAGATTTGGGCAGATTAAGAGTTAATGGTGGTAGTAAGAGGTGTAATGGCCTCTGCTATAAGGGATTTCAGAAGGGGGGTGATGATGGTGAGGATAGAGGATATGGTAGTGGGATCAAATGAGGAAGTGGGAGAGGATGTTGCATTTGGTGTGGAGGAGGGAGAAACTATAGTGATGGAATGGAGGGTGGAACAACATGTATGTGAGGAGTGGATGGTGATGAGGATGGAAGGGTGGCATCTGGTATTACAGTGTCTGAGGGTAGGATGTAAGATGGAATGGAGGATAAATGTGGGGGAAGTGGAGACTGTGGTGGTGTAGGAATATATGTGTCATGAGGGGAAGCAGGAGGTGTTGGTTGTTGAGTTGCTTGAGAGGGGGAAGATGTAATGTTAGTGATGTCAAGTGGTGGAGTTGGAGGTGGAGTAGGCACAGGAGTATGATGTTGTGATTGAAGTGTTAAAGAAGGAATGAGAGAGGAAGTGAGTTGTTTTGCTGGAAGGGGTGATGGAAGAGATAGTGGAGTGGGATGAATCTCCTCAGCAGGTGTGGAAGTGGCTTTAACATCCCTGGTTCCTTCAGAAGCTGGGGTGGAAGAGGTAGAAGCCTTAGTGGGCTTGGTGATTGTCCTCTCCCACCTGCCAAATAAGGCACAAGTGAGTATTTTACTGGCATTAATGAATATGGTCTGGGAGACCAGGATTCAGCAGCCTTTTCCTTGAGGAAGATCCCTAGGATCCTTCCAAAACATACTTCCTGCTTGGTATTCTTCTTCTTAATCAAGTCAAATAGTAGTTGTGCTCAGTCTATTTGCTTCTTGTTGACAATGGCACACATGACCAGAAACTGTTGTCTGGTGATGTAGTAGTGTGCTGTATGTTTGCCGAGTATCACTTTACCAACCAAGTCTGCTAAAAATTTATATGGCGCACACAGATGTTTCTTCACAGTTTGTTATTGTTGTCACCAGCATAACCCATCAGATTTAGCATCATAGTAAACTTTGCAGAATCAATCTCTAATTCCTCCTCTCCAGTTGTCAAACAAATATTTCAGTTAAAACCGCGGGGGTTAAGGAGACAGTGTTACCGACGATTGATACTGTCATGGTATTGTCTTCAAAAGTGGTTGAAGTATAGACCCATTCCCTGATTTTTGTTCCTGCCAACTTTATCCGGTGGTCATCAGGTTCTTTAGATTCCGTTCTTCCAGAAGTTCAGAATATAGAGTAATATTGGATCTGAGTGCTGGAATGAGTCGAAGTCGACATCAAAGCCAGTGTCAAACTTCATTGCGGCTAGAGCGCCTGCTGGAATCACCGTTGAGATCACCTGCAAGATAGACAGAGAAAACGATGATCAAGTGCAAGGGAACAGAAAGCGCGGGATGGAGGTCGAAGAAAACCTAGATATAAGGTTTTCGAGAATATGAATCGACAATCTCCATTCCACGAAATAAAATTAGTTCTTCGAACTGAGGTCGACGAAATAAATTATAGAAAAATAATTCATCGATCTCATCCAGAAGACGAACATAGTTCGTCGAACTCCGTTCTATGAAATATCTTCTGAAGCAAAGTTCTTCGATATCCGGTCGACGAAAATTGTTTCCACACAGAGGATTCGTCGATATCCGTTCGACGAGCATCTCTCAAACTTTCCCTAATTCGTCGAACTCCATTCAACGAACTATGGAAAATTCGTCGAATGCAGACATAAATTAATTTAACTCTTCTCCATTGATCATTCCCAATTGATTTATAAAGAACAGATGATTTTTCTCATCCAAGGGTTTGCTGAAAATGTCTGCTCTCTATAAATCAGTAGGAATATGGATTAGGTTAATTTTCTTTTTGTCTACACTATCTCTAATGAAATGATGCCTTATATCAATATGTTTAGTCCTACTATGGTGAACTGGATTCTGTGCTATAGCAATAGCACTAGTGTTATCACAAAATAATGTTGAATTATTTATGTTGACACCATAGTCTAGGAGTTGGTTTTGTATCCATAACATTTGTGAACAGCAGCTGCCAGCAGCCATATATTCTGCTTCTGCAGTTGATGTAGACACAGATGTTTGCTTTTTAAAAAACCAAAAGACAAGTCTCATACCCAAGAACTGGCAAGTTCCAGAGGTACTCTTCCTGTCCACTCTACATCCAGCATAGTCAGCATCTGAGTATCAGTTAACTTAAACTCTGACTCTATAGGATACCAGAGTCCTAGATTTGGTCAACTCTTTATATATCTCAAAATTCTTTTTTAGAAAATAAGGTGAGATTCTTTGGGGTTCACTTGGAACCTAGCACAAAGGCATGTGGCAAACATGATATCAGCCCTGCTAGCTGTTAGGTATAATAGGGATCCAACAATTGCCCTATAAAGCTTCTGATCTACAGGTTTCCCTGCTCATATTAATCCACAACAGCATTGGTAGCCATAGGTGTTTTCATTCCTGAAGCATCACCCATCCCAAACTTCTTAATAAGCTATTTAACATACTTATCTTAGGAGAGGAAGATACCATCAGGGAGCTGCTTCAATTGGAGACCAAGGAAGTAGGAAAGCTCACCCATGCTACGCATCTCAAATTTGGAATGCATGAGGTCAGCAAACCTCTTGCATAATTTGGGGTCAGTAGACCCAAAGATGATGTCATCCACATATATTTGCACTATAAAATTTGGTCCTTATGATTTCTAGTGAAAATGATTTTATCTATGATTCCTCTTGTAAATTTATGCTCTAAAAGAAAGCTTGCTAAGGTATCATACCAAGATCTTGGAGCTTGCTTTAAACCATAAAGAGCTTTATGCAATTTAAACACAAAAAAAGGTTGAGTAAGAGAGATAAAACCTGGAGGTTGTTCCACATAAACCTCTTCTTGAAGCACTCCATTCAAAAATGCACTCTTGACATCCATTTGGAAAACTTTGAATCTCCTGTGAGCTGCATAGGCAAGGAATATTCTTATGGCCTCTAACCTTGCAACAGGAGCAAAGGTTTGGTCATAGTCAATTCCTTCCTCTTGCTTGTAGCCATGAGCAACAAGCCTAGCCTTGTTTCTCACAATATTTCCTTGAGCATCCAGCTTGTTTCTGTAGACCCATTGGTTCCAATAACTGGGTAGTTATGAGGTCTTGGAACCAAATTCAAAACTCTACATCTCTCAAACTGATTTAGTTCCTCTTGCATTGCAATGATCCAATGGGGATCTTGCTCAGCTTCATGGATGGAGAGAGGTTCAATCTGAGAGAGAAAACAGGCATGCATCAAGTCTTGGTTGAGTTGATGCCTTGTCTGAACACCTGATGAAATGTCTCCAATCACTTGAGATCTGGGGTGATCTCTAAGTGTGACAAGATTAGTGGGTGGAGTTTGTTCAACAACAACATCTGTAATTAATTCCTCTTGAGGAATGTTATTAGCTGTTGAGGATGTTCAACCACTTCCACTTGATTTTCTTCTTCACTGTCTTCAGCAACCTGTGGAGAAGGATGAGTTGACACCTCTTGGGTAAGGTTTAGTCCATCCATAGACTCACATAGTTGTGGAACCTGCAAAGAGCTTATGGTAGAAATCTCTTTCTCCTTATAAGACATGTTAGCTTCATCAAAAGATATATGGACTAACTCTTCAATTTTAAGAGTGGATTTATTAAAAAACACTATAGGCCTTGCTTACTTGGGAGTATCCTAGAAAAATCCCTTCTTCAGCCTTAGCCTCAAACTTTCTAATATATCTTTTGTTGTTTGTGAATATAACACATGCAACCAAAAACTTTAAAGTATGTGATTTTAGGTTTCTTTCCTTTAAGAAATTCATAGGGGGTCTTATTTTTCAGCTTATGTATGAGGCTTCTATTCAGGACGTAGTTAGCAGTGTTTACAGCTTCTACCCAAAAGGATAGAGACATATAAGCATCTGCCAATAATGTACCTGCAGCTTCAATGAGTGTCCTATTTTTCCTTTCAGCTACCCCATTTTGTTGGGGAGTTCTAGGAGCTGAGAAGCACTGCCTGATACCTTCCTTCTCATAAAACTCATGCATAAGAAGAGACTCAAACTCTGTGCCATGATCACTTCTGATCAATGCAACATGAGTAGAGAACTCAATCTGTATGGTCCTGAGAAAATCTGTAAGAACCTTGAATGTATCTGACTTAGTTCTCAGAAAGGCCACCCAACTGAATTTGGAGAAGTCATCAACTATCATTAAAGTGTAAGACTTCCCTCCTAGGCTTTGTACTGCAATGGGTCCAAATAGGTCCACATGAAGCAAATACAAAATCCTAGGTGAATCACTCTTATTAATAGATTTGAAACTAGTTTTAGTTTGCTTGCCTAATTGACAAGCCTGCATAGATTTTCCTTCTTGTAGGGACCAGAAGGTAAACCTCTAACAAGGTTGTCTTTAGATAACCTAGCTATATTTTTAAGGTTTACGTGACCTAATCTTTTATGACACAACTCATTTTGGTTACTAGTGATATTGAGTAAACAAACATCAGTTTTGATAGAAATAAAATCTACTAGATATATGTTACCTTGTCTAATTCCAATTAAAACAGTTTTGTTTTCATTATTAATAATAGAACAGGAGGTAGAGTTAAAGTGTACCTAATAACCTTCATCACATAATTGGCTTATGGATATTAGGTTATGTTTGAGTCCTCTTACATATGTTACTCTCTTGAAAGTAACTGTTCCAATCTTTACTGCTCCATATCCTTCAGACTGGCCACTACTTGAATCACCAAAGACCACCTTTGGTCCTAGCTTGGACTTGTAATTGGATAGATTTTCCTTGTTGCCTATCATATGCTTGGAGCAACCACTGTCCAAGTACCAGGTCTGACTCACCCTTGTACAACTCTTCACCTGTAATGAAAAAAAAAGTTAATTGTTCTTACCCAGGTTACCTTGGGTCACTTATTTTGTTGTAAAGAAAATCTTGATATAACTGACAAAGTAGGTTGAGATTTATAACCTAAGGGGTGATATCTCCTAGGTGGAATAACCCAATCAGCTACTGGATTGAATGGTTTATTAGCTGGCTTAGAATTTCTGTAAGAGAAATGATTTATGTTTGGTCCTTCTGGGTTCGACGAATTCTTGTAAGTTCGTCGACCAGAGTTCGACGAATAGGGCTGAGATCGTCGATCTCTGCTCAGAGAATGACAATAGTCATTTTATGCGCCCCTTGTTCGTCAACCTCTGCTCGACGAACCATACAAAGTTCTTCGATCGCAGTTAGACGAATTGTTATTACTGAAGTTTGCGTTCAGCGTTCGTCGATCTAGGTTCGACAAACGGGCCACATTACGTCGATCTGAGTTCGACGAATGCTGCTGAACCTTGTTTTTATTAGCTATTTTCTGATTTTTATTGCTCTTGTCTATGGGTTTTGGATTGTTTTCAGTCATTGGTTTGTTTATTATCTTCTCTTTTCCTTGGCAGAAACAAATTTAATGGGTGTTGTAAGGATATTTTTCTTAATTATGGGGGGCAAACCTGATGATGTACCCAAGCCCAACTTGCCATTTAATCTGCATTTACTGTGCTTGTTATGTCCATCAGCTTGAGATTTCTTCCATTGAGAGATTGCTCAAGTTGTTTAGCCTCACATAAATCAGATTTTAATTTAATTATCTGCTCATTTGCTAAAGTTAGTTGATCTTTTAGTTTAAGATTTTCTGAGTTAACAAATTCAAGTTTTCCTAGTTTTTCTCTAAGGGTTTTTATTTCTTCCTCTGAACTAATTAAATCTAAACACATAGCCTTGAATTCAATTTTAAATGAATCAGAATTAAAATCAAAACTTGAAAGAACCTGATCTGCCTCTGACTCTGAGGCTGCCTCATCTTCAGATTCACCTTCTGATCCTGAACTGCTCCTGGAGGCATCAATTGCCATAAGGCAAACCTCCTTGGATCTTGCTTCTTCCTCTTCTTCACTTGAGCTGGAGGAGGATGATTCTTCTTCAGTATCACTCCATATATCAGTAACAAAGCCTTTGTCTCTCTTTTTGTACTTGTTGGAGGAGGGTCTGCAGCTATTTTTTCTCCTTGAGTCTTTTTTCTCTGCTTTTCTCCTTCTTCTGGCTTTCTGGACATTCAGAGATGTAATGTCCAGGCTTTCTACATCCAAAGCACACAACCTCCTTGGTTGGTGTCTTGTCATATTTGGGCTTATCATACTGCCTGGATGATTTTCTTCTGAAGTCCTTTCTAGCCATCTTATAAAATCTTTTTGCAAAGATGCTCATTAGTTCTTCATTGGATGTTGAGGTCTCACTTTCCTCTGATGCCTTGAAAGCTATACTGTGATCTTTTCTCACTGGAGTTGTTTATTTCTGTTCAGCTGCTTCTCTTGATTTAATCAACTGCTCATAAGACTTTAGTTTGCCTAGCAGAGATTCAGTTGATATCTCATTTAGGCTTCTGGCTTCTTTGATAGGTCAGATTCTTGAGTCCCAAGAGCTAGGGAAGCACATCAAGATTTTGTCATTCACCTCTGTAAGGGTGATATCTTTATCTAAGGTTTTAAGCTCATTGATGATTGAGATCAACCAATTGTACATTTCAGCAACTGATTCAGCCTCATCCTTCTTAAAATTCTCATACAGGGATATGAGATTTGATCTCTTGTCTTTCCTTTCATCAGCTGAACCAGCTACCATTTGGTTGAGGGAGTCCCAAATAGCCTTGGATGAGATGCACTCAGGCACCTTCTAAAATATGTCATCTGACATAGTCTGAGCCAAGATGTTCATTGCTTTTGCATCTGCAATTTTGGCTTTCTTTTGGGCTTCAGTCCACTCAGGTGGTGGCACTACTGTTGTGCTTGAAGATGTCGCAGAAAATGTGAAGACTTGGGGGGACCTGTCAAAATAGAATGGTAGATATCTTCATCAATAGAGTTCATATAAAATTTGATTCTTGCCTTCCAGATGTCAAATCTATTAAGATTGCATACTGGAGGTCTGATGCTTGATAATTTTTTTTGAGTCATTTCTGTGAAGAAATAAATCTAATAACAGAAACAAAACAATCAGATCTAACAAGAGGGATCTTTATGGTTCAGGTATTAGCCTGTTGATGTGCCGCGAACAGACTCTTACTGTGGTTGGTTCGTTGAGTCGATCGCCGCGGGCTTGCTCGGGTAGGCAAGTGCACCTATCGCAAGTAGTACTCGATATTCGGGGGAATACCGAGGTCGTATTGTTCTCGGGGTCGCGTTGACTATTCTTACTCCTCCGGGAGGACTATTATTTTACTGAAAATAAGGTGGATTTTTTTTACTTTAAAAGGCGAAAAAGCAAAGGAGCGAAAAAACGATTTAGAGAATATTCGATGAAGGGTTAACGCTCGGCATCGAATCGGATTAAGACTAAAACAATTTTTAATAATAAAAAGACTTGGTTTTCAAATTAATAATAAGACAACTTGGCCGTGGAGGTTCCACAAATGTGAGCGCACTTATCTCTAGGAATATTGCTCACCTGAACGTTAAGACTATTCGACCGAACGTTAGTCCGACGAAGGATTCCTCTTAACGCCCGCTTTACGCTAAGAACCCCGCTATTGGGTGGGGAACCCAATCGGTAGAATTACGCTAGTCCTCTCTCGAGGGGGTGCACGCAACTCTATTTACCCAGGGGTGATCGGTCCATATGCACGGCCTCTCGGCTAGCTAGCATATGGACTACGGAAATAGGGCCCACACATCGATTATGTGGTCCTACGCGTCGTAAACCCGGGGTAAACCCTAAGTGCTTAAATTAAAATGAAAAAAGAACTTTAATTATTATAAATCATTTCAAATGTCCCAATGCTCTTCGATGCCGAGGCTAATAGCGATTAGCCACACATCGGTATGGGGACGGCTTATAATTTAGTGAGGCGCGAGTTCGAAATTAAATACTAAACGATTATAAGAAAGAGACAAAAGAAAAATAACAATATTTAAAGAGCTAAAAAGTTAACTAAACGAGAACTCACGCACACTCCAAATTATAAATTAAACAAAAGCTAAGTTACACATGAATGAAATTTGCATAATTTAAATTTGCGAGTCCCACTCAAACGAGTGGGGCGGTAAATAAAGGCTGAAAATTGCAAGTCCTACTCAAACGAGTAGGACTGAAATGAAAGCGAGTCCTACTCAAACGAGTAGGAGAAAATAAATGCGATTACAGGGCTAAAAAGTCCGGCCATTTAACTCAAGTGAGTAGGCGGAAAAAATAAAGAAAGTAAAATTGCAAGTCCTACTCAAACGAGTAGGACTGAAATAAAGTCCGGCCATTTAAACTCAAGTGAGTAGGCGGAAAAATAAAGAAAGAAAAATTACAAGTCCTACTCGAACGAGTAGGACTGAAAATGAAAACGATGCGCCATTTAACTCTTAACGAGTAGGCGGAAATAAATGCACACGAACACACACACTCCATATGAAATTCAGGAAAGCAATAAAATTATACACCTACACTCACACACTCTACATAATTTGAATCAAAGCATTAAAAGGAAAGCATTAAAACAAAGCATGAAAATTTAACACCTACACTCACACACTCTACACAATTTAAATCAAAGCATAAAAATTATACACCTACACTCACACACACTTCATGAAAAATCAAAGTTACCTAAAAATTAAAATTTTAACTATTTCAAGCATAGGTTTTGCCAAAAACAAATAAAAAGAAGAATTTAAATTTTTAGAAGACAAAAGTTTTTCAAAACAAATTAAAAACCAAAGTTTTTGGAAAACAAAAATTTCAACATTTTCATTCCTAGGATTTCATAAAAGAGCTAAAAAAGTTGAAATAAAAGTGAAAGAAGAAAAAAGTTTTCATTCCAAAATGAAGCTAAGTAAAAAAAAAAACAAAGGAAACTATAGCTCTTTTACACATCATAAGAGTGAAGATGTTGAAGAGATAAGAAAAAAAAGAAAAACCTAATTCATCATTTCATCATTTTCAAACAAAACCTAACTTGAAAAATCAAAGGCATGTAAAGAGGAAATCCTAACCTAAGCATGAAAACAAGTAAAAAAAGTAAAGTAAGCATGTTACACTCATACACACACACACACTTTTCATAAATGAAGAACAAATGAAGAACAAGTGAAGAACAAGGATAAACCAAGGATAAAAAGGGGAAAGAAAGTGGGCACAAGTTTCATTCCAAAGCTAAGTAAGAAGAGAAAATCTAACATTTTATTGAATTTTAGGAACTATTACAAGCTATTACAAGGGTTAAAGCTAAGACAAAACAAGAAATGAAATAAAAAAAGGAGAAATCTCCTTACATAGCCTTGAAAATCACGGATGCAGCCCACAAAAATACACTAAATTGGCCCAAAAATCTGAACCCTTGGACCTTACAGAACTGGGCTATTTATAGAAAAAAATTTCTAAGTACACGCCCTCGGTCACGGGCGTGACATGGGGGCGTGACAGTACTATTCATGAAGGCGGCTGGCGATTGGACAGCAAAGTTGACTTCGGGCTGAGTTCGCAGCAGTCACGCCCCAGGTCACGGGCGTGACCTAGGGCGTCGGGGGGGAGGTAGAACCGGGCGCGGGTTGCGTCAAATGTCCTCGGCAGCATCTTGTCGGGCCAGCTGGAAAGGTCACGCCCCATGTCACGGGCGTGACTATGGGCGTGACAGTCGGGTCGACACTCGACGAATGTCGAGCGGAAAGTGTCGAGTCGAAATCGTTGAGCTGAAATTGGGTCACGCCCCAGGTCACGGGCGTGACACTGGGCGTGACAGTTGGTGTCGACACTCGACGATCGTCGAGTGGAATTCGTCGAGAGGAGAGGACACGGGCTTGGGTCACGCCCCGTGTCGGGTGACACGGGCGTGTCGCCAGGCGTGTCAAGCCTTTTCTTCAGAAATTTTCCGATTTCACGGGAAATGCACAGTCACGGCTCGGTCACGGGCGTGACCCATGTGTCACGGGCGTGTACTTCCCAAAATTTGGCAGATTCTGGAATTTTTCTGAAAATCAAAATAAAACAAGTTAGGAGAAAATTTACAAGAATAGGAACATTTTATTGAACAAAAATAAGTAAAAACGACGAAAATAAATGAAAATGACTAAATTAATGTGCATAAAAATACGCATATTTACAGTTCATCAAATACCCCCATACTTAGGCTTTTGCTATTCCAGAGCAAAAGTTTGAGGTGAATCTATAAGGAATAAAAAAACTCTAAGTTTTGGCTATCGCTTAATCAATTATAAGAGAGATCGAAATAAATATACGGGGTGTAAGAGTTAAGTCCTTAAATTATGTAGATGATTTAAATAGCGCAAAAGTTTTGGCCAAAAGACTTCTTGATGTAATCAAATAGAAGGCAACATTTGTAATGGTTAGATTAACGAAAATAGTTTGGAATTATAAGAATTCTAGCTTATACGAGTGCTATCGGAAATAATACAATTTACTAATTATGCTCTCAAAAAGATTTTTGAATTAATTCTAGAATCGTGTAATTGGCTAAGGGGTAGTAGTGTGATTTATGAAGAGGTTTTGATATTTGAGGTGAGGTAATTTTTTCTCGAACCTCCTTTTTTTTTTTGGATTATTAGGAAAACGAAATCTTATTTTCCTAATATGATTTTTGTTTTTCAACTTCATAATAATTAACCCAATGTATATTTGTGGAGTAATGAATTTTATCCTCTTACTCCCTATATAATCTTTTAAAATTATTGGGTGCCTATGTTTACGGAACGAAATCTTGTTCCCATTGACATAAGATCTTTTAAGGATAAAATTTTTCATGCCAAGTAGGTCATGAAAAGTGAGGGGAGAAAGGAAAACTAGATTGTAATCCTAAAAATTTTTGAGAGCAACCTTAATAATTTGTACGTTCCAATTTTTTTCAGAAAGCTAAAAGTAAGTATAATTGAATTCTATAGTCGTTATTTCTAACATAATATACGTGCTCCTATTAATGAAAAATTAGAAGTAGTGCCTAAAACGAGTCCGCTAGTTTTAACAAAGCATAAAGAATTCTTTAAAACTTAACCCCGGCTATTTAAATGTTTCAATCGATAATTAACAAACGGGTAGCAAACAGAGAATTAATAGTATTCACATATAAATAAACTCAGAACAGAATTTTTGGATAGCAGAAAAGTTAAGTATGGAATATTGAATTTATTTGTTGCAAAACATTTTTTTTTTTTTTTTTTGATTTTTATAGTTTTTGTTATCATTTTTTTTTGTTTGTTTTTCATTTATTATCTTTTTTTTTGTATTTTTGTTTTTCTCAATTTTTTTGAACTTTTTTTTTTTGAACTATTTGAGGAAGTTTTTTTTTTTTTGCATTTTTTAAGAGAATTTTCATAATATGTACAAAAATAAGGGAGAAAAAGAAAGAGGTTTGTACAAGAATGAGGAAGGGGGAGAGAGAAAAAAACAAAATATATACAAAGTGAAACTAAACAAAATAATAAGTAAAAAAAAATTTGGATTTTTGTTTTTTTCATTTAAAATTTTTTTTGGTTTTCATTTAAAAGTTTTTTTTTGTTTCATTTTAAGATGTTTTTAATTTATTGTTTTTGTTTGTTGTTATATGTATTTTTTTGTATTTTTCTTTTTGAAATGCAGAAAGTGAAACTAAACAAAATTTAAAATTTGGATTTTTGTTTTTTTCATTTAAATTTTTTTGGTTTTTCATTTAAAAGTTTTTTTTTTGTTTCATTTTAAGATGTTTTTTAATTTTTTTGTTTTTGTTTTGTTTTATATGTATTTTTTTGTATTTTTCTTTTTGAAATGCAGAAAAAAAAATGAAGTGCAGAAAATAAAGCACGAAAATACCCCCATACTTAAGTCCAACATTGTCCCCAATGTTGTATCGTAAGTATGCGGAACAGAAAGAAAGACAATATGTACAAAGAAAAGAAAAGGGAAGGGGGTAGAAGCTTCCCTGAAACGCGGAGGGGGAGGCCGATCAGAAACCCTGCGTTTATTAGAAAAAATAACAAAGATAATAAGGAAAGAGCGAAAAAGATAAGCGAGGGGTGCCTCCCAGGAGCGCTTTGTTTATAGTCGTGTAGCTTGACTTATTTTGGCGGATTTATAAATCTAGGAGGGTTATGGTTTCGTAAATGCTCGATCACTGGGTCGCCCGCGATGTATAAGACTTAAGCCGATGACCGTTTACTTTAAACGAACCTCTTTCCGGGTGGGAGACGAGTACGGTCCCATATGGAAAGACTTCTTCAACTAAGAAGGGACCGGACCATCTAGATTTTAGTTTACCTGGAAAAAGCTTAAGGCGTGAATTGTAAAGAAGGACAAGATCGCCCGGAGAAAATATTTTGGGGACTTTAAATGTTGATCGTGATATAACTTAGAGCGCTCCTTATAGAATTTATTGCTCTCGTAAGCGTTCGCACGCCATTCATCGAGCTCGTTTAGTTGCAGTTTTCTATTCTGAGCGGCTAAGTTGGAGTCGAGGTTTAAGAGTTTTAAAGCCCAAAGTGCGCGATGTTCTAATTCTACGGGTAAATGGCACGCTTTGCCGTAGACTAACCGGAACGGCGTACATCCGATAGCGGTTTTGTATGCCGTCCGATACGCCCACAACGCATCGTCGAGTTTAAGACCAATCTTTCCTATTTAGCGAAACGGTTTTTTCTAAAATTCGCTTAATCTCTCGATTTACTACCTCGACTTGGCCACTTGTTTGCGGGTGGTAGGGGGTGGCAAGCTTGTGCGTGACTCCGTATTTAGCTAACGTCTTAGCCATAAGAGCGTTACAGAAATGCGTTCCCCTATCACTAACAATTGCGCGAGGCGTGCCGAAGCGAGAAAATAATTTTTTAAGAAATGTAACGACGACTCGCGCATCGTTGGTGGGGAGAGCTTGCGCTTCCGCCCACCTCGATACGTAGTCGACCGCCACTAAAATATACATATTTTTGAAAGACGGAGGTAGGGGGCCAAAAATCTATGCCCCACAAATCGAAGACTTCGCATTCTAAAAACATGTTTTGGGGCATCTCGTCGCGACGAGAGATGTTACCCGACCGCTGACAGCTATCGCATGCGCGCACAAAATTATGCGCGTCTTTGAAGAGAGTGGGCCAAAAGTAGCCCGCCTCTAGCGCCTTCCGAGCGGTCCGGTTGGCTTGATAATGCCCACCGGCTGGACCCTCGTGGCAGTGCTTAAGAATTTGCAAGCACTCCACACCCGCAACGCATCGTCGAACCGCTTGGTCCGCGCAGATACGAAAAAGAAATGGGTCCTCCCAAAAGAAATTTTTCAAGTCAGAAAAGAATTTCTTCTTTTGATGACTGGAAAACTCTTTTGGAAGGACCCGCGCTACTAAAAAATTTGCAAAATCTGCGAACCAAGGCGAAGATGACGAAGATTTATTAATGGCAAGAAGGCGTTCCTCGGGGAATCTGTCATTTATTTCAGATTCGACGAGCGCTTCCGCACCCGGATTTTCTAAACGGGAGAGGTGGTCTGCCGCTAGATTTTCCGCTCCCCGCTTATCTCGGATCTCCAAATCAAACTCTTGTAGGAGGAGAATCCATCGAAGAAGGCGGGGCTTCGCATCATTTTTAGCTAATAAATATTAAGCGCGGAGAGTGATCGGTAAAAACGATAACTTTAGATAGCGTTATATACGAGCGAAACTTATCGAAAGCGAAAACGACGGCTAAGAGTTCCTTTTCCGTTGTCGTGTAATTTACTTGTGCGGAAGTGAGCGTCTTGCTAGCGTAATAAATAGGATGAAAATGTTTTTTCTACGCGTTGGCCAAGAACGGCACCTAAGGCAATATCACTAGCGTCGCACATTATTTCGAACGGAAGGGACCAATTAGGGGCCACTAATATTGGTGAAGAGATAAGTTTTTGTTTTATTAAATTAAAGGCGGACTCGCATTCGCTACTAAAGATGAAGCGTGATTCCTTTTCCAAGAGGTGAGTTAGCGGCTTTGTTATTTTTGAAAAGTCTTGAATAAAGCGTCGATAAAAGCCCGCATGGCCTAAGAAACTCCTAATAGATTTTACGTTTGTTGGATGCGGAAGTTTTTCTATAATTTCTATCTTGGCCTTATCCACCTCTATCCCCTTAGACGAAATCATATGGCCGAGGACCAAACCTCCTCGAACCATAAAGTTGCATTTTTCCCAATTTAAAACAAGGCTTGTGTCCTCGCACCGTTGAAGGACACGATCTAAATTGTTAAGGCAATCGGGAAAAGAGCGTCCGAAAACAGAAAAGTCATCCATAAAGACTTCCATAATGTCTTCTACTAGCTCGCCAAAGATCGCTAGCATACATCTTTGGAATGTAGCTGGCGCGTTGCAGAGTCCAAATGGCATTCTTCGATATGCGAAGGTGCCGAACGGGCAAGTAAAAGTTGTTTTCTCTTGATCATCGGGGGAAATGGGGATTTGGAAAAACCCCGATAAACCATCAAGAAAACAATAATACGGATGACCGGATAAACGCTCTAAAATCTGGTCTAGAAATGGCAGAGGGAAATGGTCCTTGCGGGTGGCGTCGTTAAGTTTCCTATAGTCGATGCACACTCGCCAACCCGTAACAGTACGAGTTGGGACAAGCTCGTTATGCTCATTCGCCACTACGGTAAGACCGCCCTTCTTGGGCACGACATGCACGGGACTAACCCATGCACTGTCCGAAATAGGGTAGATAATCCCCGCATCTAATAACTTAATGATTTCGGCTTTAACGACGTCTTTCATGTTTGGGTTAAGACGACGCTGCGGCTGCTGAATCGTTTTGCGGCAATTATCGTTTAGGAAAATCTTATGGGTGCAAAAGGAGGGGCTAATCCCCTTTAGGTCAGAGATTTGCCACGCAATTGCGTGGCGATGTTTAAATAAAACTTCCAATAAATCGGAAGTCTCCGAATCACTCAAGTCCGAAGAAATGATAACGGGGAGCGTATCACCTTTTCCCAAAAAAGCGTACTTGAGCGAGGCGGGTAAGGGTTTGAGGTCTAGGATGGGCGGTTCTTCTAGGGAGGTTTTAATGCCTATGTCTTTCTTACCAATTGGTTCGAAAGGCAAGTCTATAGACGTATCCTCATCGCAGTTAAAATTTTCGAGCGCATAAATATCGTCATTTAAAAATACGGACTCGAAAATGGGAGAAGAACGATCTCCGAAAAAGGTATCTAAAGAATAGCAGAAATCGTCGCTCGATGACAAATTGTCCATCGAGGGATTAATAGAGAAAGTAACTTGGTCATCGCCTACTCGGAGGAGAAGGCTACCATTACTAACATCTATTAGTGCGCGGGAGGTGGCGAGAAAAGGGCGACCGAGTATTATTGGTACCTCGGCGTCCTCCTCGATATCTAAGATGACGAAGTCTACCGGGAAGGTAAACTTGTCGACTCGGACAAGGACGTCCTCCACTACCCCGATAGGGAACTTAACCGAGCGATCCGCTAATTGGATGCGCATATTCGTAGGACTAGGAGTACCCAAACCTAAACGCGAAAAGAGCGAGAACGGCATCAGATTAATGCTAGCCCCTAAATCAGCTAAGGCGTACTTTACTAATATATCGCCAAAAAGGCACGGGATGGAAAACCGTCCCGGGTCGTTTTGTTTTGCGGGCAATTTATTAGTAAGGGCCGCCGAGCAGACAGCGTTGAGAGATACATGCGAAATATCCTCTAATTTGCGTTTATTAGAAAGTAGTTCTTTTAAAAATTTCGCATATTTGGGCATTTGCGAGATAGCCTCGCAAAAAGGAACATTAATGTGAATTTGTTTTAATAATAAAATAAATTTTTCATATTGCGCGTCCTTACGCTCGTTTTCTAACTTATGCGGATACGGAAGAGCCTTGTTTAAAATAATTTTTTCTTTTATAATAGGTAAAGGCGGCGTGAGCGAAGAAAGAGGAAGAGGGGTCGGAGGTGAAATATGTACCTGAGGGTCGGTCCGTTTTGGATCGACCACCTCCTTTCCGCTACGGAGGGTTATAGCGTTGGCGTTTTCCCGCGGATTGGGCTCCGTGTTTCCGGCAGTGCCCCGAGCGCGCGCTCGGACATCATCCTCGCCAGCTGTCCAACCTGTTGTTCGAGTGTTTTTAGCGATCCGGTGATGTTCCGGATATTTGACTCGTTGGACGCAATATACTTCGAAAAATTTTCCTCCATCGGGGAGGGTTTCGGAAGAGGAGGGGGAAGAAGAAATCCGGGCGCATAAGAAATAGGGGGCGCTGAGCATTATTCGGGTTGCTCCACGAGAAGTTGGGTGATTCCTCCAACCCGGATTATAGTTATTACTATAAGGGTTGTTGTTGGGGTTGAAGGGAGGACGACCCGAATTTCCCATGAAGTCCACGAACTCTTCAGCTACGCAGACGTTGGGGGGAATAAAACAAGGCGGAGTGGAGGAGGCAGCAGACATCTCCGCCACCTGCTTTGTTAACCTTTCAACTTGAAGGGTCAAGAGAGCAGTGGCATCCACTTCAAAAAGACCAGCCGCCGGCTTTGGCCGTCCCCGCGGGACGTTCCATTGATAGGCGTTCATAGCCATCTCTTCGAATAAAGCCTGGGCGGCCTCGGGGGTTTTGTTGTTAAGCGTTCCCGGCAGCCGCGTCAATCATTTGACGCGTCTGAAAATTCAGCCCATTATAAAAATTTGAACTTGCAACCACGTTGGCAGCGCGTGGTGCGGGCAACGGCGGAGGAATTCCTTAAATCGTTCCCAAGTCTCGTATAGAGACTCAGGATCGTTCTGCACAAACGAAGAAATGTCCGCCCGCAACTTTGCAGTTTTGGCGGGCGGAAAGTACTTCGTTAGGAACCGTTCCGTCAACTCAGCCCACGTGGTGATACATCCTCGCGGGAGGGCATTCAACCACGCCTTGGCTTTGGACTTAAGGGAAAAGGAAATAAGCGCAAACGAATGGCGTCATCAGTGACGCCATTGATCTTGAAGGTGTCGCATATCTCCAAGAAATTGGACAAGTGGACATTCGGGTCCTCATCCGGCAGTCCATCGAACTGCACGGCGTTTTGGACCATTTGAATGACACTTGACTTTATTTCAAAATTATTATTGGCCACCGCAGGGCGAACAATACTCGACCCAGAATCATCCAGGTTAGGCCGGGCGTAATAAGACATAGTACGCTCGGCCGCCGGGGGAAGGTTAGGGGCGGCCATAACTACAACAGTGGGTTCTCCGATAGATTCCTCGGGATCTAAAGAAGGATTTCGGCGATGAGATCGGATACGCGCAAGAGAGCGTTCGATCTCAGGGTCGAAGTCTAAATCTTCAGACTCTGAGGGTTGTCCTCGGGTCATACACCCAAACAAAAATAAAACAAAAATAAATTTTTTTTTTGTTTTTTTTTTTTTTTTAAAATAAAGTTTTTAGTTTTTTTTTTTATAGAAAATAAGTAAAATTAATAGACTCCGGAATTCGAAATAGCAACTCGAAAAGAGAGTCCCCGGCAACGGCGCCAAAAACTTGATGTGCCCGCGAACAGACTCTTACTGTGGTTGGTTCGTTGAGTCGATCGCCGCGGGCTTGCTCGGGTAGGCAAGTGCACCTATCGCAAGTAGTACTCGATATTCGGGGGAATACCGAGGTCGTATTGTTCTCGGGGTCGCGTTGACTATTCTTACTCCTCCGGGAGGACTATTATTTTACTGAAAATAAGGTGGATTTTTTTTACTTAATAAAAGCGAAAAAGCAAAGGAGCGAAAAAAAACGATTTAGAGAATATTCGATGAAGGGTTAACGCTCGGCATCGAATCGGATTAAGACAAAACAATTTTAATAATAAAAAGACTTGGTTTTCAAATTAATAATAAGACAACTTGGCCGTGGAGGTTCCCAAATGTGAGCGCACTTATCTCTAGGAATATTGCTCACCTGAACGTTAAGACTATTCGACCGAACGTTAGTCCGACGAAGGATTCCTCTTAACGCCCGCTTTACGCTAAGAACCCCGCTATTGGGTGGGGAACCCAATCCGGTAGAATTACGCTAGTCCTCTCTCGAGGGGGTGCACGCAACTCTATTTACCCAGGGGTGATCGGTCCATATGCACGGCCTCTCGGCTAGCTAGCATATGGACTACGGAAATAGGGCCCACACATCGATTATGTGGTCCTACGCGTCGTAAACCCGGGGTAAACCCTAAGTGCTTAAATTAAAATGAAAAAAAAGAACTTTAATTATTATAAATCATTTTCAATGTCCCAATGCTCTTCGATGCCGAGGCTAATAGCGATTAGCCACACATCGGTATGGGGACGGCTTATAATTTAGTGAGGCGCGTGAGTTCGAAATTAAACACTAAACGATTATAAGAAAGAGACAAAAGAAAAATAACAATATTTAGAGAGCTAAAAAGTTAACTAAACGAGAACTCACGCACACTCCAAATTATAAATTAAACAAAAGCTAAGTTACACATGAATGAAATTTGCATAATTTAAATTTGCGAGTCCCACTCAAACGAGTGGGGGCGGTAAATAAAGGCTGAAAATTGCAAGTCCTACTCAAACGAGTAGGACTGAAATGAAAGCGAGTCCTACTCAAACGAGTAGGAGAAAATAAATGCGATTACAGGGCTAAAAAGTCCGGCCATTTAACTCAAGTGAGTAGGCGGAAAAAATAAAGAAAGTAAAATTGCAAGTCCTACTCAAACGAGTAGGACTGAAATAAAGTCCGGCCATTTAAACTCAAGTGAGTAGGCGGAAAAATAAAGAAAGAAAAATTACAAGTCCTACTCGAACGAGTAGGACTGAAAATGAAAACGATGCGCCATTTAACTCTTAACGAGTAGGCGGAAATAAATGCACACGAACACACACACTCCATATGAAATTCAGGAAAGCAATAAAATTATACACCTACACTCACACACTCTACATAATTTGAATCAAAGCATTAAAGGAAAGCATTAAAACAAAGCATGAAAATTAACACCTACACTCACACACTCTACACAATTTAAATCAAAGCATAAAATTATACACCTACACTCACACACACTTCATGAAAAATCAAAGTTACCTAAAAATTAAAATTTTAACTATTTCAAGCATAGGTTTTGCCAAAAACAAATAAAAAGAAGAAATTTAAATTTTAGAAGACAAAAGTTTTTCAAAACAAATTAAAAACCAAAGTTTTTGGAAAACAAAAATTTCAACATTTTCATTCCTAGGATTTCATAAAAGAGCTAAAAAGTTGATAAAAGTGAAAGAAGAAAAAAAGTTTTCATTCCAAAATGAAGCTAAGTAAAAAAAAACAAAGGAAACTATAGCTCTTTTACACACTCATAAGAGTGAAGATGTTGAAGAAGATAAGAAAAAAAAGAAAAACCTATAATTCATATCATTCATCATTTTAACACAAACCTACTTGAAAATCAAAGGCATGTAAAGAGGAAATCCTAACCTAAGCATGAAAACAAGTAAAAAAAAAGTAAAGTAAGCATGTTACACTCATACACACACACACACTTTTCATAAATGAAGAACAAATGAAGAACAAGTGAAGAACAAGGATAAAACCAAGGATAAAAAGGGGAAAGAAAGTGGGCACAAGTTTCATTCCAAAGCTAAGTAAGAAGAGAAAATCTAACATTTTATTGAATTTTAGGAACTATTACAAGCTATTACAAGGGTTAAAGCTAAGACAAAACAAGAAATGAAATAAAAAAGGGAGAAATCTCCTTACATAGCCTTGAAAATCACGGATGCAGCCCACAAAAATACACTAAATTGGCCCAAAAATCTGAACCCTTGGACCTTACAGAACTGGGCTATTTATAGAAAAAAATTTCTAAGTACACGCCCTCGTCGTCACGGGCGTGACATGGGGGCGTGACAGTACTATTCATGAAGGCGGCTGGCGATTGGACAGCAAAGTTGACTTCGGGCTGAGTTCGCAGCAGTCACGCCCCAGGTCACGGGCGTGACCTAGGGCGTGTCGGGGAGGTAGAACCGGGCGCGGGTTGCGTCAAATGTCCTCGGCAGCATCTTGTCGGGCCAGCTGGAAAGGTCACGCCCATGTCACGGGCGTGACTATGGGCGTGACAGTCGGGTCGACACTCGACGAATGTCGAGCGGAAAGTGTCGAGTCGAAATCGTTGAGCTGAAATTGGGTCACGCCCCAGGTCACGGGCGTGACACTGGGCGTGACAGTTGGTGTCGACACTCGACGATCGTCGAGTGGAATTCGTCGAGAGGAGCGGACACGGGCTTGGGTCACGCCCCGTGTCGGGTGACACGGGCGTGTCGCCAGGCGTGTCAAGCCTTTTCTTCAGAAATTTTCCGATTCCACGGGAAATGCACAGTCACGGCTCGGTCACGGGCGTGACCCATGTGTCACGGGCGTGTACTTCCCAAAATTTGGCAGATTCTGGAATTTTTCTGAAAATCAAAATAAAACAAGTTAGGAGAAAATTTACAAGAATAGGAACATTTTATTGAACAAAAATAAGTAAAAACGACGAAAATAAATGAAAATGACTAAATTAATGTGCATAAAAATACGCATATTTACAGTTCATCACCTGTACAACCAACAATAACAGACCTCTTAAGGTGTGGTAGTTTAACCAACCTCCCTCTGATACCAATTGAAGTGAAGGTTAGATCTGAAATACTCTAGAGGGGGGGGGGGGGTGAAAAGAGTATTGTGCTCCCTTAAAAAACTTTACAACTTTTGTTGTAATCCTAGGTGAACAGATTAGCAAATAAAGTATAAGCACAGCACCTAACAAATAACAGAACACATCCAAAACAAAAGAAAATGGGAAACTAGACGACACAAGAAATTATAGTGGTTCCCCAACCTGGGTACATCCACTCTTCTACCACCCTGGTAGGAATCCACTCAGATTTTTGATCAGGTGCCTAACACCAATGAACTTTTATTCAGGTGCTCAAAATCAAAACCTCAAGTCTTTTGGTAGGAGACTTGCAATCAGGAATAATTTTGAAGGGACTTAAAACTCTGTACAGATGATGGAAAAAGGTGATGGTGTCTTCTCTTTCTCAATAACAACTGAGAAGACTAGTGGATTGATTTCAGCAGATTGCTCCCCTGAGATCTTGAATGGATCAGGAAATCTGGAGCACTACTTCAGGGTGACAGGTCTTCAAAACTTGATTGCCTTGACAAGAGATTGCTTCAGGAACTTCTTTGACAGATAGAGTTATTGTTGTCCTTCTGAAGTTGTCCTGTAGGGTTGAAAGAAGAAGACTCTTGATAGATATTGAATGTTCTTCTTCTTGATGATGATGTTCTCTGGCCTAGGCTGATTGTAGTGTGTAAAACCTTTTTGATTTTTGTAAGACTTCTTGAGTGTAATGTCTGTCTGTGTGTCACTGCTTAATCTTTTCTTTCTTTTTGCTAAAATCTGACTGAAGAACACATTCGAAATTAGAATCTGTGAGCAGTAAATGCAGTCGGCCTGGGAAGGAAGCGGCAATGAATGAATTCCCTAACTGTCCCATTGAAAACGACATGTAATAATCCATGATCAATGCTCGTTCTAACGGTAACGTTCCGAGAAGATTTAACATTAATTACTCAGGAATCATCGCCAAGAAAATGGATGGAAAACTGGAGAAGACCTAAGTCTGGAATCGTTGAACGAAGAACAGGAATCGTCGAGCTGAGTTCACAGTTCGTCGAGCTGAGCTGATGAGTTCGTCGACCAGACAATAGCAATTAGTCTTCAAGGGAAACTTGTCAATTCTGCTACAATCTTCATCGAACTGACAATCTTCATTCGTCGAACAGACAATCAAATTCGTCGAACAGATAATCATCATTCGTCGAACTATAAATCATTATTCGTCGAACAGAGATCCAAATTCGTCGACCGAAGAATGATTGTGGACTTAGAATCTGAGAAGTCTCTGGCTGAGAAGAATTCAAATAGAAGACCAGAGATCGTCGACCAAAGAATATGGTTCGTTGAGCTGAGATCGACGAACGTCGCTGATTCGTTGAGCTGAGATCGACGAACGTCGAACAGATTTCCTTGAGCTGAAAATATTTCTAAGTCTTGAGTTTCTCTGGCAATCTGGAGAATTTCTGGTCCACAGGATGATGTTCTAAGGACAAACCCTAGACTCTAGGACACAACCAATGACCCTGACTATACAAGGTGGGTCAAAGACATCCTAACTCAGTGAACCTAGCCCAAATCCAAACTAGGGATCCAACAACAAGTACATTGAGACCAATGTACTCAACAGAAGCCACCAAGGCGGAGCCCTGCAAGAAGAAATCCGTGTAGGAGTTACGCTTTTATTCTAGGGATTCGTCGTGCTTCAGTGGTGAAACGACGGAAGACAACTTTAAGGATTTACCCTTCACTTTGACGGATACCGGACAGGTGGGAAGGATCATTGAATATCTGGCGGCTGGCGATAAAATGATCTGTGAATTGTTGTATTAGTTCTGCGAAATCTTTGATTTCTCCTTCCTTTAGGGTCATGAACCATGTACGAGCTTGCCTTTTCAAAGTTGCTAGGAAAGCTTGGGACAATAGTTGATCTGGGGCATTGCAAAGTTGCATCATGATTGTGAAGTGTCAGACGTGCTCTGACGAGTCACTTGTACCATTGTATGCCTCCATATTTGGGAGCTTGAAACCATGAGGGATTGGGTGTGCTCAAACCGCGGGTGCAAATGGCGAGTAATGATGGAGAGGGTGGCTGGCGGGAGAGGCACATTGCTTGGACCTCTCGCGTTCTTCTGTGATTAAGTTGAGAACTTCTTTGCGTGTGAGCCTTTCAACTTCTGTTGGCCTGATGTCTGTTGCTTCGGGGTTATTGTAGTGATGCTGAACTTCATATCCTTTGTCTAAATGAGCTCTACGGCCGTGGACATCCGCACTGGGATTTCTCCTTCTGGTATGACGATACGCCGGTGAGGGGGAACTGGACCAACCTGCCCCCGAGTGCTGTCCCTTCTGTTGTGCGGGCAGCTTTTCCCGGCATAATATTTAGTTATGAGTACCGTTGTGTTGAGGGTACTTTATTTTGAGGATGCTAGGAACTCACTTCCCACAGATGGCGCCAAACTGTTGCAGACTAACTCGACGTCCCGGTCGGGGCGGAGTTCTTGGGCCGTCTTAGCTCTCGGAACGGTCAAGCGCGCACAAGTCATTGAAAATAGAAAGTTGACCGGGTAAATTTTTGACGTGGAAAACCCAAAAAAAGGTGAAAAACCACGTGGTCGGATCTGTGCCGTCCAAACCTCCACTAGATTTTAGTGTTGTTACAATGCTTTTTCAAGAACTCGAGGGCGACAAGACGCCTCTCATTATAATTATTAGGGATAGAGAGAGATTAGAGGGTGACATGCCACCACTCACAGGGATAATTATTTCTTTGAGTGTTGCGAGGAGCGATGCACTCCTTGTATTCTGGAGTATTCTTACAATTCCTGGAGGCGGGAAGAGCTTTTTGTACACGTTCTGATATCTGTAGCTTTGAGGCTCAGAGTCGCGCTTATCATGTTTTACCCTCCGCTTCTTGTCTCCGATTGTCTTTTGGAGAAGCGTGTTTTGGTTTTCTTGTCGGTAGATGGAGTGCTTGTTCTGGAGCGCGTGGTACACTTGTTTGCAAAGAGCGCGATATGAGTTTGCTGGAGGAGATCATGTTAGGCGCTTGCTAGAGCTGAGAGCGCGTGAAGCGCTAGATGAAAGAGGGCGGACAGAGTGGTTTCTGGTAAAGAGATCACGTAGGGCGCTTGTAGGATGAGAGCGCACATGGTGCTTCTTGGAGGAGAACGCGCAGGGCTCTTGCAAGAGGAGAGCGCGTTGGGCACTTGCTGGAGAAAGGTGTTTGAAGCACTGGGGGAAGAGACCTATGCAAGGGAGCTGTAACACCCCATATCCATCACATAGCATATAACAGTAGGTCTGGCCGGAGCCCGGCGCCATATACCACAGACAGACCGAAGGGTTACGCAATGAAACCATTCTCCCAATACACACGTAATACGCAGCCTACATTCTAGTAGAAGCAATTTAAATGTCGCAAAATAAGAACTCAGCCACAACATGAATGTCCACTAACAATAACCCAAAAGGAATGAACGTACAAAATACACAAAGTACTTGTCCTTATGGCCTTACAAGAGTTTACTTATACAAATAGTGTCTTCCAAACCTCGGCACGCAGGCCGATCACACATGAAAATAAAAGTAAACATTAGTATTGGCCTTCGAGGGCCGGCTCAGCAACATGGGCTTTTGCCTGCTATTTGCCACTAGGCTCCGCAGCACCTGCAAGCAACAATCCACCACAGCGGTGGCAAATAAAAACAACGGTCAGCTAAAGCTGACCAAATTATAACGACCACACCCCTAAACTCGGGGCGATGATGCTCCTTCCCTGCACTTTATTAGCATAGTCAAACAAGATAGTGAAAGTACAATTTAAGCACACTTCACCATAGGAGTAGCCATACACAACCACACACCCCGTGCTCTCAGGGCACTTATTCGGTGAACTCGGTCCAGCACCGCCACTTGGACGACAAACTCGTGAGCATTTTATTCTTTTTCAACCGAAGACTAAGACTCTCTCCATCTACGCCAACGACAAGTCCCACGTATTTTAGGTCGCTTGTACCGAACGACATAGAGCGGGTACGGTTCCACCTAACCCGTTTCTCACACCGCAACGTCAATTTAAGACATATGCTCGAGTCAAGCTTTCCCGAGTCCCAAATCGATCAACCAAATTTCACATAACCCAATTATATGCAAGTTGGCTCCCATGCCACCAAGATGGCAGAATCACGCATCTGCCCAGTTTCCGGGTGCACCTTAGGTTTAGTCCCCAAGGTTCCCTGTTGTAATCTACCGCGTAGAAAACCCGAAAAACAACCATCGGCGCGGAGTCTTCTCCGGCCGTTCATGCAATGCAACATCACCGATCCAGACCAACTTGTCCGGGTAGGCTTCACACACCATGCCTATGTCCGTACTTCGATTCCGGACTCTACATTCAAAACAACGGGGACTATTCATGTATACCCGTAGGAATACCTCACACTCACCACATTCTCGCGAGAGCGGGCTTCCTATACAAAACAGAAAGAGGACTTCACATGTCCAAGAAGATAATCGTTGCCTTAGTGCTTCTCTTTGGCTCCATGAAGATCTAGACGGATGAAAAGCACCGCAACGGCCTCGCCTCCGTAGATCTGAACTTGGATTGCGATTTGGGGTTCCGAAGCTCCACCGGAGGCCGAAACTCTCCTCCACCTTATTCCTTGCTCTCCCCTCTCTCTACAGCTTTTAGAAAGAGAAACTCAAAGGGAAATGAGGGTTTCAAACCCTATTCCTGGATATAACCCAGCAAGAACCAGCCTGGGCCCTTGGAACCCAAAGGAAGGAAACAGATGGCCATGATTCGTACTTAAAATCCATTTCCTAGGCCGAACATGGTTTGTGACACTCCCATGTCCAAGGCCGTGTGCCTCAATCGACGTCGAAAAAGTCGCATCCAGACCAGGACACGGGATCTTGACACACCCGTGTCACCCTTGACACGCCCGTGTCAATCAGTATACGCCTGTGTTTCAGGGCGTGTTCCTCCATCGATATAGGACCAAAAACATCCCGAAGAGAACACGGGTTCTCTACAAGCCTGTATCCTATTTGACACGCCCGTGTCAACCAGAACATGCCTGGGCTCCAGGCTGTGTTCCTCCCCCCGACACAGCTCGCCTAACAGCCCGAGTAGGATACAGCCTGGAACACGCACGTGTCTTCAGCCGTGTGTTTGCTGTCTCGAAGATCGTTGACTGCATTTTCGTTGACCAGTCGAAAAATTCATCGAACCCAAGCACAACACGGCCATGGACACTGCTGTGTCCCATGCCGTGTGACCTCTACCAAGCACCAAACTTGGTTCTAAACGCTGCCCATCTCTCTTTTAAGTTTTGAGGCGTCACAATTCTCTTCCTCTTAAAAGAATTTAGTCCCGAAATCACATAAAGGAAAAGATATACAAAACTTAAACGGTACCTGAGTGGAATAACTTTGTGTACTCCTCAACCATGGTCTACTCTCCCTCCCACGAGACCTCCTCCCGACCGCAATTATCCCAACAGACCTTGACCATCCTGAAGTGCTTGTTACACAATCGCTTGACTTCCGAGTCCACAATGAGAACGGCTTGACCTTCGTCATCAACCCATTATCAGCCGGTACTTGATCGACCGCAATCACTTGCGAAGGCTCTTGCACCGCCTTCCGCAGCACCGATATGTGGAATATGTCGTGTAGACCACCTAGTTCCGCTAAGCTGCTTCGCCAATCCTCTCCAGAACTTCAAACGGTCCAAGGTACCTCGGGCTTAGCTTCTTCAAGCATCGTACCCGTGAGACAACCTTGAACGACTTAATCTTCAAATACACTCAGTCGACAACAGCGAACTCCACGTTACTATGCTTGGCATTATAGTACTTAGCTTGTCGTTTCTGAGCGATTAGCAATCTTTCTCGAATGGTTCGTACCAACGAGGTTGCATCTTCCACTTCCTGCCGCTTGTACAACTTCGACTCACCCATTTCCAACCATGACAATGACATGCGATATCTCCTACCATAAAGGGCCTCGAAAGGTGCCATTTGAATGTTCGCTTGGTAGCTGTTGTTATAGGTTAATTCAACTAAGTACAGGTGATGTTCCCACTGCTTCTCAAAATCTAAGACGCACATGCGAAGCATGTCTTCCATCATCATGTTGACTCTCTCGGTCTGACCATCCGTTTGCGGATGAAAGGATGTGTTGAAACTCAGCTTGGTTCCCAACATTTGTTGCACCAACCTCCAGTCATTGGATGTGAACTGCCCATCTCGGACACTCACGATGCTGCGGGGCACACCGTGAAGCCGAAAAATGTTATCCACATAGAGTTTTGCCAATTTCTCCACAGAATCATCCTTCCTATTACGAATGAAGTTTGACACCTTCGTCAACCGATCTACGATCACTTAGATGACGTCGTTTCCCTTCTACGACCTTTGCAAACCATTCACAAAGTCCATTGTAATATCGTCGAACTTCCACTCTAGGATAGACAAAGACTTCAAGAAACCTCCAGGCTTCTGGCACTCTGCCTTCACTAAGGCGCATGTTTGACACTTCGCCACGTATAGTGCCACGTCCTTCTTAAGTCCTGGCCACCAGAACAACTTCTTCATAACACGGTACATCTTCGTGCTACTTGGGTGAATCGAGTACTTGGTATGATGAGCCTCGTACATCAATTCCACCTACAATTTGCCCACATTTGGGGCGCACAGACGACTGTCCTTCCATAACAATCCATCCACAACATCAAATTGGGAATTTGACCCATCCAAAGCCTCAACCATGATTTGCTTCATGTTGCTATCCAAATCCAAAGCCTGCCGGATCCGATCAGCTAGGTCATACTGAACTTCTGTCCAGTTCAATTGCGATCGACACTAGTCTGCTTGTCAACACAAGATATCTCTAATGACTCCAACTCCCGAACCAAATGCTCTTCATAAACCGACAACCAGTTGGCTTGCGCAGAGGCTCTGCGACTCAATGCATCCGCAACCGCATTGCCTTTCCTAGGCACATAATGAATCTTGAATGTGTAGTCCCCCAGGAACTCCATCCATCTCTACTGTCGCATGTTAAGGTCCTTTTGATCCGATAAGTACTTCAGGATCTTGTGGTCAGTATAGATATCGACCTTCACCCCATACAGGTAATGCCTCCATAGCTTCAGGGCAAATATCACGACCGCTAACTCCAAGTCATGGACCGGATAATTCATCTCATGCACATTCAGCTGACGCGAGCCATATGTTGGGTATTGTATCCACACTAACCCAGATTTGATGAAGTCATCCTTGAACTAAGATGAATTAAGTTGTATTTGATGCTTTGTTTAGGTTATGTGTTTGCAGGATTCTAATGGCAAGTGCAGACCAATGTCAGTCTATAATGGGTCACAAAACACAAGAGCATACAATGTAATCCCTCATTATGTGATCCAAGGTGTTGACTCATGTGTAGCCTCTCTATTGGGATACACTTCATATTCAAGCTCTAGGACTAATTGGAAAAGACTTGATGCTGGTCTCATCAAAGAAGAAGAGAATTCTGTCAAAGAGAATTTATTAAGTGTTTTACTCGAGTAGTTCTATACCTACTCGATTGAATAACTTAGTTAATACTCGAGTAAAATTATTCTTACTCGAGTAAGGATGATAGATCCTGAGTAGTCAATTTATGGCTCTCGAGTAGTTAAGACAACTACTCGAGTAGTTTCCCTCTTATTCTCGGGTTTACAGATTTCCTTCTCCAGATATATTCTAAGTAAATTACTCGAGTAGTACTTTATAATACTCGAGTTGTTTATACCTTCTGTCTCGAGTTACAGAAGTCTGCACCTCGTGTAATTTCTATTTACACGAGTAGTTAAGTCATGTACTCGAGTAATTCATTCACTACTCGAGTAGTCTTGTATTTATACTCGAGTAACCAGAACGTCTTCCCTCAGAATTTTTCTAAGTCAAGTACTCGAGTAGCTACTTCCATATACTCGAGTAGTTCATCTTCACTACTCGAGTAACCCAGAATTCCAGTTCAGAAAATATTTTAAGTCCCTGACTCGAGTAGTTCATCTACCACTCGAGTAGCTTATTCTCATTTACTCGAGTAGTATTTCTTGTACTCGAGTAGTCTAACTCCACTTCACGTGTAATTCCTTAAGTACTCGAGTAAGTCTTTTTGGTACTCGAGTAGCTGATCAACTTCTCAATTTTCTTCAAGAATATACTCGAGTAGTTTTCTTCAGGTTACTCGAGTAACTGTCTCTAAGTACTCGAGTAGTTATCTTCATCTCTCTCGAGTAGTTCTATAAAGTACTCGAGTAGTAATTTCTTCACTCGAGTATGTCACTTTAGTTTTCTGAAATATTTCGTTAAGTCCAGATTAACAGATTCCTTAATGAGCCTTGACGTGATTGGTCCATGTGTCCCTCATTATGAATTAATTATACAGACCATCACCGATCCTATATAAGGTCTTGTCAAACCGACAAACCCTAAGAAGAAGATTAATCAGAAGTTTTTTGCAGCCGATTAATATCTAAGTTTTCTGTTCCTCTCTCTCTCTCCAAGAAGCAAAGCCGCCTCCACCGATTCTTATCTGGCTAGGGTTTTTGTTTTCAGAGGATTCAGATTAAGAAGGGTTTACATATCGAGATTGCCGCACAACACTTCATCTTCTATTCGATCGTGTGAAGCCAAGAAGATCCAGATCTGATTTTGCCAAGATTTTCTTCACCTCTCTGATAAAGCCGCAAGTATACAAGAGGAAGATCTTGGCCAATTACTTGTAGATCTGATAAAGATTCATTGTTTGTATTTCTATATTCATTATATTTCATTCTTGTAGGAGAATTTTCCTTCGAGTGTAGGAGCTTTTGCCTCCAAGATTGTAGGAAGTCTTATCTTTCGAGTGTAGATCCGCTTTGTGGATCGAGATTGTAGGAACGTTGTTCCGAGGCATAGGATTGGTTTTTCAATCCGAGATAGTGGAGTAGCCAAGTCTATTTTATTGCTAGATCGGTGAGGGAAAGTGGATGTACCCAAGATTGGGGAACCACTATAAATCTTGCTTCGTCTGTGATTGATTGGTAGATAATTCAGTGCTTAGATCTGAAATTTTTATTCCGTAAATAGACGCACATCTCACCTATTCACCCCCCTCTAGGTGATTTAGGTAGGCAACTAAACACTTTCTATTGGTATCAGAGCCAGGTTGATTATTAAAAGGTTAACACCTTGACCAGATCCTTCTATAGTTGTCTTTTGAGATCTACCAAACATGGACAAGGCTAAAGATTTTGCAAAGCTTCCTTTGTGCACCAAGAATAACTTTCCCATGTGGAAAGAGAGAATCAAATTCTTTATGGAAGCTGTGGATCCGAGGATCTTCATGATAGTTGAAGAAGGTCCTTACATTCCCATGATAATCTCCACAATAGATCCAACCAAGAAAGTTCCAAAGAAACTAATGGATCTAGATAAGGATGAGATTGCACTTGTGTCATTAGACAAAAAGCCAAAAACATTATAGCAAGTGCAGTCGATGACTCCATGTTGCAAAACCTGATCCACTGCCAATCTGCAAAGGAGATGTGGCAGTCTCTAGTTACCTTGATGGAAGGTACAGAAAAAGTGAGGGATGATAGAAGATCCCTTCTAAATCAAAAGTATGAAGCCTTCCGACAAGGAAACAAGGACACCATTGCTGACACATTTGAGAATTTCTTGAAGATAGTAAATGGCCAAAGGGTCTATGGCAGAGTCTTCACTAACGGAGAATTAAATGACAAGTTCTTGAGATCCCTAACTAAGGAATTGGATTACAAGGTCTGTGCCATCAGGGAGTTTGGAAAACTTGCCGAGACAGACCCACAGAATCTCTTCGGGAAGCTTATGTCATATGAGCTTTAACTTAATACCAGAAAGGCTGAAAAAGAGAAGAGTAGGTCTGCATTCAAAGAGAAGTCTGTTGCTTTAAAGGCAGAAACCTCAAAAAAGTCAAAGGTTGTTCCTCCTGCTCCAGCTCAAGATGTAAGTGAAGAAGAAACATCGAAGCCAAGTACCTCAGGTTCTGAGCTATCTGAAGGAGAGTTCTCACTACTCTCGCGATAGTTCAAGAAATTCTTGAACAAGAAGAAGCACTGGAAAGGCAAGGATGCCTCTTATAGAAGATCGCGACGTGATGGTGATCGTCAAAGAAAAGGCTCAAGTAGCCTCGACAGGTATACTCCTAAACAGAACAAATATATTTATACTGACATCATTTGCTACTGCTGTAATAAGCTAGGAAACGTCATTGCTGACTGCCCCTTAAGAAGAAGGAGGGTGGAAGAAGAGAGGAAAAGAAGTCCCCATACAACAAGAAGAGGACAGAGAAGAGCTTAATAGCCAAAATGGGAAAGACTCTTAGTGACTCCGACTCATCAGAGTCAAGTGAAGAAGAAGAAGCCTATTTTGGGCTTATGACTCAAACAGATGACGAACAAGATCCCCAGTTCACTGGGAAGGTAAACTCTCACACTTCTCTTTCAGAATCTGAAGCTTCTGAGCATGATCGTGAGGACAGCTCTTCTGACGATGAATCTGAACTCATGGCCCAGTACAAGGAGTTAATCATGGCTTACGACAAATGTTGCCGAGTCGTAAAAACTCAGGCTAAAGAGATAAAGCCTCTAAAAGCTGAAGAGAGCATCTTGAGAGAAGAAGTCGCTAAGACTGACTCATTCAAAGAGAACTTCAATAATACTATTGAAGAATACAATAAAGCTCTCGAGCACCTTGATCTAAAAGAGAAAATCATCAAAGAGTTGGAAGAACAACTCGCTGCTGAGAGGAAATTTGTTGAAAGTTTCTCGAAGACTAAGACTGTTCTTCCATTCGTTCCTGAATTCTCAGCGAAGGCCAAGGGTGCTGGATTAGGCCATGAAGAAACTCCTAGCAAATCTTCAAGGAGAAATAAGGCCTAACGGAAGAATAAGGCCGCCAAAAAGGCCTTGGCCAAAGAGAAGGGGAAAGCCCCTCAAGATCAGACCTCTTTCAAAAAGGTCATATTTCCTTCAAATGATTTTGATCTTGACTCATCCTACGGACACTTTGCTAGGCCTACCTATGTAGAGCCAAAGTACTGTTATCAAGGATGGACTCACCCCAGAAATTTTGGTGAAAGTGTCTTTAAGGAACCTTATAAAGAAGTGATTCTTCAGAGCTATGGCCCTTTTAATCATGGTCATAACGTCAAGAAAGCACCAAAGGAAAGCCCATTGTGGAAAAGCTAATAAAGGAGAAGAAATCATGTGATTGTCATCATCATGAAGCTTCTTCTTCCAAGAATGCTGCCCCTGCCAGACCACAACTTCAAAAGGTCAAGCAGGAGAACATAAGGCAAAGATACAATAGACTTGACTGTTGGTGCTACAGCAAAAGTGCTCACTTTGCCATCAATTGCTTGTTTAATCCCAAAAATGCTTCAACCCCGCATGGTGGCAATATGAGAAAGAGCACTCCTAATGTTAATATTTGTAGGGGGAGTGTTCTAAGCCGAGATCGAGGACCTAAACATATTTGGGTTCCTAAGACAAACTGATTGTGATTGCAGGTATGTCCAAAGGCCAACAAAAGGCCAATCTGGTATTTGGACAGTGGATGCTCTCGGCATATGACCGGGACTAGAAGCCTACTTCAGAACTTTTCTCCAGTCTTGAGCCGACCAAAGGTTATCTTTGGAGCTTCAGACCGTGGAATCACTAAAGGCTACGGTATGATCACGGACAGTAATGTATCCTTCTCAGATGTAGCTTATGTCGAAGGTTTGGAACATAACCTTATAAGACTAAGTCAACTCTGCGATAAAGGATACATAATTGAGTTTCACGCTGATAAGTGCTTGATAAAATCTGTTGACAATATGGAAACGATTCTATCCAGCACTCGAAGCAGAAATATATTTTGTTTGAATTTCATTTGTATAGACTCTTCTACACCAGTGTGTTTTTTAGCAAAAGATAGTGCATCTCTTGGTGACCAATGACACAAGAGACTAACACATATTAATTTCAAAACTATTAATAAATTATTTTCAATGAACTTAGTACGTGATGCCCCAAATATCAAGTACGTCAAAGATAGACCTTGTCATGTATGTGTAAAAGGCAAGCAAACAAGGGCTACCTTTAAAAGCATTATCGACAAAGATTCTAATAGATGTTTACATCTACTGCATATGGACTTATTTGGTCCACTGCAAATTAGAAGTTTGGGAGGTAAGGATTATACGTTAGTAATTGTTGATGATTACTCACGCTTTGCGTGGGTGTTCTTTCTGAAACACAAGTCAGATACCTTCGACATCTTCACTAATTTTGTCAGGCAAGTCCAGAATGAATACAACTGCTCCGTAGTCAAAATCAAAAGTGACAATGGAACAAAGTTCAAGTCTTGGGCCATGACAGAATTTTGTGAAAGCTTAGGTTTCTTTCATGAGTTTTCCTCTCCTCGTACTCCACAACAGAATGGAGCGGCCGAGAGAAGGAATAGGACACTCATAGAGGCCCGCAGGACCATGTTGAGTGATGTCTCACCACTGGAATATTTCTAGGGTGAAGCTGTCAACACTGCTTTCCACGAGCAAAATTGAGCACTCATAAACAAGAACCACAATAAAACACCTCACGAAATTCTAAAGGGCAGGAAACCAACCGTCTCATATTTTAGAATTTTTGGTTATAAATGCTTCACGCTTAACAATGGTAAGTATCATACTACCAAGTTCAGCGAAAAGAGCTTTGAAGGTATTTTTGTAGGATATTGTAGATAGTAAGGCATACAGGATATTCAGTAGAAAACCCTGGTCGTAGAAGAATCAATACATGTTGTATTTGATGAGACGAGCTTGCTGCAAGGCAACTCTTCTAGTGTGCTTACTGAAGCTGCAGGTACAGAGTTGAAAGAACTCAACTTGGATGAACCATCTGAAGATAAAGGTGAAAAGTTCATCAAGATCACCACTCCAACCCCTATTGGAGAGGTTGATGATCCAGATGAAGAAATTGTGCAAGATGATGAAGTCACTCAGGTGATTGAAGAAAATCCAGATGCAAGGACTCTAGAGCTCAGACATCTGAAGGACCACCCCATGGACCAGATCATAGGAGATCCCCGGGGTGGTGTCAGAACTCGTAGAGGTACAACTAACAAAATTTATATCTAAGTTTTCTCTCACAGGTTGAACCAAAGAAGTTTGAGGAAGCGAACTCAAACGAATCGTGGATAATGGCAATAGAAGAAGAACTAAAATAGTTCAAGCGCTGCAAAGTATGGAAACTTGTTCCAAGACCCAATAATAAAAACTTCATCGGCACAAAATGGGTCTACAGGAACAAGATGGACGAGGATGGAACGATCATAAAGAACAAGGCCAGACTCGTCACAAAAGGATATCGTCAAGAAGAAGGAATCGACTTCGATCAGACGTATGCTCCAGTGGCAAGGCTGGAGGCCATCAGGTTATTCCTAACATATGCTGCACTCAAAGGCTTCACTGTCTATCAAATGGACGTGAAGTTTGCCTTCCTTAATGGTGACATAAAGGAAGAGGTGTATGTGGAACAACCTCCAGGTTTTGTTGACTCTAACTTTCCTGATTACATGTACATATATAAAGCCTTATATGGTCTGAAACAAGCTCCTCGAGCTTGGTATGAGACACTGTCTAGCTTTCTACTTGTGAACAAGTTCACAATGGGGAAGATAGACAAGACATTTTTTCTTAGGGAAATAAAAGGCAAGATTTTGCTAGTGCAAATCTTTGTCGACGATATTATTTTTGACTCTACTGATGACAACCTCTGCAAGAAGTTTTCAAAACTTATGTAAGGGAAGTTTGAAATGAGAAGTATGGGAGAGTTAAAGTATTTCTTAGGGCTTCAAGTGAAACAATCTGAAGATGGAATTTTCATCTCACAGACCAAGTTCACCAAAGAGCTGATTAAGAAATTCGGAATGAAGAACGCAACCTCGATGATGACTCCAATGGGTTCAACAATGTCTCTGGACAAGGATGAAAAAGGGAAATCTTTTGATGAAACCAAGTACAGAAGCATAATTGGATCCTTGCTCTACCTTACTACAAGTAGACCAAACATAATGTTCTCAACATGTGTCTATGCTAGATTTCAGGTGAACTCTAAGGAATCTCACTATGCTGCTGCAAAGTGGATTTTGAGATACCTTAAAGGCACGCCAAATCTTGGCTTATGGTACCCAAGAAGTAATGATAGTGAGCTAATAGGTTTTTCAGGTGCAGATTTTGCAGGGAGCAAAGACGACAGGAAAAGCACTTCCGGGACATGCCAATTCTTTGGAAGAAGGCTTATCTCCTACAGTAGCAAGAAGCAAAACTGTGTAGCAATCTCAACGGCTGAGTCAGAGTACATCTCTGCAGGCAGTTGCTGTGCACAGCTACTATGGATAAAGAATCAATTTGAAGATTATAACATGAAGTTCCAGAAGATTCCATTGTTTTGCGACTCTTCCACCGCAATTGCAATAGCCAACAACCCAGTCTCGCACAACCGGACAAAACATATAGAGCTAAGGTGTCACTTCATCCGGGAGCATGTGGAGCATGGGGACATAGATCTACAATATGTCTCCACAAATAAGAAGATTGCAGATATTTTCACAAAACCGCTGGATGAGACCAAGTTTTCGTTCTTCAAAATGGAACTTGGAATGCTCAACAAAGAAGAGTAGAGAAGATGGACTCACAAGGAGGCCCAGAGATCAAGGATTAGTCAAAAGTTAGAATTCTACCATCTGCCAACTGCTTGACTCGAGTAAGAAGTAAAGTACACGAGTAAGTAAAAGACCTACTCGAGTAATGAAATTTGGCCTACTCGAGTACTCGAAAAGATACTCGAGTAACTTACTCGAGTAGCAGAATAACTTACTCGAGTAGCAGAATCACTTACTCGAGTAGTCTAACTTCACTCGAGTAA
This sequence comes from Platanthera guangdongensis, assembly GCA_039583875.1. Taxonomy (NCBI): domain Eukaryota; kingdom Viridiplantae; phylum Streptophyta; class Magnoliopsida; order Asparagales; family Orchidaceae; genus Platanthera; species Platanthera guangdongensis. The sequence goes on along the minus strand of CM077155.1, from coordinate 125,152,670 downwards.
TTCAACCCAACTACTCGAGTACCTCAACATATCTACTTGAGTACTTCCAGACTTATCTACTCGAGTAATATTATGTCACTCGAGTATATGACAGCCGATTTTTCTCCTTAATTCAAATAGATAAGTCTAGAAGTACTCAAGTATATTCCATCATTTCTATTTTCATTGGACATAAACCTAGGGTTATATAAATAAGAAATTCCATAATATTTCTACACGAAATCATTTCCGCTCTCGAGTACCCCGACTCTCTCTTCGCCTTCCTCCAGAAGTTGCAGAGCCGCGCTTTCTTCCTCCCCGCCACAGTTTTTCCTACAGTTCCTAGATCATGGTTGCTTCGTCGAAGATTGGGATTGGTTCCGAACTTGTCACCGCCGGCATCGCCGAATTATCAGATGATTTCCATAGCCTCATGATACTGCTCAACACCGCCGGACTCACCTTCATACTCCAAGAACCCTGCAAAATACTCTTTCCAGAAGTTGTCGAATTCTTCAGAAATGTCAAGGTCAAGCGACATGGAGCTATTCTCAAATCGAAGGTCAGAGGTCTTAAAATCAAACTCACCAAAACCTCTGTATCTCAACTTCTTTGCTTGCCGCTTGTGGATGAGGAAGACCATCTTGGACCAGATGAATCCGATAGAACCTGTCTGTTCTGTGGTGTGTCTATTGATTCTAAATATATCAAATGCTCTGATATGAATCCTGAAGGAAAGCTACATGTGGACATCATAGGAAAAAATCTTCTTTGCAAATCTCATTCCATCAGAGATATTTCACACACATTCTTTGACATTATGCAAGCCATAGTGTGCAGAAAACGATTTCAGTTTGGAATGATGATTTTAGATAAAATCAAAGACAGCATAAAAGCTCCCAATTATGCCAGAATTATTTCTCTACTCCTCCATGAAATCAACCCAGAGGTCTTCAGTTTTTCTAAAGGGACTGTTCTTCACCACATGAAGAAAGTCTCTATTTCCTCCATACACAGATGAGAATTGAAGCTGCAAAATCCAACACAAGCTGCAAAAGGTCAAGAAAGTCCAGCCATACAGGACATGACCCCATCTCCCTCTCCACATCAGATTGTTAGCTCCACTGGTGCATCTATTGAGGGGGAGCCTGCTCCTTCTATCCCAGCAAGGATTCCTACACTCCCAGCAGTAACTCCTCCACCTCCTCAGACTCTAGAAGAAACACCATCTGACCATCAACTTCAAGAAGCACTCCTCTCCACAGAAGCTGCTATTAGTGAGATGATAGAAGAATTGACTGCAAATGATCTTCCTCCTCCTCTCTCTCCAAAGTAACCAACTACTGACATACCACCATCCTCCACTCCAGTTCAATCCCCAGCTCATGTTCCTTCTCAAGAAAAGTCTCATGCTGTACACCATAAGCAGGTTGAGACCATTCACATTGATGATGAGCTATCCCCTGAGCCAGCTGAAGCTCCTTTAAGGACACTGGACTTCTCCATACCCACAGTCACTAATGAAGGGGATGCCCTGATTCACACTACTAGAGCAAAGAGCTCTGTCTCCATTACAGAAATAGCTCCATAAGTTGCTCCTCCTCCTCCAGTTCCCTCTTCTAGTGCTCCTCCAACTACTGCTGCTCCTACCACTGATTTGGTGACTCAAGTTATCCTTCTGATTCAAGAACAGAGATCCTACTTTGATGCTTCCCTCAAAGATGTTACTGTAAAAGTCACTGCTCTGGAGACTGAGATGAGCAGAGGATTTGCAGAAATCCAACATAATACTGACCAGCTAAGACACCTTTTCCAAATTGGTGGGAAGGCTCTAGACCACACTATTACTAGTGTTGGTCAAGTGATGGAGCAAGGTCTAACCCTTACTGGTAATCAAATTGAAATGGATAAACGAGCTGAAACTACAAAGATGAAAAATCTGTGAAGAGGTTGGTACTTTCAAAGAAGATGCAATCTCTAAACTATCTGTTGAAGTCGGAAAGGGGGAGAATTTGGTGAAAGAATATTTAGAAATATCAGATGCTCTCCAGCAAGATCTTTGGGAAGCCAAAATAAAAGAGATCCATGATGATGTCTTAGCACAAATTCAGAGTGTCAAATTTCATACATATGACATTGCTGTCTGGATGCACAATCAAATCCTTCCTGAATTTGCTGCTGATACAAATATCATTCCTCATCATCTCAACCCCCTAGCTGCTGCTGCTCCTGCTCCTCCTCTGCAACCTACTTTCTCTCCCAGACCTGAAGGCCAGGAAGGCCCTCCTCCAGACTCTTATGCTCAAATCTGGGAGGATGACCCTGCAAATATTTTTCTCCAAGCTCCTCCTAAGATACAGACTTCTAGAAAGAAAAGAAAGTATGATGAAGGTCCCTCTGCCAGCAGGTCAATTCTAGTTTCTGATGCTGATAAGAGGAAAGCTCCAAAATTTGCAGAGATCTGGTCTCCTACCTCTAAGTCCCTCATCCTGGATACTCTCAAACTTGTTATGGACTTCCATGAAAGCAGGAACATTCATTACAGTTACCAGGAATAGGAGTTATATGAGATATTTATGGCAAAGAGGAGACTGTATGATAGAGAATTTGGGAGAAATAACCCTACTGCTCCTCCAAGACCTCCTAAGTACTACCCCAAGCCTTACAGCTATCAGAGGAGACAACAAGAGAAGCAAGACAGGCAGCACCACCAAGTCTAAACTACAAGGGCATATGAGATTGTGAAAATAATTGTTGTAGAAATGATACTTTGGAAATCACATTTATATAATTCTAAGTTTTTGATCATATCATCTTGTTCATAGTCTTATGCTTGCTTACTCTGAGTTATCTATTCAGCATTTTCTTTTTATGTCTATAATTCACCTTAGTGTAAAGGATTCTGACTTCTACAAATAGGGAGATATTATTTGGTATTGTATCCACACTAACCCAGATTTGATGAAGTCATCCTTGAACTAAGATAAATTAAGTTGTATTTGATGCTTTGTTTAGGTTATGTGTTTGTAGGATTCTAATGGCAAGTGTAGACCAATGTCAGTCTACAATGGGTCACTAAACACAGGAGCGCACAATGTAATCCCTCATTGTATGATCCAAGGTGTTGACTCATGTGTAGCCTCTCTATTGGGATACACTTCATATTCAAGCTCTAGGACTAATTGGAAAAGACTTGATGCTGGTCTCACCAAAGAAGAAGAGAATTCTGTCAAAGAGAATTTACTAAGTGTTTTACTCGAGTAGTTCTATACCTACTCGAGTGAATAGCAGAGTTAATACTCGAGTAAAATTTTTCTTACTCGAGTAAGGATGATAGATCCTGAATAGTCAATTTATGGCTCTCGAGTAGTTAAGACAACTACTCGAGTAGTTTCCCTCTTATTCTCGGGTTTACCGATTTCCTTCTCCAAATATATTATAAGTAAATTACTCGAGTAGTACTTTATAGTACTCGAGTAGTTTATACCTTCTGTCTCGAGTTACAGAAATCTGCACCTCGTGTAATTTCTATTTACTCGAGTAGTTAAGTCATGTACTCGAGTAGTTCATTCACTACTCGAGTAGTCTAGTATTTATACTCGAGTAACCAGAACTTCTTCCCTCAGAATTTCTCTAAGTCAAGTACTCGAGTAGCTACTTCCATATACTCGAGTAGTTCTTATTCACTCGAGTAGTTCATCTTCACTACTCGAGTAACCCAGAATTCCAGTTCAGAAAATATTTTAAGTCCCTGACTCGAGTAGTTCATCTACCACTCGAGTAGCTTATTCTCATTTACTCGAGTAGTATTTCTTGTACTCGAGTAGTCTAACTCTACTTCACGTGTAATTCTGTAAGTACTCGTGTAAGTCTTTTTGGTAGTCGAGTAGCTGATCAACTTCTCAATTTTCTTCAAGAATATACTCAAGTAGTTTTCTTCATGTTACTCGAGTAACTGTTTCTAAGTACTCGAGTAGTTATCTTCATCTCTTTCGAGTAGTTCTATAAAGTACTCGAGTAGTAATTTCTTCACTCGAGTATGTCACTTCAGTTTTCTGAAATATTTCGTTAAGTCAAGATTAACAGATTCCTTAATAAGTCTTGACGTGATTGGTCCATGTGTCCCTCATTATGAATTAATTATGACAAACTTCACCAATCCTATATAAGGTCTTCTCAAATCGACAAACCCCAAGAAGAAGATTAATCAGAAGTTTTTGCAGCCGATTAATATCTAAGTTTTCTGTTCCTCTCTCTCTCTCCAAGAAGGAAAGCCACCGCCGCCGATTCTCATCCGGCTACGGTTTTTGTTTTCAGAGGATTCAGATTAAGAAGGGTCTACAGATCGAGATTGCCGCACAACTCTTCATCTTTTATTAGATCGTGTGAAGCCAAGAAGATCCAAATCTAATTTTGCCGAGATTTTCTTCACCTCTCTGATAAAGCCGCAAGTCTATAAGAGGAAGATCCTGGACGATTACTTGCAGATCTGATAAAGATTCATTGTTTGTATTTCTATATTCATTATATTTCATTCTTGTAGGATAATTTTTCTCCGAGTGTAGGAGTTTTTGCCTCCGAGATTGTAGGAAGTTTCATCTTCCGAGTGTACATCCACTTTGTGGATCGAGATTGTAGGAACGTTGTTCCGAGGAGTAGGATTGGTTTTTTAATCCGAGATAGTGGAGTAGCCGAGTCTAGTTTATTTCTAGATCGGTGAGGGAAAGTGGATGTACTCAAGATTGGGGAACTATTATAAATCTTGCTTCGTTTGTGATTGATTGGTAGATAATTCTGTGCTTAGATCTGAAATTTTTATTCCGCAAATAGACGTACATCTCACATATTCACCCCCTCTAGTTGATTTAGGTAGGCAACTAAATACTTTCATCATAAGCTATCACACTTCTATACTGCAGTAGGACACAACCCAATACACTGCCCGAAGAATTGATGTAGATCTCAAAGCCTTCGGTCCCACTCGACGAACTTAGAACAGGCGCCGTGGTCAACCGATGTTTCAACTCTTCTAAAGCCTGTGCGCACTCAGGCATCCAAACAAACTTCTGCTCTTTCCTCGTCATAGTCGTGAGGGGTAACGCTATCCGCGAGAAGTTCTCCACGGAGTGCCTGTAATAGCAGGCAAGCCCCAGAAAACTCCGGACTTACACTACCGTAGAAAGCACAGGCTACTCCCGTATAGCAACTATTTTCGCCGGATCCACCACAATTCCCTCCCCACTAACTATGTGACCAAGGAACGCTACTGAGAACAACCAAAACTCGCATTTAGAGAACTTGGCGTACAATTGATTCCTCCTCAGCGTCTCCAACACCTAATGCAGATGCTTAAAGTGATCCTCCTCACTTTGTGAGTACACCAATATATTGTCAATAAAGATGATCACGAAGTGGTCAAGGTACTCTCTGAAAGACCATGAACATGGATGGCGCATTTGTCAGCCCAAACGGCATGACCGTAAACTCATAATGCCCGTATCTCGTGCTAAAAGCTGTCTTGGGGATATCACTTTCCCTTATTCTCAGCTAATAATATCCGGATTTATGATCCAATTTCGAGTACACCGATGACCCGACTAACTGATCGAACAGATCATCAATTCTTGGGATCGGGAACTTGTTCTTCTCCGTTAACTTGTTCACCTCTCGATAATCGATACAGAGTCACAAGCTTCCATCGTTCTTCTTCACAAATAGGGTAGGTGCGCTCCAAGGCGATGAACTTGGATGCACATAACCCTGTTCCAATAGCTCTTGAAGATGAACCTTCAGCTCCACCATCTCCTTAGGCGCTAACCGATACGGAGAGCGTGACAAGGGTTTGGCACCTGACACTAGCTCAATAGTGAAGTCTATCTCCCGCTGAGGTGGGGCTCCAGGGTGATCTTCAGGGAACACATCAGGGTAGTCGGATACCACTGGGATGCTGTCCAAAGTAGACTTAGGATTCGAAGCCTCCACTAGTGTGAAGAACAGCTCTGCACCAGCATGAACTGCCTTAACCCTCCTGAAGAGCAGACATCAAAGTCTTGCTCAACCCATACGAGCCTGCAAATGTCATATCAAGACCAGTTCCCAAATTGACCTCCTTGTGATTGCAAACAATGTATGCATGCTGCTCCGAGAGTCAATCCATACCAAATATCACATCGCACCCTACTATCGGCAATAGCGACGATTGCAAGTCATCAACGTGACTCCCATCCCTTACCTTTACGCAACAAACTCTATCTGAGCGCATAGGGCACCCGTAGGCAGTAGCCCATCCAATTTGTCCCTTGCTATCAAAGAAGGTACTCCGATGCGCTATACAAACACTTCGGACAAAAAGAATGCAAAGCTTCTGCATCGAATAGTGCTCTCGCCGGATAATCGAAAATCAAACAAGCCTAACACAACCAGCCATAGGCTAACTGTTGGGTACATTGGAATATATGTACCTGATTTGAAGAAGCCTCACCCTACTCAATGATATACACCAAGGTGTATTTGATGTGCTTTGAGTTTCTTTGTGCAGGTTAAGTAACTGCAGGTTTGCAGGAAAAGTTTCTAAGTCCATGTGTCGACACCTAGAAGAAAAGTGTCGACACTTGGAGTAATTGTGTCGACACTAGGAAGGCAGAGTCGACACCAGAAGGAAAGTGTCGACACATACAGGCAGTGTCGACACACAATGAAGAATTGTCTACATAATCAGTGTCGACACTTAGAAGTAGTGTCGACAGTCAGAGAAACTTTATCGACAACAAACGTGTCAACACAGGAGGCTGTGTCGACACTCAGCAAACTTCAACAAAGTTTAAGTACAAGTGTCGACACAAAGGAGATGTGTCGACACTCAGCAAAGTCTCAACACATGAAGAATGTGTTGACACAAAGGAGATGTGTCGACACTCAGCAAAAGTTTCAACACAGAAGGCATCTGTCGACACAAAGAAGATGTGTCGACACTTAGCAAGTTTCAACACAAGAAGATGTGTCGACACTTAGCAGAAATCAACTAAGTATTGAAGAAGAAGGACTTGTGTCGACACACAGGATCAGTGTCGACACATTCTGAAGAAGCAGTGTCGAGAAGCAGTTACAACAATACAAGGAGTTGTGTCGACACCATGAAGGTTAGTGTCGACACTTAGTCTACTTGTGTCGACACTTGGTCTATTTGTGTCGACACATAAAGACTATCTGTCTCGACACTTTCAGACAGTGACAGATTTCAAGAAGTGACTGGATGACTTGACAGATGTCATTTCAACCGGTCAACTGCTACTGTCAAAGCTGTCAGAAGGTTGTTAGAAACCGGATCAGCCGGTCACCATGAAGAAAGCTTATATAAAGGCTTATTCCTTCAACAGAAGGGGATTTTGTGAAAGCAATCATTGAAGTGAAAAACAACACAACAAGAAGAAGACCTTCAAGTGAAGATCTAAGAAGTTGGAGAGAGAGTGCTCCTTCTAAGAAGACCAGCTGTTGAACTAGGCTGATAAGTAAGATTCAGATTGAAATCAAAATCTCAAGACAGCAGTTGATTGAAGATCATCTGCATAGAGATACAACCCTACTGTATTCTAATTCAAGAAGCTTTGAAGAAACCCAAGGGAGGTTGATCTCAACCAAGTTCTTCCAAGAACTCATCAAGAAGCCAGTCAACTCATCTCTCTCTATCAGAGTTGTGGTCATATACTTTGTATTTTCTAATTTCTGTAGGATCTTGTATAGATTTGAGTTGTAAGCCTAAATCTATAAAGGCTGAGGTAGGGCCTGTGAGCCTGAGTGTAGGAGAATCATTTCTCTGATTATAGGCCTTGTTGAAGGCTGAGGTAGGGCTGTTTTTCCTGAGTGTAGGTCTTATTGAAGACTGTGTGGTAGGGCTTTTGTGCCTGAGTTGTAGGAGTGGGATCACTCTGAGTTGCAGGAACCTGTTTGGGGTTCTGAGTTGTAAGATCTGAGGATCTGAGGAGAAGTGAAGAAGTTAGGTCGAATCTAGTACACTACTAGATAGGCGAAGGGGGAAAGTGGATGTACCCAGACCTTGGGGAACCACTATAAAATCTGTGTGTGATTAATTCTGTGATTGTTGTGTTATCTGTGCTGAATTGCTGTAAAGAAGTGCATAAACAAGTCTAATAATTCAGTGTTTCTGCCTTAAAAGTTAAAAAGATTAAGTGCACCTATTCACCCCCCCTCTAGGTGTTTATGCACTAGTTCTTTCAAGTGGTATCAGAGTCAGGTTGCTCAAAAAGGACATAACAGTCTGAGTAAAGATCCTGAAGGCAGACTCAGAATAATCAAGAATCAAGAAAATGGGTTCAACTGAGAATCACAAAGAGCTAGGATCCATGAAATTGCCAATCTACAGAAAAGAAATTTTTGACATTTGGAAAGAGAGTGTTAGAATTTTTATGGAAGCCTCTGACCCAATATTTTACATTACAGTCAAAGAAGAGCCATATGTGCCAATGAAAGTATCTGTTCTAGATGCCAATCAGAGAACTTCCAAAGACTATTCAGAAATGACCAAGGATGAAATAATTCTGGCCACTATGGACAAGAGGGCCCAGAATATTATTGTAAGTGCAATTGATGATGCCATGTTTCAGAATCTGATTCATTGTAAAACATCAAAAGAAATGTGGGACACACTGATAGTCTATATGGAGGGATCAGAAGAGGTAAGACAAGACAGGAAGTCTTTATTAAATCAAGTGTATGAAAGCTTCAGACAAGGCAGGTCTGATAGCATAACTGAATGCTACAAGAAATTCTATAGGATAGTCAATGAATTGATGTCCTATGGAAGAGAGTTCAGCAATTATGAGTTGAATGATAAGTTCTTGAGATCCCTGACAAAGGACTGAGACACCAAGATTTGTTCCATAAGGGAAATGTCCAAACTAGCTGATATACCCCCTCCAACATTGTTTGGAAAACTGTTATCTTATGAGATGCAGCTAATGGTTAGGAATGAGGAAGAAAAGACTACTAGGGTGGCGCACAAAGAAAGAGCTGTGGCCTTCAAGACTGAAGCCACTAAGAAATATAAAAGAAAGTCTCCATCTCCACCTCAAAAAGTTGCTGAGGCTGAGACAGATACTTTAGATAGCAAGAAGTCAAGAAAGCAGTGAAAGTGATGAAGACTTTGCTGCATTTACTAGGCATTTTCAGAAGTTTCTAAAGAAGATGCAGTGGAGGTCCAAGCCATCCACTTCACAGCCAAAAGATGACTACTACCAGAAAATGAAGTCATCAAGGAATGACAGGAGAAAGTCCAAGTCTAGTAAAACTACATCCTCAAAAATAGTATGCTATTGTTGCAATAGACAAGGACATGTAGTAGTTGATTGTCCAGAAAAGAGGAAAGAGTCCACTGACAAGAAGAAGACTCAATTTAAGGGCAAAAAGGAAAGGTCCTTTGTTGCAAAGAAGGATAAAATTCTGACTGATATGTCATCTTCAGAAACAGATTTAGAAGCTGAAGCCTATATTGGCGTGTTTGCTGAAGAAGAAGAAAATGAGTTCATGCAGCTAATGAACTCAATTTATGAGCATGAGGACATTCAGTGCAAGGGACTGATGGCCTTATCAGAAGGAGACAAGATCCAGGATCAGCCTGGACCAAGTAAGATACAAATTTGTTCTTCTAGTTCAAGTTTGAGGGCTGGATCAGAATCAGATACATCAGCATCAAGTGATGTGAGTGGATCTGAATCTGAAGGAGACATTCATCAGTTGATTGATGAATATAGAGTATTGTTACAGGCTTTGAAGAAAAGCAAACTCTTGGCCAAAACTCAGGCTAAGGAGATTGCTAGTCTCAAAGTGGCTGCAACAGATTTTGACAAGTTGCTTGATCAGAAACTAAATGAAATAGCCAAGCTGAAGAACATTACTGTTATTCAGATGGGTACTATTACATTCAAGAATGATCAAATTAGAAATCTGGAGGCTAGACTTCAAAAGGAGAGAGATATTGTAGCAAGTATTTCTAAACCAAAATCAGTTTTACCTTTGATAGATGAGTTTATTCCTCAAAAGGGTAAGACTGGATTGGGGTTTACAAAACATGCCAGGACAGTTAGGTCCAAGTCTAAGGGCAAAGCCCCAGCACTTAACAAAAAGTCTGATGTAGATACTACAGCCAGGGTTGTATCCAAACAAAGGTACAACAGGTTTGAGTGCTGGTGTTGTGGCCAGATAGGCCACTTTGCCATAGACTGTTGGCACAATTCAAGTGTTAAGGAGAGTAGCAAACTGCCTGCTAGAAGATCTACAAGTAGTTTTGTTAAAAGTCAAACTAACCTGCACCAAGGACCCAAGAATTATTTGGGTTCTAAGGTTAAGTAATCTGTTTTGTAGGTGAGTCCAAGTGACCATGCCCCTATATGGTACTTGGACAGTGGATGTTCCAAGAACATGACTGGAACTAGGGGGTTGCTGAAAGATTATACATCTATCAAAGATGGGCCTAAGGTTACCTTTGGTGGTTCAGAAAAATGGATCATCAAAGGCTTTGGTAACATTTCTTGTAACCAAATTACAATTAATCAAGTGGCTTATGTAAAGGGTTTGAAACATAACCTCATTAGCATAAGTCAGCTGAGTGATTAGGATATGACATCTCATTTGTCAAAAATGGTTGTCATATCAAGAGATCAAATGATCAATTGATCATTCTGACAGGATATAGGAAGAGAAATGTCTATTGTCTAGACATTATGTGTGAGAACAATGCTTCTCCTATTTGTCTTGTAGCTGATGAAAGAGTCTCACATTGTGTTAAGTGGCACAAGAGGCTGGCTCATCTTAACTATAAGACAATTGGTCAACTCTTTATCAAAGAGTTAGTGAGGAATGGTCCTCAGGTTAAGTGTATAAAGGTTGAGATATGCTCAGCTTGTCAAAAGGTCAAGCAGACCAAATCCACCTTTCATAGCCTTGAGAACAAAGATGTTGTGAGGTGTCTATACCTCTTGCATATGGATCTTTTTGGTCCTATACCTGTTCACAGCCTAGGTAGGAAGGTCTATACATTTGTGGTAGTTGATGACTACTCAAGGTATTCCTGGGTGTTCTTCCTAAGGCAAAAATCTGAAACTCCAAGTATCTTGTATAGTTTTGTTAAACAAATTCAGAATGAATTGAACAGTACAGTGGTCAAAATCAGAAGTGACCATGGTACTGAATTTCAGTCTGAAAGTATGACAAAACTGTGTGAAGAATTTGGAATTTTTCAGGAATTTTCCTCACCAAGAACACCTCAGCAAAATGGTATTGCTGAGAGGAAAAAATAGAACCTTGATAGAGGCTGGTAGAACCCTGTTGAGTGACACATCTCTCCTAGAATTTTTCTGGGCTGAGGCAGTTAATACCGCATGTCATGTGATCAATAGGTCTACTATCATCAAGAGCCACAAGAAGACCCCCTATGAGATTGTGAAGGGCAGAAAACCAAATCTATCCTATTTCAGGATCTTTGGTTGCAAGTGTTATATCCTTAACAATGGTAAGTCTTATCTAACCAAGTTTGCTGCCAAATCCCAAGAGGGAATCTTTGTTGGGTACAGCAACAACAGTAAGGCTTATAGGGTCTACAACTTGATTACTCAAGTTGTAGAAGAGTCAGTTCATGTGGTTTTTGATGAAGCTAGACTCATTAACAATGAATTGCCTAGAAGTGTTTGCAGCTCCACAGGTGTAACTTAGAAGATGGACAAGCTTACTATTGCAGAAGGTCCCACTACAAGTCAGCAAGTGGAAGTTGGTGGCTGCTATCCAGGGGGAGTACAAGATACTCCTGTTGCTGAAGAAGACCAAGAGGAGCTGCTGAATGAAGAAGCTGAAGGTGTACAACCAGAAGATAGGCTGCCTCCAGCAAATAGGCATTTAAAAGATCATCAAGCCAATCAAATTATTGGAAATCTCAGATAAGGGGTACAAACAAGGAGCAGGAATCTAAGTTCAGTTCTCTACTCCAGCTTTCTATCCCAAGTAGAGGCAAAGAAATTTGAAGAAGTAATCCTAGACCTTCATTGGATTGAGGCAATGCAAGAGGAGCTGAACCAGTTCAAAAGATGCAAAGTCTGGGAGCTAGTTCCTAAAACAAAGGATCACAACATAATTGGAACTAAGTGGATCTTTAGGAACAAGTTGGATGAGAATGGAATTATTATAAAGAATAAAGCTAGACTAGTTGCAAAAGGATATATGCAGGAAGAAGGTATTGATTTTGATCAAACCTTTGCTCCAGTAGCAAGACTGGAGGCAATCAGGATGTTCTTGGCCTATGCAACATTTCAAGGGTTTAAAGTATATCAAATGGATGTTAAGTCAGCTTTTCTGAATGGAAACCTGAAGGAAGAAGTCTATGTTGAGCAGCCATCAGGTTTTGTAGATTCTCTTAAACCTGACTATATATATAGACTTAGGAAGGCTTTGTATGGGTTAAAACAAGCCCCTAGGGCTTGGTATGAGACCCTGTCTAGTTTCCTCATTGAGAATAAATTCACAAGGGGGAAAATAGACAAGACTCTATTCCTTAGGGAATCCAGAGGCAAGATTATCTTAGTGCAAATATATGTAGATGACATAATATTTGGGTCTACAGAGAGTAGTCTTTGCAAAAAGTTTGAAAAACTTATGCAAGGACAATTTGAAATGAGCAGTATGGGGGAACTTAAGTTCTTCTTGGGTCTCTAAGTTAGACAGACTGAGGATGGTTTATCCATATGCCAGTCTAAGTTCACCCTAGAATTGATAAGGAAGTATGATATGGAATCATCCACTACCATGAAAACTCCTATGGGGTCAATAATGTCTCTAAGAAAAGGTGATGCAGGGAAACCTGTAAATGAAACTTTGTATAGAGGGATAGTTGGCTCCCTACTGTATTTGACTGCAAGTAGACCAGATATCATGTATGCTACATGTGTATGTGCTAGGTACCAAGCACGCCCTAAAGAATCTCATTTGACAGCAGCCAAAAGAATTTTGAGATATCTTAAGGGCACTCCTTATCTAGGCCTTTGGTACCCTAGGAATGGAGATTTTGAACTGACAGGTTATTCAGATACAGATTTTGCAGGTTGCAAGGAAGATAGAAAGAGTACCACAGGTACCTGTCAATTTCTAGGAGGAAGGCTGGTGTCTTGGAGTAGCAAGAAGCAGACCAGTGTGGCTATCTCCACAGCTGAGTCAGAGTATGTTGCTGCAGGAAGCTGCTGTGCACAACTACTATGGATACAACACCAGCTAGAAGATTATGGTATTCAAGTAAGTAGAACACCTTTATTTTGTGATTCTACTAGTGCTATTTCTATTGCAAATAATCCTGTCTCTCATAGTAGGACTAAGCACATAGAAATAAAGTACCATTTTCTAAGAGAACATGTGGAAAAAGAAGATATTTCCCTAGAGTATATAAATACATATAATCAGTTAGCTGATATGTATACTAAGCCCTTAGATGAAACCAAATTCAATAAATTTAAAATTGAATTAGGGATGATAAACTTAGAATAGTTTACAAAATTGGCTAAGTAAAATGGTGTCGACACACAGAGTTGTATGTGTCGACACATAGTAGTGGTGTCGACATTTCAGAGAAATGGTGTCGACACATCTAGGAAGTCAGTGTCGACACTTCAGAGAATTTGTGTCGACACATGCAGTGTTTGTGTCGACACATCCAGGGTGGTGTCGACACTTAGGATTTACACAGAATTAGTCTAGTAGAGTCTCGACTAAGTGTCGAGCTGAGTGGTGTCGACACATATATAAGTGTCGACACATATATTCTGTCGACTATACTTGTGTCGACACATAGTGGTCGAGACATTATAAGTAAGTGTCGACACTTTTCAACAGTGTCGACACAATTTAAGTATTTTGACGCGCCTTTTCACCTTCGATTCTAGAAAGGTATAAATAAGTTTTCGCCAGTTATTGTCGACACGCTCACCAAAGTTTCGCGACCAAACTTATGTGTCGACATCTCTCTTCTCTAAATTCAAAATTTCTTCAAACCCTAATGGCGCCCAAGCTAGAAGAGAATATTAATGAAGGATATGAGCTCGTGCGACACGCCTTCGATGACACGGAACCCGAAATCAAAGGTGTGGTAACCCTAATTGCCGAGACTGGATTGGAATACCTTGTATCAGAACCAATCAAGATCTGGAAGAAGGAGGTCCTTGAATTTTTGAGTGCCGCTTCACTTGATGATACTGGACTCAAGATTAAGTCCAGAGTTCATGGGACCAAAGTCAAGGTCACACTGAAAAGTCTAAGGAAGGTACTTCAACTACCAAGAACAAAATAGGAAGAAGATGTATCTGCTTCTAAGACAAGAGAGGCATTGAGATGGTGTGGACTGGATTCAAACCTGAAAATTGGATCTGTTTTCAACAGAAAAGGGATGAACATTCAAGGGAAGTTTCTATCTGAAATAGTAGGAAAAGTACTACTGAGCAAGCCTGGAGGGCATGATAGAATATCTGCTCATATGTTCAGTCTGATGACAAGAATAATTTTCAAACTTAATACTGATTGGTCTGCAGTTATGTTTGATAAGATAAAAGACAGTATGAAGAAACCCAATCTGGGTAGAATTATGAGTCTATACTTAGCAGGAAGTATACCTGAGGTGATGAATCAAGCTCCTGGTTCAAAGATAAACCACATGAGGAGAATGGATGTCAGAATTTTCTCAATATGGGATAGGGTGCTGACAAAGGAACTGCCATCTCCAGTAAAGGACACACCTCAGAAGAAGAAGAAGACAACCATTGTGGCTCAAGAATCCTCCAGCAGCTCTGAAGAGCAAGTGGTCTTTACTCCTAATGATGAAGAGATAGGAAATGCTAGACAGTCTCCAGCAAGACAAGAAGATGTACAGAGGCAGGGGGAGCTACCCTCAGCAAGCCCAATTCACCTGGATCCACTCCAGAGGGAGCCTCTACTTGTGGAAGAGCCAACTCCACTAGAGAGTGAAAGGGCTACCCAAACCATTCTGGAGGTAATCACTGCAATTAATCAATTAGATTTCTCTATTGAAGATGAAGTTTTGACTGATTCATTACCTGATGTTCATCAGCAAACACAGATACAACCTCAACCACTAGATGTTGTCATGGAGGACACATCTGTTGCTGATAAAGTGGTTGATGAGATCAGAGATTCTCCAACCCATCCTCAACAGGAATTTACATTAGAAGAGCTATTCCCTGATCTTGTACAGACAGACCTTGAGAAAGAAATAGCTGTTGTTGAGGGGGAGAAGGCAAATATTGAGGGGGAGCATATGATGAATGTAGAGGAAACTACTACACAAGAGACTGAGCAGCCAAAGGATGTTGAGGAACCACAAAGGACTGAGAAGGAGTTACCTCCTAGTCGTAAGGATAGAGTGGACATAGTCAGCACTTCTACTTCAGAAGATGAAGAGGCTGCTATAGCCAAGAAAAGGAAGTTCCAAGTCTTCAAAAGAAGGAGCCAGAACTATAAGAAAGCCCTACAGACAATTGCTCCACAGCCTGCCCCATCTACTGACTATAGTTCCATGATGGTGACTTTACAGATTAAGTTGGATGAGCAAAGGAAGGCTTTACAAACCTATATGGATGAAGGCCATAAGTCACTTCAGTTTGATCTTGAACAAGACATCAAATCTATCAGATTTGAAGTGAATCTCAACAAGAAGGAAATGACTGATTATTTTCATAAGGGAGGAAATGCAGTAGTCTATCTGGCCACTCATCAAGAGAACATCAAGAAACAAGTTGATGAAATTGCACTAAAACAAGGCTATGTCCTGGAGAATCAGCTGAGAATGAATGATAATTTGACAGCTTCTCATAATGCCATAGTCACTGAAATGAAGAATATAGCAACTGCCCAGACTGCACACAGTGCTGCTGCCAAAGCTGAGTTTGATAAGCAACTCCAAGAGAGCCTACTTGCAGTTCACTCTGCCATCCAGGATTCATAGAAGCTAATCACTAACAAGCTATAAAGGTTGAAACCTTTTTATAAAGATGGAGTTAACTATCTGAATGCCCAGATCAGGTTTCAAAAAGATGATCTGAGGGATCACATAGAGAGAGAAGTCAAAAAGGGGGAGAGGGTATTAGTCAAGGCAGGCTCTGATCATGCCAAATGGATTTCAAATTCCATCAGAGCCACCCTTGGATATCCACCCTTATGTGATGATGACAATGTGGCAGAGTCTGGAATAAATCCTTCATACTTTGGAGGAGAGCAGGCTGAAGTAGCTCAAGTGATATACCCTCCACCAGACTTTCACATGATACATCAAGAGATACAATCTATGTATAGTCCTCCTGATGGAAATCAGAATATCATTCTTGAGAAAGTTGTCCAGCCTGTGTCAGAGGCAATACTAAAAGAACAAGAGGCTTTGTTAAAATAACAAGAGGCCCAATTATCTATTAAAAGATTCAGAGAGCAAGCTGAATTAAGGCCAGATTTTGAACAATGGAGCCCCACATCCAGGAATATCATTTTGGCTGCTTGGAAGGCTGCTAAGGACAATGTCCTGGATAGAGGCAAGTGGTATTCTGACCTGGAGTGGAGAAAACATGAGAATAAGCAAGAGACATTGTACAATATAGAGGGAAGGCTAAATTGGGAAAGCTACCTCCTAATGCACAGGAGCCTAGCAAGTATTTCCCCAAGCCTTATCACTATTTTGAAAGGCAGAAGATAAAGGCTGAAGAGCTGAAAAAGAAAGATCTCAAAGGGAAGAAGCCTGCTGCTGTTGATGACACTGAAGCTCCAGTTCAAGCAAAGATTCAATCTGGAAAGGGGATTGTAATCAAGGAACCAGAGCAGCCATATGATAGCATTTTCTTAAGTTTATAAATTGTAATCATTTGTATTAAAATTCTATGTAAACTTTTGACTAATGAAAATGTCGGAATTTGTAAGAACATTGTGTCATGGTTCAAATCTATTTAATTAATTGTTCTGAGCTAATTGTATATACATGCTCTGTTCATGCATGTTTAAGTATTTTCCCTGTCATATATTACTGTTTTACATCATACTGAGAATTTGTTATGTATGGTGTATGTCATTGACTAAGGGTTATGACTTCTCCAAATAGGTGGAGATTGTTGGGTACATTGGAATATATGTACCTGATTTGAAGAAGCCTCACCCTACTCAATGATATACATCAAGGTGTATTTGATGTGCTTTGAGTTTCTTTGTGCAGGTTAAGTAACTGCAGTTTGCAGGAAAAGTTTCTAAGTCCATGTGTCGACACCTAGAAGAAAAGTGTCGACACTTGGAGTAATTGTGTCGACACTAGGAAGGCAGAGTCGACACCAGAAGGAAAGGTTCGACACATACAGGCAGTGTCGATACACAATGAAGAATTGTCTACATAATCAATGTCGACACTTAGAAGCAGTGTCGACACTCAGAGAAACTTTGTCGACAGCAAAAGTGTCGACACTAGGAGGCTGTGTCGACACTCAGTAAACTTCAACAAAGTTTAAGTACAAGTGTCGACACAAAGGAGATGTGTCGACACTCAGCAAAGTCTCAACACATGAAGAATGTGTCGACACAAAGGAGATGTGTCGACACTCAGCAAAAGTTTCAACACAGAAGGCATGTGTCGACACAAAGAAGATGTGTCGACACTTAGCAAGTTTCAACACAAGAAGATGTGTCGACACAAAGGAGTTGTGTCGACACTTATCAGAAATCAACTAAGTATTGAAGAAGAAGGACTTGTATCGACACACAGGATCCGTGTCGACACATTCTGAAGAAGCAGTGTCGAGAAGCAGTTACAACAACACAAGGAGTTGTGTCGACACCATGAAGGCTAGTGTCGACACTTAGTCTACTTGTGTCGACACTTGGTCTATTTGTGTCGACACATAAAGACTATATGTCTTGACACTTTCAGACAGTGACAGAGATTTCAAGAAATGACTGGATGACTTGACAGCTGCCATTTCAACCGGTCAACTGCTACTGTCAGAGCTGTCAGAAGGTTGTTAGAAACCGGATCAGCCGGTCACCATGACGAAAGCTTATATAAAGGCTTATTCCTTCAACAGAAGGGGATTTTGAGAAAGCAATCATTGAAGTGAAAAACAACACAACAAGAAGAAGACCTTCAAGTGAAGATCTAAGAAGTTGGAGAGAGAGAGCTCCTTCTAAGAAGACCAGCTGTTGAACCAGGCTGATAAGTAAGATTCAGATTGAAATCAGAATCTCAAGACAGCAGTTGATTGAAGATCATCTGCATAGAGATACAACCCTACTGTGTTCTAATTCAAGAAGCTTTGAAGAAAGCCAAGGGAGGTTGATCTCAGCCAAGTTCTTCCAAGAACTCATCAAGAAGCCAGTCAACTCATCTCTCTCTATCAGAGTTGTGGTCATATACTTTGTATTTTCTAATTTCTATAGGATCTTGTATAGATCTGAGTTGTAAGCCTAAATCTATAAAGGCTGAGGTAGGGCCTGTGAGCCTGAGTGTAGGAGAATCATTTCTCTGATTGTATGCCTTGATGAAGGCTGAGGTAGGGATGTTGTGCCTGAGTGTAGGTCTTATTGAAGACTGAGTGGCAGGGCTTTTGTGCCTGAGTTGTAGGAGTGGGATCACTCTGAGTTATAGGAACCTGTTTGGGGTTCTGAGTTGTAAGATCTGAGGATCTGAGGAGAAGTGGAGAAGTTAGGCCGAATCTAGTACACTACTAGATAGGCGAAGCAGGAAAGTGGATGTACCCAGACCTTGGGGAACCACTATAAAATCTATGTACTCTGTGTGTGATTAATTCTGTGATTGTTGTGTTATCTGTGCTGAAGTGCTGTAAAGAATTGCATAAACAGGTCTAATAATTCAGTGTTTCTGCCTTAAAAGTTAAAAAGATTAAGTGCACCTATTCACCCCCCCTCTAGGTGTTTAGGCACTAGTTCTTTCACTAACACGCATAGGGCAACAAGTATTTAAAGCTAACCTGCTATACATACCTGTCACCACGTCATACTGCTTCATGGCCTCCTGCTGGCTAAGGTTCTACACTTTTGGCTGGGTTGGGGCATAATACGATGCGGTTGCCTCTGACCCCTTACCCTTCACCTCGTAGGTAGATACATGTTTCTTTTCGGAATTCCGACGTCCGCTCCAACAGTCTCGGGAAAAATGTCCCGGCTTCGCACAGTTAAAACATATAATTGCCTTCCTCCCAACGACTGCTCCAGATCCAGTCTTCTGTGCCACTGGGATACCACTACGTGCTTTGACATGCTGTCCTATAGCTGTTTCTGTCATAGATTTCTTTATCTTTTGTGCTCCATTACAACAATCTCGGGCAACGTGCCCTCCCTTGTCACAATTAAAACAATCATATAGGGCCTGAATAGTAGACATTTTAGACTTCCTCCTCCTTCGGTATGCAGACTTTGCAGAATCTGGAGAGTTTTCTACCCTGAACTCCAACGTCTGATTGGATTTTGCCAAATCTACTTCCAAAGATCTAGCCGACTCCACCAAGGCTCAGAATCCCAATAATTTTGGTCCTAGCAGTAAAACTCGTAACTCGCCGTGCTGGACATTATAAAATCTATCGACCATAGACTGCTCTCTCTCCACTTCAGAGCCTGGGTAGCGTATTATCATAAGAAACGCCTACAAATATTTCTCAACTGAGTGTGTACCCTATACTAGAAGCATGTTCAACTACTGACCCAATGGTCCTTTAAATGTCGTATGCTCCATCACTCCACCCGGCGTTGGAGTTATCTCAGGAATAGGGGACTGCACGCGTCTTCCATTTTGTGCATCAATCACAATGAAAACTGCTTCAACCACCATTCTTATGGCTTCAGCAGAGGGATGGGTTGCAGGCACGTCATTAGGTGAACTACTTTCCTCAAAAAGCGAGCGTTCTGACCTCCCTGCACGACTCTTGGTCACTTATTGTTGTAACACCCCCGATCTTTTCGATGATTATATTTGTATGGGCATCATTATATTTATGATGTCGTGGCGTTACTTTTAACGTCGAGTTGTAGGTGCTCTGCGGTTAAAGCATTTTCGTGTCCGTGCGATCGAGTCGGCCGAATTCTTATTGTATGGGAAAATTTTGCATTTGGGATCTAAGTTAAGTAATTCTGGACTTGTTCGTCGAGTTTTGTCACAGTTCGAGCGATGTGTGGGCCTCTGTTTTGAACTCGGGTTCCCTTATTCATCATGCCTTTTACTATTCATTTATATAGTTTAATTTTCTTGGATATATGTAAAAAGGTTACTATTCTCGCTAAGGACTTCTCTGAGTTCTCGAGTATTCAGGAATTTCTCTCGAGTACTCAGGTTTTCCTCTCGAGTGGTTCTTGTTCTTCTCATGTGCTGCTTCTCGAGTGGCTGGTTGGTACTCGAGTGACCTACTCGAGTGCCCTTCTTAGTAATCGAGTAACCTACTCGAGTAACCATCTTAGTACTCGAGTAACCTACTCGATTACCCTTCTTAGTACTCGAGTAACCTACTCGAGTGCCCTTCTTAGTACACGAGTAACCTACTCGAGTGCCCTTCTTAGGACTCGAGTAACCTACTCGAGTGCCATTCTTAGTACTCGAGTAACCTACTCGACTGCCCTTCTTAGTACTCGAGTAACCTACTCGAGTGCCCTTCTTAGTACTCGAGTAACCTACTCGAGTGCTATTCTTAGTACTCAAGTAACCTACTCGAGTGCTCTTCTTAGTACTCGAGTAACCTACTCGAGTGTTCTTCTTAGTACTCAAGTGAATTTTTCTACCACTCAATTACTGCTTTCCTTCCTCTCATGTAGCCTGTTTTCTACCTCCCGAGTACATATAACTTGTCTCCAGTATTCTGCAGCCCATCTCATGTAGTCCGTTGTTGTTTTTGTTCGAGTGCCTTTTTGAGGGTCAAAACAATGTCGTATGGAAAAATGGTTAACATGAAAGTTGTTTGTATCGACGAGATCTAAAACTTTCATGTTGGGCACGTTTTGATTTGAAGCCATTCTAAATCTCTATTTTCATTGTTCGCACACCCGCTCGTAAATAATCCGTTTTTAGACAAAACGTTTTATAAATACATATATATATACTCTTATTAGAGAAAAAAAAATAAAATTCATCTTCCCCAACTTTCTAAACTGAACCAGAGTGGCGTGAGCGAGAGAGAGAAATATTTTCTTGAACCTTTCGGTCGCCGCCAACGGAGCTCCGGTGCTCGAAATCTTCATCTGAACATAGATTCGGAAAGCTCTCGACGAGATCTACGCAATCGTGGTAAACTTTTCCCGTTTCGTGAACTTTTTGTTAGAGATTTTTGGCCCTAACTTCTATTTTGTCCACTCTTATTCAGATTTTGACTTCTCTTGACTCCCGTAGTCCCGATCTGCGGCGAGGTGTGATTTGGAGACTTTCTTTGGTAACACCAATGCAAGTGGCTCCTTTCCTTTTTCTTGTTCTCCTTAAGTTTTCATGGTAAGATTTTCTTCATATATCATTGTCCCCGCTTCTTTAGGGTATAAGATGTTAAAACTTTTAGGCTTACGCTTAGGGTATGTTGGGTACATTGGAATGAATGTACCTGATTTGAAGAAGCCTCACCCTACTCAATGATATACATCAAAATGTATTTGATGTATTTTGAGTTGCCTTGTGCAGGTTAAGTATTTACAGGGAAAGTTGAAAAGTTTCTAAGTCCATGTGTCGACACCCAGAAGGAAAGTGTCGACACTTAAGAAGACTTGTGTCGACACCCAGGCAAGCAGTGTCGACACTTGGAGTACTTGTGTCGACACCAGGGATGCAGAGTCGACACCAGACAGAAAGTGTCGACACATGAAGGCTGTGTCGACACTCAATGAAGAGAAGTCTAGAGAAGCACTGTCGACACTTAGCAGTAGTGTCGACACCTAGAGGAACTGTGTCTACATCAGAAAGTGTCGACACTTGGAGGCTGTGTCGACACTCAGCAAATTTCAACAGAGTCTAAGTATAAGTGTCGACATAATGAAGAATGTGTCGACACACAGCAGAAGACTCAATACATGAAGAAAGTCTCGACACTAGGAGGCTGTGTCGACACTCAGCAGAGTTCAATAAATTCTAAGTACAAGTGTCGACACAAAGGAGATGTGTCGACACTCAGCCAAAGTATCAACATAAGAAGAATGTGTCGACACAAGGAGCTGTGTCGACACTCAGAAAGTATCAACACAGAAGGCAGGTGTCGACACTAAGAATATGTGTCGACACTCAGCAAGTATCAACACAGAAGGCATGTGTCGACACCAAGAAGATGTGTCGACACTGAACAAGTTCACACAAGAAGATGTGTCGACACAAAGGAGTTGTGTCGACACTTACAAGAAATCAACTAAGTACTGAAGAATAAGGTGTTGTGTCGACACACAATATCAGTGTCGATACATATTGAAGAAGCTGTGTCGAGAAGTAAATTCTACAACACAAGGAGTTGTGTCGACACCTTGAAGGCTAGTGTCGACACTTAGTCAACTTGTGTCGACACTTAGTCTATAAGTGTCGACACTTAAATACAGACTGTCTCGACACTTTCAGACAGTTACAGATATTTCAAGAACTGACTGGATGACTTGATAGCTTCCATTCCAGCCGGTATACAACAACTGTCAGAGTTGTCAGAAAGCTGTTAGGAACCGGATCAGCCGGTCACCATGAAGAAGGCCTATAAATAGGCTTATTCTGTCTACAGAAGTAGAGAATTAATGATTGAGATTTACAACAAGAGATCAAAAATCAAAGAAGAAGATCTAGCTATTCATTGAAGAATCAAGTGAAGATCTAAGAAGTTGGAGAGAGAGAGCTCCATCCAAGAAGACAGCTGTTGGAACCAGGCTGTGAAGAAGGGTTCAAATTGAGATCTAGATCTTAAGTCAGCAGTGATTGAAGATCAGCTGCAGAGATTCAATCCTATTGTGTTCAACATTCAAGAAGCTTTGAAGAAAGCCAAGTGTGGTTGATCTCAGCAGAGTTCTTCCAAGAACTCATCAAGAACCTATCAACTCTTCTCTCTTTTCTCTGAGTTGTAGGTATACTCTTTGTATTCTAAATTTCTTGTAGGATCCTTAGGGATCTGCGTTGTAAGTCTATAATTATAAAGGCTGAGTGGTAGGGCCTGTGTGCCTGAGTGTAGGAGATCTATTTCTCTGAGTGTAGGCTTTGTGGCTGAGTGTAGGCCTTGTGGCTGAGTGTAGTCCTTGTGGCTGAGTGTAGGTCTTTGGAGAAGACTGAGTTGTAGGGCCTTGGGCCTGAGCTGTAGGAACCTGTTTTGGGGTTCTGAGTGTAAGATCTGAGGATCTGAGATAGTGGTGGAGTTTGGCCGAATCTAGTACACTACTAGATAGGCGAAGGGGGAAAGTGGATGTACCCAAACCTTGGGGAACCACTATAAATCTGTGTGTTCACTGTGTGCATGTTGATTCTGTGATTGCTAATTGATTGCTGTGAAGTAATAGTTATAACTCTGTGATATAATCTGCAATCTGCCTAAAAAGTTTAAAAAAGATTAAGTCACCTATTCACCCCCCCCTCTAGGTGATTAGGTACAATTTCTTTCAGGGAAAAGTTTTTTCGACGTCGTTGAGCTTAGGATGCGTTGCGCTTAGTTTAGGTCGATTATAGGTCATGCTCCTCAATTTAGTGTTGCAATACTTAGGTGCTGTACCGATTTTGAGATTGTGATGTTGGGGGTATGAGTGTTGGTTGTGGTTAGCATACCACCCAACCGGGAGGCCCATTCTTTCTGTGGATCATCACAGTGGGGGTATGCTTAGTTTCTCCTTTCCTGGACTGTTGGGTTCAGGTTGGCCCGGTTTGGCCATGTTTGTGGACCACAGTACCTATTATGAGACGGTTGAGGATCCAGAGTTGGGCATAGGGAGCTTGAGGTCGTCTCCCTCTCCGACCTGCAACACAGTCATACTACGTGTTGATGATCCACCCTCTTCCGATCTGTAATGTGCTCAGTTGTTTTTCTTGTGGTTTATACCATAGTTTGCTAAATTTTGCTGATTATGCTTAGACTTGTTCACCCTCGCACTTGGTGCTATCTTTTTAATTTAGAGGTTATTATATTGACTAACCTTTCTCTACTTATTCTATTTGGCTAATTGTTGCTATTTTTTTGCATTCTTCCTCCTTGGGTTGGGTTTGGTACACCCTCCTTTGTTTGGCTTACTCACTTGCTTACCTATTCTTTTGCCACTTGTTTGTTTTTGCTTGCTGAGGTGTTCTTATCTTGAATGCCTCAGGTTCAGGGCTGTAGCCGGTGGTGCGGCTGAGTAGTTTTGTTGCTGAGTTTGCTGAGGGTGCCTCGAGGTTGCGAGGTAGCTTTTGTTCTTTTGTAGTATGCTTCAGACTTGAGAACTTTTAGTGGGTTCGTGTCAGGTGTTTGACGCCCACTGATTGTTTAATGTCATTCTTGGATATTTGGCTAGTTGCTTCTGCCTACTTTTGTGTTAGTAGTTCTTGCAATCTGGGAAGGATTTATGCTGTGATGCCTATAGGTATTTTCAACTATAAAAAAACCAACTATTATTACTATATCATGGCCATCATGTTTTAAAACTCTAAATCACTATATTTAAATACCGTACAAACTAATTCGATATCATTACTATAAATTTAGTGTAATGCATGCCTTGAGTTTTTTTTGGATGCTAGACTCATGTAGGATGTCTAACCTGTTTACTATAGTATTTTCCGATGCGTTTAACCACTTTTCTTCTGGTGGACTCGTGAGCCACAAAGCCGAGGGATACGGCTAATTGCCTAACTTTAAATAAACTTCTTCAATAAAACATTTAAATCATATTTTTAGTATTGAGTCGGAGTGTTGCCTGAGCGTCTGCAGTTATCCCCTGCTGACGTGGCATCATAACACGCATTTTCCCTTACTCTGATATTTCGTCGTTGTGGTGAAAATGCGGGTTGTGACAATAGTCGTACAACACACCGTTAAGAGACCAAACAAAATTGCAAAAAGCAATTATAGGAACACGCAGGTTCCTCAAACATGTGTATTTTCATTCCTAGGTGGACATTCATGGGTTCTTTTTATGTTATAATGATGACGCACACACATGTGCTCACCACCCCTTGAAATAATTCGGCCAAGAATTCATCTAAGTTGACCGAAACTGGTAGTCTGATACCAAATTGTAACACCCCATATCCGTCACATAGTATATAGTAGTAGGTCCGGCCGGGGCCCGACGCCATATACCACAGACAGACCGAAGGGTTACGCAATGAAATCATCCTCCCAATACACACATCCTACACAACCTACATTCTAGCAAGAGCAATTTAAATGTTGCAAAATAAGAACCCAGCCACATCATGAATGTCCACTAAAAATAACCCAAAAGGAATGAATGTACAAAATACACAAAGTACTTGGCCTTATGACCTTACAAAAGTTTATTTATACAAATAGAGTCTTCCAAACCTCGGAACGCAGGCCGGTCACACATGAAAAAAAAGTAAACATTAGTATAGGCCTTCGAGAGCCAGCTCAGCAACTAGTGTTTCTGCCCGCTATTTTCCACTAGGCTCCGCAGCACCTGCAAGCAACAATCCACCGCAGTGGTGGCAAATAAAAGCAACGGTCATCTAAAGCTGGTCAAATTATAACGACCCCTCCCCTTAACTCGGGGCGGCGATACTCCTTCCCTTCACTTTATTAGCATAGCCAAACAGTAGAGAAATTATAATCCATTACAGGCATAGGCATGCACGGCCAAACACCCCGTGCTCTCAGGGCACATTCTCGGTGAACCCGGTCAAAATTCGTGGTCTCACCACCGCCTCCAGGACGACAAACCTCGTGAGCATTATAGTCTTACTGGCTTATGTCTAAGACTCTCCATCTATGCGAACGGCAAGTACCACGTACCTTAGTTCATTTTAAACGAACGACATAGAGCGGGTACGGTTCCACCTAACCCGTTGCTCACACCGCAACGTCAATTTATGCCATATGCGCGGGTCAAGCTTCCCCGAGTCCCAAATCTATCACACACTTTACATAACCCATTTATGTGCAAGTTGGCTCCCAGGCCACCAAGATGGCAGAATCACACTTCTGCCCAGTTTTTCGGGTGCACCTTGGAGTTAGTCCCCAAGGTTCCATGTTGTAATCTACCACGTAGAAAACCCGAAAACAACCATCAGCATGGAGTCTTCTCTGGCTATTCATGCATAATGAAAAATCACCGATCCAGACCAACTTGTTCGGGTAGGCTTCACACACCATGCCTATGTACGTACTTCGATTCCGGACTCTACATGCAAAATAAGGGGGAATATTCATATCCACCCGAAGGAACCTCTCACACTCACCTTATACTCGCGAGAGCGGGTTTCCTGTGCAGAAAGAAAGAGGACTTCACATGTCCGAAAAAAGAATCGTTACCCTTGGGTTTCTCTTTGGCGTCATGAAGATCTATACGGATGAAAAGCACCACAACGATCTTGCCTCCGTAGATCTAGAATCGGCTTGTGATTTGGGGCTCCGAAGCTCCACCGACGGCTGGATCTCTCCTTCTCCTTCTTCCTTGCTCTCCCCTCTCTCTAAAGCTTTAGGAAGAGAAAACTTGAAGTGGAATGAGGGTTTCAAACACTATTCCCGGCTTTAACTCAGCAAGGACAGCCCTGGGCCCTTGGATCCTAAAAGTATGAAACGGACGACCATGATTCGCACTTAAAATAACATTATTGGGCCAAACACGGCTTGTGACACGCCCGTGTCCAAGGCCGTGTGCCTCAATCGACGCCGAAAACGTCGCATCTCGAACAGGACATGGCCACTAGACACGCCCGTGTCACATGCCGTGTGCCAGACAAGTCCATGCACATGGCCGTATTCCAGGCCGTGCTCAACAGCCGACACAGTAGGCCAAACACACAGAGAAGGACACGGGCTCCTGACATGCCCGTGTTCCTTCTGACACGCCCGTGTCGACCAATACATGCTCGTTTTGCGGGGCGTGCTCCTCACCGACATAGCCCGGCTAACAACCCGAGCAGGACACGACCCTGGATACGCCCGTGTCGCAGGTCGTGTTAACCACTCAATGCCTCGTCGAGTGCATTTCGTCGACCACTCGGCAAGTTCGTTGAACCCGAGCACGACATGGCCCTA
Source organism: Platanthera guangdongensis (assembly GCA_039583875.1). Lineage (NCBI taxonomy): Eukaryota > Viridiplantae > Streptophyta > Magnoliopsida > Asparagales > Orchidaceae > Platanthera > Platanthera guangdongensis. Next base: position 125,125,470 of record CM077155.1, on the reverse strand, counting down.
GACATGCCCGTATCTCAGGCCGTGTGACACTTACACGGCACCAACTTGGCTCTAAATGCTGTCCGTCCCTCTTTTGAGTTTCTGGGCGTTACAATTCTCTCCCTCGAAAACGAATTTCGTCCAGAAATTACAGAAAGGAAGAGATACACAACAATTAAACGGTACTTGAGTGAATAACTCTGGGTACTCCTCAAGCATGGTCTGCTCTCGCTCCCATAAGAGCTCCTCCCGACCGCAGTTGTCCCAATGGACCTTGACCATCCTGATGTCCTTGTTACGCAGTCGCTTGACTTCTGAGTCCTCAATGCAAATGGGCTTGACCTTCATCGTTAGCTCATTATCAACTGGTACTTGATCAACCGTAATAACTTGCGAAGGCTCTTGCACCGCCTTTCGCGACACCAGTATATGGAATACATTGTGTAGACCACTCAGTTCCACTAATGGCTTTAGTCAATAAGCTGTTTCGCCAATTCGCTCCAGAACGACAAACGGTCCAGGGTACCTCGGTCTTAGATTCTTCAAGCGCCGTACCCGTGAGATGCCCTTGAACGACTTAATCTTCAAAGAAACCCAGTCGTCAAAAGCGAACTCAACGTTTCGATGATTGGCATTATAGTATTTAGCCTGCATGTCTTGAGCGATCAACAATCGTTCTCGAATAGTTTGTACCAATGAAGTTGCATCTTCCACTTCTTGCCGCTTGCACAACTTCAACTCACACGCTCCCAACCATGACAATGATGTGCGACATTTCCTACCATAAAGGGCCGTGAAGGGAACCATTTGAATGCTTGCTTAGTATCTGTTGTTATAAGCAAACTCCACCAAGTACAAGTGATCTTCTCACAGCTTTCTGAAATCCAAGACGCACATGCGACACATGTCTTCCATCGTCCTGTTGACCCTCTCGGTCTAACCATCCGTTTGTGGATGAAAGGTTGTGCTGAAACTCAGCTTGGTTTCTAGCATTTGTTGGAACAACCTCCAGGCTTCTGGCACTCCGGCTTCACTAAGGCCCACGTTTGACACTTCGCCACATAAAGTGCCATGTCCTTCTTAAGTCCTGGCCACCAGAATAACTTCTTCATATCATGGTACATCTTCGTGCTCCCTGGGTGAATCGAGTACTTGGTTTGTTGAGCCTCGTACATCAATTGCACCCGCAGTTTACAACATTTGTGACGCATTGATGACTGTCCTTCCATAACAATCCATCCTTAACAATAAATTAGGAATTTGACCCATCCAAAGCCTCATCCATGATTTGCTTCATATTTCTATCCAAATCCAAAGCTTGCCAAATCCAATCAGTCAGGTAATACTGAACTTCTATCAGTTCAATTGCGCTTTGGCACTAGTCCGCTTGTCAATACAAGAGATCTCTAATGCCTTCAACTCCCGAACCAAACGCTCTTCATGAACCGACAACCAGTTGGCTTACGCAGGGGCCCTGCGACTCAACGCATCCGCAACCACATTGCCTTCCCCAGGAACATAATGAATCTTGAATGTGTAGTCCCCCAGGAACTCCATCCATCTTCACTGCCGCATGTTTATGTCCTTTTGATCCAACCAGTACTTCAAGCTCTTGTGACCGGTATAAATATTGACCTTCACACCATATAGGTAATGCCTCCACAGCTTCAGGGCAAATATCACGTCCGCTAACTCTAAGTCATGGACCGGATAATTCCTCTCGTGCACCTTCAGCTGACGCGAGCTGTAAGCGATCACTTTCCCATGCTGCGGTAGGACACAACCCTAAACCACTATCCGAAGCATCACTGTAAATTTCAAATCCTTCGGTACCAAACGGCGAACATAGAATAGGTGTCGTGGTCAACTGACTCTTCAGCTATTCGAAAGCGTGGGCACACTCCAGCAACCACACAAACTGAAAGTGAGGGGTTAGATCAGGAATACTCTAAAGGGGGGGGGGGGTGAATACAGTATCTTTAAATTTTCAAACCTTTTTGGAGTAAATAGAACTTCTGCAGAGTTGATCAGACCTGAGATAAAATAGACTATCATGGGTGCTGCAGAATATAAACTAGTTAAACACAAACACAATAATCCTAACTAGCATAGCCACAGCAAGAACAAAAGAAAATAGTAACCAGACAATACAAGAATTTTATAGTGGTTCCCCAACCTGGGTACATCCACTCTTCTACCACCCTGGTAGGAATCCACTCAGGTTTTTGATCAGGTGATTGCCACTAATGAGCTTTTGATCAGGTGCTCAAAAACAAAACCTCAAGTCTTTTGATTAGCTGACTTGCAACCAGGAATAACTTTTGAAGTGAGTTAAGAACCTTTTTTATAGTGGGGGATGAGAGATTGATTTCGTCTTCTCTTTCTCAAATACATTCTGAGAAGACTTAAGTGGATCTTGATGTTAGCAAAGGCTCCCCCTGAGATGTAGAATGGTTTAGGAAGTTGGAGCTATGTTGCAGGGTGATAGGCCTTCAAACTATTGCTTTGACCAGATGAGTTCCAGTAACTTCTTGACAGATATTGTAGTTGTTGTCCTTTGAAGAATCCTGGAAGAAGACAGAAGAAGACTCTTGATTTTGATTAGCTGTTCTTCTTCTTCTTCTTCAGATTGCTTTGATGTTTCTAGTCTAGGGCTGTTTCTCTATGTGCTGTCACAAAAGAAGATGCTTATTTTCTGTATGTTTATGTCTGCTTTGCTTGTTTTGGAAGAGCAAGAAAAATCCCCTATTATATTTTCCATATAAATTTCCTTTCCAAATTTGAATTCCTCTCCGCATTCATTGCTGACGGCCTGGAGAATATTTTGCATTGATTGATTTCCCCAACTGTCCCATTGAAAAACGACCAACAATAATCCTGAAGAAGACCATAATCAATGCTCCGTCTAACGGTAATATTCAGAGAATATTTTAGCATTAATTACTCAGGAATTATTGCAATAGAATAAGGATAGAAGAATTAAAATAACCAAGTCTGGAATCGTCGAATAGAGAACGGAATTCTTCGAGCTGAGTCCACAGCTCGTCGAGCTGAGAAGTTATGTTCGTCGATATGATATTAGCTATTTGTCGAGCTGAGATCCAAGATCATCGACCTAAGAACAAACAATTGCTTTCTCCAGAACCTTTACAATTCTGTGCATGAAGTTCGTCGAGCTGAGGATAAAACTTCGTCGACTGGAGTTCAGAATACCATGTTTCTTGGACTCAAAACTGTTTTAAGTAAAATGTACAGAAATCGTCGACCTGAGAACTAGTTTCGTCGAGCTGAGAACTTCTAACTGCTAGATAAGTCTTGTCAGGAATGTGGTTTAAGCTCGTCGAGCTAAGAAGGTGAATTCGTCGACTGGAGTATGATCCTGGACTTAGAATATTTAGTTGTTTGTGGAATAAGATGTTGAAGTAGAATATCCATATATCATCGACCTGAGAACTAAGTTCGTCGACTGGAGTTCAGAGAAATTTTGGACTTGAAATATTAAAGTAAAGTGTCCATAAGTCGTCGACCTAAGTACCAAGTTCATCGAGCTCAGCTCAGAGAATTGTCTCTGAGTTCGTCCATCTGAGCATGACTTTCATCGACCTGAGTTTGACGAACGTCAAACTCATTTTCCCGAGTCTTTGAAATCTCTAAGTCTTGAGTTTTTTTGCAGTCTGTTGATGGCTGGTCCATGCAGTGATGACTCCAAGGACTTGGCCTATACTCTAAGACTCATACATGACCCTAGCTATACATGTTGGGTCAAACATCCTAACTTAGTGAACCTAGCCCAAATCCAACTAGGGATACAACAATCTCCCCCTATTTGGGTGAGGTCACTAATTACAGACTCATAATAAAAAAAATACAAAGCAAGAAAACATATATCTGGCAGGAAAAAATAGCATATGCAGCAGATATATATACAATAAGCTTTGTATCAGGAATTAGATAAGCTGTTTTAAACTAACTCAGAAAGACTAAAGATAGTTCAAGTATCATTTCTTTTGCTTTTTCTCCTTGTACTTCTCCTCTTTGCCTTTCTCTCCAGACTGAGTGAATATGATTTCCCTATTGGGATCTGCAGCTTGCACCTTTGTCATAGTCATGCCAGCAGGCCCTATGATTTTTAGAGATGTAGCCCTGGGTACTACTGCTTCTGGATGCAGTTTCATATAGTCATCAACATTGAAAAATTTATTAGCCTTAGCAAATTTGTTGAGCTCTTCCTTTCTGTACTTGGACATTATTGTATATATAGATGGATCCTTCCCTTCAGCTCTAACTTTGTTGATCATGGAAAGGCCAACCAATTCCTGGAACCTGGCCATCCTTGCTATTGTAGCTATCTCAGGACGTTCAAATGGTACTGGAGGGGAAGCAGGTCTGTTGGGGCTTTCAGCTTTTTGATGTTTAGGGAGTTGTTGTTGTTTTTGTTGTTGATGGTGCTGCTATTATTATTGGTGCTGCTTGCTAGATAAATAGTGTCTCTGCTGGCTGCTTCCTAAAGATGAAGATCTACCTTGATGTCTTTGGTATGTTTGAAACTGGGTAGACCTTTGATATGTTGTGCCTGAAGCACCAGCAGCTGGAGGAGGAGGTGAAGGAGGATCCTTTCTATATCTTTGAGTAGGAGGAGGTGAATATCTTCTGCCCTTCTTTCTCTCTTTTTTTTCATTCTTGGATAGCCACATCCATGCTGGCATGCCCTTGTAAGGAGTGATCTTCTGGAGTATATATTAAGGTGTGTCATTTGTTGGGTTGGGCTTTGGAGCAGGAGGTGGAGGAGCTTTCCTCTTCTTGGAAACATTCTTTTTCTTGAGTTCCTCATCTGAGTCCTCATCTTCATCCTGATCATCATCAGTGGAGTCCTGGGGATTATCATATAATGCATTTAATGCTTTTAGGGCTTCAGTAGATATTGGAGGTTTCTCAGCCTGAGAAGGAGCTGGAGGAGGAGGACTGCATGGAGCTTGAGGAGGAGCAGGAGGGCTATTAATAACAGTGCTTTCAGCCACTCTCTTATTTTCTTCTTCAATTTCAGCCATGATCAGTGCATCCAGATCAGGCATAGGTGAGTCATCCATTACAAAGACTGGAACAGAAGTATCTGTTGGAGGAGATAAAATAATGGGTGAAATAGCTCTGGGTGGAGATGGATTGGCTGGGATCTCTGGAGTAGCAAAAATGGCCTTGAGTTGCTTGACAGCTTTGAGGCTTATTGGTGAGGTGTATGGTACTATAGCCATTGATGGCTTAATGTTGTCTTCTGGAAGTATGTTGAAATAAGCTGTATCAAAAACCTTCAATAAATCTAACAGATCTACTATGGGAATAATAATATAATCACCAACAGTAGTTATTTCTTCTATGGCAGTCTCATCCACATCCATGTCAGTATTAATGAAATCAAATAATTCATCATCAGTAGCTGTTGCTGCTTCTTCTGATGCTACTTCTGTTACTTTTGTTGCTGCTGGTATTACTGCTACTGATACTGCTGCTGCTGCATCTTCATCAAGTATCTCCCCCTGCCTAGTTTCAGTGGAAACTGAAGCCAGGCCCCTTACTGAAGAGCGGGCAGTAGAGAGGGTAGTGATTTGGGCAGCTAAGGAAGAGATGGAAAGAACAAGTGGTGAGATAGCCTCTACTATAAGATTCTTGAGGAGAGGAGTAAGCAGTGCAATAAGAGAAGAAATGGTGGATGGATCCAACAGTGTATTGGTAGAGGGTGTGGTAGAGGGTGTTGGAATTGAGACAGAAGTGGCGATGGTAGTAGTTGGTGGAGTAGGAGGGAGAGCATCTTGCATGTGGACATCTGGAAGAGAGGAAGTATGAGGTGGGGAAGTAGATAGAGTAAAGAATGAGATATTGTCCAAATAAGGGGGTAAGGGAGAGGAAGGTGGGGAGGGAATGTGTGTATCATGGGGGGATTGAGGTGGGGTTGGTTGTGGAGATTGTGAAGGAGAGGGTTGATGAGATTCCTAAAGAGGGGAAGATGGGATGTCAGTGAGATCTATTGGTGGAGAAGTTGCAGGAGATGTAGCTGGAGTAGGAACATGAACATGTTGTTGTGGTTGTTGTTGTGGTGGTGGTGGTTGTGGTTGTGTTTGTTGTAGTGGTTGTTGGTGTTTTTGTTGTTGAGAAGTAATGGTGGAGGAAAATGAAGGTGGAGGAGGGATCTCATCAGTAGGGTGGGGAGTGGCTAAACCAGCCCTAGTACTTTCAGAAGCCCTGGTGGAAGAGGAGGAACCCTTGGAGGTCTTTGTGATGGTCCTCTCCCACTTGCCAAAAAGGGCACAAGTTAGCCTCTTAGAGGCATTGATGAATATGGTCTGAGAGACCAGGGATTCAACAGCCTTTTCTTACAGGAAGATCCCTAAGATCCTTCCAAAACAAACCTCTTTCTTAGTATTCGTTTTCTAAATTAGATCAAACATGATCTGAGCCCAGTTTACTTTCTTCTGGTTAACCACAACAGACATAACCAGGAATTGGTGCCTGGTTATATAGTCATGACCTGGTACAAGATCCATGTGTAGCAGGTACAAGATCCTAAGTGAATCACTTTTATTTACTGATTTAAAGCTAGATTTAGTTTGCTTGCCAAGTTGATAAGCCCTGCAAAAGCCTTCCTTCTTGTAGGGACCAGAAGGTAAACCTCTCACAAAGTTGTCTTTAGATAGCCTAGTAATGTTTTTCATATTTACATGTCCTAGCCTTTTATGCCATAATTCATTTTGATTACTAATTATGTTAAGTAAGCAGATATCAGAATTGGCAGAATGAAATTCAACTAAGTATATATTTCCTTTCCTATTCCCAATTAAAACATTTTGTTTTTCTTTATTAGAAATGATACAAGATGTTGAGTTAAAATGTACCTAATAACCTTCATCACATAATTGGCTTATGGAGATGAGGTTATGCTTGAGTCCTCTTACATAAGTCACTCTCTTGAAGGTGACTGCTCCATTTTCACTTCTCCATAGCCTTCTAACTGGCCACATTTTGAATCACCAAAGATTACCTTTGGTCCCAGCTTGGACTTGTAGTTGATTAAATTGTCCTTGCTGCCAGTCATATGTTTGGAGCATCCACTGTCCAGGTACCATAGTTGATTAACTACTGGACAGCCCTTTTCCTGCAATTAAATCAGTTAGTTATTCTTGACCCAGGTTACCTTGGGTCATTTTTATTGCTGATATGAAAAACTAGATATCACAGAAAATTCTGGTTGAGATTTGTATCCTAATGGATGATATCTTCTGTATTGAATTATCCAATCAGCTAATGGATTAAATGGTTTTCTAGATTTAATAGAGTGGCTGTTATGGTTATAATTTTTGTTAAGTCTTTCTGGGTTCGACAAAATGTTGTGAGTTCGTCGACCAGAGTTCGACGAATTGTGATGAGATCGTTGATCTCTGCCCAGAGAATGAACATAGTCATTTTCTGTGCCCCACGCTCGTCAATCTCTGTTCGACGAACCATACAAAGTTCGTCGATCGCAGTAAGACGAATAATTATAGTTAAACTCTGCGTTCAGAGTTCGTCGACTAGAGTTTGACGAACTGACCACATTTCGTCGATCTGAGTTCGACGAAATCTGCTGAACTTTGTTTTTACTTATTTTCTGGTTTCTGTTATTTTGATTTTTAAGGTTGAGCATTTCTTCTGTGATTTGTTTATTAGTTATTATCTCTTTGCCTTTAGCAGAAATAAACTTGATGGGGGTTGGGAAAATATTCTTCTTAAGAATGGGGGGCAAACTTGTTGAAGCACCCAAGGCTAGCTTGCCATTTAGTCTGGCATTAACAGTGCTTGTAATGTCCATCAGCTTGAGGCTTCTCCCATTGAGAGATTCCTCAAGTTGTTTGGCCTCACATTGTATAACCCCGTGTTCGTCGAGCGGGTCCCACCAGGAAGATCGAGCGGATCTAGCCCCGCGACCCGCACCCAAGCAGCAAGCAGATATACGGCAGGGGGGGCTGGTCCGCTCCCGCTCCCTTTAGGCGAGGGAGCCGGGCGAGACGGCTCTCCTACTCTCCCGCTCGCTCAGATAATCGCCGACCAGAGCGGGGGGTGCCCTTCGTCGCACCAATACAAGCGGATGAGCTCGGCAACCCGTGACCAGCGAGCTGATCGGGGGGTCGCAATGGCCACCAGCCCGCCCCTACAAGTGACCTGGTCGCCTGTCCGCCCCGACAGAGGACTGGAGGGTCGCGGCGGTCCGGCTCGCGCTCGCCCAGGAAGAATAGGCGGACCGCTGGAGCCAGGTCGTGCCCGCCTCCCGCGGAGGGGGATTGGAGGCGAGCTGACTCCCCATGGGTGCGAATAGCTTCTCGGAACGGCGGAGCCACGCTGTTGGCAGACCAGGTTGGACTGCGCATAGCTGTTCAGGACATCGGAGTTTGGTTGTTGGCAGACCCAACCCATGGCTTTTTGGTATTTTCAGGTCAGTTCTTCTGGTTATTGGCAGTTCAGATTCCAAAAACTATAAATAAGACCCAAGGGGTACCTCAGAGGGCACGCTTTGAGTGCCTCCCTGCTCCTGTTTTCAAGTGCTTTCTGAGGGTACCTTAGCTCGGCTTCTGGCTAAGGAGGGGAAGCGCTCAGAGATCTTCCAGGTTTATGGTGGGACCTCCCTGCCGAGCCCTTGGGTCTGTTTCTTCTTGCCTTCTTTATTGTTTTTCTTGCAGGAGCAAAGTAGGCGCGAGACCACCCCTTCCCCAAGGGCCGAACTCCACAGGAAACTGTATTCCAGTTTCAACATTTTGGTGCGGTGAGCGTGGACAGTGGTCAGCGCAGAAAAGCTTCCGCGAGCTCAATGACGGGACAAGGATCCGACAGGCCGGACTCGCCGCCCCCAGCCTCTCGCAACGGTGGGGATGTTTGAAGATTTCAGAAATGAGGTGCTGACTCTTGTCAAGTTCGCACTCGGCATGCGGGTCGAGTGCTCGACTCCGGCAGTTCAGATCGCGGCCACCCCCTCCCTGGGCGAGGACGCTCCCGGCAGGCGAGCCGGGAAGGAGGTGGCCGAGGAAAGCCGAGGGTGCGAGCTCCCCGGGCGCGAGCTCTTCCCTGGCTCGACAGGTCGAGGTCGGTTCGGCGAGCTAGGCTCGCGAGATTCGCCAGTTCGCCCGGTTGGTGGAGGAAGTCCGTTCAGCGAGCTGGTCTCTTCGGCTCCAGTTCTAGATGGGTTCAGGGAACCTGAGATGTCCTATTACACCGGAAAGGGGGATCCGGTCCAGCATGTCCAATGGTTCGAGGATGTGGTCTCCATCCGTCAGATGTCGGATGGATTCAAATGCCGACTCTTCGCCATCACCCTCCGGGAGAAGGCGAGGGAGTGGTTCCACCAGCTACCGGCTAGTTCCATCTACTGCTTCGAGGACTTGCGCCAAGGGTTCATGCTGAGGTTCAATACTTCGAAGAAGAGGAAGAAGGAGTCCGAGTCTTTGTTACACATTAAGCAGGGGGTGAACGAGACGTTGGGAAGCTACGTGGACCGGTTCCAGGAGGAGGTCACCCAGGTCCAGGAGATTACGGGCCATAGTCTGATGATGGCCTTTACTCTGGGCCTGCAGCAGGGTTTCTTCCGAATGGAGCTGAAGAGAGTTCCTCCCCTTTCCTACGAGGAGTTGATGGAGAGGGGGGCGCGAGAGGTCTACGGGGAGGCGTCGAACCCGGAGTTCGCAAGGAAGCTGGCCAGGTGGGCCACTGAGGAAGAAAAGGAGTTGAAGGGAGGAAGAGGACAGGAAGAGAGAAGGGGGGAGCCCAGGCAGAGGGAGCAAAGGCAGCTCCAAGGGCAGCAGCAGCTGGGATGGGGGTGTCAGGAGCCTGACCGTCGGCTAGGTTGGAGACCTGAATGGCAGGGGCAGGGGGCGCCGAGAGGATACTACGGAAGGGGTCACTACCAGAGGGGGCCAGATCAGTTCCACCCTCCGGGCTGGAGGCAAGGCCCGAGGCCCCGGCTCCCCGATCAAGAGGAGGCCATGGCCATCGCCTTGGGAGTAAGGAGGGGAATTATGAGGAGGAGGAGAAGAGAGGTCAGGGTGGAGTTTCCCTATTGCGACTTCCATCAGGAAGAGGGGCACGCAACAACCACGTGCCCGAAATTCTTGGAGATGAGAGGGAATAGGGAGCAGCAGCAGCATCAGGCGCGACAAGAAGTGAGTATTGAGGAGGTCCTGCCTAGGGCGGAGGAGGATCGTTGTGAAGACCGGGTGGATGTGGGGACCCGAGGTGGGATCGGAGTGATCCACGGAGGGGTGGGGGTTGAGGCTTCCCGCAAGGCAAGCCTCCACACCATGTACCGGTGGAGCGTTGCCTCCACATCTCAAACCCCACCCCGGAGGAGAGGATCACCTTCTCCAGGAGCAATATGCCAGACCACGAGGACCCATTCTGCGATGCGCTGGTCATCAAGGCAGCCATCGAGAACTTTACTGTCTCTAGGATCCTCGTGGACAATGGGAGCTCCGTCAATGTCGTCTTCAAAAAGGCGTTTGACGCGATGAAAGTGGAGGCAAAGAGGGTGCTGGCCGCAGATGGACCCTTGTTCGGGTTCTCAGGAGAAAGGAAGGAAGTGGAGGGAGGAGTTGGCCTTCATGTCACCTTTGGGGGGGGGGGGGGGGCAGTCCCGAAACTGTAGGTTTGTCATCGTGGATGCCCCCAGCAGCTACAGCGCAATCTTCGGGAGGCCCCTTATCAGCGCCTTCCGCTGCGTGCCCTCGTCTTTCCATCAGTGCTTAAAGTTCAACGCTGAGGGGATCCAGGTCAGAGTTAGGGGGACCAAAGGTGGCACGGGAGTGCTATGTCACCGCGGTGAACACTATCTCTTGGCAGGAGGGAGCTGAGGAGATGGGTCGAAGGATGGAGGAGGCCGAGCAGGAGGTTGTCAGCGAGGAGCTGGGGGTAGAGAGTCGCGCTGAGGAGGCAACATGTGAATATATGGAGGTAGCCGGAGTGATGGCTATGGGGGAAGAGATGGAGGTAGAGGTCCCCGTTCCAGAGGAAGGGGATGCTGAGGGATGGGCGGAGCAGTCCAGGCTGGAGGCTGTGGAGGAAGTGGTAGAGCTGGAGGTGCTCACCCGTGGAGGCAGGATGGAGAAGATCCGCGTCAGCGGGGGGCTGACCCCGGAGGACCAAGGCAGGATGCTGGAGTGCATCCCGAAGAATGTGGACATCTTTGCCTGGAACGCCGCGGAGATGCCGGGGGTTGACGCGGATGTGGCCTGCCACCGCCTCAACCTGGACCCAGGAACACACCCCGTTCCGCAGAAGAAGAGGTCCATGGCGGACAAGCTGGCGGAGCCCATCTGGGAGGAGGTGGCAAAGCTCCTCAGGGATGGCTTCGTGTCCGAGATTCAGTATCCCGGCTGGGTCTCCAACGTGGTCATGGTTAAAAAAGGAGACGACCGATGGAGAATGTGTATCGATTTTGCGTTACTTAATAAAGCTTGTCCTAAGGACTGTTATCCTTTGCCTCGGATCGACGCGCTGGTTGACTCAGCCGTCGGTTTTTCTGTAATGAGTTTTTTAGATGCTTTTTCAGGTTACCACCAAATCAAGATGCACACCCCGGACATCAAGGATGTCTCGTTCATCATAGGGGATTGCTGCTACTGCTACAAGATGATTGCTTTCGGGCTGAAGAATGCTGGGGCTACTTACCAAAAAATGATGGATAGGGTCTTCAAGGAGCAGAGGGGGAGGAATTTGGAGGTGTATGTGGACGACCTCATGATCAAAAGTCGGGATGTGGACTCCCACCTCCGGGACCTGGAGGAGACCTTCGCCACCCTGCGTAAATACAAGATGCGGTTGAATCCCCTTAAATGTGTCTTTGGGGCCAGCAGGGGAAAGTTCTTGGGGCACCTCCTCACCCCCGCGGGGGTCGAGCCGAATCCAGATAAGGTCCGGGCAATCTTGGAATTGGGGTCCCCGCGGAACGCTAAGGAGGTCCAACGGCTGACGGGGAAGCTAGCAGGGCTGAGTCGTTTCCTTTCTTTGGCAGGGGAGAAGTGCTCGCCCTTCTTCAAGACGCTGAGGGGTGGTCAGAGGTTTGAATGGACCAAGGAGTGGGAAGAGGCGTTCCAGGCCCTCAAGGTGCAGCTGACACAGGCTCCACTGCTCCAAGGGCCGAAGGAGGGGGAGGACCTGTTCTTATATCTCGGGGTCGGGGCGGAGGCCCTAAGCTCCATCTTGGTTCGAGAAGAGGGAAAGAAGCAGCTCCCTATTTATTACGTCAGCCGGGTCCTAAGGAAGGCCGAGCTCCGGTATCCGATCTTGGAGAAGCTTGCATTCGCCCTAATCATCTCGGCTCGGAGGCTGCAACCTTACTTCCAGGCACACTCAATCCGAGTGGTGACCGACCATCCTCTCCACAACATCTTCGAGGGGGTGGAGCATTTAGGCAGGCTGGCTAAGTGGTCGGTGGAGCTGAGCGAGTTCGATGTCTCCTTCATTCTGCGGCTCTCGATCAAAGCTCAGGCGATGGCTGACTTCCTGGCCGACTACGTGGTGGAAGTAGCGGAGGAAGAGCTCACCCGCCCGACTCCTTGGAAAGTGAGGGTGGATGGAGCCTCAGGGAGGCATTCCCTTGGGGTGGGGGTGATCCTAGAAAGCCCTCAAGGGACTCGAATTGAGCAGACGGTGGTGGTGCACTTTCCCATTACCAATAACCAGGCCGAGTACGAGGCCGTTATAGCAGGGCTGCGCCTGGACAGGGAGCTGGGGGTGTCGGATGTGGAGGTCCTTACTGACTCCATGGTAGTAGCTTCCCAGATCAACGGGGAGTTCAAGGCAAGGGAGCCCACCTTGCAATCGTACTTGGCCAAGGTGAAGGGGGTCATTGGCACCTTTCAAACTTTCACCATCCGACACGTGCCCAGGGAAGAGAATGAGCAAGCCGATCAGCTGGCAAAGCATGGTCCCCAGGTGGGGAGCAGCATCACCGACCTGTTCCGCCCCTCCATCGAAGAAGGGGAGCTTATGGAAATCGACCAGCAAGCCTCGTAGATGGATCCAGTTGTAGTTTTCCTCTCCATGGGGGAATATCCGGAGGGGGTAGATAAGAAGAAGCTAAGGAACAAATCCGCTTATTACCTCCTCCAGGACGGGCAACTATACAGGAAGACCCTCTCAGGGATGCTGGCTCGCTGCATGGCCGAGGGCGAGGTGCAGAGGATCTTGGAGGAAGTCCACTCTGGTGAATGTGGGAGTCATTCCGGGAGTCGGACCCTGGAGGGAAGAATAGTCAGGCTAGGGTATATCTGGCCCACCCTGGGCCAAGACGCCGTAGAGTTCGCAAGAAGATGTCATAAGTGCCAGCTGTTTGCCCCTCTTCAGTTACAGCCGGCATAACGACTCAGGAGTATCACAGCCCCCTGGCCCTTCGCGATCTGGGGAATGGATTTGGTGGGGCCATTTCCCCAAGCCAGCGGTCAGAGAAGGTTCCTCCTAGTGATGATTGACTACTTCTCCAAGTGGATGGAGGTGAAGGCACTGGCCAAGGTGACCTCCTAGGCGATTAGGAACTTTGTTTGGGGAGAGATCATCTGTCGCCATGGGCTGCCCCAGGCCATCATCACGGACAACGGGCCCCAGTTCGCCAGTGCCGAGTTCACCAGCTTTTGCGAGCAGTTGGGGATCGACCTCAGGTTCGCCTCGGTCCATCACCCCAGGAGCAACAGGCAGGTGGAGGCCGCGAACAAGATCATCGTCAACCTCCTCAAGAAGAAGGTGGAGAATTTGAAGGGGAGCTGGGTGGAGCATCTCCCCGCAGTTCTCTGGGCCCTAAGAACCACCCCTAACACGGCTACAGGGGAGACCCCCTTCAAGCTCTCCCATGGGTGCGAGGCAGTGCTCCCCGTGGAATTTGAAGTCCAAACGCTGCGAGTCGGGGCGGCCAAAAAGGGCCGATAAGAATGGCAACGCCGCGAGTCGGGGCGGCCAAAGAGGGCCAAGAAGAATGGCAAGCCGAGAACGAGGAGGAGCTGAGAATCTCCCTTGACATGGTGGAAGAATTGAGGGACCTTTCGGCTATCCGACAGGAGGAGGTAAAAAGAAGGATGGCCAAATACTTTGACAAGCATGTTAGGGTCAAGTAGTTCGTGGAAGGAGACCTGGTGCTGAAGAAGGTGGATGCGGCAGGGAGGTCGGCATCCGTAGGGAAACTCAATCCTAGCTGGGATGGACCATTTATTGTAAAGGAAACTCTAAAGTCAGGAGGCTACCGACTCCAAAATGTAGAGGGCGAGACCCTGAGTCACACCTGGAGTGGTGACGACTTGAAGCGTTTTTTCCCCTAGAGCATGTAAGTGACACTTTCATTATAATAAATTTCTTCAAATGCCCCAGTACAGTCATAGGCAGCCTGTATAGAGAATTGGAATATGTTTGGACCCCGAGAAGATCCCGCTGCCAGGCTCTCACCTAGCTAGTAGGGCCGGAAGTCACTCGGTGTCATCCTTGGCCTCGAGAAGATCCCGCTGCAAGGCTCTCACCTAGCTGGCAGGGCCGGAAGTCACTCGATGGAATATGTTTGGACCCCGATAAGATCCCGCTGCTAGGCTCTCACCTAGCTGGCAGGGCCGGAAGTCACTCGGTGTCATCCTTGGCCTCGAGAAGATCCCGCTGCCAGTCTCTCACCAAGCTGGCAGGGCCGGAAGTCACTCGATGGAATATGTTTGGACCCCGAGAAGATCCCGCTGCCAGGCTCTCACCTAGCTGGCAGGGCCGGAAGTCACTCGGTGTCATCCTTGGCCTCGAGAAGATCCCGCTGCCAGGCTCTCACCTAGCTGGCAGGGCCGGAAGTCACTCGATGGAATATGTTTGGATCCCGATAAGATCCCGCTGCCAGGATCTCACCTAGCTGGCAGGGCCGGAAGTCACTCGGTGTCATCCTTGGCCTTGAGAAGATCCCGCTGCCAGGCTCTCACCTAGTTGGCAGGGCCGGAAGTCACTCGATGGAATATGTTCGGACCCCGAGAAGATCCCGCTGCCAGGCTCTCACCTAGCTGGCAGGGCCGGAAGTCACTCGGTGTCATCCTTGGCCTCGAGCAGATCCCGTTGTCAGGCTCTCACCTAGCTGACAGGGCCGGAAGTCACTCGATGGCAGCAGTTTGCAACCCAGAGCGAATCACGATGCCGGGCTCCCACCTAGCCGGCAGGGCCGAAAAACTACTCAAATGGTATTAATAATGGATTGGAATCGCGAAGATTAGACGAAAGGGGGGGGGTCTAGCATAACCACCCAGCCCCCAGATTAGCGACCGGGAGGAGGCGAGAACCCGGGTCACGTCGCAAAGGGTCGACCCGCAAGGGATCTGATGACTCGGGCAAACAGCGAACCGCCTCGCCTCGCCTGGATAGCGAGTGGCCTCAGCAGCAGAGGCCGTGCCGCTGATACAAGTTGCCCACAGCGGGACGACCTGCCAGGCCCCCTATAACTCCTAAGCCGAATCCGTAGGCATACGACCTCGTTGACGCAATGTGAGGTGAGCGGCGGCGAGCGAGAAAGCGAAGAAATTACATCGCGTGATGACAACAGACAGACGTAAGTAACGAGTGGGGAAGCATGTATAAGAGCTTTAATAAACGAGAATCAAAAAGTAAAGGCGCAGCCTGCGCTTACATCTCAAACGGCAAAAAGAACATAGTGTATGCACTTAATAAACAAATATCAAAAAGCGGGGACGACGCGAGATCCGGGGCAAGAAGTCCTAAATGCGCTGGAAGGACTGATCCCCAGGGTCCGGTACGGGAAGGAACAGCGCCAGCACCACGTCGCCCGCCGAGAGTTCCGCCGCCTCGCTCTTGAGGAGATCTGCACGTCGCAGCATCTGCATCATGTAATTCGCGGCGCTGGCGGCGTTCTTTTGCATCAGCACCTCCAACTCGTGGTTGGAGTGGTGTGCGAGCGGGCAGCCCCTATTATCTGGCGAAGGGACAGCGGCGGCGGCCTCCAACTCGTGTACCCGTGCCTCCAGCGCTGACTTGTCCTGAGCGAGGGTGGCGATCTCAGCACCCATCCGACTGGCCGTCGCGGCATCCTGAAAAGAGGAAAAAGAAAGTTATAAGGTGGATTCGCGAAGAGAGGCGGTCGTTGGAAGTGAGCACGTACCACCCCTCCCAGGTACTGCGCAAGGGTCTCCTCGGCCGCGTCGGCTCGCCTTCTCTGGAGATCCGAGTCATCCTGAGCGAGTTTCCGGGCCTCCTCCTTCTCGTCCGCCAACTTCTTGGGAGAGGCGACGTTCCGCTCCAGCTGGGTGCAGCGCCTCCCAACCATGTGGGCCAACTCCAGGCCACGTTGTTGGGCCCGCGCGCTCTCATGCACCAGTACTCGCATCGCCTCCTTGTCATAGATGGCGGCGTCCTCTCGCGAGTACAGGCCGAACGAAAAATTATATGCCTCCCCGCCGATGGTGTCCTGCTCCAGCCAACTCGGAAACAGAGTTGAGACCACCGCGCGATTAGACTCCTTGTCCC
This sequence comes from Platanthera guangdongensis, assembly GCA_039583875.1. Lineage (NCBI taxonomy): Eukaryota > Viridiplantae > Streptophyta > Magnoliopsida > Asparagales > Orchidaceae > Platanthera > Platanthera guangdongensis. The sequence continues at coordinate 125,108,994 of CM077155.1, read as the reverse complement.
ATGACAGAAGCGGGACGCCGAGCTCGTCCAGATATTTCTCGCCGTAGCCGAAGTTGCGATGCCCTCTCGGCACCGGCCTCGCGGCGGTTTGCGAACCATCCGGCGGCTCGGAAGTACCTGCCGCCTCGGCGGGGATGTCGCTGGTCGAAGCGACAATGGGGGGGGAGCCCTCAGTCGGTAGATCAGCCGGGGCCTTGCCTTTCCTCTGGCCCCCGGCTAGTTGCTGACCCGTAGACTTCGCCGTCTTTGGTGGGGGAGCGGGCTGCTCGCGGCCCGGACTCTTCTTGGCAGGGATCGACGGGGCCTCCCGCTGAGCGGCGTCAGCGGCCTGAGCACGAGCGAGGACACCGGAGGCGACCCGAGCACTCTCATAAGGGGGATGAAGGGGCACGTCTCGCTCGCCTGCCGAAAAAAGAGGGTAAGACCTAAGAAGCAAAGAGCGAGACAAGAGTAGTGGCGAGTGGCAAACCTCCCCCAGGCGGGATGGCAGTAAGGTCGTCGAGGTTGCGGCGCAGGTACGCGACCTCGAAGTTCTTCCCGAAGAAGAACCCACACAAGTCGGCTTCGTGGCCTCCCAGGCTTGGCGGGCAGTAACTCGCCTCGCTGAGCAGCACCGACGAGTAGGGAACGTTGCCGAAATCTCCCTTGACGAACAGGAATTTCTTGAGCCAGTTGTGAGTCTTGTTAACGGTCTCCCGCACCTTGAGGTGGGCGCTGGATAAGTAGGCGGTGCCATCCCGGTTCGCACGGAAGGAGAACAGTTTGCGGAAAACCGCGAGATTAAACTCGATCCGCTTCTCCCGCAGGAAGCAGGCGAACCCTACCATAACGGCTACAGAGTTCGGGGTCATCTGGCCTATGACGACCCCGAAGTACTTCAGTACCTGACGAACCTCTGGCCAGAGGGGGAGGCGAAGATCCACCTCAAAATGAGCCAAGGGAATGGCAAGCTCGTTCCCGGACAGATCGTTGATCTTCTCCCCCTCCCCGGGTCGTCTCGCCGAGAACCCAGACGGGATGTGGTCACCTAGGGCCTCTAAGTATTCGCGCTCTGAGATGATAGGGCGGGGAAAGTCGTGCTCCGAGAAGGTCCAGGCGCATTTGCTTCGCCCGTCCGCATCGCCGCAGCCGCCGCCGCCCATTCCGCCGAATTTCCGCCGTTCAAGCGAGACAGACCCAATGGGTGAACGCGAGTCGTGCTTTGCGGAGAACAGGAGGCGGGTGAGTACTTTGAAGCGATGGAAGGATAAGGACCGGCCACGCCTATTTATAGGGAGAAAGAAAGGGCGTGAAATTTCCCGCCAACGGGAGAGGTGCGTGTAGAAAAAATCGGGCCTAACGGTTCGACTCCCCGACACGCGGCCGCAGCTCCAGGACCATTTAGCAGCAGGTCTCGCTCGTCCGCATCCGCGCGAAGAATGAGCGGGCGAGGCTCAGCCCGAGCCCGCCCAGGATCCTAAGCGAGTCTGGGAGACTCGTGGCTGGCGAGCTCCTCGGCTCGCTCCCGCTACGATCGGAATGGCGGGTTGAGCGAGATCACCCCCAGACCTACCCTTGTACCAGGAGGTGGGCGAGGGGAGGGCGCGAGTACCCTCGAGCCCGCCTCAAGGAAAATAAAAACAACAACATGATAATTTTGACGTACATCAGAAATCAAAAAATCAGGCCCATAGGCGGGCGAGGAGAGTCACAAATTGTTACAAATACAGAATGAGGCTTTGAAATAGTAGAAATTCCGCGATATCCCGCGAGAGGGAGGAAGAAAGGCTGGATCAGTACTGGATCCACTTCTACCTGCCCCGCCGCTGCGTTCCCGATCGCGGCGGCACGTGAGGATAATGGTAATCGCGCACCGCCACCAGCTCCTGCTGAGCCAGGCCGACTTGTTCCGAGGCATTCCTACGACGTTCCTCGGCTCGCGTAATGTTCACGCCAGGCGAAGTGACCTCGCCACCTTCTGCTGCGCATGGGGCTACCTCCAAGGCCGCGAGCCGAGCCTCGGTGTCGTCCTTGTCTTGATCGACCCTCTTCACGAGCTCCTGAAGCAGCAGCGTGTGTTTCTGGAACAGCCGCGTCACCTGCCTCTTCATCCCCGCCGCATCGGTCGGGTCGCCCAGGTAATCAGAAACACCCTCCATGTCGGGCGGAGGGGAGTACCCTTCGCTCATCTCAGTTTTGGAGGAGACCATGTTGTAGCCTACAAAAGGGCGATTCAGAAGGCGCGAGCGAGAACAAGGCAAACGCTGAGTACAAGCTTACCAGGGGTTGGCACGTCGTCCACGCCGATGGAAGGACGAGAGGAGCCCGGCCGACCCTGAAAGGCTTCTCCCTCCAGGGGCTCAAGAGATTTTCCCAGTCCGTGGGGAGCCGGCGAACGAGAGGTTTTCAGAGGTGGGCGGTCCAGACCTGGGGGACTAGCAACCCTCTCAGACGACAAGGGAGGGGGGCGATCCTCCCCCCCGTTCCCCTCGTCTTCACAAGGTATTGCCTGCAAGACAAAGGTTCAGAAATGCAACAACAAACTGAAGAAGAAGGTCACGTACCCCAGAAGCGACCTCAACACCCGCCGCCGAGCTGGATCCCGGGAAGTTACTCGCCGGAGACCGCCTCATAATCTTTCCCTTTGCCGGCCTAAAGAGAGGGTCGGGAGACCCACGTGCTAACCAAGGGGCAGCCTTGAGGGCCTCCTCCTGAGTCTTCTGGCCCGCGGCCGCCAGACGGGCTCGCACCTCTTCGCTGACCGGCATCAAGAAACTGCAGTCTGTTCAAGAAAAATGAGGGGGTCTGGGGAGCCCCCCCTGGGCTTAGCGGTATATTTATAGCCGAACAGTGGGGCCCCACCAGAAGATTCCCTGCCAGCTCAGCACAGTACTCGCCGAACACGCGGGTTGGATGATTCTTTCCGAGCTTGTATCAAGCTCGAAAAGAGCGGGGATTGTGTACAACCCCGTGTTCGTCGAGCGGGTCCCACGAGGAAGATCGAGCGGATCTACCCCCGCGACCCACACCCAAGCAGCAAGCAGACATACCACAGGGGGGCTAGTCCGCTCCCGCTCCCTTTAGGCGAGCGAGCCTGGCGAGACGGCTCTACTACTCTCCCGCTCGCTTAGATAATCGCCGACCAGAGGGGGGGGGGGGCCTTTGTCGCACCAATACAAGCGGATGAGCTCGGTAACCCGTGACCAGCGAGCTGATCTGGGGGTCGCGATGGCCACCAGCCCGCCCCTACACGCGACCTGGTCGCCTGTCCGCCCCGATAGAGGACTGGCGGGTCACGGCGGTCCGGCTCGTGCTCGCCCAGGAAGAATAGGCTGACCGCTGGAGCCAGGTCGTGCCCGCCTCCCGCGGAGGGGGATTGGAGGCGAGCTGACTCCCCATGGGTGCGAATAGCTTCTCGGAACGGCGGAGCCACGCTGTTGGCAGTCCAGGTTGGACTGCGCATAGCTGTTCAGGACAGCGGAATTTGGATGTTGGCAGACCCAACCCAGGGCTTTTTGGTATTTTCAGGTCAGTTCTTCTGGTTATTGGCAGTTCAGATTCCAAAAACTATAAATAAGACCCAAGGGGTACCTCAGAGGGCACGCTTTGAGTGCCTCCCTGCTCATGTTTTCAAGTGCTTTCTGAGGGTACCTTAGCTCGGCTTCTGGCTAAGGAGGGGAAGCGCTCAGAGATCTTCCGGGTTTGTGGTGGGACCTCCCTGCCGAGCCCTTGGGTCTGTTTCTTCTTGCCTTCTTTGTTGTTTTTCTTGCAGGAGCAAAGTAGGCGCGAGACCACCCCTTCCCCAAGGGTCGAACTCCACAGGAAACCGGATTCCGGTTTCAACACACATAGCTCAGATTTTAAAGCAATAATTTGTTCATTAGCTAATGTGAGTTCATCTTTTATCCTATTATTTTCAGAGATAATATTTTCTAGATTTCCTAGTGTTTCCCTAAGTGTCTTAATTTCTTTTTCTAAATTTATTAGATCAATGCACATGGTTTTAAATTCATATTTGAATCAATCAGAACTATAATAAAAAGAAGAAAGTACCTTGTTAGCTTCAGATTCTGAAGCTTCTTCACTGTCAGATGCATCTGCATCTGACTGGCTTCTGGAAGCATCAATGGCCATGAGGCACACTCATTTGTCCCTTGCCTCTTCTTCTTCTTCACTGGAGCTGGAGGATGAGGATTCATCTTCTGTTTCACTCCAGCTTTAAGCTACAAAGCCTTTCTCCTTCTTTTTATATTTGTTGGAGGAAGGCCTGCTGCTATGCTGTCTTCTAGAATCCTTCTCTCTTCTCTTCTCCTTCTTCTGACTTTCTGGACATTCTGAGAGGAAGTGTCCAGGTTTCCTGCAGCCAAAGCAAACCACATCTTTTGTGGGGGTTTTGTCATACATTGGCTTGTCATCCTGCCTGGATGACTTTCTTCTGAAGTCTTTCTTTGCCATTTTGTAGAATCTTCTGGCAAATAGACTCATCAAATCTTCATTGATTGTTGGAGTCTATGTCTCCTCAGCAACTTTAAATGCAATGTTGTGCTCCTTCCTTGCTGGTGGAGGTGTTCTCTGCTCAGCTGCCTCTCTGGATTTGATGAGCTGCTCATAGGACTTTAGTTTTCCTAAAAAGAGATTCAGTGGAAATCTCATTTAGGCTTCTGGCCTCCTTGATGGGCCAGATCCTTGAATCTCATGAGCTTGGGAAGCACATGAGGATCTTGTCATTCACCTCTGTGAGGGTGATGTCTTTGTCCAATGTCTTTAGCTCATTGATGATTGAGCTCAGCCAATTGTACATGTCTGCAACTGATTCAGTTTCCTCCTTCTTGAAGTTCTCATATTGTGATATGAGGTTGGATCTTCTATATTTCCTTTCATCTACAGAGCCATCCACCATTTGGTTAAGGGATTCCCAAATAGCCTCGGATGATGTGCATTCAACCACCTTCTAGAATATGACATCAGACATAGTTTGGGACAGAATATTCATGGCTTTAGAATCAGCAACTCTAGCTTTCTTCTGGGCTTCAGTCCACTCAGGTGGTGGTACTGCATTAGTGCTGGATGTTGCTGTATAGGTAGATGCCTGAGGGGGACCTGCCAAGATAGAGTTGTAGATATCTTCATCAATAGAGTTCATATACAACTTAATTCTTGCCTTCCAGATGGCAAATTTGTTTAGGTTGCATACTGGAGGTCTGGTGCTTGCATAGTCTTTTTTCTGTGCCATGATGTGCATATAATTCTAATAGAAATATAAAGTAGATTTAACTAAGGATCTTTGATTCAAGGATTAGCTTGTACATCCAAAGGAATCCAGGCTTTGATACCAATTGAAAGTGAGGGGTTCGATCAGGAATACTCTAGGGGGGGTGAATATAGTATCTTTAAATTTTCAAACCTTTTTAGAGTAAATAAAACTTCTGCAGAGTTGATCGGACCTGAGATAAAATAGATTATCACAGGTGCTGCAGAATATAAATTAGTTAAACACAAACACAATAATCCTAACTAGCACAAACACAACAAGAACAAAAGAAAATAGCAACCAGTCAACACAAGAATTTTATAGTGGTTCCCCAACCTGGGTACATCCACTCTTCTACCACTCTGGTAGGAATCCACTCAGGTTTTTGATGAGGTGACTGCCACCAATGAGCTTTTGATCAGGTGCTCAAAAACCAAACCTCAAGTCTTTTGATCAGGTGACTTGGAAGCAGGAATAACTTTTGAAGGGAGTTAAGAACCCTTTTTACAGTGGGGGATGAGATATTGATTTTGTCTTCTCTTTATCAAATACATTTTGAGAAGACTTAAGTGGATCTTGATGTTAGCAAAGGCTCCCCCTGAGATGTAGAATGGTTCAGGAAGTTGGAGCTATGCTGCAGGGTGATAGGCCTTCAAATTGTTGCTTTGACCAGATGAGTTCCAGGAACTTGTTAACAGATATTGTAGTTGTTGTCCTTTGAAGAATCCTGGAAGAAAATAGAAGAAGCCACTTGATTTTGATTAGCTGTTCTTCTTCTTCTTCAGATTGCTTTGATGTTTCTGGTCTAGGGCTGTTTCTCTATGTGCTGTCGAGAAAGAAGATGCTTATTTTTTGTATGTTTCTGACTGCTGTGCTTGTTCTGGAAGAGCAAGAAAAATCCCCTTTTATATTTTCCATATAAATTTCCTTTTGAAATTTGAATTCCTCTCAGCATTCATTGCTGCCGGCCTGGAGAATATTTTGCATTGATTGATTTCCCCAACTGTCCCATTGAAAAACGACAAACAATAATCCTGAAGAAAACCATAATCAATGCTCCGTCTAATGGTAATATTCAGAGAATATTTTAGCATTAATTTCTCAAGAATTATTACAATAGAATAAGGACAGAAGAATGAAAATAACCAAGTCTGGAATTGTTGAACAGAGAATGGAATTCGTTGAGCTGAGTCCACAGTTCGTCGAGCTGAGAAGTTACGTTCGTCGATCTGATAATAGCTGTTCGTCGATCTGAGATCCAAGATCGTCGACCTAAGAACAGAAAACTACTTTCTCCAAAACCTTGCCAATTCTGTGCATGAAGTTCGTCGAGCTGAGGTTGTCGACTGCAGTTCAGAATACCATGTTTCTTGGACTCAAAAATGTTTTAAGTAAAATGTCCAGAAATCGTCAACCTGAGAACTAGTTTCGTCAAGCTGAGAACTTCTAACTGCTAGATAAGTCTTGCCAGGAATGTGGTCTAAGTTCGTCGAGCTAAGAAGGTGAATTCGTCGACTGGAGTATGATCCTAGACTTAGAATATTTAGTTGTTTCTGGAATAAGATGTTGAAGTAGAATATCCATAGATCGTCGACTTGAGAACTAAGTTCGTCGACTGGAGTTCAGAGAAATTTTGGGCTTTAAATATTGAATAAGAGTGTCCATAAGTCGTCGACCTTAGTACCAAGTTCGTCGAGCTCAGCTCAGAGAATTGTCTCTGAGTTCGTCGAGCTGAGCATGACTTCCGTCGACCCGAGTTCGACGAACGTCAAACTCATTTTCCTGAGTCTTTGAAATCTCTAAGTCTTGAGTCTTTTTGTAGTTTGTTGATGGCTGGTCCATGCAGTGATGACTCCAAGGACTTGGCCTATACTCTAAGACTCATACATGACCCTAGCTATACATATTGGGTCAAACATCCAAACTTAGTGAACCTAACCCAAATCCAACTAGGGATCCAACACAAACTTTTGATCTTTCCTCGTCAAAGTCGTGTGGGGTAATGCTATCCGCAAGAAGTTCTGTACGAAGCGCCTGTAATAGCCAGCCAGCCCCCGAAAACTCCGGACTTCTGCTATCGTAGACAACACAGGTCACTCCCGCATCGCAACTATCTTCGCCGGATCTCCTGCAATACTCTCTCCTCTAACTATATGACCAAGGAATGCTACTGAGGATAACTAGAACTCGCATTCGGAGAACTTGGCATAAAGCTGATTCCTCCTTAATGTCTCCAACACCATATGCAGATGCTTGAAATGATCATCCTTGTTCCGCGAGTACACCAATATGTCGTCGATAAAGACTACCACGAACTTGTCCAAGTACTCTTTGAACGTCCTGTTCATCAAATCCAAAAACACGGATGGCACATTCGTCAGTCCAAACGACATGACGGTAAACTCATAATGCCCATACCGCGTACTGAAAGATGTCTTGGGGATATCACTTTCTCTTATCTTCAACTGATAATATCCGGATTTTAGATCCAATTTCGAGTATACCGTTGACCCAACTAACTGATCTAACAGATCATCAATTCTTAGAATCAGATACTTATTCTTCTCTGTTAACTTGATCAGCTCTCGATAATCGATACAGAGTCTCAAGCTTTCGCCCTTTTTCTTAACAAAAGGACCGGTGTGCTCCACGACGACGAACTTGAACGCACATAACCCTGTTCTAACAGCTCTTGAAGTTGCACCTTCAGCTCCGCCATCTCCTTAGGCACTAATCGATACAGAGAGCGTGGTACAGGTTTAGCACCCGACACCAACACGAACTACCTTAACCACCTGAAGAGCAGACAACAAAGTCTTGCTCGCCCCTTTCAAGACCGCAAATATCATCTCACGACCAGTTCCCAATTTGACCTTCTTGCAGTTGCAATCAATGTATGCCTACTGCTCCGAGAGCTAGTCCATACCAAAGATCACATCGAACTCTACTATCGGCAGTAGCAACGCTTGCAAGTCAAACTCTTGACTCCCAAACCATATCTAAACACAATAAACTCTATCCGCGTGCATTGAGCACCCATTAGGCAACAAAACATCCAATTTTTACTTTGCCATCGAAGAAGGTACTCTGATGCGCGATGCAAATCCTTTGGACAAATAGGAGTGCAAACCTCCCGAATCGAACGGTGCTCTTGTCGGATAATCGAAAAGCAAAACAAAGCCTACCACAAACAATCCTAAGCTAACATGCGCAAGGGCAACAAGTATTTAAAGCTAAACTGTTATAAATTTACCTCATACCTGCCACCACATCAGCTTGCTTTATGACCTCCTACAGGCCAAAATTATACACCCTAGGCAGGGCTAGAGCATAATGGGATGCAGTTGACTCCACCGCCTTGCCTCGTACAATGCCCCAGGCTTCCTCTCGGGCTTTGGACGTCCGCTCCAACAGTCTCGGGTAAAGTGACCCGACTTTCCACAGTTATATCATGCGCCCGGGGTTCGGTCCGTAGTCGCCCTAGATACACCAGAAGAAGGGGTTTTACCTGAACTCCTAACATTCTTATCACACTTACGGAACACATATTTTGAGGAGTTCGGCATTTTGAACATCGTTTCCTTTAAAATAGAGTCCTCAACTGCTCCTGGAATAGCTTTCTTTATCTTCTAAGCACCATCCCGACAATCTCGGGCAAAGTGCCCTTTCTTGCCACAAGTATAACAAGTGTAAGTAGCTTTGCTAGTCGATGTTCTAGGCCCCTCTTTCAACATTCTACGGAATGCAGCTCTTATAGGACTTGCATAGTTCGATACCCTGCTCACTGGCATCTGGTGAGTCTTCCCCAAATCTACTTCCAAAGATCTAGCCGACTCCACCAAGGCTCTGAATCCCAATAATTTTGGCCCTAGCAGTAGAATTCGCAACTCTCCATGCAGATATTCGTCAACTGAGTGCGCTCCCTGCAATAAACGCATGTTCAATTGCTAACCCGATGGTCTACTAAATGTCATTTGCTCCATCACGCCACCCGGCGCTGGACCCACATCAGGGGCAAAGCGTTGCACATTCCTTCCATGTTGTGCATTAGTCACAGCAAACACTGCTTCAACTACCCTTCTTATGTTTTCAAACGAAGGAGGGGTCTCGAGCATATCGTTGGATGCACTGTATTCCTCAGAAAGCGAGTGTTTTGATGGCCCTGCACCACTCCCAGTCACCTATAGTTGTATAGAACACCATTAAGTGACCGACCAAAATTACAAAAAGCAATTATAGAAACACGCAGGTTCCCCAAACATGTGTATCTTCATTCCTAAGTGGACATTCATGGGTTCTTTTATGTTATAATGATGACACACACACATGTGCTCACCACCCCTTAAAAGAATTCGCCCATGAATTCATTTAAGCATGACAGAAACCGGTAGTCTAATACCAAATTGTAACACCCCTATTTGTCACATAGTATATAACAGTAGGTCCGGCCGGGGCACGATGCCATATACCACCGACAGACCGAAGGGTTACGAAATGAAACCATCCTTCCAATATCACACGTCCTACACAGAGTACATTCTAGCGGAAGCATTTTAAGAGTTGCAAAGAAAAGAACCCAAGCCAATACCATGAATGTCCACTAAATACCCAAAATAGGAATGCGTGTACAAAATACACAAATTACTTGGCCTTATGGCCTTACAAGAGTTTACTTAAATAAACAGTGTCTTTCAAACATCGGCACACAGGCCGGTCACACATGATTATAGCAAGTAAACATTCACATTGGCCTTCGAGGGCCGGCTCAGCAACCAGGGCTTCAGCCCGCTATTTGCCACTAGGCTCTGAAGCACCTGCAAGCAAGAATCCACCGCAGCAGTGGCAAACAAAAGCAACGGTCAGCTAAAGCTGACCAAATTATAATGACCCCGCCACTTAACTCGGGGCTTCGATGCTCCTTCCCTACACTTTATTAGCATAGCCAAACAGTAGAGAAATTACAATCCATCACAGGTGTAGGCACGCACAGCCACACACCCCGTGCTCTCAGGGCACATTCTCGGTGAACCCGGTCAAACTCCATGGTCTCACCACCGCCTACAGGACGGCAAACCTCGTGAGCATTATAGTCTTACCGGGCTATGCCTAAGACCCTCCATCTATGCCAACGACACATACCACGTACCTTAAGTCGCTTTAACTGAACAACATAGAGCGCGTACGGTTCCACCTAACCCGTTGCTCACACCACAACGTCAATTTAAACCATATGCGCGGGTCAAGCTTACCCGAGTCCCAAATCTATCACACACTTTACATAACCTACTAATGTGCAAGTTGGCTCCCAGACCACCAAGATGACAGAATCACGCTTCAGCCCAGTTTTTTGGGTGCACCTTGGAGTTAGTCCCCAAGGTTCCCTGTTGCAATCTACCATGTAGAAAACCCGAAAACAACCATCAGCACGGAGTCTTCTCCGGCTATTCATGCATAACAAAACATCACCAATCCAGACCAACTTTTCCGGGTAGGCTTCACACACCATGCCTATGTTCGTACTTCGACTCTAGTCTCTACATGCAAAATAAGGGGGACTATTCATATCAACCCAAAGGAACATCTCACACTCACCGCATACTCGCGAGAGAGGGTTTCCTGTGCAGAAAGAAAGAAGACTTCACATGTCTAAGAAGAGAATCGTTACCCTTGGGTTTATCTTTTGCGCCATGAAGATCTAGACGGATGAAAAGCACCGCAACGGCCTCGCCTCCGTAGAGCTGGACTCGGCTTGTGATTTGGGGATCTGAAGCTCCACCGGCGGCCGGATCTCTCCTTCTCCTTATTCCTTGCTCTCCCCTCTCTCTAAAGCTTTAGAAAGAGAAAACTTGAAGTGGAATGAGGGTTTCAAACCCTATTCCTGGCTTTAACTCTATAAGGACAGCCTTGGGACCTTGGATCCCAAAAGAAGGAAACGGTTGGCCACGATTTGCACTTAAAATAACATTACTGGGCCGAACACAGCTTGTGACATGCCCGTGTCCAAGGCCGTATGCCTCAATCGACGCCGAAACCGTCACATCCCGAACAAGACACGGCCACTGGACATGCTCGTGTCACATGCCATGTGCTAAACACGGCCATGCACACGGCTGTATTCCAGGTTGTTCTCAACAACCGACACAGCCGGCCAAATACACAGAGAAGCACACGGGTTCCTGACATGCAAGTGTTACTTCTAACATGCCCTTGTTGACAAGTATACGCCCGTGTTACGGGGCGTGCTCCTCACCCGACATAGCCCGGCTAACATCCCGAGCAGGACACGACCCTGGACATGCCCGTGTTGTAGACCGTGTTCACCACTCGATGCCTCATCGAGTGCATTTTGTCGACCACTAAGTAAGTTCGTCGAACCCGAGCATGACACGGCCCTGGACACGCACGTGTCCCAGGCTGTGTGACCCTTACCAGGCACCAAACTTGGCTCTAAATGTTGTCCGTCACTCTTTTAAGTTTCGGGGCGTTACAGCGGCAACGTTCGTGGAGTCGGGAAATAACGACGGTGGCGATCGCGGGAGAAACGGGTGACGACGGCGATGGTCGTGGATTCGGGAAATAACGGCGGCGACGTTTGAAGATGGTGGCGGTGGCCGTGAAGTTTAGAAATAATGACGGCGATGGTCACGACGTTTGAAGATTGCAGTGGTGGCGGCCACGGGAAAAACGAACGACACTGGAGGCATCCGCGGCATTGGGAGACATCGTCAATGGTGGCCACGGGAGAAATAGATGACGACGGAGGCAATCGTGGAGTCGGGAAATAATGGCGGCGGCTGCCGTAGTGTTGGGAGATGGTGACAGTGACAGCCATGGGAGGAATGAACGATGATAGTGACGGACATGGCGGCGGTCGGCGACGTTCAGTCGCGGCTGTCGGCGGCGGTAGTTGTTGAATGGGAGGCCCCCATGATTTCTCCTATTATGGTGGAGATCATAGGGACCGGTTTGATCGGTCAAAACCATCATCTCCATAATTGGATAAATTATGAGGGGAGTGGTTAAATGCACCCCCTAGAGATTTAAATGCGGTTTCATCTCCATCAATTGCCCTCCAAATCCTTTGTTGTCGGAGATTGGCACGAGTGAGAGAATAAGGATTTTTCCCCATTCTCTTCGATCATGACGACGACTGGTGAAAGTCCAAAAACATCAGAGAGCGGCGCCTGGTGAGCCCATGTAACGTTATGTTAAAAGATTTCTGGGGGAAAGATGGGACGACAAGAGGAAGCGCCAGCATGCCCAAAAAGGGGGCCCCTGCGACTTCACGGTCGGGCGGCGCAGTAGTGGCCACTAGGCGGGAACTAGAGGAGGCTCGTGGGCCAAGTCGCGTGGGTGCGCGCACCTAGTCGCGCGAGAGGGCGCACGTGCACGTGCCTGGGTTCGCGCGAACATGGATGCACATGCACTGTGCGCGGGCGCCTGGATGCGCGCGTACCTGGGCGCAGGTGCGGGCACAATGCATGTGTGCACTGGATGCGCGCGGGCACCGAATGCGAGCGCGCATAGCACGCGCTGTGCGTGTGCACACAGCAGTGCGCAGTCCGCGTGTTGTGAGCGCGTGACCGGTGCACGCGCGCAGCGGGTGCGTGCCGTGAAGGAACTCCATAGTTAAGTGTGCTTGGGCGAGAGTAGTACTGGGATGGGTGACCTCCTGGGAAGTCCCCGTACGACCAAGCTTAACTGTCGAGTTCGCTCATCAAAGGGAGGCTGCGGCCACCAACAACCCGCCAGTGGGCTGGAGAGGGGTTGGGGTGCTTGGGCTGCAGCCCGGTAGCGTCGCCTAGAGCGGAGCCGTGACACAGTCACGTTGGATCGACTAGGGGCTTTACAATAAAAGTGAACTTTTATTGTAACGCCCCAAGCCGATCCAACGTGACGGCGTCACGGCTCCGCTCTAGGAGACGCTACCGGGCTGCAGCCCAAGCACCCCAACCCCTCTCCAGCCCACTGGCAGGTTGTTGGTGTCCGCAGGCTCCCTTTGATGAGCGAACTCGACAGTTAAGCTGGGCCGTACGGGGACTTCCCAGGAGGTCACCCATCCCAGTACTACTCCAGCCCGAGCATGCTTAACTATGGAGTTCTTCCAATTCTCATCACCAACTGAGCTAGCTTAATTGGTGATATGAAGTGAAGGAACTCCATAGTTAAGCATGCTGGGGTGAGAGTAGTACTGGGATGGGTGACCTCCTGGGAAGACCCCATACGGCCCATCTTAACTGTCGAGTTCGCTCATCAAAGGGAAGCTGCGGCCACCAAGAACCCGCCTGTGGAGAGAGAGGGGTTAGGGTGCTTGGGCTGCATCCCGGTAGAGTCGCCTAGAGTGGAGCCGTGACACCGTCACGTTGGATCGGCTATGGGAGTTACAATAAAAGTTCACTTTTATTGTAACGCCCCTAGCCGATACAACGTGATAGCGTCACGGCTCCGCTCTAGGCAACGCTACCGGGCAGCAACCCAAGCACCCCAACCCCTCTCCAGCCCACTGGAGGGTTGTTGGTGGCCACAAACTCCCTTTGATTAGTGAAATTTTCCCGTTAAGCGGACAGAACGGGGACTTCCTAGGAGGTCGCCCATCACAGGACTTCTGTAACGCCTCGAAACTCAAAAGAGTGACGGGAGGCGTTTTGAGCTAAGTTTGGAATTTGGCAGGGGGAACACGTCCTGGGACACGGGCATGTTCCAGGGCGTGTCGTGTTTTGGTCGACGATTTGGCCGAGAGGTCGACGAATTTTGGAGGCGACGATCGTCGAGCAGCGAACATAGCCTGAGATACAGACGTGTCCCAGGGAATGCCGAGCTCATGTCGACGATCTGCCCTAGAAGTTGACGATTTTCACTCGACGAAGTGTCGAGATACGTAACACGGCCTAGGACACGGGTGTGTCCAAGGCCGTGTTGGGTGGTCGATGAACTGTGCTCGACAAAGTGTCGAGATAGTGAACACGTCCTAGAGCCCATGTGTGTACTGGATGACACGGGCATGTCTGTTCTAACACAGGCGTGTCAGGTGCCCATGTGAATTTTTGGATGCGTCGGTTTCGACGGCGAATGGGGGACACGGCCCTGGACACGGGCGTGTCGCAGGCCGTGTTCGGCCCAGATTTTGCATTTCATCTCCGGATCGTGGCCGTTCTTTTCCTTATTTTATGATCCGACGGCTGGGGGTTGTTCCTACTGGGATATACCCGGGAATAGGGTTTTCAATCCATCACTTCTTTCACTTAGTCTCTTTATAAAAGTCTAGAGAGAAGGGAGAGCAAGGAAGAAGAAAGGTGGCTAGATCCGGTTACCGGTGGAGTTTCGGAGCTCCAAATTGCGAGCCGACTTCGGATCTACGGAGGCAAGGAGATTGCGGTGCTTTCCATCCGCATACATTTCCATGGCTCCTAGGAAAAACTCTAGGGTAACGATTCTCTACTTGAGCATGTGAAGCTCTCGTTTCCTTTGCATAGGAAGCCCACTCTCGCGAGTTTGCGGTGAGTTGAGGCGTTCCTTCGGGTAGACATGAATAGTCCCCGTTGTGTACATGTATAGTCCGTAATCGAGAACGGATATAGGAATGATGTGTGAAACGTACCCGGACAAGTTAGTCTGGATCGGTGATGTTGCATTGCTTGAATGGCTGGAGAAGACTCCGTGCGAATGATTGTTTTTTGGGTTTTCTACGCGGTAGATTACAATAGGGAGCCGAGGGGATTAACTCAAAGGTGCACCCAGAAAACTAGGCAGATGCGTGATTCTGCCAACATGGTGGCCTGGGAGCCAACTTGAATATAACTGGGTTATGTGATGTGTGTAAATGATTTGGTACTCGGGGAGCTAACCCGCGCATACGGCTTAAATTGACATTGCAGTGTGAGCAATGGGTTAAGCGGAATCGTGCTCGGTCTATGTCATTCGGTACAAGTGACCTAAAGCTACGTAGGACTTGCCGTTGGCATAGATAGGAGGTCTCGGGTTGTCTATGAGTTAAATTTACGCGACATCAGCCGGAAGGACCTAAATGCTCACGAGATTTGACCGTCCTTATGGCGGTGGTGAGACCAAGGCGTCTATGGCTTGAATTGATGTGACGTTGACCGGTTCACCGAGAATGTGCCCTGAGTGCACGGGGTGTGTGGCCGTGAGTTCCTACACCTGTGTTGTTGTGTTGTTACACTATACTACTGGTTTATGCTAACAAAGTGCAGGGAAGGAGCATCGCCGCCCCGAGTTGGGGGTGGGATCATTATAATTTGGTCAGCATAGTTGACCGTTGCCTTTGTTTGCCATCGTGCGGTGGATTGTTCCTTGCAGGTGCTGCGGAGCCGAGTGCAAAATAGCGGGCTAAAGCCCAAGTTGCTAAGCCGACCCTCGAAGGCCTAGATTGAGTGTTTACTAGCTTTATTCATTTGTGACTGGGCTGCATGCCGAGGTTTGGAAAACATGTTATTTAAGTAAACAAATGTAAGGCCTTAAGGCCATTGTACTTGTGTATTGTACTTCATTCCTATTGGGTTTTTGAGTAGTGGACATTCATGTTTGGTTGGGTTCTTTAACTTGTAACTTTAAATTACTTCCGCTAGAATGACTCTGTGTAGGACGTTGGATATTAGTTGGATGGTTTCCATTGAGTAACCACCCGGTCTGTCTGTGGTATATGGCGTCGAGCACCGGCCGGACATACTACTATATGTTATGCGACGGATAAGGGGTGTTACAATTTGGTATCAGACTAGTGGTTTCGGTCAGGCTTAAAATGAATTCGTGGACGAATTCTTTTTAAGGGGTGGTGAGCGCCTGTGTGTGCGTCATCGTTATAACGTCAAAAGAACCCATGAATGTCCACTTAGGAATGAAAATACACGTGTTTGAGGAACCCGCGTGTTCTTATAATTGTTTTTTGCAATTTTATATGGTCGCTTAACGATGTTTTGTACAACTATAGGTGACCAGAAGCGGTGCTCGACCGTTAGAACACCGCATTTCTGAGGCTAGTAGTGCACCAAACGATGCTCCTGCAACACCTCCATCGCCTGAAACCATACGATTGGTTGTCGAAGTAGTGTTTTACATGATCAATACGCAGCCTGCAATGCAAATGCAACAGCCCGCTCCTACAATGGAGCAGGTACCACTTCAAAGGGATGAACCGAGAAGAGTGGAGCAGGTAGTAGTGGAGCCTTTGGTGCCTAACAGAGCGACTGAAAGGCAGATCAAGCACATTATGAGCTTTAATCCTCCTGTGTTCTCGGGGTTGGGAACCCCATCTCAAACTGAAGACTGGCTCTCCCGAGTGAAGAGAGGCCTGACAGCTACTGAAAAGGAGGAGTGGCAGATGACCACTATAGCTACGTTCCTTCTGGATGGTGATGCTAGGGTGTGGTGGGAAGGTTTGGAACTCCATCACTTGAGGGGGAGGCAACTCACGAACGTCCCATTGGAAGAGTTTTCGGGACTGTTCTTGGCAAGGTACCTTCCTTCGACGTAGAGGATAGCTTTGGAGAATGAGTTCCAAAGGTTAGTGCAAGGAGAGAGTAGCGTGGATGAGTATCTCCATAAGTTTACTCGGTTTGGTCATTATGTTAGCTCCACATTCGTGGATGAGGAGCGTAAGACGAACCATTTCTATGAAGGTTTGAGAGATGACTTTAGGATACAACTCTCGAGGCCGATGACGCAGGTCTTCTTGACCCTGGTCAACACAACCCAGTCTTTGGAGAAGGACTTGAAGAATGTACAGATAAAGAAAAGCTTTGGTGATAAGAAGTCTGAGTTCAAGGTGCCTACTACATCAAAGTCTGGGTACCGTAAGTTCTTTAATAAGGCTAGGACTTCGGGTCCAGCTCCTTCTTCCGGTGCTTCTGGGGCGACTACGGGTCGGACCCCGGGTGCATGTTTTACTTGTGGAAAGCCGCGACACTTTTCCCGCGACTGTTGGATCGGACGTCCCAAGTTCGAAAGGAAGCCGGGAGCAACTTATGAAGAGAAGGGCCATTAAACAAGCGGATGTGGTGACAGGTATGGTCTAAATTTATAGCAAGTCAATTTTTAAATACTTATTATGCATGTGTTACCTTATCACTGCTTGTTTAGGATTTGTTTTGATTTACGAGTATCCGAGGAGAGCACTCTTTGACATGGGAGCTTCGCAATCCTTTTTGTCCGAAGGTTTCATATCGCGCATCGGAGTACCTTCTTTGATGACGAAAGACAAACTGGATGTGTTGTTACCAAATGGTTGTTCGATGCGCGCGAAGAGATTCTGTGGTGTTTAGATTCGTATTGGGAGTCAGGAGTTCTATTTGCTAGCATCGTTACTGCCACTGGTGGAGTTTGACGTAATATTTGGCATGGACTGGCTCTCGGAGCAGCAAGCTTATATTGATTGCAGTTGCAAGGAAGTTAAGTTGGGAACAGGTCGTGAGATGACTTTCACGGGCTTGAATGGGTCGAGCAAGACGTTGATGTCTGCTCTTCAGGTGGTGAAGGCGGTTCATGTTAGTGCAGAGCTGTTCTTTACGCTAGTGGAGGTTGCAAAGCCTCAGCCTATGATGGATAGTATTTCAGTGGTAGCTTAGTACCCTGATGTGATCCCTGCCGATCTTCCTGGAGCCCCGCCTCAACGGGAGATAGATTTCACGATTGAGCTAGTGCTAGGTGTGGAACCTGTGTCACGCTCTTCGTATCGGCTAGGGCCTAAGGAAATGACGGAGGTGAAGGTTCAACTGCAAGAGTTGTTGGAGCAAGGTTATGTGCGTCCGAGTTCATCGCCTTGGAGCGCAACAGTCCTCTTTGATAAGAAGAAGGATGGGAGCTTGAGACTTTGTATTGATTATCGGGAATTAAACAAGCTAACAGAAAAGAACAAGTACCTGATCCCAAGGATTGATGATATATTTGATCAGTTAGTCGGGTCGACGGTGTGATCAAAGTTGGATCTTAAGTCTGGATATTATCAGCTGAGGATAAGGGAGATTGATATCCCCAAAACAGCGTTCAGTACGAGATACAGGCATTACGAGTTTATGGTCATGCCATTTGGGCTGACGAATGCGTCGTCGGTGTTCATGGATTTGATGAACAAGTCTTTCAGGGAGTACTTGGACCACTTTGTGATCGTCTTCATCAATGATATTTTGTTGTACTCGCAGAGTGAGGAAGATCACTTCAAGCATCTTCACCTGGTTTTGGAGACGCTGAGGAGGAATCAATTGTATGCCAAGTTCTCGAAATGCGAGTTTTGGTTGTCCTCAGTGGCATTCCTCGGTCATATAGTGAGTGGAGAGGGGATTGCGGTCGATCCGGCGAAGATTGTTGAGATACGAGAGTGGCCTGTGCTTTCTACGGTAGCGGAAGTCCGGAGTTTTCTACGGCTTGCTGGCTATTACAGGCACTTCATGAAGAACTTCTCGCGGATAGCGTTACCTCTCACTACTTTGACGAGGAAGGAGCAGAAGTTCGTTTGGACACCAGAGTGCGCACGAGCTTTTGAGGTGTTGAAATGTCGGTTGACCATGGCGCTGGTTCTTAGTTCGTTGAGTGGGACCGAAGGCTTTGAAATCTATAGAGATTCTTCGGGCAGTGGTTTGGGTTACGTGCTACTGCAGCATGGAAGCGTTATAGCGTATGGCTCGAGACAGCTGAAAGTGCACGAGAGGAATTATCCGGTCCATGACTTGGAGTTAGCGGCCGTGATTTTTGCCTTGAAGCTGTTGAGGCACTATTTGTATGGGGTAAGGGTCGATATCCATACCGACCATAAGGACATGAAATATTTGGTGGATCAAAAAGATCTGAACATGCGGCAGCGTAGATGGATGGAGTTCATGGGGGACTATACATTCGAGATCCACTACGTGCCTGGTAAAGGCAATGCGGTTGCGGACACGTTGAGTCATCGGGCCCCAGCTCAAGCCAATTGGCCGTCGGTCCATGATAAGCGGTTGATTCGGGAGTTGGAGGCATTGGAGATCTCTTGCGTAGACAAGCAGTCGAGTGCTGAAGCGCTATTGAACTGGATGGAAGTTCAGTATGACCTGTCTGATCGGATTCAGTAGGCTTTGGATGTGGATAGTAGCATGAAGCAGCTCATGATACAGCCTTTGGATGGGTCAAATTTCCAATATGAGGTTGTGGATGGATTGTATTGGAAAGATGGTCGTCTGTGCGTCCCAAATATGAGCACTTTGCGGGTGGAATTATTGTACGATGCACATCATACCAAGTACACGATTCACCCGGGGAGAACGAAGATGTACCGCGATGTGAAGAAATTGTTCTGGTGTCCAGGACTGAAGAAGGATGTGTCACTGTACGTGGCGAAGTGCCAGACGTGAGCCTTGGTGAAGGCGGAATCCAAAAGCCGGGAGGATTCTTAAAGTCCTTGCCTATTCCGGAGTGGAAGTTTGACGACATTACTATGGACTTTGTGTACGGGCTACCAAGGTCGCAAAAGTTGAACGATGCCATATAGGTGGTCGTAGATCGTCTAACGAAGGTGACGCACTTCATTCCGCATGGGAAGGATGATCCAGTTGAGAAATTGGCAAAGTTATATGTGGATAACATAGTGCGACATCACGGTGTGCCCCGCAGCATCGTGAGTTACCGAGATGGGTGATTCACGTCCAATGATTGGAGGTTGGTGCAGCAGATGTTGGGAACAAAGCTAAGTTTCAGCACAGCCTTTCATCCGCAGACGGATCGGCAAACCGAGAGTGTCAATAGGACAATGAAGGACATGCTTCGCATGTGTGTCCTGGACTTCGTGAAGCAATGGGAGGACCACCTATACTTGGTGGAGTTCGCGTACAACAATAGCTACCAGGCAAGCATACAAATGGCACCCTTCGAGGCCCTTTATGGTAGAAGATGTCGCACGCCATTGTCTTGGTTGGAAACGGGCGAGTCAAAGTTGTACAAGCGACAAGAGGTGGAAGATGCTACTTCTTTGGTGCGAACCATTTGGGAGAAGTTGCTAATCGCTCAGGACCGCCAGGCTAAGTACTATAATGCCAAGCACAAGAACGTGGAGTTCGCTGTTGGCGACTGGGTGTACTTGAAGATCAAGTCGTTCAAGGGTGTCTCACGGGTGCGGCGCTTAAAGAAGCTAAGCTCGAGGTACCTTGGATTGTTTGAGGTTCTGGAGCGGATTGGTGAAGCAGCTTATTGATAACTCTAATTTTGTCCATGTTTTTATGTTATTTTTATTTAATAATTAATTAGTTTTTAATTATATTTTGTAATTTTATTATTGAAGTTTTCTAATTTCTTATTTCAGGGCAATCTGGGCTGCAAACTTCAATTTGGAGTCTATAGGGTTGACCAGGAGACAAAACTGGGCAAAAGCAATAATTTTTCAAAAGACACGCCATAGTCACGGGCGTGACCGACATGGTCACGGGCGTGACATACTGGCGAGAACCGGCGCGTGGAAATACCTCTGCCGCGTCAATTAAAAGTACACGCCCTAAAAGTCACGGGCGTGACCAGCATCACCATCACACGGGCGTGTACTCCAGGCGTGACATCCAGTGCCCTGCCCTGACTTCCAGTCAACGGCAGTTTCACTTTGCAACAAGTCACGGGCGTGACACGTTTGGCACGGGCGTGACTAACCCCGTGACAGCCCGGCGTGCCGACTCAATGCTGCGGTTTCAGTCGCTGGGAGTTTTCTAAAGACACGCCCACGGTCACGGGCGTGACCATGGGCGTGACCCTTCCAACAACGGCCGGAGTTATTCCCGCCGTTTCTGCTTCCCGCCGTTCTTCAACAACCGTCAAGACACGCCCTAGGTCACGGGCGTGACCTAGGGGCGTGACCCGCAAATTAACAACTTTTGGCGGTTTCGCGCCAACGTTAAGAAGACTTGAAGACGACGGTTCCGAGACCGACACGCCCTAGGTCACGGGCGTGACCTAGGGGCGTGACCATCCAGCAACTTTTTCTATAAATTCCAGACAGCTTCAGATGGCCAGAAAGAGATTTTTGGGGAGCTTAGTTCTGTTCTATTTACTGTTTTTCCTGCATTTTCAATTCCTAGTGTAATCTTTACTTTCAAGTCTTCTTTTTAATCATGTCTTTCTTCATGTTTTCATGTAATTCTCTCATCATGATGAGTAGCTAATTTCCCAATTAGCACTTGATCATGATGAACTTTGGAATGGAATAAAATTCTTATTTTTGTCTCAAATTAGCAAGCATTCTATTTTCTAAACTTTGGTTTATCTTTGATTTAATTTTTCTTCGAATTCATAAGTTGCAAATTATGTTTATTCGAGCTTAGATTCGTATCCTAGATTTACCGAGAGGTTGTGGATACGAGTAGATCACTCAAGGATAAAGAGAATTTCTTGCACACCCTCGAGAGAGGAACGCAAAATTCTTCCGCCTTGGAGTCAACTCCATTAGTGAGGTTCACCGCCTAAAGCAAGCTTAGGTCTTTCGACTGGCCGAGAGGTCTTAATCGATCTACCTAAGGTTAGTCGAGTGCGTATTCTCGAGAGAGGCGCTTCGTAGCTTTGGAACCTCCGCGGTCAAAGTTAATAATTTAGATGCTTGTGCTCTTTAATTTCGTGGATTTTATTCTAGCCCAAAGGGATTCTAGATCAAGTGCTAGCCTTTTAATCATCGAATTTCTCCTCTTCATTTAACGTTCGTTTTCGTTTTTCGCAAAACCAATTTTCCGATCGATAAAATAATAGTTCGTCCTTGTGAGTACAAATACTCAACGGTCCCCGAGTTTAAATACGATATTCCATATACTAAATTTCGATAGGTGCACTTGCCTAGTTGAGAGTTTAGTTCGGATCATTTTTCAAAACTTATAAAATGCTCATCAAGTTTTTGGCGCCGTTGCCGGGGACATTTTTTTGTTGATATTTTGAAAGCAAGGCTCTATTAATTTTATCATTTTCTTTTTGTTTTAAGAAATATCAAAATCACAAAAAATTTTATTTTGTTTTATTTTGGTGTATGACCCGAGGGAAATCCGTCGCCTCTTTTTGATTTGGATCCGGAAATCGAGCGAACCCTTCGGCATCGCTTACGATTTCAAGTTCCGAATTTTCAAGATACGGACTCCTTAGGAGACACTCCTAATCCTTCATTAATCCTCTCTCCGTCACCGCCTTCTTCTTCTCCTTCTTCATTTAGTTCTTCTTCTCATTCTCCTAGATCTCCTTCTTCTGCTTCTTCCAATATGGGTGAGCCAAATGCGGTTGAACAAAGGACTATGTCCTATTATGCCCGTCCAAACTTGGACGAGACTCAATCTAGTATTGTTCGTCCCGCTATTGCCCCCAATAATTTTGAGTTGAAGCCAAGCATCATCCAAATGGTACAACAATATGTACAATTTGATGGGCTTCAAGATGAAGATCCAAACGCGCATATTTCAAATTTCTTAGAAATATGCGATACTTTTAAAATTAATGGTGTATCCGATGATGCCATCCGGCTAAGGTTATTTCCATTTACATTACGCACTAAAGCCAAGCAGTGGTTGGGTTCTCTACCAAGAGGATCCATCACAACATGGGCTCAAATGACGGAAAGATTTCTTACGAAATACTTTCCGCCGGCTAAAACGGCTAAATTGCGCAATGATATCACTTATTTCTCCCAAATTGATTCGGAAACGTTATATGATACTTGGGAGCGTTTCAAGGAATTGCTTCGTCGATGTCCTCATCATGCAATTCCGGATTGGTTACAAATCCAAACCTTCTATAACGGCCTAAATTCTCAAACTAGGCAACATATTGATGCCGCCGCCGGTGGAACGCTTAATAACAAAACACCGGCGGCCGCACAAGAGCTTATAGAAGGTATGGCTTTGAATACCTATCAATGGAGTACACCTCGGTCTAAACCACCTAAACCGGCCGGGATGTATGAAATGATACGGTTTCAAGTTTGTCTCTCCAGGTTGAGCAACTGCAAAAACAGATGAACGAGATGTCTGCTTCCTCGTCCAAATCTACCTGTGAGCCCCAATATTGGGAGCCTTCTACTATTGCCGAGCATGTGGATTACATGGGTAATCCGAATCGGCCACCTTATAATCCGGGTAACAATTTTGGTAATACCTATCACCCGGGTATAAGGAATCACCCCAACTTCTCTTGGAGTAATCCGGGGAACGCGGCGCGCCCACCGAACACGATTCCACCCGACTATTTTCCACCGCAAGCTCCCAAAGCTCCCAATCTCGAGGAATTGTTCACTAAATATACAACTACAAATGACGCCAACATCCGGAATCTCACCGGATCTCTTCGAAGTTTGGAGACGCAAATCGGGCAAATCGCTAAAATGCTCTCCGATCGTCAACAAGGAGCGCTACCGGGCAATACGGAGCCCAACCCCAAGGAGCATGCAAAAGCCATCACCTTACGGAGCGGGAAGGAGGTAACCACTTCTCCAAATCCGGTTGATACTTCTCCAATTCCAATTACGACTGATACGGAGGTAATCATTTCTCCATCTTCTCCTCCGTCTAAGCCTTCTACTCTTAATAAACCAAAAGCTTATCAACCACCTCTTCCCTATCCATCTAGAATGCAAAAAAACCGGGTGGATGAACATCACGGTAAATTTTTGGACATGTTTAAACAAATCCAAATTAATCTACCGTTTTGTGAAATAATCGCACAAATGCCGAAATACGCCAAGTACCTCAAGGATCTTTTATCCAATAAAAAGAAACTTGAGGATATCTCCACGGTTCAATTAAATGCGGAGTGTTCGGCAGTTTTACTTAATAAATTACCTAAGAAATTACCCGATCCGGGTAGTTTTCTCCATTCCCTGTTTGTTTGGTGATTTATTAGTAAAACGTGCGTTAGCCGATCTAGGCGCCTCAATCAATTTAATGCCTTATTCTTTAGTTAAGAAGTTGGGATTAGGAGAACCTAAACCCACAAGAATGTGCATTCAATTGGCGGATCGGTCTGTCAAGCTCCCTATGGGGATCATAGAGGATGTGCTTGTCAAAGTTGATAAATTTATATTTCCGGTAGATTTCGTCATCTTTGACATCGAAGAGGACACCGAGGTCCCACTCATTCTCGGTCGCCCTTTTCTTGCCACCTCGCGCGCAATTATAGACGTTAGTAATGGGAAACTTCTCCTTAGAGTCGGAGATGAAGAAGTTACCTTTACTATTGATACGTCTATGAAAAACTCGCTCTCAAATGACGACTCATGTTATTATTTGGAGGCTTCTCCTGAAGAAGACTCTCTTCTTTTTTCTGAACAATCTTTATCTTCTATTGATCATGATGCCGATTTAGAACATTTAGATTTAATTGCTCATGAAAATAGTGATAATCTCTCGATCACGCACGCACCTATTTTTGAACTTTTCGACATTGGTAGTGATCGTTTGAAAACTTCTTATGATGAACCTCCCGCGTTAGAACTAAAACAATTGCCTGATCATTTAGAGTATTTATTCTTAGCGGAGGATTCAAAACTTCCGGTTATTGTGTCGGCCTACTTGACCAATGAAGAAAAAATTAAATTATCTCATATTTTAAAACTTCATCACCGCGCAATTGCGTGGAAGATCACGGATTTGAGAGGGATTAATCCCTCCTTTTGCACCCATAAAATTTTTTTAGAAGAACACGCTCACAAAAACTATTCAACCTCAACGCCGGCTAAATCCTAACATGAAGGAGGTAGTCAAGGCCGAGGTCATAAAATTATTAGATGCGGGTATCATCTATCCAATTTCGGATAGCTCTTGGGTGAGCCCGGTCCAAGTGGTGCCCAAGAAAGGAGGGTTAACGGTAGTTCCTAATGATAAAAACGAGTTAGTTCCCACTCGAACCGTTACCGGATGGCGGGTGTGCATCGATTACCGTAAATTAAATGATGCAACCCGTAAGGATCATTTTCCTTTGCCGTTTATTGACCAAATACTTGAACGGCTATCCGGGCACTCATTTTATTGTTTTCTTGATGGTCTCTCGGGATATTTTCAAATCCCAATAGCACCCGAGGACCAAGAGAAAACAACCTTCACTTGTCCGTTTGGCACCTTCGCTTATCGAAGGATGCCTTTTGGTTTGTGCAACGCGCCGGCAACCTTCCAAAGGTGTATGCTAGCAATCTTTGACGAATTAGTGGAGGATATCATGGAGGTTTTCATGGACGATTTCTCCGTTTTCGGAGATTCGTTTGATTTATGTTTGGCAAACCTTTCCCGTGTACTCCAAAGATGTGAGGACACGAACCTAGTTTTAAACTGGGAGAAGTGCCATTTTATGGTACGGGAGGGTTTGGTCTTAGGCCATAAAATTTCTAGTAAGGGAATAGAGGTAGATAAAGCAAAAATTGAAACTATAGAAAAGCTACCTCCCCCTTCAAATGTTAAGGCCGTTCGTAGTTTTTTGGGCATGCCGGTTTCTATCGCCGGTTTATTAAAGATTTTTCTAAAATAACTAAGCCCCTAACCCACTTGTTAGAAAAAGACGCGCCGTTCATTTTTGACGAAAATTGTTTGCGTGCTTTTTCTCTTATTAAAGAAAAATTGATTAACGCTCCTATCATGATCGCTCCCAATTGGGAGCTTCCCTTTGAGATAATGTGCGACGCTAGTAGTTTTGCCGTTGGCGCGGTGTTAGGACAACGCATAAATAAAAACTTTCATCCTATCTATTATGCAAGCAAAACATTAACCGCCGCACAGGAAAATTACACGACCACCGAAAAAGAATTATTAGCCGTAATTTTCGCATTTGATAAATTCCGCTCCTATCTCACTTTGTCTAAAATTATTGTTTTTACTGATCATTCGGCTTTGAGATATTTACTAGCAAAAACAGATGCAAAGCCGCGCTTGATTAGGTGGATCTTACTACTCCAAGAATTTGATTTGGAGATTCGCGACAAGAGAGGAGCGGAGAACTTGGCGGCTGACCATCTTTCGCGGTTGGAGAACCCAAATTCGGGGGAGCTCATGGAGGAGGACATTGATGACACTTTCCCCGAGGAGCGCCTTCTCGCCATTCATAAGGTAATCACCCTCCCCACTCCTTGGTTCGCCGATTTCGCAAATTATCTTGTTGCGAGACTCCTCCCGAATGATTTTTCTTATCAAGAAAAGAAGAAATTCTTTTCTGATTTGAAAAATTATTTTTGGGAGGATCCCTTCCTTTTTCGTGTTTGCGCGGATCAAGTAGTGCGGAGGTGTGTTTCTCATGAGGAAGGCGCACAAATTTTAAAGCATTGTCATGAGGGACCCGCCGGTGGGCACTATAAAGCTAATCGGACGGCTCGGAAGGTACTTGAAGCGGGCTTCTATTGGCCAAGCATCTTCAAGGATGCTTACGCCCATGTAAGTCGTTGTGAACAATGCCAACGCTCAGGTAATATTTCCCGCCGCGATGAAATGCCGTTAAATACATTTTTAGAAATAGAAGTTTTTGATTTATGGGGGATCGACTTTGTTGGACCGCTACCAACATCCTATGGAAATAAATATATTTTGGTAGCGGTCGACTATGTGTCACGGTGGGCGGAAGCGCAAGCCTTTCCCACTAATGACGCCCGAGTCGTGACCCAATTTCTCAAAAAACTATTTTCACGATTTGGAGCACCGCGGGCAATAGTTAGTGATAGGGGCACCCACTTTTGTAACGCACAATTCGCCAAAGTTTTGTCTAAATACGGCGTTACACATAGGTTAGCCACCCCCTATCACCCTCAAACAAGTGGCCAGGTAGAAGTAGTTAACCGTGAAATCAAACGAATTTTGGAGAAAACGGTTTCTACTAATAGAAAGGATTGGTCGGTCAAGCTTGATGATGCTCTTTGGGCTTATCGGACCGCGTACAAGACCGCTATCGGTTGTACGCCGTACCGATTGGTCTATGGGAAAGCATGTCACTTACCGGTTGAGCTTGAGCACCGCGCCTTTTGGGCGCTTAAATTTTTAAATCTAGATGAAAATTTGTCCTCCGAGCTTCGGAAATTCCAAATTAACGAGCTCGATGAGTGGCGCTCCTTAGCCTATGAAAGTAATAAACTTTATAAGGAGCGCACAAAATTTTATCATGATAAAAAAATTAAGCACCCTAAAGATTTCAAACCGGAGACCAAGTCCTTCTTTACAATTCGCGCCTCCGACTTTTTCCGGGCAAACTCAAGTCCCGATGGTCCGGCCCTTTTATTGTAAAAGAGGTATGGCCATATGGGACAGTGCTTATCTCGCACCCGGAACAAGGCGAATTTAAAGTGAATGGGCACCGGTTGAAGATATTCCTCGCCGGTGATACTACTAATGAGTACCGGGAGGAAATTAACCTCCCGAACCCATAAACGAGTGCCCCGCTTGGGTCGAGCTCAACGACCATAAACAAAGCGCTTGTGGGAGGCACCCCATGCTTATCTTTTCCTCTTATTTTCTTTTTATTTAAATTTTCGCAGGTTTGAAGGACATCTTTTTCGGCGTGACGATCGAAGGAGTTGAGCGTCAAGTCTACGCGTTTCTTCAAGTCGGTAACTTTTGTTTTATTATTGTTTAGTTGACCTTCAAAAAATTTTTTTTATAAACAAAAAACAAAAAAAAAAAAAAAAAAAACAACAAAAACAAAGAAAAAAATTTTCTGCTCCGACACGCCTCTGTCACGGGCGTGACCTATGGGTCACGGGCGTGACCGAGACGTGTTTAGTTCGTCGAGCGAAACCCGAGAGTGGTTTCGTCGTGCGCAGCGTTCCGTTCGTCTTTCGGTCCTATCACGGGCGTGACCATCATTGGTCACGGGCGTGTCTAGCCCGAAACTTCGTTCGACGAAGTGAAGCTGGAAAACTTCACTTCCTGCCCAGTCATGGCCGTGACAGTGTGTGTCACGCCCGTGACACTCACTAGTCACGGTCGTGACTAGCCCGAAAAAAATTCCTAAAAAAAAAATATTTATATTTACTCGTTTCAGATACACGCCCCAGGGTCACGGGCGTGACCCTGGACCGTGTCGTCGAATCCGAGGCGTGACCCCGGGTCAACGCCTCGGATCCCTTCTAGTCAATTTTTTTTATGAGACACGCCCATGGTCACGGGCGTGACCATGGGCGTGACCTTGGAATCCAATGCCAGTGCATTGGATTCCTGCGCCGATCACGCCTTACACGCCCAGAGTCACGGCGTGACTCTGGGGCGTGACCAGGGAATCCGAGGCAGGAGGCCTCGGATTCTCCTTTTTTTTTGTCCCGTGCTTGTCACGCCCCTCTGTCACGGGCGTGACAGGGGGGCGTGACCAACCCGAAAACCCTATAAATAGGGCTTTTTCCCCCTCTTCTTCCTCCACACCATCCACCCTTCTCTTCTCCTTTGCTAACCCGATTCCTTCCTTCTTCTCCCCTCTACCAAAATGCCTCGCCACCACCCTCGCTCCACCGCTTCCTCCTCCGAGCACCCCGCGGATCCCGCAGCAGCGGAAGCCATGCTTCTTTTCCAAAACCAAACCCAGCAGGAGCGCAGCGAGCGCCTACGCGCCAAACCCCTTGGCGTGTTCCGCATTTTAGATTGGGCGATCCTCGCCACATTTGGAGCTGCGGATTTGGTACGGGGATTTCTGTCCACCCCTGGATGGAGTTCTCTCTTCTCTATTTCCGAGCATGCCTTTCTTGAACTCACCGTTGAGTTCTTGGCTTCCTTCGAGTTCCGCTGGGCGGCCGATGACGACTTCATCATCTTTCGCATAGGTGGGATGGTGCATCAGCTCACCATCCGTCAGCTCAATGTCGTCATGGGCTTCTGCTCGGAGGCTTTTTCCCAATCTCCCGCCTATCTCGATTTACTTACTGATTTCCCGACCGATTTCAACCTTCTCGCCTTTTGGGCGGAAATCAGTAGTGACACCGCCCCCTACACCCCAAAGAAATCCAAAGGCAGCCAACTCATTTCTCCCGCCTTACGTATTCTCCACAACCTCCTTACCTTCACTATTTCTGGTCGCGGCGATAGCCACGGGGTGGTGACTCGGGCAGACTTATTATATTTATATAGTATGTTTTACCGGGTCCCCCTCAACCTTGGTTATCTGCTCGCCATTTTCTTTCGGCACCAGGCCGAAAATGCGAGGTTGGGCGCAGTGCACGGCGGGAACTTCATCACTTTCCTCGCAAAGCAACTCGGCATTTGGGATGCTCTTCCACGCCTCAGCTGCGTCCAGACGCCGCAAGTTATCCAGTTCCAGACCCTTCAGGCCCTCGGCCTAGCGCGGCGACGTGATGGAGAGTTTGAGGCTATTCCCCCCGCAGTCGTTGGTGGAGATCTTGGCCTTGATTACGGTGCCGGTCCCAGCGGCACTATTCACTCTCCCCAGATTCCTCCACCACCGCAGGACCCTTCTTCCGAGCCCGGCCCTCAGAGCTATTGGGATCGTCAGTTTGCGTCTCTTCACACACGCTTAGATACGATGCAGGCCGATTTTGACGCTCGATTTGTGAGTTTTGACACTCGATTTACCACGCTAGCAACAAATCAAGCCTCCTCCATGGCACGTATTGAGCGTGAGTTTTCAGACCTCCGGACGCACTATCAGGAGCCGCGGCAGCATAGCGATGAGGATTAGCCGCTTTCTTTTTCTTTGGGATTGTAGTCCGCCCATTGTATCTTTTCTTTTTATCATTTTATTTTTCCTTGTCATGTATCGTTTCTTTTTATTAAATAATCAAAAAATTATGTTTTGCTTCAGCTTTGTCTTCCAGGTACGTTTTGGTGCTGCATGACCCGCTTCAGGGAAGTCTCCTACTTTTCTCTTTATTTATTTCTTTTCATTGGGGACAATGTCTTGTTTAAGTATGGGGGGATATTTCTCAAGCAAAACATACAAAATTATTCTAATTTTCAAAAAAAAAAAAAAAAAAAAAAAGAGATTTTATTTCTTTTGTGCAATTTTGTTTTTGCTTATTTTACAAAAATACAAAAAAAAATTTTTTTAAAAAAAAAAAAAAAAAAAAAAAAATAGGATTACTTTCAAAATTAGGGAGATCTTTATTCTCTATTTACTCACATGCGAAATTCTAGGTATTCGACTTTACATAAGTTTAGAAACTTTTTGATGCTTTAATTGAATTTTGAATTTTGTAGTAGAACTGTTGGCCATGCTGTGTTTCTAGTTAAGTGCACATGTTAGTAGAATTTGAGTAGAATTAAATATTCAGCATACAATTAGATTTTTCTTTTTCTGAATGCGTAGAAATAGTTTATTTTACTTCTACTTGGAAACCGACAAAATCTAAAAATAGTTTAGGAGAGTGTGTAGAAGTTTACTAGAGAGATATTTCGCGGATCAAGAAAGAGGTATTCTTTCTCGATGTCTAGAACTTGCCCTCTAGCTATTCTCAAGACTTTGCATAGGTTAAACTCATTAGTATGAAAATGATTTAGGCATTTCTTTTGGCTAGTTTGAGCCTTTGCACCCGTACCTAACATTTCTCCCTTGCTAAGCCAATTTGAGCCTATACTCTTCCTTTTGTTATAGCTCCACCAACACTTTACCAAAGCCTAAAAAGCATCCTAATTACACACCTAAAACCGAGCTTAAAATTATAGATAAAACCAGTTTATGTGTGATTAGGAGTCATTTTATTTTGGTGGCTTTTGAAAAAAAAATATATACAAGAGTTGTTCTATTTTTCACTTCTCCTCTAAAAAAAAAAAAAAAAAAAAAAAAAAAAAAAAAACGAAGAAAAAAGAGGAAGTTGAAAAAATATTCAACATATTGAAAAAAAAAAAAAAACAAAGGAATTGGCGAAGTTTTTCAATTTATTTTGTGCAAGCTCTCTTTAGGTTTTGGTGTGTCTACCCATCGCATTTATCTTTGTTTTTCCAAACCAAAAACCTAAGCCTACATTCCAACCTACTTAAGTCCTACTGATTTGTGCTTATAAGTTAACCTAGTGCCGTGGCGAGAGTGTGAAAGGGCAAGCCTATGGCCATCGACATTGATGGATTTCTTTGGAGGGTATCCCGATCTTCGATTTGTGCAATGTTATCTTAGCAAACACGCTACTTTCTCCCTAAACATGATTCGAAGATTTATCGTGTTTCCATCTTTAAAGTAAAAATAATAAGTGGAAACACATTTTAGAAAATTAAAAAACTAATTTGTATGCTGAGTAGGTTCTTCTACAATCATTACTACAAGCATAGGCATAAGACTTCGCATTCTACTCCTTATTTTCAATTTTCGTTTTTAGCGTTAAAATTTTTCTACTCTACATGTGAAGTTGTTTGCTCGGGACGAGCAAACGAGTAAGTATGGGGGTATTTGATAACTCTAATTTTGTCCATGTTTTTATGTTATTTTTATTTAATAATTAATTAGTTTTTTAATTATATTTTGTAATTTTATTATTGAAGTTTTCTAATTTCTTATTTCAGGGCAATCTGGGCTGCAAACTTCAATTTGGAGTCTATAGGGTTGACCAGGAGACAAAACTGGGCAAAAGCAATAATTTTTCAAAAGACACGCCATAGTCACGGGCGTGACCGACATGGTCACGGGCGTGACATACTGGCGAGAACCCGGCGCGTGGAAATACCTCTGCCGCGTCAATTAAAAGTACACGCCCTAAAGTCACGGGCGTGACCAGCATCACACGGGCGTGTACTCCAGGCGTGACATCCAGTGCCCTGCCCTGACTTCCAGTCAACGGCAGTTTCACTTTGCAACAAGTCACGGGCGTGACACGTTTGGCACGGGCGTGACTAACCCCGTGACAGCCCGGCGTGCCGACTCAATGCTGCGGTTTCAGTCGCTGGGAGTTTTCTAAAGACACGCCCACGGTCACGGGCGTGACCATGGGCGTGACCCTTCCAACAACGGCCGGAGTTATTCCCGCCGTTTCTGCTTCCCGCCGTTCTTCAACAACCGTCAAGACACGCCCTAGGTCACGGGCGTGACCTAGGGGCGTGACCCGCAAATTAACAACTTTTGGCGGTTTCGCGCCAACGTTCAGAAGACTTGAAGACGACGGTTCCGAGACCGACACGCCCTAGGTCACGGGCGTGACCTAGGGGCGTGACCATCCAGCAACTTTTTCTATAAATTCCAGACAGCTTCAGATGGCCAGAAAGAGATTTTTGGGGAGCTTAGTTCTGTTCTATTTACTGTTTTTCCTGCATTTTCAATTCCTAGTGTAATCTTTACTTTCAAGTCTTCTTTTTAATCATGTCTTTCTTCATGTTTTCATGTAATTCTCTCATCATGATGAGTAGCTAATTTCCCAATTAGCACTTGATCATGATGAACTTTGGAATGGAATAAAATTCTTATTTTTGTCTCAAATTAGCAAGCATTCTATTTTCTAAACTTTGGTTTATCTTTGATTTAATTTTCTTCGAATTCATAAGTTGCAAATTATGTTTATTCGAGCTTAGATTCGTATCCTAGATTTACCGAGAGGTTGTGGATACGAGTAGATCACTCAAGGATAAAGAGAATTTCTTGCACCCCTCGAGAGAGGAACGCAAAATTCTTCCGCCTTGGAGTCAACTCCATTAGTGAGGTTCACCGCCTAAAGCAAGCTTAGGTCTTTCGACTGGCCGAGAGGTCTTAATCGATCTACCTAAGGTTAGTCGAGTGCGTATTCTCGAGAGAGGCGCTTCGTAGCTTTGGAACCTCCGCGGTCAAAGTTAATAATTTAGATGCTTGTGCTCTTTAATTTCGTGGATTTTATTCTAGCCCAAAGGGATTCTAGATCAAGTGCTAGCCTTTTAATCATCGAATTTCTCCTCTTCATTTAACGTTCGTTTTCGTTTTTCGCAAAACCAATTTTCCGATCGATAAAATAATAGTTCGTCCTTGTGAGTACAAATACTCAACGGTCCCCGAGTTTAAATACGATATTCCATATACTAAATTTCGATAGGTGCACTTGCCTAGTTGAGAGTTTAGTTCGGATCATTTTTCAAAACTTATAAACTGCTCATCACTTATTGTTTAAAGCTATCAGTGGAGCGTAGTGGTCTACATGATGTATTCCATATATCAGTGCTACGGAAGGCGGTGCAAGAGCCTTCGCATGTGATCGCGGTGGATCAAGTGGCGGTCGATAATGGGTTGACGACAAAGGTCAAGCCCGTTTGAATTGAGGACTCAGAAGTCAAGCGGCTACGCAATAAAGAGATCAGGATGGTCAAAGTCCATTGGGACAATTGCGGTCGGCAAGAGCTCTCTTGGGAGCGAGAGCAGACCATGCTTAAGGAGTACCTGGAGTTGTTTCACTCAGGTACCATTTAAGTTTATGATTATCTTTCCTTTATATAATTTCCAGGACGAAATTATTTTAAGAGGGAGAGAGTTGTAACGCCCCAAAAATCAAAAGAGCGATGTGAGGCATTTTGAGCCAAGTTTGGAATTTGGCAGGGGGCACACGGCCTGGGACACGGCCGTGTCCTAGGGCGTGTCGTGTTTGGGTCGATGATTTGACCGAGAGGTCGACAAATTTTGCAGTCGACGATCGTTGAGCAGCGAACAAGGCCTGAGACACGGGCGTGTCCCAGGGCATGTCGAGCTCGTGTCGACGATCTGCATGGGAAGTCAATGATTTTCACTCGATAAAGTGTCGAGATAGGGAACATGGCCTAGGACACAGGCATGTCTAAGTCCGTGTCGAGTGGTCAACGAACTATGCTCGACGAAGTGTCGAGACAATAAACACGGCCTGGAGCCCAGACGTGTACTGGATGACACGAGCGTGTCAGTTCTAACACGGGCGTGTTGGGTGCCCGTGTGAATTTCGGGACACGTCGATTTCGACGATGAATGGGGGACACAGCCCAGGACACAGACGTGTCGCAGGCCGTGTTCGGACCCGATTTTACATTTCAGCTCTGGATCGTGGCCGTTCGTTTCCTTATTTTGGGATCCGACGGCTGGGGGTTGTTCCTACTGGGATATACCCGGGAATAGGTTTTCAAATCCCTCACTTCTTTCACTTAGTCTCTTTCTAAAAGTCTAGAGAGAAGGGAGAGCGAGGAAGAAGAAAGGAGGCTCGATCCAGTTACTGGCGGAGTTTCGGAGCTCCAAATCGCGAGCCAACTTCAGATCTACGGAGGCAAGGAGATTGCGGTGCTTTCCATCCGCATACATTTCCATGGCGCCAAGGAAAAAACGCTAGGGTAACGATTCTCTACTTGAGCATCTGAAGCTCTCGTTTCCTTTGCATAGGAAAGCCCGCTCTCGCGAGTTTACGATGAGTTGAGGCGTTCCTTCGGGTAGACATGAATAGTCCCCGTTGTGTACATGTAGAGTTCGTAATCGATAATGGATATAGGCATGATGTGTGAAGCCTACCCGGACAAGTTAGTCTGCATCGGGGATGTTGCATTGCTCGAATGGCCGAAGAAGACTCCGTGCGAATGATTGTTTTTCGGGTTTTCTACGCGGTAGATTGCAACAGGGAGCCGAGGGGATTAACTCCAAGGTGCACCCAAAAAACTCGGCAGATGCGTGATTCTGCCTACATGGTGGCCTGGGAGCCAACTTGAACATAACTGGGTTATGTGATGTGTGTAATTGATTTGGGACTCGGGGAGCTAACCCGCACATATGGCATAAATTGATGTTGCGGTGTGAACAATGGGTTAAGCGAAACCATGCCCGGTCCATGTCGTTTGGTACAATCGACATAAAGCTACCTGGGACTTGCCGTTGGCATAGATAGGAGGTCTCGGGTTGTCTATGGCTTAAATTGACGTGACATCGGCCGGAAGGACCTAAATGCTCACGAGATTTGACTGCCCTTGTAGCGGTGGTGAGACCGAGGCGTCTATGGCTTGAATTGACATGACGTTGACCGGTTCACCGAGAATGTGCCATGAGTGCACGGGGTGCGTGGTCGTGAGTGCTACGCCTGTGTTATTGTGTTGTTACACTATACTGCCGGTTTATGCTAACAAAGTGTAGGGAACGAGCATCGCCGCCCCGAGTTAGGGGCGGGATCGTTATAATTTGGTCAGCATAGCTGACCGTTGCCTTTGTTTGCCACCGTGCAGTGGATTGTTGCTTGCAGGTGCTGCGAAGCCGAGTGCTAAATAGCGGGCTTAAGCCCAAGTTACTGAACCGGCCCTCAAAGGCCTAAATTGAGTGTTTACTAGCTTTTTTCATGTGTGACCAACCCGCGTGCCAAGGTTTGGAAAACATGTTATTTGAGTAAACAAATGTAAGGCCTTAAGGCCATCGTACTTGTGTATTGTACTCCATACCTATTGGGTTTTTGAGTAGTGGACATTCATGTTTGGTTTTTTTTTTTTTTGGACATTCATGTTTGGTTGGGTTCTTAAATTTGTAACTTTAAATTGCTTCCGCTAGAATGACTCTGTGTAGGACGTTGGATATTAGTTGGATGGTTTACATTGAGTAACCACCCGGTCTGTTTGTGGTATATGGC
The DNA here is from genome assembly GCA_039583875.1 of Platanthera guangdongensis. Classification (NCBI taxonomy): domain Eukaryota; kingdom Viridiplantae; phylum Streptophyta; class Magnoliopsida; order Asparagales; family Orchidaceae; genus Platanthera; species Platanthera guangdongensis. The sequence continues at coordinate 125,073,349 of CM077155.1, read as the reverse complement.
GTCGAGCCCCGGCCGGACCTACTGCTATATGCTATGCGACAGATAGAAGGTGTTACAACTTCTCCAGCCCCGAGCACGCTTAACTATGGAGTTCTTTCAACTCTCATCACCAATTGAGTTGCAGCTGATCCCAGGAACTCCATAGTTAAGCGTGCATGGGTGAGAGTAGTACTGAGATGGGTGACCTCCTGGAAAGTTCCCGTACGACCCAGCTTAACTATCGAGTTCGCTCATCAAAGGGAGGCTGTGGCCACCAACAACCCGCCTGTGGAGGGAGAGGGGTTGTGGTGCTTGGGTTGTAGCCAGGTAGCGTCACCTAGAGCGGAGCCGTGATGCTGTCATGTTGGATCGGCTAGGGGCATTACAAATTGTCTCGACACAGTCTGTCTGCTGTGTTGACATCTTCTGATTCTACCTTGTGTAGAGACACTGAGATTGTCTTGACACAATCTGTCTGCTGTGTCGTCATCTTCTGATTCTGCCTCGTGTCGAGACAATGAGATTATCTCGACACAATCTGTCTGTTGTGTTATCATCTTCTGATTCTGCCTTGTGTCAAGACAGTGAGATTGTCTCGACACAATTTGTAAGCTTTGTTGACATCTTTTGATTCTGCCTTGTGTTGAGATAGTGGGATTGTCTCGACACAACCTTACTCAACATAATTATCCTCTTTAATTTGTCAATTATGCTGACTCAGTATTTAAGGTGTCATGACAACTGACTTGTCTCGATACAGCTTCTGCAGAGGTGTCGACACATTTGAACTGTGTCGACACATTTGTGCTTAGCTAAATTTCTTCACTTTAAGTCCTGCACATTTAAACTTAATATGCATCAAATATAACTTAGTGTATATCATTGAGTTGACAAGGAGCTTCTCCAAGTCAGGTACATAATTCCCAATATACCCAACAACGACTTTTGCTCGGACGAGACTGGCTCGTGACTATTGCTCGCACGAGACTGACTCACGACGTTTGCTCGCACGAGACTGGCTCAGGACTTTTGCTCGCACGAGACTGGCTCGCGACTTTTGCTCACACGAGACTAACATGTGACTTTTGCTCGTATGAGACAGGCACGTGGCTTTAGCGCGTACAAGGCTGGCTTGTGGGGAAGTTTGCACGAGTCTGTCTTGCATCTTTATCGGGCACAAGGCTGGATTGTGGGGATGTTTGCGCGAGACTGGCCCGCGGCTTAGTTTGCACGATTCCATCCCGCAGCTTTGTTTGCGCGGGTTATAATCGCGGCTTTGCCGTGAGGGGGGCCGACCCCCACGGGGTGTTTGCACAAGTCGGGCACGCGTCCTATTTTGTATGGGTTGCAATCGCGGCTTAGTTGTGAGGGGGGCAGGCCCTCATGGGGAGTTTGTACGATTCGGGCTCGCAGCTTACTTTGTGCGGGTTGTAATCACGGCTTAGCCGGGAGGGGGACAGGCCCACACTGGGAGTTTGCACGAGTCGGGCTCGCTACTTATTTTGTGTGGGTTGTAATCGCGGCTTAGCCGTGAGGGGGGTAGGCTCCAACGGGGAGTTTGCATGAGTCGGGCTCGCGACTTATTTTGCGCGGTCCCAGTCCGCGGCTTAGTTTGCATGGTTCCAGCCTGCGTGTTCATTTGCGCGGATTATAATCGCGGTTTTGCAGTGAGGGGGGCAGGCCACCACATGGAGTTTGTACGAGTCGGGCTCGCTTGTTAATCCATTTGCTAATTAGGAAATTCCACCAAGGAGATACTATCCCTTAGGATATAAATCTCAACCTAAATTTTTTGTTATATCAAGTTTTTCATATCAGAAAAATAAAGGGCCCAAGGTAATCTGGGTCAAGAACCACTAATTTTTTACTTTACAAGTAAAGAGTTGTCCAACTTTTAATCAACAATGGTATCTGGACAGTGGATGCTCCAAGAATATGACTAGCAGCAAGGATAATCTAAATAATTACAAGTCCAAGCTGGGATCAATGGTGATCTTTGGTGATTCAAATTGTGGCCAGACTAAAGGCTTTGGGGAAGTTAAGATTGGAGCAGTTACTTTCAAAAAGGTTGCATATATAAGTGGACTGAAACATAAACTCATCTCCATAAGTCAACTATGTGATGAAGGTTATCAAGTATTTTCTAACTCAAACTCTTGTATTATTTCTACTAAAGAAAACCAAACTGTTTTAATTGGAAATAGACAAGTCAATATATATGTAATTAATTTTCAATCTACAACATCAGATATTTGTTTATTTAATCTTGTTAGCAATCAGAATGATTTATGACATAAAAGACTAGGTCATGTTAATCTAAAACATATTGCTAGGTTACCTAAAGACAACCTTGTTAGAGGATTGCCTTCTGGTCCCTACAAGAAGGAAGGCCTATGCAGGGCTTGTCAATTAGGCAAGCAAACTAAATATAGCTTTAAATCAGTTAATAAGAGTGATTCACCTAGGATATTGTACTTACTACACATGGACCTTTTTGGCCCTATTGCTGTACAAACCCTAGGAGGGAAATCTTATACTCTAGTTGTTGTAGATGACTTCTCAAGATTCACTTGGATGTTCTTTCTGAGATCTAAATCAGATACATTCAAGGTTCTTACAGATTTTCTCAAGACCATACAGATTGAGTACTCTACTCAAGTTGCATTGATAAGAAGTGATCATGGTATTGAGTTTGAGTCTCTTCTTATACATGAGTTCTGTGAGAAGGAAGGTATCGGGCATTGCTTCTCAGCTCTTAGAATTCCTCAACAAAATGAGATAGTTGAAAGGAAAAATAGAACACTAATTGAATCAGCATGCACATTACTTGCAGATGCTTACATGCCCCTGTCCTTTTGGGAAGAGGATGTGAGCACAATAAACTATGTACTAAACAGAAGCTTAATACATAAACTTAAGAATAAGACTCCCTATAAATTGCTTAAAGGGAAGAAACCTAAAATCTCCTATTTTAAAATACTTGGTTGCATATGCTATATTCATAACAATGACAAGAAATATATTAGAAAATTTGAAGCTAAGGTTGCAGAGGGAATTTTTCTAGGATATTCCCAAGTCAGCAAAGCATATAGGGTGTTTAATAAATCTACTTTAAAAATTGAGGAATCTGTTCATGTAACTTTTGATGAAGCTAACATGTCTTATAAGGAGAAAGAAATTTCCACCAACAGCACATTGTAGGTACCTCACTTGTGTGAGAGAGTGGATGATCTAAGCCTCACCCAAGAGGTTCCAATACATCCCTCTCCACAAACTGAAGAAGAAAGTGAAGAAGAAAGTATAGAAGTGACTGAACCCTTTCCAACAGCTAATGAAATTCCATAAGAGGAAATTATTCCCTAAGTTGTTGCCCAACCAGCTACTCCTACTGATTTTGTCACACTTAGAGATCATCGTAGATCTCAAGTGATTGGAGACATTTCAGCTGGTGTGCAAACAAGACATCAACTCAACCTTGACTTGATGTTTGTTTGTTTCCTCTCTCAACTTGAGCCCCAATCCATTAAAGATGCAGAACAAGATCCCCACTGGATCATTGCAATGCAAGAGGAGCTCAATCAATTTGAGAGATGTAGAGTTTGGGAATTGGTTCCTAGACACAAATACTACCCAGTCATTGGAACCAAATGGGTGTTCAGAAACAAGTTGGATGTAGAAGGCAACATTATGAGGAACAAGGCAAGGCTAGTGGCTCAAGGGTATAGGCAAGAGGAAGTCATTGACTATGATGAGACATTTGCTCCTGTTGCAAGGCTTGAGGCCACAAGAATCTTTCATGCATATATTGCATTCAAAAAATTCAAAGTCTATCAAATGGATGTCAAAAGTGCTTTTCTGAATGGAGAACTTAAAGAAGAGGTTTATGTTAAACAACCTCCAGGTTTCATCTCTCCAACTCATTTCTCATATGTTTTTAAATTGCATAAAGCTCTCTATGGTTTAAAGCAAGCTACAAGAGCTTGGTATGAGACCTTAGCTAGCTTCTTTTTAGAGCATAAATTTTCTAGAGGCATTGTAGATAGGACCCTTTTTATTAAGCATCATAAAGATAAAATCTTATTAGTACAAATTTATGTATTTGACATTATTTTTTGCTCAACTGATCCCAAAATATGTAAAAGGTTTTCTAACCTTATGCACTTAAAGTTCGAGATGAGTAGCATGGGTGAACTTTCATATTTCCTTGGTCTCCAAGTGAAACAATCATCTGATGATATCTTTATCTCCCAATCTAAATATGCTAAGGAGCTTATCAAAAGATTTGAGATGTGTGATGCCTCAGCAATGGAGACACCCATGGCTGCAAATGCTGTGATAGATTCTGATAAGCATGGAAAATCTGTTGATCAGAAGTTGTATAGGGTTATTGTTGGGTCCCTATTATACCTCACAACAAGTAGGCCAGACATCATGTTTGGTACATGCATTTGAGCTAGGTTCCAAGTGAACCCTAAAGAATCTCACTATATTTTGTTAAAAAGGATTTTGAGATATATAAAAGGTTGTCCAAATCTAGGACTTTTATATCCATCAGGGTCAGAATTTGACTTAATAGGTTTTTTAGATGCTGACAATGCTGGATGTAGAGTGGACAGAAAAAACACAATAGGAACATGTCGGTTCCTTGGTGATAGGCTAGTGTCCTGGTTCTGTAAAAAGCAAACCTATGTGTCCACATCAACTGCAGAAGCAAAATATATAGTTGCTGGTAGTTGTTGCTCACAAGTTTTGTGGATACAAAACCAACTACTGGATTATGGATACAACTTAAAAAATTCGACTATATATTGTGATAGTACCAGTGCTATATCCATTGCACAAAATCCAGTGCATCATAGTAGGACCAAATATATAGAAATAAGACATCATTTCATTAGATATTATGTAGACAAAAAGAAAATTAATCTTGTCTTTATTTCCACTGATTTACAAAGAGCAGACATCTTCACCAAGCCATTGGATGGGAAGAAACATCTATTTTTCTAAAATCAGTTAGGAATGATCAATGGAGATGAGTTAATTTAAATTTTGTCTGTGGTCGACGATTTGTTGACAGTTCGTCGAACGGAGATCAATGATCTGTGAACTCCTTATGAAGAGTTCGTCGAACGGAGTTCGACGATCACTTCTTAGTGAAACAGTTTTCATCGTACGGAGATCGATGATCCCTGCTTCAGTGAATTTATCGTCGAACAGAGATTGACGATTTATTCATCTTCTTTAGACTGAGATCAACAAATTCATTTTCTATTAAAATACTTCGTCAAACTCAGATCGAAGATCTTTTCTTTTTCGTCGGATGGATATCGTCTTTTTGTCTTCTAAAGACCTTATAAACTAAGTTTTAGACGAAATCCGTCCCGCGCTTTCAATTTCCATTACACTTGATCTCTTGTTTTTCCTTGCAGGAGCTCTCATGGTGATTTCGATTGCAAACCTCTCCAGGATGAAATTTGATGATGCATTTGATATAGATGTGAACACCTTAAAGCATACTGACCAAATCTTCCAGGATATTTTGAAGTTGCTCGATGAGCTGCAACTTCTCAAAGTGATGACTCCCAGGATGAAGCTGCCTATGGCAGAAATAAAAGAATGGGTTTTCTCGGTATCTTCTCCAGATGGACAAACCCTAGTTGGCACCATTACTGGACAGGAGGTGATTCTAACTCCTGATATTCTTTCTGAGATATTTGGTTTTGTTAATGGAAATGATGATATAGAACTGAATAGTGATGAGTTTGGTGAAATGCTTACACGGATGGGTCACTCCGAGGGAAACCCTAGCAAGTTACTGAAAAAGAACTTGTCTGTTGAGTACAAGTTTATAGCCGACATAGTAGGTAAGGTGCTGCTTGGGAAGCACATTGCCCATGACTATATTACCAGACACCAATTCCTTCTGATGAGTGCCCTTGTAAATACGAAATTAGTGCATTAGGGTAATACTCTGTTTGATTTGATTAAGAAGAAAAATGATAAAAGAGAAGTCTATTTTGGGAGGATTCTGGGCATTTTCCTCCAGGAGAAATGTCCTCAACTGTTGGTATCTCCAATAGTTTTCATCAATGCTTCCAAGAGACTGACCTCAGCTCTCATTGGAAAATGGGAGAGGACTATCTCTAAGCCCTCCAGGGCCTCCTCCTCCTCCTTAAGAATTTCAGAGGACACAAGGACTATAGTAGTCACTCCTCATGTAACACCCCAAAGCTAGTATTTGGCAAAATTTGGGTGACACGGCTTGGGACACGAGCGTGTCCCAGGGCATGTCATTCTTCGGTGAGCAGTCGACGAGTGGTCGACAAAATTCGGTCAATGATTATCGAGTGTAGAGTATACGGCCTGTGACACGGGCGTGTCACAGGGCGTGTCCTCGCGGGTCGATGAATTTCAAGTCGACGAAGTTGATTCGGTCGACAATTATCGAGTGCAGAGTACACGGCCTGTGACACGGGCGTGTCACAGGGCGTGTCCTCGTGGTTAGATGACTTTCAGCTTGACGACGTTGAGCTGGGGCATGTCTAGTGCCATGTATGGGCACACGGCCTGGGACATGGGTGTGTCACAGACCATGTCCCTCTCGGGTTGATCTCGATTTTGTGCAGCCTGAAGAACACGGCCACAGACACGGGCGTGTATGAAGGCGTGCCCAGTGATACGGCCCGTTACACGGGCGTGTCACATAGGCCTGTACTGGATTGGATAAGTCGGTTGAGCACCGCTTGAGGCACACGGCCTGGGACACCGGCGTGTCACAGGCCGTGTTAGGTAAAAATGTGATTTTGTGGCAAAATCGTGGTTGTCCAAATCTTCAGCTGAGATCTGATGGCTGAGGGGCCTCCCTGATTCCTTAAGGCCGTGTATGAGAAGGAAGTTCTCATTTTCATGTTGGCCTTCATCTTTCTAAAATCCTAGAGAGAGAAAGAGAGGAAGAAGGAGGAGGAGGAAGAGGGGTTGGCCACCGGTGGTGCTGTGGAGGTTCGACTAGAGATCTGAGGCCAGCGTTGCGGAGGAAAAGTCGTTGCGGTTCTTTCAAGCCAGTTAGGAGCTTATAGCGCTGAAGCGATCTTTGAGGGTAATGACGTTTCTTCCTATCCATGTGAAGGCTTCCTTTTTGGCATGTGCATATGATTCCCCCACCAGAGGGTGGCGTGTTATGGGAGTCACTTGGGTTGATTCATGGAATCTCTAATCATTTGGCATGTAGATCCAAAAAAGGAGTACGGAATAGGCATGATGTGTGAAGCCCATCTGGACAGGTTGGTCTGGATTGTTGATGTTGCATATACGCACCGGAGAAGACTCCGTAAGAAAAGTGTAGTTTAAGGATTCGACGGGTTAGACCTGCGAAGGGCAATCGCAGGAAGTACTACAGTGGTAGTCCAGGAAAATACCCCTGTGATGCTTGTGCTATTGGGTTGTACCTGTGAAGGGGAGTAGTAGGAAGTACTAGATTGGTAATCTAGGAAATACCCTTGGTAATGCTTGATGTTCATGGGTGGTACCTGTGAAGGGGAGTAGCAGGAAGTACTGGCATGGTAAGTCAGGAAAAGACCCTTGACATTGTGATATTTATGTGGTTGTGCCTGTGAAAGGAGTAGCAGGAAGTACTGGTGTGCCCAGGAAAGACCCTCTGATGTTGTGATATGAATGGGTGTGATGGAAGTACTGGTGCACCCAGGAAAACACCCAGGAAGTAGGAACGGTTAAACTAACCCGCGCCTTTTATTTAGTCGTGAGTACATCGTACTCGGTGATGACATGGAGATTTGAGCAACAGGGGGTGGATGATCTGACCTGCGTTATGTCCGTCCGACGTGAGACCTGAAAGTGCGGTCTGTTGGAGCGCATAACGAGAGTCTTAGGCCTGCGCACCGTGATACAATGGTGGTCTACAGGCCAATCCCGGTTCACTAAGACTATAATCTTTGGTTGCACGCCATGGAGTAAATGCTCAATGTTTTACCGTTGGGTTGCGACCTTGATTCGGTGGTGGACAACTGGTTCGCTGGTACACCAAGAATGTGCCCTGAGTGCACGGATCCTCGGGTCGCGGTGCTGACGATTATGATGGAATGTATGTGCGTGAGAGCACATTGTATGATATACAGATCTGCCTGTGAAATGCTATGCCTGCAGGGAAGGATACCACCGCCCCGGGAAAGGTGTGAGATCGTTATAATTTGGTCAGCTGAATGCTGACCATTGCCTGTTTCCACCGTTGGATAGGCTGTCCCTGTGCATGTGCTGGAGAGCCAAGCGGGACGTATAAAGGCTGAAGTTCCTACTACTACTACTACTGCTAGCCCTTGAAGGCTGAATGAAAATGCTATGTTTGTTTATACGTGGCCGGCCAGCGTGCCCATGTTTAAGGCCACTGTTATGAAATCCCTGTAAGGCCATAAGGCCAACTGTTTTGTATGCCTTCTGCGGAAACTGTGCGATTAGTTGCTGAAGCATTGTTTGCCATGATCCAAGCACAGCCGATTGGGCAGGCACAACTGACATTGAGGCCAGAACAGGTTATGGCGAGGCCAAAACCTGTAGCGGCTGTGGATCCTTGAGCATCAGAGAAGCAGTTAAAGAAGTTCATGAGCTTCAACCCGCCTACGTTTATGGGCCTGGGATCCCCTACGCAAGCTGAGGATTGGTTATCGTGCGTTAAGCGGATTATGACGACGATTGGAATGGAGGAACATCAGAAAGTCACCTTAGCCACCTTCTTGCTGGAAGGAGAGGCTCGTTTATGGTGGGATGAGATGGAACTACACCACTTAGCGGGTCGACTGTTAGCACAAGTGTCGATTAAGGAATTCTCCCGCCTCTTCCTGGTAAAGCACCTCCCTGCGACACAGCGTATTGCCATGGAGAATGAATTCCAAAGGCTAACGTAAGGAGAAGGCAGTGTTGAAATGTAACTGCATGAGTTTACATGCTTGGAGCAGTCTGCGGGTTCTATTTTTGCTGATGAGCAAATGAAGACTAATAGGTTCTATGAAGGACTGCGGGACGAGTTGAGGTTCCTGCTTTCTAGTTCTGTGAACCAAGGCTTCCAAGCGTTGGTCGGCACTGCGTGCGCGCTGGAAAAGGATATGAAGAGGGTGTATGGGAAGCGGGCCTTGGCTGTGATACAGCCGGAATTCAAAGTGCCCCGACCTGGAAAATCATACTATAAGAAGAGATGGAGCAATAAGTACAAGTCGGTTGGACAAGCTCCTTCTACCGTTGCATATGAAGAAACATCGGGGGCCACTTCAAAGCCGAAGACTCGTACATGCTTTAATTGTGGATGGGTGGGGCATATAGCCCGTGAGTGTCGGGTACCGCCAAAGAGTGAAAAGAAGGCAGGAGCGTCGTATGCGGAGAAAGGAAAGGCAGTCATGGAATTTTCTGCCTCACAAGCGTAGCCCCGGGTCTACAATCTTGGCATGCAGGAGGCCATTAAGCAGAGTGACATCGTCACGGGTACGAGTTAAGTTATTGTATTGCTTTGCTTATTGCATGCTTTATATTGCATCTTTATATGCGGCTTGTGTGTATGACATGATTGTCATAGGATTTGTGATGATTCGAAACACGCTGGCGCGAGCACTGTTTGATACGGGTGCTTCGCATTCTTTTCTGTCTAAGGAGTTCATAGAGCGGCTTGGGATACCTTGTCGTGCGAAGACAGATAGCGTCAGGGTGGTGTTGCCGAATGGTTGTTTGATGCTCGCGGATCGAGCATGCGATGTGGAGGTCTAAATAGGAAGTCAGGACTTTTGTTTGACTGCATCTGTATTGCCGATATCGGAATTCGATATGATCTTTCTTATGGATTGGCTCGCGGAGCAGCATGCCTTGATTGATTGTAATGCCAAGGAGATCACGTTGGGCCAGAATACCGAGCAGGATACTAAGTTCGCAGGGATGCGAGGAGTGGGCGGGATGTTGATGTCTGCACTCCAAGTAATCAAGGCTGTTCAGAAGGGCGCAGAGTGCTACTTCACGCTGATTCAGGTTGTTGAGCCTAAGATCGGTGTGAGCGATATTCCGGTGGTATCGGAATATGCAGATGTATTTCCCAAGGATCTCCCTGGGCTACCACCCCAGCGAGAGATTGACTTCACGATCGAGTTGGTGCCAGGTGTGAAACCTGTGGCCCGCTCTCCATATCACATTGCGCCAAAGGAAATGGCGGAGTTGAAAGTCCAACTGCAGGAGTTGTTGAAGCAGGGTTATATTTGCCCAATCATGTCACCTTGGAGCGCGCCTGTTCTGCTTGTGAAAAAGAAAGACGGTGGTTTGCGGTTATGTATTGACTATCGTGAACTGAACAAGCTCACTGAGAAGAATAATTATCTGATCTCACAGATTGATGAGTTGTTCGATCAGCTGGTGGGATCAACCGTCTACTCCAAGTTGGATTTGAATTCTGGTTACTACCAGTTGAGGATTCGGGAAGGTGATATTCCCAAAATCGCATTTGGAACATGTTATGGGCACTATGAGTTCACAGTAATGTCGTTTGGGCTGTGTAATGCGCCATCGGTATTCATGAACTTGATGCACCGAACATTCCGAGAGTACCTGGACCTGTTCATGATCGTATTCATTGATGATATTCTGGTCTACTCTCGATCTGATGCCGATCTTGAAAACCACTTGTGGTTGGTGTTGCAAACTTTGAGGAAGAATCAGCTCTACGCCAAGTTCTCGAAGTGCGATTTTTGGCTATCTTTGGTGGATTTTTTGCTCCATGTGGTAAGAGGAGAGGGCATAGCAGTGGATCCGGCAAAGATAAGGGCCATATAGGAGTGGGCAGTGTTGTATTCTATGGCTGAAGTCAAGAGCTTCCTTGGACTAGCAGACTACTATAGAAGATTTCTTGCAAACTTCTCGCATATTGCTTTGCCTCTAACCACACTGACGAGGAAGGAGCAGAAGTTCGTTTGGACACCGGCATGTGCACGAGCGTTTGAAGAGCTGAAGTGTCGGTTGACCACGGTGCCTGTGTTGACGTCGCCATGTGGTACTGATGGATTTGAAATCTACAGTGTTGCGTCAAGAAGCGGCTTAGGCTGCGTTCTTCTGCAAAATTGGAAAGTGATTGCTTATGGCTCTCGCCGATTGAAGGTGCATGAGAGATATTATCACGTCCACGACTTAGAGTTAGCGGAGGTGATCTTTGCACTGAAATTGTGGAGGCATTATCTATGGCGTGAAAGTGGAAATCTATACAGACCACAAGAGCCTAAAGTACCTATTGGAGTAGAAGGACTTGAATATGCGACAACGAAGGTGGTTGGAGTTCCTTGGGGACTACACCTTTGCAATTCATTATACGCCCGAAAAGGGAACTGTAGTCGCGGATGCCTTGAGTCAGAGAGCTCCGGCAAGAGCAAGCTGGTTGCAGAGGCATGATGAACGTCTAATCCAGGAGTTGGAAGCGTTAGAGATTTCTTGTGTTGACAAGAATGTGATAGCCGATGCATGTTTGAACTGGATGAAGGTGCAGTGTGAGCTTATGGACAGAGTTCGACGAGCAACGGAGCTTGATGAGAGTCTCCAACGCTATGCCAAGGATGGGGCAGAGGGCAAATTCTTCTGGGATGACGGGCTTTTGAGGAAAGAAGGCCGTTTGTTCGTCCCAAGTGTGGGCAAATTGAGGAAAGAACTGATGTATGAAGCGCATTACACGAAGTACTCAATTCACCCTGGGAGAACAAAGATGTTCAGAGACATGAAAAAGCTGTTCTGGTGGCCAGGACTGAAGAAAGATATCGCTCATTATGTGGCCAAATGCCAAACTTGTGCTATGGTAAAGGCGGAATGTCAGAAGCCTGGCGGTTTCTTCAAGTCGTTGCCAATTCCGGAGTGAAAGTTTGATGATATTTCCATGGATTTCGTGCACGGGTTGCCGAGATCTCAGCGCGGGAATGATTCAATTTGGGTGATTGTGGACAGACTGACGAAAGTGGCACACTTCCTTCCGAATAGGGGTGGCGATTCAGTCGAAAGTTTGGCAAAGATGTATGTTGACCAAATTATACGACTACATCGTGTTCCTCGGAGCATCGTGAGCGATCGTGATGGTCAATTTACTTCGAATGATTGGATGTTAATCCATCAGCTGTTGGGCACAAAATTGGCATTCAGTACGGCCTTTCATCCCCAGACAGATGGACAAACTGAAAGAACCAACAGAATGATGGAGGATATGCTCCGAATGTGCGCCCTGGACTTCGGGATGGTCAAAGTCCGATGGGACAATTGTGGCCATGAAGAACTCACATAGGAGCGAGAGCATATCATGCGAGCTGAGTTTCCCGAGCTCTTTATGTAACTGTTATGCAGTGTTTATCGAGTTGTAATGCACGTTTGTGAAATGAAACCCTTCTATTTGAGTTCCTTACTTTTTACAAATTTCGGGGACGAAATTTTTGCAAGGAGGGGAGGGTTGTAACACCCCAAAGCCCAGAATTTGGCAAAATTTGTGTGACACGGCTTGGAACACGGACGTGTCCCAGGGCATGTCCTTCATGGGTGAGCAGTTGACGAGTGGTCGAAAAAATTCGGTCGACAATTGTCGAGTGTAGAGTACACAGCCTGTGACACGGGCGTGTCACATGGAGTGTCCTCGCGGGTCGACGAATTTCCGGTCGACGAAGTTGATTCGGTCGATGATTGTCAAGTGCAGAGTACACGGCCTGTGACACGGGTTTGTCATAGGGCGTGTCCTCGCGGTTCGAGGACTTTCAGCTCGACGAAGTGGAGCTGGAGCATGTCTAGTGCCGTGTATGGGCACACGGCCTGGGACACGGCCGTGTCATAGGCCGTGTCCCTCTCGGGCTGATCTTGATTTTGTGCAGCCTGAAGAACACAGCCACAGACACGGGCGTGTTTGAAGGCGTGTCCAGTGATACGGCCCGTGACATGGGCGTGTCATATGGGCATGTACTGGATTTGATAAGTCGGTTGAGCACCGCTTGAGTCACACGGCCTAGAACACGGGCGTGTCACAGGCAGTGTCAGGTAAAAATATGATTTTGTGGCAAAATCATGGCTGTCCAAATCTTCTGCTGGGATCTGATGGCTGAGGTGCCTCCCTAATTCCTTAAGGCCGTGGATGAAGGAAGTTCTCATTTTCAATTTGGCCTTCATCTTTCTAAAATCTTAGAGAGAGAAAGAGAGGAAGAAGGAGGAGGAGTAAGAGGGGTTGGCCACTGGTGGTACTGCGGAGGTCCGACGAGAGATCCGAGGCCAGCGTTGTGGAAGAAAAGAAATTGCGGTTCTTTCCAGCCAGTTAGGAGCTCGTGGCGCCGAAGCAATCTTCGAGGGTAACGACTTTTCTTCCTATCCATGTGAAGGCTTCCTTTTTGGCATGTGCATATGATTCCCCCACCAGATGGTGGCGTGTTATGGGAGTCTCTTGGGTTGATTCAAGGAATCTCCAATCATTTGGCATATAGATCTGGGAAAGGAGTACAGAATAGGCAGGTTGTGTTAAGCCCATCTGGACAGGTTGGTCTGTATTGGTGATGTTAACCCAGAAATCAGTGATCCTTCCCAAGGTAGCCAGTTGGCTAGTCGCGACCTTCAGATTCTCCCGAGTGTTCGCGACAAGTCCAAGTGTAGGCGGACAGTTTTCCCTATCCGCCCAGGTGGCCTAGCAACTGCGTGTCCTGCGGGGTGGCGGGCTGTTCCCAAAGCTCACCCTAGCAGGCCATGCGGTTAGGGCTGTTAACCATGCAACTTTCTTCCTCATAGGAGGCAACCTACAGCAACAGGGGGCGATCTGTACGATCTATCCCTTCGGTCCGCCAGGTCGCCCAGCCAGCGCCAACCCTGGACCAATTCAACCATCCCGGGCTTGGCGGACTCACGCTCCGACTCACCTTCAAAGGGTTTCCTCCCCTACAGGGGGCGACCTGCTCCTCAGGCCGCCTCCTCTGTCTTCCTAGTGGCGGCCTGCTCCTTACGCCACCACCCAGGGGCGATCTCCAGCCCAGGCCGCCCACTTGGGCGCCCTCCAGCAGGCCAGGCCTCCCCCTTGGGCGGCCTCCAGTCCAGGTCGCCCCTCTTGGGCGGCCTCCAGTCCAGGCCACCCCCTTGGGTGGAATCCAGTAGCCCAAGCCGCCCCCTTGGGCGGCCTCCAGCAGGCCAGGTTTCCCCCTTGGGCGTCCTCCAGTCCATGCCGCCCCTCTTGGGCGGCCTCTAGTCCAGGCCTCCCCCCTTTGGGCTGCCTCCAGCCCAGGCCGCCCCCTTGGGCGGCCTCCAGCAGGCCAGGCCGCCCCCTTGGGAGGCCTCCAGTCCAGGCCGCCCCTCTTGGGCGGCCTCCAGTCCAGGCCGCCCCTCTTGGGAGGCCTCCAGTGCAGGCCCCCCCCCCCCCCGCCCCCCCCTTGGGCGGCCTCCAGCCCAGCCCGCACCTTTGGCGGCGTCCAGCAGCCAGGCCGCCGCCTTGGGCGGCCTCCAGAAGCCCAGGACGCCCCTTTGGCGGCCTCCAGCAGCCAGGCCGCCCCCTTGGGCAGCCTCTAGAAGCCAAGGCCGCCCATTTGGCGGCCTCCAGCAGCCAGGCCGTTATAACGCCCCCGATTTTTTTTTGGCAATTGTGTTATTTTTTGTTTGGCGTTACGTTGGCATATTTTTTTGCCGTTGCCATTGTTAGAGTGTGATCTTTGCTCTGTAGACCTTTTAGTGGCTGGTTTGGTAGCCTGTTTGCAAGATTCCCTAGCAAGCCGGAGTCTGTTTTGGTGACTCGGTGGTGCCTCTTCGGGAATGCTTGTGTTTTGGCTTCGGGCAATGTTAGCCCAAATTTTGTTCATTGGATGATGATTTCGACTTCGACACTAGATTCGTAGCGTGGGTATTTAGCTACAGTTTGAATTTCGTTACATTCCGAGATAGTTTGCTTGAGCCCGGATCGTTTTGCTCGGGAATAGCATGGTAAAGAAGAAGTTGTAACATATGAATATGAGGTTATAACATATTGGTTGCGGGTTTCCTCCCTAGGTGCAAATTTATGGTTGAAATTTCTTGTAGCAGGGGGGAGTTGTAACATTGCAAATCCTCAAAATTTGCAAAATTTGAGTGACACGGCCTGGGACATGGGTGTGTCCCAGGCCGTGTCTGGCTCGGGTTGAGCAGTTGGCCGCGTGGTTGATGAAATTTTTTCGGGTGTGTCACGCCCGATGATACGGGCGTGACAGGGGGCGTGTCGAGAGGTCGACGAATTGAGGTCGACGAATTGAGGTCGACGAATGGAGGTCGACGAATTGAGGTCGACGATCGTCAAGATAAGGGGTACCTGGCCTGTGACACGGGCGTGTCACAGGGCGTGTCCCGCCGGGTCGACGAACTTCGTTCGACGAAGTTCGCTCGACGAATGTCGAGTGTCGAGTAAAGGGGTTACACGCCCTGAGTCACTGGTGTGACTGGGCCAACACGGGCGTGTCTCCTGGCAGTTTTCATTCTGGATAATCCCGAATGATCGGTTTGTGTGCCGCTTAAGGTACACTCCCTGTGACACGGGCGTGTCACAGGGCGTGTCAGGGCCGAATAACGAGTTTTTCAGAAAATTTTCATTCGTACAATTTCTTTATTTTTTGATCTAAGGGACCAGACTTCTTCCCTGGATAATAAGGCCGAAAATAAGTCTTTCTCTTTTTCATTCTTCTTCTTCTTTGCATTCCCCATTGTTGGGTATTGTATCCACAATGTACCTGATTTGAAGAAGCCCCTGGACAAGCTAAGGTCAATAAACTATGTATTTGATAAAATCCTTCTAGTTGTGCTTGCAGTTTTTCCACGCTAAGTGCACACCAATGTCAGGGTGCAGTAGGTCAATATACACGGGTCTGCACTACGTAATCCCTCGTTGAGCAGATCAGTGTGTTGGCCTACGTGTACTCTCTCTATTGGAGTGCACTTATTTTCAAGCACATGGCTGTAAATATGCAGGAGCAGACAAGGAGCAAGGATGGGTCAAGGAGCATCTCATAGGTGGAAAGACGAAAATTCGTCTAAGTTAGAATCGACGAGAATCACCAAGTGATTCTTGCCGATTCGGCGAGAATCACTTGGGATTCTCGCCGATTCGTTGAGAATCAGAAGTTGATTCTCGCCGAACTCGATCCAGCAACTTCTAAGCAAGCACCTCTGCGTCTAAGTAAGAATCGACGAGAATCACTTAGTGATTCTCGTCGAATCGACGAGAATCACTGGTTGATTCTCGCCGTCTCGACCTGGCCTAAAGCAGTGCGTGCAACCAAGGCAAATTCGACGAGAATCAACTTTGATTCTCGCCGAATCGTCGAGAATCACCTTTGATTCTAGGCGACTCGGCGAGAATCACTTTCGATTCTCACCGATTTTGACTTGGCGTTTTTCTGGAACTTCCTGAACCGGATTCTGCCGCTGTTAAATCTCTGGACCGGGATTTGGGGATTTCTATTGTGGGTCCCACAAACGGTCATATTGGAGTTAGCTACAGTATTTATACACAGGTATTTTGAACGGAATACCTAGACGAAAAGAAGCCGAGCGAGTGCAACCCTAAAATCGCGAAATCTCTCCGCCGCCTCCGTCGCCGCTCGCGCAAGTCCGTCGCCGCTGCTGATCGCATTTCTTCCCGATCTCCGGCGACAGAAGTTAGCAAAGCTTGAGTCTCACGTGTCTATCCAGAGATCCCTTGTCTCTCGATTTGTTGACCGGGAAAAACTCCCCCGTCCGAATCGATCGAGACGACCGATCCTAGAGTGACCGTTGGTAGACCTAGTTTGCTTTGCAACGAAGATTGGATCTCAGAAGTACTGCTGCCGCGCATCGTCGTTGCCGTCGATCCCGAAGCAAGCCGCCGCTCGGATTGCCGCCGCCGGTTTCGGGAAGATCCTTTCCAAGAGAGACCAAGGTTGTAGACTTTTCGTTGACTTCACGAACACGTCGTCGAACGAAGAGGAACACCATAGTCTCCAAACGAAGTTTGTATCTCGTGTACATTCCATATTTACTTTTGTTGTAAAGGAACGATTGTTCCGTGTTGTAAGGGTTGGGTGCAACCCGTTTTGTGGGAGTGTTGACTCTCACGTGTGGAAGGGTTCCTTCCGTTAGTGCAGGGATTGGATTTCAATCCCGTTGGAGAAGTGACCGAGTCGTCCCTTGTTGGGGAGATAGGTCGAAGGGGGAAAGTGGATGTACCCAAGTCGGGGAACCACTATAATTTGCCTGTGTATTCTGTGTGCTGTGCTTTCTATTTTTATTGTGCAGGTACGTTCGTAAATTCCGCAAAAGCGCTACTCGTCACCTATTCCCCCCCCCCCCCCCCATAGGTGCACATAGCTGACACTAGGTGGACTTTCAAGTGGTATCAGAGGGAGGTTAATCATCAAAAAGGTCAACACCTTGAGTTGAATCCTGCCCCTAGTGTCAAGAATAAGACAAATATCTACTATGGACGGGCTCAAGTTCTCCGGCAAGATCCCAGTATGCACCAGGCTAAACTTTCCGATCTGGAAGGAAAGAATCAGGTTTTACATGGAAGCAGTCGATCCTCGACTCTTCATGATCGTGGAGGAGGGACCTTATGTCCCCACCAAGGCCTCCACCATCGATCCCACCAAGAAGGTGCCGAAGACACTTTCTGAAATGGACAAAGATGAGATGGTGCTCGTGGGACTGGACAAGAAGGCACGAAACATTCTGGTGAGCGCAGTTGATGATTCCATGATGCAAAATTTCAGCAACTGCAGGACAGCTCATGAGATCTGGCAGTGCCTGATCATCCTAATGGAGGGCACGGATGAAGTGAGGGATGATCGGAGATCCCTCCTGAACCAAAAATATGAGGCCTTCAGGCAAGGGCATAAGGAAGAGATCAGAGTCACATACGAGAACTTCCTAAAGATTGTCAACGCCCTCAAGGGCTACGGAAGAGTGTTCACCAATGGTGAACTCAATGACAAATTCCTTAGGTCCCTTACTAAGGAATGGGACACAAAGATCTGCGCCATCAGAGAATTTGGCAGACTAGCAGAAACTGATCCACAAATCCTGTTTGCGAAGCTGATGTCCTATGAACTTCAGCTGAACACCAGGAAGGCAGAGGAAGAAGCAGAGAAGGCTGCTGCAAAAGAAAAGACTGTGGCCCTAAAAGCCAGTTACTCCAGAAAGGGCAAGGGTGCGATGTCATACCGTGCGAGGAATAAGGAAGAGGAGGAGGACTCTGAACCATGCTCCTCCGGCTCAGAGCTGTCGGAGGAGGATTTCTCCCTCATCACCCGAGAGTTTAAGAAGTTCCTCAAGATGAGGAATCAAAGAAAGAAAGACAGCTCCTCCTCCAGGCATCAGAAGAAAAATTATTCTTCTGACAGGTATGCATCTAAACCTAACAAACATCGTTCTTCTGATATTATTTGCTTTGGATGCAATAAGCAAGGACACGTCATGGCCGACTGCCATCAAAGCAAAAGAGAAAAAGGGAAAGGAGAGGAGCTCAATTCCTCCAGAGATAAGAAGAAGGAGCGGAGCTACATCGCAAGACGGCCAAAGACACTAAGTGAGTCTGATTCCTCAGACTCCAGTGATGATGAGGAAGCCTACTTCGGGCTGGTGGGTCGCTCCGACTCAGAAGGAGAATGTCCCCCATTTACTGGGAAGGTAAAAGCTCACACCCCTCTCTCCGACTCCGACTCTGATCCTGAGTCTCAGGATGATGAACCTGAGGATGGCCCTTCAGCCCGTGAAGCTGAGCTCCTCGAGAAGTATGAGCTTCTGCTCAACACTTTCGATGAGTGCCGAAAGAGACTGAAGGCTGAGAAGAAGGAAGTAAAATTCCTTAAGGGTGAGTGTGTATCCCTAAGGGAAGAGGTCACTAGCTTGATTTCTCTCCGACAGGAACAACTTGACCTGACTTCCAAGCATTCAGAGTCTTTGAAGCTCCTTGATCTAAAGCAGGAGGAAGTCGACAAGTTGGAAGAACTACTTGCGGCAGAAAGGAAGATCGTCAAGAGCTTCTCCATGCCAAAAACAGTTCTTCCAGTCGTTGATACCTTCTCTGCTCAGGCCAAAGGAGCTGGCTTGGGGCATATAGGGGTATCTGGTTCTTCATCTAGGAGAAACAAGAACAAGAGGAAGAATAAGGCCGGCAAGAAGGCCTCTGCTGATGAAAAGGGTAAGGCTCCTCTTAGTCCTGTTGCGTTCAGAAAGCCTGGCTTTCCTTGCAACCAACACGACTTTGAGTCAACATTTGGGCATCATTTCCGGCCCTCGGTTGCAAAGCCAAAGAGCCGGTATGACGGTTGGAACTTTCCCCGGAACTTCGGTGAGAGTGCCTTCAAGGCACCTTATGAGGAAATCCACATAGGAAATTATGGTCCGTTCTCTAGCGGCCATAATGGAAAGCAGGCACCAAAAGCCAAGCCTGTTATACAGAAGGTGACAAAGTCATGCGACTGTTGTCACCATGAGGCCTCCACCTCCAGATCCAAGGCCCCAGCAGTACCCACCGTTCCCAGGGTAAGGCAGGAGCCTAGGAAGAGGTACAACAGATTTGACTGTTGGTGCTGTGGCAAAGTCGGTCACTTTGCCGTGGATTGTTGGTTTAATCCAAGGAACTACGAGACTCCCCATGTTAGCAATGCGAGACCGACCACTCGTAGGGTTAACCAACCGAGGGGGAGTGTGCTAACCAGGAATCTAGGACCCAAGTTCGATTGGGTTCCTAAGGCAAATTAATTTTGTTTTGCAGGAATGTCCAAAGGCCACCAAAACGCCGATCTGGTATTTGGACAGTGGATGCTCCCGGCATATGACCGGGACAAGAAGCCTGCTGCGTGATTACACTCCAGTCGAGAATGGACCCAAAGTCATCTTTGGAGGGTCAGATCGAGGAGTCACCAGAGGTTATGGTATGATTTCCAACGGTATAATCTCTATCACCGACGTGGCTTATGTTGAAGGGTTAAACCATAACCTGATCAGTGTAAGTCAGTTATGTGATAAAGGTTATGACGTTAAGTTCTGCAAGGATAAATGTCTGATAATTTCACGTACCTCTTCTGAAACGGTATTATCAGGCATTAGGAGCAGAAATATCTTTTGTTTAGATTTTCTCAGTTTAGATTCATCTACCCCCGTATGCCTTGTGGCAACAGGCAGTGCATCTCTTTGTGAACAATGGCACAAGAGATTGACACATATTAATTTCAAGACAATTAGTATGCTGTTTTCTAAGGACTTGGTAAGGGATGCTCCCAGTATCAAGTGCATCAAAGATAGCTCATGTCCTGCATGCCAGATGGGCAAACAGACTCGGGCTACCTTTAAGAGCATCGCTGACAAAGACTCTTCCCGATGTCTTTACCTTTTGCATATGGACTTGTTTGGTCCAATGCAAGTTCATAGCTTGGGAGGCAAGTCCTATACGCTAGTGATAGTTGATGATCATTCTCGGTTTACATGGGTGTTCTTTTTGAAACGAAAGTCAGATACGTTTGACATCTTCACTAATTTTGTCAAGCAGGTTCAGAACGAATTTAACTGCTCCGTGGTCAAAATCAGAAGTGACCATGGAACAGAATTCGAATCTGGTGCAATGACAGAATTTTGTGAAGAACAAGGTATATTTCATGAGTTTTCCTCCCCGCGCACTCCTCAGCAAAATGGAGTTGCGGAGAGGAGAAATAGAACTCTCATTGAAGCCTGCATGACAATATTGAAAGACGCTTCTCTCCCGAAATACTTCTGGGCAGAGGGTGTCAATATGGCATGTCATGTACAAAACCGAGCATTGATCAACAAGCATCATCGTAAGACGCCCTACGAGCTACTGAAAGGCAGGAAACCAACCATGTCCTACTTGAGGATTTTTGGTTGTAGATGCTATGTACTGAATAATGGAAAGTACCCGCGTACTAAATTCGGTGAAAAATGCTTCGAAAACATATTCATGGGCTATAGTTCCCATAGTCGGGCATATAGGGTCTTCAATAAGAAAACCCTAGTGGTAGAAGAATCAATAAATGTTGTATTTGATGAAGGAAGTTTGCTTAACAGCAATTCTTCCAGTAGTATTCTTGAAGATGCAGGTGCTAGACTTGAACAGCTGAGTCTAGATGAGACCCCTAAAGATGACGCTCCCAAGTACGTCAAAGTTTCCACCTCCACATCATCTGAAAATGTTGAAGATCAAGATGGAACAAATCTCTTAGAAGAAAGAGAAGCCCAAGAAGTAGTTGAAGCTCCAGACGCCAGACTTCTAGAGCTCCGGCACGTGAGAGATCATCCTAGAGATAAGATCATCGGGGATCCTCGTGTTGGTGTCAGAACTCGAAGAGGTACAGTTAACGAAGTATTGCATCTTAGCTTCCTGTCACAGGTTGAGCCAAAGAAGTTCGACGAGGCGAACAAGGATGCGGCATGGATTCTGGCCATGCAAGAGGAACTACATCAATTCGAACGTTGCAATGTTTGGACGCTGGTTCCCAGACCATACAAGAAGAATTTGATTGACACGAAGTGGATCTTCAGAAACAAGCTGGATGAACATGGTGTCATCGTAAAGAACAAGGCCAGGCTGGTGGCTCAAGGTTACAGACAGGAGGAAGGGATTGACTTCGACCAGACCTTCGCACCAGTAGCAAGGCTCGAGGTAATCAGGTTGTTCCTGGCGTATGCTTCACACAAAGGATTCACAGTCTATCAAATGGATGTGAAATCGGCATTCCTGAACGGAGACCTGAAAGAGGAAGTATACGTCGCTCAACCCCCAGGTTTTGTCGATCCTACTTATCCCAATCACATTTATTTCTTAATAAGGCCTTATATGGGTTGAAACAAGCTCCACGAGCTTGGTATGAGACTTTATCTAGTTTTCTTCTTGAGAACAAGTTCTCCAGAGGTAAAATAGATAAAACATTGTTTCTCAGGGAAGTCAAAGGCAAGATTTTGCTGGTGCAAATCTATGTCGATGACATAATATTCGGCTCAACGGACAACAATCTTTGCAAAAAGTTTTCTAAACTTATGCAAGGAAAGTTTGAAATGAGCAGTATGGGAGAGCTCAAGTATTTCTTAGGACTTCAAGTGAAACAGTCTGAGGATGGAATCTTCATCTCTCAGATGAAGTTCACAAATGAACTCCTTAAGAAATTCGGTATGGAGAGTGCAACCTCTATGAGGACTCCAATGGGATCCACCATGTCTCTAGATAAGGATGAGAAAGGTAAACCTTTCGATGAAACCAAATACAGAAGCATCATTGGATCCCTGCTCTACCTTACTGCCAGTCGACCGGATATTATGTTCTCCACATGTGTCTGTGCCCGATATCAGGTGAACACTAAGGAATCTCACTATGTCGCTGCAAAGCGAATTCTGAGATACCTTAAAGGTACTCCTAATCTTGGCTTGTGGTACCCGAGAAACAATGATGTCGAGCTAATAGGCTTTTCAGATGCTGATTTTGCAGGGAGCAGGGATGACAGGAAAAGCACCTCCGGGACGTGTCAATTCCTCGGCAGGAGGCTTATCTCATGGAACAACAAGAAACATAATTGTGTTGCAACCTCCACAGCAGAGTCAGAGTACATCTCGGCAGGAAGCTGTTGCGCACAACTTCTATGGATCAGAAACCAGTTAGCCGACTACGACCTTCAGTTCAAGGAAGTACCCATGTACTGCGACTCCTCCAGTGCAATTGCCATTGCCAACAATCCGGTGTCGCACAGCAGAACGAAGCATATTGAAGTACGCTACCACTTCATTCGGGAGCACGTGGAGAACAAGGATATCTCTCTCTGTTATGTCCCCACGGACAACCAGATTGCTGATATATTCACAAAGCCCCTAGACGAGGCCAAGTTCAATCTTTTCAAGACTGAATTGGGGATGCTCAATTATGAGGAATGAAGACTACAGAGGCTCCAGGCCCGTGCAAGAACTGAGGGGGAGCAAAGGGAAAAACGCTACAGACCCCGATTTGTAGAAGCCGAAAAGGGGGAGATTACCCTCTCGGCTAAGGCTAAGGTGGCTCCAAGCTTGCTCCCAAGAAATTGGTATTGGTAATGGATAACTCACTCAACTCACTTTTCAGTTTATGGTTTTCATTCTCATTTGCTCTATTCACCTTAGCTTGTAGGGTTTAGGCTTCTTCAAATAGGGGGAGATTGTTGGGTATTGTATCCACAATGTACCTGATTTGAAGAAGCCCCTGGACAAGCTAAGGTCAATAGACTATGTATTTGATAAAATCCTTCTAGTTGTGCTTGCAGTTTTTCCATGCTAAGTGCACACCAATGTCAGGGTGCAGTAGGTCAATATATACGGGTCTGCACGACGTAATCCCTCGTTGAGCAGATCAGTGTGTTGGCCTACGTGTACTCTCTCTATTGGAGTGCACTTATTTTCAAGCACAGGGCTGTAAATATGCAGGAGCAGACAAGGAGCAAGGATGGGTCAAGGAGCATCTCATAGGTGGAAAGACGAAAATTCGTCAAAGTTAGAATCGACGAGAATCACCAAGTGATTCTCGCCGATTCGGCGAGAATCACTTGGGATTCTCGCCGATTCGTCGAGAATCAGAAGTTGATTCTCGCCGAACTCGATCCAGCAACTTCTAAGCAAGCACCTCTGCGTCTAAGTAAGAATCGACGAGAATCACTTAGTGATTCTCGCCGATTCGGCGAGAATCACTGGTTGATTCTCGCCGTCTCGACCTGGCCTAAAGCAGTGCGTGCAACCAAGGCAAATTCGACGAGAATCAACTTTGATTCTCGCCGAATTGTCGAGAATCACCTTTGATTCTCGGCGACTCGGCGAGAATCACTTTCGATTCTCACCGATTTTGACTTGGCGTTTTTCCGGAACTTCCTGAACCGGATTCTGCCGCTGTTAAATCTCTGGACCGGGATTTGGGGATTTCTATTGTGGGTCCCACAAACGGTCATATTGGAGTTAGCTACAGTATTTATACACGGGTATTTTGAACGGAATACCTAGACGAAAAGAAGCCGAGCGAGTGCAACCCTAAAATCGCGAAATCTCTCCGCCGCCTCCGTCGCCGCTCGCGCAAGTCCGTCGCCGCTGCTGATCGCATTTCTTCCCGATCTCCGACGACAGAAGCTTAGCAAAGCTTGAGTCTCACGTGTCTATCCAGAGATCCCTTGTCTCTCGATTTGTTGACCGGGAAAAACTCCCCCGTCCGAATCGATCGAGACGACCGATCCTAGAGTGACCGTTGGTACACCTAGTTTGCTTTGCAACGAAGATTGGATCTCAGAAGTACTGCTGCCGCGCATCGTCGTTGCCGTCGATCCCGAACCAAGCCGCCGCTCGGATTGCCGCCGCCGGTTTCGGGAAGATCCTTTCCAAGAGAGACCAAGGTTGTAGACTTTTCGTTGACTTCACGAACACGTCGTCGAACGAAGAGGAACACCGTAGTCTCCAAACGAAGTTTGTATCTCGTGTACATTCCATATTTACTTTTGTTGTAAAGGAACGATTGTTCCGTGTTGTAAGGGTTGGGTGCAACCCATTTTGTGGGAGTGTTGACTCTCATGTGTGGAAGGGTTCCTTCCGTTAGTGCAGGGATTGGATTTCAATCCCGTTGGAGAAGTGACCGAGTCGTCCCTTGTTGGGGAGATAGGTCGAAGGGGGAAAGTGGATGTACCCAAGTCGGGGAACCACTATAATTGCCTGTGTATTCTGTGTGCTGTGCTTTCTATTTTTATTGTGCAGGTACGTTCGTAAATTCCGCAAAAGCGCTACTCGTCACCTATTCCCCCCCCCCCCCATAGGTGCACATAGCTGACACTAGGTGGACTTTCACCCATTTCCAAGAGAGAGAGAGGGCAAGGGAAAGGAAAGAGGAACCAGCTGCTCCCGCCTAGATTTTTTCCTCCTTAGGTAAGATTTTCTTACTCTTGGGCTATTATAGAAGTTATGGGCTGTCGAATTTCTCAGTTTTCCCTATGTTGTTCACCTCAGGTTTTGCGGTTTTATGGATAATCTTTCCTAGTTGTGCTAAAGCTGAGATAGTGGTTGTTGTGCCTTGAAGGTTGAGGCAAGGGGTGCTCTTTGCCCTTGCCAAGTTTTCCTTTACTTTTATAATTTATGGCTAATTGTGTGGTAAATTTCCCTTAGACATTAGGTTTACTGATTTGATTTTGTGTCCAAACCATGGCTATAGTCGGGTAGAAATAGGAACGTAGGAAATTGTTTATTGTAGCTCTGTATTGAAAACGTTGCGTGCTTGCTAAGGACGGAATTTCAGGTTTGTGGTTAAATCTTTTGACGTTGGGTTAGTATAAGATGGGGTATTTCGGGTTAATGGTGTTTCTCGTCTTGTTCTGACGGCCGAGTTGTGAATTATGGCAGGTGGTTTTATTTGATGGATCTGTGAGGGGCGGTGTGGTGTAAAGTCTTTGTGGACACCATTTTCGTGAACAGAGCACCTTTTGGCCCCAATTTGGGCTGGTTGTTTTATGGTGTAGAGAGCACCTTTTGGCCCCGATTTGGGCTGGATATTTTATGGTGTAGAGAGCACCTTTTGACCCCGATATGGGCTGGTTGTTTTATGGTGTAGAGAGCACCTTTTGGCCCCGATATGGACTGGTTTGTTTTTGGTGTGTTGCACCTTAGGGTTGACACCGTGGAACCCTTGAGTATTATGGCTTTACCGCTACTATATTCACAAGATAGGACTGCTCGTTCCTTTGTTATTTTGGCATATGCTTGCCTTGTTACTCCTACAGATTTTAGCAGGATATGTTGATTATCTCTCGCACTTGGTGCATCTTGATCCTGCCTTGGGCAGTGTGTTAACTTTACTGTTCTATTCAGTTTCCTTTTGCTCATTTAATAACATTGGTTGTGGGGTTGGTAAGCCCTCTTTTCTTACTTATGGATCTAATACTCCGTTTCTTTTCCTTATATACTTGCTGAGGTATTCTTTCTTTGAATGCCTCCGGTTTAGGTGATTGTCGATTGAGCGACTAGTGTTTGTTTTGGTGGAGCTTGCTTGTGGCCTCCGGGGTAGTTGAGGTTGATGTTCCTCGATTTGGCGAGATAGTTTTCTTCTTTTTGTTTAGACATACATACTATCCAGTGGGTTCGTGTCAGGTTGTTGACCCCCACTGGTGGCTTACTTTTAAATATGAACTAAGTACTGCTAGTTTTGCCTTTTTGGCGGTTGTTTACTTGCTTCTGGGAATGTTTTATGCTAGGTTGCATGTAAGGTATTTTGAAACCCTAAAAGTATTACTATATGTATCTCATGCATGTCATGATTTTAAAACTAAAGCTTTACTTCTCGAGTACGTAAAGGGCTATTTTTCTTATACTATGATAAATCTAGAGTCCTGCATTCCATGATTTGTCCTTTGGGGGCATTTACACTCATGTAGGACGTCAAATTCACTTAACCAAAGTATTTTCCGCTGTGTATAAATATATGTTTGTTTAGTGTGTACTAGCTGATCCACTGTGCCGAGGGATATGACCATCAAACTTAACTGGTTTTCTTTTGTATTAAATTATGATTTTATTCAACGAACTAGAGTATGGGTTTTGCATGAGCGCGTGCAGTAATCCCCTGCACGGCGTGGCATCATAACACGTATTTTCTCTTGCTCTGATATGATTTAAATGTTTGAGAAAATACGGGTTGTGACAGTTGGTATCAGAGGGAGGTTTGCTTGACAATTGGTCGGGCAACCTGTAACATCCCATTTCCAATTAGACCCCTAAGAATGGTTTTGTCCATGACTAGGTTATGACAAACCCTAGGAAGCCAGTAATGAGTCAAGAGATAGGGGACAGAAAGGTGGGGGATCACCATGGTCTGCAAATAGTAGAACTCTGAACCATGGTTTAGGATGACCATGGGCTACACCTTGACCCCAAGACCCTACCACAACACCCCTAATACCTTGGGAGGCCCATTAGAGCCATAAGGACCCATTTGGGTCAAACAAAGAGGCTCAATTGACCAAGGTCAACCCTAGCCCTAAATGGGTCAAACTAGCCTACTTAGGGTCAATTGACCTACTCCTAGCCTAGAGGACCCCACCTATGCCCTCCTAACCCTAAAGTGAGGTCAATGGGTCACTAAGGACACATTGGGGTCAGCCCTAGAGGCCAGGTTGACCCAAGTCAACTCAAGCTCCTAATCTGGTCAAAGTACCCTTACTAAGGGTATGTGACCTCCAAAGTGCAGGGTAACCCTACATAACCCTTCCTAGACCTTAGGGAGGCCAATGGGTCACCAAGGACCCATTGGGGTCAACTCAAATGGTCATGTTGACCAAGGTCAACTCTATTCTAGTGATAGGTCAAATTAGCCTAAATGAGTCAACCCAAGCTCAACCCCTTTTTCCTTTTAAGTTAACCACAACATAATGAAATATTATGGGTGGAAAGGGCTGCCAATAGGCTTGGGAGTCAGCATGGTCAGTTTTGGTGACTAGGAAAGAGAGAGAAAGCTTCATCCCACACTAATGGAGGAGAGAGAAAAGGGGAAAGAGAGTTGAAGGAGGAGATTTGGCCAAGGAAAGGCCAATGGTCCCCATTGATGGCAGCATTCATCTCCTCCAGTGAAGGGGAGGAGTTTCCAGCCGTTTTCCTGGCTGTCAAGGGGCAGTTACAGCCTCCACCATCATGGCCGAAACAAGCCTTTAATGGCCATGATGGCCATGGCAGTTTCTTCCATTCTTCTCCCCCTCTGATGATTTAAACACCACCAGTGAGCTTGGGGGAGAATTTCCCAATCCTTAACTGAAGAAATCCGGCGAGTTTACTAGGAGATTGCAGAAATCCGATCGGCGGCGCCACCACCATGTCAACCCGCAGATCCGCTCGTCTCCAGGCCGCCAACAAGGTCCTCCTCCTCCTCTTTTCTCATGGGCAGATCTTAGGTTTCATTAGGGCCGAGGTTCGGGCTCAATTGAGCCCGATCCAATTCAGAAAATTCCTGTCTTTCGGCCGAGAAATTTCTTGGTTGGATCGCCGGAATCCGCCCCTCCGGCGGCTGTGCCGCCGTCTGGCGATAGCCACCACCTCAACGGAGGTGATGGTGGCGGTGGCCGGCCGGGGAAGGGACTGGGTGGCCGGCGGCAGACGTTTGAAGTCGGCACAGGAAGGAGCAATCCTGGCCGTTGGCTCATCGGGGACGATGACCCCGCGCCGTTGATCTGCGCCAAGATTCGCGCGGCATCAATCAGATACTTAGGATTTAAATGAATATTATTCCATTTCTGTCACATTTGATGTATTTAATGTATTTAATTTTTAAAAATACTTAGGGACCCTGAATGGAAATCTGCCCAACATGAAAATTGTAGCTTAGGGTGTCTAGTTTGTAGCAAAAATTGTTTGGACCCTTTTGGGCCACTGGTTAGACCAGGGTACCCTTTTTGGTAGGACCTATACCTAGACCTAAACAAAATTATTGTTGGTGCCCACACTTCATTCCTTGTCCAAACAAGTTGAAATTTGGGCAGTGAGAAGGTCTTAGTCATATCTAGAAACTGTCCAAAATTTAGAATTTTTGGAGAATATTTTTCTATAGTTTTTAGAAAAATTTAATAAATCATGATTAATTTAATTATGTGACCTAATTAATTTAAAACTCCCCCAA
This sequence comes from Platanthera guangdongensis, assembly GCA_039583875.1. Classification (NCBI taxonomy): domain Eukaryota; kingdom Viridiplantae; phylum Streptophyta; class Magnoliopsida; order Asparagales; family Orchidaceae; genus Platanthera; species Platanthera guangdongensis. The sequence continues at coordinate 125,044,740 of CM077155.1, read as the reverse complement.
ATTTTGGTGGGTGGTCTTAGATGACATGATAGGTATAGGGTTAAAATTTTAGCTCATTTGGAGATGTTTAGGATAGGTAATTTACCCACCCTATATATGACCCTATAAGGGTATTTTGGTCAAAAACCACTATTTGATGGTTGAGTGGCCAAATTCCCTCATCAGAGGCTGAAATTTTGGCCGCTGATATACTTTGACTTTTTACACTCACTTATGAAGTTTGGAGTGGTTTGGACTAGGGTAGCCCTAGAATTTTAGGGTAGGCCCTTTAGGGTAAGTTTCTAGGGTTTGAGGAATTTGGGGACAAAAGACCTTGGATGGGCTTGAAACTTGGGACAGATGTCCATAGGGTTACTATGGTCCTGTGGTTAAAATTTTAGGGCATTTGGAAGACTTTAAATCCCTTAAATCTATAACCCTAGTTTAGGGCACTAGCTTTGAAATCATAAGTTCTAATACCAACACTTTCTGAAAAGGGCTGAGTTTTTGCATGGGTAGTTGTTTAGGGTACATACATCTCTGGAAAGTTTATAATAAATTTTGGATGAATATTTTTGGTACTTTATTCACAAAGTCATGTTTTACAATTTCCACTTAGGAATTTTTGGAGATAAATATACTTGATTAAATCTGATGAAACTTAGTAAAGGGGCTTGTAATAATGGAACCCATCTCTGTAAAATTTTATGAAATTTTTGAAGAATAATATTTAGTAGTTGCTTCTTTAATTATTTAATTCTATGGAACTTGGGTAAATTTAATAATGACATTTAGATGGTCTGAAAAATTTTAATTTCTTCATCATGATGTTTCTAGTTCCTTATGAAGCCCTAGTAATTTTTACATAATTATTGGAGACATTTTTGTGGCACTTCCTTCATTATATTTGATCTTGGGAATTATTTTCAATAAATCTTTTAGAGGTCAAGAACTATATGGAAAATTATGAACATTGGCAACCAATAATATTTCTATGCTATTTAGTGGATAAAAATTTTAGGAGGCCATTACCTGAGCAAATCTTATGGTTCATGTTCAAATTGACTATGGCCTAGTTGTTGAGGAAAATTCAATAAATAGTAGATTAATTAGGAAAAATATAATTTTCTGAATTTAGACTATATTTATCATAATAGACCTCTGGTAAAATTTGTAGAGTTATTGGAGGAGAATTTAAAGTATCACCTATTGAGTACATCATGTAGCTTAAGTGGTCTGCATATAGCAAAACTGCAGGATTTCATTTGGATGTGAATTAGGGCACGTATGATGGGTCTTGATGGTTTGCTGTAAGAACAAGTGGAATGGGCTGCATCTTTGGAAGATGAGTGAGTAGGGTGTGGTTTTGTCTAGGGTTTAAAGGCGTTCGGGTCCGACGAAAGATCGTCCTACCCAAGGAGAGTTGGAGTCAAATCACCCTAGGATTAGCATATCGAAACATGAGAAAATAATGGGTAAGGGAATCAACCAATAATAAAATAAGTACCTTGCGAAAGGGAACGCTGGGCGTAATCCCAACACAGTTCCTAGTGCCCCTTGAGAGCCCTTCACAGGGAATACCGGGGGCAGTCCTGGGTTAACGTAAACTGTTTAACAAGCTGAAAAGAGTAACTTAGTAATTAGGGTTGCACATTTCACAGACACTGATGGCACGGGATGTTAGCTGGGAGCTTCGGCTCGGATGGTTAAAGATGGACTTTGGGTCCGGGGAGCTTCGGCTCGATTGTTTGAGACGGACGTGTTGGTCCGGGGAGATTCGGCTCGGGTTTTGATTACGCTAAATTTGCATGTGCATAAAAGGAATGATATTAAGGTGGTGGGTCTTTGGTATTGGAGGATCTTAGCACAGACACCAATCCGTTGACTCGGCAAGTGTTGTGATAGCACTTCGCCAATAGAAGTCCGGTGCGCCAGCCGGCAAGAGTACGCAGGAGTCCGCTTGTGCACCAGCGTTGAGGCGTACGATAGGTCTGACCAGTAGTGATATACTGGTTTAGAGGTGGGCGAGTCCCAACCCACCGCTTCCGTCTGCCACTACGGAGGTATCCTGGGAGGTGAGGCTCCAGAAAGGGGGAACTAAAGGTCTGTGTGCACAGAGTCGGGTGTGTGTGTTGCACTTGCTTGATCCATCATACCCACTTGCATGTCATAGCATAAGCGATTCATTTAACCTTTGACACCTAAAATATAAGTGGTATGGGACACTTATACATTAGGCCCTGCAAAACGACCCCTTGGTCTATAAGCTTGTGTGGGCAAGTTTATAAATTAAGGTTAATTTTCTTTACATATATATATTGCTGTTAATAACCGACACCCCAACGTATAAATTGGTATGGGACTCTTTATACGATGGGAGCCTTGCAAAAGACCCCTTGCTTATATGTACCCATATAAGTTAAGGTCACTTTACTTTACTTGTTTACATATATGATTAGTTACTATATAAATTGCTAGATTTAGGTCCACCGTCACCTGCATTTGATATACTCTCCACTTTCAAGTCCTCCCTTTCTTCCTCTCCGCTCGGTGCCTAGGAGCCACGGGGGAAGGGGTGGGGGATGATAGGATTTAGTCTTTTAGACTAACGGTTTTCGAACCACATCATTTAGGGGATCGCGGAGCCCAGATTGGAGGAGCAGCCCCAGAGGTTGACACGCTTGGAGATAGGGCAGTCTAGCACAGGAGTTCAGACAGCTGGGACCGTGAGGCCCTTACTCTAGTAGTTTTTATTTTATTTCCTCATGAGAGATCTTGTGGTGAGGAATTGATGTATCGGGCATAAGCCCTTATCTACAGTGTTTGGTTTTGTGGACTCTCCCATCGTGGAGATATTTTACTTGATGTGATATTTTTGTGGACTTTTTCTTAGAGTTTTGCTGCGCGTGATATTACTCTAATTTTGTTACTATGCTGCGATCGAATTGGCCGGCAGAAACGGCGTTTTGTGGTGATGCCGCTTCAAGGCGTGAAGGAGTCACCGCAAAACGGCAGTTCTGGGCCTAAGACCCCGGTGTCAAGAAGGAAAAAAAATGGGGTCTTACAAGTGGTATCAGAGCAAACCTCAATCGACAAGTAACAGTCCACAACCCCTGGTCCACCCCCGCGCGAGCTTAGTTTGCGGACAAACTAGCAGCGGAAGCAGTGGTGAGACCCTAAGGAGGAATCACTTGTAAAATAGTCCACTTTGCATATAATTGAGCTGATTACCCACTAATATAGTTTGTTTCGCAGCCTCCAGCTCAGCCCACACCACAAGGCGGGGCCCAGCGGACTCCGGACGTTGCACCACCTCCCCCGGTCCCTACTCCTTTCCTACAGTCGGAGGTGGGACAGACGTTGACAGCCATTTTGGATGCTTTCAGGGCTCAACAGGTTCTGGCTCCGCAGCCAAACCCGAGCGTCAACTGGCTGAGTATCTTTCGAGGAATCGCTCCCCCATCCTACTGTGGGACTGAGTCTGCCGTCCGGACAGAGGAGTGGCTAGATATCATGTACGAGATGTTGACTGGAATCAAGTGCCCGTGGGAGGAAAGGGTGCCCTTGGTCGTGTCTTGCTTGGAATCTCATGCTAAGAGGTGGTGGAAGACTTCCCTAGATACGATTTTTGCTGACAGGACGGCTGCGGAGATAGCTTGGGAGGAATTCAAGGGCGCTCTATTGGAGCACTTTGTTCCGCAATCAGCCAGAGATGAGCTGGAGGACAGGTTTTTGCAGTTGAGGCAAGGGAGCAAGACGGTGGTGGAGTACCACCGAGAGTTCGATCATTTAGCCTGGTTTGCAGACTCATATCAGTTGGACGAAGCTGGGTATACGAAAAGGTTCTACAAGGGCCTGCGGGAGGAGCTGAGGGAGTCCTTACTATTTGTATCTGACGGGCCCATCTCCCGGATTTTGGAGATGGCGAAAAGAATCGAGGCGGATTGGCTTACTACTCGGGGCCGGAAGCGGCCAAATGAAGACCAGAGCCGGGGAGCCCGAAATGATCAGCGGCGGGGCCGCATCACAGATGGAAGAAGGGTAGAAGACCAGCCTCATCAGGAGGCGAGACAGGAGATAGGAAGACCAGTGTTGATGGCTCCACCACCAGTTCAGAGGCGGGACGAACAGAGACCCGGGGGAATGGCGTATCAACCGCCAGTGTGCTTCGATTGTCACCAGGTGGGGCACATTAGGAGGAACTGTCCCATGGGGAGGGCACCCCCACCAGCACCACAGGCTGCCCCACCAGCGCCATACTTCGGAGGCCGGGGTCGTGGCCGAGGACGTGGATACCCAGGTGGCGATCGTAGACCGGAAAGGGAGCAGGCGTATGCCTTGGATCTGGCACAGCCTCGAAACCCGGAGCAAGTCATAACAGGTATGACAAGAGTTTTTTTTTTAAAATCATTTAAATAAGAATTCCATTATCTCTGCTGTAAATTTCTAGAACTTCTCAAAAAAAAAATGATTAAATAGGAAGAAACTAGTTACAGAATCCTAAGACGTTTAACCGATCCAGGTATAGTCTTCGTCAGCGGCAAACCCGCCTACACATTGTTCGACACGGGTGCTTCGCACTCGTTCGTATCAGAGGCTTTCGTGGAAGGGCTAGAAGGCGTAGAACGGTTCACAGGCCTGACGAGGAGGGTGCGTTTACCTGATGGATCGGAACTATTCACCTCTGCCCACTGCAACATGGAGGCGGAGATTGGCGGGAAGCCATTCGAAGTGGCGGCAACGATTCTTAGAATGCCAATCTTCGAGTTGATCCTGGGCATGACATGGTTGTACTGGAACCATGCCCAGATTGATTGCCAGGCGAAGAAGATCACAGTGAGGCATGGAGACTCGTTTATTGTCATCGAAGGTATAAGATCCACCTCTTGTGTGCTTTTATCTTCAGTACAGGCCGTTAAGGCCCATCTACAGGGGGAGGAGGTTTACCAGATTCTGTTTGAGATAGAGGAGGCCAAGGGGGCCATGACAGACATCCCAGTGGTGCGGGACTTCGTCGACGTCTTCCCAGAGAAATTGCCAGGACTACCTCCGTGTCGAGAGCAGGATTTTCAGATAGAGTTAGTGCCCGGAGCCAGGCCGGCATCTAGGGCCCCTTACCGGATGGCCCCGAAGGAGTTGGCGGAGTTCCGGAGTCAGCTGCAGGAACTTGTAGAGGCAGGGTTCGTCCGGCCAAGTTCTTCACCGTGGGGAGCCCCGGTGCTGTTTGTCAAGAAGAAGGACGGAAGTCTCCGCCTGTGCATAGACTATCGAGCGCTGAATAGACTCACGGTTCGGAATACCTACCCACTCCCACGAATCGATGAGTTGTTCGACCAGCTGGAGGGAGCACATTTCTTCTCGAAACTTGACTTAAGGTCAGGCTATTATCAGCTGCGGATCCGAGAAGAGGACATTCCGAAGACCGCTTTCAGTAGCCGATACGGACTGTTCGAGTTCACAGTGATGCCGTTCGGGCTCACGAATGCACCATCAGCATTTACGAGCCTTATGAACAGGGTGTTCAAGGAATATTTGGACGTATTCGTCATCATCTTTATTGACGACATCCTTGTCTACTCAAAGACGGAAGGGGAGCACGCACGACACCTGACCTTGACATTGGAGAGGTTACAGGAGCATCAGCTGTACGCAAAATTCAGCAAATGCCAGTTTTGGCTAAAGGAGGTGGACTTCTTGGGCCATATCGTCAGTGGGGCTGGGTTGGCGGTAGACCCGGCCAAGATTCGGGCCGTTCAGGATTGGCCACCATTGAAGACGGCGACAGATGTACGGAGCTTCTTGGGACTTGCCGGGTACTACCGGAAGTTTGTAGAGGGATTCTCCCGGATCGCGCTCCCTCTTACGACTCTGACGAAGAAGGAATCCCCTTTTATTTGGACACCACAGTGCGAGGCAGCCTTCGTGGAGCTGAAGAGTCGGCTCACTTCGGCTCCCATCCTCGCTATTCCGTCAGGAAGGGAGGGATTCCAGGTGTATACCGACGCCTCCTACCAAGGGATGGGTGCCGTTCTGATGCAGAACGGGCATGTGATAGCTTATGCCTCTCGACAGTTGAAGATCCACGAGAAAAATTACCCGGTCCACGATCTGGAGATGGGCGCGATAATCTTCGCCTTGAAGATTTGGCGGCACTATCTGTACGGGGTTCATTGCGACATCTTCTCCGACCACCAGAACCAGAGATACGTGGACACGCAAAAAGACCTCAACATCAGACAAAGGCGTTGGGTGGAGTTCCTGACAGATTATGAGTATACTATGCACTACCACCCCGGGAAGGCGAACGTGGTGGCGGATGCGTTGAGCCGGAGAGGAGATGCTTCAGGGAAGGGACCTCAGCTTATGTCTATGGAGCTGGTCCGGTCTTTCAGGGACATGCAGATATCCCTAGTATCCGAGGACGATCCAGAATTATACATGGAGTATCTGGCGTCGATGATCGCTATTGATGATATCCGGGACCGCATCAGGGAAGGGCAGAAGACAGACCCTCGGACGGAACCGATATTTCGAACCTTGGAGGAGGGTTCGACGGGGGATTATACCTTGAAGGATGGGCTATTGTACTTCAGAGGAAGGATTTATATACCCGCAGGAGGTCAGATCCGGGAGGATATCATGGCGGAAGCACATTGCAGTAGGTATTCGATACACCCGGGAATCACCAAGATGATGGCCGATCTGAAGAGGATGATGTTCTGGCCAGGAATGAAGAGGGATATTACGCACTTCGTGACCCATTGCGAAGCCTGCCAGTTGGTGAAGGCGGAATGCAGAAACCCCGCGGGATTGTTGCAACCTCTTCCAGTGCCAGAATGGAAGCTTGAGGATATTGCGATGGATTTTATTCATGGTCTCCCCCGATCACGAACGGGGAATGATTCGATATGGGTCATCGTAGATCGATTGACGAAGGTGGCTAGATTTATACCAGTCAGGAAGGACGATTCAGTGGGGGTTCTGGTTCGGAAGTTTGTGGAGCAGTACATCCGCTATCATGGAGTACCCAGGACGATCGTGTCAGATCGGGACGGTCGGTTTACATCCAGGGAATGGCGGTCGGTTCAGGCATACTTGGGCACTCGACTGACTTTTAGCACCGCCTTCCACCCTCAGACGGATGGGCAGACAGAGCGCACAAACCGGACACTGGAAGACCTGCTACGTCTATGCATCCTAGACCGAGGAGAGCCTTGGGAAAAGATGTTACCGATGGTGGAATTCTCGTACAACAACAGTCATCAGGCCAGCATAGGCATGGCCCCCTACGAGGCTCTATATGGACGGAAATGTAGAACCCCACTCTCTTGGATTCAGGACGAGGACCCGAAGGCTTTGGGATCGGATTTTGTTGAAGACACCGAGGCTCAGGTGAGGTTGATCAGGGACAGGATGTTAGAGGCACAGAGCAGGCAGGCCAAGTATTATGACGCCCGCCATCGTCAGGTGGAATTTCAGGTCGGGGACCGTGTGTTTTTGAAGATCCGGCCTATGCATGGAGTTTCTCGGATGCGTGGCCGAAGGAAGAAGCTCAGTCCCAGATACATGGGCCCTTACAGGATCCTGGAGCGGATAGGGGTCCTGGCTTACAGGCTGGAGTTGCCACCAGAGCTGGCAGCTCTGCATGATGTTTTCTACATATCCTCGCTGAGAAGGGCTCTAACTACGCCCGGAGCAGCGGATTACGACCACCGAAGGGCCGGTAGCTTCGGACCGATCTGTTCACCTGGAGCCGGTGCGGATCGATGATAAAGGAGTACGGATCCTGCGACGCAAAAAGATTCCCTTAGTCAAGGTTCTGTGGAGGAACCACGGCCAAGAGGAGCATACTTGGGAGCCGCAGGATCTGATGCAATAGAAACATCCAGAGCTATTCAGTCAGGTATACCTCACAGACCCCTCAAGATGTTAATTTATTCTCCTGCTTTAATTTACTAAGGGCTGCTCTAGGCAGATAGAGGCTTATCTTTTGTTTATTGGGGGCTTATCCTTGTTTATTGGGATCTTGGTCTGCCGATTGGGCGAAATGGACATAATCTCGGTTTCCCTTTAAACCAATTTTAGCAAACAAGCCGCCATGCTGGGATGTTACAAGATTCTTTTCTTCGGTAGTAAGTCCCGTAGACTCAACTTTGATTTCGGGGACGAAATCTTTGTTTTGTTTATTGGGATTTGTAACATCCCATTTCCAATTAGACCCCTAAGAATGGTTTTGGCCATGACTAGGTTATGACAAACCCTAGGAAGCCAGTAATGAGTCAAGAGATAGGGGACAGAAAGGTGGGGGATCACCATGGTCTGCAAATAGTAGAACTCTGAACCATGGTTTAGGATGACCATGGGCTACACCTTGACCCCAAGACCCTACCACAACACCCCTAATACCTTGGGAGGCCCATTAGAGCCATAAGGACCCATTTGGGTCAAACAAAGAGGCTCAATTGACCAAGGTCAACCCTAGCCCTAAATGGGTCAAACTAGCCTACTTAGGGTCAATTGACCTACTCCTAGCCTAGAGGACCCCACCTATGCCCTCCTAACCCTAAAGTGAGGTCAATGGGTCACTAAGGACACATTGGGGTCAGCCCTAGAGGCCAGGTTGACCCAAGTCAACTCAAGCTCCTAATCTGGTCAAAGTACCCTTACTAAGGGTATGTGACCTCCAAAGTGCAGGGTAACCCTACATAACCCTTCCTAGACCTTAGGGGAGGCCAATGGGTCACCAAGGACCCATTGGGGTCAACTCAAATGGTCATGTTGACCAAGGTCAACTCTATTCTAGTGATAGGTCAAATTAGCCTAAATGAGTCAACCCAAGCTCAACCCCTTTTTCCTTTTAAGTTAACCACAACATAATGAAATATTATGGGTGGAAAGGGCTGCCAATAGGCTGGGGAGTCAGCATGGTCAGTTTTGGTGACTAGGAAAGAGAGAGAAAGCTTCATCCCACACTAATGGAGGAGAGAGAAAAGGGGAATAGAGAGTTGAAGGAGGAGATTTGGCCAAGGAAAGGCCAATGGTCCCCATTGATGGCAGCATTCATCTCCTCCAGTGAAGGGGAGGAGTTTCCAGCCATTTTCCTGGCTGTCAAGGGGCAGTTACAGCCTCCACCATCATGGCCGAAACAAGCCTTTAATGGCCATGATGGCCATGGCAGTTTCTTCCATTCTTCTCCCCCTCTGATGATTTAAACACCACCAGTGAGCTTGGGGGAGAATTTCCCAATCCTTAACTGAAGAAATCCGGCGAGTTTACTGTGAGATTGCAGAAATCCGATCGGCGGCGCCACCACCATGTCAACCCGCAGATCCGCTCGTCTCCAGGCCGCCAACAAGGTCCTCCTCCTCCTCTTTTCTCATGGGCAGATCTTAGGTTTCATTAGGGCCGAGGTTCGGGCTCAATTGAGCCCGATCCAATTCAGAAAATTCCTGGCTTTCGGCCGAGAAATTTCTTGGTTGGATCGCCGGAATCCGCCCCTCCGGCGGCTGTGCCGCCGTCTGGCGATAGCCACCACCTCAACGGAGGTGATGGTGGCGGTGGCCGGCCGGGGAAGGGACTGGGTGGCCGGCGGCAGACATTTGAAGTCGGCACAGGAAGGAGCAATCCTGGCCGTTGGCTCATCGGGGACGATGACCCCGCGTCGTTGATCTGCGCCAAGATTCGCGCGGCATCAATCAGATACTTAGGATTTAAATGAATATTATTCCATTTCTGTCACATTTGATGTATTTAATGTATTTACTTTTTAAAAATACTTAGGGACCCTGAATGGAAATCTGCCCAACATGAAAATTGTAGCTTAGGGTGTCTAGTTTGTAGCAAAAATTGTTTGGACCCTTTTGGGCCACTGGTTAGACCAGGGTACCCTTTTTGGTAGGACCTATACCTAGACCTAAACAGAAATTATTTTTGGTGCCCACACTTCATTCCTTGTCCAAACAAGTTGAAATTTGGGCAGTGACAAGGTCTTAGTCATATCTAGAACCTGTCCAAAATTTAGAATTTTTGGAGAATATTTTTCTATAGTTTTTAGAAAAGTTAATAAATCATGATTAATTTAATTATGTGACCTAATTAATTTAAAACTCCCCCAAATTTTGGTGGGTGGTCTTAGATGACATGGTAGGTATAGGGTTAAAATTTAGCTCATTTGGAGATGTTTAGGATAGGTAATTTACCCACCCTATATATGACCCTATAAGGGTATTTTGGTCAAAAACCACTATTTGATGGTTGAGTGGCCAAATTCCCTCATCAGAGGCTGAAATTTTGGCCACTGATATACTTTGACTTTTTACACTCACTTATGAAGTTTGGAGTGGTTTGGACTAGGGTAGCCCTAGAATTTTAGGGTAGGCCCTTTAGGGTAAGTTTCTAGGGTTTGAGGAATTTGGGGACAAAAGACCTTGGATGGGCTTGAAACTTGGGACAGATGTCCATAGGGTTACTATGGTCCTGTGGTTAAAATTTTAGGGCATTTGGAAGACTTTAAATCCCTTAAATCTATAACCCTAGTTTAGGGCACTAGCTTTGAAATCATAAGTTCTAATACCAACACTTTCTGAAAAGGGCTGAGTTTTTGAATGGGTAGTTGTTTAGGGTACATACATCTCTGGAAATTTTATAATAAATTTTGGATGAATATGTTTGGTACTTTATTCACAAAGTCATGTTTTACAATTTCCACTTAGAAATTTTTGGAGATAAATATACTTGATTAAATCTGATGAAACTTAGCAAAGGGGCTTGTAATAATGGAACCCATCTCTGTAAAAGTTTATGAAATTTTTGAAGAATAATATTTAGTAGTTTCTTCTTTAATTATTTAATTCTATGGAACTTGGGTAAATTTAATAATGACATTTAGATGGTCTGAAAAATTTTAATTTCTTCATCATGATGTTTCTAGTTCCTTATGAAGCCCTAGTAATTTTTACATAATTATTGGAGACATTTTTGTGGCACTTCCTTCATTATATTTGATCTTGGGAATTATTTTCAATAAATCTTTTAGAGGTCAAGAACTATATGGAAAATTATGAAAATTGGCAACCAATAATATTTCTCTGTTATTTAGTGGATAAAAATTTTAGGAGGCCATTACCTGAGCAAATCTTATGGTTCATGTTCAAATTGACTATGGCCTAGTTGTTGAGGAAAATTCAATAAATAGTAGATTAATTAGGAAAAATATAATTTTCTGAATTTAGACTATATTTATCATAATAGACCTCTGGTAAAATTTGTAGAGTTATTGGAGGAGAATTTAAAGTATCACCTATTGAGTACATCATGTAGCTTAAGTGGTCTGCATATAGCAAAACTGCAGGATTTCATTTGGATGTGAATTAGGGCACGTATGATGGGTCTTGATGGTTTGCTGTAAGAACAAGTGGAATGGGCTGCATCTTTGAAAGATGAGTGAGTAGGGTGTGGTTTTGTCTAGGGTTTAAAGGCGTTCGGGTCCGACGAAAGATCGTCCTACCCAAGGAGAGTTGGAGTCAAATCACCCTAGGATTAGCATATCGAAACATGAGAAAATAATGGGTAAGGGAATCAACCAATAATAAAATAAGTACCTTGCGAAAGGGAACGCTGGGCGTAATCCCAACACAGTTCCTAGTGCCCCTTGAGAGCCCTTCACAGGGAATACCGGGGGCAGTCCTGGGTTAACGTAAACTGTTTAACAAGCTGAAAAGAGTAACTTAGTAATTAGGGTTGCACATTTCACAGACACTGATGGCACGGGATGTTAGTTGGGAGCTTCGGCTCGGATGGTTAAAGATGGACTTTGGGTCCGGGGAGCTTCGGCTCGATTGTTTGAGACGGACGTGTTGGTCCGGGGAGATTCGGCTCGAGTTTTGATTACGCTAAATTTGCATGTGCATAAAAGGAATGATATTAAGGTGGTGGGTCTTCGGTATTGGAGGATCTTAGCACAGACACCAATCCGTTGACTCAGCAAGTGTTGTGATAGCACTTCGCCAATAGAAGTCCGGTGCGCCAGCCGGCAAGAGTACGCAGGAGTCCGCTTGTGCACCAGCGTTGAGGCGTACGATAGGTCTGACCAGTAGTGCTATACTGGTTTAGAGGTGGGCGAGGCCCAACCCACCGCTTCCGTCTGCCACTACGGAGGTATCCTGGGAGGTGAGGCTCCAGAAAGGGGGAACTAAAGGTCTGTGTGCACAGAGTCGGGTGTGTGTGTTGCACTTGCTTGATCCATCATACCCACTTGCATGTCATAGCATAAGCGATTCATTTAACCTTCGACACCTAAAATATAAGTGGTATGGGACACTTATACATTAGGCCCTGCAAAACGACCCCTTGGTCTATAAGCTTGTGTGGGCAAGTTTATAAATTAAGGTTAATTTTCTTTACATATATATATTGCTGTTAATAACCGACACCCTAACGTATAAATTGGTATGGGACTCTTTATACGATGGGAGCCTTGCAAAAGACCCCTTGCTTATATGTACCCATATAAGTTAAGGTCACTTTACTTTACTTGTTTACATATATGATTAGTTACTATATAAATTGCTAGATTTAGGTCCACCGTCACCTGCATTTGATATACTCTCCACTTTCAAGTCCTCCCTTTCTTCCTCTCCGCTCGGTGCCTAGGAGCCACGGGGGAAGGGGTGGGGGATGATAGGATTTAGTCTTTTAGACTAACGTTTTCGAACCACATCATTTAGGGGATCGCGGAGCCCAGATTGGAGGAGCAGCCCCAGAGGTTGACACGCTTGGAGATAGGGCAGTCTAGCATAGGAGTTCAGACAGCTGGGACCGTGAGGCCCTTACTCTATTAGTTTTTATTTTATTTCCTCATGAGAGATCTTGTGGTGAGGAATTGATGTATCGGGCATAAGCCCTTATCTACAGTGTTTGGTTTTGTGGACTCTCCCATCGTGGAGATATTTTACTTGATGTGATATTTCTGTGGACTTTTTCTTAGAGTTTTGCTGCGCGTGATATTACTCTAATTTTGTTACTATGCTGCGATCGAATTGGCCGGTAGAAACGGCGTTTTGTGGTGATGCCGCTTCAAGGCGTGAAGGAGTCACCGCAAAACGGCGGTTCTGGGCCTAAGACCCCGGTGTCGAGAAGGAAAAAAAAATGGGGTCTTACACAACCTTTCCTTGGTTAGCGTTAGCTATTTCGTGGTATACCATACACACACCGAGGTGTCATCAGTACGTCTTGGTTGAAGCACGAGCACTACACTCATAAGCATACAAGAAGTATACGGGGCATATTATATTATGTAGTATGTGATGCATAATATGTGTTTGTATATGGATCCACCATAGGGGCAACATGTGAGGGTTATGTAGTATGTGATGCATTACCTCACCACATGAATGCGACTAGCACGTTTTTTGTGCGTTGCATGCAAATGTTATGTAGTATGAGATGCATAACATTTTCATGTGTACGCCGCCCATGGCATGCATTAAGGCCTTTTTAGAATGCATAACACAACATGCATAGAATAACATTACATAAACACAACGTGTCAAGCTAAAGATTTACATGATGACACATGTACACACATGGTTTTGAGTCAAAAAGGAATATAAATTCATGCATTCATGGTCTAGGCACATGAGTTAGTGTGATGAGGGTGACTCATCGTAGGTTAGGCATAACATCATCATTGAAAACTCCCAGAGCAAGTTAGCAGTTGAAGTTCATATGTAAGTATGTGTGTCTGTATCGGGTCGTTTTGTGCTTGCAGTTGAGCTTGTCTTGATTCATGCTGCTTTAATTATAGGATGTCGAGGGGTCCTGTGATGAGGCAGACTCCCCATTCCGAGGGCGAGTCTTCGGGTGCCCAGAACAATGCAATTATGGAGAGTCTGTGACATAGTAATGAGACCTTGGCAAGGCAGATGATGGATGTGTAGTCCCAGATCCAATCTATGTTTTCAGTGGTTTCTGGGCTTGCTCTAAGGGTGTAGAACACTGCTGTGGGTTCAGCTGTTCCGGCCCCTTCTGCGCCTTTGGTGCCTCCCGTAGTGGTTCCACCCGATATGACATTTATCTCCTAGTTTCAGCGACTTGGACCACCTACTTATGATGGAAAAGCGGATTTCATGGTGTTGGATGATTGCTTGATAGCAATTGAGGAGATGTTCTCCTACTCTGGCATCACTGATGATCAGAGAGTGATGATTACTGCATATCAGCTTAAGGGGTTAGCAAAGAGTTGGTGGTTGAGATAAAAGGAGAGCTTGATGGAAGGATGCACTTGCGAGTCTTTTAAGGGGATGCTCCTAAGGAAGTTTCTACCCTCGGTCGAGCGGGACCGCTTGATGAATGAGTTCTTACATTTGAAGCAGAGGCAGCTCACAGTTAGTGAGTATGAGATTGAGTTCAGTAAACTGAGTCAGTTTGCCCCCGGCATGGTAACTTCCTAGGCGGATCGAGTTAAGCGTTTTGTTGGTGGCCTAAGAAATGATGTGCAGCAGTTAGCATGTGCATATGGAGCAGCACGCTATGCTGCCATAGTGGAAGCTTCTTTAAGAGTTGAGGCAATTGAAAATTCTAAGAAAAGAGGGCAGTGGATGAGGAAAGATAAGATGAAGCTAGTGGAAGGGAAGAGCACTCAAGTGCCTGATGCTGCTTCGAGGAAGAAGAGCAAAGAGGTTTGTAGCTTCTGTGGTCGGTCAGGCCACCCCTTCGAGAAATGTTTCAAGAGGTTAGGAGTTCAGAAGAAGGAGCAGGTTCATGCAATTCAGGGTGCTCCTAAGAGGGACTTGGAGTGTACGTTGTGCATGAGGAAGGGGCATGATGTTGCCTGTTGTTGGTCAAAAGATAAAGTTTGTTATCAGTGTGGACAAAAGGGGCACATCAAGACTCAGTGCCCGCAATTCCAGCCTGTGCTTCAGCCCGTGCCACTCCAGGCATTGCCACCGCCTCAGCAATTGGATAAAGGCAAAGGAAAGCTGAACGTGATTTCTTTTGAGGACGCTCAGACCTCAACTCAGGTTGTATCAGGTTAGACTTTCTCCCTAGTTCTAATGCTTAGTTCATAATTATAGCTTTACTCATTGTTTTCTTAGATACATGTGCACCTTTTTAGGAAAATTTAAGGTAAAGAACCGTTGGGCGCGTGTTCTTTTCGACTCTGGTTCTACCCACTCATTTGTGGCTAGAGCCTTCGTGGACCTGTACTGTGTTGAACCAGATCGAGTGGGGGATGCCTTTTGCGTCAAGTTCCCTTCTGGTGATTCTGTGGTTTCAGACTAGGGAATTTTGGCTTGCCCGATTGTGTTGGGGGATTTCTTAGCTAAGAGAGATCTGAAGGTAATTGACTTGGAAGACTTTGATGTTATCTTAGGGATGGACTGGTTGTCAAGGTATGATGTTGTGATCCAGTGCAAGGGTAAGCTCTTGGACTTCAGAAAGGACAACCGTCAGCCTGGGAGTGTTTATGGTGATTTGCGCCAGGATTCTCCTGCTATTTCTGCGGTATGTGCTCGGACGTTGCTAGTTTCCGGCTGTTTTGCTTCTTTGGTCTCAGTTTTGGAGACCATTGGTAGTTCGTTTTGCCAAGGAAAACTCAGGTACGCGTGAAGTGTACCTTTCATTTATGTCTTCACTAACGTTTCCTTTACAGAAAAAAGACAGGCAGTAAAAACCTTCTTAGGAGAGACATCAGATTCTATCTCCCCTTGTCTCCTCTTTCTTTGGGGTGGATCACGATTTTCGTGGGTATCCAAATTTTTTGAAATTCCCTTCGTAACATAAAAGTGCGGGGATTATGTTAATCCCAGAAATCGGCAATCCTTCCCAAGGTAGCTAGCTGGTTAGTCGCTACCTTCAGATTCTACCTAGTGTTCGCGACAAGTCCAAGTGTAGGTGGATAGTTTTCGCTGTCCGCCCAGGTCGCCTAGCAACCGCGTGTCCTACGGGGCGGCGGGCTGTTTCCATAGCTCACCCTCGCAGGCCATGTGGTTAGGCCTGCTAACCGTGCAGCATTCTTCCTTACAGGAGGCAACCTACAGTAATAGGGGGCGATCTGTATGATCTATCCCTTCGGTCTGCCAGGTCGCCGAGACAGCCCCAACCCTGGACCAATTCAACCGTAGCGGGCTAGGCGGACTCACGCTCCGGCTCATCTTCAGAGGGTTTCATCCCCTACAGGGGGCGGCCTGCTCCTCAGGCCGCCTACTCTGCCTGCCTAGTGGAGGCCTGCTCCCCAGTCCGCCACCCAGGGGCGATCTCCAGCCCAGGCCTCCCACTTGGGCGGCCTCCAGCAGGCCAGGCCTCCCCTTGGGCGGCCTCCAGTCCAAGCTGCCCCACTTGGGCGGCCTCTAGTTCAGGCTGCCCCCTTAGACGGCCTCCAGCAGCCCAGGACGCCCCCTTGGGCGGCCTCCAGCAGGCCAGGCCTCCCCCTTGGGCGGCCTCCAGTCCAGGCCGCCCCTCTTGGGCGGCCTCCAATCCAGGACTCCCCACTTTTGGTGGCCTCCAGCCCAGGCCGCCCCCTTGGGTGGCCTCCAGCAGGCCAGGCCGCCACCTTGGGCGGCCTTCAGTCGAGGCCGCCCCGCTTGGGCGTCCTCCAGTCAAGGCTGCCCCCCTTTGGGTGGCCTCCAGCCTAAGCCGCCCCTTTGGAGGCCTCCAGCAGCCAGGCTGCCCCCTTGGGCGGCCTCTAGAAGCCCAGGCCGCCCCTTTGGCAGCCTCCAGCAGCGAGGCCGCCTCCTTGGGCGGCATCCAGAACCCAGGCCGCCCCTTTGGCGGCCTCCAGCAGATAGGCCGCCCCCTTGGGCGGCCTCCAAAAGCCCAGGCCGCCCCTTTGCCGGCCTCCAGCAGCCAAGCCACCCCCTTGGGCAGCCTCCAGCAGCCAAGCCTCCCCTTGCGCGGCCTCCAGCCCAGGCCGCCCCCTTGGGCGGCCTCCAGAAGCCTAGGCCTCCCCTTTGGCAGACTCTAGTCTCAGGCCGCCCCCTCTGCTCAATTTCTCTGCTCGCCGAGTCCGCCCAGCCGAGTAGCTTGCTCGCCGAGTCCGTGCAAGTCTGTATGATGACATCACTGGGACCCGCTTCTAGATGATCTTCCCCCGGCCTATAAATATCCCCCAATGCCTCTCATTTAGCACAGTGGCACGGGGGCGAGAGGAGAATTGCCAGCTTGATCAAGTTCTGCGGACTCGATTACTCAGTCCTCCCAGTCCTCCATAGTTGATCAAGCAAGGTCTGTAGACTCAGTTTCCCAGTCCTCCTAGTCCTGCACAGCTTACCAGCAAACTCCGCGGACTCAGATTTCCAGTCCTCCACAGCTTGCCATCAAGCAACGCGACCTGCCAGCATTCTCTTTTCCTTAGCCTCTGGCAACTTCTTCCTTAACCGCCAGCTTCCCCTTTGTACCCTTTATTGTCTTTTTCATGTAAAGGTGCATTAGCAAGCTGTAATCTTGTTTCTTGATTAAAGAAAAATCCTGTCGCAAGATTAGCATTTAAGCCGCGGCGGGTGAAGTCTGTTTTTGCCGCTGCTATCGGCCCCCTCTCTTCCTCTCAGCTCAGTTTAGCTCTCTCGGTGTCAACATGCAAGCACAACCGTCCAAGTAACTGTCAGCTCAAGCTCCGCTGTTGATCAAGCTTCTCTGTTGATCAAGCTTCCTTGTTGATCAAGCTCCGCTATTGATCGAGCTTCTCTATTGATCAAACTTCCTTGTTGATCAAGCTCCGTTGTTGATCAACATTCTCTGTTGATCAAGCTCCACTGTTGATCAACCTTCTCTGTTGATCAACCTTCTCTGTTGATCAAGTTTCTCTGTTGATCAAGCTTCCTTGTTGATCAAGCTCCACTGTTGATCAAGCTTCTCTGTTGATCAAGCTCCGCTGTTGATCAAGCTTCTCTGTTGATCAAGCTTCCTTGTTGATCAAGCTCCGTTTTTGATCAAGCTTCTCTGTTGATCAAGCTCCCTTGTTGATCAAGCTCTGCTGTTGATCAAGCTTCTCTGTTGATCAAGCTCTACTGTTAATCATGATTCCTTGTTGATCAAGCTCCTCTGTTGATCAACCTTATCTGTTGATCAAGCTCCGCTGTTGATCAAGCTTCTCTGTTGATCAACCTTCTCTGATGATCAAGCTTCTCTGATCAGCAAGCTTTTTCTCTGCTCAGCAAGCTTTCTCTCTGCTCAGCAAGCTTGCTCTCTGCTCAGCAAGCTTGCTCTCTTCTCAGCAAGCTTTTTCTCTGCTCAGCAAGCTTTTTCTCTGCTAAGCAAGTTCTTCGCTGCTCATTAAGCTTCTCCGCTGGTCGATCGTCATAGTAACCGTCTGCTCGACAGCTCCTGATCATCCTCCTCTTCTCATCAGCCTTCCCGACTACTCTCGGCAACCCTCTCCTCTATCCCCGTAACTCCTTTGACAAGCGCTTGCTCCACTCTCGAGCAAGCTTCCCTCTTTCTTCTTCCCCTGCAGCCTTCTTTCCTCTTCTCCACTCAGCTTGTGAGACCGAACACACTCCCTCCGTGTTAGCTGCCCGGTGCCACTTTCACGCATCAACATGTGATATTGCATATACACACCAGAGACGACTCCATTGGAAACGTGTAGTTTAAGGATTCGACGGGTTAGACCTGTGAAGGGCAGTCGTAGGAAGTACTGGAGTGGTAGTCCAGGAAAATACCCTTGTGATGCTTGTGCTATTGGGTCGTACCTGTGAAGGGGAGTAGCAGGAAGTACTAGATTGGTAATCCCGGAAATACCCTTGGTAATGCTTAATGTTCATGTGTGGTACCTATGAAGGGGACTAGCAGGAAGTACTGGTGTGGTAAGTTAGGAAAAGACCCTTGACATTGTGATATTTGTGAGGTTGTGCATGTGAAAGGAGTAGCAGGAAGTACTGGTGCGACCAGGAAAGACTCTCTGATGTTCTGATATGAATGGGTGTGATGGAAGTACTGGTGCGCCCAGGAAAACACCTAGGCAACATGAATGGTGAAACCGACCCGCGCCTTTTATTTAGCCGCGAGTACGCCGTACTCGGTGATGGCAAGGTAATTTGAGCAATGGGGGTGGATGATCCGACCTGCGTTATGTCCGTCCGACGTGAGACCTGAAAGTGAGGTATGTTGGAGCGCATAGCGAGAGTCATAGGCTTGTGCGTCGTGATACAATGGGGGGCTACGGGCCAATCCCGGTTTACTAAGACTATAATCTCTGGATGCACGCCATAGATTAAATGCTCAATATTTTACCGTTGGGTTGCGACCCTGATACGGTGGTGGGCAACTGGTTCGCCGGTATACCAAGAATGTGCCCTGAGTGCACAGATCGTCGGGCCGCGGTGCTGACGATTGTGATGGAATGTATGTGCGTGAGAGCACATTGTATGATATAAAGATCTGTCTGGGAAATATTATGCCTGCAGGGAAGGATACCACCGCCCCGGGAAAGGGGTGGGTCGTTATAATTTGGTCAGCTGAATGCTGACCGTTTCCTGTTTGCCACCGTTGGGTGGGCTGTCCCTGTGAAGGTGCTGGAGAGCCAATTGGGATGCATAAAGGCTGAAGTTCTTGCTGCTGCTGCTACTGCTAGCCCTTGTAGGTTGAATGAAAGTGCTATGTTTGTTTATATGTGGTCGGCATGCGAGCCCATGTTTAAGGTCACTGTTATAAAAGCCCTGTAAGGCCATAAGGCCAACTGTTTTGTATTTGGACATTCCTGCTTTATAAAATGTGGAAATTTTATATGGTGGACATTCATATGTGTGAGTTCAGCTTCGTGTTATAGGCTTCCACTAGAATGCAATGAGTTAGGATGCGCAACTCTGGTATCCCTTCATGACTTCCCCACCTGTTTTATGGTATATGTTGTAGGGCCCTGGCTGGACCTTCTAGTATATACTTATGAACGGATGGAGTCATTACACCTCAACCTACTGAAGAGGAACCAGAGTATACTCCTCCTCCTCCTCCTTCTTCACCTCATACCTTACTGCCTCAACCTCCTCTACCTCACCACCCTCAGGAGATTCCATTCACCACTTCTGTATCTACTCAAATGTCTCCCACCTTCAATCTCCTCAGAACACCTTCACCATCCCCATCACCAATACAATCACAAATACACTAACCAATACATACTTCTCCACAATCACCAAATCTGCTTCCTAATAACACTTGTCTGGACATCACATCTGACATCCCTCCATGTAACGCCCCGAAACTCAAAAGAGCAACAGGTGACGATTCTGTATCAAATTTGGAATTTGGCAGGGGTACACGGCCTGGGACACGGGCGTGTCCCAGGGTGTGTCGGGGTAGTTCAAAGATCTGGCAAAACGATCGGGCAGAAATATGGGTTCGATGATCGTCGAGTAGCGGTCGACGATCTGGTCACAATGATGCGGTCGACGATCGGGCCAGCTATCTGTGTTCGACGATCAGGCCAGCTATTCTATGTTCGATGATCGGGCCAAATATCTATGTTTGACGATCATGACAGATATCTCCGTTCGACGATCGGGCCGTGGGTTCGACGATTGGGCCACGTGTTCGTCGATCAGGCAGTTTTCTGGGTTCGACGATCGGGCCGTTGGTTCGACTATCGGGCCGTGCGTTCGACGATTTGGCCAGAGATTTGCGTTCGAAGATCGGGCCAGAGATCTCCATTCGACGATCTGGCAGCGGTCGACGATCTTGGTTCGACAATCGTCGAGCGCGGGGCGGATTCTGGCGTGTCTGACTCGGTCAACGCGGAGTGTCGACACAGATGTTTTGGCGGGATCTTGTCTTAATGTCCCGACACAATTGGATTAGTAGCGGACGTGTCCTACTCTGGATGGTGAACCATGCGGTGTTTAGCCCCATTCGTCCAGGTTAGACTTGGATCGTAGCCGTGCGTTTCCTTTTGTGGGATCCGACGGCTGGTGGGTAATCCGATTGGGTTATACCCGAGTACAAGGTTTCAAAACCCTTATATTTCTGCCGTATTTCTCTGTCTAAATCCTAGAGAGAGGGGAGAGCAAAGGAGGAAGAAGAAGCTTAGATCCAGTCTTTGGAGGAGTTTTAGAGCTTCAAATTGCGAGCCGACTTCGGATCTACGAAGGCAAGGAGATTGCGGTGCTTTTCATCCGCGTACATTTCCATGGCGCCAAGGAAGAACGCTAGGTTAACAATTCTCTACTTGAGCATGTGAAGCTCTCCTTCTTTTGCATATGAAGCCCGCTCTCGCGAGCTTGCGGTGAGTTGGAGGCGTTCCTTCGGGTAGATATGTAAAGTCCCCGTTGTGTAGAGTCCGTAATCGAGAACGGACATAGGCATGATGTGTGAAGCCTATCCGGATATGTTGGTCTGGATCAGTGATGTTGCATTGTATAAATGCCGTATAAGACTCCGTGCGAATGTTTGTTTTTCGGGTTTTGACCTAGGGGCGTGACCACCCAGCAACTTTTTCTATAAATTCCAGACAGCTTCAGATGGCCAGAGAGAGATTTTTGGGAGCTTAGTTCTGTTCTATTTACGGTTTTTCCTGCATTTTCAATTCCTAGTGTAATCTTTATTTTTCAAGTCTTTTCTTAAATCATGTCTTTCTTTATGCTTTCATGTAATACTCCCATCATGATGAGTAGCTAATTTCCCAATTAGCACTTGATCATGATGAACTTTGGAATGGAATAAAATTCTTATTTTTGTCTCAATTTAGCAAGCATTCTATTTTCTAAACTTTGATTTATCTTTGATTTAAATTTTCTTCGAATTCATAAGTTGCAAATTATGTTTATTCGAGCTTAGATTCGTATCCTAGATTTACCGAGAGGTTGTGGATACGAGTAGATCACTCAAGGATAAAGAGAATTTCTTGCACCCCTCGAGAGAGGAACGCAAAATTCTTCCGCCTTGGAGTCAACTCCATTAGTGAGGTTCACCGCCTAAAGCAAGCTTAGGTCTTTCGACTGGCCGAGAGGTCTTAATCGATCTACCTAAGGTTAGTCGAGTGCGTATTCTCGAGAGAGGCGCTTCGTAACTTTGGAACCTCCGCGGTCGAAGTTAATAATTTAGATGCTTGTGCTCTTTAATTTCGTGGATTTTATTCTAGCCCAAAGGGATTCTAGATCAAGTGCTAGCCTTTTATTCATCGAATTTCTCCTCTTCATTTAACGTTCGTTTTCGTTTTTTCGCAAAACCAATTTTCCGATCGATAAAATAATAGTTCGTCCTTGTGAGTACAAATACTCAACGGTCCCCGAGTTTAAATACGATATTCCATATACTAAATTTCGATAGGTGCACTTGCCTAGTTGAGAGTTTAGTTTGGATCATTTTTCAAAACTTATAAAATCCACATCAAGTTTTTTTATTTTTCAAAACTTGATGTGGATTTTATAAGTTTTGAAAAATGATCCAAACTAAACTCTCAACTAGGCAAGTGCACCTATCGAAATTTAGTATATGGAATATCGTATTTAAACTCGGGGACCGTTGAGTATTTGTACTCACAAGGACGAACTATTATTTTATCGATCGGAAAATTGGTTTTGCGAAAAAACGAAAACGAACGTTAAATGAAGAGGAGAAATTTGATGAATAAAAGGCTAGCACTTGATCTAGAATCCCTTTGGGCTAGAATAAAATCCACGAAATTAAAGAGCACAAGCATCTAAATTATTAACTTCGACCGCGGAGGTTCCAAAGTTACGAAGCGCCTCTCTCGAGAATACGCACTCGACTAACCTTAGGTAGATCGATTAAGACCTCTCGGCCAGTCGAAAGACCTAAGCTTGCTTTAGGCGGTGAACCTCACTAATGGAGTTGACTCCAAGGCGGAAGAATTTTGCGTTCCTCTCTCGAGGGGTGCAAGAAATTCTCTTTATCCTTGAGTGATCTACTCGTATCCACAACCTCTCGGTAAATCTAGGATACGAATCTAAGCTCGAATAAACATAATTTGCAACTTATGAATTCGAAGAAAATTTAAATCAAAGATAAATCAAAGTTTAGAAAATAGAATGCTTGCTAAATTGAGACAAAAATAAGAATTTTATTCCATTCCAAAGTTCATCATGATCAAGTGCTAATTGGGAAATTAGCTACTCATCATGATGGGAGTATTACATGAAAGCATAAAGAAAGACATGATTTAAGAAAAGACTTGAAAAATAAAGATTACACTAGGAATTGAAAATGCAGGAAAAACCGTAAATAGAACATAACTAAGCTCCCAAAAATCTCTCCCTGGCCATCTGAAGCTGCCTGGAATTTATAGAAAAAGTTGCTGGGTGGTCACGCCCCTAGGTCACGCCCGTGACCTAGGGCGTGTCGGTCTCGGAACCGTCGTCTTCAAGTCTTCTGAACGTTGGCGCGAAACCGCCAAAAGTCGTTAATTTGCGGGTCACGCCCCTAGGTCACGCCCGTGACCTAGGGCGTGTCTTGACGGTTGTAGAAAACGGCGGGAAGCAGAAACGGCGGGAATAACTCCGGCCGTTGTTGGAGGGGTCACGCCCCTGGTCACGCCCGTGACCATGGGCGTGTCTTGAGAAAACTCCCAGCGACTGAAACTGCAGCATTAAGTCGGCACGGGGCAGTCACGGGGTATGTCACGCCCGTGTCAAATGTGTCACGCCCGTGACTTGTTGCAAAGTAAAACTGCCGTTGACTGGAAATCAGGGCAGGGCACTGGATGTCACGCCTGGAGTACACGCCCGTGTAATGATGGTCACGCCCGTGACCTTAAGGCGTGTAATTTTAATTGACGTGGCAGGTAACTCCTTCCACGAGCCGGGTTCTCGCCAGGATGTCACGCCCGTGACCATGTCGGTCACGCCCGTGACTGTGGCGTGTCTTTTGAAAAATTATCGCTTTTGCCCTGTTTTGTCTCCTGGTCAACCCTATAGACTCCAAATTGAAATTTGCAGCCCAGATTGCCCTGAAATAAGAAATTAGAAAAATTCAATAATAAAATTACAAAATATAATTATAAACTAATTAATTATTAAATAAAATAATATAAAAACTTGGACAAAATTAGAGTTATCAAATACCCCCATACTTACTCGTTTGCTCGTCCCGAGCAAACAACTTCACATGGAGAGTAGAAAAATTTAAATGCTAGAAAAGAAAAGTGAACCTAAGGAGTAAAATGCGAAGTCTTATGCCTATGCTCGTAGCTATTTTAGTAGAAAAACTCACTCAGCATACAAGTTAGGTTTTTATTTTTCTTAAAATGTGTTTCCATTATTATTATTACTTTGTAAAATGAAAATCCGGTAAATCTTAAAATTATATTCAGGGAGAGTGTAGCGTGTGTACTAAGATAACATTGCACGAACGAAGATCAAGATACCCTCCAAAGAAAACCATCAATGTCGATGGCCATAGGCTTGCCCTTTCACATTCTCGCCACGGCACTAGTTTAACTTATAAACATAAATCAGAAGGACTTAATTAGGTAGAAACGTAGGCTTAGGCTTTTGGTGAGGATGGTGAAAGATAAGAATGATGGCTTAGTCACACCAAAACCTAGAGAAAGCTTGCACATAAAAATTTATCATGGCTTTAAGAACGCAGCCAAAATCCTAATCCCTTTTTTTTTCTCTTTTTTTTTAATTTCCTTTTTTTTTCAATTCTCACATCAAGCCGAAGATTTCCTTCTACCTCTTCAAAATTTTTTTTCCCCTTTTTTTTTTTTTTTTTTTCTTTTTTTTTCTTTTTATTTTGAAGAGGAAATGAAAATCAACTTTTGTTTTGAATTTTTAAGAGAAAAACAAAAAGAGCCACCAACAATAAAAAGTCTGCTAATCACTCACAAACTGTTTTTGTATATCTATGTGCAAGCTTGGTTTTAAGTGTGCAATTAGGTTGCTTTTTAGGCTTTGGTAAAATACTTGGTGGGGCTAAAACAAAAAGATAAGATAATAGGCTCAAAAATGGCTTGACAAAGATAAAATTTTAGGTAAGGGTGCAAAGTCTCAAAATGCCCAAAAGATCTGCCTAAATCATATCTATGCTAATGAGTTTAACTTATGCAAAGTCTTGAGAATAGTTAGAGGGCAAGTTCTAGACATCGAGAAAGAATATCTCTTTCTTGATCCGTGAAATATCTCTCTAGTAAACTTCTACTTACTCACCTAAAGTTTTTTTTAGATTTTACCGGTTTTCAAAGTGAAAGTAAAATAAAACATTTCCACGCATTTAGAAAAATGAAAATCTAATTATATGCTAAACATTTAAATCTACATAAAATTCTACTTACACGTGCACTTGACTAGAAACACAGCATGGCCAACAGTTTTACTCCAAAATTCAGATTTCAATTTAAACATCAAAATATTCTAATCACTATGTAAAAGTCGAATACTAAAGATTGCGCAAGTGAGTAAATATAGAAATACAGATTTTTCTAGTTTGAAAATTTACCCCCTTTTTTTTTGTTTTTGTTTTTGTTTTTTTTGTTTTTTTTTTTTGTAAAAAAAATAAAAAAATAATAACATAAATTTTGTATGTTTTGCTAGAAAACTATCCCCCCATACTTAAATAAGACATTGTCCCCAATGAAAAAGAAATAAATAAAGAGAAAATGTAGGAGACTTCCCTGAAGCGGGTCATGCAGCACCAAAATGTACCTGGAAGACAAAGCTGAAGCAAAACATAATTTTTTTTTTTTTTTTTTTTTTTTATGATTATTGTAAAAAAAAAACGATACATGACAAGGAAAAATAAAATGATAAAAAGAAAAGATACAATGGGGCAGACTACAATCCGAAAGAAAAATAAAGCAGGCTAATCCTCATCGCTATGTTGCCGCGGCTCCTGATAGTGCGTCCGGAGGTCTGAAAACTCACGCTCAATACGTGCCATGGAGGAGGCTTGATTTGTTGCTAGCGTGGTAAATCGAGTGTCAAAACTCACAAATCGAGCATCAAAATCGGCCTGCATCGTATCTAAGCGTGTGTGAAGAGAAGCAAACTGACGATCCCAATAGCTCTGAGGGCCGGGCTCGGAAGAAGGGTCCGGCGGTGGTGGAGGAATCTGGGGAGAGTGAATAGTGCCGCTGGGACCGGCACCGTAATCAAGACCAAGATCTCCACCAACGACTGCGGGGGGAATAGCCTCAAACTCTCCATCACGTCGCCGCGCTAGGCCGAGGGCCTGAAGGGTCTGGAACTGGATAACTTGCGGCGTCTGGACGCAGCTGAGACGTGGAAGAGCATCCCAAATGCCGAGCTGCTTCGCGAGGAAAGTGACGAAGTTCCCGCCGTGCACTGCTCCCAACCTCGCATTTTCGGCCTGGTGCCGAAAGAAAATTGCGAGCAGATAACCAAGGTTGAGGGGGACCCGGTAAAACATACTATATAAATATAGTAAGTCTGCCCGAGTCACCACCCCGTGGCTATCGCCGCGACCAGAAATAGTGAAGGTAAGGAGGTTGTGGAGAATACGTAAGGCGGGAGAAATGAGTTGGCTGCCTTTGGATTTCTTTGGGGTGTAGGGGGCGGTGTCACTACTGATTTCCGCCCAAAAGGCGAGAAGGTTGAAATCGGTCGGGAAATCAGTAAGTAAATCGAGATAGGCGGGAGATTGGGAAAAAGCCTCCGAGCAGAAGCCCATGACGACATTGAGCTGGCGGATGGTGAGCTGATGCACCATCCCACCTATGCGAAAGATGATGAAGTCGTCATCGGCCGCCCAGCGGAACTCGAATGAAGCCAAGAACTCAACGGTGAGTTCAAGAAAGGCATGCTCGGAAATAGAGAAGAGAGAACTCCATCCAGGGGTGGACAGAAATCCCCGCACCAAATCCGCAGCTCCAAATGTGGCGAGAATCGCCCAATCTAAAATGCGGAACACGCCAAGGGGTTTGGCGCGTAGGCGCTCGCTGCGCTCCTGCTGGGTTTGGTTTTGAAAAAGGAGCATGGCTTCCGCTGCGGCGGGATCCGCGGGGTGCTCGGAGGAGGAAGCGGTGGAGCGAGGGTGGTGGCGAGGCATTTTGGTAGTGGGGAGAAGAAGGAAGGAATCGGGTTAGCAAAGGGAGAAGAGAAGGGTGGATGGTGTGGAGGAAGAAGAGGGGGAAAAGCCCTATTTATAGGGGTTTTCGGGTTGGTCACGCCCCCCTGTCACGCCCGTGACAGGGGGCGTGACAAGCACGGGACAAAAAAAAAGGAGAATCCGAGGCCTCCTACCTCGGATTCCCTGGTCACGCCCCAGAGTCACGCCCGTGACTCTGGGCGTGTAAGGCGTGATCGGCGCAGGAATCCAATGCACTGGCATTGGATTCCAAGGTCACGCCCATGGTCACGCCCGTGACCATGGGCGTGTCACATTAAAAAAAACTAAAGGGAATCCGAGGCGTTGACCCGGGGTCACGCCTCGGATTCGACGACACGGCCCAGGGTCACGCCCGTGACCCTGGGGCGTGTATCTGAAACGAGAATTAATTTTTTTTTATTTTTTTTTCTTTCTAATTTTTTTTTCTAAATATGTGTAACGCCATATTTAGACAAAACCTTAGCGAATTGTGCGTTACAAAAGTGGGTGCCCCTATCACTAACTATTGCCCGCGGTGCTCCAAATCGTGAAAATAGTTTTTGAGAAATTGGGTCACGACTCGGGCGTCATTAGTGGGAAAGGCTTGCGCTTCCGCCCACCGTGACACATAGTCGACCGCTACCAAAATATATTTATTTCCATAGGATGTTGGTAGCGGTCCAACAAAGTCGATCCCCCATAAATCAAAAACTTCTATTTCTAAAAATGTATTTAATGGCATTTCATCGCGGCGGGAAATATTACCTGAGCGTTGGCATTGTTCACAACGACTTACATGGGCGTGAGAATCCTTGAAGATGTTTGGCCAATAGAAGCCCGCTTCAAGTACCTTCCGAGCCGTCCGATTAGCTTTATAGTGCCCACCGGCGGGTCCTTCATGACAATGCTTTAAAATTTGTGCGCCTTCCTCATGAGAAACACACCTCCGCACTACTTGATCCGCGCAAACACGAAAAAGGAAGGGATCCTCCCAAAAATAATTTTTCAAATCAGAAAAGAATTTCTTCTTTTCTTGATAAGAAAAATCATTCGGGAGGAGTCTCGCAACAAGATAATTTGCGAAATCGGCGAACCAAGGAGTGGGGAGGGTGATTACCTTATGAATGGCGAGAAGGCGCTCCTCGGGGAAAGTGTCGTCAATGTCCTCCTCCATGAGCTCCCCCGAATTTGGGTTCTCCAACCGCGAAAGATGGTCAGCCGCCAAGTTCTCTGCTCCTCTCTTGTCGCGAATCTCCAAATCAAATTCTTGGAGTAGTAAGATCCACCTAATCAATCGCGGCTTTGCATCTGTTTTTGCTAGTAAATATCTCAAAGCCGAATGATCAGTAAAAACAATAATTTTAGACAAAGTGAGATAGGAGCGGAATTTATCAAATGCGAAAATTACGGCTAATAATTCTTTTTCGGTGGTCGTGTAATTTTCCTGTGCGGCGGTTAATGTTTTGCTTGCATAATAGATAGGATGAAAGTTTTTATTTATGCGTTGTCCTAACACCGCACCAACGGCAAAACTACTAGCGTCGCACATTATCTCAAAGGGAAGCTCCCAATTGGGAGCGATCATGATAGGAGCGTTAATCAATTTTTCTTTAATAAGAGAAAAAGCACGCAAACAATTTTCGTCAAAAATGAACGGCGCGTCTTTTTCTAACAAGTGGGTTAGGGGCTTAGTTATTTTAGAAAAATCTTTAATAAACCGGCGATAGAAACCGGCATGCCCCAAAAAACTACGAACGGCCTTAACATTTGAAGGGGGAGGTAGCTTTTCTATAGTTTCAATTTTTGCTTTATCTACCTCTATGCCCTTACTAGAAATTTTATGGCCTAAGACCAAACCCTCCCGTACCATAAAATGGCACTTCTCCCAGTTTAAAACTAGATTCGTGTCTTCACATCTTTGGAGTACACGGGAAAGGTTTGCTAAACATAAATCAAACGAATCTCCAAAAACGGAGAAATCGTCCATGAACACCTCCATGATATCCTCCACTAATTCGTCAAAGATCGCTAGCATACACCTTTGGAAGGTTGCCGGCGCGTTGCACAAACCAAAAGGCATCCTTCGATAAGCGAAGGTGCCAAACGGACAAGTGAAGGTTGTTTTCTCTTGGTCCTCGGGTGCGATTGGGATTTGAAAATATCCCGAGAGACCATCAAGAAAACAATAAAATGAGTGCCCGGATAGCCGTTCAAGTATTTGGTCAATAAACGGCAAAGGAAAATGATCCTTACGGGTTGCATCATTTAATTTACGATAATCGATGCATACCCGCCATCCGGTAACGGTTCGAGTGGGAACTAACTCATTTTTATCATTAGGAACTACCGTTAACCCTCCTTTCTTGGGCACCACTTGGACCGGGCTCACCCAAGAGCTATCCGAAATTGGATAGATGATACCCGCATCTAATAATTTTATGACCTCGGCCTTGACTACCTCCTTCATGTTAGGATTTAGCCGGCGTTGAGGTTGAATAGTTTTGTGAGCGTGTTCTTCTAAAAAAATTTTATGGGTGCAAAAGGAGGGATTAATCCCTCTCAAATCTGTGATCTTCCACACAATTGCGCGGCGATGAAGTTTTAAAATATGAGATAATTTAATTTTTTCTTCATTGGTCAAGTAGGCCGACACAATAACCGGAAGTTTTGAATCCTCCGCTAAAAATAAATACTCTAAATGATCAGTCAATTGTTTTAGTTCTAACGCGGGAGGTTCATCATAAGAAGTTTTCAAACGATCACTACCAATGTCTAAAAGTTCAAAAATAGGTGCGTGCGTGATCGAGAGATTATCACTATTTTCATGAGCAATTAAATCTAAATGTTCTAAATCGGCATCATGATCAATAGAAGATAAAGATTTTTCAGAAAAAAGAAAAGAGTCTTCTTCAAGAGAAGCCTCCAAATAATAACATGAGTCGTCATTTGAGAGCGAGTTTTTCATAGACGTGTCAATAGTAAAGGTAACTTCTTCATCTCCGACTCTAAGGAGAAGTTTCCCATTACTAACGTCTATAATTGCGCGCGAGGTGGCAAGGAAAGGGCGACCGAGAATGAGTGGGACCTCGGTGTCCTCTTCGATGTCAAAGATGACGAAATCTACCGGAAAGATAAATTTGTCAACTTTGACAAGCACATCCTCTATGATCCCCATAGGGAGCTTGACAGACCGATCCGCCAATTGAATGCACATTCTTGTGGGTTTAGGTTCTCCTAATCCCAACTTCTTAACTAAAGAATAAGGCATTAAATTGATTGAGGCGCCTAGATCAGCTAACGCACGTTTTACTAATAAATCACCAAACAAACATGGAATGGAGAAACTACCCGGATCGGGTAATTTCTTAGGTAATTTATTAAGTAAAACTGCCGAACACTCCGCATTTAATTGAACCGTGGAGATATCCTCAAGTTTCTTTTTATTGGATAAAAGATCCTTGAGGTACTTGGCGTATTTCGGCATTTGTGCGATTATTTCACAAAACGGTAGATTAATTTGGATTTGTTTAAACATGTCCAAAAATTTACCGTGATGTTCATCCACCCGGTTTTTTTGCATTCTAGATGGATAGGGAAGAGGTGGTTGATAAGCTTTTGGTTTATTAAGCGTAGAAGGCTTAGACGGAGGAGAAGATGGAGAAATTATTACCTCCGTATCAACCGGAATTGGAGAAGTATCAACCGGATTTGGAGAAGTGGTTACCTCTTTCCCGCTCCGTAGGGTGATGGCTTTTGCATGCTCCTTGGGGTTGGGCTCTGTATTGCCCGGTAGCGCTCCTTGTTGACGATCGGAGAGCATTTTAGCGATTTGCCCGATTTGCGTCTCCAAACTTCGAAGAGATCCGGTGAGATTCCGGATGTTGGCGTCATTTGTAGTTGTATATTTAGTGAACAATTCCTCGAGATTGGGAGATTTGGGAGCTTGCGGTGGAAAATAGCCGGGTGGAATCGTGTTCGGCGGGCGCGCCGCGTTCCCCGGATTACTCCAAGAGAAGTTGGGGTGATTCCTTATACCCGGGTGATAGGTATTGCCAAAATTGTTACCCGGATTATAAGGTGGCCGATTCGGATTACCCATGTAATCCACATGCTCGGCAATAGTAGAAGGCTCCCAATATTGGGGCTCACAGGTAGATTTGGACGAGGAAGCAGACATCTCGTTCATCTGTTTTTGCAGTTGCTCAACCTGGAGAGACAAACTTGAAACCGTATCGATTTCATACATCCCGGCCGGTTTAGGTGGTTTAGACCGAGGTGTACTCCATTGATAGGTATTCAAAGCCATACCTTCTATAAGCTCTTGTGCGGCCGCCGGTGTTTTGTTATTAAGCGTTCCACCGGCGGCGGCATCAATATGTTGCCTAGTTTGAGAATTTAGGCCGTTATAGAAGGTTTGGATTTGTAACCAATCCGGAATTGCATGATGAGGACATCGACGAAGCAATTCCTTGAAACGCTCCCAAGTATCATATAACGTTTCCGAATCAATTTGGGAGAAATAAGTGATATCATTGCGCAATTTAGCCGTTTTAGCCGGCGGAAAGTATTTCGTAAGAAATTTTTCCGTCATTTGAGCCCATGTTGTGATGGATCCTCTTGGTAGAGAACCCAACCACTGCTTGGCTTTAGTGCGCAATGTAAATGGAAATAACCTTAGCCGGATGGCATCATCGGATACACCATTAATTTTAAAAGTATCGCATATTTCTAAGAAATTTGAAATATGCGCGTTTGGATCTTCATCTTGAAGCCCATCAAATTGTACATATTGTTGTACCATTTGGATGATGCTTGGCTTCAACTCAAAATTATTGGGGGCAATAGCGGGGCGAACAATACTAGATTGAGTCTCGTCCAAGTTTGGACGGGCATAATAGGACATAGTCCTTTGTTCAACCGCATTTGGCTCACCCATATTGGAAGAAGCAGAAGAAGGAGATCTAGGAGAATGAGAAGAAGAACTAAATGAAGAAGGAGAAGAAGAAGGCGGTGACGGAGAGAGGATTAATGAAGGATTAGGAGTGTCTCCTAAGGAGTCCGTATCTTGAAAATTCGGAACTTGAAATCGTAAGCGATGCCGAAGGGTTCGCTCGATTTCCGGATCCAAATCAAAAGAGGCGACGGATTCCCTCGGGTCATACACCAAAATAAAACAAAATAAATATTTTTTTTTTTGATTTTTGATATTTCTAAAACAAAAAGAAAATGATAAAATTAATAGAGCCTTGCTTTCAAAATATCAACAAAAAAAAAAAATTTCCCCGGCAACGGCGCCAAAAACTTGATGTGGATTTTATAAGTTTTGAAAAATGATCCAAACTAAACTCTCAACTAGGCAAGTGCACCTATCGAAATTTAGTATATGGAATATCGTATTTAAACTCGGGGACCGTTGAGTATTTGTACTCACAAGGACGAACTATTATTTTATCGATCGGAAAATTGGTTTTGCGAAAAAACGAAAACGAACGTTAAATGAAGAGGAGAAATTCGATGAATAAAAGGCTAGCACTTGATCTAGAATCCCTTTGGGCTAGAATAAAATCCACGAAATTAAAGAGCACAAGCATCTAAATTATTAACTTCGACCGCGGAGGTTCCAAAGTTACGAAGCGCCTCTCTCGAGAATACGCACTCGACTAACCTTAGGTAGATCGATTAAGACCTCTCGGCCAGTCGAAAGACCTAAGCTTGCTTTAGGCGGTGAACCTCACTAATGGAGTTGACTCCAAGGCGGAAGAATTTTGCGTTCCTCTCTCGAGGGGTGCAAGAAATTCTCTTTATCCTTGAGTGATCTACTCGTATCCACAACCTCTCGGTAAATCTAGGATACGAATCTAAGCTCGAATAAACATAATTTGCAACTTATGAATTCGAAGAAAATTTAAATCAAAGATAAATCAAAGTTTAGAAAATAGAATGCTTGCTAAATTGAGACAAAAATAAGAATTTTATTCCATTCCAAAGTTCATCATGATCAAGTGCTAATTGGGAAATTAGCTACTCATCATGATGGGAGTATTACATGAAAGCATAAAGAAAGACATGATTTAAGAAAAGACTTGAAAAATAAAGATTACACTAGGAATTGAAAATGCAGGAAAAACCGTAAATAGAACAGAACTAAGCTCCCAAAAATCTCTCCCTGGCCATCTGAAGCTGCCTGGAATTTATAGAAAAAGTTGCTGGGTGGTCACGCCCCTAGGTCACGCCCGTGACCTAGGGCGTGTCGGTCTCGGAACCGTCGTCTTCAAGTGTTCTGAACGTTGGCGCGAAACCGCCAAAAGTCGTTAATTTGCGGGTCACGCCCC
Organism: Platanthera guangdongensis; assembly: GCA_039583875.1. NCBI lineage: Eukaryota > Viridiplantae > Streptophyta > Magnoliopsida > Asparagales > Orchidaceae > Platanthera > Platanthera guangdongensis. Next base: position 125,011,432 of record CM077155.1, on the reverse strand, counting down.
TAGGTCACGCCCGTGACCTAGGGCGTGTCTTGACGGTTGTAGAAAACGGCGGGAAGCAGAAACGGCGGGAATAACTCCGGCCGTTGTTGGAGGGGTCACGCCCCTGGTCACGCCCGTGACCATGGGCGTGTCTTGAGAAAACTCCCAGCGACTGAAACTGCAGCATTAAGTCGGCACGGGGAAGTCACGGGGTATGTCACGCCCGTGTCAAATGTGTCACGCCCGTGACTTGTTGCAAAGTAAAACTGCCGTTGACTGGAAATCAGGGCAGGGCACTGGATGTCACGCCTGGAGTACACGCCCGTGTAATGATGGTCACGCCCGTGACCTTAAGGCGTGTAATTTTAATTGACGTGGCAGGTAACTCCTTCCACGAGTCGGGTTCTCGCCAGGATGTCACGCCCGTGACCATGTCGGTCACGCCCGTGACTGTGGCGTGTCTTTTGAAAAATTATCGCTTTTGCCCTGTTTTGTCTCCTGGTCAACCCTATAGACTCCAAATTGAAATTTGCAGCCCAGATTGCCCTGAAATAAGAAATTAGAAAAATTCAATAATAAAATTACAAAATATAATTATAAACTAATTAATTATTAAATAAAATAATATAAAAACTTGGACAAAATTAGAGTTATCAGGTTTTCTACGTGGTAGATTGCAACAGGGAGCCTTGGGGATTAACCCTAAGGTGCACCCGAAAAACTGGGCGGATGCGTGATCTTGCCAACTTGGTGGCCTGGGAGCCAACTTGAACATAACTGGGCTATGTGAAGTATGTGATGGAAGCGGGACTCGGGAGAAGTTTGACCCGTTCATATGGCTTAAATTGTCATTGCGAAGTGAGCACGGGTTAGGCGTAACCGTACCCGTTCTACGTCATTCGGTTAGTGTCGTTGGCATAGATGAGGGTACTCGGCGGTCTATGGCTTAAATTGACGTGACCCATGCCGGGAATACAAAATGCTCATATGTTTGGCCGTCAAAGTGGTGGTGGTGAGTCCGGAATGTCCATGGCTTAAATTGACGTGACATTGGTCGGTTCACCAAGAATATGCCCTGAGTGCACGGGGCGTGTGGCCGTGCGTGCCAACACCTGTGATGTAATGTATATTTATATACTGCATGGTTATGCTAATAAGTGCAGGGAAGGAGCATCGCCGTCCTGATTTGGGGGCGGTATCGTTATAATTTGGTCAGCATTGCTGACCGTTGCTTTTGTTCGCCACCGTGCGGTGGTTTGTTGCTTGCATGTGCTGCTGGACCAAGCGGTCAATAGCGGGCTAAAGCCCAAATTGCGAAGCCAGCCCTCGAAGGCCTAATTGGAGTGTTTACTTGATTTTGTTCATGTATGACCGGCCTGCGTACCGTGGTATGGAAAACATGTAAATTGAGTAAACCATTTGTAAGGCCTTAAGGCCAGTACTTGTGTATGCACTTCATTCCTTTTTGGCTTGTTAGTGGACATTCATGCTTGTTTCTAGGTTCTTTTTATTGCAACTATTTAAACTGCTTCCGCTAGAATGCTCTGTGTATGACGTTATGATTGGTTGGATGGTTTCCATTGAATAACCACCTGGTCTGTCTGTGGTATATGGCGTCGGGACCCGACCGGACCTACTGTTATATGCTATGCGACGGATAGGGGGTGTTACAATTTGGTATCAGACTACTGGTTTTGGTCGGGCTTAAAATGAATTCGTGGCCGAATTCTTTTTAAGGTGTGGTGAGCACATGTGTGTGCGTCATCGTTATAACAGTAAAAGAACCCATGAATGTCCACTTAGGAATGAAAATAAACGTGTTTGGGGAACCTGCGTGTTCCTATAATTGCTGTTTGCAATTTTTTTTGGTTGCTTAACGGTGTTTTGTACCACTATAGGTGACCAGAAGCGGTGCTGGACCGTCGGAACGTCGAGTTTCTGAGGCTAGAAGTGCACTAAATGATGCTCCTGCAACACCTCCATCGGCTGAGACCATACAATTGGTGGCCGAAGCAGTGTTTGCCATGATTAATGTGCAGCCTGCAAGGCAAATACAACAGCCCACTCCTGCGATGGAGCAGGTACCTCTTCCAGAGGTAGAGCCGAGAAGAGTGGAACAGGTAGTAGAGGAACCGTTGGTGCTAAGGAGGGCAACCGAGAGACAGCTCAAACATGTCATGAGCTTTAATCCTCTGGTATTCTCGGGGTTGGGAACCCCATCTCAAGATGAAGACTGGCTCTCTAGTGAAGAGAGTCTTGACAGCAACAGAGACAGAAGAATGGCAAATGACCACTATTGCTACGTTCCTTCTGGACGGTGAAGCGAGATTGTGGTGGGAAGGATTGGAGCTGAATCTATTGAGAGGTAGGCAACTTACAGACATCTCGATGGAGGAGTTCTCGAGACTGTTCTTGGCTAGGTACCTCCCTTCGGCGCAGAGGATAGCATTGGAGAACGAGTTCCTGAAGTTGGTTCAAGGAGAGAGTAGCGTGGATGAATATCTCCACGAGTTTACTCGATTGAACCGATATGCTAGCTCCACCATCATGAATGAGGAGCACAAGACGAATCAATTCTACGAAGAGTTGAGAGATGATTTGAGGCTACTACTCTCGGGGCCGATGACGTAGGGTTTCTTGACCTTGGTCAATACGGCCCGGTCCTTGGAGAAGGACATGAAGAATGTTCAGGCAAAGAAAGGTTTGGATGACAAGAAGTCTGAATTCAAGGCGCCGACTACTTCAAAGTCCGGCTATCGAAGGTTCTACAAGAAGGCTAGGACTTCATGTCCAGCCCCCTCTTCTGGTGCTTCTGGAGCGACTACGGGTCGAACCCCGGGTGCATGTTTTACTTATGGGAAGCCGGGGCACTTTGCCTGCGATTTCTGGAGCAGACGTCCCAAGTCTGAAAGGAAGCCGGGAGTAACTTATGAAGAGAAGGGCAAGGCAGTCGAGTCAACCGCGTCCCATTATGCTCCGGCCCAACCGAGGGTTTATAATCTTGGCCAACAGGCGGACATCAAACAGGCGGATGTGGTGACAGGTAAAAGTTAAATTTATAGCAAGTTAATCTTTTAAATACTTGTTATGTGCATGTTACCTTACCACTGCTTGTTTAGGATTTGTTTTGATTTGTGAAAATCCGGCAAGAGAACTCTTCGATACAGGAGCTTCACACTCCTTTTTGTCCGAAGAATTCATATCGCGCATCAGAGTACCTTCTTCGATGGCAAAGGGCAAGTTGGATGTGTTGTTGCCCAATGGGTGTTCGATGCGCGCGGATAGAATCTGTGGCATGAAGATTCGAATTGGGAGCCATGAGTTCCACTTGCAAGCGTCATTATTTCCGCTAGTGGAATTCAACGTTATATTTGGCATGGACTGGCTCTCGGAGCAGCGATCCTATATTGATTGCGATAGCAAGGAAGTCAAGCTGGGAGTAGGTCGTGAGACGACTTTCACGTGCTTGAAGGTATCGAGCAAGACGCTGATGTCTGCTCTTCATGTGGTGAAGGCGGTTCGTGTCGGTGCAGAACTGTTCTTTACACTAGTGGAATTTGCAAAGCCTAAACCCGTGTTGGATAGTATTTCAGTGGTATCGGAGTACCCTGATATGTTCCCTAGCGATCTTCCTGGAGCCCCGCCGTAGAGGGAGATAGATTTTACGATAGAGCTCGTACCAGGTGCAAAGCCTGTGTCACGCTCTCCACATCGGCTAGCACCTAAAGAAATGGCGGAGCTGAAGGTTCAACTGCAAGAGTTGTTGGAGCAAGGGTTTGTGCGTCCAAGTTCTTCGCCTTAGAGAGCGTCGGTCCTCTTTGTTAAGAAGAAGGACGGAAGTTTGAGGTTATGTATTGATTATCGGGAGCTCAACAAGTTGACAGAGAAGAACAAGTACCCGATCCCCCGGTTCGATGATCTTTTTGATCAGTTGGTCGGGTCGACGGTGTACTCAAAGTTGGATCTCAAGTCCGGGTACTATCAGCTGCGAATTAGGGAGAGTGATATCCCGAAGATAGCGTTCAGTACGAGATACGGGCATTACGAGTTTACGGTCATGTCATTTGGGCTGACTAATGCGCCATCAGTGTTCATGGATTTGATGAACAGGACCTTCACGGAGTACATTGACCATTTTGTTATCGTCTTCATCGACCATATTTTGGTGTACTCGCAGAGTGAGGAAGATCACTTCAGGCATCTTAATTTGGTTTTGGAGACGTTAAGGAGGAATCAATTGTACGCCAAGTTCTCAAAGTGCGAGTTTTGGTTGTCCTCAGTGGCGTTCCTCGATCATATAGTGAGTGGGGAAGGTATTGTAGTGGATCCGGTGAAGATTGTTGCGATACGGGAGTGGCCTAAGCTTTCTACAGTAGCAGAAGTCCGGAGCTTTCTGGGGCTTGCCGGCTATTATAGGCGCTTCGTAGAGAACTTCTCGCGGATAGCGTTACCTCTCACTACTTTGACAAGGAAGGAGCAGAAGTTCATTTGGACGTCGGAGTGCGTGCGAGCTTTTGAGGAGTTGAAATGTCAGTTGACCATGGCGCCTGTGCTGAGTTCGCCGAGTGGGACCGAAGGTTTTGAGATTTATAGTGATGCTTCGGGCAGCGGTTTGGGTTGCGTGCTACTGCAACACAGAAGTGTGATAGCTTATGGCTCGAGACAGCTGAAAGTGCACGAGAGGAACTATCTGGTCCATGACTTGGAGTTAGCGGCCATGATTTTTGCCTTGAAGCTGTGGAGATATTATTTGTACGGTGTCAAGATTGATATCTACACCGATCACGAGAGCCTAAAGTATTTGATTGATCAGAAAGATTTGAATATGCGACAGCATAGATGGATGGAGTTCTAGGGGGACTTTACATTCAAGATCCACTACGTGCCTGGTAAGGGCAATGCGGTTGCGGACGAGTTGAGTCGCCGGGCCCCAGCTCAAGCAAATTGGCTGTCGATCCATGACGAGCGGTTGGTTCGGGAGTTAGAGGCGTTGGAGATTTCTTGCGTGGATAAGCAGTCAAGTGCTGAAGCACTATTAAATTGGACTGAAGTTCAATATGACCTGGCTGATCGGATTCGACAGGCCTTGGATTTGGATGACCACATGAAGCAGCTCATGGTTGAAGCTCTGGATGGGTCAAATTCCCATATGAAGTTGTGGATGGATTTCTTTGGAAAGACGGTCGTCTTTGCGTCTCAAGCGTGGGCAGTTTGCTGGTGGATTTGTTGTACGAGGCGCACCATACCAAGTACTCGATTCACCCGGGGAGCAAAAAGATGTACCGCGACGTTAAGAAATTGTTTGGTGGCCGTGATTGAAGAAGGATGTGGCGCTCTACGTGGCGAAGTGCCAAACTTGCGCCGTGGTGAAGGCAGAGTGCCAAAAGCCGAGAGGATTTCTGAAGTCCTTGCCTATTTCGGAGTGGAAATTCGACGACATCACTATGGACTTTGTGCACGGTTTGCCAAGGTCGCAAAAGGGGAACGATGCCATCTGGGTGGTCGTTGATGCTTAAAATCTGATTGTTGCAGTAGGCAAGTGCACCTATCGCTTGTAGTATGATCAAGTGTCATATTTCCCGGGTCTTTTGAGTACTTCTACTCACAAGGTGGAACTATTAACTTATCGAGCGAAAATTGGTTTTGGTTTTTGTAAAAACAAAGAGAGTTGACTAACGCGAAAATTCATGATTTAGCACTAGATTGGGCGTTCTTGGGAATCCGATTATAAAAGATGCGTTCTAATTCTTGAGAATCTGTTTCGATTTGGGGATTGAAAAATACAATAGCAACTCTCTAGAGAAAACTACCGCCTAATTTTAAAAACATTTCAAACATAATCTCTTAAAATTTGAAAATAATTTAAAATTGCATGAACGATAAATCCCAAATCCAAAAGATTTGATATCCTCAATTCTCAAAGAAGAATATCAAAAGCTCTTTATTTCCGGGCGATCCATGACATTCACGAGCCTCTCGGCTAACTAAACTACCAATCGGATAGCGAAATTTTATATAATAACAATATAAAACAGCCGCCAAATTTTAATCGGAAATAAATCGCAATGATAAATTCAAAAATTAGAGACAAAAGATTATAATTAAATCTTCATCCCAATACTAACTAATCAAGTACTAAGAAAGGATTTAGCTACTCATGATAAAGAAAACAACAACAATGAAATAAAAAGTTTGCATTAGAAGGGAAATAACAAAAGTACACAACACAATGAAAATTAAAGCGTAAGAGACAACATAAAAGAAACTCTCATACAATGTAGAACTCTCTCTCTCTCTCTCTCTTGAACTTGCTCTCTTCTCCAACTCTAACTTTTTTCCTCTCCCCCCTCAAAGCCTTGGCTTCATGCTCCTTTTATAGCAACCATGGAATGATCTAGATAAAGAAGAAAATGAAAGGACATAGAGTTCAATTGGTGAGAATAAATGTGGGGAAATGAATAGGTGGAGGGAGGTGAAAAGGTGAATGCATGAGGGAGTTTAACATGGAGGTAGCCGGCCACATGAAATGGTGATGAATTAATGAATATGGGGTTTTAATTGATTGGAGTTAATGTGATTAATTAAGAAATGAAGGAGGAACTTAAGGTGGGCGGTTTTGATTAAGGAGGTTATGAATGGGGTTTTAATTAAATTTCTTGGAGGTGGGCGGTTATGAATTGAAAGGTTTGGCCGGCCACATGTAAATGAGGTTTACTATTAATAGTGGTGGAGAAAATAAAATATGGGGGGAGAAAGGGAGAGAGAAAAAAAAACTAAAAATAGAGAAGAGGAAGGAATGTGGTCGGCCACATGTAAATGAAGATAAAAAAAATGAGTGGTCAACATGACATGATGTATTTATGGGAGAGGATTATATAAAAATAAAATAAGAAGATGCTACATGAAATAATTTTGTAAAGAGACTTGCATGGGAAAGGAGGCTACATGTATTCATAGTTATAACTATTCATACATGATCATGCATGAAAAATCAATTACCATGCATACATATATGAATAGTTAAAATAATAAGAAAGGATAATTCATGTATGGGGAGGAGAGTGAAAAGGTGATGGGAAAGCAACATGCATGTGAAACTTATTTGTATGAGAAATATTTCTCGTACAAAAATTGACAGCGGGCGTTTTACGTCGAATCGTGCCAAATTCCCCCAGGCCTGTCACAAAACAAAATAAAACGATATTAGTATAAATAATTATGATATATTAATAATTAGATAGTTATATTAAAATTAAGAGTAAATACATATAATTTATAATATAAATATAATAGTAATGATGAACATATTTTAGTCAAAATATGTGTCATCAAATCCCACCAGACTTAAGCCTTTGCTTGAACTCAAGCAAAACAAGACTTAAAATAAAAGTTAAATTAAATTTTTTTTTTAAATTAACAATATTTTTTAAGAACACCAAAACAAAAATTAAACTATCAAAATTAATATGCTACCAATGAGTGCGGTGATAGAAATCAATGTAGAGGAGAATAAAGAAGAGATTAAAATATTACTATGGCATATACTTAGATTGTAAATTTTCTACCAACATAAAAATAAGGCATCAACATGTTACCTAACAAAAATAACAAATGTAGCGATTCAACCAAAATAAGTGCATTGAACAAACAACATGTTGCTAGACTTCGATTATTCTACAAAACACTCCAAGATAACCTCCAAAGAAATCCATCAATGATGGTGACCATAGGCTTGTCCGGTCACACTCTCTCCACTACACAAGGTAATGTCATGACTTAAAGATCAAAAGGGCTTTCATTAGGAATAAAATTTGGCTTAGGTAAATGATAAGGATTTAGAAATCAAAAGATAAACACGAAGGCAAAAGATCACACTAAACCACGGTGAGAGTTTTGTAAAATTTTAAAATAAAACCCTCAATCAAAAAAGAAAATTTTACAAAAAACTCTCCCCTTTTTTTTAAAACATAAGGCCATGAATATGTTTCTTTCAAAATTGGCCAATGAAATTCTTTTCACTTGATTTGTTTTTTCATTTATACTTTATTTTTCATACAAAACAGCTCCAAATTAAAATGTGAAAATTTCCCCTTTTTTTCACAATAAAAACCACATCACAACATTTTAATAAAACTCAAATATTTAGTGTGATCATGGGATAGATGTTTTGTCTTTGGTGAAAATGAAAGGTGGAGCTAACAAAGAAAATTAGAAAAGGCCCAAAATGGTTTAACAAAGTGAATTTTTATGGTGGGCAAAAAGGCACAAACGATCCAAAAGGAGGCCTAAATCACTTCTAAAAGATCATGACAAACTTATGCAAATGTTTCGAAAGTCGCTTGAGGCAAGTTCTAGCCACCAAGAAAGACTACCTTGCGAGTGAGTGTCTAATAATATCGTCTAACAAAATAAGCACGCTATTACACTTAGAATAGAATAGATAACTACAACATCATTATTCCATTAAAATAAAAGTGATGCCAAAATTTATGAAAGTGAAAATGACAAAATTAAGATATGAAAGAGTAATATAGTTAAACTAGACTCTATCCTAACATACTACCAATGATTAAGAATACTACATGAGCCTACACAACACTCAAAGAAATATAATAAAATAATGATAGAAATAATTTTTGATGGTTTTCAAATTTTAAGTTTCCTAATTTTTTTTGTTTGTTAAAATATTATCTTTTTTTTGTGTTTTTTTATAACATAATAACATAAACATAAGCTTAAATATTTTTTTTTGAATTTTTTTTTTACCTAAATTTGATATGATTTTCTTTTTGAAATTTTCTAATATAAATAAAACAAAACAACACAAAATTCAAACTAACTCAATCCCACCGGACTTGGGGAAAACATCATCCTCGATGTTAAAAAGAAGAAATAAAAGAAATTGAAAATAAATAAAACAGGCACTTCCCTGAATTGGCGAGTCTGAAGGTTGATTCTGCTTCCTCATGCTTGCTTTGTAGAACATCTTGAAACTTGGCTTGAATCATCATAAAAATCAGCAACATTGAAGCAGACGATCAAGTGACCAATTCGTAGGAGCCGCCGGAACAAAGATAAAAAGAAAAGAGAAGTGCAAAAAAAATACAAAAGAAAGAAAAGAATAACAAAAATTACTAAGAGTTTGGAAGAAAAACAACTTCATTGTCCTCGACAATAACATCACCAGAATAATAGAGTTTAAGACGCTGACCATTAACTTTAAAATCACCCTTGTCAGGGTGTGAAAGCAACACAGTGCCATATGAAAAAACTTCTTTCACCATAAAAGGACCAGACCAACATGATTTTAATTTTCGGGGAAATAAGCGCAAGAGAGAATTATAAAGTAAGACTCGGTCGCCCGGTTTAAATGTTTTTGGGTGCCTTAAATTTTTATCGTGAAAGTGCTTCGTTAGCTCTTTATAAATCTTGTTATTTTCATAAGCGTTGGAGCGCCACTCATCGAGTTCGTTTTGTTGGAATTTGCGATGTTCGGCGACAGAGTGGGGATCAATATTTAAAAATTTTAAGGCCCAAAAAGCACGGTGTTCTAGTTCTACCGGTAAGTGACACGATTTTCCATAGACTAATCGATACGGAGTACAACCGATGGCGGTTTTGTAAGCCGTTCGATAAGCCCAAAGAGCGTCGTCGAGTTTTAAAGACCAATCTTTTTTAGAAGAAGAAACGGTTTTTTCCAATATACGCTTGATTTCTCGGTTAACAACTTCGACTTGGCCGTTATTTTGGGGGTGGTATGCAGTGGAAAGCTTATGCGTAACGCCATATTTTAATAAAATTTTTGAAAGTTGGGCGTTACAAAAATGCGCACCCCTATCACTAACGATCGCCCTAGGCATGCCAAATCGAGAAAATAATTTTTTAAGAAAAGAAATAACAACACGAGAATCATTTGTAGGAAGAGCTTGGGCTTCCACCCATTGGGAAACATAATCAACCGCAACTAGAATGTATTTATTACCGCAACTTGAAGGAAGGGGGCCTACAAAATCTATTCCCCAAAGATCAAAAACTTCGCATTCAAGAAAATAGTTTTGCGTCATTTCATTTTTATTAGAAATATTTCCGGTCCGTTGGCAACTATCGCACCGTCTCACCAAATATTGAACATCTTTGAAAAGGCTAGACCAATAAAAGCCTTCACTAAGAACTTTGTGAGGGGTCCGCTTGGCTTGATAATTGCCACCTGTCGGTCCTTCATGTACATGTTTCAAAATATTTTGACCTTCTTCAATTGAAACACATCTTCGTACTACTTGGTCCGCACATACTCTAAAGAGAAATGGGTCCTCCCAAAAATAATATTTCAAATCAGAAAAGAAATTCTTCTTTTCTTGAAAAGAAAAATCTTTTGGGAGGATACATGCCACTAAATAATTGGCAATATTGGCAAACCAAGGCGTAGAAGATGAAGAATTAATTTTTAAAATTTTTTCATCCGGAAAAGAGTCGTTAAACGATTTTTCATTTAATTCTTCAATAAATGGATTTTCTAAACGAGATAAATGATCAGCCGCAAGATTTTCGGCTCCTTTCTTATCCCGGATTTCCAAGTCGAACCCTTGAAGTAGTAGAATCCAACGAATTAAGCGCGGCTTGGCATTCGGTTTAGAAAGTAAATATTTAAGAGCCGAATGATCGGTAAAAACAATAACTTTCGAGAGGGTGATATAAGGACGAAACTAATCAAACGCAAAAATAACGGCTAAAAGTTCCTTTTTCGTTGGGGTGTAATTTTGTTGTGCCGAAGTGAGTGTCTTACTTGCGTAATATATTGGATGAAACTTTTTATAAATACATTGGCCTAAAACCGCACCAACGGCAAAACTACTCGCATCGCACATAATCTCAAATGGAAGTTCCCAAACCGGAGCAATCATGATCGGCGCATTAATAAGTTTTTCCTTAATTAAGTTAAAAGCGTATAGACAATCGTCGTCAAATAAAAATGGTGTATCTTTTTCAAGGAGATGAGTGAGAGGATTAGTGATCTTTGAAAAACCTTTTATAAAGCGGCGATAAAAACCAGCATGTCCTAAGAAACTTCTAATAGCTTTTATGTTAGTCGGCGCAGGAAGTTGTTCGATTACTACTATTTTTGCTCTATCTACCTCGATAACCTTAGAAGAAATCTTATGACCCAAAACTAAACCTTCACGCACCATAAAATGACACTTTTCCCAATTTAAAACAAGATTTGTTTCTTCACATCTTGTTAAAACTTTTTCTAAATTTTTCAAACATAAATTAAAACAATCTCCAAAAACCGAAAAGTCGTCCATGAATACTTCCATAATGTCTTCTACGTACTTATCAAAAATAGCCAACATACATCTTTGAAATGTAGCCGGCGCATTACATAAATCAAATGGTATTCTTCGATAGGAGAAGGTGCCAAAGGGACAAGTAAACGTTGTTTTCTCTTGATTCTCGGGTGCTATGGGAATTTGGAAATATCCCGAGAGACCATTAAGAAAACAATAGAATCTATGACCGAATAAGCGCTCTAATATTTGATCGATAAACGATAATGGGAAGTAATCTTTGCGAGTGACATCGTTTAATTTGCGATAATCTATGCACATCCGCCATCCGGTTACCGTTCGTGTTGGAATTAAATCATTTTTTTTCATTTTTTACTACGGTTATACCCCCTTTCTTAGGAACTACTTGAACCGGGCTCACCCATTTGCAATCCGAAATTGGATAGATAATCCCCGCATCTAATAATTTAATAACCTTGCTTTTTACTACGTCTTTCATATTTGGGTTTAATCGGCGTTGAGGTTGAACGACATTGCGGGAGTTATCTTCTAAAAGTATTTTATGTGTACAAAAAGATGGGCTTATGCCTTTTATATCTGAAATTTGCCAAGCTATAGCCGGACGGTGCTTTTGTAATACGATTAATAAATTTTCATTTTCGAATTCCGTTAAAAAGGCCGAGACTATAACCGGTAAATTAGAAGTATTTTCTAAAAATATATATTTGAGATGATCGGGTAATTGCTTAAGCTCCAAAGTGGGTGGCTCCTTGTAAGAAGATTTTAAAATTTTATCTTTTCTAAACTAATTTCTTCAAAAGATTTGGATTTTAGCTCACTTTCAAAAATATTGTTGATGGCCATAATTGTATTAGGTGGAAAATTATGCGGGAGTTCCAAAAAAGAAGAAAAACTTTTTTTAGAAGGATTTTCAAAAGGAAAATTGGGCTCGTCTTGAGAAACGTCTAAGAAAAAACAAGAGTCGTCATTGGATGAAGTATTTTTCATAGAAGGGGTGATGGAAAATGAAACTTCGTCATCACCTACTCGTAGAAAAAGTTTTTTGTTGCTTACATCAATTAAAGCACGAGAGGTGGCAAGAAAAGGGCGGCCAAGGATTAAGGGAACCTCGACGTCCTCTTCGATATCCAAAATGACAAAGTCTACTGGAAAGATAAACTTGTCAACCTTTACGAGCATGTCCTCAACTATTCCTAACAGATACTTTATGGACCTATCTGCAAGTTGAATACTCATCCTAGTCGGGCTTAGAGTGCCTAATCCTAGCTTCTTAAAAAGAGAAAAAGGCATCAAGTTGATGCTCGCTCCTAAATCGGCCAACGCACGTTTCACAAATAAATCACCAAAAACGCATGGAATAGAAAAGCTACCCGGATCATTTATTTTTTTAGGTAAATTATTTGTTAAAACTGCGGAGCACTCGACGTTTGAAGTAACATGAGACAGACTTTCCAATTTCTTTTTGTTAGTTAAAAGATCTTTCAAATATTTCGCATAAATCGGCATATTAACTATCGCTTCACATAAAGGTAAATTGATATGAATTTGTTTAAACATAGATAAAAATTTGCCGTAATGCGCATCTAGTTGTTCTTTAACTAATTTTGACGGATACGGAAGAGGCGGTTGATATTCCTTATTTTTATTAGAATTAGAATTTGAAACTTGAGGAGTAGGAGGAGGGGAAGAAGAGATGGGTACCTCCTTGTCAACCGGCTTTTCATGAGTGGTTACCTCTTTACCGCTCCGAAGCGTGACGGCCTTCGCTTGCTCCTTTGGGTTGGCCTCCGTATTGCCTGGTAACGCTCCTTGTTGGCGATCCGAGAGTATTTTTGCAATTTGCCCAATTTGGTTTTCCAAATTACGGATGGATCCGGTGAGATTCCGGATATTTGCATCATTAGTTGCCGTATATTTGGTGAAAACTTCTTCCAAAGAAGGAGGTTTTGGAGCTTGCGGTGGAGGAAATCCGGGTGGATTTGCGTTTGTGGGACGCATAGCATTCCCCGGATTGCTCCAAGAGAAATTGGGGTGGTTTCTATAACCCGGGTGATAGGTATCACCATAATTAGTATTACCCGGATTAAAGGGTGGCCGATTTAGATTTCCCATATAATCCACATGCTCGGCCAACGTAGTGGGAGAGGGGGAAGAAGTACGATCCCAGGTAGGTGTAGAAGAGGAAGCAGACATCTCTTCTAATCGTTTGTTTAGCATCTCAACTTGGAGAGATAGATTGGAGACTGTTTCAATTTCATACATCCCGACCAGTTTAGGTGGTTTAGACCGAGGTGTACTTCATTGATAGGTATTCAAAGCCATACCTTCTATAAGCTCTTAGGCGGCCGCCCGTGTTTTGTTATTAAGTGTTCCACCGGCGGCGGCATCGATATGTTGCCTAGTTTGAGAATTTAGGCTGTTATAGAAGGTTTGGATTTGTAACTAATCCGGAAATGCATGATGAGGGCATCGACGAAGCAATTCCTTGAAACTCTCCCAAGTATCATATAACGTTTTCGAATCAAGTTGGGAGAAATAAGTAATATCATTGCGCAATTTAGCCATTTTAGCCGGCGGAAAGTATTTCGTAAGAAATCTTTCTATCATTTGAGCCCATGTTGTGATTGATCCTCTTGGTAGAGAATTCAACCATTGCTTGGCTTTAGTGCGTAATGTAAATGGAAATAACCTTAGCCAGATGGCATCATCGGATACACCATTAATTTTAAAAGTATCGCATATTTCTAAGAAATTAGAAATATGCGTGTTTGGATCTTCATCTTGAAGCCCATCAAATTGTACATATTGTTGTACCATTTGGATGATGCTTGGCTTCAACTCAAAATTATTGGGGGCAATAGCGGGGCGAACAATACTAGATTGAGCCTCGTCCAAGTTTGGACGGGCATATTAGGACATAGTCCTTTGTTCGACCACATTTTGCTCACCCATATTGGAAGAAGAAGAAGAAGGAGATCTAGGAGAATGGGAAGAAGAACTAAATGAAGAAGGAGAAGAAGAAGGCGGTGACGGAGAGAGAATTAATGAAGGATTAGGAGTGTCTCCTAAGGATTCCGTATCTTGAAAATTCGGAACTCGAAATCGTAAGCGGTGCCGAAGGGTTCGCTCGATTTCCGGATCCAAATCAAAAAGAGGTGACGGATTCCCTCGGGTCATACACCACACATAAAAATTTTAAGATTAAAAATTTATAAAATAAAAAATTCTAGGACTTCCCAAGGAATACCCGGTGAAGGGCTCTTGAGGGACTAGGCAGTCTTGTGGGACACAGCCCTTTCGCTAGAAGTTTTAATTATAAAAATTTAAAAATCAAAATTTTTATGAAAAAAAAATAAGAAAATGATAAGAGTAATAGAACCTTGCTTTCAAAATATAAAAAATTACGTCCCCGGCAACGGCGCCAAAAACTTGATGCTTAAAATCTGATTGTTGTAGTAGGCAAGTGCACCTATCGCTTGTAGTATGATCAAGTGTCGTATTTCCCGGGTCTTTTGAGTACTTCTACTCACAAGGTGGAACTATTAACTTATCGAGCAAAAATTGGTTTTGGTTTTTGTAAAAACGAAGAGAGTTGACTAACGAGAAAATTCACGATTTAGCACTTGATTGGGCGTTCTTGGGAATCCGATTATAAAAGATGCGTTCTAATTCTTGAGAATCCGTTTCGATTGGGGGATTGAAAAATACAATAGCAACTCGCTAGAGACAACTACCGCCTAATTTTAAAAACATTTCAAACATAATCTCTTAAAATTTGAAAGTAATTTAAAATTGCATGAACGATAAATCCCAAATCCAAAAGATTTGATATCCTCAATTCTCAAAAAGAATATCAAAATCTCTTTATTTCTGAGCGATCCATGACATTCACGAGCCTCTCGGCTAACTAGACTACCAATCGGATAGCGAAATTTTATATACTAGCAATATAAAACCGCCGCCAAATTTTATTCGGAAATAAATCGCAATGAGAAATTCAAAAATTAGAGACAAAAGATTATAATTAAATCTTCATCCCAATACTAACCAATCAAGTACTAAGAAAGGATTTAGCTACTCATGATAAAGAAAACAACAACAATGAAATAAAAAGTTTGCATTTTCATTAGAAGGGAAATAACAAAAGTACACAACACAATGAAAATTAAAGCGTAAGAGACAACATAAAAGAAACTCACATACAAGGTAGAACTCTCTCTCTCTCTCTTGAACGTGCTCTCTTCTCCAACTCTAAATTTTTTCCTCTCCCCCCTCAAAGCCTTGGCTTCATGCTCCTTTTATAGCAACCATGGAAGGATCTAGATAAAGAAGAAAATGAAAGGACATAGGGTTTAATTGGTGAGAATAAATATGGGGAAATGAATAGGTGGAGGGAGGTGAAAAGGTGAATGCATGAGGGAGTTTAACATGGAGGTAGCCGGCCACATGAAATGGTGATGAATTAATGAATATGGGGTTTTAATTGATTGGAGTTAATGTGATTAATTAAGAAATGAAGGAGGAACTTAAGGTGGGCGGTTTTGATTAAGGAGGTTATGAATGGGGTTTTAATTAAATTTCTTGGAGGTGGGCGGTTATGAATTGAAAGGTTTGGCCGGCCACATGTAAATGAGGTTTACTATTAATAGTGGTGGAGAAAATAAAATATGGGGGGAGAAAGGGAGAGAGAAAAAAAATTAAAAATAGAGAAGAGGAAGGAATGTGGCCGACCACATGTAAATGAAGATAAAATAAAAATAAAATGAGTGGTCAACATGACATGATGTATTTATGGGAGAGGATTATATAAAAATAAAATAAGAAGATGCTACATGAAATAATTTTGTAAAGAGGCTTGCATGGGAAAGGAGGCTACATGTATTGATAGTTATAACTATTCATACATGGTCATGCATGAAAAATCAATTATCATGCATACATATATGAATAGTTATAATAATAAGAAAGGATGATTCATGTATGGGGAGGAGAGTGAAAATGTGATGGGAAAGCAACATGCATGCGAAACTTATTTGCATGGGAAATATTTCTCGTACAAAAATTGACAGCGGGCGTTTTACGTCGAATCGTGCCGAATTCCCCCCAGGCCTGTCACAAAACAAAATAAAACGATATTAGTATAAATAATTATGATATATTAATAATTAGATAGTTATATTAAAATTAAGAGTAAATACATATAATTTATAATATAAATATAATAATAATGATGGACATATTTTAGTCAAAATATGTGTCATCAGTCGTAGATTGACTAACGAAGGTGTCGCATTTCATTCCGCATAGGAAGGATGATCCGGTGGAGAAATTGGCAAAGTTATATGTGGATAACATAGTGCGGCTCCACGTTGTGCCCCGCAGCATCGTGAGTGACCGAGATGGGCGGTTCACGTCCAATGATTGGAGGCTTGTGCAGCAAATGTTGGGAACAAAGCTGAGTTTTAGCACAGCCTTCCATCCGCTGACGGATGGGCAGACCGAGATGGTCAATAGAACTATGGAAGACATGCTTCGCATGTGTGTCTTGGACTTTGGAAAGCAATGGGAAGACCATCTTTATTTGGTGGAATTTGCGTATAACAATAGCTACCAGGTGAGTATTCAAATGTCGCCCTTCGAGGCCTTTTATGGTAGAAGATGTCTCACGCCGTTATCCTGGTTGGAAATGAGTGAGTCAAAGTTGTACAAGCATCAAGAGGTGGAGGATGCTACTTCATTGGTGCGAACCATTGGGGAGAGGTTGCTAGTCGCTCAGGACCGGCAAGCGAAGTACTATAATGCCAAGCATAGGAATGTGGAGTTCACTATGGGTGACTGGGTGTACTTAAAGATCAAGTTGTTCAAGGGTGTCTCGCGGGTGCGGCGCTTGAAAAAGCTAAGCCCGAGGTACCTTGGGTCATTTGAGGTTCTGGAGCGGATTGGCGAAGCGGCTTATCGGTTGAAGCTATCGGTGGAGCTTAGTGGTCTACATGATGTATTCCATATATCGATGCTACGGAAGGCGGTGCAAGAGCCTACGCAAGTGATCGCGGTCGATGAAGTGCCGATTGATAGTGGGTTGATGACAAAGGTCAAGCCCGTGCGTATTGAAGACTCGGAAGTCAAGCAGCTATGCAATAAAGAGATCAGGATGGTTAAGGTCAGATGAGACAATTGCGGTCGAGAGGAGCTCTCTTGGGAACGAGAGCAGACTATGCTTGACGAGTATCCGGAGTTGTTCCACTCAGGTACAATTTAATTTTCTACTTATCTTTCCTTTATGTAATTTCGTGGACGAAATTCTTTTAAGAGGGGGAGAGCTGTAACGCCCCGAAACTCAAAAGAGCGACGGGTGACGAATCTGTACCAAATTTGAATTTGGCAAGGGTACACGTCCTGGGACATGGGCATGTCCCAGGGCGTGTCGGGGTAGTTCAAAGATCTGGCAAAACGATTAGGCAGAAATTTGGGTTCGACGATCGTCGAGCCGCGGTCGACGATATGGTCACAATGCTGCGGTCGACGATCGGGCCAGCTATCTGTGTTCGACGATCGGGCCAGCTATTCTGTGTTCGATGATCGGGCCAGCTATCTATGTTCGACGATCGGGCCAGCTATCTCCATTCGACGATCGTGCCATGGGTTCGACGATCAGGCCGCGTGTTCGTCGATTTGGCAGTTTTCTGGGTTTGACGATCGGGCCGTGGGTTCGACGATCGGTCCGTGCATTCGACGATTTGGCCAGAGATTTGCGTTCAATGATCGGGCAAGAGATCTCCGTTCGATGATCTGGCAGCGGTCGACGATCTTGGTTCGACGATCGTCGAGCACGGGTCGGATTCTGGCGTGTCTGACTCGGTCGACGCGGAGTGTCGACACAGATGTTTTGGCGGGATCTTGTCTTAATGTCCCGACATAATTGGATTGGTCGCGGTCGTGTCCTGCTCTGGTTGGTGAACCATGCGGTGTTTAGCCCCATTCGTCCAGGTCATACCTAGATCATACCCGTGCGTTTCCTTTTGTTGGATCCGACGGCTGGTGGGTAATTTGATTGGGTTATACCCGAGTACAGGGTTTCAAAACCCTTATGTTTCTGCCATATTTCTCTGTCTAAATCCTAGAGAGAGGGGAGAGCAAAGGAGGAAGAAGAAGCTTAGATCCAGTCTTTAGAGGAGTTTTAGAGCTCCAAATCGCGAGCCGACTTCGGATCTACGAAGGCAAGGAGATTGCAGTGCTTTTCATCCGCATACATTTCCATGGCGCCAAAGAAGAACGCTAGGGTAACGATTCTCTACTTGAGCATGTGAAGATCTCCTTCTTTTGCATAGGAAGCCCGCTCTCGTGAGTTTTCGGTGAGTTGGAGGCGTTCCTTCTGGTAGATATGTAAAGTCCCCGTTGTGTAGAGTCCGTAATCGAGAACAGACATAGGCATGATGTGTGAAGCCTATCCGGACATGTTGGTCTGGATCGGTGATGTTGCATTGCATAAATGCTGGAGAAGACTCCGTGCGAATGTTTGTTTTTCGAGTTTTCTATGTGGTAGATTGCAACCGGGAGCCTTGGGGATTAACCCTAAGGTGCACTCGGAAAACTGGGCGGATGCATGATCTTGCCAACTTGGTGGCCTGGGAGCCAACTTGAACAAAACCGGGTTATGTGAAGTATGTGATGGAAACAGAACTCGGGAGATGTTTGACCCGCGCATATGGCTTAAATTGTCATTGCGAAGTGAGCACGGGTTAGGCGGAACCGTACCCGTTCTATGTCGTTCGGTTAGAGCCGTTGGCATAGATGAGGGTCTTCGGCGATCTATGGCTTAAATTGACGTGACCCATGCCGGGAAGACAAAATGCTCATATGTTTGGCCGTCAAAGTGGCGGTGGTGAGTCAAGAATGTCTATGGCTTAAATTGACGTGACATTGGCCGGTTCACCGAGAATGTGCCCTGAGTGCACGGGGCGTGTGGCCATGCGTGCCAACTCCTGTGATGCAATGTATATGTATATACTATGTGGTTATGCTAATAAGTGTAGGGAAGGAGCATCGCCGCCCCGATTTGGGGGCGGGATCATTATAATTTGGTCAGCATTGCTGACCGTTGCTTTTGTTCGCCACCGTGCGGTGGTTTGTTGCTTGCAGGTGCTGCTGCACCAAGCGGTCAATAGCGGGCTAAAGCCCAAATTGCTAAGCCGGCCCTCGAAGGCCTAATTGGAGTGTTTACTTGCTTTTGTTCATGTATAACCGGCATGCGTGCCGTGGTATGGAAAACATGTAAATTGAGTAAACCATTTGAAAGGCCTTAGGGCCAGTACTTGTGTATGTACTTCATTCCTTTTTGGCTTGTTAGTGGACATTCATGCTTGTTGCTGGGTTCTTTTTATTACAACTATTTGAACTGCTTCCGCTAGAATGCTCTGTGTAGGACGTTATGATTGGTTGAATGGTTTCCATTGAGTAACCACCCAGTCTGTCTGTGGTATATGGCGTCGAGCCCCGGCCGGACCTACTGCTATATGCTATGCGACAGATAGGGGGTGTTACACTCCACTCACTCCTCCAGTAATCCCCTCCACATCCGCCATCATCCCTCCAATTCTACCTTCTCCTCCTTCCATTTCCTTAAATGTTTGTACTTCTTGTGGTATCACCACTTCTTCTCTCCCATCTTCCTCATCTGATCCATCTACCATCATCTCTCTTCTCACTCCAACCATCAAATCTCTCATAGAGGTTGCCATTGCACCTCTAATTCTTTCCATCAATTTTCTAGGTACTCAGATTTCTTCTTTCTCTGTCCCTTCTTCACATAGGGGCCTGACATCAGGTTTTCCTGATATCAGGCAGGGGGAGATGTTCTATGAAGAATTTACCCCTCCTTCAGTAGCAGCATCTGTAGTAGAAGCATCAGTTCTTGTAAATATAGGTATTTCAGATACTGAGATACCAGATGCACAAGTAACAGAGCTAGCAGAATTTTTGGCTACAGATTCAGAGACAGTAAATTCAGTTTATTCTTTGGATGTTCTTTCTGTTGGAGAAGTTACCATCTCTCCTTCAGTTGAATTGACTACTATTCTAGATTCTTTTGATTTGACTCACAACAACATTATTTCATTTGTTTCCAATCAGTTCTGTATATATATTGTCTATTATACTGCTCCAGTGAGCACAAAAAATTTACAGCTTATTCATAACATCTTTACAGCTTCAGAGCCTGAGCTTGTTTCAGCTCTAGGGGTTGAGTCTGTTAAAATAACTGAGGATGAGTCTTCTGAGCCTAAGGCTCTCTCTCCTCCAGTCTTCTCTTCTTCTCCATAGGCCATCTCAGCTCCAACATACAAGATGGATGACAATCCACTTCCTAATTTTGATGCAATCATTATGGCAGATATAGAAGAACAAAAATTATTAATCTCTGAAAATGTAGCTGAGACTGTTGCTCCAGTAGTTCCAGAACCTCCAGCTCCAGTTCAAGGAGTATGTATTGAAAGAATTGGTTCCTAAACACCTATAGGGGGGTGAATAGATTCAATTCCTTTTTTTCTCTAAGGCAGAATATTAATTCAGTTAATTAATAGAAACATATAGTTCTACAGCTATCACAATACAGAAATAACAATACCACACACAATCACAGATGACACACTGATTTATAGTGTTTCCCCAAGGTCTGGGTACATCCACTTTCCCCCTTAGACTATCTAGCAATGTGCTAGATTCGGCCTAACTTCTTTCCTTCTCCTCAGATCCGCAGATCTTACAGCTTAGAACCCAAACAAGGCTCCTACAACTCAGAGTGAGTCCACACTCCTACAGCTCAGGAAATCTGCCCTACCTCAGCCTTCAACAAGGCCTACAACTCAGAGATGAAAATCTCCTACAACTCAGGCTCTCAGCCCCACCTCAGCCTTCAACAAGGCCTACCACTCAGAGAACTTAATCTCATACAACTCAGCATTTGTAAATCAGGCTTACAACTCAGATCTTAAAAAGATCCTACTGAAAATATATGTAAATTTGAAATTTACCACCACCCTAGTTGAGAGAGAAAGGATGGAAGGTTTCTTGATCAGTTCTTGAAAGAATTTGATGTTAGAGATCAACATGTCTTAGCTTTCTTCAAAGCTTCTTGAATCTGAACACAGTAGGGTTGATCTCCTTTGAAGTTGATCTTCAATCAGCTGCTTTCTTGAAATTCAGAAATCAATCTGAATTCTTCTTGGCAGACTGGTTCAGAATGTGCACTTAAGAGACTTGTTGATGTAAGTCCCTTTCTTCACTTGAATAGATGGAGCTCTCTCTCTCCAAATTCTTCTGAAGATTCTTCTGAATTCTTATTTGAATTCTCTTGACAAACTTTGAGTAGATCACCACTTAAGAATGTCTTCTTAGATCTTCTGTTGAAAATCTTCTTCTATTTTTGATGTTTACTTTTTTTTATCTCATCTATATTCTTCTTCTGTTGATAGAGAATGTCTTTATATAGTCTTCCTCCATGGTAACCGGCTGATCCGGTTTCTAACGAAATTCTGACAGCTCTGACAGCTTCAGTAGACTTGTTGAATATCACAGCTGTCAAGTCTTCAGTAAATTCTTAAAACTCTGTCTCTTTCAGCAAAGTGTCGAGACTGAACTTCATCATGTGTCGACACAAGTAGACTAAGTGTCGACACAAGCCTTGGTGGTGTCGACACATCTCCCTTGGTGTAGAGACTGCTTCTCGACACAGTTTCTATAGAATGTGTCGACACTAGTTCTGTGTGTCGACACAGTCACTTCTTCTCTTCACAAAAAATCAACTTTGTTGAAACTCTGCTATGTGTCGACACAAGTCCTGTGTGTCGACACATTTGATGTCGACAAAGTCTTCTGTGTGTCGACACTGCCTCTGTGTGTTGACACAGTTGATGTAGACTAAGCTTTTCTGTGTGTCGACACTGCCTTTGTGTGTCAACACAGTTTCTTCCGGTGTCGACACAACCTTTCCAAGTATCGACACAATAGACTCCAGGTGTCGACATAGCTTTTCTCCAGTGTCGACACAAGCCTTCATAAGTGTCGACACAGCTTCTTCTGGTGTCGACTCATGGACTTAGAAACTTTTCCTGCATTACTGCATTTTCTTAACCTGCACATATAAACTCAAAACAATATCAAATAAACCTTGATGCATATCATTGAGTAAGGTGAGGCTTCTTCAGATCTGGTACACATTTTCCAATGTACCCAACAATATCCCCCTATTTGGAGAAGTCATAACCATTAGTCAATGATATACACCATTCATAATAAACACACATTATGATGTATAAAAACATTACATGACAAGGTAACTTATAAACAAAACATGTATAAAATGTCATCACAGAGTAATGATGCAAACATAATGAGCATTCATCATTGTTTTGTTTAAACTTTCAAAAGTTTCTTAACAATAGTTTACATAGATTTTTAAAACTAAAGATTACAATGTTGTAAAATCTAGTTAATCTATTCTAAGGGTGATCAGGCTCCTTGAGGACTATGCATTTTCCTGATTTCGTCTCAGCCTGCACAGTAGGTTTAGCATCATCAACAGGTTTCATTCCTTTCAAAACTTTCTGCTTCTGTTCTTCAGCCTTTATCCTTTGCCTTTCAAAATAGTGAAAAGGCTTTAGGAAGTACTTGCTAGGCTCCTAAGCATTAGGAGGTAGCTTCCCAGCTTTTGCCTTTCTTCTATATAGTAGAATGACTTCCTGCCTAGCTTCATGCTTGTTCCATTCTTGCTCAGCATACCATTTACCCCTTTCATGGGTCTTGTCCTTCACAGCCTTCCAGGCAGTCAACATAATATTCCTGGAAGTTGGGTTCCATTGCTCAAAATCAGGCTTCAACTCAGCCTGTTCTCTGAACCTTTTCTTAGATAATAGAGCTTCCTTCTGAGCTTCCTTGGCAACCTCTAACATTTCCACTTTCTCAATAATAATATTGTCAACCTCATGTGGAGGACTGTACATTGACTGTACTTCTTGGTGAATCATATCAAAATTTGCTAGAGGGTAAATGACCTGAGCAACTTCAGGTTGATCACCTTCAAAATAAGCAGGTTGCACACCTGACTCAGCTACATTATCATCATCATATAGGGGTGGATATCCAAGAGTGGCTCTAATGCTATTAGATATCCATTTAGTATGATCTGAGCCTGCTTTGACTAACACTCTCTCCCCCTTTATGACTTCTCTCTCAATATGAGCTCTGAGGTCATCTTTCTGAAATCTTACTTGGTCATCTAGATAATTAACACCATCTTTATAAAATGACCTTAGTTTCAGTAGCTGATCAGAAATGATCTTTTGAGAATGCTTAATAGCTGTTTATACAGCAGCTAGTTCTTCCTGTAATTGTTTATCAAAATCTGACTTCAATTGAACAAAATGTTTAGTCCCAATGGGAGCTTGTTTGTGAACTGTGATAATTATATTTTGAGATTCTGTCAGATTGCCATTCATCCTGATCTAATTCTCAAGGACATAACCTTGTTTAACAACAATATCATCAACTTGAGTCTTTATTACTTGTTGTTGCTTTGCAAGATAGACTACAACATTGCCACCTTTGTGAAAGCAATCTGTCATTTCCTTCTTGTTTTGATTTACTTCAAATCTTATGGATTTAATATCTTGAGATAATGATAACTGTAATTCATTATGTCTCTCATCCATATACTTTTCCATGGCTATTCTTTGTTCATCTAATTTGACTTGCAAAGATACCAGTAAGGAGCTATAAGCAGTGGGTGGGGCTGGTTGTGGAGCAGTTTGCAATGCCCTTTTATAGCTTTGGCTTCTTCTTTTGAAAACCATCAGCTTTCTCTTCTTTGCTCTTAGAGCTTCTCCATCATCAGAATCAGAAGTACTTTCTAGATTCACAGTGTCCTTTGGACTTGTGGGCAGCTCTTTGTCAGATCTAGGTAACTCCCCCTGAGTCCCTTGCTCCTCCCCCTCAGTCCTGACTTGCTCCCCCTTAATTTCAGCTTGCTGCCCCTCAATTTCAGCTTGCTCCCCCTCAGTCCTGGCTTGCACTATATCAGGGAACAACTCTTCACGGGTAAACTCTTGTTGAGTTGGGACTTGAGGCACCACCAACTCAGGAGCATCAGCAGCTATAGATGTATCCTCCATAATAACATCCTGTGCTTGATTGTTGAGTTGAGAGGTCTGGTCAACATCAATCAAGGGCACAGTTAGTGTTTCACACTCATTATTGAAAAGTGTTTGATTAACTTCTTGAATTACCTCAAGAATAGTTTGAGTTGCCATTTCACTTTCCAAGTGTGTTGGCTCTTCCTCAAGATGAGGCTCCTCCTGCATCTGATCATCAAGTCTACTATCTTGAGCAGGTGATTTCTCAATATTCTTTGGCCTCTCTTCATCAGCCATGTCTTTTACCAGCACTCTATCCCATATAGAGATTATCCTTAGATCCATCCTCCTCATGTGATTGATCTTGGATGTTGCAGCCTGTTGTATCACTTCTGGAATTGCTCCAGCCAAGTATAAACTTAATATCCTTCCTAGATTAGGTTTCTTGATGCTTTCCCTAATCTTCTCATATATGACTGCAGACCAATTTGTGTTGATTTTATAGATAATCCTGGTCATGAGGCTGAACATGTAGGTTGAAAACCTATCATGTCCCCCGGGCCGGGCGAGTGGGGCCCTCCCCAAATATCAGCCTAGGGGCGTGTTATGGGTGACGAGTTGGTGCAACCCCGTTCAAAGTCGTGCGAGTGCTTGTACGTGCGTGCGAAGGTTTTATGTGCATAGTCTTTTAGTATTATAATATATATATAGTATATTATATATATAGTATATTATATTATATATATTATATTATATTATATAAATTATATGAGATTTGATTATAAAGAAGAAAGTGGGGGGAGGTAGCGGGGCAGTGCAGAAAAAATAAAAAAAGAAGAGGTAGCAAGGGGGGCTCGTGACAGCACATGGGGGGAAAGAAGGAAATAAAAAAAGGAGCTGCAGGGGGGGCACGGGGGGAAGGAGACAACCCGGAAAATGAAGAAAAAGATAAATAGAAGCAGGGAGGAGGGCATTTAATGCAAGGGGGCGGGTACAGCAAAAAGGACATGAAGGAGTTTTGAGGAGCGGGGTTTTTCCTGTTCTCTTCCCTGCTAGGGTTCGGCCATGGATGGAGCCGCCCGCCTCCGCCTCTCTCTCTCTCTCTCTCTCTGGCCTCCGCCTCAGCAAGGAGCACAACCCCCGCCGCCTCTCTCTCTCCCTCCGGCCGCCTGGAGCAGC
The DNA here is from genome assembly GCA_039583875.1 of Platanthera guangdongensis. Lineage (NCBI taxonomy): Eukaryota > Viridiplantae > Streptophyta > Magnoliopsida > Asparagales > Orchidaceae > Platanthera > Platanthera guangdongensis. The sequence goes on along the minus strand of CM077155.1, from coordinate 124,985,844 downwards.
GGCCCGAGCCCGCCTCTCTCTCTATCTCTGTCCCGCCGGCATGCAGCAGAGCCCGACGCCGCCTCCCTTATTTCCTCCCGTCGCTACCTAGGGCAAGGCCGGCAACTTGGAGACGGGATCGGCCTCGTATAGCAGAGGCCGACCACTTGGAACCATGATCGGCCTCGTACAGCATAGCTCCGCCGTCCGGAGCTCGAATCGGCCACCGTTAGTGAGATCGGGATTTTCTCTCCCATCACTGGCAGGAGGCTCGACCCAGATTTGTCCTCCCGACACCGTCGCCAAGCATGCCACAAGGGTAACGATGTTTCTACTTGGGCAGGTGAAGCCCTCAGTTTACATATTTGCATGGAAGCCCCTCTCCACCAACGGGTGGGGGGAAGGGAGCTTTCCGACGGGTTGACGTGTACGTCCCCGTAGTTAATTGCACTTAGTATCTGGATGCATGAGTACGGATTTAGGCATGCTGTGTGAAGCCCATCCGGATGTGTGAGCCGGATTGGTGATGTTCTAGGGTTCCCGGAGAAGACTCCGAGGAAGTTGTTTATTAGTCGCTTGCAGGGAATGCGCGCCACAACCCCCAAAAAAGGGGGTGTGTGAAATATGTTTGGCCCGCTTATGTTAGCCGACCGATGCCTAGTTGGCCGCCGCTCGTCGAGACGTTGGCGTACAGGTGTTGCAATACCAGACGGGGAATAGCGGGCTTAAGCCCGAGCTCGTGCCGGCCCTCAAAGGCCTTTTTTATTCATATTGCCGGCCTGCGTGCTGAGTATGGAATTCATATTCCTGTAATATTGTATAATATCTGTGATGCTCTGTGAAAATGTAGTTTACTCCTCCTGACTTGGGCGAGCGGTGTGTTCATGAACCGCTCCCCCCTTGGGGGCCCCGAGGTATAGATGTCGGGTAGCCCCTGATGGCATGTTGTCATCCTTTCAGAATAGCGGTGTTCCACTGTTAGCGGCCCAATTGGGGCTGCGTAGAATAGGGCTGCTGGGTGGTTTTGTGCCAATAGTAAGGCGGGCGGGGAACATTTTACATGGACCCGAGGTGGCACCTCTAGTTAGGGAGTGGATCTTAAGGTCCTCCTTATATGTTCAGGTCGGCTAAGAGAGCCCTCCGAAGGTGCCTTAGCTCAGCCCATGGCTTGGGAGGGGAAGAGTTTGTTAGTCTTCCTTGTATGCGGCAGGTCCTCCATGCTGAGACCTTGGGTTTGTCCCCTTGTGTTCCTAGTCTTGTGCCTAGATCGTTCGCTTGAGGGTAGTAGGTGTGCGGTCACCCCTTCCACAAAGGTCAAACTCCACAGGAGACCGATTTTTGGTTTCAACATTTTTGTGTGGTGAGCGTGGAGAGTGACCAACACAGAAGAACTCAAGCGAACGTCATGGCTATAGAAGTGGAACCAGGTGACGACCAGGGTCGTGCGCTGACACTTTGTGTGTAAGGTCCTCATACTCAGAGTTGTCCCCTCCCATAGCTGTTGTTTGAATCTCATAGCATTTGGAGTAGGATTCACACCTATTTGAAGCGCTTCTACCTATGAAAACCAGTGTATCCCCACTTGTTACGTCAACGAGAAACCTGGAGGTTATTATCTTCAAGATCAAGTAAGAGAGCAGCTGAGAGGTATTAGAAGCCAGGGTGACTTGAAAGGGTTCCCTCCCTAACGGTAATATGTTATCTCTTCCTTATAATTCAGTAGCGGTCAAGTTTTCTCTTTATTACCAATTCGCCTCGAGCTTCTGAGGGCTTCAAGGGTTAGCCTCGCGATCGACTCCGGAAGCCAAACGTCCAACCCGTTCCTTTTAAATAGCCTAGTTCGGACGATGGGATGGTGCTGCGGGACTTTAAGCGCTATTGTAAGACCGAGCCTCTGCACTGACGGCTGAGATCAGCTCCCCCCTTGCATGCCGGCCTATGTCCTCCCGATCGCACCTCTCCTCCGACTAGAGGAATTATCAAGAACGAGCCTAGACGCTAACCTCCCAGATTTGATAAAGGGCCGATCTCTCCAAGCAATCACAAGTGAAGGCCTTTGTTATTGAGAGAGCAGGATAACCTGTGAAGGGGCAGGTTTTGGCCCAAGGGAAGATGTTGGCCTCGACTGCGTCCTAGAGGACCCTCGCAGGAACATTACCCGTCGCCCATGCACTAGCTCTCATCATCGAGTGACATGTCAGAAAGTGATCTTTGTCATTAGATCAGGATACGTGCCGCCGACCTGTTCCTTCTAAATAGCCCAGTTCGGATGATGGGACGATGCCTCGGGACTCTAAGCGCTGTTGTAAGACCGAGCCTCTGCACTGACGGCCAAGATCAGCTCCCCCGTTACACGTCGGCCTATGTCCCCCCGATTGCATCTCTCTTCCGATTGGAGGAATTATTAGGAATAGGCTCGGATGCCAGCTTCCCAATTTGACGACTTCCAGATCGTCTCTCTTATGAAAAGAATGTGTCCTCCATTTGTAAAAGCATCGGTGCAATTAACTTTGTAACACCTCTTAAGTAAACAGGATGTTTCCACCTCGAGCAGATCCCGCTGTCAGGCTCTCACCTAGCTGGCAGGGCAGGAAGTCACTCGATGGCGGTAGTAGTAGACCCCGAGAAGATCCTGCTGTCAGGCTCTCACCTAGCTGGTAGGGCAGGAAGTCACTCGGTGTCATCCTTAGACCTCGAGCAGATCCCGCTGTCAGGCTCTCACCTAGCTTGCAGGGTAGGAAGTCACTCAATGGTGGTAGTAGTGGACCCCGAGCAGATCCCGCTGTCAGGCTCTCACCTAGCTGACAGGGCAGGAAGTCACTCGGTGTCATCCTTAGACCTCAAGCAGATCCCGCTGTCAGGCTCTCACCTAGCTGGCAGGGCAGGAAGTCACTCGATGGTGGTAATAGTGGACCCCGAGAAGATCCCGCTGTCAGGCTCTCACCTAGCTGGCAGGGTAGGAAGTCACTCGGTGTCATCCTTAGACCTCGAGCAGATCCCGCTGTCAGGCTCTCACCTAGCTGGCAGGGCAGGAAGTCACTTGATGGTGGTAGTAGTGGACCCTGAGCAGATCCCGCTGTCAGGCTCTCACCTAGCTGGCAGGGCAGGAAGTCACTCGGTGTCATCCTTGGGCCCCGAGCAGATCCCGCTGTAAGTCTCTCACCTAGCTGGCAGGGCAGGAAGTCACTCGATGGTGGTAGTAGTGGACCCCGGGTAGACTCGCTGCTCAGGCTCTCATTAGCTCGGCAGGGATGTAGGCACACCTGGGGGGAAAGGGTTGGTTTGTGGAGACTTTTTGCAGGACCCCAAGTGATGCTCGGCCCCGGATAGACCCGCTGCCTGGCTCCTACTAGCTGGCAGGTCCGTAGGTTCGCCTGGCGGGTAAGAGACCCCGAGTGCTGCTCGGCCCCAGGTAGACTCACTGTCAGGCTCTCAGTAGCTGACAGTACTGTAGGCACACCTGGGGGGAAAGGATTAGCTCCGCGTGTGCAAGAGGATACAAAATATATGGCTTTGTTGTTTCATGATATCACGACAAATTATATACTTGTTGTAAGTAATGGGATGAGGGCAATTCAATAGCAGTGAGCCAAAAGGTATTGAGTGATTCAAAAAGATCAAAAGGGCATGGGGAGATTGATGTTCCAAGTGCAAATTTCAATTTCTCTCAAAAAACATTTTGGGTCGGCCCCCACTAGCCGGATACGTAGGGTTGGATGATTCTTTCCGAGCTTGTACCAACCTCGAAAAGAGCGGGGATTGTGTACAACCCCTTAGCCGGGCGAGTGGGGCCCTCCCCAAATATCAGCCTAGGAGCGTGTTATGGGCGACGAGTTGGTGCGACCCCGTTCGAAGACGTGCGGGTGCTCGTACGTACGTGCGAAGGTTTTATGTGCATAGTCTTTTAGTATTATAATATATATATAGTATATTATATATATAGTATATTATATATATATTATATTATATTATATAAATTATAAAAGATTTGATTATAAAGAATAAAGTGGGGGACGTAGCGGGGCAGAGCAGGAAAATAAAAAAAAGAAGAGGTAGCAAGGGGGGCTCGGGACAGCACATGGGGGGAAAGAAGGAAATAAAAAAAGGAGCTACCGGGGGGGGGGGGGGGGGGGGGGGCTCGGGGGGGAAGGAGACAACACGGCAAATGAAGAAAAAGAGAAATAGAAGCAGGGAGGAGGGGATTTAATGCAAGGGGGCGGGTACAGCAAAATGGGCAAGAAGGAGTTTTTGAGGAGCGGGGTTTTTCCTGTTCTCTACCCCGCTAGGGTTCGGCCAGGGATGGAGCCGCCCGCCTCTGCCTCTCTCTCTCTCTCTCTCCGACCGCCGGCTCAGCAAGGAGCACAACCCCCGCCACCTCTCTCTCCCTCCGGCCGCCTGGAGCAGCGGCCCGAGCCCGCCTCTCTCTTTCTATCCCGTCGGCCTGCAGCAGAGCCCGACGCCACCTCCCTTCTTTCCTCCCATCGCCGCGTAGGGCAAGGCCGGCCACTTGGAGCCGGGATCGGCCTCGTACAGCAGAGGCCGGCCACTTGGAGCCGTGATCAGCCTCGTACAGCATAGCTCCGCCGTCCGGAGCTCGAATCGGCCACCGTTAGTGAGATCGGGATTTTCTCTCCAATCGCCGGCAGGAGGCTTGGCCCAGATTTGTCCTCCCGACACCGTCTCCAAGCACGCGACAAGGGTAACGATGTTTCTACTTGGGCAGGTGAAGCCCTCAGTTTACATATTTGCATGGAAGCCCCTCTCCACCAACGGGTGGGGGAAGGGAGCTTTCCGACGGGTTGACGTGTACGTCCCCGCAGTTAATTGCACTTAGTATCCGGAAGCGTGAGTACGGATTTAGGCATGTTGTGTGAAGCCCATCCGGACGTGTGAGCCGGATTGGTGATGTTCTGGGGTTCCCGAAGAAGACTCCGAGGAAGTTGTTTATTAGCCGCTTGCAGGGAATGTATGCCACAACCCCCAAAAAAGGGGGTGTGCGCAATATGTTTGGCCCGCTTATGTTAGCCGACCGATGCCTAGTTGGCCGCCGCTTGTCGAGACGTCGGCGTACAGGTGTTGCAGTACCAGACGGGGAATAGCGGGCTTAAGCCCGAGCTCGTGCCGGCCCTCGAAGGCCTTTTTTGTTCATATTGTCGGCCTGCGTGCTGAGTATGGAATTCATATTCCTGTAATATTGTTTAATATCTGTGATGCTCTTTGAATATGTAGTTTACTCCTCCTGACTTGGGCGAGCGGTGTGTTCGTGAACCGCTCCCCCCGTGGGGGCCCCGAGGTATAGATGTCGGGAAGCCCCTGATGGCCTGTTGTCATCCTTTCAGAATAGTGGAGTTCCGCTGTTAGCGGCCCAATTGGGGCTGCGTAGTGTAGTGCTTCTGGGTGGTTTTGTGCCAATAGTAAGGCGGGCGGGGAACATTTTACATAGACCAAAGGTGGCACCTCTAGTTAGGGAGTGGATCTTGAGATCCTCCTTATATGATCCGGTCGGCCAAGAGAGCCCTCCGGAGGTGCCTTAGCTCAGCTCTTGGCTTGGGAGGGGAAGAGTTTGTTAGTCTTCCGGGTATGCGGAGGGTCCTCCACGCTAAGACCTTGGGTCTGTCCCCTTGTGTTCCTAGTCCTTTGCCTATATCGTTCGCTTGAGGGTAGTAGGTGCGTGGTCACCCCTTCCCCAATGGTCGAACTCCACAGGAGACCGATTTTCAGTTTCAACAATGACCTTTGCAACCACTTCAGAAAGAAATTTTCCTTGCAGATTCATCCCTTTCTTGTTCATTGCAGATCCAATCTTCATGGTGGGATCCAATCCACACCACTGGAGTGCTTCCCCGGTCTTGGTAGAGGTAACTTCTTCATCTTCTTGAGTTTTGGGCAGATGAAGAGTTTTTCGTATGCTCTTCATGGTGAGTTTGATTTTATTACCCTGGATTGAAGACCTAATCTTTAATCCAGTAGAATCCTGAGTTGCAGCTCCGTAGAACTCAAGGATTTCCTTCTTCCATATCTTAGTAGGTTCGGATACCAGAAATTCCAAACCATTCGCAGTAATTAGGCTAATTACTATTTTAATGTCGGGTTTCACATTATCAAAAGCATTGCGAACCAGCTCATAGCCTTCATTGATGTTATCTTCAAGCTTTGGCGTCATTGGGGTTGATAGAAATCTTGGATTGAGAAGAGAGAATTTGTTGACACAAGGTTTTGTTCTCGAAAATATGGAGAGTGTGTCGACAGAGTATGTTGTTGATCTATTTATACCCTTCTAAATAATGAAGGTCAAAAGGCACGTCAAAATTCTCTTAATGTGTCGACACAGTTGAAATGTGTCAACACAGACTTCTAATGTCTCGACAGAAGTGTTGACTTCTATGTGTCGACACCAATTGATGATTTGTCGACACAGACATTCTTATCAATTCGACAGAAATTCTGTGTCGACTCTAATTCTAAGTATTGATACAACTTCTGGATGTGTCGACACAACTGCTCTGAAGTGTCGACACCAATTTTCTAGATGTGTCGACACCACTTTCCTGAAGTGTCGACACCAACTACTATGTGTCGACACAGACAACTTTTTGTGTCGACACAATTTTACTTAGCCAAATTTGTTAAACTAATTTATGTTCAACATTCCTAATTCAATTTTGAAAATATTTAATGTAGTTTCATCTAATGGCTTAGTGAACATGACAGTAATTTGTAAATCTGTATTAACAAATTCTAAAGAAATATCTTCTTTTTCTACATGATCTCTAAGAAAATGGTATCTTATTTTTATATGCTTTGTTCTACTATGAGAAATAGGATTATGAGCAATAGAAATAGCACTAGTAGAATCACATAATAATAGAGTTCTACTTACCTGAATACCATAATCTTCTAACTGATGTTGTATCCATAACAGCTGTGCACAACAACTTCCTGCAGCAATATACTCAGACTCAACTGTGGAAATTGTCACACTAGTCTGCTTCTTATAGCTCCATGACACCAATCTTCCTCCTAGAAATTGACAGGTGCCTGTTGTGCTTTTCCTATCTACTTTGCATCCTGCAAAGTCTGCGTCTGAATAGCCTATTAGAAGAAAATCTCTATTCCTAGGATACCAAAGGCCTAGATTAAGTGTGCCCTTAAGATATCTCAAAATCCTTTTGACAGCAGTATAATGAGATTCCTTAGGGCAGGATTGGTACCTATCACAAACACATGTAGCATACATGATGTCAGGTCTACTAGCAGTCAGATAAAGGAGGAAGCCAACTATTCCTCTATATAAAGACTCGTCTACAGGTTTTCCTGCATCATCTTTGCTTATAGACATACTTGTCCCCATTAAAGTTCACATGGTAGTGGATGACTCCATACCATACTTCTTAATGAACTCCTGGGTGAACTTAGACTGTGATATGGACAAGCCATCATAAATCTGTCTTACTTGGAGTCCCAAGAAGAACTTAAGTTCTCCCATACTGCTCATCTCAAACTTTCCTTGCATAAGTTTTGCAAACTTTCTACAAAAGTTATTTTCAGTAGAACCAAATATTATGTCATCAACATATATTTGGACTAGGATGATCTTTCCTTTGGATTCTCTAAGGAATAAAGTCTTGTCTATTTTCCCCCTTGAGAATTTGTTCTCAATGAGGAAAGTAGACAGGGTTTTATACCAAGCCCTTAGGGCTTGTTTCAACCCATATAAAGCTTTCCTAAGTTTATAAACATAATTAGGATTGAGTGGATCAACAAAACCTGAGGGCTGTTCTACATAGACCTCCTCTTTTAAGTCTCCATTTAAGAATGCTGACTTAACATCCATTTGGAATACTTTGAAGCCTTGATATGCTGCATAGGCAAGGAATAGCCTTATTGCATCCAACCTTGCCACTGGAGCAAAAGTCTGATCAAAGTCTATGCCCTCTTCCTGTCTGTATCCTTTGGAAACTAGTCTTGCCTTGTTCTTCATTATGATCCCACTCTCATCAAGCTTGTTTCTATAAATCCACTTTGTCCCTATGACATTGTGGCCCTTCGGTTTTGGAACCAACTCACATACCTTGTACCTTCTGAATTGATTTAACTCCTCCTACATAGCATCAATCCAGTGTGGGTCTTGAATAGCTTCTTCAAATCTCTTGGGTTCTAGTTGAGTTAAGAAGCTTGAGCAAAGAACTTTGTTTAAGTTCCTGCTTCTTATTTGTACTCCATGTCTTGGATCACCAATGATCTGGTGTGTAGGATGATAATTTAAATGTCTAACTGCTGGAGGTAATCTATCAACAGTTTGACCTTCTTCAATCTCTTTATTATGCTGCACCTCATGGTCTTCATTAGCCTCTTGAGTGTCTTGTACTCCCCCTGGACAGCAACTACCATTTTCCTCATCCTGCTTTGCAGTTGGATCTTCTCTGATAATAAGTTGGTCCATCTTCTGCTGTATACCTGTAAAGCTACAAGAACTACTAGACAACTCACTGTTAATAAGTCTACATTCATCAAATATGACATGAACAGGCTCTTTTACAACTTGAGTAGCCAAATTGTAGACCCTATAAGCCTTACTATTGTTGATGTACCCAACAAATATCCCATCTTGGGATTTGGCAGCAAACTTAGTTAGGTGAGACTTGCCATTATTAATCACATAACACTTGCAATCAAAGATCCTAAAATAGGATAAGTATGGTTTTCTGCCTTTCATAACCTCATAGGGTGTCTTTTTGTGGCTTTTGGTGATGGAAGCCCTATTTAGCACATGGCATACATTGTTTACTGCCTCAGCCCAGAAATATTCTAGGAGAGTAGTGTCACTCAATAGTGTTCTTCCAGCCTTAATCAATGTCCTATTCTTTCTTTCAGCAATGCCATTTTGCTGAGGTGTTCTAGGTGAGGAGAATCCTGATGAATCCCAAATTCTTCACACAACCTTGTCATACTTTCAGATTGGAATTCAGTTCCATGGTCACTTCTGATTTTGACCACTGAACTATCTAATTCATTCTGAATTTGTTTGACAAAATTGCAGAAGACATTTGGGGTTTCAGATTTCTGGCTCAGAAAGAATACCCATGAAAATCTAGAATAGTCATCTACAACCACAAAAGTGTAGACCTTCCTACCTAGACTATGAACTGGCATAGGACCAAATAAATCCATATGCAAGAGGTATAAGCACCTCACTGAGTCTTTGGTTTCTAGGCTATGAAAGGAGTATCTGGTCTGCTTGCCTTTTTGACAAGCTGAGCATATTCCATCCTTAAAGCACTTAACTTGAGGACCATTTCTCACTAACTCTTTACTAAAGAGTTGGCCAATAGTCTTGTAGTTAAGATGAGCTAGCCTCTTGTGCAATTTGACACAATGAGAGGCTTTCTCATCAGCCACAAGACAGATAGGAGAATTTTTATTCTCACTCTCAAAATTTAGGCAATACACATTTCTTTTTCTATAGCCAGTCAATATGACTTTTTGATCACTTGACCTCTTGATATGACACCCATTCTTGATAAATGAAATGTCATATCCAAGATCACTCAGCTGACTTATGCTTATTAGGTTGTGTTTTAAACCCTTCACATAAGCCACTTGAGTGATAGTGATTATGTTGTTAGAAATGTTATCAAACCCTTTGATGACTCCTTTTTCAGAACCACCAAAGATTACTTTAGGCCCATTCAATATTGGTGAGTAGTCCTTCAACAATTCTCTTATTCCAGTCATGTTCCTGGAACATCCACTGTCCAAGTACCATATCGAGGCATAGCAACTTGGACTCACCTACAACAAAGATTACTTAAGCTTAGAACTCAAATAACTTTTGGGTTCTTGGTTCAAGTTAGCTTGAAACTTGACAAATCTGCCTGCAGCTCTTCTAATAGGTAGACTGCTATTCTTCATGACACTGGTGTTGTGCCAACAGTCTAAGACATAATGGCCTATCTTGGCACAGCACCAGTACTCGTACTTATTATACCTCTTTCTAGGCACAATCTTAGTTGTATTGTTGGTAACAGATCTTTTGTTTTGTGCTAAGGCTTTGCCTTTATTATTGGACTGGGCAGCCCATGCAGTTCCCTTAAAGTCTAATCATGCCTTACCCTTTTGAGACACAAAGTCATCAATTAAGTGTAGGACATATTTTGGCTTAGAGAAACTAGCAACTATTTCCTTCTCTTTCTGAAGTCTGTCTTCCAGACTTTTGATCTGATCATTTTTGAATGTGATTGTACCCAACTGAATAATAGTTATGTTTTTCAGCTTGGCAATCTCATTCATCTTTTGATCTAGCAGCTTTTCTGAATCAGATGCAGCAAACTTAAGAGCTGCAATTTCCTTAGCCTGATTTTTGGCCAGGTTTTTGCTTCTCTTGAGTGCCTGCAACAAATCCCCATATTCATCTATAAGCTGATGAATATCTCCTTCAGATTCAGACCCATCCACATCTCTTGATGCAGATGCATCTGATTCTGACCTAGTGTAGTAATCAGAATATATAGATAAACTTTTTACCTTACTGGGACCAGGTTGATCCTGGCACTGGTCTTCTTCAGACACAACCATCAGTCCTTTGCACTGATTGTCTTCTTGCTCATTGATAGAGTCCAGTAATTTCAAGAACTCATCCTCTTCTTCTGTTACAAACAAACCAATATAGGCCTCAGCCTCAAATTAAGACTCTGAAGTTGATTGATCTGTCCAACTTTTCTCTTTCTTAGCTACCAAGGATTTCTCCTTCTTGCTCTTGTGCTGAGACTTCTTTTTATCAGCAGACTCCTTCCTTTTTTCTGGACAGTCTTCCATAACATGTCCAGGTCTGTTGCAGCAATTGTAAATAATCTTTGATGTAGTTGACCTGTTAGGCTTTGTCCTACTCATGTCCTTCCTTGATGATTTCCTCTTCTGATAATAGTCATCCTTGGACTAAGATGATGATGGCTTAGATTTCCACTGCTTCTTCTTTAAGAATCTCTGAAACTGCCTTGTGAAAGCAGCAAAATCTTCATCAGAATTACTGCTATCTGAACTGTGATTATCAGAATTTTCTGAGATCACTTCTGCAGCTTTCTTAGGAGAAAATGGAGACATCCTCCTATTCTTCCTTATGGCTTCTACGTTGAAGGCCACTGACTTTTATCTATAGTCAACCATTGTATTTTTCTTTTCCTCCTTTTTGGCCAACAGCTGCATCTCATAAGACAGCAATTTGCCAAACAGTGTTGGAGGTGAAAGTTTTGCCAGTCTGACCACCTCCCTTATGGCACAGATCTCTGTATCCTAATCCTTAATCAAAGACCTAAGGAATTTATCATTCAGCTCATATGTACTGAAGATTCTTCCATAGGATATTAGTTCATTTAAAATTCTGTAGAACTTCTTATAACATTCAGTTATATTATCAGACTTGCCTTGTCTGAAACTCTCATATTCTTGATTAAGCATAGACTTTCTTTCTATCTTGCCTAACCTCTTCAAAACCCTCCATGTAGACAATCAATGTGTCCCACATCTCCTTGGAGGTTTTGCAGTGAACCAGATTCTGGAATGTTGAGTCATCTATGACACTCACTATAATATTCTGTGCTACTTTATCCATTGTAGCCAAGATGATCTCATCCTTAGTCATTTCTAAAAAATCCTTAGGAATCCTTTGATTAGCATCAAGAACAGAAACCTTCATTGGAATATATGGCCCTTCCTTAACTTTTATATAAATTCTAGGATCAGATGCCTCCATAAATAGTTTGACCCTTTCCTTCCATATTCCAAAGATTTCCTTCCTGCAGATAGGCAACTTCATTGAACCAAGTTCTTTATGGTTTTCTCTTGAACCCATCTTCTTTAACTTACTTCTGCCTTACAGATCTTACTCAGACTGTTAAGTCTTTCTTTGAGGAACCTGGCTCTGATACCACTTGAAAGAATTGGTTCCTAAACACCTAGAGGGGCGGTGAATAGGTTCAATTCATTTTTTTCTCTAAGGCAGAATATTAATTCAGTTAATTAATAGAAACATATAGTGTAACACCTCCCCTGTAATGACCGTATAATATGGGTCCGGCCGGGGCACCACAACATACAGACACCACAGCTTTAGTATTATAAAGTGATATAGCTACCCAAACTCAAAACTCAAAACACACACAGTGGAAACAACCAAAGATACTAGGAGTTATCCACGCCTACAAGAGTAACAAAATGGCCTTAAGGCCTTACAACAAGAGTAAATCCAAACTCAAATAACACATCAGTCCTGAAAGTGCATAAGCACACCTAGTCTACCTCGGCATGCAAGCCGGTCCTAATGAGCATAAAACATACAATGCCATAAACGTAAAGCTACAACAAAAGGGTAACACTTTATAAGGCTTAGGCCTTTCTGGCCGGCGTGCTAGCTCCTGCTTGCGATCCTTACCCTGTAAAAATTATTAGTAACGTGGGTCAGCAAAGGCTGACCTCAAATTGTGTAACAAACACATCTCCTCCCGGCCGCCCCAAACGAACCACGGGGTACTCCTCCAACCTGCAAGTTAGCACTTCGTATGCAATATTCATAAGCAAGAAAAGCAACTAAAGAAACAGGTTTGGATGTCTCAAACATCATATATGTTCTCTAATGTTGAGCATATAATATTAGGGCCTACTATGCAACATGAATGCATCACCCGGGTTTCACCCAAGGCACCCTATAGCGTATGCATCTAGCACAACATCACATCAATTGGGTACTCATCGTTTCCCCATTGGCATAAAGCCGCAAACAAAAAGGGAAACACAATTCCCCCCAACGGCACACAAGCCACCACATGGAACTCTTGCCAAGGCCCCACCTGCTCAAGGTCTTAGACCCGGGCTTGCCTGCAAGATCTGACGTCTCATGTCAGGATTCCAACAAACACAACTAACCCATTATAAGAAGCCTTGCTGGACCCCACCCGCTCATGGCCTCATTGCCCGGGCTTGTCTCCATGCTTGGCATTCTCATCAGTATCACAGAAGGGGACTAGTCTCGCCGGGACACTCTCCACACATGACGTGTACATCACGGGATAGCCAGCCGACCACGGAGACACATCCACGCCTTGACACATCACAATCCAAGACAATTCCACCTAGTCCCGCATTTGTACTGCAGCATTCCCGCGTACCAAGGAAACCATCTACCACTCATGTGGAGCTAACCTTGTCCACCAAGGAAACCATCTACCACCATTGAGGAGCTAACCTTGTCTGGTTCCGACTACACGTACTCCCTCGAGAAAAAGGGGAAAACATCACCACATCACAAACGGCATCTTGCCGCAACAGATCTCTACGAATCCTTAAAGCTCGTATGCAACATCACCGAGTCGGACTAACGGTCGTGACTACGGCTTCACACACCATGCCTAATCCACTAACGGAGCGGATCTCTAATGCAAAAACATGTCGGGGATGGACTCAATCGACCCAGAGGTTCCTCTTGAACCTTGGCGACCCAAACCCCTATCATTTGAGTGTTTGGTGCCCAAAAACTAGAGAAGAAAAGATGCTAAAACATGCATCCTAAAACTGAGAGGAGAAATGTCGTTACCTTCCGACTCCTCTTCCTAGCCATGGAAAAATAGTCAGATGAAAACCTTCGCAATGATCTAGCCTCCACGGATCTGGACTCGGCTCGCGATTTTGAGCACCGAAACCTCTCCAACAGCCGTATCTCTACTTCACCTTCTTCCTTGCTCTCCCCTCTCTCTAGAACTTAGAAAGAGAAGCACTCCAAAGAAAATGAGGGTTTCTAAGGGTCCAATCCCGTGTATATCCCATCAGGAACAACCCCCAGCCGTTGGATCCCAAATTAAAGAAACGAACGACCTTGATTCGGGCCTGAAACGCTAAAACTGGGTCGAACACGGCCTGCGACACGCCCGTGTCCATGGCTGTGTCCCCCATTCGTCGTCACAAATCGACGCGCCTGGAACGACACAAGGGTATCCGACACACCCGTGTTCGACCCGACACGACCGTGTTCCAACTGACACGGCCGTGTGGTCGGCCGTGTGCCTCCATCGACACAGCCCCGGAAATAACCCGAGACTCACACGGGTACTTGACACGCCCGTGTCCTTGCCCGTGTGTAACTCAACACGCCTGGGCTCCAGGCCGTGTTCACTATATCGACACTTCATCGAGCGTAGTTCGTCGACTGACTGACACGGCCTTGGATACGGCCGTGTCCTAGGTCGTGTGCCTTGTCTCGACACATCGTCGAGCGAAATTCGACGACTCCCTAACACGGCCTTGGACACACCTGTGTCCTACGCCGTGTGCCTTATCTCGACACATCGTCGAGCGAAATTCATCGACTCCCCGGGCCGATCATCGACACGGGCTCGACACGCCCTAAGACACGCCAGTGTCTCAGGCCGTGTTCTCTGCTCGACGATCGTCGACTCCAAAATCGTCGACCTCACGACCAAATCATCGACTGGAGCCTAACACGCCATGGGACACGCCCATGTCCCAGGCCGTGTGCCCCCTGCCATAAATAAATTTTCCTTCTCAACTAAGACCCAAACTTGGCCAGAAACGCTGGTCGTCCCTCTACAAATTTTGGGGCGTTACAACTCTCTCCCCCTTAAAAGAATTTCATCCCGAAATTACAAAGCAAAAGGGAATACAACTTAAATGGTACATGAATTGAAGAGCTCTGGATACTCTTCTAACATGGCTTGTTCTCGCTCCCAAGAGTGCTCCTCACAACCGCAGTTGTCCCATCGGACTTTCACGAGTTTAACCTCTTTATTCCACAACTGCCGAGTCTCTGAATCCTCTATAGCAATTGGACGGACTCGCGTCCTCAAGTCTTCTTCTATCGGCACAGATGCCGGCTCGATCACCACACTAGCCTCCACCAATGCTTTCCTCAAGATGAAGACATGGAAGACGCCGTGCAATCCACTCAGCTCCGCAGACAACGCCAACCGATAGGCTGCTTCTCCCACCCATTCAACAACTTCAAAAGGCCCCAAAAACTTGTACTCAACTTCTTGAGTCGGCGAATCAGTGAGACGCCTTTGAACGGCTTGTCACAACCCGCATTTTCTCAACGATAAAATCGTATCAGAGCAAGAGAAGACACGTGCCGTGATGCCACGTCATGCAGGGGATAACTGCACACGTTCAGGCAAAACTCCAGACTTTAGATTTTTAAGGAAAACCATAGATTGATATGAAAGAAAACCAGTTATGTTGAATGGCCGTATCCCTCGGCACGGTGGATCAGCTAGTCCACAATTAAAAGTATATTTATACGAAGCAGAAAATACTTTGGATCAATTAAGCTGACGCCCTAAATGAGCATAAGTGTCCGCGAGGGATGACTCATGGTATGCACGACTCTAAAGTGAATATAGTATATATGAAAGATAGTCTTTTACGCTAAGGAAAAAAATAGTGTCTTGGTTTTATAAATATGTTATGCATGAGATACATATAGTAATGCCTTTAGGGTTTAAAATATCTAACATGCAACCTAGCATAAATCCTTCCCAAAAGCAAGTAAACAACCACAAATAGGCAAAAAAATAGCAGTTAAGTTCATACCCAACATCGCAAGAAGCCACCAGTGGGCGTCAACAACCTGACACGAACCCACTGGTGAGTATGTATGTCTATACAGAAAGGTAAAGAACTAGCTCACAAAAATCGGGGATTAGCTATCTCGGCTACCTAAGAGGCCACCAAAAAGCCCCTCTAAAAGAACTAGCCGCTGAACTGGCTACAAACCTGGACCTGAGGCATTCAAGAAAAGAACACCTCAGCAAGAAAATAATCAAAAAGGTAAATAGAGCATTCGATTTATGAGCAAATAAGAAGGGTTTACCAACCCGGCAACAGCTGCTATAAGCAAAAGAAAGGGGATGACAGTAAGAAAAGAGCACTGTCTAAAGCACAGCAAAGCACACCAAGTGCGAGCAATAAAAGCAATATGCCCTACCAAAAGAGCCTGCAACAGCATCAAGACATATATATATATATGCCAAAAAAGAAGCCAAAGAATAGGAAAGGTACTAACAGTCATAACGCGTGGGTTAATGGCAGTGATCAAAACATGGATCTGAATACATAACCAAAACCAGATCCAAAAGGGCTAAGGGGTCAAACAGTGGCAGCACTAGGGTCCCACACACGCCAACCCAAACCGGGGCAAAAGGCGGTGGCCACATCTCTCCACATAAAACCACCCCTCCAGAGGCCACCAAAACTTCACCACCTGCCACAACCCAAGAGTCGGCATGCAAAAATTAGTCGAACACCCAATACCCCCCTAGGGAAAAGTCACAATAGCAATCCTAAAGAAACACACGAACCCAAGGCAAAAACGTCGGGTTCAACCGACACGGCCTTGCACACCTAACTAGAACTAACTCCGAGTCTTACCTGGCCCAAAACCGGCATAGCAACCGGTGTCGACACAATGTGTCGACACCACAACAGGCCGGTGTCGACACATGGTTTCGACACCACAACAGCCGGTGTCGACACAATGTGTTGACACCACAACAGGCCGGTGTCGACACAAGGTGTCGACACCACAACAGCCGGTGTCGACACAAGGTGTCGACACTACTGCGGCCGGTGTCGACACAAAGTGTCGACACTACTGCGGCCGGTGTCGACACAAAGTGTCGACACTACTGCGGTCGGTGTAGACACAAAGTGTCGACACCCTAACTGGCTGGTGTCGACACCCAGAATGGCTGGTGTCGACACAAAGTGTCGACACCCCGACTAGCCGGTGTCGACACAAAGTGTCGACACCTCGACTGGCCGGTATCGACACAAAGTGTCGACACCCCGACTGGCCGGTGTCGACACAAAGTGTCGACACACTGACTGGCTGGTGCCGAGTCCCACTCGACACTAGCCCCAGACCCAGCAACCAACCAAAACAAGAACAAAACGCCTCTCTAAAATTTCATCATCTATCGGCAATTGCTAACTACTCAACCCGAACCGTACCAAATCCGTCCCTATTAGACACATTCTCTCAGGAAAAACTGAGATTTATCTGGAACTTCTCTACACTAACAATAGTATAATCGGGGACGAATCCTAGAGTACACCTAGGATCGAAGCAGGAGAGATATAGAATTTAATCAAGAAGAAAACAAGGATCAGCCTTGGCAAGGACGAGGGAGCATCACTTGCCTCAATACCAGCAAAGCTTGGTCGGCCACTTCCCTCACTCGCGGATATAGCCGCAGAGCACCAAGCCGAGGAACTGAAGGAATGCAGATCCAAGGGAGAGCAATCCGGATCCACTCTCGAAATCGAATTTCGACCGCTAAATCTCCAGGAATCGGCGTCCGAAGGCTACGGTAGTCCGGCGGTTCTCTTCCTCTCGTATAGGCGGCGGCTTCTTCCAAAAAGAGACAATGGAATGAGACAATGAACCGAGCCCTAATTTCTAACCTAAGGCTATTTACAAGCATCAGTTTTAATAATCAATACATATTAATTACTTTCAATATCAAAACGACGCGAGAACCGAAACATCCCGGAAATTGATGAAATTCACATCGCAGCTAAAAACCCACGCTACGAACACAACTGCGAAGTCGAAATTAGCATTCGACGAACAAAACTCGGGATATCACCACCCGAAGCCAAAACACAAGCATTCCCTAAGTTGCCCAACCGAGTCACCAAACAGACTCTGGCTAGCTGGGGAATCTTGCTAACATGCTACAACCAGGCTACACAAGGAACCCTAAGAGCTAAGACCACGCTCTACCATGGCAAAAAGCCAGAAATACGTCATCGTAACGCCAGCCAAAGATCAAACAAAACACAGAAAAACCGGGGGCGTTACAGCCACTCCCCCTAAAAGAAAGTTTCGCCTCGAAACTATACTCACAACACTCCTATAAAGAAGGAGAGAAAAAGAGTCAGGAAAGGGCTATATATATAAATAAAACAGAACATACCAGGCACAAGATCAGGGAAACAGATGAGGGTGAGCCTCCCTCATAGCCGACTCCAATTCCCAAGTCGCGCTTTCCACATCCTGATTCCTCCATAAAACTTTAACCATAGGAATAGTCTTCTTCCACAACGCACGAACTTTAGAATCCAAAATACGGACAGACACCTCCACATAAGAAAGATTCGGCTCCAACTGAGGCACAAAATCCAAAACCTGCCTGCCACTTATCACACATTTCCGCAGCTGACTGATGTGGAAGACATCATGCACGCCTGGGAAATTTGCGGGCAAAGCCAGCCTATAAGTTGATAACCCAATCCACTCAACAATCAGAAACGACCCCACATACCTCGGGTCCAACTTCCTGTTCTTGCCAAACCGTTTGACTCCGATTAATGGGGAGACCTTTAAGAACACTGAGTCCCCCTCAACAAATTCCAAGTCCGATCTACGCCGGTTGGCGTTCTTCTCATATCTCTCCTGGGCTAACCGAAGCTTTTCCCGAATAAGCTTCACAGCAATTTCCATCTCCTCGAGCGCTTCTGGACCCAACAAAGGTCTCTCGACAAGCTCAGCCCAAAACAAGGGAGTCCAGCAGCGCCTCCCATACAAAGCTTCAAAATGAGCCATTTGCAAGCTTTCTTGATAACTGTTATTATACGCGAATTCCATAAGACGCAAGTGCTCGTCCCACTCTTCTCCATGGTCCAGAATATAGCATCAGATCATATCTTCCACAATCTGATTTACTCGCTCCGTTTGACCGTTGGTCTGCGGATGATAAGCTGTGGAATATCTCAAATCTGTACCCAACCCCTCTTGGAGGCTCTTCCAAAAACGAGACGTGAACCTGGAGTCTCGATCCGATATGATACTTACGGGTACACCATGCAATCTGACAACCTCTTCCAGATACAGCTCGGCTATCTTCCTCATTGGATAATCGATCTTAAATGGTACGAAATGAGCACTCTTCGTCAATCTGTCTACGATTACCCAAACTGAATCATGCCCCTTAGGAGATCTCGGTAAGCCTGTAATGAAATCCATCGAGATACTCTCCCACTTCCACGTCGGAATCTCCAAGGGAGTCAGCTTGACACCAGGCCTCCCATGATCGGCTTTCACACACCTGCAAGTGTGACACTCAGAAACAAATCTGGCTATACCTCTCTTCATCCCATACCACCAAGCAATCTGCTTTAAATCATGATACATCTTGGTAGACCCTGGATGGTAGGCAACACTAGATCCGTGGGATTCTCTACACACCATATCCCGTATATCTCCAACAGCGGGGATACAAAACCTACCACGACACTTCAAGGTACTCGCATCATCTATAGAGAAATCTGGTAATTCACCTTTTTCAGCTCTCAGATACAAATGCAGAAGATCGGGATCATCCTTCTGATGCAGTATTGTAAGCGCAATCCACGAAGGTTCTGCCACTACCAAACTACTCTGTGAATCGCAGCTTCCCACAGAAATGTTCATCAAAAGGAACTCTTCCACTAGACGCTCGGCGGAGAGATTGAAAATCTTTCCTGACTTCCGACTCAGGGCGTCGGCCACCACATTAGTCTTTCCCGGATGGTACTGGATTTCAACATCATAGTCGGCCACATACTCCAACCATCGCCGCTGGCGCATATTCAATTCTTTCTGGGTGAAGACATACTTTAAACTCTTATGACCCGTGAAAATCTTGCACTGCGCGCCATATAGCAAATGCCTCCACAATTTCAGCACATAGAACACAGCTGCAAACTCCAGGTCATGCGTAGGGTAATTCCTCTCGTGAGTCTTTAGCTGCCTCGACCCGTACGCAATCACCTTCCCGCCCTGCATCAATACGCAGCCCAGTCTGACATGCGACGCATCCACATATATATCATACTCACTACCCTCCGTAGGCAAAGAGAAAATTGGAGTCGAACATAACCTTCTTTTTAGTTCCTCAAAAGCCTCCTCACACTTGCCATCCCATATGAAGGCTACATTCTTCTGCGTCAACCTGGTCAACGCCGCGGACAAGGTAGAGAATCCCTCTACAAATCTTCTATAATAGCCAGCCAAACCCAAGAAGCTTCTGATCCCTTTGGGAGTAACAGGCCTCGCCCATTCCATAACAGCAGCAATCTTTTCTGGTTCCACCGATATTCCCTCCTTATTAAGCACGTGGTCCAGAAAAGAAACTTGAGGCAACCAAAATTAGCATTTGCTCAGCTTGGCGTATAGCTTATGGTCTCTCAGAGTCGCCAAGACCAGTCGCAAATGTTGATCATGCTCCTCCGCATCTTTAGATTACACCAAAACATCGTCTATAAAGACAATCATAAACTTATCTAGAAAATCCTTGAAAACTCTGTTCATCAAATCCATAAAAGCTGAGGGCGCATTAGTTAAACCAAATGACATAACCAAAAACTCAAAATGACCATGAAGAGAGCGGAACGCCGTCCGCGGAACATCTGACTCCCGAATCCTCAACTGGTGATAGCCCGATCGAATATCAATCTTGGAAAACACAGAACTACCACGCAGTTGGTCAAACAAATCGTCGATTCGCGGCAAGGTGTACCTGTTCTTAACAGTAACCTTGTTCAGCTCTCTATAGTCGATGCATAACCTCATCGACCTATCTTTCTTTTTAACGAACAGCACTGGTGCACCCCAAGGAGAAGAACTCGGCCTTATGAAACCTTTTGCCAACATCTTATCCAGCTGAATTCGCAACTCTTCCAGCTCTCGCGGGGTCATCCGGTACGGCGAATTTACAATAGGATGCGTGTCTAGCTCCAAATCTATAAAAAACTCGACATCTCGATCGGGTGGAAGATCGGGAAGATCGTCAGGAAACACATCAGAAAAGTCACACACTGTAGGAATCTCTTCCAAACGCGGCACACTAACAACCGTCCCTACCAGAGAGACCACACAGGCAAAACAGACAGAATCAAGCAACTTCCGAGCACGCACTGCAGAAATGACTGGATACTCCTGGAGAGAATACCCATAAATGCTCCCTGGTTGACCGTTGTCCTTGACGAAGTCCAATCACTTACCCTTGCACTGGATAACTACATTGTACCTTGACAACCAGTCCATGCCCAAAATAACATCGAAGTCCTCCAGGTCAATCACCTTCAGATCTGCCTTTGCTAGAAAATCCCCCAACAAAATCGGACAATCAAGGACACCCAGGACCGTAACCACAGAGTCACCGGAGGGGAACTTAACGCAGAAGGCACCACCAACACGATCTAGGCCCAAACTGAACCGCTCCACAAAAGCTCTAGCCACAAACGAGTGGGTAGCGCTTGAATCGAAGAGAACGCGTGCCCAATGGTTCTTTACCTTAAATCATCCTACAAATAACGCACGCATCTAAGGCAATAAACGCCAAAACAAAAACTACAACCAAAAAGGGAACATAACGAAATGACTGGGGAGGAGTCGAACCTGAGTTAACCTGGGTCGAGGTCTGAGCTTCGTCTGCTGAAAGCACATTCAGCTTCCCCCTTCCTTTATCCATTTGCTGAGGCGGTGGTAAAGCCTGGAGGGGAACTGGCTGCAGAATAGGCTGGAGCTGTGGGCACCTTGTCTTGAGATGACCCTTCTGCCCACACTGAAAATAGACTTTATCTTTTAACCAGCATCGGGCAACATCATGTCCCTTCCTCCCACACAAGGAACACACCAAGTCTCCTCTGGAAGCACCCTGAATCGCGTGCACCTGTTCCTTCTTCTGCGCTCCCAACCTTTTGAAACACTTCTCAAAGGGGTGGCCTGGCCGGCCACAAAAACTATAAACCTCTTTGATCTTCTTTCTCGAGACAGCATCAGGTTCCTGAGGGCTCTTTCCTCCACCGGACTTCCGCTTATACTTCCTCAACTGATGGCCTCTATTCTTGGCATTCTCAATGGCCTCAACCCTAAAGGCAGCTTCAACCACGCTGGCATAACTGACTGCTCCGTAGGCATTCTCTAACTGTTGAATGTCGCTTCTTAGTCTACCCGGAAATCGCTTAACTCGGTCTGCCTCAACACTCACCAGACCAGGAGCAAACTGACTCAACTTACTAAACTCAATCTCATACTCACTAACCGTGAGTTTCCTCTGCTTTAAATGAAGAAAGTCATTCATTAGCCAGTCCTGCTCGACTGAAGGAAGAAACTTACTTAACAACATCACCTTAAATGACTCCCAAGTGCATCCTGCCACCAAGCTCTCTTTCTCCCTCAGCCACCAACTCTTTGCTAAGCCCTTGAGCTGATAGGCAGCGAGCATCACTCTCTGATCGTCTGCAATCCCAGAGTAAGAGAACATCTCTTCAATGGAAATCAGCCAGTCATAGAAAATCATGAAATCTGCTTGCCCATCATAAGTAGTGGGCATAAGCCGCAGAAACTGGGATATGAACGTCATCTCCGGGGGCACCACAACCAAAGGCACGAGAGGAGCAGGAGGGGCAGGAACAGCTACCCCCTCTGCAGGGTCCTGAACTCTCGGAGTCTGTCCCGCCACCACTGCTACAAGAGACTGAATCTGCGCCTGCATAGCCGCTACCTACCTCGATAAGGCCTCGTTACTCTGCCGCAGGTTTTCTACCAACGCCTCTCTCTGTGCTCCTGACGTCTCACCCTCGGATTGGGGGGTCGATCTCATCGCAGGACGTCTCGCCATCCTATAATCGCACAAGCTTTAGACAAAACATAGCCCAACAACTAGAACAAAACTACCCGGTACAGACAAACACACTTAAATATGAACTTCAACTGCAAAACTTACTCTAGGAGTTGTTTTTACCATGATGATGTTATCTTAATCTAAGATGGTTCACCACCATCATGCTAACTCATGTGCCTAAACCATGAATGCATGTATTTGTATTCTGCTTGACTCAAAACCATGCGTGTACATATGTCATCATGCAAATCTTTAGCTTGGCACATTGTGCTTATGAAATGTTATGCTATGCATGATGTGCTATGCATTCTAAAAAGTCCTTAATGCATGCCATGGGCGGCGTACACATGAAAATGTTATGCATCTCATACTACATAACATTCCCATGCAACGAAAAAGAAAACGTGCTAGCCGCATTCATGTGGTGAGGTTATGCATCCCATACTACATAACCCTCACATGTTGCCTCCTATGGTGGATCCATATACAAACACATATTATGCATCCCATACTACATAATATGCCCCGTATATTTCTTCATGCTCATGAGTGTAGTGTTCGTGCTTCAGCCAAGACGTGCTGATGACATATCGGTGTGTGTATGGTATGACGCTAACCACTAATGCAAACAAGGGAAAGGTTGCCCGACCATTTGTGAAGCAACCTCCCTCTGATACCAACTGTCACAACCCGCATTTTCTCAACGATAAAATCGTATCAGAGCAAGAGAAGACACGTGTCGTGATGCCACGTCGTGCAGGGGATAACTGCACACATTCAGGAAAAACTCCAGACTTTAGATTTTTAAGTAAAACCATAGATTGATATGAAAGAAAACCAGTTATGTTGAATGGTCGAATCCCTCACCACGGTGGATCAGCTAGTCCACAATTAAAAGTATATTTATACGCAGCAGAAAATACTTTGGTTCAATTAAGCTGACACCCTAAATGAGCATAAGTGTCCCCGAGGGACGACTCATGGTATGCACGACTCTAAAGTGAATATAGTATATATGAAAGATAGTCTTTTACGCTAAGGAAAAAATATTGTCTTGGGTTTATAAATATGCTATGCATGAGATACATATAGTAATGCCTTTAGGGTTTAAAATATCTAACATGCAACCTTGCATAAATCCTTCCCAGAAGCAAGTAAACAACCACAAATAGGCAAAAAAAATAGCAGTTAAGTTCATACCCAGCATCGCAAGAAGCCACCAGTGGGCGTCAACAACATGACACGAACCCACTGGTGAGTATGTATGTCTATACAGAAAGGTAAAGAACTACCTCACAAAAATCGGGGATCAGCTATCTCAGCTACCCAAGAGGCCACCAACAAGCCCCTCTAAAAGAACTAGTCGCTGAACTGGCTACAACCTGGACTTGAGGCATTCAAGAAAAGAACACCTCATCAAGAAAATAATCAAAAAGGTAAATAGAGCATTAGATTTATGAGCAAATAAGAAGGGTTTACCAACCCGGCAACAACTGCTATAAGCAAAAGAAAGGGGATGACAGTAAGAAAAGAACACTGTCTAAAGCACAACAAAGCACATCAAGTGCGAGCAATAAAATCAATATGCCCAACCAAAAGAGCCTGCAACAGCATCAAGACATATACATATATGCCAAAAGAAGAAGCCAAAGAATAGGAAAGGTACTAACAGTCCTAACACGTGGGTTAATGACAGTGATCAAAACATGGATCTGAATACATAACCAAAACCAGATCCAAAAAGGGCTAAGGGATCAAATAGTGGCAGCACTAGGGTCCCACACCCGCCAATCCAAATCGGGGCAAAAGGTGGTGGCCACAGCTCTCCACATAAAACCACCCCTCCAGAGGCCACCAAAACTCCACCACCTACCACAACCCAAGAGTCGGCATGCAAAAATTAGCCGAACACCCAATACCCCCCTAGGGAAAGTCACACTAACAATCCTAAAGAAACACACGAACACAAGGAAAAAAACGTCGGGTTCAACCGACACGGCCTTGCACGCCTAACCCGAACTAACTCTGAGTCTTACCTGGCCCAAAACCGGCACAGCAACCGGTGTCGACACAATGTGTCGAGACCACAACAGGCCGGTGTCGACACAAGGTGTCGACACCACAACAGCCGGTGTCGACACAATGTGTCGACACCACAACAGGCCGGTGTCGACACAAGGTGTCGACACCACAACAGCCGATGTCGACACAAGGTGTCGACACTACTGCGGCTGGTGTCGACACAAAGTGTCGACACTACTGCGGCCGGTGTCGACACAAAGTGTCGACACTACTGCGGCCGGTGTCGACACAAAGTGTCGACACCCTGACTGGCCGGTGTCGACACAAAGTGTCGACACCCAGACTGGCCGGTGTCGACACAAAGTGTCGACACCCCGACTTGCCGGTGTCGACACAAAGTATCGACAGTTCGACTGGCCGGTGTCGACACAAAGTGTCGACACCCTGACTGGCCGGTGTCGACAGAAAGTGTCGACACCTCGACTGGCTGGTGTCGACACAAATTGTCGACACATTGACTGGCCGTTGCTGAGTCCCACTCGACACTAGCACCAGACCCAGCAACCAACCAAAACAAGAACAAAACGCCTCTCTAAAATTTCATCATCTATCGGCAATTGCTAACTACTCAACCCGAACCGTACCAAATCCGTCCCTATTAGACACATTCTCTCAGGAAAAACTGAGATTTAACTGGAACTTATCTACACTAACAACAGTATAATCGGGTACGAATCCTAGAGTACACCTAGGATCTAAGCAGGAGAGATATAGAATTTATTCAAGAAGAAAACAAGGATCAGCCTTGCCAAGGACTAGGGAGCATCAGTTGCCTCAATACCAGCAAAGCTTGGTCGGCCACTTCCCTCACTCTCGGATCTAGCCGCAGAGCACCAAGCCGAGGAACTGAAGGAATGCATATCCAAGCGAGAGCAATCCAGATCCACTCTCGAAATCGAATTTCGACCGCTAAATCTCCAGGAATCGGCGTCCAAAGGCTAGGGTAGTCCGGCGGTTCTCTTCCTCTCGTACAGGAGGTGACTTCTTCCAAAAAGAGACAATGGAAAGAGACAATGAACCGAGCCCTAATTTCTAACCTAAGGCTATTTATGAGCATCAGTTTTAATAATCAATACATATTAATTACTTGCAATATCAAAACGACGCGAGAACCGAAACATCTCGGATATTGATGAAATTCACATCGCAGCTAAAAACCCACGCTACGAACACAACTGCGAAGTCGAAATTAGCATTCGACGAACAAAACTCGGGATATCACCACCCGAAGCCAAAATACAAGCATTCCCTAAGAGGCACAACCGAGTCACCAAACAGACTCCGGCTAGCTGGTGAATCTTGCTAACATGCTACACAAGGAACCCTAAGATCTAAGACCACGCTCTACAACGGCAAAAAGCCGGAAATACGTCATCGTAACGCCAGCCAAAGATCAAACAAAACACAGAAAAATCGGGGGGGGGGGGGGGGGGTTACACGGCTTGATCTTCAAATAGACCCAATCACCTACCGCAAACTCCAACTTCCTGTGACGAGCATTAAAGTATTTTGCTTGCCGGTCTTGCGCCACCTTCATACGCTCTTGAATGGTCCGTACCAACTCACAAGCGTCAAATACCACCTCCATTTCCAAAATTTTGGTGTCTCCCGCCTCTGTCCAAGACATCGGTGTTCGACATCGTCTCCCATACAAAGCTTCGTATGGCGCCATTTTTATACTTGCTTGATAAATGTTATTGTACGTGAATTCTACCATGAAGAGGTGATCCTCCCACTTCTTGCCGAAGTCAAGAATGCACATTCTCAGCAAATCCTCCATAGTACGGTTTGTTCTTTCGGTTTGCCCGTCAGTTTGAGGATGAAACGTCGTACTGAACTTTAGCTTCGTGCCCAAACTCTTCTAATCCAATCTACAGTCCTTGGATGTAAACCGTCCATCTCGATCGGTGACTATGCTCTTAGGAATCCCATGCAGTCGCACAATGTTGCGAACATACAACTCCACCAGCTTCTCCACACTGTCCTCCTTCCGATTTGGGATGAAGTGGGCCACCTTGGTTAAGCGATCCATGATCACCCAAATAACATCATTACCATGCTGCGATCTAGGCAGACCATGTACAAAATCCATGGAGATGTCATCAAATTTCCACTCAGGGATTGGAAGGGGCTTCAGGAACCCACCCGGCTTCTGACATTCGGCCTTCACCAAGGCGCAAGTTTGGCAACGATTCACATACAAAGCTACGTCCCGCTTCAGCCCCGGCCACCAAAAGGATTTCTTCATATCCAAGCACATCTTTGTACTTCCCGGGTGAATGGAGTACTTTCTGAAGTGAGCCTCAAACATCAACTCCTCACGGAGTTTGCCGAACTGTGGTATACAAACCCTTCCGTTCTTCCTCAGAATCCCATCAATCATCTCCCAGGCGCTGCTCTCGCCCTTTTGAGCCTCCATCACATATGGTTGAAACTCTACATCCAACCGAGTCGCTTCCCGAATGCGATCGGACAAGTCTTTCTGCATTTCAATCCAGTTCAACCGAGCCACACTTGGCTTGCCTCTCGCCACACATTCCAAACTAAGGGACTCCCATTCCCGTACCAACCTGCTCATCATGAGCTTCGATCCAATTCCCTTGCCTCGAGTACTTTCTACTCAAGGCATCCGCCACCACATTGGCTTTACCTGGCGTATACTGAATCGCCACCTCGAAGTCTCCAAGAAACTCAACCCACCTGCATTGCCGCATGTTCAAGTCCTTTTGATCCAAGAGATACTTCAGGCTTTTATGATCCGTGAAGATCTCCACCTTTGCACCATACACATAATGTCGCCATATTTTCAACGCAAAAATTATCGCCGCCAACTCCAAGTCATGGATGTGGTAATTCCTCTCATGAGGTTTTAGCTATCTAGACCCAAAAGCTATCACCTTGCCATGTTGCACCAAAACGCAACCGAAACCGCATCCTGATGCATCACTGAAGATCTGAAATCCCTCGGTCCCTTGCGGTAAACTTAGGATTGGAGCCATCATCAGTCTCTCCTTCAGTGCCTCAAATGCTTGAATGCACTCTTGAGTCCACACAAACTTATGATCTTTACGAGTGAGTGAGGTGAGGGGTAGAGCTATCCGCAAAAAATTCTCCACGAATCTCCTATAATACCCGGCTAGTCCAAGAATACTTCGGACTTCCGCCACGGTCCTCAGAACTGGCCAATCTCTGATGGCTTTCACTTTTGTTGGATCCACTGCCACCCCATCCCCACTAATCACGTGGCCCAAAAATGCCACCTGCGCTAACCAGAACTCGCACTTTGAGAACTTTGCATACAACTGATTCTCCCTCAACACTTGCAAGACCACTCTCAAGTGGGTCTCATGCTCCACTTCCGATTTGGAATACACCAAGATGTCATCAATGAAGACAACTACAAAAGAATCCAAGTATTCCCGAAATACTCGATTTATAAGGTCCATGAACACAGATGGCGTGTTCGTCAGCCCGAACAGCATCACGGTAAACTCAAAGTGTCCGTACCTCGTACCAAAGGAAGTCTTGGGGATGTCCTCGTCCCGAATTCGCAACTGATAATAGCCTGACTTCAAGTCCAATTTTGAGTACACCACCGACCCCATCAACTGGTCGAACAAGTCGTCTATCCGAGGAATCAGATACTTATTCTTAACGGTCACTTTATGCAGCTCTCGGTAGTCTATACACAGCCGCATACTACCGTCTTTCTTATTTATAAACAGCACCGGCGCGCTCCACGGCGAAGAACTAGGTCTGATATACCCTTGCTCCAACAGTTCCTGTAACTGTACTTTGAGTTCAGCCAACTCCTTTGGTGTCATCCTAAACGGAGGACATGACACCGGCCAAGCCTTCGGCATTAACTCGAGTGAGAAGTCGATCTCCCGCCAAGGAGGCGCTCCAGGAAGTTCATTCGGAAACACATCCTTGAACTCTGCCACTACGAGCACTTCCTCAATAGACAACTAGGAGAGGCGAACCTCCAATAACGCTACCAGCGTTATACCACCCTGGTTAACCGCCCGCACCAATTGCATAGCCGAAATCAGGGAATAGACCACTCCACAAAGGCCCTCAAATTTGACTTCCTCCTGCCCTTTGCTCCTTAGGGTCACTACCTTAGATAGACAATCAATGCTGGCGCGCTTCTCTGCAAGCCAGTCCATGCCCAAAATGACATCGAACTCAAGCAATGGTAAAAACGTTGCTACCAAAATGAAGTCTACTCCGTCCAGCTCCCAATAGATGCGCCCTTTGTCCCCGGTGGTCATGGATGACCCATTAGGCATGCGCACTTTCAGCTCCGCATCCGCCGAGAAAGACTCACCTCCTATTCTCCGGATGAAGCCCTCCGCAAGAAAGGAGTGCGATGCTCCCGCATCGAACAATACCCTAGCGGGGTACCCGGAAACTAATACGAAGCCTACAACATAGACATCACACAAAAAAAGTCTAAAAGTATGAAGCACAAAATTTAAACTTAAATTTCTTCATACCTATCATCACATCGGTTTGGTGGATCGCTTCCTGCTATCCAAGGTTGTAGGCCCTTGGTTGCAACGGTTGGAATCGAGAAGCGCTTGACTCCGCCATCTTCCCTTTCTCTGCGGCACTGGGGCCGGAGCAAACAGTCTGCTCCTGCCTTGCCTCTTGCTCCGCTCCTCCTTGAGGACAAACACGAGCTATGTGCCCCACCTTACCGCAGTTGTAGCACGTCGGCGGTCCCCTAGAGTGAGAACCTCCAGGCGTCCACTTGTTCTTCTCACCGGACCTGCAAGTGTGAGTCTTTGTCCTCCACCTACTCCCTTTAGACTTTCCCTGGGATTGGGGAGGCTTCCCTTCCCCTTGCTTAATAGTGAAACCCTTACGACGTTGGGTTCGCTCCAGATCACTTTCCAATATCCTGGTGGCCTCAAGTAGCTCATTAAAACCAGCTCTCTTCATGGAAATGAGGGGTTGCCTCAGATTCTCCCTCAGCCCCTGGTAGAAGAGGTTATCCCTCTCTACATCATCTGCCATCGTCGTTCCCGCGTAACAACACAAACGGGTGAACTCCTGCACATACTCGTCCACCGTCTTGTCTCGCTGCATCAAGTGTAGAAACTGCCTCTGAAGGGCCAACCATGTAGAAATGGGAATGTACCTCTTTAGAAAAGAATCCCCAAATTCCTCTATCGACGGGGTGCGTCCAGGGAACTGGCGGCCGCTATGGCTCACCCACCACAATTTGGCGTCTCCTTCCAACATGAACGCCGCATACTCAGATTTATTTTCTTCTGGCGTCTCTGCCGCCCTCAAAAGCTCTTGAATTCGAACCCACCAATCCTCCGCATCCGTTGGCGTACCAACTTCCTTTAACGATGGGGGATGGAAGCTCAGGAAATACTTCATATGCCAGTCTCCATGTCCGACAACCACCCTTTCCGCCAAAGGCTCCACTCGCCTGGCTTCTCCGCCTAGCACGGCCGTCGCCGTGTCCGGTGTAGCAGGGGTTGCTACCTGAGCTGCAGCTGCAGCTTGGGCTGCCACCATCGCTTCTGCAAGCATGTGGCAGAAGTCGGCCGGGTTTACACCCGTGGCCAAAAGACCTGGAGCAGTGGCACTGCTCGCCGAAAGTTCCTCTCTTGCTCTCGACGTACCCGCCTCGTTGCTTGCACTCTTCAAGAAAACAAGAAACAAGGGATCAGTCTCTAATCTCAAGACTTAAACAAGAGGACACTCATGGTCCTGCGTTACTCTTATGTGGATAACTTCTCTACGCACTGACCTTGAATCTAACCTCTCTTTGATACAAAATTGTAACACCTCCCCTGTATTAACCGTATAATATGGGTCTGGCCGGGGCCCCACAACATACAGACGCCACAGCTTCAGTATTATAAAGTGATATAGCTACCCAAACTCAAAACTCAAAACACAACACAACGGAAACAACCAAAGAGACTAGGAGTTATCCACGCCTACAAGAGTAACAAAATGGCCTTAAGGCCTTACAACAAGAGTAAATCCAAACTCAAATAACATATCAGTCCTGAAAGTGCATAAGCATACCTAGTCTACCTCGGCATGCAAGCCGGTCCAAATGAGCATAAAACATACAATGCCATAAACGTAAAGCTACAACAAAAGGGTAACACTTCATGAGGCTTAGGCCTTTCTGGTCGGTGAGCTAGCTCCTGCTTGCGATCCTTGCCCTGTAAAAAGTATTAGTAACGTGGGTCAGCAAAGGCTGACCTCAAACTGTGTAACAAACACATCTCCTCCCGGCCGCCCCTAATGGACCCCGGGGTACTCCTCCAACCTGCAAGTTAGCACTTCGTGTGCAATATTCATAAGCAAGAAAACCAACTAAAGTAACAGGCTTGGATGTCTCAAACATCATACATGTTCTCTACTGTTGAGCATATAATATTAGCGCCTACTATGCAACATGAATGCAACACCCGGGTTTCACCCAAGGCACCCTATAGCGTATGCATCTAGAACAACATCACATTAATTGGGTACTCATCGTTTCCCCATTGGCATAAAGCCGCAAACAAAAAGGGAAACACAATTCCCCCCAACGACACACAAGCCGCCACATGGAACTCTTGCCAAGGCCCCACCCGCTCAAGGTATTAGACCCGGGCTTGCCTGCAAGCTCTGACGTCTCATGTCAGGATTCCAACAAACACAACTGACCGATTCTAAGAAGCCTTGCTGGACCCCACCCGCTCATGGCCTCATTGCCCGGGCTTGCCCCCATGCTTGGCATTCTCTACAGTCTCACAGAAGGGGAATAGTCTCGCCGGGACACTCTCCACACATGACGTGTACATCACGGGATAGCCAGCTGACAACGGAGACACATCCACGCCTTGGCACATCACAATCCAAGACAATTCCACCCTAGTCCCGCATTTATACTGCAGCGTTCCCGCGCACCAAGGAAACTATCTACCACTCATGCGGAGCTAACCTTGTCCACCAAGGAAACCATCTACCGCCATTGAGGAGCTAACCTTGTCGGGTTCTGACTACATGTACTCACTCGAGAAAAAGGGGAAAACATCACCACATCATAAACGACATCTTGCCGCAACGGATCTCTACGAATCCTTAAAGCTCGTATGCAACATCACCGAGTCGGACTAACGGTCGTGACTACGACTTCACACACCATGCCTAATCCACTAACGGAGCGGATATCTAATGCAAAAACATGTCAGGGATGGACTCAATCGACCCGGAGGTTTCTCTTGAACCTTGGCGACCCAAACCCCTCTCATTTGAGTGTTTGGTGCCCAAAAACTAGAAAAGAAAAGGTGCTAAAACATGCATCCAAAAACCGAGAGGAGAAGTGTCGTTACCTTCCGACTCCTCTTCCTAGCCATGGAAAAATAGCCGGATCAAAACCTTCGCAACGATCTAGCCTCCACGGATCTGGACTCGGCTCGCGATTTGGAGCACCGAAACCTCTCCAACAGCCGGATCTCTACTTCACCTTCTTCCTTGCTCTCCCCTATCTCTAGAACTTAGAAAGAGAATCACTCAAAATAAAATGAGGGTTTCTAAGGGTCCAATCCCATGTATATCCCATCACGAACAACCCCCAGCCGTTGGATCCTAAATTAAAGAAACGAACAGCCTTGATTCGGGCCTGAAACGCTAAAACTGGGCCGAACACGGCCTGCGACACGCCCGTGTCCAGGGCCGTGTCCCCCATTCGCTGTCACAAATCGACGCACCTGGAACGACACACGGGTATCCGACACGCCCGTGTTCGACACGACACGCCCGTGTTCCAACTGACACGGCCGTGTGGTCGGCCGTGTGCCTCCATCGAGACAGCCCCAGAAACAACCCTAGACTCACACGGGTACTGGACACGCCCGTGTCCTTGCCCGTGTCTAACTCAACACGCTTGGGCTCCAGGCTGTGTTCACTGTCTCGACACTTCGTCGAGCGTAGTTCATCGACTGACTGACACGGCCTTGGACATGCCTGTGTCCTAAGCCGTGTGCCTTGTCTTGACACATCGTCGAGCGAAATTCGTCGACTCCCTGACATGGCCTTAGACACTCCCGTGTCCTAGGCCGTTTGCCTTGTCTCGACACATCGTCGAGCGAAAGTCGTCAACTCCCCGGGCCGATCGTCGACACAGGCTCGACACGCCCTGAGACATGCCCATGTCTCAGGCCGTGTTCTCTGCTCGACGATCGTCGACTCCAAAATCGTCGACCTCACGACCAAATCGTCGACTTGAGCCTAACTTGCCCTAGGCCACGCCCGTGTCCCAGGCCGTGTGCCCCCTGCCAGAAACCAATTTTCCTTCTCAGTTAAGACCCAAACTTGGCCAGAAATGTTGGTCGCCCCTCTACAAATTTTAGGGCGTTACATATAGTTCTACAGCTATCACAGCACAAAAATAACAATACCATACACAATCACAAATGGCACACTGATTTATAGTGGTTCCCCAAGGTCTGGGTACATCCACTTTCCCCTTTCGCCTATCTAGCAATGTGCTAGATTCGGCCTAACTTCTTTCCTTCTTCTCAGATCTGCAGATCTTACAGCTCAGAACCCAAACAAGGCTCCTACAACTCATAGTGAGTCCACACTCCTACAGCTCAGGAAATCTGCCCTACCTCAGCCTTCAACAAGGCCTATAACTCAGAGATGAAAATCTCCTACAACTCAGGCTCTCAGCCATACCTCAGCCTTCAATAATGCCTACCACTCAGAGAACTTAATCTCCTACAACTCAGCCTTTATAAATCAGACTTACAACTCAGATCTTAAAAATATCCTACTGAAAATAGATGTAAATTTGAAATTTACCACCACCCTGGTTGAGAGAGAAAGGATGGAAGGATTCTTGATCAGTTCTTGAAAGAATTTAATGTTAGAGATCAACATGTCTTAGCTTTCTTCAAAGCTTCTTGACTCTGAACACAGTAGGGTTGATCTTATTTGAAGTTGATCTTTAATCAGTTTCTTTCTTGAAATTCAGAAATTAATCTGCACTTAAGAGACTTATTGATGTAAGTCCCTTTCTTCACTTGAATAGATGGAGCTCTCTCTCTCCAAATTCTTCTGAAGATTCATTTGAATTCTTCTTTGAATTATCTTAACAAACTCTGAGTAGATCACCACTTAAGAATGTCTTCTTAGATCTTCTGTTGAAAATCTTCTTCTATTTTTCGTGTTTACTCTTTTTTTTATCTCATCTATATTCTTCTTCTGTTGATAGAGAATGTCTTTATATAGACTTCCTCCATAGTAACCGGCTGATCCGGTTTCTCACGAACTTCTGACAGCTCTGACAGCTTCAGTAGACTTGTTGAATATCACAGCTGTCAAGTCTTCAATCACTTCTTGAAACTCTGTCTCTGTCAGCAAAGTATCGAGACTAAACTTCATCATGTGTTGACACAAGTAGACTAAGTGTCGACAGAAGTCTTGGTGATGTCGACATAGCTCCCTTAGTGTTGACACTGCTTCTCTACACAGCTTCTGTAGAATGTGTCGACACTAGTTCTGTGTGTCGAAACAGTCACTTCTTCTCTTCACAAAAAATCAACTTTGTTGAAACTATGCTATGTGTCGACACAAGTCCTGTGTGTCGACACAGTTGATGTCGACAAAGTCTTATATGTGTTGACACTGTCTCTATGTGTCGACACAGTTTCTTCTGGTGTCGACACAGCCTTTCCAAGTGTCGACACAATTGACTCTAGGTGTCGACACAGCTTTTCTCTAGCGTCGACACAAGCCTTCATAAGTGTCGACACAGCTTCTTCTAGTGTCGACTCATGTACTTAGAAACTTTTCCTGCATTCCTGCATTTTCTTAACCTGCACATATAAACTCAAAACAACATCAAATACACCTTGATGCATATCATTGAGTAAGGTGAGGTTTCTTCAAATCTGGTAAACATTTTCCAATGTACCCAACATGTATTTCAAAAGAGAAACTAACGCAGATTAATGAGTTATACAATGTTCCTTCCCGTGATTCTAGTGAGGATAATGAGGATTCTGATTCTGACAGTGTCAAGAGACCTAAATCAAAGAAAAGGAAGGCTCCAGTAAAGGCTGCACCCAAGCCTAATCCAAACAATTATATTCCTTATTACATCTTACATAACATTTCTTTGACTCCAACAACTCCTCATTGGATGAAGTTGTCAAGGAACCAGGCAAAAGGTCAGAAGGAGAAGAAGAAGTCTGGATCTTCTCTAGTAAAGAGATTCAGGAAAGATCCACCTCCTCCTCCTCCTCCTGCAGGTTCCTCAGGAAACATTGCTTCCAAGTCAACCTCCTCCCAGCAACCTAAGCCTTATGCCCCTCACAGTCAAGGAAGATCTTCTATATATCATTCCAGAGGTGGCTCTTCTAGTGGGACAGGAAGACAGTACCAAGACAGATTTGCTGGAAAACACAGTGAATGCAGACCTCCAAGCTTCTATTATGATGAAAAATCTGAAAAGAATTATCCTTCAACAAATTTTCAACAACAGTCAGTTATTTTCAGAAATCCACAAAGGACTTCTCAGGTTATTTCAACCGATACAAGGAGACCTCCATCTCAAGTTTATGAACCTGCGTTAGATCCCAACTTCAGAATGGCTAGATTCTAAGAATTGGTTGTCTTGTCTCAGATAAACAAATATAAAGTAGAAGGATCTGATCCATCAAAATTCACTACTATGTCTACCTTCAGACAAAAAGAACTTGACAATTTTGAGGTAGACAAACATCTCTTTGATCCTAATGCTTACATGCAGGTACACACAGAAGCTGTTGTTCCAGGAGCATCACTGTAACAGTTTTGGGAGTTCAAGACCTGAAGATGCTCAAGCAAGAAGCAGTAGATCCTCTTAGGAAGATTGTATTTACTAAATCTTCTTCTTCTGCTCCTCCTTCAGATGGGCCCTAAAATAATATCACTCTCTGTGTATATTTATCTGCTGAATTGTTTCTCATTCTGTCAGATATTTACTTTCATGTTGAATGATTGTATTTTCTCTCTTATGCATTGTACATAATGACCTCACCCAAATAGGGGGAGATTGTTGGAACCACACTTGTGTTTAGGATTTGGGCTAAGGTTCACTATTATGGTTGCATGGATTGACCCTCCTTGTATAGTCTAGGGTCGTAGGTCTTCACTAGATTATAGGGTAGGTCAACAAGTCATATTGATCAGACCAAGCCTTCAGAAGACATAGAAGATTGAAGAAACCAGTTTTGTCAAAGGCAGAAATTCAGTTCGATGATAGTTGAACTCAGGTCGACGATCGCTGAACTCTCGGCTGATTCTCAGCTCGATGAAAGAGAGGTTGAGTTCGACGATCTTCTATCTCTGTTCGACGATCTTGGAGCCGAGTATGGAAAGCTGTATTTCAGTTCAAAATTCTCAGGGCTCAGCTCGACGAAAGAGAGGCTGAGTTCGATGATCCAGGATCTCAGATCGACGAAAATTGCCAGTTCAATATTTCCATTCTCTGCAGCTATTCCAAATTGTTTAGGCTTATATTATTGCTTATATTATTCTGAGTAATTAATGCTTAGATTCCCAAAATATAGCCATTCATATGGCAGCATTAATTACTGGTTTTCACAGAGACATTACA
Source organism: Platanthera guangdongensis (assembly GCA_039583875.1). Lineage (NCBI taxonomy): Eukaryota > Viridiplantae > Streptophyta > Magnoliopsida > Asparagales > Orchidaceae > Platanthera > Platanthera guangdongensis. The sequence continues at coordinate 124,949,481 of CM077155.1, read as the reverse complement.
CAGCTAATTCTTGGGACAGTAAAGGAATTAATTGACTGATCTTCTAGTCGTTGTCCAAGTTCCAAAAATTCTAGCAGTCAATCAAGGTCATCGTCGTTCTCACTGTCATACCCGGATGAGCAGTCAGACCAGGTCCTTTCCTTCTTGGCCACAAGGGACTTCTCTTTCTTCTTTTCCTTGTGGTGCTTCTTCGCTCCTTCTTCTTTTCTCTTAACTGGGTAGTCAGCAACTACATGCCCAGGTTTGCTGCAGCAAAAATAAATAATATTAGAGGAAGATTGTTTATTGGAGTATGAAGTCACTATCTGTTCTTCCAATGCCCCTTCTTCATGAGTTTCTGGAATTTCCTGGATAAGGCAGCCAGGTCCTCATCAGATATATGGCTGTCAGAGGAGCTAGACCTTGAGCTCTCAGATTCTGACTCAGCAGTTCTGCTGACTGGAAAGATCTTCCTTCTGCTCCTCGTTGAAGCATCAGCTCTGAAGGCAACAGCTTTCTCCTTGCTCTGTGACTTACTACTCTTCTCTTCTTCTTCCTTCCTTATTGCAAGCTGCATCTCATAAGACAGTAGCTTTCCAAATAGGGTTGGAGGTGGAGTGTCAGCTAGCTTTCCCATCTCCCTGATGGCACAAATCTTTATGTCCCAATCCTTTGTAAGGGACCTGAGAAATTTGTCATTCAGCTCATAGGTGTTGAAGACCCTTCCATATATTCTCAGTTCATTAATATTTCTGAAAAATCTTTCAAAACTTTCAACAATGCCCTCATACTTTCCTTGTCTGAATGCCTCATACTCTTGGTTGAGCATGAATTTTTTATCATCCCTCACCTCTCTGAGCCCTCCATGAACATAACTAGGGTGTCACACATCTCCTTGAAGGTCTTGTAGTGCACCCGATTCTGGAAAGTAGAATCATCTACTGCACTGGCAATGATATTTTGAGCTCTCTTGTCCATGGAGGCAAGAAGGAGCTCATCTTTGTTCATTTCTTCATAAGACTTAGGAGTCTAGATGTTGGCATCCAAAACTGAGATCTTTATGGGGATGAAAGGTCCCTCTTTGACTGTGATGTAGATCCTAGGGTCATCAGCTCCATGAATAGCTTGACCCTTTCCTTCCAGAGCCGAAACCCTCCCTTTCTATAGATTGGTAACTACATGGCTTTCAATTCCTTGTAGTTTACACCAGACCACATTCTTTATCTTATAGCTAACCTCGGAGGTATACTCAGATTGTTAAATCCTTTTTGAGTAACCTCCCTCTGATACCACTTAAAATTTATTTAAATAAAGGTTAGCTAATCACATAGAGGTGGGGGTGAATAGGTCTTTGAAATTTTATTGGTTCTTTTGTTGATTTCAACTTAATCTATCTAGAGCTTGTTCTTAGATCCTGCAATAAGAATGAAAACAAGCAACACAACAAACACAAATATTTATAGTGGTTCCCCAATTGGGTACATCCATTTGCTCTCCCACCTATCCAACTTATTTGTTAGACTAGGCACAAACTCCACCACTACGCTCCACAGAGCTTACACCTCAGGCCCTTAACCATTTACACAGATTCTTCGCATAATCCAAAATCAAAACCACAAGGGTTCCTACCTCAGAGCCCTACAGAGCTCCTACAGCTCAGTGATTCACTGATCACCTACCTCAGCCTTATTTCTAAGGCCTACAACTCAGGCTCTTCAGCCCTACAGATTCAGGCACAAATTCCTATTCTCAGAGTGCTGCAGCACTCCTACAACTCAGTACCACACTTGTCACCTACAGCTCAGTGACTCTCCAGTCACCTACCTTAGGCACAAGGCCTTACACTCAGGCTGGGAGGACAGTCATACCTCAGATCCACACTTGGATCCTACCTCAGAGAGCAGCACTCTCCTACCTCAGGCAATTAAGCCCTACAGCTCAGATCCACACTTGGATCCTACCTCAGTAACCCAACAGGGCACCTATCTCAGTGACTAATTAGTCACCTACCTCAGGCATAAAGTGCCCTACACTCAGATTCAGATAAACTGAATCCTACAGGAAGTAAATTAGAATGTTTAAGAAAAATAAAACTGAATCTACCTTGCTGGACTGAGCAGATATCAGTTCAGCACACTTACTGTAAAAAGAATTAGTCCTCTTCTATAATTAACACTTTTCTGCTACATAGATAAACAAATATTAGCTTGCTGAATGGATGAATCAGCTTCTTTGTTCTGGAAAAAACTATCTTGCTGAACTTGAAGAGCTTCATCTATCTTCCTTTGCCTTTCAGGCTGTCTCTACTGGCTTGAGCTTTCAAGCTTGATGGAGAAGAAGATGTCCAGCCGTCTCTAGATTTCTTTCTGTATTTTCTGCGTTTATTCCTTTTTTCGTTCGATCTATTTCATTTTTTAATCCTTTTTCTTTTTCATTTTTTATGTGTTGATTTGCATCAATAGCACAATTATATGTAGGCCCAGCCAAGGATTGGTGAGCCACACCTTATTCAGAAAAGGACAAAATAGCTTTCGGCGCCACACAGTTTTCTCGCAACGGCTACATGTGTAATGTCCCCTTTGCTGTCCGTGGATCAACAAAACTAGTCCTCCGGCGGACCATTACCGGGCTGTAGCCCAAGCACCCCAACCCCTCTCCAGCCCACTGGCGGGTTGTTGGTGGCCACAGCCTCCCTTTGATGAGCAAACTCGAATTGTTGTTGTTTGATACTTGCTAGCTGCTCATTTCTTTAAATGTGGATGTGGATTACTTGTTCTCTGGGAGGACGTATGCTAGGAATGTATGTTAGGTATTTTCAACTATAAAACCTACTACTAATACTTCATGCATTGCATAATTTGAAACTCTAACTTGTTATTTTTAGCGACCGTAAAAGCTATCTTCCCTACTATAATAAATTTAGAGTCTTGCATAGTATGAGTTGTCCTTTAGGGTCGTTCATACTCATGTAGGATGTTTGAGTTAATCTAATCAATTATTTTTCCACATCGTATAATATATTTTGATTCGTGAACTAGATGAGCCACTAAGCCGAGGGATACGGCTAACTTCTGCACTTAACCGATTTTCCTTAAAATAACTTAAAAGGAACCTTTCTTCATGATTAGCTTGGTGTCTGCCTGAGCGTCCGCAGTTATCCCCTGCTTACGTGGCATCATGGCGCGCATTTTTCCTTACTCTGATAAACTTTTATTGCGGTGAAAAATGCGGGTTGTGACAGTTGGTATCAGAGGGAGGTTGCTTGACAATTTGTCGGGCAACCTTTCCTTGTTGGTATTAGGTGTTTAGCATCATATCATACACACACCGATATGTCATCAGCACGTCTTGGCTGAAGCACGAACACTACACTCATAGCATAACATGAAGTATACGGGGCATATTATGTATTATGGGATGCATAATATGTGTCTGTATATGGATCCACTATAGGGGAAACATGTGAGGGTTATGTAGTATGGGATGCATAACCTCACCACATGAATGCGACTAACACGTTTCTTTTCGTTGCATGAGAATGTCATGTAGTATGGGATGCATAACATTTTCATGCGTACGCCACTCATAACATGCATTAGAGCCTTTTTTTAGAATACATAGCACGATCATGCATAACATAACATTGCATAAGCACAACGTGCCAAGCTAAAGATTTGCGGGATGACATATGTACACACATGGTTTTAAATCAGAAAAAAGATAAAAAATACATGCATTCATGTCATAGGCACAAGAGTCAATATGATGAGAGGATATCATCATAAGTAGGACATAACATCGTGATAAAATCACAGAGCAAGTTGCAGCATAAGCAATTGTCCTTTAAGTATGGTCTGAACTAGTCATGTAGCTTTGTTGTAATCTAGGATTTTTATGAGTTGTTCGTTTGCTTTTTAGAAATGCCGCCAAAGCGCCCTGCGACGAGGTCGACTCCCCAGTCGGAGGGTGAGTCATCAGGTGCGCAAAGTGACGCGATTATCGAGAGTCTACGTCCGAGCAATGAGGCTCTATCGAGATAACTAGTAGCGATACAATCGCAAATTGAGTCTTTGTTATCTGCCGCTCCTGCGCAGCAACCTTCAGCGTAAGAGCCCGCCTTGGGGTAAGCCGTGCCCGATACCCCTGCTCCTCTGGTGCCCCTGATGGCGATACCACCAGAAATGAATTTCATATCGCACTTCCAGCGGTTGGGACCTCCCACCTTCGACGGGAGTGCTGACTTTATGATTATAGATAATTGGATCATCTCCATCGAGGAGATGTTTTCGTATTCCGGAATTCTAGAAGCCCAGAAGGTGATGATTGCAGCCTATTAGTTAAAAGGTCTGGCGAAGAGTTAGTGGATTCGGGAAAGAGATGCTCTGAAGGAAGGCTGCTCTTGGGAATCTTTTAAGAAGATGTTGCTGAAGAAATTTCTACCCTTGGTCAAGCAAGACTGCCTGATGAATAACTTCCTGCATCTAAAGCAGAGACAGCCCACCGTGAGCAACTACGAGATTGAGTTTAGCAAACTGAGCAGATTTGCTCCTGATTTGGTAGCTTCTGAGGAGGGTAGAGTGAATTGTTTCCTTGGAGGACTAAGAAGCGATGTCCAGCAGTTGGCATGCGCTTACCAGGCTGAAAGTTATGCTAAAGCAGTGGAAGCCGCTTTAAAAGTGGAGGCGATTGAAAACGCCAAGAACCGCGGTGCTGCGGCAAGGAAAGAGAAAAGAAAAGGAATTGAGGATGGTATCTCCAGGGCATCTGGCCCTTCTTCGAAGAAGAAAAGTAAGGAAGTGTGTAGCTTCTGTGGTCATCCTGGCCACACCTACGAAAGGTGCTTCAAGAGGACTGCCACCTTGAAGCAACAGCAGGTGCACGTCATCCAAGGTGCACCCAAGGGAGAGATTGTGTGCTTGTTCTGTGTAAGGAAAGGTCATGATGTGACTCGTTGTTGGATGAAAGAAAGGGTTTGCTTCCACTGTGGGCAGAAGGGACACCAAAGTCTTTGTGCCCCCAGGCTCAGTCCCCACTGCAGCCTGCACCACTTCGAGCTCTGCCACCGCCACCAAACCTGGATAAAGGAAAAGGAAAGCTGAACGTGATGACCAGCGAGGAAGCCCAAACCTCTACGCAAGTGATATCAGGTTAGCCTCAATTTAATTTATCCTTGTTAGTTATCATTATGCCCTAGTTATCATTCGTTTAGTTATGTATGTTACAGTTTTAGGGGAGTTTAGGGTGCGGAATAGGTGGGCTCGCGTTCTTTTCGATTCGGGTGCCACCCATTCCTTTGTGGCCCGGAGATTTGTTGATAAACATCGCCTGAGTGTGGACCATTTGGGAGGCTCCTTTAATGTCAAGCTCCCTTCCGGTGATTCTGTGATATCTAACCAAGGAGTTCTGGTATGCCCTATTTATCTTCGCAATTTTCAGGCATATGCGGATCTGATGATTTTGGATCTGTCTGATTTTGACGTGATTCTGGGCATGGACTGGCTGTCCAAGTATGATGCGGTCATCCAGCGCAAGGCTAAGCGATTGGATTTCAAGATGGATGATGGTCAACCTATGAGCGTTTATGGATTTCAGGACAGAGTTTCTCCTGTCATTTCTGCGGTACGTGCTTATCGTGCTATAAATTCTGGTTGCGAGGCGATTTTGGTTTTTATTTCTGCTCTGGAGACAACTTTTGTTACGCCACGCCTTGAGGATGTGTCGGTGGTGCGAGAGTTTCCAGATGTCTTTCTTGATAGTCTTCCAGGACTTCCTCCGGAAAGGGAGATAGAGTTTGTGATAGACCTCGAACCAGGTACTCGTCCTATTGCTAAAGCACCGTACTGTATGGCTCCGCATGAGTTGGATGAGTTGCATACTCAGCTCGATGAGTTGGTGAAGTGTGGTTTTATTAGACCCAGTACTTCTCCATGGGGTGCTCCTGTTTTGTTCGTCAAGAAGAAAGATGAATCGATGAGACTTTGCATTGATTATAGGGAATTGAACAAGATAACCATTAAAAATAGATATCACCTGCCAAGGATTGATGATTTGTTCGACCAATTACGTTGTAGCTCAGTGTTTTCAAAGATCGATCTTTGTTCAGGCTACCACTAATTGAGGATTCGTGAGGCAGATATTCCTCGAACCGCTTTCCGTTCACGGCAGGGACATTATGAGTTTCTGGTGATGTCTTTTGGTTTAAACAATGCACCCTCTGCTTTCATGGATTTGATGAATCGAGTGTTTAAGGATTTCTTGGACCGATTTGTTATTGTGTTCATAGACGATGTCTTAGTGTATTCCCTCAATGTTGAGGAGCATACTCAGCATTTGCGTCTGGTTTTGTCGACCCTGAGGGAGCATAAGTTATATGCGAAGTTGAGCAAGTGTGAGTTCTGGTTACCTCAGGTGTCTTTTCTGGGTCATGTGGTAAGCAAGGACGGTATTTCTGTAGACCCGACCAAGATTTCCGCGGTGATGGAATGTGAGAGACTTTCTACACCTAAGGAGATTAGGAGTTTCTTAGGCCTAGCCGGCTATTATAGAAGATTCGTGGAAGGGTTTTCGGTGTTGTCGGCTCCTCTAACTAGACTTACTCAGAAGAATACTGCATTCATTTGGAGTGATAAGTGTGAAGAGGCTTTCCAAGAGCTGAAGAAGAGATTATGTACTGCTCTGATTTTAACCTTACCTACTGAAGGAGTTGAGTATGTTGTGTATGTTGATGTATCACATATTGGACTTAGTTGTGTGTTAATGCAAGATGGTAAGGTGATCACATATGGATCGAGACAACTAAAGATCCACGAGATAAACTATCCTACGTATGATTTGAAGTTTGCTGCTGTAATTTATGCGCTGAAGATTTGGAGACACTTATTGTACGGCGCTTTGTGCAAGATCTATACGGATCATAAGAGTTTGAAGTACGTCTTCACTCAGAAAGAACTAAATCTACGCCAGCGTCGGTGGTTAGAATATGTGGCGGATTATGAAGTGGAAATTCTTTATCATCCAGGAAAGGCTAATGTAGTAGCCGATGCTTTGAGTAGAAAGACTGCTAAAATTTTTAATCTATCAGTGCAGTCCTTGGTAGAAGAATTTTTGTTGATGGATATTGAAGTTGGGAGTTGTACTGTGCCTGCAAGTCTAGAAGCAGAAGAACCCTCTTGGATTTCCCTTACTCGAGCACATCAGAAGGATGATCCGGATTTGTTACATCTCCGGAATAGAACTGTGAAGGGAGAGCTACCTGATTTCTCTGTGGACGAGTTGGACACCTTGAAGTATCGGGGTAGATTTTGCATCCCCGCCTTTGGCGATATTCGAGCTAAGATCTATGCTGAAGTTCATGGTTCCAGTGTAGCCTACCACCCTGGTTCCACTAAGATGTATAAAGATCTAAAGCAAATTGTTTGGTGGTCAGGGATGAAGAATGACATCGCAAAGTTTGTATTAGAATGTTATACGTGTCATCGTGTTAAGGCTGATCATAGAAGGCCTGGTGGTAAGTTGACACCGCTTGATATTCCAAGTTAGAAATGGGAAAGTATTTCAATCGATTTCATCACCGGTCTGCCAAAATCTCCACGTGGGCACGACTCTGTTTGGGTGATAGTCGACAGATTGACAAAGTGTGCTCACTTTGTTCCATTTAAGATTGGGTACTCGATGAAGAAGATAGCTGAGCTATATCTTGAAGAGGTCATCAGGTTGTATGGTGTGCCTGTTAACATCGTATCAGATCGGGACTCTAGATTTACGTCTCGCTTTTGGAAGAGTTTACCGGAGGGGTTGGGTACCGATTTAAGGTATTCCACCGCCTATCATCCGCAGACTAATGGTTAGATGGAAAGAGTAAATCAGATCGTAGAAGATATGATCAGGTGTTATATTTTAGATCATGGTGGTGCTTGGGATGAGCGTCTCAGACTCATGGAGTTTGCTTACAATAATAATTATCAAGAAAGTCTGCAGATGTCTCCGTTTGAGGCCTTGTATGGGAGGCATTGTAGAACTCCATTGTTTTGGGCCGAAGTTGGTGAGAGACCGTTGTTAGGTCCGAAAGCCCTTGAAGAGATGAATTGTGCCATGACCCACATTCAGAAAAAGCTTCGTGTGCCTCAAGAGCGCTATGAGATGTATGCTAATCTACGAAGGGTCGATCTGGAGTTTGCGGTTGGAGACTTGGTTTTTTCTGAAGGTTTCTCCGATGTCTGGTGTTAAAAGGTTTGGAACGAACCACAAGTTAGACCCCCGGTATGTGGGACCTTTCCAGATTCTTGAGCGCATCGGAGTATCAGCTTATAGGCTGGATTTGCCTGCGACCTTCCCTGGTGTCCAAGATGTGTTCCATGTGAGCCAGTTGCGGAAGTGTGTTCGTAGTGATCGTCAAGTCCTCGACTCGATACCCCAGATTCAGCCCAAGCTTACATATATGGAAGAACCTATTCGTATTCTGGATTCTCAAGAGCGAGTGTTGCGGAGAAATACCATCCCTATGGTCAAAATACTTTGGAGAAATCAAGACATCGAGAGCGCGACGTGGGAATTATAATCGGCGATGAGGAAATCTCATCCGCACCTCTTCTCTTAGTTTCGGGTATGTTGCCATGTCTTCAGTTATGCATGGTTTTATTGATTTTGGTTTGGTTTTGGAATTGTGGTAAGTTTCGGGACGAAACTTCTTTTTAGGTAGAGTGACTGTAACGCCCTCGATTTTTTGATGATTTTATTTGTTTGGGCAACGTCAGATTTTTGACGTCGTGGCATTACTTTTAACGTCGAGTGTTGGATTTGAGTAGTTTTGGACGTGCTCGTCCAGTTTCGTCGCAACCCGATCATTTTTGGAGTCTCGACGCACGATCGAAGTTTGGGGTTTTATTTTTGTTCGCCGCATGTTTTGGCGGTTAATATCTCGGTAATGGCTCGTAGGATTTTGGATTTGACTTCGCCGTTGTGTCCGTAGCTTCAGTTTTCACCTACGGCGTAAGTTTCGTTTAATTCGTCGCGTTTGAGCCTTTGTTTGATCTCATAGTACTTTGTTCAACTATCTGAACACGATAATTGCTATAGTAATGCCTTGGGCTTGTGTGATACTCGGGAAGCCCTGCTAAAGGTGTGGATTTTCGTCGAACTGAGTTTTTCTTCGGTTTTTTCTTGGCGCTGTGTCGGGTTCGACGATCGTCGAGCGGAGCTCGACGATTGTGTGCCTTTTCCTGAGCGCTGTCGGGTTCGACGATCGTCGAGCGGAGCTCGACGATTGTGTTCCTTTTCCTGAGCATTGTGTCGGGTTCGATGATCGTCGAGCGGAGCTCGACGATTGTGTTCCTATTTTCTGGGCGCTGTGTTGAGGTCGACGATCGTCGAGCGGACGATTGTCATTTTTTTCCTGGGTGCTGTCTGGAGGTCGACGATCGTCGTGCTGAGCTCGACGAATCGTCGAGCGGAGCTTGCTGTAGGTCTAGCGGATCTCCATGTGGAGTTCAACGATTTTCGAATTGAGTTCGACGATTTTTGAACAGAGTTCGACGATCGGGCCCTGCTTTCTGCGTTCGACGATTTTCGAACAGAATTCGTGAGTAATCCTCTAGCAGTACTCGAGTAATTGCCTTATGCTCGAGTAATTCCCTTGCTGTACTCGAGTTAGTGGCCTTGTACTCGAGTAGTTTTCCCGTGCAGTACTCGAGTAGGTCCTTAGTACTCGAATAATTCCCGTGTTGTACCCGAGTATGTGCCTTATTACTCGAGTAACCCTTGTGCTGTTCTCGTGTAATTCCCTTAGTACTCGAGTAATCCTTCTGTCTCGGGAAATCTGGTTCAGCCGAACCCGGTCTATTTTGTTTGTTATTCCTGTTATCACTTTAGTATAAATATCTTCTTCATCTCCTCCGATTCTTTTTTCCTTCTGAACCAGAGCGGCGTTAGCGAGAAAGAGGTTGTCTGTCCTTATTCATTCCTTTGGCCGTTGACGGTGCTCCGGTGCTCAGAATTTCAAAACGATCGTAGATCTGGAAAGCTCTCGTCGAGAGCTACGCCCTCGTGGTAATTTCTTCCCCGTTTCTTGAGATTTTCTCGTTAGGGTTTTTCGGCCCTAATCCCCTTTTTGACCTTTTTTTGTCTAGATTTCAACTCCTCCCGCAGTCTTTTGCCCCGATCTTCGACGTGGAGCGATTTAGAGGACTTTTCCAGTAAAACCAAGGCAAGTGGTGGTTTTCCCCTCGTTTCTCTTTGTCTGATCTGATGGTAACGACTATACTTTCATGTTCTTTAATTCTCTGTGCTTATTCTTCCAAATCACTGTTATGCTTAATCGTTTCAACGATCCTTTGTTATTGTAAGGTGTTGTCTTGGAAAGCCCGATTTTGTCTGGTTTGGTTAATGGTTCCTGGTGTGTTTTAATGATGGCTATGCATGTTTTAGTTTCGTTATTTAGCGCGTTAGCATTTATCTAGGACTGTAAATTGCTCCTAGAGGTTGATCAACCGCGTCTTGAGTTCGGTAATGTCAAGTAGAATCTGTCGAGCCAAATTTCAAGGTATTTGTGTTGTGGTTTCTTTGGGTTTCTGGAATGCGGGAGTTAGTGGACGATTCCACCTCCGCAATGTTTGTTACCTTCATTAGTGCCCTGTGGAAGTCAACCTGGTTTTGGATGTCTGCGTTGTATGGTGGAGAGTATGTGACTCTATCGCAGTTAGACGGATTATATATCCGTTTGTTTTTGGGTGGTGTATGCAAGAGTGACCACTTCACCTATATTTTGGGTGGTGTGTCCAAGAGTGACCACTTCGCCTGTGTTTTTGGGTGGTGTGTCCAAGAGTGACCACTGCGCCCGTGTGTTTGGGTAGAGTCGACCACAGGTGCCTAATAAAGGTTTTGTATTTTTCTTTCTGGTGAAATATTTATGTAGTCACCTTATAACCTTGTGCGTCTGGTGCACTCTTGTGGAATGTGACAAATCACGTAGGAGTTTTTTTCCTGTTGATGCCTGTTTCTTTCGTACTTTACTTTAGTGTTTTTTGGTCTTGGGTTGGTACCCATGTTGACCTTTGTTTATTTTGGCTTATTACTTTTCCTGCCACTACTTGTACCTTCTTGCTGAGGTGTTCTGTTTTTGGAATGCCTCAGGTTCAGAGCAGTAGCAGTTAGCAGTGCTGGTTTTAGAGTTTTCTGGGCAGCAGTGTTGGCCGTGGTTGTTGCCTCGTCTTAGCAAGGTAGATTGTCGTTTGTTTAGTTTTACTAGTTCAGGCAAACTTTTGTTCGTGGGTTTGTGTAAGTTTGTTGGCGCCCACTGAATTGTTGTTGTTTGATACTTGCTAGCTGCTCATTTCTTTAAATGTGGATGTAGATTACTTGTTCTCTGGGAGGATTTATGCTAGGAATGCATGTTAGGTATTTTCAAATATAAAACCTACTACTAATACTTCATGCATTGCATAATTTGAAACTTTAACTTGTTATTTTTAGCGACCGTAAAAGCTATCTTCCCTACTATAATAAATTTAGAGTCTTGCATAGCATGAGTTGTCTTTTAGGGATGTTCATACTCATGTAGGATGTTTGAGTTAATCTAATCAAGTATTTTTCCGCAGCGTATAATATATTTTGATTTGTGGACTAGATGAGCCACTAAGCCGAGCGATACGGCTAACTTCTGCACTTAACCGATTTTCCTTAAAATAACTTAAAAGGAACCATTCTTCATGATTAGCTTAGTGTCTTCCTAAGCGTCCGCAGTTATCCCCTGCTGACGTGGCATCATGACGCACATTTTTCCTTACTCCGATAAACTTTTATTGCGGTGAAAAATACGGGTTGTGATACCTGTCGTGGCCGGGCCGCCGGCAGCTAGGCCTGGCCAAGGCCGGCCGCGGCTAGGTCGGCCACGGCTAGGTTGGCCGCGGCGAGGCCGGACTTGGCCGCCCGTGGCCAGGCCGGCGGCGTGCCGCGGCCGGCCTGACGGCGAGGTCGGTGCCTTGCCGCGGCCACCCTGTCGGCGAGGCCGGTGGTTCGGCCGCGGCAAGGCCCGGGAGGGGGCCGGCCGCCGACGGTGGTCAGGCCGCCCGACGGCAGGGGTCTTCCCGGCGGCGGCCGCCCTCCTCCATGGGGAGAGGGAGTGGGTCCCGCCCCCCATAATTCTCTCAGCATGAGAGTTCAAGGGGGGGGGGGGGCTTTCTCTTCCTATAAAATGATTGTGAAAACCCATCAATTGCCCCCCAAATCTCTGCTATCCGAGAGCAAAGTGACCAGGAGAGGAGAGATTTCCCTTGCTTCCTACTGTCATGACGGTTTCCAGTGAGAAGGCTGAGGCGGCGGCGGCGGCCAGTGCTTCCAAGGTATTCGGAGGAAGGTCCGACGAACGATGATGACGCACCAATGCAAAGGCTGGGGCATCCATGTCGCTTGCGCACGCAGGCCATGCATGAAGGCTGCGTGTAAGACCCCTCCCCCTTACCAAGGAGGCTACCCGGTCTTATGCCCAGAACCGCCGTCTTACGGTGACACTAACGCCCGGGTTAGTCGACACCGCAACACGCCGATTCTGTCGGCTAATACGATCATATAACCTGTAGGCCAAGATGAGAAACAAAAGTATAACGGTAAAAGTAAACCACAACTAGTCCACAGTCACAGTATATATATATATAAATATATGAAAAGGAAATACATCAGTCCATATGAGTACAGAAGTAAAAAGGGCTTATGCCCAGTACATCATATCAAAATCTCTCTCTCTCAACACTAAACAGCAGAAGATTACTATCATCACCAAGTCATCCCACCTGAGGCAACTCTGCAGTAGTAGTAGTAGTAGTAGGTGGTGGTATCAGCTCCTTACGTCATGTCATCTCGTCCCGCCGGTCGTGCTGGTGCTCCAACTCCTTGAGCTCCTAAAAATAGTTTGGTCACCAACCATTAGTCAAAAAGACTAAGTCGTTTCCTCCACACCTCGCCCCGTAACTCCTAGGCACCGTGCGGGAGGATGAAGCGGAGTACAACAAGGGGTAACAAGTGTAAACAGGTGGCAGTGGCACTATACTAATAAGTATATGGGGAGTAATAGTAGTTTTACTCTAGCAGTTCTATGTAAGAAGTACAAGTGCAGTAACTAGTAAGTAAAGTATAAAACTGAAGTAAGTAAGACAAGTGAAGTAAAACGCAGTACGGTAATGTAAGTAAAGGAACTGAAAGTAAGAGCAGAAAAGTAAAGCTAAACTACCACTACACTACCATCACAAACATACCTTAACTTATAAAAATGCCCATACAAATTTATAAGTTACGGTTTCCAGGAATTTAACTTATCATATAAAAGAGCCCATACAAATTTATATGATAAGGATCTATGAAGCGTATGACCTAATATGAATGAATGTTTATGATGTAATTTATGCAACAGGTAAGTGCAACTCACACACAACGACTCTGTAATCACAGACCTTTAGTTCCCACTTTTTGAGAGCTAGCTTCACTCTTGGGTACCACCGTTGTGGCTACGGCAGTAGCAGAGCGGGCATCTCCACTTCTAGGCAGGTATGCACACTACCAAACCTTAGACCCCTCTCAAACGCCTCTGTACACATCCAAGGTGCACTCTAGAGTCTATGCGTGCGTACTTTGCTGACAACCCGTCAGTCTTGTTGGGTCGGGTGTGCGTTATCGGGAACTGTCCTCCAGACCGCAGTGTAAAACAACCCACTGGCCCCTCAAACCCTCACACCCGCCTGGTTCACCGTACTGCCATCAGTGTGATAAACGACCAGTACCGCATGACCCGCCACTACATTTATGCACATGCAAGTATTTAACCCCGAGCATTCAACTCGCAGGACAAACCTGTTCTGAACCCCTCAAACCCTATACGGGTGAGCATTTATCACAATCCCTCTAACCCTACACGGGTGAGAATCTACCACAATCCCTCCAACCCTACACGGCTGAGAATTTATCACAATCCCTCCAACCCTACATGGGTGAGCATTTAACACAATCCCTTCAACCCTATACGGGTGAGCTTCTACCACAATCCCTCCAACCTTACACGGGTGAACATTTATCACAATCCCTCCAACCCTACACGGGTGAGCATTTATCATAATCCCTCCAACCCTACACGGGTTAGCATTTATCACAATCACACAAACCCTACACGGGTGAGTATAATGATACGATGCTTAACCTATTAGACTACTCTTGTCTACGGGTTATTATACTTAGTGATTTAAGGTTAATCCCAGGACTGCCCAGGGTATACCCGGTGAAGGGATCTCAGAGGCACTAGGAACTACAATCGGATTACGTCCAAAGCTCCCTTTCTCAAGGATATTTACTTTAGTTGATGACTACCCATAATTCACCCCCAGCTCTCATTATTACTCTTGAGTGATCCTAATGACTTAAGGTGTTCTCAGAAGGGCGACGGTCTTCCGCCGGACTCCACTCGAGTTGCTATCCAAAGGCTTGCACTTTTACTCTCATCTCTAAGAGAACACCACCCAGCAAGGTTATTCTCCAATTGTAACCTCTAGCTCATCCGTCGATCTATCCCCCGGTGGTCCTTATAGTATAACCTACCTGCACTATGCGCAACCCATGACCTAATACCACCCCGAAATAGAACTTCCAATTCCTTGGGCCACCTACCCCTAATTATTTATCCTAGGATGGTATGGACTAATGAAGTGAGCATGTTGATTTTCATAATTTTCTTAAGTCATTAAGGCCTCTAATTAAATCATTTAATTAATCCCCTAGGTCATTTAATACAGGAAGTATCACAAATTTTAATCCACTGACCTAAGGAATTTTTCTTGAGTTGCATCTTGGTAAAATATAGCTGTCTACCAAAATTTATAATTTTCCTTTGAATATTTCTATTTATTCGTTAATTAATACAAAACTCACATAATTATCATTTTCCAAATGAAGTATAAGGAATACATTACTAAAAATTCTAGGAACATTACAAAGCATATATATCATTAATTTAAGGCTAATTGTAGAGTTTCATCAACCTCTATAATGTAATGGTCTACCAATTTTAATTCTTAATAATTTACCAAAATGCCATTATAAGGTTTTAAAATTACTGATTCATCCAAAAATATTTAGAAAATTATACAATGTTATTCATACTCAGATATATCACCAAACAATTTTCTAAAATTCTCTACTAAGTATTTTCACTAATTTGCTAATTAAGTAAAATAAGGGTAAAAAGGTAATTTTCACATAACTCGTATCAAAATTCTTCAAACAGAGACATAAAAATTTTTAGGAGTTTAATCTAACATTATATTGACCTTGACAAAAATTGGGGATTTTATCTCAATGATGAACCTATTTTTACATTTATTTTTCAAAAGTTATATTATTCCAAAAATTCCAAATAATGTGATTTTTTCCTCCAAAAATCTCATTATTACAATGTAGGGTATAATTCACCGTAATGAGCCTCTGAAATCAATTCCATGATTTTTGGATGTTCCAAATAGGCCTAATACACAATATTTCTAAATTGGCTATTTGCACCCCAAGCCTATGTATAATCAACACATGCAAGTGTTTACCCAACTTGAAATGGTCAAAATGTGCTGAACGTTTTACCATGCACATGTATAGTTCCCAAGGACATGCCACCAAAATTTGGGGTCATTTGGAGCCATAACCCTCCAAATATTTCATTTATTTACTTTTTGATATTTAAGCAAAAACTATAGAAAATTTATTTTTAAAAATTCTCAATTTTTGCCAGGGGCTAAATATGTCCTAATCATGCATGCACCCAAAATTTGGGTCAGTTTGATTAGTGGTTTGGCTTGGGCATCAATTTGAAATTCTGCCATTGCCTAGGACCAGTCTTAGGAAAACTGACCTACAGCCCAATATGCTCCACCATATTGGATGTTTAAGGTGCCAAATTAAAGTTAAGACATTATGCTACAAATTTCATTAAATGTTCATGTACTGTAAATGCCTCTAAGAGGCCTAAACTAGCCATGCAATATTATTATATAAGTGTGACAGAATGCATATATATACTATAGTTTATTTAATTTAATAAATATCGGGTTGCACGAATCTTGACGCAAGAAAGACGGGATCTAGTCATCATCCCCAATCAGCCAACGGCTGGGATCGATTCTTGTTGGGCCACCTTTACTTGCTGTTTCCGGCCAGCTGAGCCACCACCCCCGCCGGCGGATGTCGCCACCACCTTCACTGAGGTGGTGGCTAGCGATTTCCGGCGAAGAGGCTGCCGGAATTGGCTCCTCCGGCAAACCAGACCGAGCAAGAAGAAAAGCTCGGAAAATTCTCCCTTTCCTCACATGGTATCGGGCTCAATTGAGCCTGATGTCTCCCCTAAAGGATCTAGAAAGCTAGTACGAGTAGAGGGGAGGCGAAACAGACCCGAATGGCGGCACGACAGCGAGGTTGGCGGCGGTTGGCCATGGTTGAGCTGCTTCGGTGATCTCCTGCTCAAAACTTTGATTCTTCACCAAAAGCTTTGCTCCAGGAGTCGTTCTCCACTCGTTTCCACTCACTGAAGCTGATGGTTTGGTCGGTTTGAGCTAGAAGTGGATGTATAGGGAGATACAACCAAGGTGAGCTCGGTTTGGGGCTTTGGAGGCTTCACCCTTGGTGCCAAGTGGCAACCATGCTGCAAAATTCTCTGGAATTCCTTGGGTGGCCGGCCAGCAAGCTTTTGGGCTGATGGAGCCAAGGCCAAGTGGCCTCCACCTCTTTTCCTCTTCCCACTCCTCTTCTCTCTCCTAAAATTCCAACTTTACCCTCATGCATGTGTCCTCTCTCCAAAATCAGAGGGGTAGGGCTGGTCTTTGTCCACTTGGGCTGGCCATGGGTCAAGTTTGGGGGGCTTGGCCCAAGGAGAGTGGGCTTAGCCCTCATTTTCTTCTTTAGGTCAATTATGTTGACTAGGTTGACTTTGAGTTGACTTGGTCAACCATGATGAGTGGGATGACCCCACTTGGTGGTCATGGGTCTAATGGCACCACCCAACTTGGGTTGGGTCAATGTGGTGCCCTACTTGGGCTAATTGGGCCTATAGGTATAAGTTTGACCAAATTAGGGCCATGGTTGACTTTAGTCAACTAGGGTCAAAGGGTTGACCTAATGACATGCCCTAGGGTCCACATAGATTATTTTAGGGTTAGGGCAATGTGGTGGGGTCATGGTATGGCTAGGGTTCCTATTTAGGCTAGTTTGACCTAGTTGACTTTGGTTCTATAGTGGGCCCCCACATGGCTACAACTCACTCCCTAGGGTCAAACTTAGCTAAATTCTCTATCACCCACCCCATGCCTAACCCAATCTAAGTTGAAGGGTATAGAAGTAACATGGGATGTTACAAATCCCAATAAATAAGAAAATAATTTTGTCCCCGAAATTCAAGTTCGGGTCTACGGGATTCTATCTGTAACAGTTTAAGTAAATTCAAAACATAATTTGCAGCATACCTGAAGTAAACAGATCCGGGTGTCGTTCCAATATTAGATCCCTCGGCTCCCAGGTGTGCTCCTCCTATCCATGATTGGACTACAACACCTTCACAAGAGGGACCTTCTTCTTCCGCAACACACAGACATCTGTATCATCAATCCGGATCGGCTCCAATCTGATGGATCTGTCTGGCGCTATCAGACCAACTATAGTAGTAACGTGCTGCTCTAGCCATACGAGAGCTCTTCGCAAGGAAGAGACATGGAAGACGTCATGTAGGGTACCCAACTCCGGTGGCAGCTGCAGTCGGTAAGCTAAGGGGCCGATTCGCTCCAGGATCAAGTATGGCCCCATGTATCGAGGACTGAGCTTCTTGTGCCTCCGCACCAGAGAGACACCGGGTACCGGACGTATCTTCAAGAAAACTCTGTCTCCAACCTGGAACTCCACCTTCCGGTGCCGAGCATCATAATACCTTGCCTACCTACTCTGGGCCTCTAGCATCTGATCGCTGATCAAACGAACCTGAGCCTCCGTATCCTCCGCATAATCAGAGCCAAGAGCCTTGGTATCCACATCCTGAACCCATGACAGCAGTGTCTGACACTTCCTCTCGTAAAGTGCCTCATATGGATCCATCCTGATTCTAGCCTGGTGGCTGTTATTGTAGGAGAACTCGATCAATGGTAACAATCTCTCCCAAGGTTTCCGCGTATCCAATATGCATAGACGAAGTAGATCCTCCATGGTCCGGATGGTCCGCTCCATCTGTCCGTCGGTTTGCGGATGGAAGGCGGTGCTAAAGGTAAGTTGGGAACCCAAGTAAGCCTGCACTGCCCTCCACTCTCTGGAAGTGAACTGACCATCACAGTCTGAAATAATCGTCCTAGGGATGCCATGGTATCTGACGAACTGCTCCACGAACAATCTCACCAAAACTGCAACTGGAGCATCCTTCCTGACTGGAATAAAGCGCGCCACCTTGGGCAATCTGTCTACTATGACCTAGATGGAATCATGCCCAGAGTGGGAGCGAGGTAGTCCGTGTACAAAGTCCATAGTAATGTCCTCAAACTTCCACTCTAGGACTGGCAATGGCTGTAATAAACCTCTCGGGCTCTTGCATTCCGCCTTAACGCGCTGGCACGTCTCACAATGTGTCACAAAGTGGTTGATCTCCCTCTTCATCCCAGGCCAATACATAGTCTTCCGTAAATCTCCCCACATCTTGGTGATGCGGGGATGCACTGAATATGTGAAGCAAAGCGCCTCTCTAAGTATATCATCCCGGATACCGCCCCCTGCTGGTATATAAATGCGTGCACGGAATTGAAGGAGATCATCCTGCAGCGTGTAATCCTCAACCTTGACCTTTTCCAGGGCACTGAAAATCGGCTCCAATGTGGCATCCAGCCTCTGATGCGCCATAATACGCTCCCGAATGTCATCATCCCTGATCAATGAGCTCAGATACTCTCGATATCCTACTGGTTCGGCCTCAGTAATCATAGTAATATGCATGCCTTCCATCAACTATATCAGCTCCATAACCATCACTCTGGGCTCCGGTCCAGAGGTGCCGGCCCTCCTGCTCAATACATCTGCTACTGTGTTTGCCTTCCTCGGGTGGTAGTGAATCTGGTAATCATAGTCACAGAGAAATTCTAGCCATCTCCTCTGTCGCAGGTTTAGGTCCTTCTGCGTATCGATGTACTTGAGATTCTTGTGATCTGAGAAAATGTCACAATGAACCCCATACAGATAATGCCGACATATCTTTAGTGCAAATACCACAGCCCCGAGCTCCAAATCGTGTACCGGATAGTTATGCTCGTGCTTCTTCAACAGTCTTGAAGCATAAGCGATAACATGTCCGTGCTGCATCAGTACAAGACCCATCCCTTCGTATGAGGCATCCGTGTAAATCTGAAATCCCTCACTCCCAGATGGGAGTGCAAGGATAGGGGATGAGGTGAGTCGGTCCTTCAACTCCTGAAAGGCGGTCTCACACTGCTCTGTCCAGGCAAACTCTACATCCTTCCTCGTCAAGGTCGTGAGGGGGAGTGATATCCTCGAGAACCCCTCCACAAACTTACGATAGTAACCTGCTAATCCCAAGAAGCTGCGAATGTCTGACACTGTCTTCGGACGTGTCCAATCTCTCACTGTCTTTATCTTGGCTGGATCCACCGCCAATCCAGCTCCACTGATCGTATGCCCCAAGAAGGCCACCTCCTGTAGCCAGAACCTATGTCAAATTCTCTGTGTGCTCCTCCTGGGTCCGGGAATAAAACAGAATATCGTCGATGAATACAATGATGAAGCGGTCCAAGAAGGGCTCGAATACATGGTTCATTAGACTCATGAATGGGCAGGGGCATTCGTGAGCCCAAAAGGCATCATCGTGAACTCGTATAACCCATATCGTGAGCTGAAAGCCGTCTTCAGAATGTCTTCCTCTCGGATGCGCAGCTGATAGTAACCGGATCTCAAATCCAGCTTAGAGAACCAGAAGGCCCCCTGAAGCTAATCAAATAACTCGTCTATCCGAGGCAGTGGATAGGTATTCCGAACTGTCAACCGGTTCAACTCCCTGTAATCTATGCACATCCGCAATGATCCGTCTTTATTCTTCACAAAGAGAACTGGTGCTCCCCACGGAGACGAACTCGGTCGCACAAATCCTGAGTCCACAAGCTCCTGAAGCTGAGTCCTGAATTCTGCCAACTCTCTGGGAGCCATCCTGTAAGGTGCCCGGGACACTGGCCTCGCCCCCGGCACAAACTGAATCCTGAAATCCAAGTCCCGAGCTGGTGGTAGTCCGGGCAATTTCTCCGGGAATACATCGGAGAAATCCCGAACCACCGGGATATCAGCTATAGAACTCTCTGCTTACACCATCTCGAAGCAGATGAGGTACACCTCTTCCCCCTGCTCACAGGCCTTGACAGCATGTACAGAACATAATGAAAGATGGGGAATAGGTCGGATACCTTCAATAGTGACGTAGGAGTCTCCATGCCTGAGTGTGATCCTCTTCGAGGGGCGGTTGATCTGGGCATGGTTCCAATGAAGCCAGGTCATGCCCAAAATCAAATCAAAGTCCGGCAATCTCAAGACCGCCGCCGGTGCTTCGAATGCCTTGCCTCCTATCTCGGCCTCCATGTTGCAGCTATCCGTAAACCGTAGATCCGAGCCATTAGGAAGACGCACCCTTATCTCTATGCCGGGGAATCTCTCCACACCCTCTAGTCCTTCAATAAAAATGTCCGACACGAATGAGTGTGAAGCACCCGTGTCGAAGAGGGTGTGAGCGGGCTTGTCGCTGATCATAACTATGCCTGAGATTTATTTGAGTTAAAATGGAGGTTATATCTATGTTTTTCAAGGAACTACTAAGGTTGAAATTTCTAAATTAATAATAATTCAAGTACCTGTAATCACTTCCGCGGGTTTCCTTTGCTCCGTGAGGTCCAAAGCGTACATCCGCTCCTGGTTACGTCCTCTGCCGTGATATCCCCAGCCTCGGCCTCGACCTCGTACTCGGCCTTGGCCTGGGCCCTGCTGTATTGGAGGGGCCACTAGAAGTGGAGGAGGAGGAGGTGGATGGAACCAATGCGGACACTCCGATCTAATGTGTCAAGGCTGGTGGCATCCATAACAAACTACCGACCGGTGACCACGGTCATCTTCCCTCCTCGGAACATGCACCTGTAGATGTGGGGACCTAATGCTGGAGGAGGCACCTGCTCCTGCCTGAAGTTGGAACGACGACATCCCCCACCCCTCTTATATCCAATGGTCCTGCCTCTCTGAGAGCCCTTGCTGCTCTCTCCTGATGTCGACCCATCGTACGGTCTCTTTCCTCAGCCTTGCACCATCAGCTGGTCAGCCTCCAGCTTCTTAGCCATCTCGATGATCTGGGCAAGGTGGGAAAACTCCCTCTGGTATTCAATCACCGATCTGCTCCCCTGCCTGAGGTTTAGAAACCTCTCCTCCAATGCATCTCTATCTGTGCTGGATATGAAGTGATCCAAAAATACTTCGCCGAACTCCTCCCAAGATATGTCTGACAGCTCCCAGTCAGCATAAGTGGACTCTCGTACGGACTTCCACCATCTCTTCGCATGAGCTTCTAATGCAGAGGTGGCTGGAGGAACTGCCTGGCCGACGGGGCAGATGATGCCTGCCAATATCTCGTGTATGGCCTCCAGCCACTCCTCCGTCTTCACAGCATGCTCTGTCCCACGGTACATCGGTGGAGACAGGCTCTTGAAGGCACTCAGCCAACTTGACCCCGGATTTGGATGCAGAGCCGGGACTTGCTGGGCTTTGAAGGCTTCCAGGATCGCCGTCAAAGTCTGCCCCATCCCTGTCTGTAGAAATGGAGTGGCAGCTGGCGGGAGAGGAACCATATTTTGCGGCACAACGATCTGTGGAGGTTGTATAAAGGTAAGGTTAAAAAAGAACTGGCCTAACTCATTGTATTTACTGGACTGTTTTATGTGACTTTTCACACATAGGCACACCATTACTTCCGCTGCATAGTTTATCCGCAAACTAAAGCTCGAGCGGGGTGGTCCAGTGTTGTGTACTTCTTTCTCATATGATCGTTTGTTCAAGTGATACCAGTTTGTAAGACCCCTCCCCCTTACCAAGGAGGCTACCCGGTCTTATTCCCAGAACCTCCGTCTTACGGTGACACTAATGCCCGAGTTAGTCGACACCGCAATACGCCGATTCTGCCGGCTAATATGATCATATAACCTGTAGGCCAAGATGAAAAACATAAGTATAGCGGTAAAAGTAAACCACAACTAGTCTACAGTCACAGTATATATATATATAAATATATGAAAAGGAAATACATCAGTCCATATGAGTACATAAGTAAAAAGGGCTTATGTCAAGTACATCATATCAAAATCTCTCTCTCTCTCAACACTAAACAGTGGAAGATAACTATCATCAACAAGTCATCCCACCTGAGGTAACTCTGCAGTAGTATTAGTAGTAGGTGGTGGTATCAGCTCCTCACATCCTGTCATCTCGTCCTGCCGGTCGTGCTGGTGCTCCAACTCCTCGAGCTCCTAAAAATAGTTTGGTCACCGACCATTAGTAAAAAAGACTAAGTCGTTTCCTCCACACCTCGCCCCGTAACTCCTAGGCACCGTGCGGGAGGACGAAGCGGAGGACAACAAGGGGTAACAAGTGTAAACAGGTGGCAGTGGCACTATACTAACAAGTATATGAGGAGTAATAGTAGTTCTACTCTAGAAGTTATATGTAAGAAGTACAAGTGCAGTAAGTAAACTATAAAACTGAAGTAAGTAAGACAAGTGAAGTAAAACGCAGTACGATAATGTAAGTAAAGGAACTGAAAGTAAGAGCAGAAAAGTAAAGCTATACTACCACTACACTACCATCATAAACGTACCTTAACTTATAAAAATGTCCATACAAATTTATAAGTTAAGGTTTCCAGGAATTAAACTTATCATATAAAAAAGCCCATACTAATTTATATGATAAGGATCTATGAAGCGTATGACCTAATATGAATGAATGATTATGATGCAATTTATGCAACAGACAAGTGCAACTCACACACAACGACTCTGTGATCACAGACCTTTAGTTCCCACTTTTTGAGAGCTAGCTTCACTCTTGGGTACCACCATTGTGGCTACGACAGCAGTGGAGCGGGCAACTCCACTTCTAGGCAGGTATGCACACTACCAAACCTTAGACCCCTCTTATACACCTCTGTACACGTCCAAGGTGCACTCTAGAGTCTATTCGTACGTACTTTGTTGACAACCCGTCAGTCTTGTTGGGTCGGGTTTGCGTTATCGGGGATCGTCCTCCAGACCGCAGTGTAAAACAACCCACTAGCCCCTCAAACCCTCACACCCGCCTGGTTCACTGTACTGCCATCGGTGTGACGAACGGCCAGTACCGCATGACCCGCCACTAAATTTATGCACATGCAAGTATTTCACCCCGAGCCTTCAGCTCGCAGGACCAACCTATACTGAACCCCTCAAACCCTACACGGGTGAGCATTTATCACAATGCCTTCAACCCTACACGGGTGAGCATCTACCACAATCCCTCCAACCCTACACAGGTGAGCATTTATCACAATCCCTCCAACCCTACATGGGTGAGCATATATCACAATCCCTCCAACCCTACATGGGTGAGCATCTACCACAATCCCTCCAACCCTACATGGGTGAGCATTTATCACAATCCCTCCAACCCTACACGGGAGAGCATTTATCACAATTCCTCCAACCCTACATGGGTGAGCATTTATCACAATCCCTCCAACCCTACACAGGTGAGTATAATGATACGATGCTTAACCTATTAGACTACTCTTGTCTACGGGTTATTATACTTAGTGATTTACGGTTAATCCCAGGACTGCCCAGGGTATACCCAGTGAAGGGCTCTCTAGGGCACTAGAAACTACGATGGGATTATACCCAAAGCTCCCTTTCTCAAGGATATTTACTTTACTTGATGACTACCCATAATTCACCCCCAGCTCTCGTTATTACTCTTGAGTGATCCTAATGACTTAAGGTGTTCTCAGAAGGGCGACGGTCTTCCACCGTCCTCCACTCTAGTTGCTATCCGAAGGCTTGCACTTTTACTCTTGTCTCTAAGACAACACCACCCACCAAGGTTATTCTCCAATTATAACCTCTAGCTCATCCGTCGATCTATCCCCCGGTGGTCCTTATAGTATAACCTACTTGTACTATGCGCAACCCATGACCTAATACCACCCCGAAATAGAACTTCCAATTCCTTGGTCCACCTGCCCATAATTATTTATCCTATGATGGTATGGACTAATGAAGTGAGCATGTTGATTTTCATAATTTTCTTAAGTCATTAAGATCTCTAATTAAATCATTTAATTAATCCCCTAGGTCATTTAATCCATGAAGTATCAAAAATTATAATCCACTGACCTAAGGAATTTTTCTTGAGTTGTATCTTGGTAAAATATAGCTGTCTACCAAAAGTTATAATTTTCCTTTGATTATTTCTATTTATTCCTTAATTAATATAAAACTCACATAATTGTCATTTTTCAAATGAAGTACAAGGAATACATTACTAAAAATTCTAGGAATATTACAGACCATATATATCATTAATTTAAGGCTAATGACAGAGTTTCATCAACCTCTATAATGTAATGGCCTACCAATTTCAATTCTTAATAATTTACCAAAATGCCATTATAAGGTTTTAAAATTACTGAATCATCCAAAAATACTAATAAAATTATACAAGGTTATTCATACTCAGATATATCACCAAGAAATTTTCCAAAATTCTCTGCTAAGTATTTTCACCAATTTGCTAATTAAGTAAAATGAGGGTAAAAAAGTAATTTTCACATAACTCCTGTCAAAATTCTTCAAACAGACACATAAAAATTTTTCAGGAGTTGAATCTAACATTATATTGAACTTGACAAAAAATGGAGATTTTATTTCAATGATGAACCTATTTTTACATTTATTTTTCAAAAGTTCAATTATTCCAAAAATTCCAAATAATGGGATTTTTGCTTCCAAAAATCCCATTATTACAATGTAGGGTAAAATTCACCCTAATGAGCCTATGAAATCAATACCATGATTTTTGGATGTCCCAAATAGCCCTAATACACAATATTTCTAAATTGGCTATTTGCACCCCAAGCCTATGTATAATCAACACATGCAAGTGAGTTTACCCAACATGCATTGGTCCAAATGTGCTGAAATTTTTACCATGCAAATGTATAGTTTCCAAGGACATGCCACCAAACGTTGGGTCCATTTGGAGCCATAACACTCCATATATTTCATTTATTTACTTTTTGATATTTAAGCAAAAACTATGGAAATGTTATTCCCAAAAATTCTCAATTTTTGCCAGGGGCTAAATATACCCTAGCCATGCATGCACCCAAAATTTGGGGTCCTTTTGATTAATGGTTTGGCTTGGGTATCAATTTTAAATTCTGCCCTTGCCTAGGACCAGTCCTAGGAAAACTGACCTACAGCCCAATATTCTCTACCCAATTTGATGTTTAATGTGCCAAATTAAAGTTAAGACATTAAGATACAAATTTAATTTAAGGTTCATGTTCTGGAAATGCTTCTAAGAGGCCTAAAATAGCCATGCAATATTATTGTATAAGTGTGACAGAATGCATATATATACTATTGTTTATTTAATTTAATAAATATCGGGTTGCACGAATCTTGACGCAAGATAGACGGGATCTCGTCATCGTCGCTAATCAGCCAACGACTGGGATCGATTCTAGCTGGGCCACATTTGCTGGCTATTTCCGGCCAGCTGAGCCACCACCACTGCCGGCGGATGTCGCCACCACCTTCTCTGAGGTGGTGGCTAGTGATTTCCGGCAATGAGGCCGTCGGAGTTGGCTCCTCTAGCGAACCCGAGCAAGAAGAAAAGCTCGAAAAATTCTCCCTTTCCTCACATGGTATCGGGCTTAATTGAGACCGATGTCTCTGCTAAAGGATCTAGAAAGCTAGTACGAGTAGATGGGAGGCGAAACAGACACGAATGGTGGCACGACGGCGAGGTTGGAGGCGGTTGGCCATGGTTGAGCTGCTCCGGTGATCTCCTGCTCAAAACCTTGATTCTTCACTAAAAGCTTTGCTCCAGGAGTCGTTCTCCACTCATTTCCACTCACTGAAGATGATGGTGTGGTCGGTTTGAGCTAGAAGTGACTGTATAGGGAGATACAACCAAGGTGAGCTAGGTTTGGGGCTTTGGAGGCTTCAACCTTGGTGCCAAGTGGCCACCATGCTGCCAAATTCTCTGGAATTCCTTGGGTAGCCGACCAATAAGCTTTTGGGCTGATGGAGCCAAGGCCAAGTGGCCTCCACCTCTTTTCCTCTTCTCACTTCTCTTCTCTCTCCTAAAATTCCCACTTTACCCTCATGCATGTGTCCTCTCTCCAAAATCTGAGGGGTAAGGCTGGTCTTTGTCCACTTGGGATGGCAATGTGCCAAGTTTGGTGGGCTTGGCCCAAGGAGAGTGGGCTTAGCCCTCATTTTCTTCTTTAGGTCAATTATGTTGACTAGGTTGACTTTGAGTTGACTTGGTCAACCATGATGAGTGGGCTGACCCCACTTGGTGGTCATGGGTCTAATGGCGCCACCCAACTTGGGTTGGGTCAATGTGGTGCCCTACTTGGGCTAATTGGGCCTATAGGTATATATATGACCAAATTAGGGCCATGGTTGACTTTAGTAAACTAGGGTCAAAGGGTTGACCTAATGACATGCCCTAGGGTCCACTTAGATTATTTTAGGGTTAGCGTAATGTGGTGGGGTCATGGTGTGTCTAGGGTTCCTATTTAGGCTAGTTTGACCTAGTTGACTTTGGCCCTTTAGTGGGCCCCCACATGGCTACAACTCACTCCCTAGGGTCAAACTTAGCTAAATTCCCTATCAACCACCCCATGCATAACCCAATCTAAGTTGAGGGGGTATAGAAGTAACATGTGATGTTACACTGCGTGCGCCGGCGGTGTGTGCCCGCGCAGGCCGGCCTGGCGTGCTGGCCGCGCGCGCATACTGCGTGCGGCCCTGGATGTGCGCGGCTCGGGCCGCGCGCGGGCCGGCCGCGTGCGCGAGTAGGCCGTGCACGCAGGTGGCACGCGCGAGCAGGTCGAGGCCGTGGGTGCGGGCAGGCCGCGCGGGCGGGCAGGCCGCGCGGGCGGGCAGGCCGCGCGGGCGGGCAGGCCGCGCGGGCGGGCAGGCCGCGCGCGAGGGTTGGGCGCATGCGGGAAGGGCACGCGCGGGCAGGCCGCGCGCGCGGGCGGGGTGCGCGCGGGCAGGCCGCGCGCGCGGGCAGGCCGCGAGAGCGGATGTGATTATAAACTAACGGTTGCTACATCTTCCATTTTATGAGGTAACACTGCAGATAGAGCAGCAACATCAGGTCATACAGTAGGGTATCCAGGCCATTGTGACACGGCTTGATACGACGTTACCTTCGCTGTCGTCAGTTATATATATGAGTTTTTGAGAGACTCATGATTGTAGCAATTTTGGTGTACTCTGATATTAAAGAAATGTTGTAGCTTCTTATTATTGTTGTACTTGTTTGGACTTATATACTTGTGTGAATTTTGACTTATATATATATATATTGTTTATGTTTGGTTGGCATGGATGACATTGGTGTTAGCCGGCAAGATATGCCTGTTGTAGTATCGGTCGAACTGTGTGTCGGCGTTACCACAAGGCGGCTATTCTAGGCATAAGACTCCCCTCAGCCGTGTCTTGTGTTCCGGGAAGAGGGTCTTACAAATGGTATCGGGGGGAGGTTTCGATCCTCCGACCTTAGGACTAACACCACGCAGATTGAAAGGCTCAGGCTCCGCATTTAGGGTCTGGTACCACGTAGACCACATGAGCTCATATGAGTCTATGAATAGGAACTCTCCAAATATTTAACCTAAGATCTAAGATTATGAAAATGTTTTACGTTGTCTTACCTAAATTACTTAGAGGGGGGGGGGGGTGAATATGAGAGTTGTGCGTTTTTTGCGCAATAAAAAATTTAACGATCCATGCACAAAAAATCAACTAAGCAATTACAGACGACAACAAGAATTATAGTGGTTCCCCAACCTTGGGTACATCCACTTTCCACTCACCGATCTAGCAAAGCACTATACTCGGCTACTCCACTAATCTCGGATTGAAACCAATCCTACACCTCGGAACAACATTCCTACAACTTGATCCCAAATCTGGATCTACACTCAGAAGATAAAACTTCCTAGAAGAACTCAGAGAAAACAACTCCTACAACTCGAAGAAAGATCTCGTACAAGAAAAAATGAAATAATGAATACAAACAGTGATTTGATCTCAGATCTTAAATGATTCTGCCTGTTCTTCTTTCTTTTGAACATTGCGGCTTTATCAGAATTTGTTGAAGAAGAATCGACAATTTCTCTGATCCGAAAATCTCTGGACTCACACGATCAAGTAGAGGATCTGTCATTGGAAATAATCTCGATCTGTCAATCAATCGTCTCTGAATCGATCTGGATCGACATCGCTTTGGCGATGAAAAAGAAGATCATCGGCTCTCGATTTGGAAAGAAAAATCGGATTCAAAATACTTGGAATTACTTCTTGCGGCGGCTGAAATTCTTCTTAAAATCTTCTTATGGTTGGTCGACAATGACAAGACCTTATATAGGATTACGCTAACGGTCATAATCATCATTAATGACATCCACATGGACCAATCACGTGGACCAGTCACGCCGGAAGGAGAGGAACTTGTCCGCCTTCGTTGCTTCACACCGGAGTTGACACTCACAAGGAAGATCCTTGCACCTTGGCCTATTTCTTCAAGAATGAGGGCTGCTTGGTCTTCTTTGTTGGTGGTCAGTTTTAAGGAGATCAGGGGTGGGGGGTCGATTATGAAGAGGAAGAGGTCGGGTTTCCTTAGAGAGGAAAGGAGAGGAGGAGGTGGAAGAGAGGAGGCCGAAATAGAGAGGGGAGGAAGAGTTGGTTGGAGGCCAAGAGGAGGAGGGGGTGGGAGGTGGTCGAATTTTGCCAAGGGGGAAGGAGGATCTCAAAAAGATTTTAGGAGGATTATTTTCTTATTCTTCTTCTCTAAAATAATATGACAAATATCATGGCCTATATATAGGCTTACACCACTCAATCAACCCTTCATTCAAAATTCAAAATTCAAAATTAAAAATTAAAAATTGAAAATATGATGGTTATATGCACCCATCATAGCACATGAAATGAAATAATTAAAACAACACATGCTGGTTATAAGCACCGATCATTACACTTGAAATAAAAATTAAAACATGAAATAAATACTTAAAATAAAATTTCTAAAACAATAAAATTATTAAAAATATATAATTATAATTATTTAATTTATAATTATATATTTTTATATAATAGCGGCGGATGTCGATCCCATCCTCAAGCTTGCGGCAACGATTGTCCCAATCGACGAACTCTCTCAGACGGGGATCAATGGCAGTCGTGTCAACAACGTCTCCATTATAAAGGCTTCATTGTCTACCGAATGGAAATGAAGTCAACCTTTCTTAATAGTGATATAAAGGCAGAAGTGTATGTGGAATAACCTCCGGGTTTCGTTGATCCTGAACATGCTAGTTTTGTTTATTTATTATTTAAAGCGCTATACGGTTTGAAACAAGCTCCACGAGCTTGGTATGAAATGCTGTCGAACTTTCTTCTTGAGAACAAGGTCATAAGGGGAAAGATAAACAAGATATTATTTCTTAGGGAAGTAAAAGACAAGATTTTGCTAGTGCAAATCTATGTCGATGACATCATTTTTGGCACTACTGATTACAACCTTTGCAAGAAGTTTTCCAAACTCATGCAAGAGAAGTTTTAAATGAGCAATATGGGAGAGCTGAAGTATTTCTTAGGACTTCAGGTGAAACAATCTGAGTATGAAATTTTCATCTCTCTGACGAAGTTCACTAAAGAGTTGATTAAGAAATTCAAAATGGAGAGTGCAACCTCTATGAGGACTCTAATGAGTTCAGCTATGTCTCGAGACAAGGATGAGAAAGGGGAACCTTTTGATGAAATCAAGTACAGAAGCATAATTGGATCCCTGCTCTACTTTACTGCTAGTAGGCCAGATATCATGTTTTAACCATGTGTGTGCGCTAGATATCAGGCAAACTCTAAGAAATCTCATTACATTGCTGCAAAGTGGATTTTGAGATATCTTAAGGGCACACCAAATCTTGTCTTATGGTGCCGAAGAAGTAATGATAGCGAGCTAATTTGATTTTCAGATGTATATTTTGCAGGTAGTAAAGATGATAGAAAGAGCACTTCCGGGACTTGCCAATTCCTTGGAAGGAGACTCATCTCTTGGAGCAGCAAGAAGCAAAATTGTGTCGCAATTTCAACGGCCGAGTCAGAATACATTTCTGCCGGCAGTTGTTGTGCACAATTACTGTGGGTCACGAATCAAGTTGAAGACTATAACTTGAAGGTCAAGGACATTCCACTATTCTGTGACTTCTCCAGTACAATTGCAATAGCCAATAATCCAGTCTCTTACAGCCGGACAGAGCACATAGAGCTGAGGTATCATTTCATCAGGGAGCATTGGAGCATGTAGACATCAATCTCCAGCATGTTCCAACTGACATGCAGGTTGCAGACATATTCATGAAGCCTCAAGACGATGCCAAGTTCTCGTTCTTCAAAATAGAACTTGGCATGCTAAATAAGGAATGCTGAAGAAAAGGGCCACACAGCAAAGTTCAGAATCAGATTACTTTTCAAAAATCAAGAATACTCTAAGTCAGGACTTCAGTTCTCGAGAACAATCTCATTACTCAAGAAATGGTATCTATACTCAAAAACAACCATTACTCAAGTACATACGTCATTACTCGATTCCCTACCTTATTCTCAAGAACATCAAGCCCGACTTCTCGGAAAAGAAATCCCTACTTGAGAAATGACCTCTCTCTCGAGAAATCAGATGCAAATTTTCTCTTAAGTTAAAATTTTGATATTGGCAACCGGGCACTCCAACCACCATACTTCAGGTATTTTATTATTATTTCCTTTCTTAATCATCAAGATTTAGGGTTTATATAAATAGATTAAGTCCAGAAAAATCCCAATCCCGAATTTCAAAATATCCTTCTCGAGAAAAATCCTTCATCTTCTTCATCACCGCCGCTCCTCATGCGAATAACCCTGTTCATCTTCTCGTCGGCTAGAGTCTTACAGTTCTCAAATTAATGGCTCCCACATCAAAGTTAGGCATCGACATCGAACTTATTTCAACTGGAATCGCCGACATTTCCGACGACTTCAAAAATGTCCTTATACTGCTCGACACCGCCGAACTATCTTTTGTTCTTCAACACCCTTGTAGAGTTCTCATTTCTGATGTAGAAGAATTCTTCTAGAATGCCAAGGTCAAGCGGAATGGCAAAGTGCTGAAAACCAAGGTTCGGGACATCAAGGTCAAAATGACTTCAACCTATGTTTCTCAATTTATGCAACTGCCAGTGATTGACGAGGAAGATGACCTAGTCAGTTCGGACTATGAAAGGGCTTACAGCTTCTGTGGCCATCCCGACTCCACGGTCAAAATCTACCGACATCACATGAACGCAGAGAGCAAACTTCTCGCCAATATTCAGGGAAAAGTCCTTCTCTTCCGCACTAGTTCCATTAGCTACTTCACCACTGAATACTTTGATATGATGACTGCTGCAATCTGTAGAAAGAAGTTTCAATGGGGGATAATGATTTTTGACAAGATCAAGGCAAGTATCAAAAACCCCAACTATGGTAGAATCTTGTCGCTTTATCTAAATCAGTTGAGGCCAGATGTTTTCATCTTGGATAAGGGCATGGCCCTTCATCACATGAAAAAGTTTTCAATTACCTCCATCCAGAGATGGGAAATCAAGCTTCAAAAAGAAGACCAAGACCCTCCAACTCCAAGGACAGATGAAGATGAAGTCAAGACTCCATCTCCCCTCTCCCATCAAATAACTGACACAGCTGATCCGGTTATTGAGGGGGAGCCTACTCCATCTATGCAAGTGCAATCTGCTCAAGTTCAAATTCCAGCCACAGTTCCTACAGATACTCAAGCCCAAGTCACAACTTCACCTGCTACTATACATACATTTTTAGAAGAAGATATAACTACATTTGCTGCTGCAAAGGACTCTTCTCTCCAAGAAGACAGCTCAAGATTTATTGCTGCAGACCTGCCTGGTCCAAATATTCTGACTAATGCCCAAGTAAATGATAAAATATTGTATACAACAGATGATATTAACAAGATGGTAGAGGAACTCACCTCTAAAGAGCCTATATCCCCTCTTCCTCAAGAAAATCCATCTCCACAAGAAAAATCTCCTCAACCAGAAAATCCATCTGACCCAGAACCATCTCAGCCCCAGTCTTCTCTTAAGGATGTGTAAGATGATAAGATTGTCTCTAGTTCTGATACTGAAGAAGAAGTACCTCCTGAAGTTGCTGAACCTCCGCTCCCATGCCTACATTTCAACATTCCCACTTTCCTAGGCGATGATGCTGAAGATGAAATAAATACTGCTAGAAGAAAACAAATTTCTACATCTTCTATGCTCATTGAAGACAGAGTTCCCTGGACAGCTCCAATTCAACCTCCTCCACCTCCTAAGACTGAAGCCATTCTTGAATAGAAAATCTTTAGTAAAATAGAAGTCATGCTGCCTGAACAAAGAAAGTACTTTGATACATCCATTCAAGCTGTCACTGATAAAGTCTCTGCTTTAGAAAAAAAACGAGCCGAGAATTTGCAGAAATCCAGAGCAATACAGATGAGTTCAAAAGGCTCTTACTAATTGGAGGCAAAGCTATATACCATACTATTACAAGTATTGGTGAGATAATGGATCAATCCGTCACTCTAGCTAACAACCAGATTGGGTTGGAAAAGAAAGTTCAAGAGCGCAAGTTTAAGACATGTGAAGAAGTTGGCAAATTCAAAGATGTCATAGACACCCTCTCTGTAGAAGTCAGAAATGGGGAGGATAAAGTAAAAGAACAGCTAGATAAGAAAGTCCAAATGATGAAAGATCTATGGAATAATCAACTTAAATAGGTTCAAACATCAGTGCTATAGGAAATTAAGAGCACAAAGCTTTATCCTTATGACACTGCAGTGTGGATAGACAATCTAATCTTCCATGATTTCTCAGTTCATTCCACTGTAGCCTCTCCTCCCAGCCTGGATGTTCATAGGCCTACATTTTCTCCACATCCAGAACTTTATGAAGCCCCACCTCCTGAAACATACTCACAAGTCTGGAATTTTGAACAAGCTGATGTTCCTCAACATCCACTTCCTAAAGTACAGATTCCTAAAAGAAGAAGGTTTGGTGAAGGTGCTTCTACAAGCAGATCCACTCCTATGCCAGAACATGCAGAAAGAGAATTTGCTGATGTTTGGAGCCCTACATCTAAATCCATCATTCTGGATACTTTAAAATTTGTAGTGGATTTCAGTGGGAACAAGGATACATACTACTCTCATTATGAATGGATGCAATATGAAAAATCTATGACTCTAATAAGGTTACATGATAAGAAGTATAGTCGAGATGACCCCACTGCTCCACCTAGACAAACCAAGTATTCTCTGAAGCCATTCATGTACTTCCAGAGATAAGAAGACAAGCATCAGAGGCAGCATCAACAATAGACCAAGAAGTAATTGAAGATGACCAGAAGTGTGATATATGAGATTTTGTGGATTAGGACTTATTTCTGGACAATATCTATATACAATTCTTTAAATTTTGATGATTTAAATATTCTATTTCATAGCATTTCTTCCAGTTACTCTGCTTATTAGATATGTTATTTATTTATCTTGATGTAATTCACCATAGTGTAGAGGGTTCTCACTTCTACAAAAATGA
This sequence comes from Platanthera guangdongensis, assembly GCA_039583875.1. NCBI lineage: Eukaryota > Viridiplantae > Streptophyta > Magnoliopsida > Asparagales > Orchidaceae > Platanthera > Platanthera guangdongensis. Next base: position 124,915,511 of record CM077155.1, on the reverse strand, counting down.
GGAGATTATTGGGTATTGTATCCACAATAACCTAGATTTGTATGAAGACACCCTTGAACTAAGATGAATTAAGTTTGTATTTGATGCCTTTTCAAGTTGAGCGCATGCAGGTTATAATTGCCAAGTATAGACCAATGTCAGTTTACAATGGGTCACCAAACATATGACCATACAATGTAATCCCTCATTGTGTGATCTATGGTATTGACTCATATGTAACCTATCTGTTGGGATATACTTCATTTTTAAGTACTAAAGTCATGGGAGAAAGGGTGGTTGCTGGTTTCATAGAAGAAAATCACTTTTCAATTAACAGAATTTTTCTAAGTGTTTTACTCGCAAAGAACAGTCATTACTCGAGTAAGATTAAAGCTTTTACACGAGATAGCCTAGCCAGATACTCAAGTAGCAGAAGCCATTCTCGAGAAAGCCTAGTGTAGTTCTTGAGAAAGCCATGCAATACTCGAGTAGGTCTTGACTCCTTCTCAAGTAATCATAAAATTTAACTCAAATTTTTTCTAAGTCTTTTTCTCGAGAAAGCCGATGACTTTTTTCCAGAAGTCCAAGAATAGTTCTCGAGAACCATATGTATTTTCTCGAGACACAAAAATATTTTCTCGAGATACTTTCTTGTTCTCGAGTAACAAAAGAACTTTTCTCGAGTAACAGAAATCTATTTTTCTCGAGTAAGTATATTCACTCTCGAGAAACCAGAATTCATTTTCTACACATTTCTTAAGTATTTCTTCTCGAGAACTTTATACCTTTTCTCGAGAAACAAAAACTATTCTCGAGTAGCTCTTATCCCTCTCGAGAAATTGAGTTCAGGATTTTGAATTTTCGTTAATTTTTAATTGCTCCAAGTGGACTGTCATTAATGATGTTTTGACCCTTATGTTAGATCTATAAAAAGTCTTGTCAGATTTCGAAAAAACCCTACGAAGATTTCTTACAGAATTCTGAATCATTTTCTACTTTCTAAATCGAGAAGCGCCGCCGCTCTGTTCTTCATCACCGATTTTCTCAATCTTAAAGATTCAGACAAGAAGGATTCATTCGATCAAGCTTTTCGACTACTGCAAATCTTCTCCTTGATCGTGGTGATTCTAACGTTCTCAGATCGAAAAGTTCTCTGATTTCTTCCTTGATTTTTCTAACAGAGCCTTACAACTTTTCAAGAATGAAAAAGTCGAGAATTAGTTAGATCTGTGAAGACAAGTTCGTGTATTTCAATTTAAATTCATTTTATTCCTGTAGGAGTTATTCTCTGAGATTGTAGGAGTTATTCTCCGAGTTATAGGAGTTATTCTCTGAGTTGTTGTAGGAGTGATTTTGCTCCAAGTTGTAGGAACTTTGTTCCGAGTTGTAGGATTGTTTTCAATCCGAGAGAATAGTGAAGTAGCCGAGTCTAGTGTGTTGCTTGATCGGAGAGGTGGAAAGTGGATGTACCTAAGGTTGGGGAACCACTATAATTTTTGCTGTTGTCTGTGGTTTGCTTGTTTAGTTTCTGTGCATCACTCGTACGATTTTTATTCCCCAAAAAAATGCAGAACTCACCTATTCACCCCCTCTAGGTGATTTAGGTAGACAACTAAACATTTTCAACTAGCTTTCGGAGCAGTGTGCCTGTATTGATTGCAACTCAAAGGAAGTCACACTGGGTCAGAATACCGAGCTTGAGACTGAATTCGCTGGTATGCGAGGAGCGAGCAGGATCTTTCTGTCTGCTCTCCAAGTCGTTAACGCTGTTCGGAAGTGCGCAAAGTTATTATTCACGCTTATACAGGCTGTTGAGCCAAAAGCCAGTGTGAGTGACGTTCCGATTGTACCAGACTATGCTGATGTGTTTCCTATGGATTTTCCTGGGTTACCACCCCAGCGGGAGATTGACTTCGTTATTGAGCTAGTGACAGGTGTGAAACTTGTGGCCCATTCGCCGTACCGTGTAGCGCCAAAGGAAATGGCAGAACTTAAGGTTCAATTGCAAGAGCTGCTAGAGCAAGGATATATACGCCCAAGTATGTCACCTTGGAGCGCACCGGTCCTTTTTGTGAAAAAGGACGGAAGCTTGCAACTATGCATCGACTATCGAGAACTGAACAAGTTAATATAAAAGAATATATACCCGATTCCACGGATAGATGACTGGTTCAACCAACTGGTGAGATCAACGGTGTACTCAAAGATGGATTTGTCTGGCTACTACCAGTTGAGGATTCAGGAATGTGACATTCCCAAGATAATGTTTGGAACACACTACAGTCATTACGAGCCATTGTGATGCCATTTGGGCTTTGTAATGCGCCATCAGTGTTTCTGGATCTAATGCACTAAACATTCCGAGAGAACGTAGACTTATTTGTGATCATCTTTATTGACGACATATTAGTGTACTCTCAGTGTGAAGAAAACCATGCGAACCATTTACGGATGGTGATGCACACCCTGAGGAGGAACAAGCTCTACGCCAAGTTCTTAAAGTGCGAGTTCTGGTTGTCGTCAATGACCTTTCTTGGCCATGTGGTTAGTGGAGTGGGCATTACACTGGATCATATGAAGATAGTTGCGATACGGGAGTCGCCGGTGCTGTCTTCTGTAGCCGAAGTCAGGAATTTCCTTGGACTGGCGGGCTACTGCAGGTGCTTCGTAGATAAACTTGCCTCTCACCACACTGACGAGGAAACTGCAGAAATTCATATGGATGCCAGAGTGTGCGCGAGCTTTTGAAGAGCTGAAGAGTCGTTTGACCATGGAGCCCATTTTGTGTTCGCCATGTGGTATAGATGACTTTGAAGTGTATAGTGATGAATCAGGGAGCGGCTTAAGTTGTATACTTCTTCAGTTTGGTAAGATGATAGCTTATGGCTCACGTCAGTTGAATGTGCATGAGCGAAACTATCCCGTCCATGACTTGAAGTTGGTGATAGTGATTTTTGCACTTAAACTGTGGCGTCACTATTTATATGGCATGAAAGTGGATATATTCACAGAACAAAAGAGCTTGAAGTATCTATTGGATCAGAAGGATATCAATATGCGACAACAGAGGTGGACAGAGTTCCTTGGGGACTACATCTTCATGATTCATTACAGTCCCGGGAAGGGAAACATCGTCGCGGATGCCTTGAGTCGTAGGACTCCGGCAAGGGCAAATTGGCTGCAGATGCATGATGAGCGTCTGATCCAGGAGCTGGAAGCTTTAGATATTTCTTATTTTGACAAGAATTCCACTACAAACGCATGCCTGAACTGGACGGAGGTACAATTTGACCTTGCGGACAGGGTTCGGCGAGCAACGGAATAGGATCAAAGTCTAAAATGATATGCAGAAGATGGGTCAGATTCCCAATTTTCCTTAGATGAAGGCCTTTTGCGGAAAGACGGTCATTTGTGCGTCCCGAATATGGGTAAGATAAGAGAAAAATTAATGTATGAGGCTCTCTTCACGAAGTATTCAATTCACCTAGGGAGAACAAAGATGTACAAGGACATGAAGAAACTGTTTTGGTGGTCGGGCATGAAGAAAGACATAGCACATTACGTGGCTAAATGTCAGACCTGTGCCTAAGTGAAAGCAGAATGTCAGAAGCCTGAAGGTTTCCTGAAGTCATAACCTATTCCAGAATGGAAGTTTGATGACATTTCGATGGATTTCGTGCACGGTTTGCAGAGATCACAATATGAGAACGATTTTTCTTTGGTAATCGTGGATTGGTTGACTAAAGTGACTCACTTCATTCCGAACAAGAGGGATGATTCAGTGGAAATCTTGGCTAAACTTTACGTCGAGCAAATAGTACGATTGCACGGGTGTGCCCAATAGCATCGTAAGTGATCGAGACGGGTGCTTCACTTCGAATGATTGAAGGCTAATCCATCAATTGTTGGGGACAAAATTAAAGTTCAGTACGTCCTTTCATCCAGAAATGGATCGTCAGACCGAGAGGACCAACAGAACTATGGAGGATATGCTCCGGATGTGCGCCTTGGATTTCAGGAAGAGGTGAGAAGACCATCTATATTTGGTAGAGTTCGCCCACAATAATAGCTATCGAGCTAGCATAAATATGACGCCTTTTGAAGCTTTGTATGGTAGGAAGTGCCATACACCGTTAGCTTGGGCGGAAACTGGTGAGTCTAAGTTGTATAAGCATAAGGAAGTTGAAGAGGCTAATTCGACAATACGCTCTATCTGGGAGAGGCTACCGATAGCCAAAGATAGATATGAAAATTACTACAATGCCAAGCAACAAAATGTAGAGTTTGCGTTTGGAGAGTGGGTATACTTGAAAATCAAACCATTCAAGGGCGTGTCCAGGATTCAGCGCTTGAAAAATTAAGTCTGAGGTATCTTGGTCAGTTCGAAGTAGTGGAGCAAGTTGGAGAAGCTTCCTATCAGCTAGCTTTTTTATCAAAACTGAGTGGCTTGCATGATGTGTTTCACATATTAGTGCTTCAAAAAGCCGTGAAAGAGCCACCTCAGGTGATTGCGAATGATCGAGTACCGGTCAAATCTGAGATAACGACAAAGGTTAGGCCCATTCAGATCGAGGATAAGGCTGTTAAGCAGCTACAAAACAAGACAATCGGGATGGTCAAGGTCCAGTTGGACAACTGTGGCCGTGAGGAGCTCACATGGGAGCAGGAGCAAACTCTGCGTGCTGAATTTCCCGAGTTGTTTATATAAAATGTTGTAACATTTTTTATGAAGAGAATATATGTTGTAATATATTTGTTGCTGTCTTTCTTATAGTTGTATGCAAATTTTGGGACGAAATTTCTGTAAGTAGTGGAGGATTGTAACACCCCAAAAGGAGTAGGAAGTAACAGGGCAAACGTCGAATGGAGTTCTACGAACGCCGGGCGGAGTTCAATGAATGTGGTGCTGTTATATTCCTTGTATCCTTTCGGCGAACGTTGAACGGATTTCAGGAAGTTTGACGAGTGTGGTGTTGTATCCTTTCGATGAACATTGAACAAAGATCGACGAATGTCAAAAGTGTTTCTCGAGTAACAGCAGTGCCGCTTGGCTGGTCAAAGCAGTTAGGTTGACTTTCAACTCAAATCCAGGCCAATGCTTCGTTTTGATGAATTGATAGTGTGGATGGGGTTTACTCGAGGCCACCTATGCAGAGGGGTTGGGATGAGGAAATCATTATTTTCTTCTTACTCTCTCTCTCTCTCTCTTCATTTCATCCAAGTTCTTGAGAAGAGAACTTAAGGCTGGTGCTACGGGTTTGGGATGACCTATGTGAAGGTGATGAAGGAGATTCCCTCATTGGAAGCAGGATCCTAGGCTAGATCCACGAAGGGAAAAGTGAGGCGCTCATTGTATCCGCGTAGAAAAGCTTTACCATGACTCTGAATAGAAGTACAAGGGTAACGATCTTCCTTCTTAGACAAGTGAAGTCCTAATTTTGCAAGTGTATGGAATCCTCCACTAAAAGGTGGAATTGTTAAGAGAATTTTGTGGGTTGATACGTGTTATCCCCAGTTAAATTTGCATATAGATCCGAAAATGTGTAGTACGAAATAGTCATGCTGCGTGGAGCCCATATGAACATGTTGGTATGGATTGGTGATGCTTTATTTTGCGAACCGGAGAAGACTCTACGTATAAATGAGTATTTTATGGAGTTTGTGTGTTGTGTCTGTGAAGTGGAGTAACATGAAGTACTGGAGTGGAGTTCTAGGAAAATACCCTAAAAATTCATGTGCTGTATACTATGGAAAAACCAGTGTTTCTGGCACTGCAGGATGCTGCCTGGTTTGGGTTGAGTTTGGGCGTAGAAAGAGAGCTTCTGTTGGCCCCACCAAGCGATTGTGATGAATGCTGGCACTAACTCCCTTTTTGATTGTGAAGCCAGTCCTTGCAGGACAGTGTGGCTATTATGAGATGCGAGCTCTTAAAGGCCATCGAGCCGAACGGATAAGGGGAAACTGCCCTACATCAGTCTGAACATTGAATTGGTAATTTGAGCAACGAGCAAGGGCTTAACTATCTCTGCGTTATGGTTGTCTAATTTGAGTGCCTGGGTTTTGGCTTTCGTTAGGATCACATAATGTAATTCTTGTGTTGTACGCCATCAAGACTAAAGTCTCCGGCTTTGGGCCATGGATCATGACTGCTCAATGTTTACCATTGGGTCCGGCACCTTTGAACGGTGGTGGGACGCTAGTTTTTCGATACACCGATAATGTGCTCTGAGTGCACGGAGCGTCGGGCCGTGTGACCGACGTTTGTGATATATTGAACTGTGAGTGAGTGCATGTTTTGTGATATATCTGCTTGTGAAAATGTTATGCATGCAGAGAAGGAATACCACTGCCCCGGGTAAGGGGTAGGGTCGTTATAAGTTGGTCAGCTGAATGCTAACTGTTGCCTTGTTTGCTAACCTCGTGGTGGATTGTATCTGTGTATGTGTTGGGGAGCCGAGCGGGAAAAAGCGGGTTGAAGCCCTTGCTGCTAAGCTGGCCCTCAAAGGCTGAGTGAAAAAGTTTTACTATTTTCATGTGTGGTCGACCTGCGTGCCGATGTATGTAATCTGTGAAGTATAACAGTAAGGCCTTAAGGACAAACACTTTTGTGTATTTCTATATACATTCTTATGATATATATATATATAGTTTATATATAGTGGACATTCGTGTTTGATGAGTTCAATAATAATCCCTAAAGCTTCTGCTAGAATGCTCTGAGATAGGGTACGTGTAATTGTCTTGATATTAAACTGTAACCCCACCACCTATTTGTGGAATATGGTGTGAGGCCCCGGCCGGGCCCTCTATTATACTTCATGTGACGGACGGAGGTGTTACAATTTGGTATACTTCATAGGGTTGGATTACACACATCATCACGCAGGCCGACCACACATGAAAATAGTAAAACTTTTCCACTCGGCCTTCGAGGGCCAGCTTAGCAGCAAGGGCTTCATCCTGCTATTTCCTGCTCGGCTCCCCAACACCTGCACAAAGACAATCCAACATGAGGGTAGAAAACAAGGCAACGGTCAGCATTCAGTTGACTAATTTATAACGACCATACCCCTTTTCCGGGGCAGTGGTATTCCTTCCATACAAGCATAACATTTTCACAAGCAGATATATCACAAAATGTGCACTCACGTACATTTCAATATATAACAAACATCAACCGCACGACCCTATGCTATGTGTACTCCGGGCATATTATTGGTGTACTGGAAAACCAGGGTCCCACCACCATTCAGAGGTCCCAGAACCAATGGTAAACATTGAGCATTCATGCTCCATGGCCCACGGAAAGAGACTTTATTCTTGATGGCGTACAACCCAAAACTCTCATTATGTGATCCTAACGAATGCCAAAACCCAGGCACTCAAGTTAGACAACCATAATGCGTGGATAGTTCAGCCCATAACCATTGTTCAAATCGCCAATTCAATGTCTAGACTGACACGGGTCGGCTTCCCCTTATTCATTCAGCTCGATGTCCTTTAAGGGCTCGCAGGTCACAATAGCCACACAGTCCTCCAAGAACTGGATTCACAATCAAAAAGGGAGTTAGTGCTAGTGTTCGTCATGATCGCTTAGCTGGGCAAACAGAAGCTCTCTTTCTCTGACCAAACTCAACCCAATCCCTGTAGCATCCTGAAGTGCTAGAAACACTGGTCTTTCCATATTATACAACACATGCATTTTGAGGGTATTTTCCTGGAACTCCACTCTAGTACTTCCTGTTACTGCACTTCACAGGCACAACCCACAGACTCCGTAAAATACTCATTTATAAGTGGAATCTTCTCCGGTTCGCAAAATAAAGCATCACTAATCCAGACCAACCTGTCCGGATGGGCTTCACACTACATGCCTATTCCGTACTACACATTTCCGGATCTATATGGAAATTTAACTGGGGATAACACGTATCAACCCACAAAATTCTCTTAACAATTCCACCTTCTGGTGGAGGATTCCATGCACATGAAAAATTAGGACTTCCCTTGTCCAAGAAGGAAGATCGTTACCCTTGTAGTTCTCTTCAGAGGCATGACAAAGCTTTTCTACGCGGATGGAAATGAGTGCCTTACTTTCCCCTTCGCGGATCTAGCCTCAGATCCTGCTTCCAATGAATAAATCTCTTTCAGTACCTTCACAAAGGTCAGCCCAAAACCTTTGCTCCAGACTTTAGTTCTCTTCTTAAGAACTTGGATGAAATGAAGAGAGAGAGAGAGAAAGAGTGAGAAGGAAATAATGATTTCCTCAACCCAACCCCTCTGCATATGTGACCTTGGGTAAACCCCAGCCATACGATCAATAAGTCAAAACGAAGCATTGGCCTGGATTTGAGTTAAAAAGTCAACCTAACTGCTTTGACCAGCCAGTCGGTGTTGCTGTTACTCGAGAAATCCTTTAGATGTTCATGGAACTCCGTTGAACGTTCGTCGAAAGAATATAGCACCACGCTAATCAAATTCTCGAAATCCGTTAGACGATCATTGAACTCCATTCGACATTCACCGAAAGGATACAAGGAATATAATAGCACCACATTCGTCGAACTCCGTCTGACGTTCGTCGAACTCCGTCTGACGTTTGTCAAACTCCGTCCGACGTTCATCGAACTCCGTCCGACATTTAACCTATTACTTCCTACTCCTTTTGGGGTGTTACACTGCCGATAGCAACCAGTGGTTAACAGCATGTCGCGGGTTGCGGCTAGGCGGTCTCTCTTCTACAACTAGTTTCCCGGTTCGATAAGCTGTCCGCTTCTAGAGGCCTGTTTAGTTAGGTAGCAGCAGATCGTGCAGTAAGGCTGCTAGGCGACCTCGCGATTAGGCAGCCTACAGGTCGGCGAGTAGAGCTCACATTGGAACAACGGGTAGTCTGCATGACACGGTTTACGGTTTGGCGACCTTCCGGGTTCAGCGGACTCCGTAGTACAACAGTAGTTCCGTCGGCTACTCTTGAGTCCACGTAGTTCAAAATTTGCCTTGTATTGTTTCTGCTTCCTTTGGATACATCGGCGAATTATGTCTCGCCATGTATGTCTCGCATTGTAAAGATTATTATAGTACATGATTCTTGCTCTTCTGTTTTGCATCTAGTTTATTTGCGCTTGGATTGGTTGAGTGTTCCTGCACCTGGTTTCTCGTCTTCCGCTATATCAAATTTCAACACCGCCACAAAATAAAAAAAGTAAACCATCGTAGCATTGAAGTAGAGCCACCATGTGATAGAGTCGTCGCCCTTGCTCGCGTTGAAGGAGGAGCCACCACCGATGTCGCTGTCTCGCTCCAGGTGTCACAAGGGGTGGGAGACCCCTGTAATGGTTTCGTAGGTGGTTACCGGTGGTACAACACTGTACCACAGAGCCAAAGTAGTTGGTCTCATTTACCTCTCTCTTCTCTCGTGTGGAAGTGTCGACGTATCCGCTGATCTTGGAGAAAATAAATGCCGGTCTTGGAGGAGAGGATTTCTACCAGTCTTGGAGGATATGATTGATGCGGTTTACGTTGGATTCATGACTGTGACCTCTGATTATAGAGTTTAGTGGGACGGAGCCGGGCATGACTATGTTTGGCTTAGTCAGCATTGGAGTTGATATGGTGCGGGCCTGACGATGAAGGCATGCGGGAGTGTAGTGGCCATGACAGTGTTTCTCTCTGGTGGTGCGACTTGGTATCACAGGTCTATGTGGGCACAATTGGCCTCGACATTGCTTCTACAGTGGCGGCGGGCGATTTGATAATCATCTGATGAAGTTCTAGGTGAACCTTGTGCGTCCACTGTGCAAGCAAATTACAGTCAAGATTTTTCTCTCTCCCGCGAATCGAGCGTGTCCGACTCCTCTGTGGTGTATTATGTAACGAACGTCTGTACATTTCTTCGTATTTTATTATTGTAGTTATATTATTTATATATGCAAAGGATTTTGTTTAGATTTCAGTTTATATGTTCTTGTTTAAATTCTATTAATTTTGTTGAGCATAGGAGAGTTTCTGCATTATATCTCAACAAGTGGAATCATAGTGAGGTTCTGTGGGCGACTGATTGTACATTCAAGGAGAGTTTTGACTATGGTGGGTGATGACTAGGTCCTCTCCCCATCTTTTCAAATCTTACTTTTGGATTAAACAGGTCTACTGGTTGTGTCATAGGATAACCATGATAGGGACGAGCGTGAATCTGGATAGTATTTTTGAGAAGTGTGACAATGACAGGTTTGACCTATGACAGGTGGTACTGCATGAGATAATCATGATAATCATTGATATGTTATAGGGAGGTGATTATTTGTGGGAACACAAGGCGTTTTCAAATGAGTTTCTATGTCATTTAGAGGCAGCTAGTGCAGAGATGGAAGAAGAAGTGAAGACCCTTTTTCACTTCATACCTCGCTCGCATATCCTTACTCGGTCTTAGTGATGATACTCTTGTATGAGAAAGGTACAGTGGAGCTAGTGGAGGGCATAATCATAGTACAATCCAGATAGATACCAGTGGGCCCTACTCTTGAGGGCGGCCTCATCTTCGTAGCAGTAGATGGATAAGGTGAGGCAGTTTGGAAAGGGATTTAGTGAAGCACAATCTTGATCTAGGCCAAAGTAGGGTATGGTATTTTACCATTGCAGATAGTGTAGTCACATCAGAGAGCGAGTTCGCGGCATGGAAAAGAGTCTCGAGACCAGGGTGCGAACAACGTGATGGTTGGGTCAAGGTTCAGAGTGTTGATGTCAACACCATCACTGAGAGTTTGTGCGACTCTAACAGCTAGATATTTGACATCTCTGAGTAGATTGGATTCAGGTGGCACCAGTTGGGTGGACCGAGGTAGAGTTCTGATGGTGGAGTGAGGGCATCCCATGATCAGGAGAGCGGTGCAGCATGATAGTCCGTACCGATTGATGTGGACCATGATGTGAGGTGGTGCGTGTAACATCCAGACTTTTATTGGGTCACTAGAACCCTAATAGACCCAATAAACATGACCCAAACACCTACCCAAGATATTAGGAGGTAGGAGGTGACCAGATTTTGGGTTGAGAGCTTGAGAACTCTGATTTGAGTTCTATTAGTTACTATACACTCATATACTCAATACGAGTGCATCGAGACTCATTTCGCTTTGATCAGAGGTCACAGAGCGAATATGATCATTTTTATGTTTCGTAGCGCGCCACGACGCACAAATTCTAAATATTGGGCAAATAAACTCTGATTTGACCCCAGTTAGTGACATTGGATTCTTATGACCAACACGAGGCCAACAAAGTTTGATGTTGTCAACTTCAATGACAGATTGGCAAATAAAGTTTTTTTTTGTGCACCGAAAGGCATGCACACATATATTTTCCACAATACCCCAGCTTTGTCCCTTCCTCCGGCGACTTGGGCCCACTTTGACTTTGACCCACATGGGGGACCCACCCTAGGGTTGAATTTGGTCAAACCCACCAAAAATCAATATTTTAGGTTTTTTAAGTAGGATTGGCTCCCCACTTAAGGTTTTGCTTAGGGACCCTTTTTCCCACTCTATTGGGTCACTAAAATCAGCAACTCCATTTGGCCTTGGGTATAGGCCTTGGACCAATAAAAGACCCACACTCCCTTCCCGATCTTTCTCATTTCCAAAGCCCATCCCAAACCCAATAATGAACTTTCCTGATCATGCCATCTGGATGTGCCTGCCACCTAATGATGCCACCTCACCGACCAGCTAAAGGGAGGTGGCCAAATGGAACAGTCCAAATTTCTCATAAGTTAAAAAACAACAAAGTTTTCTTTTGGAGCTATCGCTGAGAGAGGTGGCCGACTGGAACACTCCAAATTTCTCATAAGTTGAAAAACAACAAAATTTACTTATGAAGCTATCGTCGGCGATAGCGATATTACCTAGCGATAGTGGTCAGGTCGATGCAGTTAATAAATAATGAAGTCGATGCAGTCGATGCAGTCGACAAAATGGTCAAGCCGATTTGCTACCGCTGGTGATAGAGATATCGTCAGACGATAGCATGTCACATGGCAGGCTGCTACGTGTCAATTGGCTGTAAAGCAGTCATTGGGCGGTGGTGACTTGGTCAAGCAGCCACCGATAGCAATATCGCCCTGCGATAGCAATATCGCCCCGCGATAGCAATATCGCCTGGTGATGACATTAAATTTAAATTTTTATCTAAAATCAAGGCCATCCATTTATTTTGGCCTGAGGATTAGATTGCTGGGTTTAATACTGCTGGTGATAAGGGCTGGAGAAGTGATTTCTCTTCTCATTTCATACTCTCTCTTTCAATTTAATAAACGAAGAGAAGGAAGAAAGGAGAGTTTGTTCTCAGCCCTTAAGGAGGAAATTTGGAGGAGCCTCTAAGGTCAGAATTGCGAGCTGAAGCAATATCTACGAAGAGGAAAGCACTGCGAGTGATTCCATCCAGATCAGTTACGCGTTCATGGCTCCGAAATGGTCTACAAGTGTAACGACTCTCCTTTTGAATACTTGCATATGATAGTCTTCTTATTTAGCATCGTGCATGGAAGTACCCATCAATTGATGGAGTGAAAGACTTTCCATCGTTGATAATGAGTATTCCTGGTATAAATTGCATATAGAGCTCAGATCGTTATATAGTACTATGCATGATGTGTGAAACCCATCTAGACAAGTTGGTCTGGATTAATGATGATTGATTTGCATGCCGGAGAAGACTCCGTAGAAAACGTGTAGTTTACGGGGTTTTGGGGTACTACAGGTTGCTGTCGAAGTACTGGAGCATGCCTCTAGAAAACACGTGAGATTACAACAAAAAATGATGTTATACTAACCCGCATCATTGTCTAGTACACATGGCGATTTGAGCAACGGGATGTGGCTGAACTGTATTTGCACCTCATCGTCCAGCTAGATTGCCTAAAGCACCTGACTGTCATCATTGCCTTGGGGAGAGTCCTTGACTTTGTCTTGGAATGTTGAATGATCAAATTTGTGTTGTCTTTGTCTGGTACTAAGGATGGTGGTGAGACTCGGGGTGTACACAAAAAGTGTGCCTAAAGAGCATGAAATGCGCAGTTGTAAGTGCCAACATTTTGTGGTGGTTGTGCATATATGTTATATACTGCTTGCTTGTAGGGAAGGAGAATTATCGCCCCGAGAAATGGGTGGGGTCGTTACACCACCGTGGCCAGCTTTAGTTGACTGCTCTTTTATTTTCCACATCTTTGTGGATGGTGTAAGCGTCTGCATATGTGTTTCCGACAGCATATCACATGTGCACAACATTATCTTCTCTAAACATTCTTCTTATGAGAATTGGACTGAAAACTTTTTACAAACTATTATTCACTAGTGTATGTATTTGTGATATAGTTGGCTGAACATTGCCAATGTTATTGTTTACTAATTTCTTTCTTTACTATACATTGCTTCCCTGTTGTAACAACCCCATCCATTCATATGGTATATGCTTGAAGGTCCGGTCGGGGCCCCACAACATATATCACAAAACAGGCTGTGAAGTTACGGGATGATACCAGAGTAGCGTATTGCACCCTAACACAATGCATTCTAGTGGAAGCCTAAAATAACCATTGAACTCCACACTTGAATGTCCAACATATAAAACAACTCCACATTATATATATAGATAGGAATGTATTACAACATAAACTAGTTGACCTTATGGCCTTACAGGCCTGTCAAACAGTGGCCTAAACATTGGCGCGCAGGCCGGCCACATTAAAAGTAAACACAACACTCATATCGAAATTAGCCTTCGAGGGATAACAACAGCAGCAACAGTAGTTAAAGCAGCATGGACATCAACCCTTTTTCGTCCCGCTTGTCTCTCCAGCACCTGTACAGGGACAATCCACCTAACGGTGGTAAACAAAGGCAATGGTCAGCATTCAGCTGACCAAATTATAACGACCTTACCCCTTTATCGGGGCAGCGATATTCTTCCCTACAGGCATAACATATCACAAGCATGTATATATATCTCATATAATGTTCTTTCACGCACACATGCCATCACTACCGTCACCCACACGGCCTGACAGTCCGTGCACTCAGTGTTGAAACCGATTTCTCGGCCTCTTGCGGAGTTCACCTGCGGGGAAGGGGTGATCGCACAACTATTTCGCTCCTGCAAGCAAAACAACAAGGAAAACAGGAAAGAACTAAGCCAAGGGCTCAGCGGGAGGTCCCACCACACGCCCGGAAGATCTTAGAGCGCTTTCCCTCCTTAGCCAAAAGGCCGAGCTAAGGTACCCTCAGAAAGCACTATAAAGCTGGAGCAAGAGAGCACATAAAACGTGTCTGCTGGGGTACCCCTTAGGTCCTATTTATAGATTTCAGAATCTGAACTGCCAATAACCAAACTAAATTAACCTGAAATTACCAAAATACTCTCGGCTAGGTCTGCCAACAGCCAAACTCCGCTATTTTGAAGGGCTATGGGCAGACCGGCTGGGGAAAAACAGTAAAAAGTACCTCATAGACCTGGGCGAGTTGGAGAGCTCGGCCACCTTGGAGGATCAGCTCGCCTGATATTGCCGAGCTCCTTTACGTGAGCGCGAGTTGGGACGATTAGCTCGCCAGTCGATAGGCCTCCTATAGTGGAACTAAGGTCGACGAATCCTGGCTTAGTCGGCGAATGCCGAGCTCGTGGTCCGCGACTGCCGAACTCGCGGTAGATGAGTGCCGAGCTTGCATTCGACGATTGTCGATCTTCAGTCGACGATTTCCCATCTTTGGTCGACGAATGCCGATCTTTGGTCGACGAATGCAGAGCTCGCTCGCTGCCTCTAGGTTTTCCTGCCAAGCTCGCCTGCTGCCTGGGCAATATGCGCAGGCCGACCTCACTCCTGATGACCCTACTCGCCGGACACGGGGTTGTACACTCAGGGCACATTCTTGGTGTAACGGTGAACCAGTTGCCCACCACCGTATCACGGTCGCAGCCCAACGGTAAATCACTTGAGCATTTACTCCATGGCGTGCAGCCAGAGTCCTAGTCGTAATGCACCGGGATTGGCCCATAGCCCCCATTATGTCATGGCACACAGGACTACGACTCTCGCTATGCGCTCCAATAGACCGCACCTTCTGGTATCACGTCAAACGGACATAATGCAGGTCGGATCCTCCACCCCCCGTTGCTCAAATTGCCTTGCCATCACCGAGTACGGCGTACTCGCGGCTACAAAAGGAGCGGGTCGGTCTCACAAATCCTATTCTGGCATACAAGCCTGGGCATTTCTCTTACACCCATTCATATCACAACATTAGCGGGTCTTTCCTGGGTACACCAGTACTTCCTACTACTCTCTTCGCAGGTGGACACTGCAAATATCAAAAATGTCAGGGGTCTTTCCTGGCTACCATGCCAGTACTTCCTATTACTCTCTTCATAGGTGGACTCCCTATGAACATGAAGCATGACAAGGGTATTTCCTGGAATTCCAATCCAGTACTTCCTGCTACTTCCTTTCACAGGTAGAACCCAACAACACAAGCAACACAAGCATTATACGAGTATTTTCGTAGACTATCACTCCAGTACTTCCTGCTACTTCCTTTCACAGGTCCAACCCATCGACTCCTAAACTACGTGTTTATCACGGAGTCTTCTCCAGTTCGTATGCAACATCACCAATCCAGACCAACATGTCCAGATGGGCTTCATATGGCATGCCTATTCCGTACTCTCTTTCCGGATATATATGAAAGGGGATTCCATGAATCAACCCAAAAGACTCACAAAATTAGCCACCCTTTGGTGGGGGAATCAAGCATATGCCAAAAAAGAAGCCTTCACAGGGCTAGGAAGAAAGGTCATTACCCTTGAAAACCGTTTCGGTGCCATGAACTCCTAGCTGGCTAGAAAGAACCGCAACAGCTTTTCCTCCGCAACAATGGCCTCGAATCTCAGCTTGACACTCTCAAGCTCCACCAGAGATCAGCCCCTCTTCTTCTTCCTCCTTCTTCCTTTCCCTTTCTGTCTCTAGAAGTTTAGAAAGATGAAGGCTAACATAAAAATGAGTCTACCTTCTCACTTTTCGGCCTTAAGGAAGCAGGGAAGGCTCTCAACTGTTAGATCCTAGCTGAAGAAGAATGGACGACCACGAAAAACCCGCAAAATCATGTTTCGGGTCCGACACGCCCTGTGACAAGCCCGTGTCATAGGCCACACTAAGCGGAGTACAAACCGCCTTATCCCAAAACAGGTCACGCCCAGGGTACAAGCTCGTGACGGCCAGGTCACGCCCGTGACATAGGGCGTGTACCTCACTCGAGTCATATTCACGACCTACTCGAGAAGACTACTCGAGTAGTTAGTTGATGTGCCCGCGAACAGACTCTTACTGTGGTTGGTTCGGTGAGTCGATCGCCGCGGGCTTGCTCGGGTAGGCAAGTGCACCTATCGCAAGTAGTACTCGATATTCGGGGGAATACCGAGGTCGTATTGTTCTCGGGGTCGCGTTGACTATTCTTACTCCTCCGGGAGGACTTACATAAGGTGGATTTTTTTTACTTAATAAAAAGGCGGAAAAGCAAAGGAGCGCGATTTATAAAATATTCGATGAAGGGTTAACGCTCGGCATCGAATCGGATTAAGACTAAAATAATTTTTAATAATAAAAAGACTTAGTTTTCAAATTAATAATAAGGCAACTTGGCCGTGGAGGTTCCACAAATGTGAGCGCACTTATCTCTAGGAATATTGCTCACCTGAACGTTAAGACTATTCGACCGAACGTTAGTCCGACGAAGGATTCCTCTTAACGCCCGCTTTACGCTAAGAACCCCGCTATTGGGTGGGGAACCCAATCCGGTAGAATTACGCTAGTCCTCTCTCGAGGGGGTGCACGCAACTCTATTTACCCAGGGGTGATCGGTCCATATGCACGGCCTCTCGGCTAGCTAGCATATGGACTACGGAAATAGGGCCCACACATCGATTATGTGGTCCTACGCGTCGTAAACCCGGGGTAAACCCTAAGTGCTTAAATTAAAATGAAAAAAGAACTTTAATTATTATAAATCATTTCAAATGTCCCAATGCTCTTCGATGCCGAGGCTAATAGCGATTAGCCACACATCGGTATGGGGACGGCTTATAATTTAGTGAGGCGCGAGTTCGAAATTAAACACTAAACGATTATAAGAAAGAGACAAAAGAAAAATAACAATATTTAGAGAGCTAAAAAGTTAACTAAACGAGAACTCACGCACACTCCAAATTATAAATTAAACAAAAGCTAAGTTACACATGAATGAAATTTTGCATAATTCAAATTTGCGAGTCCCACTCAAACGAGTGGGGGCGGTAAATAAAGGCTGAAAATTGCAAGTCCTACTCAAACGAGTATGACTGAAATAAAAGCGAGTCCTACTCAAATGAGTAGGAGAAAATAAATGCGATTACAGGGCTAAAAAGTCCGGCCATTTAACTCAAGTGAGTAGGCGGAAAAAATAAAGAAAGTAAAATTGCAAGTCCTACTCAAACGAGTAGGACTGAAATAAAGTCCGGCCATTTAAACTCAAATGAGTAGGCGGAAAAATAAAGAAAGAAAAATTACAAGTCCTACTCGAACGAGTAGGACTGAAAATGAAAACGATGCGCCATTTAACTCTTAACGAGTAGGCGGAAATAAATGCACACGAACACACACACTCCATATGAAATTCAGGAAAGCAATAAAATTATACACCTACACTCACACACTCTACATAATTTAAATCAAAGCATTAAAAGGAAAGCATTAAAACAAAGCATGAAAATTTAACACCTACACTCACACACTCTACACAATTTAAATCAAAGCATAAAAATTATACACCTACACTCACACACACTTCATGAAAAATCAAAGCTACCTAAAAATTAAATTTTAACTATTTCAAGCATAGGTTTTGCCAAAAACAAATAAAAAGAAGAAATTTAAATTTTAGAAGACAAAAGTTTTTCAAAACAAATTAAAAACCAAAGTTTTTGGAAAATAAAAATTTCAACATTTTCATTCCTAGGATTTCATAAAAGAGCTAAAAAAGTTGAAATAAAAGTGAAAGAAGAAAAAAAAGTTTTCATTCCAAAATGAAGCTAAGTAAAAAAAAACAAAGGAAACTATAGCTCTTTTACACACTCATAAGAGTGAAGATGTTGAAGAAGATAAGAAAAAAGGAAAAAACCTAATTCATCATTTCATCATTTTCAAACAAAACCTAACTTGAAAAATCAAAGGCATGTAAAGAGGAAATCCTAACCTAAGCATGAAAACAAGTAAAAAAAGTAAAGTAAGCATGTTACACTCATACACACACACACACTTTTCATAAATGAAGAACAAGTGAAGAACAAGTGAAGAACAAGGATAAAACCAAGGATAAAAAGGAAAGAAAGTGGGCACAAGTTTCATTCCAAAGCTAAGTAAGAAGAGAAAATCTAGCATTTTATTGAATTTTAGGAACTATTACAAACTATTACAAGGGTTAAAGCTAAGACAAAACAAGAAATGAAATAAAGAAGGGAGAAATCTCCTTACATAGCCTTGAAAATCACGGATGCAGCCCACAAAAATACACTAAATTGGCCCAAAAATCTGAACCCTTGGACCTTACAGAACTGGGCTATTTATAGGAAAAAATTTCTAAGTACACGCCCTCGGTCACGGGCGTGACATGGGGGCGTGACAGTACTATTCATGAAGGCGGCTGGCGATTGGACAGCAAAGTTGACTTCGGGCTGAGTTCGCAGCAGTCACGCCCCAGGTCACGGGCGTGACCTAGGGCGTGTCGGGGAGGTAGAACCGGGCGCGGGTTGCGTCAAATGTCCTCGGCAGCATCTTGTCGGGCCAGCTGGAAAGGTCACGCCCCATGTCACGGGCGTGACTATGGGCGTGACAGTCGGGTCGACACTCGACGAATGTCGAGCGGAAAGTGTCGAGTCGAAATCGTTGAGCTGAAATTGGGTCACGCCCCAGGTCACGGGCGTGACTATGGGCGTGACAGTTGGTGTCGACACTCGACGATCGTCGAGTGGAATTCGTCGAGAGGAGCGGACACGGGCTTGGGTCACGCCCCGTGTCGGGTGACACGGGCGTGTCGCCAGGCGTGTCAAGCATTTTCTTCAGAAATTTTCCGATTTCACGGGAAATACACAGGCACGGCTTGGTCACGGGCGTGACCCATGTGTCACGGGCGTGTACTTCCCAAAATTTGGCAGATTCTGGAATTTTTCTGCAAAATAAAATAAAACAAGTTAGGAGAAAATTTACAAGAATAGGAACATTTTATTGAACAAAAATAAGTAAAAACGACGAAAATAAATGAAAATGACTAAATTAATGTGCATAAAAATACGCATATTTACAGTTCATCATTAGTTATGACATGCCCGTGTCACCCACTCGAGACCCACTCGAGATGACTTACTCGAGAGAAAACCAACTACTCGAGTACTCGGATTGGACACGCCCGTGTCGGATGACATGCCCGTGTCACCACCCTCTTACTCGAGTACTTTTCCACTTACTCGAGAGAAAAGTGTCGACCTCTCGACACAGCGGGACACGCCCTGTGGCACGCTCGTGTCACAGGCCGTGTACCCCATACTCGACAATCGTCGAGCGCAGTTCATCGAACACAGGGGGACACACCCTCCTCGAATGGTACACGCCCATGAAGCCTAGCGTGTTCCTGCGTTCGACGAACGTCGAACGTGTACCCGCATTCGACGAACGTCGAACGCAGTTCATCGAAGAATGCAGTTCGTCGAACGAATTTTTCGTCGAACTTACATCGACTCTGCACTCGAGCAGGACACGCCCTGGGATACGCCCGTGTCCCAGGTCGTATCACCCAAAATTTTGCCTGCTAAAAAATTGTGCTGTTATAACCCTCACCTCCTACCAGAAATTTCGTCCTAGAAATTTGCACACAGGAAGGCAATCAGCAACTAAAAATTCATAACATCAAAATTTATTGTTACAATAACTTTTCACTATCCACGTAGTTACAAAAATAGCTCGGGAAATTCAGCTCCCATGGTCTGCTCTCGCTCCCATGTAAGCTCTTCATGATCGCAGTTGTCCCACCAGACTTTAACCATCCAGACCGTCTTGTTGCGCAACTGTTTCTCGGCTCGATCTGCGATCTGAATGAGTCTAACTCTCGTTGTTAGCCCATACTCCACCGGCACACGATCATCCGTGATCACTTGAGCTGGATCTTTAACGGCCTTCCGAAGCACCGAGATGTGAAACATATCATGTAGTCCGCCCAAGTCTGCCGAAAGAGCTAACCGATACACAACTTCTCCGATTCGCTCAACCACTTCAAATGGACCCAAATATCTTGGACTCAACTTTTTCAAACGTCGAATCCTGGATACGCATTTGAAGGGCTTAATCTTCAAGTAGACCCAATCGCCTACCGCTTGACGATCTTGGGCTATGAGTAGCCTCTCTCGAATAGCACGAATGGTTGAGTTTGCTTCATCGACTTCATTACGATTATAAACTCTAGCTTCACCCGCATCTACCCAAGCCAAGGGAGTGCGACACTTCCTTCCATATAGAGCTTCATACGGTGCCATCCCGATGCTCGCCTGGTAGCTGTTATTATAGGCAAACTCCACCATGTAGAGATGATCTTCCCATCTCTTTCCAAAATCTAGGCCTCACATTCGGAGCATGTCCTCCATCGTTCTGTTGGTTCGTTCAATTTGGCCATCTGTTTGGGGACGAAAGGCCGTACTGAAAGTTAACTTCGTGCCCAATAGCTGGTGAACTAGCCTCCAATCCTTTGACGTGAATCGCCCATCTCGATCACTCACGATGCTTCGAGGAACACCGTGGAGCCGTACAATCTGTTCCACGTATAGCTTTGCCAAACTTTCTAACGAATCATCCCGCCTGTTCGGGAGGATGTGTGCTGCTTTTATCAGCCGATCGACAATCACACAGATGGAATAATTTCCTCGCTGAGATCTCGACAACTCGTGCATGAAATCCATGGAAATATCATCAAATTTCCACTCTGGAATCGACAACGACTTCAAATAACCACCCGGTTTCTGGCATTCCGCCTTCACCATAGCACAAGTTTGGCATTTGACCACATAGTGAGCAACATCCTTCTTTAGCCCTGGCCACAAAAATAACTTTTTCATATCACTGAACATCTTTGTGCTTCGAGGTTGGATTGAGTACTTCGTATAATACGCTTCATACATAAGTTCCTTCCTCAATGTACCCAAACTTGGGACGCACAGACGGCCCTCTTTCCTCAAAAGACCATCATCCCAGGAGAACTTTCCTTTTGGCCCAGCTTTCGCATAGCGTAGGAGATCTTCATCCAACTCCGTTTCCCATCGAACTAGTCTGCAAGGTCACATTGCACCTCTGTCCAGTTCAAACATGCATTGGCAGTGGAATTCTTGTCAACACAAGAAATCTTTAACGCTTCCAGCTCCTGGATGAGACGTTCATCATGCCTCTACAACCAAGCTTGTAACGCCCCTGATTTTTTGATTGCGTACGCATGATGGGCGTTACGTTGGCTTTGAACGTTGTTCGAGCATGGTTTTTCCCGCGGGCTTGCGAGTGGCTGTTTTGGTTGCCGAGTTGTACGATTCCCCAGCAAACTGGAGTCCAAATTGGGGACTCGGTGAGGCCTCTTAGGGAATGTTTGCACTTTTTCGCGCCCGGGAAATGTTGCTGAAAGTGAGTTGCTGGTACAGGAAACAAAAAAAAAGGGTAAAAAGTTCTTAAGGCAAAAATGGTCTAGGACGACACGGGAACATTTTTCAAAACAGGGAAAAATGGTCGTTTTTGTGCGAGACACGCCCCCTGACACGGGCGTGACCCAGGCTGTGACCTGGGCGTGACCTCCTTGACTCGACGAATTTTTCTTGCGTCGAGTTGAGCTCGACGAATGGGGTACACGCCCCGTGACACAGGCGTGTCACGGGCCGTGTCCCGCTTTATCGAGTGTTGAATGTCGAGTGTCGGGTGTCGAGAGAGGGTACACGGCCTGTGACACGGGCATGTCACAGGGCGTGTTCAGCTTGTCGAGTGTCGAGTGTCGAGTATCGAGTGTCGGGTGTCGAGAGAGGGGACACGGCCTGTGACACGGGCGTGTCACAGGGCGTGTCAAGCTGTGTCGAGTGTCGACACTTTGTGTCGACGAGGTGTCGAGACACGGGCTACACGCCCTAGGTTACGGGCATGACCGACCCGTCACGGGCGTGTACCCGGCCGTGTACCGTGTGGATAAACTTGGATTTTGCCGACTTTCTGTGCCGCTTATGGTACACGCCCTGTGTCACGGGCGTGACCCAGGGCGTGACCGGCCCAAAAATCGAGTTTTTCCAGTTTTTTTGTGCCGTTCTTTTCCTTGGTTCTGCATCTAACGGTCCAGCTCTGTTCTGGAGGAATTAAGGCCGAAACAGAGAATTGTGTTTCTCATTTTCACCTTCTCTTCATCTTCTTCATCATCCTCAAAGAGAAAGCAAGAGAGCAAGGGAGCAATCAAGGCAAGGAAAGAAAGGAGCAGCCGTCGCAGCATCGTCTCGGTTCAGGCAAGCGGTGTTCTTCACCCTTGCCAATCTTCTTTCTTGATTTTAATTGTGCAAACAAAATAGCTAGTTTCTCTTTCAAGTTTCATGAGCTTGTTCTTCTTGTTTTGGGTTCTTCCTCACTAGCTTTATTATGCTCTTAAATTTCCCTATGCTGAATGACTTTGATTCATGTAGCTAATTTCCCTATGCTCTTAAATTTCTCTTGTTCATGTGATTTATGTAGCTATTGGATTCTTGTTCATCTAGCCTTTCTAATTTGATTCATGTTCATGTAGCCTTTTTCTTGCCTAATCATGTGATGTATTCTTGTCTTTCATCATGTCGTTCATGTAGCGCCATGAATCGTGTAATTCCTGTAGTTCATCATGTAGTCTTTTTCTTGACATAACTTGGGCATTTTGTCGTCATGCGTGAGAACAATGAAAGGAACGTGTTTAGCTTGGGTTATGGGGCGTTTTGCGAGGCGAATTGTGAACCATGGCAGGAGCGTTTGTGTGAAAATTCTGCAAGGGGTGGTGTGGTTTCAGCCTGTGGCCACCGGGTTTTGGTTTTTTTGTGGTTAGAGAGACCACTTTGGCCCCGATTTGGGCTGGTTTTGTTTGGTACATTCCACTTTAGGGCCGCCACCGAAAGACTCTTGCGGAATTGAACTTAACCGCTGATTATGTTTCACTCGTTTGATTGTTTCTTGTTTGTAAGATGCTGAGTTTGGGCATGTGTATTGCCCTTTTTCTCCTGCGGGTGGAGCAGGACTTGTTGAACTTGTACGCACTTGGTGCGGTTCACACTTTGGAATGACATTGTTTACTACTTGTACGCACTTGTTTTATGCATTCTTTTTACTTAAATGAAACATTGCTACGGGGTCGGTAAGCCCCTTCTTTATCGATTATGCAATTCATGCTCTCTTTTGTATAGCTTGGTTGATTGCTAAGGTATTCTTTTTTGAATGCCTCAGGTGCAGGTTGTAGCCGGTTGAGTGGCTAGGTTGGTTGGTGGCGTTTCTTGGGAGCTAGCCGAGCATACTTAGCGAGGTAGTTCTTCTCTTTGTTGTACAGACATACATGTGCCCCAATGGGTTCGTGTCAGCTTGTTGGCGCCCATTGGTGGTTTTCTTTACTTGTGACGTATGAATAATAGACTGCTATGTGACTCATTTGGATGATGTCTTATTGCTCTTGGGAAGGATTTATGGTAGGTTGCATTTGGTATTTTTAAGCTACACAAAAACCTATTATTGCATATCATGCATACATGTTTTGATCAACTAAGACATATTTTCCAAATGACGTAAACAAAGAGGATTTCTTATAGTAGTACTACGGGTTATGATGCCACGTCGTGCAGGGGATAACTGCACACGCTCAGGCAACTCTTGACGCTTACTTTATGAGTTGAAATTCAACAGTGAAATGTAAGAAAACCTTTGGATTTAATGGCCGTATCCCTCGGCCTTAGGTATCAAAACTGTATTTGTACACGGCGGAAATACTTTGTTTATTTATGATGAGCTCCTATATGCAGTCTATAGTGATACTACTATAAGAAATCCTCTTTGTTTACGTCATTTGGAAAATACGTCTTAGTTGATCAAAACATGTATGCATGATATGCAATAATAGATTTACTTCTCGTTTCTTAAGGAAGAGACCACATTCAACTTCCCTTTACCTTTGTCTACACGCGGAGGCGGAGGCAAAGCCTGGAGTGGTGCGGGTTGCAAAACAGGTTGGATCTGCGGGCACCTTGCACGAAGATGTCCTGGTCTGCCACACTGAAAGCACACCTTGTCTTTGGCCCAGCATCGGCCCACATTATGACCTCTTCTCCCACAAAATGTACACTCCAAGTGTCTGGTTGGCGCACCCTGAATGGCGTGCACCTGCTCCTTCTTTTGCATCCCCAACCGCTTGAAACATTTCTCAAACGGGTGACCGGCTCGGCCACAGAAGCTACATAGTTCCTTCTTCTTTTTTTACGTCTGACTCGTGGGACATTTTCTCTCCCACCAGCTGTCTCTTGCCCTGCGTCATCTGCTGCCCTCTTTGTTTGGCATTTTCGATAGCTTCCACCTTCAATGCTGCCTCAACCACAGTAGTGTAACTTGTCGCTCCATACACACTTGCGAACTGCTGCACTTCGCTGCGGAGCCCGCCCAAAAATCTCTTTACTCGGTCAGCTTCCGTAGTCACCAAGCTCGGAGCGAACCGACTTAGCTTGCTAAACTCCATTTCATACTCACTAACTGTGAGTTTCCTCTGCTTCAAATACAAGAACTCATTCATCAGGCGGTCCCGTTCAACTGTCGGTAGAAACTTACGCCGTAACATTTCTTTGAACGCTATCTAGAAAGCTTGCAAATGGCTCCGTTCGAAGCTTTATACGGGCGTCGATGTCGGACTCCCATCTTTTGGACGGAGATTGGCGAGCGGCTTTTGTTGGGCCCATAGGCGCTCGAGGACATGGAAGTTGCCGTACGACTTATTCGGGAGAAGCTCCGAATCGCCCAAGAGCGATATGAAAAGTATGCCAATCGACGACTGTCGGAATTAGAGTTTGCGGTGGGAGATTCTATTTTCTTGAAAGTCTCCCCAATGGTTGAGATTAAAAGGTTTGGAAAAGAGCGCAAATTAGACCCAAGATTTGTGGGTCCCTTCAAGATTCTTGCGCGAGTTGGTGCATCCGCATACAAAGTAGAATTACCCGTGAACTTTCCTGGTGTTCACGACATGTTTCATGTTAGCCAACTTTGCAAATGTGTACGGAATGATCAGCAAGTGTTGGATGTGGTGCCGCAGTTGGCGCCAAACCTTTCTTATGTGGAGATGCCTATCCGGATATTGGACTCCCAAGATCGCGTGTTGCGGAAAAAGAAGATTCCGATGGTCAAGGTGCTATGGAAAAATCAGTATGTGGAAAGCGCGACGTGGGAGCTCGAGTCAACGATGCGGGCGGCTCACCCTTATTTGTTCCCATAGTTAAGCTGGTATGTGACTTGGTGTTTGGTTGCATTCATGTTTTGGTTTGCTTCTGTATTTGATTTCGTGAAAAGTTTCGAGGCGAAACTTTTTGTTAGGGGGAGTGATTGTAACGCCCCGGATTTTTTGATTGCGACGCATGATGGGCGTTACGTTGGCTTTGAACGTTGTTCGAGCATGGTTTTTCCCGCGGGCTTGCGAGTGGCTGTTTTGGTTGCCGAGTTGCACGATTCCCCAGCAAATTGGAGTCCAAATTGGGGACTCGGTGAGGCCTCTTAGGGAATGTTTGCACTTTTTCGCTCCCGGGAAATGTTGCTGAAAGTGAGTTGCTGGTACAAGAAACAAAAAAAAGGGTAAAAAGTTCTTAAGGCAAAAATGGTATAGGACGACACAGGAACATTTTTCAAAACAGGGAAAAATGGTCGTTTTTGTGCGAGACACGCCCCCTGACACGGGCGTGACCCAGGCCGGCTGGGCGTGACCTCCTTGACTCGACGAATTTTTCTTGCGTCGAGTTGAGCTCGACGAATGGGGTACACGCCCCGTGACACGGGCGTGTCACGGGCCGTGTCCCGCTTTATCGAGTGTTGAGTGTCGAGTGTCGGGTGTCGAGAGAGGGTACACGGCCTGTGACACGGGCGTGTCACAGGGCGTGTTCAGCTTGTCGAGTGTCGAGTGTCGAGTGTCGAGTATCGAGTGTTGGGTGTCGAGAGAGGGGACACGGCCTGTGACACGGGCGTGTCACAGGGCGTGTCAAGCTGTGTCAAGTGTCGACACTTTGTGTCGACGAGGTGTCGAGACACGGGCTACACGCCCTAGGTCATGGGCGTGACCGACCCGTCACGGGCGTGTACCCGGCCGTGTACCGTGTGGATAAACTTGGATTTTGCCGACTTTCTGCGCCGCTTATGGTACACGCCCTGTGTCACGGGCGTGACACAGGGCGTGACCGGCCCGAAAATCGAGTTTTTCCAGTTTTTTTGTGCCGTTCTTTTCCTTGGTTCTGCATCTAACGGTCCAGCTCTGTTCTGGAGGAATTAAGGCCGAAACAGAGAATTGTGTTTCTCATTTTCACCTTCTCTTCATCTTCTTCTTCATCCTCAAAGAGAAAGCAAGAGAGCAAGGGAGCAAGCAAGTCAAGGAAAGAAAGGAGCAGCCGTCACAGCATCGTCTCGGTTTAGGCAAGCGGTGTTCTTCACCCTTGCCAATCTTCTTTCTTGATTTTAATTGTGCAAACAAAATAGCTAGTTTCTCTTTCAAGTTTCAGGAGCTTGTTCTTCTTGTTTTGGGTTCTTCCTCACCAGATTTATTATGCTCTTAAATTTCCCTATGCTGAACAACTTTGATTCATGTAGCTAATTTCCCTATGCTCTTAAATTTCTCTTGTTCATGTGATTTATGTAGCTATTGGATTCTTGTTCATCTAGCCTTTCTAATTTGATTCATGTTCATGTAGCCTTTTTCTTGCCTAATCATGTGATGTATTCTTGTCCTTCATCATGTCGTTCATGTAGCGCCATGAATCGTGTAATTCCTGTAGTTCATCATGTAGTCTTTTTCTTGACATAACTTGGGCATTTTGTCGTCATGCGTGAGAACGATGAAAGGAACGTGTTTAGCTTGAGTTATGGGGCGTTTTGCGAGGCGAATTATGAACCATGGCAGGAGCGTTTGTGTGAAAATTCTGCAAGGGGTGTTGTGGTTTCAACCTGTGGCCACCGGGTTTTGGTTTTTTTGTGGTTAGAGAGACCACTTTGGCCCCGATTTGGGCTGGTTTTGTTTGGTGCGTTCCACTTTAGGGCCGCCACCGAAAGACTCTTGCGGAATTGAACTTAACCGCTGCTTATGTTTCACTCGTTTGATTGTTTCTTGTTTATAAGATGCTGAGTTTGGGCATGTGTATTGCACTTTTTCTCCTGCGGGTGGAGCAGGACTTGTTGAACTTGTACGCACTTGATGCGGTTGACACTTTGGAATGACATTGTTTACTACTTGTACGCACTTGTTTTATGCATTCTTTTTACTTAAATGAAACATTGCTACGGGGTCGGTAAACCCCTTCTTTATCGATTATGCAATTCATGCTCTCTTTTGTATAGCTTGGTTGATTGCTGAGGTATTCTTTTTTGAATGCCTCAGGTGCAGGTTGTAGCCGGTTGAGCGGCTAGGTTGGTTGGTGGCGTTTCTTGGGAGCTAGCCGAGCATACTTAGCGAGGTAGTTCTTCTCTTTGTTGTAAATCTTCGACAATACGGAACTGCCACGCAGGTTATCAAACAAATCATCGATTCTTGGCAGTGGGTACTTGTTCTTAATCGTCACCTTGTTCAACTCCCGGTAATCGATGCAAAGGCGCATCGACCCATCTTTCTTCTTCACAAATAACACTGGTGCACCCCAAGGTGATGAACTCGGCCTGATAAACCCTTTTGCCAACAAGTCATCCAGCTGTGTACGCAACTCTGCTAGCTCACGCGGGGCCATCCTGTACGGCGCTTTCGCAATAGGTCGCGTACCCGGCTCCAAATCAATAACGAACTCGACATCACGATCAGGGGGAAGACCAGGAAGATCAGTAGGAAAAACATCAGGAAATTCACGCACAACAGGAATCTCCTCTAATCGCGGTAAAACAGCACTAGTCCCCACAGTGGAGACAAGACAAGCAAAACAGTCGGAAACAAACAACGTCCGAACACATACCGCCGAAAGCCCTGGAGAATCCTGGCAAGAATCACCATACACGCTTCCTGGCTGACCATCATCTTTGATAAAATCCAAGCGCTTTCCTCTGCACTGGATGACGGCGTCATAGCGGGATAACCAGTCCATGCCCAGAATGACGTCAAAATCCTCCAAATCGATCACCTTGAAATCAGCCTTTGCTAAGAAATCGCCCAACAAAATGGGACAATCAAGAAGACCCCAGTCTGCCACTACCGAAGCACCGGAAGGAAATTTCACCAAAAACGCCTTCCCCACTCGATCTGGTGTCAAATGATACCGCTACAGAAAGGTTCGAGCCACAAAAGAATGGGTCGCGCCAGAATCAAATAGAACACGCGCCCAACGGTTCTTTACCTTAAAATTTCCTATAAGGGTACATATGTAGCTAAAAACTACGCATAAGAGGCAGAAACAAAACAGGAACCAGAGGAATGAATCGAACCTGAGATAACTTGAGGTGACGTATGAGCTTCCTCTGAAGAGACCACATTCAACTTCCCTTTACCTTTGTCTACACGCGGAGGCGGAGGCAAAGCCTGGAGTGGTGCGGGTTGCAAAACAGGTTGGATCTGCGGGCACCTTGCACGAAGATGTCCTGGTCTGCCACACTGAAAGCACACCTTGTCTTTGGCCCAGCAGCGGCCCACATCATGACCTCTTCTCCCACAAAATGTACACTCCAAGTCTCTGGTTGGCGCACCCTGAATGGCGTGCACCTGCTCCTTCTTTTGCATCCCCAACCGCTTGAAACATTTCTCAAACGGGTGACCGGCTCGACCACAGAAGCTACATAGTTCCTTCTTCTTCTTTACGTCTGACTCGTGGGACATTTTCTCTCCCACCAGCTGTCTCTTGCCCTGCCTCATCTGCTGCCCTCTTTGTTTGGCATTTTTTTATAGCTTCCACCTTCAACGCAGCCTCAACCGCAGTGGTGTAACTTGTCGCTCCATTAGCACTTGCGAATTGCTGCACGTCGCTGCGGAGTCCGCCAAGAAATCTCTTTACTCGGTCAGCTTCCGTCGTCACCAAGCTCGGAGCGAACCGACTTAACTTGCTAAACTCAATTTCATACTCACTCACTGTGCGTTGCCTCTGCTTCAAGTACAAGAAGTCATTCATCAGGCGGTCCCTTTCCACTGCCAGTAGAAACTTGCGCCGTAACATTTCTTTGAATGCTTCCCACGAACAGCCCGCCCCTAGGCCTTCCTTTTCTCGCAACCACCAACCTTTCGCCAACCCTTTGAGTTGATAGGCGGCAAGCATCACCTTCTGGTCCTCGGTAACGCCAGAATACACAAACATCTCTTCCAATGTGATCACCCAATCATCCAAGAGCATAAAGTCTGCTTTTCCATCATACGTCGGTGGTCCAAGTCGCTGAAACTGCGAGATGAAAGTCATCGCAGGAGGAACCACAACTAGGGGTGTCACTGCCACTAAAGGAGTCGAAATAATGGGGCCTCTACCCGTCTCTTGTCCTCTTGGTGCCAGCCCCGACATCGCTGATGACATAGCTTGAAGCTGGGACTGTACCTCCTGCACCTGCCTCGTCAAAGCCTCATTACTTTGGCGTAAACTATCCATCAGGGCATTATTCTGCACGCCCGAAGACTCGCCCTCGGATTGGGGAGTTTGCCTTGTCACTGGACGCTTCGACATCCTATTAACACGTTCACTCTTGTCACACTCAAACCCAACAAAACACACAACAGCTATGTTGGAACACCCTATTACTAATTTGGGTCAGCATCACTATGTCTCTAGGAACCTTTATTTGACCTCCTGTATAGCTTAAAAGGTCAATTAGAATTGAGTCTAAGGGTTAGAAGCCTAGGATTGGAAGCTGCCCTGGAGATCAAGTTTTTCTGTCTGGAGACTAAGTCTGATCGTCGAGCTCAGCGCGACGATTCGTCGAACTCCGATCGATGATCGTCTAGCTCAACTCTGACGGATCGTCGAACTCCATTCGACGATCGCTGAGCTCAACTTCATAATATCGTCGAACTCCATTCGACGATCGGTGAGCTCAGGTCGACGATTTTGACTCTGCATTGGATCTTTATCTCTGAGCTCAGTTCGACGATCTTTGAGCTCAGATCGACGATTATTTTGCTGCTTGTGTTTTCCAGTTCGCTGAGCTCAGCTCGACGATAGCAGAGCTCAGTTCGACGATTTCAGATAACTTCCAGAATTCAAATTCAAATCAGTCAAGAGTTATTCTGCAATTAATTGAAAGATTTGCTAGCCGTTTTCATTTACTTCTGGACCAAGTTTCAAGGGATCTTTCAAGGAATAATTCTGTGGACTTTCCTCTTGAAGAGTTTTTGCAATTAAGGATGCAATCAATGCAGACCAACGACTATCCTTGACAGAGAATGATATTCTATTCTGGAACAGAGAACTCGACATCACGATCAGGGGGAAGACCAGGAAGATCCGTAGGAAAAACATCTGAAAATTCACGTACAACAGGAATCTCCTCCAAATGCGGCAAAACAGCACTAGTCCCCACAGCAGAGACAAGACAAGCAAAACTGTCGGAAACAAACAACGTCCGAACACATACCGCCGAAATCCCTGGAGAATCTTGGCAAGAATCACCATACACACTTCCTGGCTGACCATCGTCCTTGATAAAATTCAAGCGCTTCCCTCTGCACTGGATGACGGCGTCATAGCGGGATAACCAGTCCATACCCAGAATGACGTCAAAATCCTCCAAATCGATCGCTTTGAAATCAGCCTTTGCTAAGAAATCACCCAACAAAATGGGACAATCAAGAAGACCCCAGTCTGCCACCACCGAAGCACCGGAAGGCAATTTCACCAAAACGCATTCCCCACTCGATCTGGTGTCAAATGATACCGATCCAGAAAGGTTCGAGCCACAAAAGAATGGGTCGCTCCAGAATCAAATAGAACACGCGCCCAACGGTTCTTTACCTTAAAGTTTCCTATAAGGGTACATATGTAGCTAAAAACTACGCATAAGAGGCAGAAACAAAACAGGAACCAGAGGAATTCTTATAGTAGTATCACTATAGACTGCATATAGGAGTTCATCATAAATAAACAAAGTATTTCCGCAATGTACAAATACAGTTTTGATACCTAAGGCCGAGGGATACGGCCATTAAATCCAAAGGTTTTCTTACATTTCACTGTTGAATTTCAACTCATAAAGTAAGCGTCAAGAGTTGCCTGAGCGTGTGCAGTTATCCCCTGCACGACGTGGCATCATAACCCGTAGTTCTTCTAGCTCTGATACGATGTACTCGTTGAGGAAATGCGGGTTGTGACAAAGCTGCTCTTGACAGAGTCCGCCGACTCAAGGCATCCGCAACTACATTGCCTTTTTCGGGCGTGTAGTGAATCTCAGAGGTGTATTACCCAAGGAACTCCAACCACCTTCGTTGTCGCATGTTCAGGTCATTCTACTCTAATAGGTATTTAAGGCTCTTATGATCTGTATAGATCTCCACCTTCATACCATAAAGATAGTGTCGCCACAGCTTTAGTGCAAAGATCACCGCCGCCAACTCAAGATCATGGACGGGATAGTTCCGCTCGTGCACTTTCAGCTGGCATGAGCCATAAGGAATCACCTTTGCAATTTGCAGAAGCACGCAGCCTAAGCCGCTCCCTGAAGCATCACTATAGATTACAAATCCATCGGTACCACATGACGATGACAACACAGGCATCATGGTCAACCGAATCTTCAGCTCTTCAAAAGCTCGCATGCACTCTGGCGACCAAACGAACTTCGGATCTTTTCGCATCAGCGTGGTAAGTAGCAAAGCAATCCTCGAGAAGTTTTCAACAAATCTTTGGTAGTAGCCTGCTATACCAAGGAAGCTCCGGACCTCGGCCACTGAATACAATACTGGCCACTCCTCTATGGCCCTTATCTTCACTGGATCCACTGCTATGCCCACTCCACTCACCACATGGCCCAAAAAAGCCACCGACGCTAGCCAAAATTCACAATTCAAGAACTTGGCATAGAGCTGATTCTGACTCAACGTACTCAACACCAACCGCAAATGATTCTCATGATCGGCTTCTGATCTCGAGTACACCAGGATATCATCAATGAACACTATCACGAACAGATCCAGGTACTCGCGGAATATTCGGTGCATCAAGTCCATAAATACCGAGGGCGCATTGCACAGCCCAAACGGCATGACCGTGAACTCGTAGTGCCCGTACCGCGTTCCAAATGTGGTTTTGGGAATGTCACCTTCTCGGATTCTCAACTGGTAATAACCAGACTTCAAGTCCAACTTCGAGTAGACGGTTTATCCCACCAGCTGATCGAACAACACATCAATTCAGGGATCAAATACTTATTCTTCTCGGTCAGCTTAATCAGTTCACTGTAATCAATACATAACCTCAATCCACTGTCTTTCTTCTTTACAAAAAGCACAAGCACACTCCACGGTGACATGCTTGGGCATATATAACCCTGCTCAAGTAACTCTTATAGTTGGACCTTCAACCCTGCCATCTCCTTAGGCGCGACGCAATATGGCGAGCGGGCCACAGGTTTCGCACCTGGCACTAACTCGATCGTGAAGTCAATCTCACGCTGGGCTGGTAGCCCAGGGAGATACTTGGGAAACACATCT
The DNA here is from genome assembly GCA_039583875.1 of Platanthera guangdongensis. Classification (NCBI taxonomy): domain Eukaryota; kingdom Viridiplantae; phylum Streptophyta; class Magnoliopsida; order Asparagales; family Orchidaceae; genus Platanthera; species Platanthera guangdongensis. The sequence continues at coordinate 124,882,608 of CM077155.1, read as the reverse complement.
GCAAATTCCGACCCAATCAGAACATCACACACTGGCCTTAGGCTCAACAGCCTGAATTAGGACAAAGTATCACTCTGCACCCTTCCGAACATCCTTCAAAACTTGGAGTGCAGACAACAACGTCCCTCCCACTCATCGCATCCCCGTGAACTTAGTATCCTGCTCGGTATTCTGGCCCAACGTGATCTCTTTGGACTGGCAATCAATCAAGGCATGCTACTCCGCGAGCCAATTCATCCCAAAGATCACGTCGAATTCCGATAGCGGCAAGACAGATGCAGTCAAACCAAAGTCCCGACTTCCTATTTGGACCGCCACATCGCAAGCTTGATCCTCGAGCATCAAACAATCATTCAGCAACACCACTATGACGCTATCTGTCTTCACATGACTATGTATCCCAAGCCGCGCTATAAACTCTTTAGATAGAAAAGAATGAGAAGCAACCGTATCGAACAGGGCTCGCGCTAGCGTGTTCCGAATCATCACAAATCCTATGACGATCATGTCACACATACAAATCACAGACACATATGCAATAAACCAAGCATACAAGCAATACCATACTCAAAAACATAACTCGTACCTGTGACGACGTCACTTTGTTTGATGGCCTCCTGTAGGCCAAGATTATATACCTGGGGTTGCTCCTGTGATGCAGCGGATTCCACCACTGCCTTGCCTTTTTCCGCATACGACGCTCCCGCCTTCTTTTTACTCTTTGGCGGCGCCCGACACTCACGGGCTATATGACCCACCCGTCCACAATTAAAGCATGTACGAGTATTCAGACGCGAGGTGGCCCATGACGTTGCTCCCGATGCAACTGACAAAGGAGCTTGTCGCGCCGTCTTAGGCCTCTTTCCCCATTTCTTTTTATAAAATGACTTCGTCGGTCGGGGCACTTTAAACTCTGGCTGTGTCACAACCAATTCCCTCTTCCTCTGCACCCTTTTCATGTCCTTTTCCAGCGCGCAGGCAGTATCAACTAATGTCTGGAAGCCTTGGTTCACAGAACTAGAAAGCAGGAATCTCAACCCGTCCCGCAGTCCTTCGTAGAACCTATTTGTCTTCCTTTGATCATCAACAAAAATCGAACCCACATACCTCCCCAACGTGTAAACTCATACAGGTAAGCTTCCACACTGCCATCTCCTTGCGTCAGCCTTTGGATTTCATTCTCCATGGCTATACGCTGTGCTGCCGGGAGGTGCTTCGCCAGGAAGAGCCGAGAGAATTCCTCCATCGACACTTGTGTTAACGGTCTTCCCGCTACATGATGCAGCTCCATCTCGTCCCACCACAATCGCGCCTCGCCTTCCAATAAGAAGGTGGATAAGGTGACTTTTGATGCTCCTCTATCCCAATCGCCATCGTGATCTGCTTGACGCGCGATAACCAATCCTCAACCTGTACAGGAGCTCCCACTCCCGAGAACATAGGCGGGTGAAAAATCATAAATTGCTTCAACTGCTTCTCAGCTGCTCGAGGATTCATAGCTGGTACAGGTTCTGTCCTTGCCGCCACCTATTCTGGCCTCAATGTTGGCTGCGCCTGCCCTTGCGCCTTGTAACGTCCCGAATCGCTCTAGGCCCCTAGTGTGTGTGTTTTGAGTCAGGAGGGTTGACTCGAGTCCTGAGAAGTGCAGGGAATTGGGCTGCACTTGTGGAGAAGGGGAGAAATCAGTGCAGAGAGAAGTGACACGGGTAGAGACACGGCCGTGTCCCTACCCGTGTGCGTCGGATGATCTCGACGAGCCGTGTCGAGATCGTCGAGAATCGTCGAGAGTCATCGAGATCAAGTGACACGGGTAGTGACACGGCCGTGTCCCTACCCGTGTGCGTCGAGATGATCTCGACGAGGCGTGTCGAGATCGTCGAGCGGGGTCGACACTAAGTGACACGGGTAGTGACACGGGCGTGTCCCTACCCGTGTGCGTCGAGTTGAGCTCGACGAGAAGTGTCGAGATGTAACTGAAGATGCACACGGCCAATGACACGGCCAGGCACACGGCCGTGTCATGTGAACACGGGTTGGGACACGGCCGTGTCCCTACCCGTGTCAAACAGTGAACCGACATGGAAACCGCCACGGCCGTTTCGCGGAAGCAGGACACGGGTACGGACACGGCCGTGTCCCTACCCGTGTCACATTTTGCTTATAAGGGGCAGAGAAACCCTAGCCGTTTTTCATTCTCTTTTCCTTCCCCTATTTCCTGTGAGACTTCCTGGTGAGAGAAAAACTGCAGGAGCAAGTTTTACCGAAGGAGATCCGCCATCGCCGCGAAAGAGAAGATGCCGCCAAGGAGAACTACGCGATCCATGGCCGGAAATGGTGGTACCGCTGGAGTCAACGTGAGTTTCCTACCCTCTCCCTTGGTGCTAGATCTATAGTTATGCCTTAGGAGAGACATCGACTCAAGAGAGTCTTGATGGAGAGGAGAAGATCTCTAGGTTAGGCCATGTTAGAACTTGTGTTCTAGACTTTAGATCTCTTCAACCCTTCCCCTTTTCTTCAATATGACGATGAGTGGATGGTCTCGTGAGGAGTTTATGGCCTTTGAGGTTGAATAAGGGAGGAGAATATTTCTGGAAAATTTAGGGACGATCGCCTTGAGGAGGAAGACGAACCGATGCCGTTCATTTTCCTTTAAGATGCGCGCAGAATCTGTATTCTGCGCGCAGCGATCTTCCATGCCATTTTCATGTAGGATAGGGGCAGATCTGGGCTTTTCGCTAAACACGAAAGTTGTAGCCCTTGGAAATACATTTCCAACGAGTGGTTGCACGACTTCAGGTGATGTCTGTGGCCCCGGGAAAACCTAATCGAGTTTGCTGTCCGGCAATTTCCTGTACACAGAAATCGTGTTCTGTGCGCAGCGAACTTCGAAGCCGATTTCGAGTACGTTATTTTCAGATCTGGGTTGTGACCTGAATATGAAAGTTGTAGATCATAAAAAGATCTTTCCAACGAGGGGTTACACGCCTCCACCGGATTCCTGTAGCTTCGGGAATCTCCGGTCGAAGTTGCTGTCCAGATTAGTGATACACCTAGAATTCTGGTTTTATATAAAGTGCAATTAGAGTCGGTGGAATTCTGTCAAGATTAAATAATTTGTGCTAATCACCGAAGAACTGTGAATGATGGTGTTTATTATTTGGAACGCATACAACTGATTTCTTATTGCAAGATGTCTTGAGGTTTGGATGGTTCCCTTTATGTTTAATCGAATCGAATTGATAAGATGTTGATAGATTATAACATATGCGCATCATATAAGTCTTATGTAGAGTTCATATGGAATGACATATAGCAGATTAAACTATGGCCATGTGTATGTTGATTGGTGAAATGAAATTCGTTAGTCCAATACTTAGAGCGTCGTCTCCCTACGGGTAGTATTATGAAGGGAAGTAAGTGCGGGGTTGACCGCCACTTGTTTTGGTTGTGTTGAGGTAAGGTATGGATGGATGGTTGGGCTGTGTCCTCGTGTTTACTTCCGAGGCCCCTTCCATGATATGTTGATGTGGTATGTGCATGTGGTGTGAGTCGACACGCGATGTCGTAATCCTGGGTTAAGGATAGTGTGGCAGGTCTACGGGCTCGCCAGTCGTCACACCGACGGGAGTTGGCAGTTAGACTTGGTCGGTTTGGGCTGTGTCCTCGGTGTTCACGTCCTGAGGCCCCTCCGGCCATGTGAACGGTTGGGCTGTGTCCTCGTGCTTTCTTCCGAGGCCCCTTCCGGGTCACGCAAGGCCAGTTCGGGCTGTGTTCTTGGTGCACATCTACCCAAGACCCCGCTGGGCCATAGTACGCATGGGCTCCGCTGTTGTGTTCTTAGCGTTGAGGCGTACGGAGGCCTAGGTGAAGTAGTGTGATACCCGCCTAGTAGTAGAAGTGCCCGTTCTACTGTCACCGCCTGGCCACGGCGGCTGATGCCTGAGAGGTTAGCTACCTGCTCGAAAAGTGGGAACTATAGTCTGTGTCGACATAGCAGTTGCATGGGTGTGCATGGGTGAGTCATTGCATAGCATTCATAGCATTCATAACATTGCACAACAAGATCCTCATCGTATAAGTTTGTATGGGCACTCTTATACGATGAGTTACTTTTATGTAACCCGATCCTTAACTTATAAGTTTGTATGGGCATTCTTATAAGTTAAGTTACTTTCTGCTCTTACTTATACTTGCTAGTTTACTTGTAGCTCTTATATAAATGCTGATAGTGATACTGTTTCTCTTACTCTACTGCCACCTGTTTGTACCTGTCATACACTTATAAATATTGTACCCTTGTTCCTTTTCTCCGCCCGGTGCCGAGGAGTCGCCGGGGGAGCGGATGTGAAACCACTTAGTCGTTTCGACTAACGGTTGCTACGTCTTCCTTTTTAGGAGGTCACGCCGCAGGTAGAGCAGCCGCAGACTACGCAGCAGGACAGCCAGGCCAGGGAGACAGGGCCTGATGTGACGGTGCCGTCGATACCGTCTGTTACTGATGTTAGTTTTTGATACTCTGATGTAGCCCGTTTGGGCAATGTTTAGCTGTACTCTGATATATTGTATAGGCATGTTTTAGCTTCTCATTATTGATGGATTTGGACATTATAACTTAGTGTGGATTTGACTTCTCATGTTTATTTATTTGGTTGGGTTGGCATGATTTATTGATATTGTTGTAGCCGGCGGGATAGGCGTCTTGTGGTACAGGTTAGCCCGTGTGCTAATGCTACCGCAAGGCGGCTGTTCCGGGCATAAGACTCCCTCTTCGTGCCGTGTTTTGGGATCCGGGGAGGGGGGGTCTTACAAATGGTATCAGTTTGCCACGATCCTCAACTACGAAGTCATTCAACAATGGTGCCACCCCCGTTTGATTAGTCAGTTTGGGGACAAACTGACTTAGCGGAAGCAGTGGTGTGCCCATATGTAATTCACATTAAGTTTGTCCAACTTTGACCTTAAGTTTAGCCAACCTGACCACAAATTTGTCGTGTACGTGTAGGTTCCACTGCATGTTGAGCCGATGAGGGGTACTCCTACCCCTCCCATACCCACTCAGTTCCAACAGTCTGAGTTGGGGCAAACACTCACCGCCATTCTTGATGCTTTTAAGGCACAGCAGGCTCCGGTGCAACAACAGGCCCCGAGCTCCAACTGGCTGAGCACCTTCCGAGCTCTCTCCCCTCCCATCTACCTTGGGACGGAATCAGCCGTACGTACAGAGGAATGGCTAGACACGATACAAGAGTTGTTGGCTGGTATCCGTTGCCCGGCCAACATGGCAGTAACATTGGCAGTGTCCGTCTTGGACTTACATGCGAAGAGGTGGTGGAAGTCCCTCATGGGCTCTACCTTCCAAGGCCGGATCTACACTGAGATAAGTTGGAGTGAATTCTCGGAGGTTTTCTTGGAGCACTTTATCCCTACATCGGCCCGAGATGAGCTTGAGCAGAGGTTCCTTCTACTAAAGCAGGGATCAAAGTCGGTTACGGAATACCAGCGGGAATTCCAGCATCTCGCAAGGTTTGCGGACTCTTATGAGTTGGATGACAGAGGTTATGCCAAGCGCTTCTATAAAGGGCTGCGAGATCCCCTAAGGCAGTCCCTTTTGTTTATAGCAGATGGTAGCTTGGCGGAGATCATTGATATGGCGAAAAGATTGGAGGCGGACCACCTGGGATGTAGTAAGAGGCCTGCGGAGGACGTAATGGAAGCCGGCCCAAGTAATAGAAGGAGACGGGACTTCAGAGGAGGAAGAGGTTATCAAAGAGGTGGAGGGCGTGTCCACCGAAACTATAGGGTGGAGCATCCAGTTCCACAGCCGCCTGCGTTGCCTCCACCCCCACAGCCTCAGCGATTTCAACAACCTGAAGGGCGTCGTGGTCTGGTGTGCTTCGAATGCAACCAGCCGGGCCACATCCGGCGTTTCTGCCCGCAGCTATATGGGAACGCCCCTCTTGCTCTCCCTCCTGCTCTCCCTCCAGCAGCTCCACGAGGGCGGGGATACATGCGTGGTCGAGGACGAGGACCGCCAAGAGGTAACCCCGGCCCTGCTAGGGATCAGGTGTACGCGCTTGACATGGCACAGGAACGGAACCCACAAGATGTGATTGCATGTATGATTTAATTAGTTTACATACTTGCATGGTTTAACATGAATTGCTTAGAACTTATTAGACACTAGCAATAAGTTTTGGTCGTTGGCACTTAGGCACCGTGATTATTGGCGGGAAGACGGCCTATGCGCTGTTCGATACCGGTGCCTCACACTCTTTTGTGTCCGAGGATTTCATAAAAGACGTGGGGGATGTTCAGTACTTCACGGGAATAGCCCGACGTGTACGCCTTCCGGACGGCTCGGAGATGATCGCGACCGCCAAGTGCGAGTTGGAGTTATTTATTGATGGGAAGGCCTTTGATACACCGGCCACGGTTCTGAGAATGCCGGAGTTTGACATCATTTTGGGCATGGCATGGCTGGACTGGCACTTCGCGAGGATCGACTGCGCGGAGAAGCGGATCTATTTGAGGCATGGAGACTCTGACGTCATCTTCCAAGGTATTGGCTTCGCGCCACGTATGATATTATCTTCTATCCAGGTTGTAAAAGCTCATATGAAGGGGGACGAGGTCTTCATGATCTGGTTCGAGTTGAAGGAGGAAGCGTTGGAATTAAAGGATGTACGGGTTGTGCGGGACTTTCCCGAGGTATTTCCTGAGAAGCTACCAGGATTAACGCCGCATAGGGAGGTCGATTTCCAGATTAATTTAGTACCAGGTGCCAAGCCTGTATCTAAGGCTCCGTACAGAATGGCCCCGAAAGAACTCGCTGAGTTTAGAGTTCAACTGCAAGAACTAGTAGATTCAGGGTTCGTTCGCCCCAGTTCGTCACCGTGGGGTGCCCCCGTATTGTTCGTAAAGAAGAAGGATGGAACCCTGCGATTGTGCATAGATTATCGGGAACTCAATCGATTGACGGTGCGGAACACTTATCCGCTACCTCGGATCGACGAGTTGTTCGATCAATTAGTGGGAGCGCATTGGTTCTCTAAATTAGACTTGCGCTCTGGATACTATCAGTTGAGGATACAAGAGGGGGACATTCAGAAAACAGCCTTCAGTTCGAGATATGGTTTGTATGAGTTCACAGTAATGCCGTTTGGGCTCACGAATGCACCTTCGGCCTTCATGAGCCTGATGAACAAGGTGTTTGAACCATACTTGGACATCTTCGTCATCGTTTTCATCGACGATATCTTAGTCTATTCAAAGACGGAGGAGGAGCATGTCGAGCACCTGACCTTAGTTTTGAAGAAATTGAAGGAGCACGCCTTGTATGCCAAGTTTAGCAAGTGTGAATTCTGGCTTAAGGAGGTTGCCTTCTTAGGGCATGTGATCAGTGGAGCAGGATTAGCTGTGGACCCAGCTAAGGTGCGGGCCGTGAAGGAGTGGTCGCCCTTGAAGTCGGCGGCCGATGTACGAAGCTTTCTTGGACTTGCTGGCTACTACCGCAAGTTCGTGAAAGGATTCTCCAAGATTGCCCTTCCTCTTACCTCCTTGACGAAGAAGGGTGTGCCATTTGAGTGGACTCCTAAATGTGAAGCAGCATTTCAAGAGTTGAAGGATAGGCTTACCTCCGCCCCCATCCTTGCACTTCCGTCTGGGAAGGAAGGATTTCAGGTTTACACAGACGCATCATATCAAGGGATGGGAGCGGTGCTGATGCAGCACGGGCATGTGATCGCTTATGCTTCAAGGCAGTTAAAGAAACATGAAATCAATTACCCGGTTCATGATTTGGAGTTAGGAGCAGTGGTGTTCGCTTTGAAGGTCTGGAGGCATTATTTATATGGCGTCCACTGCGAGATCTTTTCCGATCACAAAAACTTGAAGTATGTTCACACTCAGAAGGAGTTGAACCTGAGACAACGGCGGTGGTTGGAATTTCTATGCGACTATGAGTTCACCATGAACTACCACCCCGGGAAAGCGAACTCGGTAGCCGATGCCTTGAGTAGAAAAGTGCCAGGCTCTAGCCCAGAGTCTCGGCTGATGAGCATGGAGTTGGCTCGGATGATCGAGGAGATGGAAATTACTCTAGTATTCAAGGATCCTTCGACAGAGTATGCGGAGTATTTGGCCAACATGAGCATAGTTTGTGATATCCGAGACCGGATACGGGTGGAGCAAGGAATGGATGCGTCCTTGGCCCCGGCAATCAAGGCAATTGAAGATAGGACCACCGATGAGTACACACTCAAAGACGGCCTCGTTTATTTTCGTGGCCGACTTTATATTCCCAAGGGCGGCAAAATTCGGGAAGATATATTGAGAGAGGCGCATTCCTCTCAATATTCAGTGCATCCGGGTATTGCTAAGATGTATGCCGGACTGCGGAAGACCATGTGTTGGCCGGGAATGAAGAAGGATGTTCGCTACTATGTTACACATTGCGAAGCTTGCCAAAGAGTGAAGGCTGAATGCAGGAGTCCCGGTGGTTTGTTGCAGTCGCTGCCCATCCCCGAATGGAAGTTCGAGGATATCTCCATGGACTTTATTCATGGGTTACCTCGTTCCCGCTCCGGGAATGATTCGGTGTGGGTTATTGTGGATCGACTAACAAAGGTGGCCCGGTTCATTCCAATGAAGAAGGAAGCACACGTGGATGTTTTGGTACGCCTTTTTGTGGAGCAATTTGTACGGTATCATGGCGTGCCCAAGACGATTGTTTCGGATAGGGATGGTCGGTTTACATCAAATGAGTGGAAGGCGGTGCAGGCGTATTTGGGCTCACGCCTAACCTTTAGTACCGCTTTTCATCCTCAGACTGACGGACAGTCAGAGCGGACAATCAGAACGCTGGAGGATTTGTTGAGGCTATGTGTGTTGGACAGAGGAGAGCCATGGGAAAGACTCTTGCCCCTGGTGGAATTCTCCTACAACAATAGTCATCAAGCAAGCATCGGTATGGCGCCCCATGAAGCCCTTTATGGAAGAAGGTGCAGGACTCCCTTGTCTTGGGTGCAAGATGAAGATCCGAAGGCATTGGGAAACGAATACATAGATGATACTGATGCGGCGGTCAGATTGATACGGGATCGCATGTTGGAGGCTCAAAGTCGACAGGCGAAATATTATAATAAAAAGCACCGGATGGTGGAGTTCCAGGTGGGCGAAAAAGTGTTCCTTAAGATTCGGCCGATGCATGGAGTGTCGCGGGTGCGTGGAGTGAAAAAGCTCAGCCCAAGGTATGTTGGGCCTTATACTATACTAGAAAGGATCGGCCCGTTGGCCTATCGGTTGGAGTTACCACCAGAACTAGAAAATCTCCACGACGTGTTCCATGTGTCGTCGCTTCGAAAAGCATTGTTGCGGCCCGACCAGTATATTCCCACTACTGATGGTGCGGTGGCGTCAGATAGGTCTGTGCGACTAGAGCCGGTACGGATTGTTGACAGCGAGACAAGGACTTTGCGCCGCAAAAGTGTTCCCTTAGTAAAGGTGCTATGGTTGAATCATGGGAAGGAGGAGTACACTTGGGAGCCAATGGATTTGATGCAGCAACGCTACCCGGAGCTGTTTGCCCAAGGTAACCTTATTTAAAAACATGTGATAAACTTCCTGTTAAGTTTTCTCCACACAGCTTAAGCCTGATTTCGGGGACGAAATCTTTTATTTTGTTTATAGGATTTGTAACGTCCCGAATCGCTCTAGGCCCCTAGTGTGTGTGTTTTGAGTCAGGAGGGTTGACTCGAGTCCTGAGAAGTGCAGGGAATTGGGCTGCACTTGTGGAGAAGGGGAGAAATCAGTGCAGAGAGAAGTGACACGGGTAGAGACACGGCCGTGTCCCTACCCGTGTGCGTCGGATGATCTCGACGAGCCGTGTCGAGATCGTCGAGAATCGTCGAGAGTCGTCGAGATCAAGTGACACGGGTAGTGACACGGCCGTGTCCCTACCCGTGTGCGTCGAGATGATCTCGACGAGGCGTGTCGAGATCGTCGAGCGGGGTCGACACTAAGTGACACGGGTAGTGACACGGGCGTGTCCCTACCCGTGTGCGTCGAGTTGAGCTCGACGAGAAGTGTCGAGATGTAACTGAAGATGCACACGGCCAATGACACGGCCAGGCACACGGCCGTGTCATGTGAACACGGGTTGGGACACGGCCGTGTCCCTACCCGTGTCAAACAGTGAACCGACATGGAAACCGCCACGGCCGTTTCGCGGAAGCAGGACACGGGTACGGACACGGCCGTGTCCCTACCCGTGTCACATTTTGCTTATAAGGGGCAGAGAAACCCTAGCCGTTTTTCATTCTCTTTTCCTTCCCCTATTTCCTGTGAGACTTCCTGGTGAGAGAAAAACTGCAGGAGCAAGTTTTACCGAAGGAGATCCGCCATCGCCGCGAAAGAGAAGATGCCGCCAAGGAGAACTACGCGATCCATGGCCGGAAATGGTGGTACCGCTGGAGTCAACGTGAGTTTCCTACCCTCTCCCTTGGTGCTAGATCTATAGTTATGCCTTAGGAGAGACATCGACTCAAGAGAGTCTTGATGGAGAGGAGAAGATCTCTAGGTTAGGCCATGTTAGAACTTGTGTTCTAGACTTTAGATCTCTTCAACCCTTCCCCTTTTCTTCAATATGACGATGAGTGGATGGTCTCGTGAGGAGTTTATGGCCTTTGAGGTTGAATAAGGGAGGAGAATATTTCTGGAAAATTTAGGGACGATCGCCTTGAGGAGGAAGACGAACCGATGCCGTTCATTTTCCTTTAAGATGCGCGCAGAATCTGTATTCTGCGCGCAGCGATCTTCCATGCCATTTTCATGTAGGATAGGGGCAGATCTGGGCTTTTCGCTAAACACGAAAGTTGTAGCCCTTGGAAATACCTTTCCAACGAGTGGTTGCACGACTTCAGGTGATGTCTGTGGCCCCGGGAAAACCTAATCGAGTTTGCTGTCCGGCAATTTCCTGTACACAGAAATCGTGTTCTGTGCGCAGCGAACTTCGAAGCCGATTTCGAGTACGTTATTGTCAGATCTGGGTTGTGACCTGAATATGAAAGTTGTAGATCATAAAAAGATCTTTCCAACGAGGGGTTACACGCCTCCACCGGATTCCTGTAGCTTCGGGAATCTCCGGTCGAAGTTGCTGTCCAGATTAGTGATACACCTAGAATTCTGGTTTTATATAAAGTGCAATTAGAGTCGGTGGAATTCTGTCAAGATTAAATAATTTGTGCTAATCACCGAAGAACTGTGAATGATGGTGTTTATTATTTGGAACGCATACAACTGATTTCTTATTGCAAGATGTCTTGAGGTTTGGATGGTTCCCTTTATGTTTAATCGAATCGAATTGATAAGATGTTGATAGATTATAACATATGCGCATCATATAAGTCTTATGTAGAGTTCATATGGAATGACATATAGCAGATTAAACTATGGCCATGTGTATGTTGATTGGTGAAATGAAATTCGTTAGTCCAATACTTAGAGCGTCGTCTCCCTACGGGTAGTATTATGAAGGGAAGTAAGTGCGGGGTTGACCGCCACTTGTTTTGGTTGTGTTGAGGTAAGGTATGGATGGATGGTTGGGCTGTGTCCTCGTGTTTACTTCCGAGGCCCCTTCCATGATATGTTGATGTGGTATGTGCATGTGGTGTGAGTCGACACGCGGTGTCGTAATCCTGGGTTAAGGATAGTGTGGCAGGTCTACGGGCTCGCCAGTCGTCACACCGACGGGAGTTGGCAGTTAGACTTGGTCGGTTTGGGCTGTGTCCTCGGTGTTCACGTCCTGAGGCCCCTCCGGCCATGTGAACGGTTGGGCTGTGTCCTCGTGCTTTCTTCCGAGGCCCCTTCCGGGTCACGCAAGGCCAGTTCGGGCTGTGTTCTTGGTGCACATCTACCCAAGACCCCGCTGGGCCATAGTACGCATGGGCTCCGCTGTTGTGTTCTTAGCGTTGAGGCGTACGGAGACCTAGGTGAAGTAGTGTGATATCCGCCTAGTAGTAGAAGTGCCCGTTCTACTGTCACCGCCTGGCCACGGCGGCTGATGCCTGAGAGGTTAGCTACCTGCTCGAAAAGTGGGAACTATAGTCTGTGTCGACATAGCAGTTGCATGGGTGTGCATGGGTGAGTCATTGCATAGCATTCATAGCATTCATAACATTGCACAACAAGATCCTCATCGTATAAGTTTGTATGGGCACTCTTATACGATGAGTTACTTTTATGTAACCCGATCCTTAACTTATAAGTTTGTATGGGCATTCTTATAAGTTAAGTTACTTCCTGCTCTTACTTATACTTGCTAGTTTACTTGTAGCTCTTATATAAATGCTGATAGTGATACTGTTTCTCTTACTCTACTGCCACCTGTTTGTACCTGTCATACACTTATAAATATTGTACCCTTGTTCCTTTTCTCCGCCCGGTGCCGAGGAGTCGCCGGGGGAGCGGATGTGAAACCACTTAGTCGTTTCGACTAACGGTTGCTACGTCTTCCTTTTTAGGAGGTCACGCCGCAGGTAGAGCAGCCGCAGACTACGCAGCAGGACAGCCAGGCCAGGGAGACAGGGCCTGATGTGACGGTGCCGTCGATACCGTCTGTTACTGATGTTAGTTTTTGATACTCTGATGTAGCCCGTTTGGGCAATGTTTAGCTGTACTCTGATATATTGTAGAGGCATGTTTTAGCTTCTCATTATTGATGGATTTGGACATTATAACTTAGTGTGGATTTGACTTCTCATGTTTATTTATTTGGTTGGGTTGGCATGATTTATTGATATTGTTGTAGCCGGCGGGATAGGCGTCTTGTGGTACAGGTTAGCCCGTGTGCTAATGCTACCGCAAGGCGGCTGTTCCGGGCATAAGACTCCCTCTTCGTGCCGTGTTTTGGGATCCGGGGAGGGGGGGTCTTACAAGCCTGCCCAACCGGATGTCCTTGAACCATAGCAATGAAAGCCTCGGCAATTTGTCGCACAGTTTTTGGAGATGGCGGAGGTGTAGGCACCTCAACTGGTGTCGTACTTTCATCCAAACGCTAGGGCTCTGATTGCCCCACACCACTCCGAATCACCTAAAGGGGAAAGACACACACGTTAGCGGCCTTACACAAGCAAGCATCACAAAATAGGAACGCGCAGGTTCCTCAAACACAAGAATTTGCATTCCTATCATGGACATTCAGGAGTTCAAATGTGTTAACTTGGTTTGCACAGACACGTGCTCTCCACCCCACAAAAGAAGTTGACCACGACTTCAAGAGGAAAATACCGAGACAGCTGATACCAAAAATGTAAGAACCCCATCCGTTTATATGATATATACTAGAAGGTTCGGCCGGGCCCCACAATATATATCACAAAATAGGCGGTGAAGTTATGGGATCATACCAGAGTAGCGCATCGCACCCGAACACAATGCATTCTAGCGGAAGCCTACACTAACCATTGAACTCCACACTTGAATGTCCAACATATAAAACAACTCCACATTGTATATATAGATAGGAATGTCTTACAACATAAACTAGTTGGCCTTATGGCCTTACAGGGTTGTCAAACAGTAGCCTAAACATTGGCGAGCAGGCCGACCACATTAAAACTAAACACAACACTCATATCCAAATTAGCCTTCGAGGGCTAACAGCAGAATCAACAGCTGTTAAAGCAGCATGGACATCAACCCTTTTTCGTCCCGCTTGGCTCTCCAGCACCTGTACATGGACAATCCACCCAACGATGGCAAACAAAGGCAATGGTCAGCATTCAGCTGACCAAATTATAACGACCCTACCCCTTTCTCGGGGCAACGATATTCTTCCCTACAGGCATAGCATATCACAAGCATGTATATATATCTCATATAATGTGCTTTCATGCACACATGACATCACAACCATGAGCCACCTGACCCGACAGCCGTGCACTCAGGGCACATTCTTGGTGTACCGACGAACCAATTGCCCCACTGTATCAGGGTCGCAGCCTAACGGTAAATCACTTGAGCATTTACTCCATGGCATGCAGCCGAAGTTCTAGGCATAATGCACCGGGATTTGGCCCGTAGCCCCCCATTGTGTCATGGTATGCAGGCCTACGACTCTCGCTATGCGCTCCAACAGACCGCACCTTCTGGTCTCACATCAGACGAACATAATGCAGGTCGGATCCTCCACCCCCCATTGCTCAAATCGCCTTGCCATCACCAAGTACGGCATACTCACGGCTACAAAAGGCGCGGGTAGGTCTCACCAATCTTGTTCTGGCATACAAGCGTGGGTATTTCTCTTACACCCATTCATATCACAACATTAGCTGGTCTTTCCTGGGCACACCCGTACTTCCTGCTACTCTCTTCGCTGGTGGACACCGCAAATATCACAAATGTCAGGGGTCTTTCCTGGCTTCCATACCAGTACTTCCTGTTACTCTCTTCGCAGGTGGACTCCCTACGAACATTAAGCATGACAAGGGTATTTCCTGGAATTCCAATCCAGTACTTCCTGCTACTTCCTTTCACAGGTAGAACCCAACAGCATAAGCAGCACAAGCATTATACGAGTATTTTCCTGGACTACCACTCCAGTACTTCCAGCTACTTCCTTTCATAGGTCCAACCCGTCGACTCCTAAACTACGCATTTATCACAGAGACTTCTCCGGTTCGAATGCAACATCACCAATCCAGACCAACCTGTCCAGATGGGCTTCATACAACATGCCTATTCCATACTCTCTTTCAGGATCTATATGAAAGGGGATTCCATGAATCAACCCAAAAGACTCCCAAAATTAGCCACCCTTTGGTGGGGGAATCATGCATATGCCAAAAAGGAACGCTTCACATGGCTAGGAAGAAAGGTCGTTACCCTTTAAGACCGTTTTGGTTCCATGAACTCCTAGATGGCCAGGAAGAACCGCAACAGCTTTTCCTCCACAACGATGGCCTCGAGTCTCAGCTTGACACTCTCAAGCTCCACCAGAGATCAGCCCCTCTTCTTCTTCCTCCTTCTTCCTTTCCCTTTCTCTCTCTAAAAGTTTAGAAAGATGAAGACTAACATAAAAATGAGTCTTCCTTCTCACTTTTCGGCCTTAAGGAAGTAGGGAAGGCTCTTAGCTGTTAGATCCCAGCTGAAGAAGAATGGACGACCACGAAAAACTCGCAAAATCAAGTTTCAGGTCCGACACGCACTGTGACACGCCCGTGTCATAGGCCACACTAAGCGGTACACAAGCCTCCTTATCCCGAAACAGGTCATGCCCAGGGTACACGCCCGTGACGGCCAGGTCACGCCCGTGATATAGGTCGTGTACCTCACTGGAGTCATATTCACGACCTACTCGAGAAGACTACTCAAGTTATTAGTTATGACATGCCCGTGTCACCCACTCGAGACCCACTCGAGAGGACTTACTTGAGAGAAAACCAACTACTCGAGTACTCGGATTGGATACGCCCGTGTCGGATGACACGCCTGTGTCACCACCCTCTTACTCGAGTACTTTTCCACTTACTCGAGAGAAAAGTGTCGACCTCTCGACACAGCGGGACACGCCCGTGTCACAGGCCGTGTACCCCATACTCGACAATCGTCGAGCGCAGTTCATCGAACACAGGGGGACACGCCCTCCTCGAATGGTACATGCCCGTGTAGCCTGGAGTGTTCCCGCATTCGACGAACGTCGAATGTATCACGTCGAACATCTACCCGTGTTCGACGAACGTTGAACGTAGTTCGTCGAATGAATTTTTCGTCGAACTTACGATGACTCCGCATCCAAGCAGGACACGCCCGTGTCCCAGGCCGTGTCACCCAAAATTTTGCCTGCTGAAAAATTGGGCTGTTATACCTGTCCTATGTAGAGTTTCTCCTTTGTGTTTTTTTCCTTCTTTCGCTTCTACCACACTCTTATCTATCTTTTGACAATACTAAAGGGGGAGAAAATTTTCAAAGGAAATCATTCATGTACACTTGTAAGAGCAATTTGTGTCATTCATATACACTCGTAAGAGCAATTTGTGCACTCATTCATAAGCATTTTCATATACACACATAATCCTTATATGAACCATGACAAAGTTCGCTATGCTTCAATTTAGGGGGAGATCACATGTAGGGGGAGTGTTTCATCCAAGAGAAATTTGTGCACATACACATGCTTCATCTTGATACTAAAATTGGTTGGACCCTTTAACATTCATGATTTCTTTCTTAATGGATTTGTTATTATCAAAAGGGGGAGATTGTTTGAGCATGCATTCCACGCTTCCTGATTTTCTAATAACAAATCTTGTTTGTATTTGATTTTTGTGTGTTTTTTGTGTGCAGATAACATTAGTGTATATCTAATGTCTTTTTGGTGTTGACTCGGATCATAATTGAGCTCGGGAGATATCGCCAGGTGATAGTGAGTATCGCCGACAAGCGATAGTGCCACTCGATGCATTTTCGTTCGACGCTCGACGAATACGTGGCCTCCATTACATCGCTATCGCCAGACGGCGATATCCAGTATCGTCAGGAGAATGTGCACGATTCGGCGCTCGACATAGGTGCGATGCAAAAATGAGGAGTTCATGGGCCACGTGGCAGCGGTTACCGCTATCGCCGGGTGGCGATACCCAGTATCGCCAGGCGATAGCATCAGAATATAAACGCCATTCATTTCTTGTGGAAATCACGAATTTTAATTACTTGGAGTGTACTTTCCTGCATAGAAGATTTCAGAGAGCTCCAGATCTTAGAGATACTCCATACTCTCAAGAAGGCCAAAGCGAAAAAGATTGATGGCACATTCGCAGCATTCGAAGCAACTCTAGCAAGGATTCGTCGCCATCTCCAGCGCATTGTTTGAAGGTAGTGTCTAGCCTAAAGTGTTCAATTTGTTTTTGTTCTTTCTTTTATTTTCTCATTGTAATCGAGATGGGAAATTGTCGCCTTGTGCGTGACGTCTAGGTCCCTGTGTGGCTTAGGAAAGAATCGCCGCCTTGTGAGTGGCGTCCAAGTCCTTGTATGTAGTGTCTAGATCGGCGTTAGATCTAGGGGAGGCTAGTAGCAAGTTCTAGGAAGAGATATGCTTTAGCCTGCCGGTTCTTCTAGCGAAAACACAAGCAAATTATTTATTCCATGAGCCTTTGTCTCTAGCTCTATAGAGAGACATTGTATTAAATTTATCTCTTTTGAAATATATCATTATTATTTTAGCTAGTATACATTTGTATTTTTTTCCAATTATATTGTTGTAATTCATCAAGTCAAGTTTGCTTAATTTTTAAGGAAAATTTAAAAGTACCCTTATTCACACCCCCTCTAAGGGCGCCATAATATCCAACAGATTGTACCTGTGCAAGTGCTGGCGAGCCAAACGAAAAATAACGAGCTGAAGCCTTGATGCTATGCTGGCCCTAGAAGGCTCAAGTTTTCATTTTATATTTCATGTGTTGTCGTTCTGCGTGCCGAAATATGGAAATGACATGTATTGTAAATATAAACAAGTTTGTAAGGCTTTAATGCCAAATCTTTGTGTATAAACTCATTCCAAGTTTTATATATAATGGGCAATCCGTGTTGCAGGTTATATTTACTCCTTTTCTTCTGCTAGAATGCAACTCTAGTTAGACTGCGTAGATATTTGATATTTCATTGAATACTTCTTTCGTCTATTCATGGAATATGGCATGGGGACCCGATCAGACCTTCTGTTATATTCTTCATGATAGGCAAGGTGTTATAATTTGGTATCAGAGGTAGGTTTCAATCCTAGGACTTGTCGGTTATGGGCCCACAATGCTTCCACTGTGCTTAATTTGGTATCAGATGTTTGGTATTAATAGTTGCTTAATTGTCTGTTTCATAATTATAGTGATTAGGATTGATGTGGGGCAGTCTCAACTTCATCACTCTACTGAGAGTAGGGCACCAACTGATGTACTTACACCTCCTCCTTCTACTGAGAATGTTCGTTTAGTTGTTGAAGCTATATTTGCGATGACCAATGCGCAACTAGGAGGGCTGATACAACCTCCTACTCCTAGAGTACTGTTGAGAACTAAGGTCCAGCGGGATTGGGTGTGTGTGTGACCGCATATTTGGGCTTCCCCATCGCGTTCCAGGTCTGGGTGTTGACCCCGGTGGGCCCCCTGTGTGGCGGAATATCCCCGTCATCCCGTGGTTGGATTAGTCTCACATTGCCTGCAGCGGGTGGTCCTTGGTGTTTATGTACCCCCGTCCCCCCTTACCATCACCTCGGGGTTTTGGGAAGATATGTGGTGACGGGTGGTTTCAACATGGTATCAGAGCCAGGTTGTTAGAAAGTAGCGAAAAAGAGAGAACAAGCGGATAAGCTTTTGAATAATTGAAATTTTATTATCCAAAAAAGATAACTATTACAAAGGTATGCCCTCCCTTATATAGAATGGAGGAGAGATGAGAGAATACAAATAAGAGATGTGGGACTAAAAATTTACAAGCTAAGCGGACTGTACAAAGTAAACCGCACAAGCCGCGCGGTTAGACAGAAGGACTAACCGCACGGCTACAACAAGAGAAGCAGAGACGTCGTCTATGAAGATCGCTAGACCGCCCGGTTTACAAGCCGGCGAGTCAAACCGCCAGACCGCGCGGTCTTCAACCCGCCAAGACAGACCGCCCGGTCACCAACTTCAACACTCCCCCTCAAGCTGGAGCATATATATCAATCATGCCCAGCTTGTCGCAAACATGCAGAAACGAGGCGGAAACTGGCTTGGTGAAGATGTCAGCCAGCTCTTTATCAGACGTGACAAACAGAGTGAAAATTTGTTCTTTTAAAATCTCTTCACGAATGAAATGGCAGTCAACCTCAATGTGCTTTGTTCTTTCATGGAATACCAGATTTTTGGAGATATATATGGCGGCCTTGTTATCACAGAACATAGGTAGAGGATGGTTGAACACCTCTCCTAAATCTAGCATGAGAGCCCGCAACCATTTCAACTCACAAGTGGTTGACGCCATACTGCGATACTCAGCTTCTGCACTGGACCTGGAGACAACAGACTGCTTCTTGCTCTTCCAGCTCACCAGATTTCCCCCAACAAAGGTGCAAAAACCTGAGGTTGACTTGTGATCCCCTTTGTCATCAGCATAACTTGCATCTGAGTAGTCTTCAATCCTCAGATGACCATTCTTCTGAAAAAGTAATCATTTCCCAGGCGCTGCTTTGACATACTCCAAGATCCGCAAGGCGGACTGTAGATGACACTCCCTAGGCGCTTGCATGAATTGACTCACCTTGCCCACAAGCATAGGAAATGTCGGGTCTGGTCACTGTGAGATATATGAGCTTACCAACCAGATGCATGTACCGCGAACTATCTGAAAGAGGAGGCGAATCATCTGTCCAGGTTTTGTCCTCCCCAGTAGCCATGGGGCATCGGGCAGGTTTTGCTCCAGTTAATCCTGCCTCTTTTAAAAGATCAAGGGCATACTTACGCTGAGAGAGAACTAAGGAGTCGGGCTTCCGAGAGAGTTTGATCCCCAGAAAGTACTTTGGAGAGCCCATATCTTTAGTGATCAGATGTTGGCGAAGATGTCGCTTTGTCAGGGCTACCCCTTCCTGGTCATCGCCAGTGAGAAGAACATCATCGACGTACACAGCAAGAACAACCAGCCCAGAAGGAGTTTTGCGAATAAAGAGAGAGTGATCAGCAGAGCTTCGCACAAAACCAACAGCCGCCACAATGCCGCTGAACTTGTCAAACCAAGCTCGAGGACTCTTCTTGAGGCCATAAATTGCCTTCTGCAGCCGGCATACTCGTGTCTCCCCCTGAGCGACATACCCAGGAGGTTGCTCCATGTAAACGGCCTCGTGAAGATCACCATAAAGGAAGACATTCTTGACGTCCAGCTGAGAAATCGGCCAATCCCGATTGACGGCCACAGAGAGAAGAACCCGGATAGTGTTGAGACGAGCCATAGTGGAGAAGGTGTCAAAGTAATCAACCCCATAGGTCTGAGTAAAGCCCTTAGCAACAAGGCGAGCCTTATACCGATCCACAGTGCCGTCTGGGCTAAATTTGACCACAAAGACCCAGCGACAGGCAACAACATCAGTACCGAAGGGAGGAGGAACAAGAGTCCAGGTACCCCGCTCAGTTAGGGTCGTCATTTCCTCATCCATGGCCATATTCCAGTGAGGAATAACAAGGGCCTCCTGATAGGAGCAGAGTGTGGTAGTGGCAAAGATAGCCAGTGCAAAGGCCCTGCGAGAAGTGGTAAGACGATCATAGGAAACAACAGCAGCAAGGGGGTGTAGGGTACACGTCCGCACCCCTTTGCGAAGAGCTATAGGAAGATCCAGGTCAGCCGGGCCAGCGGCATCCGGAGCATCCGTGGTAGAGAAAGCTGGCCCGGGAGAAGAGAGCGACGACAGCGGAGATGAGGGAGAAGGTGGTGGAGAAGGGAGAGAGAGTGGTGGAGGAAGAGGAGGGGGTGGAGACGGTGTAGGGGTGGAGAGCGTAGTAGGAGGCGAGGGAACGAAGGGAACGGCAGGAGAATCAGAAGCTGGGAGAAGAGGAGAGGAGTCATCCGAGAAGTAGGAGGTATTCTCGAAGAAGGTGACGTCAGCAGAGACGAACTGCTTACGAAGGACGGGATCAAAGCAACAGTAGCCTTTCTGAGTGGTGGAGTACCCCAGAAAGACACATTTGGTGGAGCGAGGGGAGAGCTTATCACGGGTGGCAGAACTGGTATGCACAAAGGCAGTGCATCCAAAAATTTGGAGAGGAAGAGGAAATGGCTCCTTGCCCGGATACAAAATGGAGAACGGGGTTTGGCCATGGAGAACCGTGGAGGGAATGCGATTGATGAGGTAGCAGGCAAGGAGAACAGCATAGCCCCAATAGGAGCGAGGAACATGCATCTGGATCATCAAGGTGCGAGCGACATCGAGGAGGTGACGGTTTTTGCGTTCGGCCACACCATTTTGTTGTGAAGTATAGACACAACTAGTTTGATGAAGAATCCCATTTTGCATGCAGAATGTAGAGAAGTCACGATTGAGATATTCTTGGGCATTATCAGATCGAAAAACTTGGATAGAAACACCAAACTGAGTTTTGATCATGAGATAGAAGGATGTCCATACAGAGAATAATTCGGAGCGATCTTTTAATAGATACACCCACGTACAGCGAGAGAAATCATCAATGAACGTGACAAAATAGGAACTACCCCGACCAATGGTAAGAGTAGGAGAAGGACCCCAGATATCGGAGTGGATAAGATCAAACGGACGGGTAGAGCTACGAACGTGCTTTGGAGGGAAGGAGGAGCGGTGATGCTTGCCAAGCTGACAGGCCTCACAATTGAGCGGAGGACTTTGAGGAGGAAGGTGGGGCAGAAGTTGACGAAGAAGACGGGGAGGAGCATGACCAAGGCGGAGATGCCATTGGAGAAGATCTGTGGAGGTGGAGGAGAATGTGGAAAAAGCAGAAATGTTGTCCAGGAAGTATAAGCCGCCACTCTCAGTCCCAGTAGCAATCGTCCGTTGGGAGTCCAGATCCTGAAAAGAGCAAGAAGTAGAAGTAAATGTGACGGAACACTGTAATTGCTTGCAAAGAGAGGAAACAGATAATAAGTTGCACGGGAACTGGGGCACGTATAGAGTATCCGCCAAGTGAAGAGACGGAGTGACATGAACTAT
Organism: Platanthera guangdongensis; assembly: GCA_039583875.1. Classification (NCBI taxonomy): domain Eukaryota; kingdom Viridiplantae; phylum Streptophyta; class Magnoliopsida; order Asparagales; family Orchidaceae; genus Platanthera; species Platanthera guangdongensis. The sequence goes on along the minus strand of CM077155.1, from coordinate 124,860,911 downwards.
CCCTGTTCCATGGACTGATGATGAAGAGCCGTCAGCGAGAATAACCGGGGGCAAGTGAGCATGTTTTTCGAGGAGAGAGAAACACGGGAGACGGCCGGTCATATGATTCGTAGCACTAGTGTCGATCAGCCATTTTCCCTGAGTAACAACGTGTGCACGACCAGAAGACGTGACAACCGAGGCGAATGGCTTGGAGGAGGATATGAAAGCCATGAAGGGAGGAAGAAGAAACTGCAGCGGTCTCGGTGACAACACACCAGCGGTAAGAAGGGCCACGACCAAGGTGCAGAGCACAAGCCGCGCGACTGAACCAGGAGGTCGCGGCGACTAACAAGCAGGAGCGGCTAAAGGAAGGAAGGCAGAGAGGCCGCTCAAACAAGGAAGAATCCGCGCGAATAGAGAGAAAGCCGCAGGGAGAGGAAAAGAGAGCAACCCGCGTGAAACCGCAGCGGGTTAAAGGGAAGAAGCCGCGCGAACACGAGCGGCTAGGAAGCAGAACAAGGCACAGCGGGGAAGAGGTCGCGCGGACTGAAAAGGCCGAGCGAACAGAAGAGAGGATAAGAGCAGGTGACCGCGACCAAGATGCAGGTGAGAGAGGAACAACCCGCACGGTCAGGCAGATCACAGCAGCAAACCGCGAGTATAGAGACAAGCGGAAACGGGGAAAGCAGAAGCGTACAGGGAGAAGAAATCCGCAGCGGGTAGAGACAAGGCCGCAACGACTAGGAAGTCGGAGAGGCAAGAAAGAACAAGGAGCGCGGCGACAAGGAAATAGGTCGCTGCGATGAATAGCACTAGGAGAAGAGAACCAAGAAGAAGCAAGCCGCGCGAACAGGGCAGCAGACAGAAACAAGCCGCGCGAACAGGGCAGCGAACAGAAGAGAAGGTAAGTCGGGAAACAGGTCGCAGAAAGCGGAAAAACAAGCCGCGAATAACAGAGAGCGCACAGAATCAGAAGGAAATGACCGTGCGCTCTGATACCATGTTAGAAAGTAGCGAAAAAGAGAGAACAAGCGGATAAGCTTTTGAATAATTGAAATTTTATTATCCAAAAAAGATAACTATTACAAAGGTATGCCCTCCCTTATATAGAATGGAGGAGAGATGAGAGAATACAAATAAGAGATGTGGGACTAAAAATTTACAAGCTAAGCGGACTGTACAAAGTAAACCGCACAAGCCGCGCGGTTAGACAGAAGGACTAACCGTACGGCTACAACAAGAGAAGCAGAGAGGTCGCCTGTGAAGATCGCTAGACCGCCCGGTTTACAAGCCGGCTAGTCAAACCGCCAGACCGCGCGGTCTTCAACCCACCAAGACAGACCGCCCGGTCACCAACTTCAACAAGTACCCCCGACACTAGTTGCTATAATGACAAGACAAGTGGTTGAAGAGCCATTACTAGCAAGTTGCGTGACGAAGAAGCAAATGAAGCACTTTCTGAGCTTCAATCCTCTTGTATTTACCGGTACTTGATCCACAACTCATGCTGAGGATTGGCTCTCTCGGATAAAGAGAATCGTGGCAGCAACGAAGACAGAGGAAGGGTAGAAAGTCACCGTAGTTACTTTCCTATTAGATGAATAGGAAAGGCTTTGGTGGGATGAGTTAGAGATACATCAGTTTGTGAGCAGGCAACTGACTGATGTCTCGATGGATGAGTTCTCAAGATTATTTCTGGCTAGGTATCTCCCTTCTGTGCAGCAGATTGTGATGGAGAACTAATTCTAGTGGTTGTCTTAGGGTGATAGTTTGGTGGAAGACTATCTGCATGAGTTTACCAGAATTGAGAGATATGTAGGCTCCATATTTGCTGATAAGGAGTGCAAGACCAACAAGTTTTATGAAGGTCTGTGGGATGATCTAAGGGTAGGTCTATCATGTCCGATGACGTAGGGCTTTCTGACCTTGGTGAATACAGCCCAATCGCTGGAGCTGGATATGAAGCGGGTACAACATAATAATGAATTAGAGGTAAAAGATAGAATTTAAGGTACCATGCTATGCAAAGCCTGAGCACCACAATAGATGGAGGAAGAAGTCTAGGTCTTCGGGGCCAACTTTTTTTGTTATTTCTAGAGCAGCTTCTGGGCAAGGCCTGCTTACTTTCTATACCTATGACAAAGTAGGACACTATGCTCGAGACTGTTGGAGTGGTCCTCTAAAGATGGAGAAAAAGATGAGAGAGTCTTATGCTAAAAAGGGAAGGCAGTTGAGTCAACTGCGTCCTATTATGCTCTAGCTCAACCTCGAGTTTACAATTTTAGCGGGCAGAAGGAGATTAAATAGAGCGATGTGGTGATAGGTATAATTTATTATACAACTTTTACTGCTTTATATACTAAAAAGGGGAAGACAGTGGATACTATTAGGCTTTGTACTAATTTTGGACTATCCGGCGAGAACACTGTTCGATATAGGAGTTTCTCATTCCTTTCTGCCTGAGGACTTCATATTGCTAATTAGAGTGCCTTCATTTATATCGATATAAAGACTGGATGTGTTGCTGCCTAATGGGTGCTTGATGCGTGCAGATAGAGTTTGTTGTGTTAAGTTCCAGATAGGAAATCATGAGTTTGAGATGGAAGCAACTGTGTTGCGGATGACTTGTAATTTAGTTATCATTTTAGCTTAATTTGTTATTTGATATTTAAATAAATTATTGTATTTATCCGTTGTTTTTAAGAATTTTCATAAAATTTATATTTTATGTTCTAAACATATATATATTTTCTATTTTGTAGGATTACGGCAGGTCTTATGAAAATTTACGTGCAATGTCCCGCTACCGTATCCAAGAGTTCGCATCCACCTCCACCCATGCAATTTATCATTCAATGTATACATATGTATATATATGAGTGTATATACATATATATATATATATATATATATATATATATATATATATATATATATATATATATATATATATATATATATATATTCATATATATATATATGAGTCATTTAATGTCAAAGATTTTTTTTTTTTTTAAAAATAAAATAAAATGTTTTGTTTAATAAACTGATGCTTAGTTTTTTGTCATTTCCAAAAATCTAGATTGATTTTATTCATAAACATTTTTACTGTTTTTAATTTGCTAATCTTCTATTTTATCATGGTTTGTTAGATTTAATTTTTATGTGATTTAACTTTGAGGAATATTTTATGATTTTAATTTAATTGGAGTAATTGTTTTTGTATTTTTTTCTCTTTAATTTTAATTAGTTTCAATTTTGTGGTTCTTTGTTTAACAGCTTTAGATTTTAATTATTCTCACTCTATGTTCTAGACGCTTAGGAAATCTCAACTTACTATAGTTGCTATCTATGTTTTAACTTAATCTCAAATTTGTTTAGCCTTTTCATTTTTTCTTTCTTTTTCTTGTTAGATCATATGTCATGTGGATAAGAGGATAAAATTCATTATCCCTTGGTAAACATATGCATTTTTCTTTTTATTGTTAGATCATATGTCATGGGAATAAATAGATGTTAGTTCTTTATTCTCTAGTAAACATATGCAACCCCAAAATAAAATTTATATGAAGAGAGGAAAAAAATGTTTATATGTCATGGAAAATGATAGGATAATAGTCTATCATTCTCTGGTATTACATATACTATATAAAAAAAGATAATGAGGTGTGAGGATAAAATTCATCACCTCCAATCAAAGACCTCTTCATATCTTTTGCTTTCTGAAACCCGCCAGCCAATGAAATTACCTTAGATTTAAATTAGAATTTTGTGAGAGCAGAAATAGTAGTTTGAAATTTTTTTTAAGCCTCTTTTAAGTAAAGAGTTGACTTAATTCTAATCTAATTATGTTCGCAAAAGTACCCGATCTTGTTAGCTAGTTATTTTACTTGAGAAATCTTGGCTAAATCTGTTACTCTTTTTCAATTGACACTCATAATTTAGGACTTAATTTGTAAATTCATAAATTTTATTTTTAACTTTCTTTTGATTGAATAAGTTTTAGTTTAATTAAAAATTTTATTAATGTGTTATGAATACTCTCATTCTTTTGCTCTGGAATAGCAAAGCTTAAGTATGAAGGTGTTTGATGACTTGTAATTTAGTCATCATTTTAGCTTAATTTGTTATTTGATATTTAAATAAATTATTGTATTTATCCGTTGTTTTTAAGAATTTTCATAAAATTTATATTTTATGTTCTAAACATATATATTTTCTATTTTGTAGGATTACGACAGGACTTATGAAAATTTATATGCAATGTCCCGCTACCGTATCCAAGAGTTCGCATCCACCTCCACCCATGCAATTTATCATTCATTGTATACATATGTATATATATGAGTGTATATACATATGCATATATATGAATATTTATGTATATATATATATATATATATATATATATATATATGTATGTGTGTATATATATGTATATATATAGGTGTATATATATATATACATATATATATGTTACCAGCAGGCTCAGCATCATCACCGTGCTCGGCTAACTTCCTCAACGCCACTGCCCTGTTCGGTTAACCTCCTAGACGCCCGCAGCTAGTTCGGCCGTCTTATATAAATATATATATATGTAAACATCAACCATGCAGCTGCTCCTCCTCCAAGCTGTCTGAACAACCTACGACGAACCATTCCGGCAACCTCTATGCAGCTGCTCCAGCACCTCCACTCGGCCACCAGCAGCGCCACCACCACGCACCTCTGACATGCACTGCCACCTTCCACAAATAGCAATCTCCAGCTCCTCCCAACTCCAAACTCCGGCCAAGAATCCAGCTCCAATAGTGACTTCCTCCTCCTAGCAGCAGCTCGAATGAAGCCCAGGCAACCTCCGGCCACCCCGAGCAACTCCATACAGGAAGCTTGGCAGCCACCTCAACTCCACCACCATGCTCGGACAGCTTCAGCGCCAGCCTCTTCCACGTCAGCAATCCAGCAGTTCATCCACATCAGTGATCTAGCCAGAGCACACGCCTCCTCCGCGGTTTCATTTCACGGGAGAGAAAAATAATGGCCAAAATTATTTCCTTCGACTGTTGTTGTAGCATGAACAGTAACGGCCGAATGAAATTAATTTAGGCCGTTATTATTCACCATGCTTATAAATATCCATCAAGTTTTTGAGCATGGTGGGACATTTTTCCGGACAGCAATTATACGACATTCTATTGGAGAATAAAATCAGTTCAGAAATTTATTCTTGAGAAATTTATTCGATTGTAGAATTTTGTTCCGGGATGTTGTCAATTTCGGTCGTCGTTTAAATTGTTGTTTTTTATTATCTTGTACGTTTTTCTCTTTTAACTTAGAATTTTTGCTAGCTTGTAACCTCACAACTTCGCACTATTATTTCTTGTAAAGCCTCGTTCTACTCGAAAAAAATTTTATTATTCCTATTTCAAAATTTATCCCTTGTATTCTTGTTTCAAATTTGTATCCCCTGTTGCCTTCGTTTTCTTCATAATGTCGAATTTTTTTTATAATAATGATTCCTCCGTCTCCATGAGCGGCTAATTCTCTATAGTGCTCGATCGAGCCGATCCGAGGATGAGATAATTTTTGCGATGACTTTAATTTTGTGCTTCTCAATTTGTTGAAGGCTTACGATTTACCATTGATCAATTCATTGAGGCTATATATTTTATATAGTTTTCAAAACAGTTTTTGCTCTTTAGTTGGCCGAGAGGCTCGTAAGGCGAATCGATCATTCATCGGTAAAAAGAGTAGAACGCAACCCTCAAGAGAGGACGACGTAACTCTTCCGAATTGGAGTAAAATCTAATAGCGAGGTTCACTACCTAAAACAAGTCTAGGCGATGCGATTTGAGAACGAAAGTTCGGTCGATACACCAAAGCTTAGTTTAACCTTATCCTTGAAAGAGGGGTGTTCATGCTTCGGGAACCTCACGGTCAAAGCCTCTTCAACAAGAGAATTGCATTGTTATTTTCATTTCGTAATTTTATAATTCCAAGGTGACTCAAGATCGGGTACTAATTGTAAAACCATTGTTTCAATTCCGTTAACATTTCTAGCTTTTACTTTTCGCAGCCCCAACTTAAATTTCTATTGATAAAATAATAACGATTTTCAAAGTAGGATTACTCGATCACCCCGAGTCTAATACGACCTTGGTTTTTAAAAACCTATACCACTCCCGATACGTTACACTTGTCGTTGTTGTTTGTTTATATAGTTTCGCGCGATCAAGTTTTTGGCGCTGTTGCCGGGAACATTGGTCGATAATTTGAAAACAAATTAGTTATTAATTTTATCATTCTCTTTCTTACCACCCCCAATTCACTTCTCCATCTTTCATTCAAATTTTATTCAGTTAAGTAACGGTTTTTTTAAAATGCTATCCCAATTGGCGGCTACTCTTGATGAACTTCAAAATAAATTAAATATATTCAAATATGCAAGAAAACAAAATATTATTTGTTATTTTTGTGGTGAAAATCATTATAGTGAGGAGTGTTTTTATTCGCATTATTATATTCAAAATAATATGTCCAATGAATATGATTATAATAATTATTCTCAAAATCTATATAATAAAAAAATTTGTCATAATGGTTATTATGTGCAAACTCCTATTTCTCAAAATTTTAAAATTGAAAATAATTTCTATAATAATTAGAAAAATAAATTTTCTTATGAAAACAATTTTTATAATCGTTATGAAAATAATTTTTGTATTTCTTTTGAGAAAAAATTTAATTATGAAAATGTTCCATGTTCTCCAAAATTTCAAAACTTTAATTGTGAAAATACTTTTCAAAATTCTTATGGAGATAATAATTCTCTTGAAAATAATTTCTCTATTTTCCATGAAAATGATTTTTCTAATGATAATCATAACTCTAATGAATTTTCTTCATTCACCGATGTTAACTATTCATGGTGGCGTGATCACCCGTACAGTCTTCGTTGCAATGAAGAAAATTCATCTATTCAAGATTCATATTCCACCACCTTTGCGGCACAAAAATTTTATTCTTCTACAACTAGAAATTCGTCTGATTTCTTTGCTCCAAATTTAGATAACTATTCACATGAGCAAGAAGTCTTTTTGAACAAAGAATCAATAAGTATGGAGGTGCTTGATGAAATTAAAGAGGAACATGTTTCCACTCCATCTTCACCCGATTCCACTCAATTTATTCATGAATTTCATTACACATCAATCACTATGTTTGAAAATTTAATTCATGAAAATATTTTGCCCCATGAATATTTTCCCATTAGTGTTCCGTTTGATTTTCCGGGTAGCAACTTGATTTTAGAAGATAGACAACCAAAACTTAATCTCTTTCTTTCCCAAGAGACTCCTACTTGTAAAATTGTTTCGGATATGTTTATTTTTGATCCTTCTTATTCTAATAATTCTCATGCAGTAGATGAGTCATTGCAATTAAACAACTTCGATGATCCATTTTCCGCTCATCTCCAAATTTCCAAATTATCTCAGGTATGTATAGGTAATTTGGAATTACAATTTCAAGCTAACAAAAGACAAAGAAAGAATCAAGAATATTACAGAGGAGTCACCGGACAACGGATTTCATCCTGTACTCCGCAGTGAGAATTAAGGGATTTGCCCGTACAATTTAAATTTAAATATCCATTTAGCTAACCCTTAACCGTCTAGCTCAAAGACAGTAAAAATAAAGTGCTCTTGGGAGGCACCCCTTGCTTATCTCTTTCTTTATGATATTTTTTAATAAATTCAAAAAAAGAATTAATTTCATTAGTTTTATCATATTTCTTTTTCCCTTGCATACTTAGTTTTAAATATTGAGAACAATGTTTGATTTTAAGTATGGAGGTGAGTCATTTAATGTCAAAGATTTTTTTAAAAATTTTTTTTTAAAAAAAATGTTTTGTTTAATAAACTGATGCTTAGCTTTTTGTCATTTTAAAAAATGTAGTTTGATTTTATTCATAAACATTTTTACTATTTTTAATTTGCTAATCTTCTATTTTATCATGGTTTGTTAGATTTAATTTTTATGTGATTTAACTTTAAGGAATATTTTATGATTTTAATTTAATTGGAGTAATTATTTTAATTTTTTTTTCTCTTTAATTTTAATTAGTTTCAATTTTGTGGTTCTTTGTTTAACAGCTTTAGATTTTAATTATTCTCGCTCTATGTTCTAGACGCTTAGTAAATCTCAACTTACTATAGTTGCTCTCTAAGTTTTAACTTATTCTAAAATTTGTTTAGCCTTTTCTTTTTTTCTTTCTTTTTCTTGTTAGATCATATGTCATGGGGATAAGAGGATAAAATTCATTATCCCTTGGTAAACATATGCATTTTTCTTTTTATTATTAGATCATATGTCATGGGAATAAACAAATGTTAGTTCTTTATTCTCTAGTAAACATATGCAACCCCAAACTAAAATTTATATGAAGAGAGGACAAAATATTTATTTGTCGTGAAAAATGATAGGATAATAGTCTATCATTCTCTGGTATTACATATACTATATAAAAAAAAGATAATGAGGTGAGAGGATAAAATTCATCAATTCCAATCAAAGACCTCTTCATATCTTTTGCTTTCTGAAACCCGCCAGCCAATGAAATTGCCTTAGATTTAAATTAGAATTTTTTGAGAGCAAAATAGTAGTTTGAATTTTTCTTTTAAGCCTCTTTTAAGTAAAGAGTTGACTTAATTCTAATCTAATTTTGTTCGCAAAAGCACCCGATCTTGTTAGCTAGTTATTTTACTTGAGAAATCTTGGCTAAATCTGTTACTCTTTTTCAATTGAGACTCATAATTTAGGACTTAATTTGTAAATCCATAAATTTCATTTTTAACTTTCTTTTTATTGAATAAGTTTTAGTTTAAATAAAAAATTTATTAATGTGTTATGAATACTCTTATTCTTTTGCTCTGGAATAACAAAAGCTTAAGTATGAAGGTGTTTGATGACTTGTAATTTAGTCATCATTTTAGCTTAATTTGTTATTTGATATTTAAATAAATTATTATATTTATCCGTTGTTTTTAAGAATTTTCATAAAATTTATATTTTATGTTCTAAACATATATATTTTCTATTTTGTAGGATTATGCATATGAAAATTTACGTGCAATGTCCCGCTACCGTATCCAAGAGTTTGCATCCACCTCCACCCATGCAATTTATCATTCATTGTATACATATGTATATATATGAGTGTATATACATATGCATATATATGAATATTTATGAATACATATATATGTATATACATATGTGTATATATATGTGTATATATATGTGTGTGTATATATATACACACACAAACACATATATATATGTTGTTGGAACACCCTATTACTAATTTGGGTCAGGATCACTATGTCTTTAGGAAACCTATTTTTGACCTCATTGTATAGATTTAAAGGTCAGTTAGAATTGAGTCTAAGGGTTAGTAGTTAGGTTTGGAAGCTGCCCTCAAGACCATGGTTTTTCAGTCTGGATACTAAGTCATTTCGTCGAGCTCAGTACGAAGAATCGTCGAACTCCTATCGACGATCGTTTAGCTCAACTTCGACGGATCGTCGAACTCCATTCGACGATTGCTGAGCTCAACTTCAACAAATCGTCGAACTCCATTCGACGATCTTCGAGCTCAGTTTGACGATCTTGACTCCAGTTTGTTCCGCTATCTCTGAGCTCAGTTCGACGATATTTGAGCTCAGATCGACGAACTCTGTTTCTATATAAGTCCAAATCGCTGAGCTCAGTTCGACGTTAGTAGAGCTCAGTTCGACGTTTTTCTGAAGAGTTCAACGACTTTCAAGATTCAAATTCAGAACAGTTAAGGAGTTATTCTCAGCAATTAATTCAGAAGATTTTGTAGCCGTTTTCATTTATTCTGGAGCAAGTTTCAAGGAATTATCAAGGAATGTTTCATTGGACTTTCCCCCAGAAGACAAAAGCAATTAAGGAAGTCATTTATGACAGGCCAACGGCTATCTTGTCAGTGGATCATTTATATTCAGAGAAAAAGGAATAAAAGACAAGATTTTTGAATTCCAGAAAAAAGGGAAGAAGAACAAGAGAGAGACACACATTATGCAATATTCATTCTCTGCAAATCTTCTTCTGCAACAACTCTCACAACCACAATCACACAAGAGAAAGAAAAAGAGTTGGAGACATTCTCTGTTTCAAAGAATTCATACAAGAACACTATCACTAAAAGAGATCAACCATCTGAAATCTTCAGATCTCCTTTGATTCAAGTGTTCAAGGCCATCAATTTCCAAGACTCTAGACACCTCACATTTCAGCTGTTGCTGAAATCATCATTTGCTGGAGATCAATTTTCTAAAGGTCTATCACCCTACTGCAAAGCTTCAATTCCTGAACAACTACAGATCTCAGGGGGAGCTTTGACAACATCAATATCCACATAGTCTTCTCAGCTGCTTTGAGAAAGAGAAGACTTCCCTCACTCTCTCATCCCCACCTCTGTAAAGGGTTTTTCAAACTCCCTTCAAAAGTTTGTGTGTGCTTTTTGAGCACCTTATCAAAAGCTCATTGGTGCCAAGACACCTGATCAAAAAAATCTGGTTTGGTTTTTGAACACCTTATCAAAAGCTCATTGGTGCCCAGGACACCTGATCAACTCATCCTGCAGTGGATTCCTACCTAGGGTGGTAGAAGAGTGGATGTACCCAAGTTTAGGGGAACCACTATAGCTCCTTGTGTCTTCTGGTTGCTTGTTTTTCTTCTGTTTCTGGCTGTGGTTTGTGACTAGGTTCCTATGTGATTAGATAGTTTCTGTGATTAAATTTACTATTTGCTTCCTTGTTCACATTTAGAATACAACAACAAGTGTTATAAAAGGTTTTAAGCACCATACTCTATTCACCCCCTCTAGAGTATATCAGATCTAACTCGCACTTTCAATTGGTATCAGAGCCAGGTTGGTTAAAAATACCACATCTCAGTGGTTGCACATGCTAACACCTGAACCCAAAGATTCCTAGTTAAATCTGCTTGTTGTAGATTTTGTTATTAGAATTATTTCTTCACAAATCATGGCCCAAAACAAAGATTATGCTAGCACCAGACCTCCAGTGTGCAATCTGTCTAAGTTTGCACTTTGGAAAGCAAGGATTAGACTCTACATGAATTCTATTGATGAGGACATTTTTAATTCTGTTTTGACAGTTTGCCCAAGACCTCCAGTGAACACAAGCACAAATGCTGTTCCACCTCCATCAGGAACAGATGCTGATATCAAGAAGTGGAAAGTAGCAGATGCAAAGTCTATGAATATCTTATCCTAGACTATGTCTGATGACATTTTTCAAAAGGTGGGTGAATGTAATTCAGCAAAGGAAATCTGGGATAAGCTCTCTGAAATAGTCTCAGGATCAGCTGATGAAAGAAAGGATAGAAGATCTCACCTCATATCCCAATATGAGAATTTCAAGAAAGGAGAAGCTGAGCCAGTAGCTGAAATGTATAACAGGCTCAGTCTGATAGTCACTGAACTGAAGACTTTGGATAAAGAGATCTCATTGACTGAGTTAAATGACAAAATCCTAATGTGCTTCCCAAGCACTTGGGACTCGAGAATCTGGCCAATCAAGGATGCCAGAAGTCTGAATGAGATCACCACATAAGCTCTCTTGGGCAAGCTCAAATCTTATGAGCTGCTCATCAAAAAAAGAGAAGAAGAGCAGAAGGCTGCCTCACCAGCCACAAGAAAGGAAAAGACAATAGCTTTCAAAGCCACTAAAGATCAGCCTGAAGATAAAATCCCAGGCAATGATGAGATACTTAGTCTACTGGCTAAAAGATTTTACAAGATGGCCAGGAAGGACTTCAGGAAGAGATCATACAAAGAGCATGACAAGCCAAGGTATGATAGATCAAATAATAAAGAAATTGTTTGCTTTGGTTGCAGGAAACCAGGCCACATTGTGCCTGACTGTCCAGAGAACAAAAACAAGGACAGAAAGGATAAGAGAGAAAGAAGAAAAGATAAGGACTTCAAGAAGAGTAGCAATGGCAAACCCTCCTCCAGCAAGAACAAACACACAAGGAAGGGATTTGTTGCTGAATCTTGGAGTGAAACAGAAGAAGAATCAGAAGCTTCATCCAGCTCTAGTGATGATAAAGATGATGCTGAAGAGAAGGAGTTATGCATGATGGCAATCAATGCCTCTCAACACAATTCTGATGCAGAAGATTCAGAGTCAGACTCAGAGACTCAACTTGAAGAGGACCAGGTAATTAGTTCTTTTGATTTCAATTCTGAGGACTTTAAGTATGAATTTAAAGCACTGTGCTTAGACTTATTAAAATCTGAGAAGGAAATTATCTCTCTCAGAAATCAATTGTCTGAACACAGTTCCTTAAAATCAGAAAACCTCAAACTCTCTGAGGAGTTGGAGTGCTGTAGGGAGCAGGTAGCTTCACTGAAAAGTGAACTATCAGAGGCCAAAAAGCTTGAAGAATCCCTTAATGGGAGAAGCATCAAGCTAATGGACATCACAAGCACAGTGAACTCTAGATTCAATAGTACACTTGGCTTGGCTGCTTCATCCAGCCAACCTATAGTTCTAACAACCCCAATTAAGTTTATTTCTGATAAAGGGAAGGTAGTTGTAGAGGTAGCTAGGAAAAATTCTGATCTGCCTAAGAAAACCAAACTCCAGCAGAAATCGTTGAACGGAGCTCGACGATCGCCGAACGCAGATCGACGATCTCAGGCAAAATCGTCGAACTCAGGTCGACGATCTCTAATTCCTGAACTCTGCCACAGTCGACCGTCGAACGGAGCTCGACGATCTGACCCAAGATCGTCTAACGCAGCTCAACGATCGTCGAACAGAGATCAGAGCTTTGGAAATTCCTTCAAGGGAAAATCAAAATCCAATCCTAGGGGTCCTTCATCCCAAAGATTTAACCCTTATACTGAATGGATAATACGTCCAAGGAGATATCATCCTGAAGGTTATAAGAGTCAACCAGGGATGCCATTTATTTCTGAGTTTAAAGATTATCAACCTAGGCCCAAGGTAAACTGAGTCAAAAATAAGTGAATTATTTTATGTGCAGGTGAAGACCTATCCAACATCAAACCAACAATGGTATTTGGATAGTGGGTGCTCAAAGCACATGACAGGAAACAAGGACAACCTCACATCCTTTAAAGCCAAGCTTGGACCCAAAGTCATATTTGGTGATTCAAACTTTGGACTGACAAAAGGATATGGTGCAGTTCAAATTGGCACAATCACATTAAAGAAAGTAGCCTATGTGGAAGGACTAAAGCATAATTTGATCAGTATCAGTCAGCTATGTGATGAAGGCTACCAAGTGACTTTCAGCAAAGCCTTATGCAAGATCAAGTCAGAGGATAACACAACTGTGTTGACAGGTAAAAGGAAAGGTAACATCTACTTAGTAGATTTTCTTTCAATAGATGTAGACATTTGCATGTTTAATTCTGTTAGTAGACCTAATGTTTTATGGCATAAGAGACTAGGGCATATAAACTTTAGAACCATTGCTAGGCTATCTAAGGACAACCTTGTTAGAGGACTACCTTCTGGCCCCTACAAGAAGGAAGGACTCTACAGGGCTTGTCAATTAGGCAAGCAAACTAAAAAAAGTTTCAAGTCACTTAATAAGAGTGATTCACCTAGGATTTTGTATCTGTTACACATGGATCTATTTGGACCCATTACAGTACAAAGCTTAGGAGGGAAATCTTACACTTTAGTAGTTGTAGATGACTTCTCTAGATTCACATGAGTGTTCTTTCTGAGGAAGAAGTCTAATAACTTTAAGTGTTTGACAGAGTTTCTCAAATGCATACAGATTGAGTTCAATACTCACATTGCCCTGATCAGAAGTGATCATGGGACAGTGTTTGATTCTCTTTGAAAGTGCATCTAGATCTGATATACTCTAGAGGGGGGTGAATAGAGTATGGTGCTTAAAAACTTTTTACAACAGTTGTTGTAAACTGAGTGAACAGGGAAGCAAATAATAAATCTAAACAAGTGAAGTAACCTACAAAAGAAACTAATCACAGATCCTAACTAATCACAAAACAATCACAGCCAGAAACAAAAATAAAGACAAGCAAGCCAGAAGACACAAGGAGCTATAGTGGTTCCCCTAAACTTGGGTACATCCACTCTTCTACCACCCTAGGTAGGAATCCACTGCAGGATGAGTTGATCAGGTGTCCTGAGCATCAATGAGCTTTTGATAAGGTGCTCAAAAACCAAATCAGATTTTTTGATCAGGTGTCTTGCCAGCAATGAACTTTTGACAAGGTTCTCAAAAACCAAGCACAAACTTTTGAAGGGAGTTTGAAAAACCCTTTACAGAGATGGGGATGAGAGAGTTGTGGAAGTCTTCTCTTTCTCAAATCAGCTGAGAAGACTATGTTGATTTGATTTTGTCAAAGCTCCCCCTGAGTTCTTGAGATGTTCAGGAAATGAATCTATGCTGTAGGGAGATAGGCCTTCAGAAGTTGATCTCCAGCAAATGATAATTTCATCAACAGCTGAAATGTTAGGTGTCTGGAGTCTTTGAATGATGTTGGCCTTGAACACTTGAAACAAGAGAGATCAGAAGATTTCAGATGGTTGATCTCCTTGGTTGTGTGTTCTGAGTGAATTCTTTGAGACAGAGAATGTCTACAGCACTTTCTCTTGTGAACAGTTGGTGTTGAGAAAGATGTTGTTCAGAGATGTTGTCTAGAGAGTCTGTTCTATGTGTGAGATTCAAAAATCTTGAGTTTTATTCCCTTGGTTCTGAATAGAAAATCATCCTCTGTCAAGAATAGCCGTTGGACTGTCATTAATTGACTTCCTTAATTGCAAATGTCATCTGGGGAAAGTCCAAAGAAACATTCCTTGATTATCCCTTGAAACTTGGTCCAGAATAAATGAAAACGGCTAGAAAATCTTCTGAATTAATAGCTGAATAACTCCTTAACTGTTCTGAATTTGAATCTTGAATAGCATTGAAGTCTTCAGAAAAACGTCGAACTGAGCTCTACTATCGTCGAACTGAGCTCAGCGATTTGGACTTAGACAGCAATAGAGATCGTCGATCTGAGCTCAACTATCGTCGAACTGAGCTCAGAGATAAAGAATCAATACTGAAGTCAAGATCGTCGAACTGAGCTCGCAGATCGTCGAATGGAGTTCGACGATTTGTTGAAGTTGAGCTCAGCAATCGTAGAATGGAGTTCAACGATCTGTCGAAGTTGAGCTAGACGATCGTCGATTCGTCGATCTGAGCTCGACGATAAGACTTAGTCTTCAAACTGAAAATCCTTGGTCTTGAGGGCAGCTTCCAAACCTAAGTACTAACCCTTAGACTCAATTCTAATTCACCTTTAGATCTATACAGGAGGTCAAAAATAGGTTTCCTAGAGACATAGTGATCCTGACCCAAATTAGTAATAGGGTGTTCCAACAATCTCCCCCTATTTGGGTTAGGATTACTATTTACAGAATTTGGAAAAATTAAATAATAACAATATACAAATCAACAATACAGAAAAGCAATAAGCAAGACATTGCAGAACCACAAATATATTATCCCAGACAGAAATCAGAATTCAGAATGATTGTCACCTTACATAGTTATTCTTTCTCCTTGCTCTTTATAAGTTTGATTTCTCTATTAGGATTGAGAGCTTATTTCTTTGACCTTCTATCATCTGCTGCACCTAAAGAGGTTTGCTGTTTGGGCCGGGGAACTACAGCTTCAAGATGCAGCTCCATATATCTATCAGAGTCAAAGAATTTGCTTGAGCCATATCTTTCCAATTCTTTCTTTCTCTGTTCAGACAATGTAGTGATGTTGGAAGAATCTCTGCCGTACTCTTTAGCTTTTTTAATTTGATCCAGTGCAGCAAGCTCTTTCATCCTGGCAGTCCAAGCAGTTGGATTATTTTCAGGATCTTCAAATGGCACTGGAGGCTCATATCTATTGGATGGATTATCCTGAGGAGCTCTGGAGGAGACTACTTCTTTTAGCTTATCGGGAAAAGGACCTGAGGTTGTGTCTGATGAAGCTTGTCCTTCCCTGGAGTAAGGATGTTGCCTGGAGTAGCCTTTTGAGTAAACCTGGAATTCCCTTTGATTTCCTCTATAACTTCCTCTTCTAGACTGAGAACCTCTGGACTGGCTTCCCCTATGATAAGATCTTGCATGAGGCTGATAGGGGGTTTGGCTTTTGGCATGAGGTTGAGCAGCTGAGCTTCCACCTGCACCTGCATCAGGAGGAGGTGGTGGAGGAGGATGAGAATGATGAAACTGGGAAGATCCTTTTTCATACTTCCTCTTCTTCTTCATAGCTTTAAGTTGGTTCTTGGAGTATTACATCCAATGCTCAGTTATGGGGCAGTCATGAAGAATGTAATATGGTATGTCATTAGTGTCCTTGACTTTGGCTAGAGGCACTCTTTTCATGGCTTTGCTCCTTGCCTTTCTCTTCCTGGCAATAGTGGCAGAGGAGTCATCAGAATCAGTCTTGAATTCATCACTTTCAGAACTTTGTTCATCATATAGAGCATCAATCTTTTTCATCAATTCTTTCTGAAGTTGAGTTGGAGCAGATGAAACAGCAGTGGTGACAGCAGCAGATACAGCACTAGTGGCAATTGAAGTTGAAGCAGTAACAGTAGCAACAGACACAGAAGTTTCTGGAGCAGCACTCTTAGAAGGTATAGCAGCAATAATATCAGCAGAAGTTGGGGCAGCAGTAGTTTCTAATAAAACACTTTCAGATACAACAACATCAGCAACAGCAGGAATATCATCAGCAATAACAGAAGGCTCAAAATCATGTGCCTCTGTCATCTGCATATCATCAGAAACTGGAACAACAGCAGCATCATTACTGACAGCAGTAGCAACAGAAACATCAACACTACTCTCAGCAGGAGTAGTAGCAACATATATTGAATTGACAAAAGAATGAATAATGCTGGTGTCATAACATGAGAAGGGCACAATGGCCTTGGAAAGATCCTCTGAGGGGTTGGAAAGATCCTCTGAGGGGTGGACTGCAACTGTCTCTGGAAGATAACTGAAATAAACTGAATCAAGTACTGAAAGTAAGGACCTGATGTCCACTGGGAAGACTGCAACTGGAGGGGGAACTGGAGCTTGAGGAAGAATAGCAGCAGCAGCAGCAACAACAACAACTGAAGATTCAGCAGGCAAGCTAACTTCATAGGGCATCTCCCCCTGCCTAGATTCAGATAAGGATGGATCAAGGCACACTGATGAAGGGGTTGCCTGAGGAAATAAGGAGGATAGCCTGGCAGAAAGAGCTGCCACTGACTGAAGTAATGGAGCCAAGGAGGTCTCCAATAGAAGAGATAGCCTGGGGGCTAGCAATTCATATAACTTGTCAGCTAGGGCTAGAAGATATACTTGCTCAGCAGGGACTGGAGCAGAGGTAGAGGATGGAGGTGGAGCAACTGGAGATGGTGGAGAGCTAGTGTATGGGGGAAGTGATGGTTGAGGAGAGGGTATAGTGGAGATGGAAGACAGTGGGATGGAGATAGAGGGTGTGAAGGTGGGTTGATCAATAATGTCTTGGAGAAGTTGTTGGTAAGATGTTGATGAGGATGGCAGCTCAGGAGGAGATGAGGGTGAATCATCCATGAAGTAATCATCAAGGAGAGTGAATGAGGGAATGGTGGATGATGTTTCAATATCTGGTTGAGGGTAGGAATATAATGGATGGAAGATGTCTTCTGTGACTGGTAGAGTTGGAATTGGAGATGGTATTGAGGTTGGAGATGAGCTGGAGATGATGATAGTGGATGGAGTTTGAATGGTGGATGGAACTGGAGGAGATGGAATTGGAGGAGGAGGAGGAGAGGCAGCAACAGGCAAGTCATCTGCAGGGGCAGAGACCTGAGGGGAAGTGACTATTACAGTCCGGGTGCCTGAAGGTGTGCTTGCAGAAGGCCTGCTGGGCTTGATGATCTGCCTGTCCCATTTGCCAAATAGGGCACAGGATAATCTTTTTGATGCATTAATATGTATCCCAGAAGATACAAGCAGAGCAGGGCATCTGTTCTGCAGAAAGAGGCCTAGAATCCTCCCAAAATTAACAAAATTCTTGTTTATTTTCTTTTTAATCAGGTCAAAGAAGACCTCTCCCCAGTCCAATTGTTTCTTGTCCACTATGGCTCCCATCAAGCACAGCTGATACCTAGAAATAGTATCATGTGCTGAGTGCTTGGCCAACAAAACTTTCCCAACTACATTAGCCAAGAACCTGTACTCCACAGCTAGGTTCTTCTTCAGCAGCTTGCTAGGGTTAGCCTCAGAATGACCCATTTTTGCAAGCAGATCAGCAAATTCCTCTCCAGATAAATCAGCAGAGTCTCTTCCAGAACTTAACTCAAAAACTTCTATCAGAATGGTTGGAGTCAACGGTACCTGTGTTCTAGAAATTGAACCAACTATTGTGTTTTGATCCTGGTTGTGGGCAGTGTAGACCCACTCCTTAATCTCATCAGCAGCAAGTTTGATTCTGGTGGTCATAATGGTAGCAAGTTTCTGCTCCTTGAAGAGTTCCAAAATATCCTGGAAAACTTGATCAGTTGTGCTGAAAGATTCCATGTCAATATCAAATCCGGCGTCAAATTTCATTGCGGCGAGAACAGCAACAGAGACTGCCATGGTTACCTGCAAAAATCAACAAACAAAACGACCAAGTGTAGAGATGTTTGGAGGGAAAGAGAATTTTTGCAGAGAAATCGAAAGCGAAAAAGGGAGAACGACGACGAAAAATGAATTTTATATTACGGTTCGACGCAGAAAAGGAAAGATCGTTGAACTCAGTTCGACGATCGGGGCTTCTAAAGGAATCTGAAGAGTCTTCAATATCGTCGATCTCCGTTCGACGATATTGGAGAGCGTCGAGCTCTGTTCGACGATAGTTCAGAGAACAAAATCGTCGAGCGTCGTTCGACGATCGTTGACCGGAAGAGATAGTTCATACTATCTGAGAAACGCTGAACTCATGTCGACGATTTCGGATATCGTCGATCTCCGTTCGACGATCTGGGGGAAAATCGTCGAGCGCAGTTCAGAGACCAGAAATACACTAGACACTAAGAAAAAAACAAGTTGTTTGCCTAGTCTTGGTCAATTTTTAAACTTTTAAAATCTTGGATATTATTTTAGATCTCCTCCATCTAACATTCCTAACTGATTTAGGAAGAAGGTGTGTTTCTTTTCATCCAAGGGCTTGGTGAAAATATCTCCCCTTTGAAAATCAGTTGGGATATATTGAAGTTCAATTTTATTCTTATTAACATTATCCCTTAGGAAGTGATTCCTAATTTCTATGTGTTTTGTCCTACTATGGAGGACTGGATTTTGAGCTATAGAAATAGCACTGGTGTTATCACAAAAAATTTTTGACTTCTCTAAGTTGTAGACATAGTCTAGGAGTTGGTTTTGAATCCACAAGATTTGTGAACAACAACTGCCTGCAGCCATATATTCAGCTTCAGCAGTTGAAATTGACACAGAAGTTTGTTTCTTACAAAACCAAGAGACAAGTCTGTCACCAAGGAACTGACAAGTTTCACTGGTGCTTTTCCTGTCAATTCTGCATCCAACATAATCAGCATCAGAAATTCCAGTTAAATCAAATGCTGAATCTTTTGGATACCAGAGACCTAGATTTGGACAACTTTTAACATACCTGAGAATCCTTTTTACTAATGTTAGGTGTGACTCTCTAGGGCTTACTTGGAACCTAGCACATATACATGTAGCAAACATTATATCTGGTCTACTGGCTGTAAGGTACAGTAAAGAGCCAATCATTGCTCTATATGTTGTCTGATCAACAGTTTTCCCATGTTCATCAGCATCCAATACAGCATTAGTAGGCATAGGTGTTTTCATACAAGATGCTTCAGACATACCAAATTTCTTGACCAATTCATTTGCATACTTGGTTTGAGAAATAAAGATGCCTTCAGTATGTTGTTTGACTTGCAATCCTAGAAAGAAGGATAACTTACCCATGCTACTCATTTCAAATTTGGAATGCATTAGGTTGGAAAACCTTCTGCACAAATGTGAATCAGTAGAACCAAAAATAATATCATCTACATAAATCTGTACTAGTAGGGTATGAGACTTATGGGTTCTAATGAAAAAAGTTTGCTCGACTCTACCCCTTATAAATCCATTTTCCAGAAGGAAGCATGCTAGGGTCTCATACCATGCTCTAGGCGCTTGCTTGAGACCATATAATGCTTTGTTCAACCTAAAAACAAAATCAGGATAAGTTGGAGAAATAAAACCTGGAGGTTGTCTGACATATACTTCTTCTTTGATGTCTCCATTTAGAAATACACTTTTCACATCGATCTGATATACCTTGAAGCCTTTATGTGCTGCATAAGCTAAGAATATTCTGATGGCTTCCAATCTTGCAACTGGTGCAAAAGTCTGGTCATAGTCTATTCCTTCTTCTTGAGAATATCCTTGAGCAACTAACCTTGCCTTGTTCCTTACTATTACTCCTTGATCATCCAATTTATTTCTGACCACCCACTTTGTTCCAACAATGGAGTGATCCTTAGGCTTTGGCACTAGTTCCCAAACTTTGTTCCTTTCAAATTGTTGCAACTCTTCTTGCATTGCAATGATCCAGTGTGGATCTTGCTCTGCATCTTGAATAGACTGAGGTTCAATTTAAGATAGGAAGCAGGTGTGCAACAGGTTTTGGTTGACCTGATTTCTGGTTTGCACACCAGCTGAGATGTCTCCAATTATTTGGGAAATTGGATGGTCTCTTGATGTTACTAAATCAACAGGGGGTGTTGATTGTTCACCAACATGTGTTGTTGTTTCCTCTTGTGGTACAACAACTAGCTCTTCACGTCGTTTCTCTTCAATATGTTGAATGTTTTCTTCATCTTCACTGCTTTCATCCTTTTGAGTGACCTGTAACTTGTTCAAATCTTCAACAAGAGAATGTTCCTGCAAAGATTCTATGGTAGAAGTGTTCTTCTCCTTGAAAGACATGTTAGATTCATCAAATGATATATGAACAGATTACTCAATTTTAAGAGATGATTTATTATAAACCCTATAAGCCTTACTTATCATGGAGTATCCCAGAAACACTCCTTCATCAGCTTTAGCTTGAAATTTTGCTAAATATCTCTTGTCATTATTGTGTATATAACTGATGCAGCCAAAAACTCTAAAATAATCAACTTTAGGTTTCTTCCCTTTGAGTAATTCATAGGGAGTCTTTCCCTTTAGTTTATGTATCAAACTTCTGTTCAGCACATAGTTGGAGGTGTTCACTGCCTCTGCCCAAAAAGATAGAGGAAGGTGAGCATCTGACAACAATGTAGTGGCAGATTCAATAAGGGTTCTATTTTTCCTTTCAGGTACCCCATTTTGTTGAGGAGTTCTAGGAGCTGAGAAAGTATGAATGATCCCTTCACTCTGACAGAACTCTTACATAAGAAGAGAATCAAACTCTGTCCCATGATAACTTCTGATCAGGGCAATGTAAGTATTGAACTCAATCTGTATACATTTGAGAAACTCTGTCAAACACTTAAAGTTATCAGACTTCTTTCTCAGAAAGAACACCCATGTGAATCTAGAGAAGTCATCTACAACTACTAAGGTGTAAGATTTCCCTCCAAGGCTTTGTACTGTAATGGGTCCCAAAATATCCATGTGTAACAGATACAAGATCCTAGGTGAATCACTCTTATTAAGTGATTTAAAACTATTTTTAGTTTGCTTGTCTAATTGACAAGCCCTGCAGAGTCCTTCCTTCTTGTAGGGGCCAGAAGGTAGTCCTCTAATAAGGTTATCCTTGGATAGGCTAGCAATAGTTCTAAGGTTTAAGTGTCCTAGTCTCTTATGCCATAAAATATTAGGTCTACAGACAGAATTGAACAGGCAAATATCTACATCTGTTGAAAGAAAATTTACTAGATAGATGTTACCTTTCCTTTTACCTGTCAACACAGTTGTGTTGTCCTCTGACTTGATCTTGCATAATGTTTTGCTGAAAGTCACCTGATAGCCTTCATCACATAGTTGACTGATGCTTATTAAATTGTGCTTCAGTCGTTTCACATAAGCTACCTTCTTGAATGTCATTGATCAAATCTGGACGGCACCATATCCTTTGGTTTGTCCAAAGTTTGAATCACCAAAGATAACTTTGGGTATAAGCTTGGCCTTAAAGGATGTGAGGTTGTCCTTGTTTCCTGTCATGTGCTTAGAGCACCCACTATCCAAGTACCATTGTTGGTTAGATGTTGGATAGGTCTTCACCTGCACATAAAATAATTCATTTGTTTTTGACCCAGTTTACCTTGGGCCTAGGTTGATAACCTTTAAACTCAGAAATAAAAGACATCCCAGGTTGACTCTTATAACCTTCAGGATGATATCTCCTTGGAGGTATTATCCATTCATTATAAGGGTTAAAGATTTGGGATGTAGGACCCCTAGGATTGGATTTTGATTTGCCCTTGAAGGAATTTCCAGAGCTCTGATCTCTGTTCGACGACCATGGAACTGCGTTCGACGATCTTGGGTTAGATCGTCGAGCTCCGTTCGACGATCGACTATGGCAGAGTTCAGGAATTTGAGATCGTCGACCTGATTTCGATGATTTTTCATGAGATCGTCGATCTGCGTTCGGCGATCGTCGAGATCTGTTCGACGATTTCTGCTGGAACTTAGTTTTCTTAGGCAGATCAGAATTGTTCCTAGCTACCTCTACAACTCCCTTTCCTTTATCAGAAATGAACTTGATTGGGGTTGTTAGAACTATAGGTTGGCTGGATGAAGTACCCAAGCCCAGTGTACTATTAAATCTAGAGTCCACTGTGCTTGTGATGTCCATCAGCTTGATACTTCTCCCATTAAGGGATTCTTCAAGTTTCTTAGACTCAGATAGCTCACCTTTCAGTGAAGTTATCTGCTCCCTACAACACTCCAACTCCTGAGAGAGTTTGAGGTTTTCTGAATTTAAGGTATTATGTTCATATAAATGATTTCTGAGAGAAATAATTTCCTTCTCAGATTTTAGCAGGTCTAAACATAATGCTTTAAACTCAGATTTAAAGTCCTCTGAATTGAAATCAAATGAACTAATTACCTGGTCCTCGTCAAGTTGAGTCTCTGAGTCTGACTCTGACTCTTCTTCATCTGAATTATGTTGAGAGACATTGATTGCCATCATGCAGAACTCCTTCTCTTCTGCATCATCTTCATCATCACTAGAGCTGGATGAGGCTTCTGATTCCTCTTCAGTTTCACTCCAGGATTCAACAACAAATCCCTTCCTTGTGTGTTTGTTTTTGCTTGAGGAGGGTTTGTCATTGCCATTCCTCTTGAAGTCTTTCTCCTTTCTCCTTTATTTCTTGTCCCTTCTGTCCTTATTTTTGTTTTCTTGACAGTTAGGTACAATGTGCCCTGGTTTCCTGCAACCAAAGCAGACAATTTCCTTATTATTAGACTTATCATACCTTGGCTTATCATGCTCCTTGTATGATCTCCTTCTGAAGTCCTTTCTGGCCATCTTATAAAATATTTTGGCCAACAGACTGAGCAACTCATCATTGCCTGTGACTTTGTCTTCAGGCTGATCTTCAGTTGCATTGAAGGCTATTGTCTTCTCTTTTCTTGTGGCTGGTGAGGCAGCCTTCTACTCTTCTTCTCTATTCTTAATGAGCAGCTCATAAGATTTGAGCTTTCCGAAAAGAGCTTCTGTGGTGATCTCATTCAAACTTCTGGCATCCTTGATTGGCCAGATTCTTGAATCCCAGGCGCTTGGGAAGCACATTAGAATTTTGTCATTAAGTTCAGTCAGTGATATCTCCTTATCCATGGTCCTGAGTTCACTGACTATTAGTCTAAGTCTATTGTACATATCTCCAACTGATTCAGCTTCTCCCTTCTTGAAATTCTCATATTGAGATATGAGGTGGGATCTCTTGTCCTTTCTCTCATCAGCTGAGCCTGAGACTATTTCAGAGAGTTTATCCCAGATTTCCTTTGTTGAATTGCATTCATCCACCTTTTTAAAGATGTCATCAGACATGGTCTGGGCTAAGATATTCATAGCCTTTGCATCAGCTACCTTCCATTTCTTGATATCAGCATCTGTTCCTGATGGAGGTGGAACAGCATTTGTACTTGTGTTCTCTGGAGGTCTTGGACAGACTGTCAAAACAGAATTAAAAATATCCTAGTCAATAGAATTCATGTATAATCTAATCCTTTCTTTCCAAAGTGCAAACTTGGATAGATTGCACACTGGAGGTCTGGTGCTAGCATAATCTTTATTTTGGGCCATGATTTGTGAAAACAAAATCTAATAATAAAATCTACAGCAAGCAGATCTAACTATTAATCTTTGGGTTCAGGTGTTAGCCTGTGCAACCACCAAGGTGTGGTATGTTTAACCAACCTCCCTCTGATACCAATTGAAAGTGCAGCTAGATATGATATACTCTAGAGGGGGGTGAATAGAGTATGGTGTTTAAAAACTTTTTACAATAGTTGTTGTAAACTGAGTGAACAGGGAAGCAAATAATAAATCTAAACAAGTGAAGTAACCTACAAAAGAAACTAATCACAGATCCTAACTAATCACAAAAGAATCACAGCCAGAAACAAAAATAAAGACAAGCAAGCCAGAAGACACAAGGAGCTATAGTGGTTCCCCTAAACTTGCGTACATCCACTCTTCTACCACCCTAGGTAGGAATCAACTGCAGGATGAGTTGATCAGGTGTCCTGGGCACCAATGAGCTTTTGATAAGGTGCTCAAAAACCAAATCAGATTTTTTGATCAGGTGTCTTGCCACCAATGAGCTTTTGACAAGGTGCTCAAAAACCAAGCACAAACTTTTGAAGGGAGTTTGAAAAACCCTTTACAGAGATGGGGATGAGAGAGTTGTGGAAGTTGTTGGATCCCTAGTTGATTTGGGCTAGGTTCACTGACTTAGGATGTGACCCATCATGTATAGTCTGGGTCAAGTTTTTGTCCTAGAGTCTAGGACAGTCCTCTATCTATACTTCAAATGGACCAGCTTTCTTCAAGACCATCAGAAACTCCAGATCTATCAATTTTTCAGACCAAGTAAAGAGAGTTTGACGTTTGTCGAACTCAGCTCGACGAAGGAAATTCTGCGCTCGACGATCGTGAGATAATTCGCAGTGCTGAGCTCGACGAACTGCGTTCTCTGCTCGACGAACACCGGGATTTTACCTCAAGCTTATCAGGACTACTTCAGAATTTCTCTAAGTCCAGCTTCATGCTTCGATCGACGAATCATATTTTGAGCTCGACGAACTTGGACCTCAAGTTCACAGCTTCTCAGGTCGACGAATGCTGATCTCTACTCGACGATTTTTGTACTCAGAGAATCTGTGTCGACACTTACGGTTTGAGTCGACACTAGAAGATTTGTGTCGACACCAGGATTTCAGTCGACTCCAGCTTATGTCGACACCAGACGATTTGTGTCGACACCAGCTTATGTCGACACCAGAGGATTTGTGTCGACACCAAGATCAATCTGTCGACACCACTTTGTGTCGACACCAAGATCTATCGACACCATTGTGTGTCGACACAGCATTTCAGCAGATGTAGAGTATTTCGGCCAAGTCCAAAACTTTTCTCAGTTCGACGAAATTGATTCTCAGCTCGACGAATTTGGTTCTCTGCTCAACGAATAATGTTTGTCTGATATTGAAGGTTGTCTATTCAACGAATGAAGACTGTCAGCTCGACGAACTCACCTCAGCTCGACGAACTCAAGCTCAGCTCGACGAACTCAAAACTCAGTTCGCCGAATTATATTCTTCGGTCGACGATTCCAGACTAGGTCTTCTTCCGTTCCCGTCTCATTCCATGGCGCTGATTCCTGAACAATTAATGGCACTTCTTCACAGAATACTACCGTTAGAATGCGCAGTTAATTCTGGACTATTACATACCATTTTCCCATGGAAACAGTTGGGAAATAATTAATTGATGTTTTCTTTCCAGGCCGTCTGCCATTACTGCTCGATATTCAAAAATTCGAGTGTGTTCTTATGAGATATAGAGATATACAGAAACAGAGAGTAATATAGTACTATAGAGACACACAACATACAACAAGAAAAGGATAGACAGTGATTCAGACAACATAAGAAAAAGGAATTCATTCTTGGCCCAGAGAGAAACCGATCAAGAAGAAGAAGAAGAACACTACATCAATATCAAGAGTCTTCTTCATCTGCTTTTAACTCAGGATAACTTCAAAGACAATACATTCATATCAGTCACAAGAAGTTCCTGGAGACTTTCTCTGGACCTGGAATTCTAGGTCTCTGAAGACCTATAACCCTGAAGCAGTGCTCCAGCATTCTTCCTGATTCATTCTACATCTCAGGGGGAGCAAAGCTGCTAAACAACATTCCACAAGTTTTCTCATTTGACCTGAGAAAGAGAAGACCTCATCACCCTCTCACTCCATCTCTGTACAGGGTTTTAATTCCCTTCAAAATTATTCTGGTTGCAAGTATCCCTCCAAAATACTTGAGGGTTTGGTTTTTGGGAACCTGATTAAAACCCCATTGGTGCCAGGATACCTGATCAAGTCCTTCCTGCAGTGGATTCCTACCAGGGTGGTAGAAGAGTGGACTACCCAGATTTGGGGAACCACTATAAAATTCTTGTGTCGTCTGGTTGCTATCTTTTCCTTTTGTTTTCTGGCCTTGCTCTGTGAATGTGCTGTGTTTAGATAATTGCTTCATCTTGGTTTATTATATTTGCTTCCCTGCACACACACACATACACACACCTAAAAATACAACAGCAGTTGTAAAAGTTTTTAAAATCACCATATACTCTATTCACCCCCCCCCCCTCTAGAGTATATCAGATCTAGCTGCACTTTCAATTGGTATCAAAGCGAGGTTGGTTAATAATACCACATCTTCCAGGTTGGTCAAATTACCATAACCGATTGGTTGCACAGGCTAACACCTGAACCCAAAGATCCCTTAGTTAGATCTGTTTGTTTTATTCTATTATTGAACTTATCCTTCTCACGGACATGGCCCAAAACAAGGATTATACAAGCATCAGACCTCCAGTGTGCAATCTTAATAAGTTTGCCATCTGGAAGGCAAGAATTAGATTATATATGAACTCCATTGATGAGGATATTTTTTCTGTCATTTCAACAGGCGTTCCTCCAGCTCCTACAACTTTTGCCAGCACATCAAATAATCTGAGTGCAGTACCGCCTCCAGACAATACTGAAGCCTATAAGAAAGCCAAGATGGCTGATGCAAAGGCTATGAATATTATGGCCCAAACAATGTCAGATGACATATTTCAGAAGGTGGCTGAGTGCACCTCAGCCAAGGCCATTTGGGACTCTCTCAATCAAATGGTAGCAGTCTCAGCTGATGAAAGAAAGGATAGGAGATCCAGTCTCATTTCTCTCTATGATAATTTCAAAAAGGATGAGACAGAATCTGTGGCTGAGATGTAAAATAGATTAAGTTCAATCATCAGTGAACTCAAGACTCTTGACAAGGACATCACCTTAACTGAGGTGAATGACAAGATACTGATGTGCTTCCCCAGTTCATGGGACTCCAGAATCTGGCCAATCAAAGAAGCCAGAAGCCTCAATGAGATCTCAACAGAATCCCTGCTTGGCAAGCTGAAGTCATATAAGCATCTTGTCAAATTAAGAGAGGCAGCAGAACAGAAGGCAACTACCCCAGATAGGAAGGAGCACAGCCTGGCCCTCAAAGCTTCTGAAGACAATGAAACATCTACATCTAATGAGGTGCTAATGAGTCTTTTTGCCAAAAGATTCTACAAAATGGCAAGAAAGGACTTTAGAAGAAAATCATCCAGGCAGGATGATAAGCCCAAATATGACAAGACACCAACTAAAGAGGTTGTGTGTTTTGGATGCAGAAAGCCAGGGCACTATATTTCAGAATGCCCAGAGAATCAGAAAAAGGACAAGGGCAGGGACAAGGATTCCAGAAGAAAACAAAGCAGTAGACCCTCCTCCAACAAGTATAAAAGGAAAGACAGGATTTGTTGCTGAGTCCTGCAGTGACACAGAACAAGAAACATCCTCCTCCAGCTCCAGTGAAGAAGAGGAAGAATCCAGATCCAAGGAGGTGTGCCTAATGGCAATAAATGCCTCTAGAAGCAACTGTGGATCAGAAGAGGATTCTGAAGATGAAGGTGCCTCAGACTCAGAGGCTGATCATGTGATTTCTAGTTTTGATTTCAATTCTGACTTATTTAAAGTAGAATTTAAAACTATGTGCATGGATCTAATAAACTCAGAGAAAGAAATAAAAACCTTGAGGACTAGACTAGAAAACCTTGAATCTGTTAGCACAGAAAATAGAAAACTAACTGATCAATTGACACTAGCTAATGAACAGATAATCAAGTTAAAATCTGAATTATGTGAGGCAAAACAACTTGAGCAATCTCTCAATGGGAGAAGCCTCAAGCTGATGGATATCACAAGCACAGTAAATGCCAGATTAAATGACAGGCTGGGCTTGGG
The DNA here is from genome assembly GCA_039583875.1 of Platanthera guangdongensis. Lineage (NCBI taxonomy): Eukaryota > Viridiplantae > Streptophyta > Magnoliopsida > Asparagales > Orchidaceae > Platanthera > Platanthera guangdongensis. The sequence goes on along the minus strand of CM077155.1, from coordinate 124,832,275 downwards.
TGCTTCATCAGGTTTACCCCCCATAATAAAGAAGAATGTACTTTCTACTCCCATAAAGTTTATCACTACTAAGGGTAAAGAGAAACTAACTGAAAAACCCATGTCAGAAAACAAGTCAAATCCCCTAGACAATAGAAACAGAAAACAGAAGAAAGCTGTTAAAAATCAAGTTCAGCAGAATTCGTCGAACTTAGATCGACGAAATCCTGCAAGATCGTCGAACCCCGATTGACGAACGCTGAACGCAAACTTCAGAAATAATTATTCGTCCTACTGCGATCGACGAACTGTGTATGGTTCGTCGAGCAGAGGTCGACGAATGTGGGACGCAGAAAATGACCATGGTCATTCTCTGAGTGGAGGTCGACGATCTCATCCCCATTCGTCGAACTGTGGTCGACGTACTTACAATAATCCGTCGATCCCAGAACGACCAAATTTAAATCATTTCTCCCATAGAAATTTTAAAACAGCTAACAAGACATTTAATCCAGTAGCTGATTGGATAATCCCACCTAAGAGATATCACCCTCTAGGGTATAAGTCTCAACCTGCATTATCAGTCATTTCTAGTTTTACTTTTCAGCCAAACCAAGGACCCAAGGTAACCTGGGTCAAGAACAGTTGAGCTTTATTTCTTGATGCAGGTACAGGTGAAGAGCTATCCAAGGCTAAGTCAGACATGGTACCTGGACAATGGCTGCTCCAAGAACATGACTGGCAGTAAAGAAAATCTCTCCAGCTATAAGTCCAAGCTAGGACCAAAAGTGATATTTGGATGCTCAAAGAGTGGTTAGTCAGAAGGATATGGAAGAGTAAGCATTAGAGCAGTGACCTTCAAAAAGGTGACATATGTAAGAGGACTTAAACATAATCTTATTTCCATAAGTCAATTATGTGATGAAGGTTATCAGGTACATTTCAACTCTACCTCTTGTTCTATTATAAATGATAAAAACCAAACTGTTTTAATTGGACTTAGACAAGGAAACATATACTTAGTAGATTTTATTTCTGCCACAACTGATATTTGTTTACTCAATATCACTAGTAACCAAAATGAGTTATGGCACAAAATGCTAGGACATGTAAACCTTAAGAACATATCTAGGTTATCTAAAGACAACCTTGTTAGAGGTTTACCTTCTGGTTCCTACAAGAAGGAAAGCCTATGCAGGGCTTGTCAACTAGGCAAGCAAACTAAAACTAGTTTCAAATCCATTAATAAAAGTGATTCACCCAGGATATTGTATCTGCTTCATGTGGTCTTTTTGGACCCATTGCAGTACAAAGCCTAGGAGGGAAGTCTTACACCTTAGTCATTGTTGATGATTTCTCCAGATTCAGTTGGGTAGCCTTCTTGAGAGCTAAGTCAGATACATTCAAAGTTCTTACAGATTTTCTCAGGACCATACAGATTGAGTTCTCTACTCATGTTGCATTGATCAGAAGTGATCATGACACAGAGTTTGAGTCTCTTCTTATGCATGAGTTCTGTGAGAAGGAAGGTATCAGGCAGTGCTTCTCAGCTCCTAGAACTCCCCCAACAAAATGGGGTTGCTGAAAGGAAAAATAGGACACTCATTGAAGCTGCAGGTACATTGTTAGCAGATGCTTACATGCCTCTATCCTTTTGGGCAGAAGCTGTAAACACAGCTAACTATGTCCTGAACAGATGTCTTATAAATAAACTAAAACATAAGACCCCCTATGAATTACTTAAAGAAAAGAAACCTAAAATTACTTATTTTAAAGTTTTTGTTTGCATATGTTACATCCACACTAATAACAAAAGATACATTAGGAAATTTTAGGCTAAGGCTGAAGAAGGGATTTTTCTAGGATATTCCCAAGTAAGCAAGGCCTATAGGGTTTTCAACAAATCATCCCTTAAAATTGAAGAATCTATCCATGTGTCTTTTGATGAAGCTAACATGTCTTATAAGGAGAAAGACATTTCTACCAATAGTCTTTTGCAGGTTTCACCACTGTGTGAGTCTATGGATGGACTAAACCTTACCCAAGAGGTTCCAACTCATCCCACTCCACAGGCTGCTGAAGATAGTGAAGAGGAAATCCAAGAGGAAGTAACTGAACTTCCATCAACAACCAATATCATTCCTCAAGAGGAATTATTTGTAACAGGCCAAATTTCTGAAACAGGCAATTTTTGGGTGACACGGCCTGGGACACAGGCGTGTCCCAGGGCGTGTCATCTGACACGGCCTGCGACACGGGCATGTCGCAGGGCGTGTCGAGGTTGTGTCGACGATCGGCCTTGGTGTCGACGATTTTCGCTCGACATCGTCGAGAGGGGGCACACGGCCCAGGACACGTCCGTGTCGAAGGCCGTGTCGTGTGCTCGACGACTGTTACTCGACGATCGCCGAGTATCGCGTTTCCAGTGAAGACACGGCCTGTGATACGGGCGTGTCACAGGGCGTGTCAGTGGTCATCGAACTCAGCTCGGTGTCTTGAGCCGGGGCGTGTTTGCGGGACATGGGTGTGTCCTGGTACACACGGCCAGGAACACGGGCGTGTGCTAGGCCGTGTGCCAGGCCGTGTGAAGTCTCGGGTTTTTTTGGGATTATTTTCGTTGAGGCACACAACCTCAGACACGGGCATGTCTGAGCGCGTGTCGGGGACACGGCACGTGACACGGGCGTGTCACACGGCCGTGTACTGGCTGGATTGAGTCTGTTGTCTGCTGCTTAGAGGGACACGGCCTGTGACACAGGCGTGTCACAGGGCATGTCAGGCCGTGTTCATGCTTTTCTGGCCAAATCTGAGCCGTTTGTTTCCCTCTTCCTGGATCCAATGGTTGGGCTCTGTCCAGGTGTTGTGAAGGCCGAAAAAAAGGGGATTTAAACCCTCTTTTCTCTTCTTCTTCTTCTTCATCTTTATTCCAAGAGAGAGAGGAGAAAGGCCTAAGGGAGAGAGAAGGGAGGAGTCTACCAGCTGCTGTAGGAGCTGCGGAGTGCGGAGCGAAGATCCGAGAGCGGATTCGTGAAGGCAGAGTCGAGGCGGTGATTTCCATCCGGCTACTTCATGGCGCCGAAGCGATATTCAAGGGTAACGATCTCCTTCTTGGACATCGAAGTCCTTTCTTTATACATGTGTTTGGAATCCTCCACCAAGAGGTGGATTTGCGGAAGAGATTCCTTTGTTGAGTCTGCATTTAGAGCCGGAAATATGGAGTACGGCATAGACATGCTGTGTGAAGCCCATCTAGACCGGTAGTCTGGATTGGTGATGTTCATGGGTAAACCGGAGAAGACTCCGTGGTTTTGATGATATGTAAATGGATTTCTATTGTGATGAATGTATGGATGTGCTGATGAGGAGGCTTTGGCAAAGCTCCTGCTTATGAGATGATCAATTGGTAGCACGCCTAGGGAGCTCGTGATAAACCCGGCCTGTTACACCACTAGGGTGGGTTGATCTAGTTAGGAAGGGATCGATGGGTGACAATGCCTGGGGAGCCGAGTTAAACCCGGCTTGTTGCACCACATAGTGTGGGTCGATCGGATTAGGAGGGGGGTCGATAGGTAGACATTGCCTGGGGAGCTTGGATAAACCCGGCGTGCTACACCACATGTTGTGGGTCGACCTACTCTGGTTGTTGGATGTTGTGAGGGTGTACCTCTGTGTGGTTTGGGCGGGATGTCGCCAGCTTGCGAGACTGGTGGACTAGGGCTGGTCAACCAACAAGTTAAAACCTCGAATCGGCGGTATATGACTGGTGGATTCCGGTACGCCAAGAAGGTATCCTGAGTGCACGGAACGTCTGGTGGATTCCAGCGTTTGTGATGTTATGTGTTTGCTAGCAGGATAAACAGATGATATACATATGATGCTTGATGATACTTGATGATAGATGACAACACTGTATACAGGGAAGGAACCACTACCCCGGGTAGGGGGTAGGGTCATTATAATGGGTCAGCCAGATGCTGACCATTACTTTGTTTTCTGTGTTGGCTTGGATGTGGAATTGCAGGTGTTGCGGCTTGAACTGACTAAGTGGAATGGCTAGCTTGCTGCTATAGGCCCTTGAAGGCCATGTGAAGAGCTGTGTTTGGATTTCATGTGTGGCCGGCCTGCGTGCCGATGTACGAAATTGTTGCTGTGTAAAGAGGAACCTGTAAGGCCATAAGGCCAGGGTGTGTGAGTTGTAGACATTCCTGGTGTTGTTATATAAATGTGGTATTTGTATATTGGTGGACATTCTGATTTGAGTTCATGCTAACAAGTAAAAATGCTGCGCTAGAATGAAATGAGTTAAGGATACGCATAGATTTTGATTTCCACACGTAATTCCTTCGCTTGCCTGTGCTATATGGTGTGGGGCCCCGGCCGGACCCACCGTTATATGTCATGTGACGGGTGGGGGCGTTACAAAGTGGTATCAAAGCCAGGTTGAGATTATTTGGGAGGAGAGAACATAATTGAGCTCATGAATGTCCACTAGGAATGTATGTCATGCACATGATGTGCGTGAGGGTGTAGTCAATGTAGCAGTACCGTTATGATTTGAAGTATTCATGGTGTTCTGTATATTGATAGGTGGCGAGGGATGGAGCTGGGCCGTCTGAGCCCCAACGGTCGGATGAGAGTACAGCACCCATGGAAGCGCCTATGCCTCCCTCGGCAGAAGCCATACGGGTGGTGACGGAGACAGTGCTTGCAGTGTTACAAGCACAGCCAACTGGATAGGCAAGACCTGGTGGAAGGCAAGAGCATGCTGCAGTGGTGATGGAAGCGCAAGCAAGTGACGACTCATTGTCACGTTTTATGCACTTTCATCCTCCGACGTTTGGTGGAGCGCTTTCACCAATGCAGGCAGAAGATTGGTTGACAAGGGTAAAAAGGATCTTAACTGCAATCAGGACGGGAGAGGAGCAGAAAGTGACGTTGGCCACTTTTCTGTTAGAAGGTGATGCGAGATTATGGTGGGATGAAATTGAAGTGCACCACTTGGCAGGTCGAGGTTTAACAGAGGTTTCAATGGACGAATTCTCCCAAATATTTTTAGCCAAGTATGTTCCAGTGTCGCAGAGGATTGCGATGGAAAATGAGTTTCTCCGTTTGGTGCAGGGTGAGCGAGATATTGATACTTACCTGCATGAGTTTACAAGATTGGGGAGATATGCGGGATCTACCTTTGCAGAGGAAGCGCGAAAGACAAATCGGTTTTATGGAGGATTGCGGGATGAATTTAGATTGGCACTTCCGAGTTCCGTGAGCCAAGGCTTCCAAGCGTTGGTCGATACAGCCCGTGCTTTGGAGAAGGATATGAAGCGAGTACAAGAGAATAAGAGACGGGCAATAGAAAAGCCAGAGTTTCAATCGGAGTTTAGACGACGAGAGAAGAAACGATTTAGGCCGGTAGAATCAGCGCCGTCGACTATTTCTTCGGGGGCGACGTATGCGCCAGGACGTGTGGATACACGTATATGCTATAAATGTGGGCAGCAAGGACACATCGCAAAATTCTGTCGGAATGCCCCTCCAGGGAGTGAGAAAAAGATAGGTGCGTCATATGAAGAAAAAGGGAAAGCAATGGCCGAATCATCTGCACCACGGACGCAACCTCGCTTGCATGCTATGGAAGTGCAAGAGCCGCAAAGCTCAGTTGGTGAGATTCAGCCTCGAGTGTTTAATTTGTCTCTAAATCGCGAATTTCAAAATCGGGAGGCTGAGCGGAAGTGAACTGTGATGTGCATCATGTCGATCTTATGAATGTTGTGTATGAAAACTATGTGTATCTATCAGGTGTGATAAATACTAGCTGGTGTGCATATTAAGAAAAGCTTGCTGCACTTGTGATTGTGCTGAGAATCAATTATGTTGTTTTATTTTGATGTCTTATTTGGCTGAATGTGCACACGTGGAAGTTAGGGATGTTTGTTGTGCTGTCTGTTTGTTCGTGTGTGCGGAGGCTTGGGGTGTACGCTTTTGTGATGTCGTGACTGCTTGGCTGCTTGGAGTCAAATTTCGAGGACGAATTATTTGAAGGAGAGGAGGATTATAACAGGACAAATTTCTGAAACAGGCAATTTTTGGGTGACACGGCCTGGGACACGGGCGTATCCCAGGGCGTGTCATCCGACACGGCCTGCGGCACGGGCGTGTCACAGGGCGTGTCGAGGTTGTGTCGACGATCGGCCTTGGTGTCGACGATTTTCGCTCGACATCGTCGAGAGGGGGCACACGGCCCAGGACACGGCCGTGTCGAAGGTCGTGTCATGTGCTCGACGACTGTTACTCGACGATCGCCGAGTATCGCGTTTCCAGTGAAGACACGGCCTGTGACACGGGCGTGTCACAGGGCGTGTCAGTGGTCATCGAACTCAGCTCGGCGTCTTGAGCCGGGGCGTATTTGCAGGACACGGGTGTGTCCTGGTGCACACGGCCAGGAACACGGGCATGTGCTAGGCCGTGTGCCAGGCCGTGTGAAGTCTCGGGTTGTTTTGGGATTATTTTCGTTGAGGCACACGGCCTCAGACACGGGCGTGTCTGATGGCGTGTCGGGGACACGGCACGTGACACGGGCGTGTCACATGGCCGTGTACTGGCTGGATTGAGTCGGTTGTCTGCCGCTTAGAGGGACACGACCTATGACACGGGTGTGTCACAGGGCGTGTCAGGCCGTGTTCAAGCTTTTCTGGCAAAATTTGAGCCATTTGTTTCCCTCTTCCTAGATCCAATGGTTGGGCTCTGTCCAGGTGTTGTGAAGGCCGAGAAAAAGGGGATTTAAACCCTCTTTTCTCTTCTTCTTCTTCTTCATCTTTATTCCAAGAGAGAGAGGAGAAAGGCCTAAGGGAGAGAGAAGGGAGGAGTCTACCAGCTGCTGTAGGAGCTGCGGAGTGCGGAGCGAAGATCCGAGAGCGGATTCGTGAAGGCAGAGCCGAGGCGGTGATTTCCATCCGACTACTTCATGGCGCCGAAGCGATCTTCAAGGGTAACGATCCCCTTCTTGGACATCGAAGTCCTTTCTTTATACATGTGTTTGGAATCCTCCACTAAGAGGTGGATTTTCGGAAGAGATTCCTTTGTTGAGTCTGCATTTAGAGCCGGAAATATGGAGTACGGCATAGACATGCTGTGTGAAGCCCATCTGGACCGGTAGTCTGGATTGGTGATGTTCATGGGTAAACCGGAGAAGACTCCGTGGTTTTGATGATATGTAAATGGATTTCTATTGTGATGAATGTATGGATATGCTGATGAGGAGGCTTTGGAAAAGCTCCTGCTTATGAGATGATCAATTGGTAGCACGCCTGGGGAGCTCGTGATAAACCCGGCCTGTTACACCACTAGGGTGGGTTGATCTAGTTAGGAAGGGATCGATGGGTGGCAATGCCTGGGGAGCCGAGTTAAACCCGGCTTGCTGCACCACATAGTGTGGGTCGATCGGATTAGGAGGGGGGTCGATGGGTAGACATTGCCTACGGAGCTTGGATAAACCCGGCGTGCTACACCACATGTTGTGGGTCGACCTACTCTGGTTGTTGGATGCTTTGAGGGTGTACCTCTGTGTGGTTTGGGCGGGATGTCGCCAGCTTGCGAGACTGGTGGACTAGGGCCGGTCAACCAACAAGTTAAAACCTCGAATCGGCGGTGTATGACTGGTGGATTCCGGTACGCCAAGAAGGTGCCCTGAGTGCACGGAACGTCTGGTGGATTCCAGCGTTTGTGATGTTATGTGTTTGCTAGCAGGATAAACAGATGATATAAATATGATGCTTGATGATACTTGATGATAGATGACAACACTGTATACAGGGAAGGAACCACTACCCCGGGTATGGGGTAGGGTCGTTATAATGGGTCAGCCAGATGCTGACCGTTACTTTGTTTTCTGTGTTGGCTTGGATGTGGAATTGAAGGTGTTGCGGCTTGAACTGACTAAGTGGAATGGCTAGCTTGCTGCTATAGGCCCTTGAAGGCCATGTGAAGAGCTGTGTTTGGATTTCATGTGTGGCCGGCCTGCGTGCCGATGTACGAAATTGTTGTTGTGTAAAGAGGAACCTGTAAGGCCATAAGGCCAGGTTGTGTGAGTTGTAGACATTCCTGGTGTTGTTATATAAATGTGGTATTTATATATTGGTGGACATTCTGGTTTGAGTTCATGCTAACAAGTAAAAATGCTGCGTTAGAATGGAATGAGTTAAGGATACGCATAGATTTTGATTTCCACACGTAATTCCTTTGCTTGTCTGTGCTATATGGCGTGGGGCCCCGGCCGGACCCACCGTTATATGTCATGTGACGGGTGGGGGCATTACATTATTTACAGAAGCTGTTGCTCAACCAACTCCACAAACTGATCTTGTCACACTTAGAGATCACCCCAGATCTCAAGTGATTGGAGACATTTCAGTTGGTGTACAGACAAGACATCAGCTCAATCAAGACTTGATGCATGCCTGTTTTCTCTCTCAAATTGAACCTCTCACCATCCATGAAGCTGAGCAAGATCCCCACTGGATTCTTGCAATGCAAGAGGAACTAAATCAGTTTGAGAGATGTAGAGTTTGGGATTTTGTTCCAAGACCTCATAACTACCCAGTTATTGGAACCAAATGGGTCTATAGGAACATATTGGATGCACAAGGGAACATAGTAAGCAACATGGCTAGACTGGTTGCCCAAGGCTATAGGCAAGAAGAAGGAATAGACTATGACCAAACCTTTGCCTCTGTTGCAAGGTTGGAGGCCATTAGAATATTCCTAGCCTATGCAGCATACAAAAAATTCAAAGTATTCCAGATGGATGTTAAGAGTGCCTTTCTGAATGGTATACTTCAAGAAGAGGTTTATGTAGAACAACCTATAGGTTTTATCTCTCTAACTCAACCCTCTTATGTTTACAAATTGCATAAAGCTCTCTTTGGTTTAAAGCAAGCTCCAAGAGCTTGGTATGAGACACCCTAGCTAAAACCCTTTTCACTAGACATCATATGGACCAAATCTTATTGGTACAAATATATGTGGATGACATTATTTTTGGGTCTACTGATCCCAAATTGTGCAAGATGTTTGCTGACCTCATGCATTCCAAATTTGAGATGAGTAGCATGGGTGAGCTTTCTTACTTCCTTGGTCTCCAAGTGAAGCAGCTCCCTGATGGTATCTTCCTCTCCCAATCTAAATATGCTAAAGAGCTAATTAAAAAGTTTGGGATGGGTGATGCCTCAGGAATGAAAACCCCTATGGCTTCCAATGCTGTTGTGGATTCTGATGCAGCAGGGAAACCTGTAGATCAGAAACATTATAGGGCAATTGTTGGATCCCTATTATACTTAACAGCTAGCAGGCCTGACATAATGTTTGCCACATGCCTTTGTACTAGATTCCAAGTGAATCCTAAAGAATCTCATCTTATTTTTCTAAAAAGGATTTTGAGATATATAAAGAGTTGTCCTAGTTTAGGACTCTGGTATCATGCAGAGTCAGAATTTGAGTTAACTGGATACTCAGATGCTGACTATGCTGGATGTAGAGTGGACAGGAAAAGTACCTCTGGAACTTGCCAGTTCCTGGGTATGAGACTTGTCTCTTTGTTTTGCAAAAAGCAGACATCTTTGTCTACATCAACTGCTGAGGCAGAGTATATGGCTGCTGGCAGTTGCTGTTCACATATGCTATGGATACAAAACCAACTCCTAGATTATGGTATCAGCTTAAATAATTCAACCTTATTTTATGATAATACAATTGCTATTGCTATAGCTCAGAATCGAGTTCATCATTCTAGGACTAAACATATTGAAATAAGACATCATTTCATTAGAGATAATGTGGACAAAAAGAAAATTAACTTGATCCACATTCCTACTGATCTACAGAGAGCAGATATCTTCACCAAGCCTTTGAATGAGAAAACCCATCTGTTCTTTATAAATCAACTGGGAATGATTGATGAAGAAGAGTTAAATTAATTTCTGTCTGCATTCGACGAATTTTCCAGAGTTCGTCGAACGAAGTTCGACGAATTAGGGAAAGTTCGAGAGATTCTCGTCGAACGGAGATCGACGAATTCTCTGTGTGGAAACAATTTTCGTCGATCGGAGATCGACGAACCTTTCTTCAGAAACCATTTCGTCGAACGGAGTTCGACGAACTGTTTTCAATTCTTCTGAATGAGTTTGACGAACTATTCTCCTCTAACTTATTTCGTCGACCTCAGTTCGAAGATCTGTCTATTTTCGTGGAACGGAGCTTGTCGATTCATATTCTGAAAATCTTATATCTAGGTTTTCTTCGACCTCCGTCCCGTGCTTTCAGTTCCTTTGTTCTTGATCGTCATTCTCTCTGTGATTTTCTTTGCAGGTCATCAATGGCGATTCCTCCAGGAGCACTTGCGGCGATGAAGTTTGATGCAACATTCCTTGAATTACTTGAAGAATTGCATCTCAAGGATTTCATGACATGCAGCATCAAGCTACACTCCACTGAGATAAGAGAATGGGTGTACACTGCCACAGTTTTTGAAGACAGAAATCTGACAGGCCATATAGGAAACACTGCAGTTTCCCTGTCTCCAGCAGTACTCTCTGAAATTTTTGGACTGGTTAATGGTGAAGACAACTTGGAAATGGACGCTGAGGAATATGCTGATATGTTGAAAGTCATGGGTTTCTCCAGCAACAACCCTAATAAGCTTCTGAAGAAGCAACTGTCAGCTGTCTATCAATTTTTGGCCGACATTGTAGGGAAAATTCTGATGGGCAAGCACTCGGCACATGACTATATCACTCGCCATCAATTCCTGATTATGTGCACAGTGCTCAACAAGCGACAGGTCGATTGGGGCATGGTTTTCTTTGACCTAATCAAGAAGAGAACTAGCAAGAAGGAAGTCTGCTACGGCAGAATCCTGGGGATTTTCCTCCAGGAAAAGGCCAGTGAATGTTTGGTCTCCCCGACCACATTCATCAATGCCAGCAAGCGCCTCACCTGTGCCTTGTTTGGCCGATGGGAGAGGACAATCTCCAAACCCTCCAAGGGTTCCTCCTCCTCCATCAATGCTTCTGAGAGCACCAGGACTGTCAAGGTCACTCCCCACCCTGACACTGAAGAGGCTATTCCACCTACCAAATCTCTTCCCACTCCTCCTGCACCTCAATTTCCTCCACCTCAACATCAATCTCCACCGCTTGATCTTACACCTATCCCTACACCTCCAGTTTCCCCCTCTGAAACACATATCCCCTCACCTCCTTAATCCCCTCTTCCCCTACACCTATCCACTATTCCATCCTACACCATAACCACTGAACCACAACCTGTTCTCCCTCCATTATCCCCTCCACACATTCCTCATTCCTCCTCTGCTTCTCTCCCCTCCTCTATTCTTTCTCCACTTATGGACTCCTCCACTGTTCCCTCCATCATCTCTCTTCTGACTCCTCTTATTAAATCACTCATCACAGAGGCCATTACACCTCTGGTGAATTCCATTGATTCTTTATCTGCCCAAATCACAGCCCTCTCTGCTGCCCCCTCTTCATTCAGGGGCCTGGCTCCAGGTTCTCCTGAACCCAGGCAGGGGGAGATGCTCCATGATGAAGCTGGTGCAGCAGCTACAGCAGTTGATAATGCAGATACAGTTGACACAGATACAGATACTGCAGATACAGTTTTTGACATTATAGATACAGTTGATACAGTGCTTAATAATACAGTTACAGATACAGCAATTGATTTTCTTCAATTCATGGACACTGATAGTAGCTTTGATGAGTCAGTAGATTCAATAACAACTGCTGGTGATTTCCTTATAAATCCCACGGTTAATTTATCTGAGATACTTCATATCTTTGATCGTGTATATATGAAGCTTCCTTCAGTAGAGATTGCTAGGCCACATTTGGCTATTCCTTCAGTAGAGGTTGCTAAGCCATATTTGGCTATTGTCCAGTATACCTCCCCAGCAAGTCCAGTAGTTGCCAGGCAACTTTGTGACACCTTTGCTGCTCCTATTGCTATTCCACCTCCTGTGTCTATTCCAGCAATCTGCCCTATCCTAGATTTTGTCATGGATGATTCTCCCATGCCTGATCTGGATGAGCTCATTCTGGCAGACATTGAAGAAGAGAACAAGACAGCAGCTGCAAGCTCTGTCTCTACTGCTGTTGAACCCTCTCCCTCTGAACCTTCTATCCCCCCTCTAGAAGAACCTCTTGTCATTCCTGATGCCACTATGAGGAAGTTGAATGCTCTGTATGACAACCCTCAGAGTTCAGATTCTGATGATGATGACTCAGATGAGGAGGCTGCTAAAAAGAAAAAGAAGTTGCTCTCTAAGAAAAGGAAGGCTCCTCCTCCTCCTGCTCCCAAGCCTAATCCCACTGCAGACACTCCATACTATATTCTGCACAATGTTGCTCCTTACAAAGGGATGCCTGCATGGATGTGGCTATCAAAGAACCAGCAAAAAGAGAGGAAGAGGAGTAGGAGATACTCTCCTCCCCCAGTTCATAGATACAGAAAGGATCCTCCTCCTCCTCCTCCTCCAGCAGTAGGTACCTCTGGCTCTGGCTCTCAGAGATCTGCTCCTATTCAAACTTATCAAAGACAAACAGGGAGATCCTCTGGTGGCAGTCAGCTAAGGACACCATCTTCAGGCAGACAACAGCAGCAGCAACACCAGGAATCTAAGGAACATGAAGTTGAAAGGCCCTATTCTCCTCCTGAAGATCCAGAAACAGCCAACACAGCCAAAATGGTAAGGTTCCAAGAAATCATTGGCTTATCTCTAATCAACAAAGCTAAAGCTGAAGGCAAGGACACAACAGGCTTAACTACTATGTCTCAGTACAGGAAAGATAAGCTAAAGAGATTTGGGAAAGCAAACAAGCTACTTAATGTTGATGAGTACATGCATCTTCACCCAGAAGCAGTTGTCCCCAGAGCCACTTCACTGAACATCATAGGGGCAGCTGACATGACTATGACCAAGGCTCAAGCTTCAGATCCCAATAGGGAAATCATTTTCAAGAAGCCAGGAGATAAAGCACCAGAAGTCAAGCCAAAACAGAAGAAGACAGAGAAGTAATTTTGTGGTTATTTCATTTCTGCTTTTATTTTCAGACTATTTCTTACATTAAAACAAAGCCTGTATGTATATATATATCTCATGCATGTGTTGTAAATTCTCTGTCAGATATATTTCTTAACTTTGCTTTGTTTTTCTGTTTGTTCTTTGCTTGGAGTCTCTGTTAGTGACCTCACCCAAATAGGGGGAGATTGTTGGATCCCTAGTTGATTTGGGGTAGGTTCACTGACTTAGGATGTGACCCATCATGTATAGTCTGGGTCAAGTTTTTGTCCTAGAGTCTAGGACAGTCCTCTATCTCAACTTCAGATGGACCAGCTTTCTTCAAGACCATCAGAAACTCCAGATCTATCAATTTTTCAGACCAAGTAAAAAGAGTTCGACGTTCGTCGAACTCAGCTCGACGAAGGAAATTCTGCGCGCGACGATCGTGAGACAATTCGCAGTGCTGAGCTCGACGAACTGCGTTCTCTGCTCGACGAACACCGAGATTTTACCTCAAGCTTATCAGGACTACTTCAGAATTTCTCTAAGTCCAGCTTCATGCTTCGGTCGACGAATCATATTCTGAGCTCAACGAACTTGGACCTCAAGTTCACAGCTTCTCAGGTCGACGAATGCTGATCTTACTCGACGATTTTTGTACTCAGAGAATCTGTGTCGACACTTAGGGTTTGAGTCGACACCAGAAGATTTGTGTCGACACCAGGATTTCAGTCGACTCCAGCTTATGTTGACACCAGACGAATTGTGTCGACACCAGCTTATGTCGACACCAGAGGATTTGTGTCGACACCAAGATCAATCTCTCGACACCACTTTATGTCGACACCAAGATCTGTCGACACCATTGTGTGTCGACACAACATTTCAGCAGATAAGAGTATTTCGGCCAAGTCCAGAACTTTTCTCAGTTCGATGAAATTGATTCTCAGCTCGACGAATTTGGTTCTCTGCTCAACGAATAATGTTTGTCTGATATTGAAGGTTGTATATTCAACGAATGAAGACTGTCAGCTCGACGAACTCACCTCAGCTCAACGAACTCAAGATCAGCTCGACGAACTCAAAACTCAGTTCGCCGAATTATGTTCTTCGGTCGACGATTCCAGACTAGGTCTTCTTCCGTTCCCGTCTCATTCCATGGCGCTGATTCCTGGACAATTAATGGCAATTCTTCACAGAATACTACCGTTAGAATGCGCAGTTAATTCTGGACTATTACATACCATTTTCCCATGGAAACAGTGGGGAAATAATTAATTGCTGCTTCCTTTCCAGGCCGTCTGCCATTACTGCTCGATATTCAAAAATTCGAGTGTGTTCTTATGAGATATAGAGATATACAGAAACAGAGAGTAATACAGTACTACAGAGACACACAACATACAACAAGAAAAGGATAGAAAGTGATTCAGACAACACAAGAAAAAGGAATTCATTCTTGGCCTAGAGAGAAACTGATCCAGAAGAAGAAGAAGAACACTACATCAATATCAAGAGTCTTCTTCATCTGCTTTTAACTCAGGATAACTTCAAAGACAATACATTCATATCAGTCATAAGAAGTTCCTGGAGACTTTCTCTGGACCTGGAATTCTAGGTCTCTGAAGACCTATCACCCTGAAGCAGTGCTCCAGCATTCTTCCTGAGTCATTCTACATCTCAGGCGGAGCAAAGCTGCTAAACAACATTCCACAAGTTTTCTCATTTGACCTGAGAAAAAGAAGACCTCATCACCCTCTCACTCCACCTCTGTACAGGGTTTTAATTCCCTTCAAAATTATTCTGGTTGCAAGTCTCCCTCCAAAAGACTTGAGGGTTTGGTTTTTGGGAACCTAATCAAAACCCCATTGGTGCCAGGACACCTGATCAACTCCTTCCTGCAGTGGATTCCTACCAGGGTGGTAGAAGAGTGGACTACCCAGATTTGGGGAACCACTATAAAATTCTTGTGTCGTCTGGTTGCTTTCTTTTCCTTTTGTTTTCTGGCCTTGCTCTATGAATGTGCTGTGTTTAGATAATTGCTTCATCTTGGTTTATTATATTTGCTTCCCTGCACACACACACACATACACACACCTAAAAATACAACAGCAGTTGTAAAAGTTTTTAAAATCACCATATACTCTATTCACCCCCCTCTAGAGTATATCAGATCTAGCTGCACTTTCAGAAGTCTTCTCTTTCTCAAATCAGCTGAGAAGACTATGTGGATTTGATGTTGTCAAAGCTCCCCCTGAGTTCTTGAGATGTTCAGGAAATGAAGCTTTGCTGTAGGGTGATAGGACTTCAGAAGTTGATCTCCAGCAAATGATAATTTCAGCAACAGCTAAAATGTTAGGTGTCTGGAGTCTTTGAAAGATGTTGGCCTTGAACACTTGAAACAAGAGAGATCAGAAGATTTTAGATGGTTTATCTCCTTGGTTGTGTGTTCTGAGTGAATTCTTTGAGACAGAGAATGTCTACAACACTTTCTCTTGTGAACAGTTGGTGTTGAGAAAGATGTTCAGAGATGTTGTCCAGAGAGTCTGTTCTATGTGTGAGATTCAAAAATCTTGAGTTTTATTCCCTTGGTTCTGAATAGAAAATCATCCTCTGTCAAGAATAGCCGTTGGCCTGTAATTAATTGACTTCCTTAATTGCAAATGTCATCTGGGGAAAGTACAAAGGAACATTCCTTGATTAGCCCTTGAAACTTGGTCCAGAATAAATGAAAACAGCTAGAAAATCTTCTGAATTAATTGCTGAATAACTCCTTAACTGTTCTGATTTTGAATCTTGAATAGCATTGAAGTCTTCAGAAAAACGTCGAACTGAGCTCTACTATCGTCGAACTGAGCTCAGCGATTTGAACTTAGACAGCAACAGAGATCGTCGATCTGAGCTCAACTATCGTCGAACTGAGCTCAGAGATAAAGAATCAATACTGAAGTCAAGATCATCGAACTGAGCTCGCAGATCGTCGAATGGAGTTCGACAATTTGTTGAAGTTGAGCTCAGCGATCGTCGAATCGAGTTCGACGATCTATCGAAGTTGAGCTAGACGATCGTCGATTGGTGTTCGACGATTCGTCGATCTGAGCTCGACGATAAGACTTGGTCTTCAAACTGAAAATCCTTGGTCTTGAGGGCAGCTTCCAAACCTAAGTACTAACCCTTAGACTCAATTCTAATTGACCTTTAGATCTATACATGAGGTCAAAAACAGGTTTCCTAGAGACATAGTGATCCTGACCCAAATTAGTAATAGGGTGTTCCAACACTCTTCTTATGCAAGAGTTCTGTCAGAGTGAAGGGATCAGGCACACTTTCTCAGCTCCTAGAACTCCTCAACAAAATGGGGTAGCTGAAAGGAAAAATAGAACCCTTATTGAATCTGCCACTACATTGTTGTCAGATGCTCACCTTCCTCTATCTTTTTGGGCAGAGGCAGTGAACACCTCCAACTACGTGCTGAACAGAAGTTTAATACATAAACTAAAGGGCAAGACTCCCTATGAATTACTCAAAGGGAAGAAACCTAAAATAGATTATTTCAGAATTTTTGATTGTATTTGTTATATACATAACAATGACAAGAAGTATTTAGCAAAATTTCAAGCTAAAGCTGATAAAGGAGTGTTTCTGGGATACTCCATGATCAGTAAGGCTTATAGGGTATATAATAAATCATCTCTTAAAATTGAAGAATCTGTTCACATATCTTTTGATGAATCTAACATGTCTTTCAAGGAGAAGAACACTTCTACCATAGAACCTTTGTAGGTACATTCTCTTGCTGAAGACTTGGACAGATTACAAATCATTCAAAAAGAGGAAAGCAGTGAAGATGAAGAAGACATTCAACATCATGAAGAGAAACTTCTTGAAGAGCCAGTTGTTGTACCACAAGAGGAAACAACAACACAGGTTGGTGAACAATCAACACCCTCTGTTGATTTAGTAACATCAAGAGACCATCCAATTCCCCAAGTAATTGGAGACATCTCAGCTGGTGTGCAAACCAGAAATCAGGTCAACCAAAAACTGTTGCACACTTGATTCCTATCTCAAATTGAACCTCAATCCATCCAAGATGCGGAGCAAGATCCACACTGGATCATTGCAATACAAGAAGAGTTGCATCAATTTGAAAGGAACAGAGTTTGGGAACTAGTGCCAAGGCCTAAGGATCACTCCATTGTTGGAACAAAGTGGGTGTTCAGAATCAAATTGGATGATCAAGGAGTTATTGTAAGGAACAAGGCAAGGCTAGTTGCTCAAGGATACTCTCAAGAAGAAGGCATAGATTATGACCAAACTTTTGCACCAGTTGCAAGGTTGGAGGCCATCAGAATCTTCTTAGCATATGCAACACACAAGGGTTTCAAAGTATACCAGATGGATGTAAAGAGTGCATTTCTCAATGGAGACATCAAAGAAGAAGTCTATGTCAGACAACCTCCAGGTTTTATCTCTCCAACCCATCCTGATTATGTTTTTAAATTGAACAAAGCATTATATGGTCTCAAGCAAGCTCCTAGAGCATGGTATGAGACCCTAGCATGCTTCCTTCTAGAAAATGAATTTATAAGGGTAGAGTAGACCAAACTTTTTTTATTAGAACCAATAAGTCCCATACCCTACTAGTACAGATTTATGTAGATGATATTATCTTTTGTTCTACTGATTCAAATTTGTGCATAAGATTTTCCAACCTAATGCATTCTAAATTTGAAATGAGTAGCATGGGTGAGCTATCCTTCTTTCCAGTATTGCAAGTCAAACAACATGCTGAAGGCATCTTTATTTCTCAAACCAAGTATACAAATGAATTGGTTAAGAAATTTGGTATGTCTGAAGCATCTTGTATGAAAACACCTATACTTACCAATGCTGTATTGGATGCTGATGAACATGGGAAACCTTTTGATCAGACAACATATAGAGCAATGATTGGCTCTTTATTGTACCTTACAGCTAGTAGACCTGACATAATGTTTGCTACATGTATCTGTGCTAGATTCCAAGTGAGCCCTAGAGAGTCACACCTAACTTTAGTAAAAATGATTCTCAGGTATGTCAAAAATTGTCCAAATCTAGGTCTCTGGTATCCAAAAGAATCAACATTTGACTTAATTGGATTTTCTGATGCTGATTATGCTGGATGCAGAATTGACAGGAAAAACACCAGTGGAACTTGTCAGTTTCTTGGGACAGACTTATCTCTTGGTTTTGCAAGAAACAAACATCTGTGTCAACTTCAACTGCTGAAGCTGAATATATGGCTGCAGGTAGCTGTTGTTCACAAATATTGTGGATTCAAAACCAACTCATAGACTATGGCTACAACTTAGAGAAGTCTAAAATCTTTTGTGATAATAGCAGTGCTATTTCTATAGATCAAAATCCAGTCCTCCATAGTAGGACAAAACACATAAAAATTAGGCATCACTTCTTAAGGGATAATGTTGAGAAGAATAAAATTGAACTTCAATATATCCCAACTAATTTACAAAGGGGAGATATTTTCACCAAACCCTTGGATGAAAAGAAACACACCTTCTTCCTGAATCAGTTAGGAATGTTAGATGGAGGAAGTTTAAAATAAGTTCCAAGATTTTAAAACTCTAAAAATTGACCAAGACTAGACAAACATCTTGATTTTTCTAGTGTCTACAGTGTTTCTGGTCTCTGAACTGCGCTCGACGATTTTCCCCCAGATCGTCGAACGGAGATCGACGCTTTCCGAAATCGTCGACCTGAGTTCAGCACTTCTCAGATAGTGTTCAACTATCTCTCCAGGTCAACGATCATCGAACGGTGATCGACGATTTTGTTTTCTGAACTATCGTCGAATAGAGCTCGACGCTCTCCAATATCGTCGAACGGAGATCGACGATATTGAAGACCCTTCAGATTCCTTTAGAAGCCCCGATCGTCGAACTGAGTTCAACGATCTTTCCTTTTCTGCGTCGAACGCTAATATAAAATTCATTTTTCGGCCGTCGTTCTCCTTTTGCTCTTTCAATCTCTCTGCAAACTTTCTCTTTCCCTCCAAACCTATCTACACTTGGTCATTTGGTTGTTTATTTTTTTGCAGGAAACCATGGCCGTCTCTATCGCCATTCTGGCCGCCATGAAATTCGATGCAGGATTCGATATTGACATGGATTCTTTCAACACCAGTGATCAAATCTTCCAAGACATTCTAGAACTGTTCAAGGAATAGAAGCTTGTTGTTATCATGTCCACCAGAATCAAATTGCCTGCTGATGAAATCAAGGAGTGGGTCTATACTGCCCACAACCAAGACCAAAATACAGTTGTTGGATTAATTTCAGGAACCCAAGTACCTCTTACACCTGCTATTCTGACAGAAATTTTTGGATTAAATTCTGGAAGAGATTCTGTTGATATGTCTGGAGAAGAATTTACTACTATTCTTGATAGCATGGGTCATTCTGATGCAAACCCTAGCAAGCTGCTGAAAAAGAATTTAGCTGTTGAGTACAGGTTTTTAGCTGATGTTGTGGGGAAAGTTCTTTTGGCCAAGCATTCAGCCCATGATACCATCTCCAGGTATCAGTTGTGCTTGATGGGTGCTTTAGTGGATAAGAAATAATTAAACTGGGGAGAGATCTTCTTTGATCTGATTAAGAAGAAGATCAATAAGAATTTTGTGAATTATGGAAGGATATTAGGGCTGTTTCTCCAAAACAAATGCCCTGCCCTGCTTGTATCAACTGGGATGCACATCAATGCCTCTAAGAGGCTCTCCTGTGCCCTCTTTGTCAAGTGGGACAGACATATAGTGAAGCCTAGCAGGCCCTCTGCAGCTGCAACTTCAGGCACAAGGACTGTTATAGTCTCTTCCCCTCAAGTATCTGCCCCTGTAGAAGACTTGCCTGCTGCTTCTCCTCCTCCTCCACCTCTTATTTCATCTCCACCAGTCACCTCCACCATTCAAATTTCATCCACCATCATTATTTCCAGCCCATCTCCTACTTCAATTACATCTCCAATCCCTACTCTCACAGAAGAAATCTTCCACCCTCTACATCACTACCCTCAACCAGATCTTGACACATCATCTCACATTCCATCATTCAATCTGATAGATGATTCCTTCATGGATGATTCACCTTCATCCCCTCCTGATCTACCCTCTTCATCCACATCATATCAATAGCTAATGCAAGACATCATTGCTCAACCCTCCTTCACACCTCCTATCTCCATTCCCCTTTCTTCCATTTCCACAATCCCCACACCTCAACCTTCCTTTCCTCCATACTCCAGCTCTCCTCCAACATCTCCAGCTGCTCCACCATCTTTCTCTACCTCTGCTCAAGTCCCTGCTGAGCATGTAGATTTTCCAGCCTTAGCTGACAAACTGTATGAGCTGATAGCTCCCAGGCTCTCACTTCTGTTGGAGACCTCCTTGACTCCACTCTTCAAGTCAATTGCAGACCTATCTGCCAGGCTCTCCTCCCTCTTTCCTCCTCAGGCAATCCCTTCGTTTGGGTGCCTTGATCCAGCTATCTCTGAATCTAGGCAGAGGGAGATGCCTCTTGAAGATGTTAGATTGCCTGCTGCTGCAATTTCTTCAGTCCCTGCTGCTGCTATTTCCTCAGTTCAAGATGCTGTCTCTTCAACTCAAGCTCCAGCCTCAACTCCACAAGTTCTTGTTTTCCTAATGGATCTCAGATCTTTATTATCAGTTTTTGATTTATTTTATTTCAGCTGTCTCCCAGTTAGCACTGCAGTCCAGCCATCTGAAGATCTAACTAAGGCCATTGTGCCCTTCTCAAGTTGTGATACCAGCTTAATTAGCTCCTATATAAATTCCCTATATACTGCTGAGCCTTCTGTTTCCATTGATCTTACTGCTGCTACTCCTGCTAACAATAATATTGATGTTTCTGTTGCTACTGCTGATATTGTTGATATTACTAACAATTCTGATGATCTAATCTCTAAGGATATACATATGACAGAGGTATATGACTTTGAGCCTGCTGTCACTGCTGATGTTGCCCCTGCTGATGTTTTTCTATCTGAAACTATTTTCTTTGAATCTGCTGCTGACCGAGTTACTACTGTTACTACTGCTGCTGTATCTTCTATGAGTGTTGCTCCTGAAAGTTCTGTATCTGCTGTGTCTACTGTTGCTGCTACAATTGCTGTCACTACTGTTACCTCTACTCCAACCCAACAGCAGAAAGATTATCTGAAAAGGATTGATGCTTTATATGATGAACAAAGCTCTGAAAGTGATCAGTTCAGAACTGATTATGATGATTCCTCAGCTACTATAGCAAGGAAAAGAAAATCAAGAAGCAAGGCAATGAAAAGAGTTCCTCCAGCTAAAGTAAAAGATACAAATGATATTCCCTACTATATTCTGCATGACTGTGTTATAACTGAACATTGGATGCAATATTCCAAGAATCAACTAAAGGCTATGAAGAAGAAGAGAAAATATGAGAAAGGTTCCTCTCAGTTCCATCATCCTCCTCCACCTCCTCCTCCTGATGCAGGTGCAGGTGGTAGCTCTGCTGTTCATCCTTCTGCCAGAAGTCAAAACCCCTATCAGCCTCATGGAAGATCTCAATATAGGGGAAGCCAATCCAGAGGCTCTCAATCTAGGAGAGGAAATTATAGAGGAAACCAAAGAGAACTTCAACTCTATTCAAAAGGTTACTCCAGGCAGCACCCATACTCAAGGGAAGGACCAGGTTCATCTGATACTACTTCAGGTCCATTCCCTTATAAGCTCAAAGAATTAGTCTCCTCCAGAGCTCCTCCAGATAATCCCTCCAACAGATATGAGCATGCAGTGCCCTTTGAGGATCTAGAGAACAATCCAACTGCCTGGACAGCTAGAATGAAGGAATTAGCTGCCTTGGATCAGATTAAGAAAGCCAAAGAGCAAGGCAAGGACACCTCCAGCATTACTACTCTGTCTGATCAAAGAAAGAAGGAACTTGAAAGATATGCCTCCAGCAAGTTTTTTGACTATGAAAGATACATGGAGCTGCACCCTGAAGCTATAGTCCCAAGGCCTAAACATCAAACATCTCTAGGTGGAGCTGATGACAGAAGATCAAATAAGGAAGCTCTTAATCTCAATAGAGAAATTAAACTTATAAAGAGCAAGGAGAAAGAGTAATTCTGTAAGTTGACAATTATTCTGATTTCTGATCTGTCTGAGATACTATATCTGTGATTCTGCAATGTTGTTGTTTGTTATATTGTTGCTTTGTATGTTGTTTTTAATTTCTCCAATTTCTGTAAATAGTAATCCTAACCCAAATATGGGGAGATTGTTGGAACACCCTATTACTAATTTGGGTCAGGATCACTATGTCTTTAGGAAACCTGTTTTTGACCTCATGGTATAGATCTAAAGGTCAGTTAGAATTAAGTCTAAGGGTTAGTAGTTAGGTTTGGAAGCTGCCCTCAAGGCCAAGGTTTTTCAGTCTGGAGACTAAGTCATTTCGTCGAGCTCAGTACGAAGAATCGTCGAACTCCTATCGACGATCGTTTAGGTCAACTTCGACGGATCGTCGAACTCCATTCGACGATCGCTGAGCTCAACTTCAACAAATCGTCGAACTCCATTCGATGATCTTCGAGCTTAGTTCGACGATCTTGACTCCAGTTTGTTCCGCTATCTCTGAGCTCAGTTCGACGATAGTTGAGCTCAGATCGATGAACTCTGTTTCTATATAAGTCCAAATCGCTGAGCTCAGTTCGACGTTAGTAGAGCTCAGTTCGACGTTTTTCTGAAGAGTTCAACGACTTTCAAGATTCAAATTCAGAACAGTTAAGGAGTTATTCTCAGCAATTAATTCAGAAGATTTTGTAGCCGTTTTCATTTTTTCTGGAGCAAGTTTCAAGGAATTATCAAGGAATGTTTCATTGGACTTTCCCCCAGAAGACAAAAGTAATTAAGGAAGTCATTTATGATAGGCCAACGGCTATCTTGTCAGTGAATCATTTCTATTCAGAGAAAAAGGAATAAAAGACAAGATTTTTGAATTCTAGAAAAAAGGGAAGAAGAACAAGAGAGAGACACACATTCTGCAATATTCATTCTCTGCAAATCTTCTTCTGCAACAACTCTCACAACCACAATCACACAAGAGAAAGAAAAAGAGTTGCAGACATTCTCTGTTTCAAAGAATTCATACAAGAACAGCATCACTAAAAGAGATCAACCATCTGAAATCTTCAGATCTCCTTTGATTCAAGTGTTCAAGGCCATCAATATCCAAGACTACAGACACCTCACATTTCAGCTGTTGCTGAAATCACCATTTGCTGGAGATCAATTTACTAAAGGCCTATCACCCTACTGCAAAGCTTCAATTCCTAAACAACTACAGATCTCAGGGGGAGCTTTGACAACATCAATATCCACATAGTCTTCTCAGCTGCTTTGAGAAAGAGAAGACTTCCCTCACTCTCTCATCCCCACCTCTGTAAAGGGTTTTTCAAACTCCCTTCAAAAGTTTGTGTGTGGTTTTTGAGCACCTTATCAAAAGCTCATTGGTGGCAAGACATCTGATCAAAAAATTTGATTTGGTTTTTGAGCACCTTATCAAAAGATCATTGGTGCCCAGGGCACCTGATCAACTCATCCTGCAGTGGATTCCTACCTAGGGTGGTAGAAGAGTGGATGTACCCAAGTTTAGGGGAACCACTATAGCTCCTTGTGTCTTCTGGTTGCTTGTTTTTCTTCTGTTTCTGGCTGTGGTTTGTGACTAGGTTCCTCTGTGATTAGAGAGTTTCTGTGATTAGATTTACTAATTGCTTCCCTGTTCACATTTAGAATACAACAACTGTTGTAAACGTTTTTAAGCACCATACTCTATTCACCCCCCTCTAGAGTATATTAGATCTAACTCGCACTTTCATATGTTACCAGCATGCTCGACGTCATCACCGTGCTCGGCTAACTTCCTCAATACCACTGCCGTGTTCGGTTAACCTCCTCGACGCCAGCAGATAGTTCGGTCGTCTTATATATATATATATATATATGTAAACATCAACCATGCAGCTGCTCCTCCTCCAAGCTGCCCGAACAACCTCCGACCAACCACTCTGGCAACCTCTATGCAGCTGCTCCAGCACCTCCACTCGGCCACCAGCAGTGCCACCACCGCGCCCCTCCAACATGCACTGCCACCTTCCACAAACAGCAACCTCCAGCTCCTCCCAACTCCAAACTCCGGCCAAGCATCCAGCTCCAACAGTGACTTTCTCCGCCTAGCAGCATCTCGAATGAAGCCCAGGAAACCTCCGGCCACCTCCAACAACTCCATACAGGAAGCTTGGCAGCCACCTCAACTCCACCACATGCTCGGACAGCTCCAGCGCCAGCCTCTTCCACGTCAGCAATGCAGCAATTCATCCACGTCAGCGATCCAGCCAGAGCACATGCCTCCTCCGCGGTATCAGTTCACGGGAGAGAAATAATAATGGCCAAAATTATTTCCTTCAGCTATTGCTGTAGCATGAACAGTAACAGCCGAATGAAATTAATTTCGGCCGTTACTATTAACCATGCTTATAAATATCCATCAAGTTTTTGAGCATGGGGGGACATTTTTCTGGACAACAATTATAGGGCATTCTATTGGAGAATAAAATCAGTTCAGAAGTTTATTCTTGAGAAATTTATTCGATTGTAGAATTTTGTTCCGTGAAGTTGTCAATTTCGGTCGTCGTTTTAATTGTTGTTTTTTGTTATCTTGTACGTTTTTCTCTTTTAACTTAGAATTTTTGCTAGCTTGTAACCTCACAACTTCGCACTATTATTTCTTATAAACCCTCGTTCTACTCGCAATAAAATTTTATTATTCCTATTTCAAAATTTTTCCCTTGTATTCTTATATCAAATATGTATCCCCTGTTGTCTTCGTTTTCTTCATAATGTCGCATTTTTTTATAATAATGATTCCTCCATCTCCATGAGCGGCTAATTCTCTATAGTGCTCGATCGAGACGATCCGAGGATGAGATAATTTTTGCGATGACTTTAATTTTGTGCTTCTCAATTTGTTGAACGCTTACGATTTACCGTTGATCAATTCATTGAGACTATATAATTTATATAGTTTTCAAAACAGTTTTCGCTCTTTTGTCGGTCGAGAGGCTCATAAGGCGAATCGATCATTCATCGGTAAAAAGAGTAGAACGCAACCCTCGAGAGAGGACGACGTAACTCTTTCGAATTGGAGTAAAATCTAATAGCGAGGTTCACTACGTAAAGCAAGTCTTAGGCGATGCGATTTGAGAACGAAAGTTCGGTCGATACACCTAAGCTTAGTTGAACCTAATCCTCGAAAGAGGGGTGTTCATGCTTCGGGAACCTCACGACAAAGCCTCTTCAATAAGAGAATTGCATTGTTATTTTCATTTCGTAATTTTATAATTTCAAGGTGACTCAAGATCGGGTACTAATTGTAAAACCATTGTTTTAATTCCGTTAACATTTCTAGCTTTTACTTTTTGCAGCCCCAACTCAAATTTCAATTGATAAAATAATAACGATTTTCAAAGTAGGATTACTCGATCACCCCGAGTCTAATACGACCTTGGTTTTTAAAAACCTATACCACTCCCGATACGGTACACTTGCCATTGTCATTTACGGATATAGTTTCGCGCGATCAGTTGCCAATATCAGAGTTGATGTAGCGTGTGTCGCTAACGGAGATCTACACGAGAGAAGGCTCTAGATCGCCATTCAACACACACTTTGTCCGCCGCACCTACACAAGAATCTACCGCCCTTAATACGTAATCGTTTCGTGCACAAAGCATAAACACAATCGGAGATAGACCGACTCTAAAACATCAATGAAAAAGGAGTCGACTTGTTCCCAAAAATAACGCAAAGGTTGGCAATCCCTTTTGAGGGCAAGACCAAGGCTATAGGCCAAGATCCGCTCAAGCAAAATGGACCTACCCGGTCAGGAGAAAAGGAAACACGAACAATAATAATTTTATTCAGAGATTTGAATTCGATTGAGATTTAAGATCATGGAGAACACGATGGTTCAACCTCCACAAATCTAAAGAGAAGAAGCACTAGAGAAGGGGAAGAGATTACCCAATCCGTTGGTGGAAAACACACTTGATAACTTGTGGGAGAATCACTCTCTCCACGATTTCCACCGGCGTCGCACCGAATAGATCCACTAGCGTCTCACCGAGTGGGGTTGCTGTCCTTCTTCCTTGGATTCGCACCAAGAAATCACGAATAGCACACAAAATGAAAATGCATGAAATTAAAACATTACAAGTTTTTAATAAAATAAAGTATTTAAAGTAATTAAAATGGTCTTCAAATAAGTCTTTAAGTAGGCTTCGCGTGCTGCAGATGGAGGTTGTAACGTTGCCTTCCGTTAGCGGCCAAGGAGTCATCATGTCACCTGAAATATTTATGTTGTAGCATTTCGGCGTCCAGATCATCTTCAAGTGGTGGCGGAGAGGCCGCGACATCAATCCTCCCCCGCTCAAAGTCATGTATCTTCGATGCGTGTTCTAGGAGATAGCGGCGAAGAAGAGCGACATCCAATTGGTGAAGGTCTGTCTCGATTACCCATGAGTCGTCGGAAGGAGGGCGTTCACGCCAATGGATGAGAAAGCAACGGGTAGCACCATCGGTAGTAGGGAGTAGCTCATCATCAAGTATCCTGTCTGGTATAAGAAAGGTTTTTGGAAACCTTAGAAACACGTCAGCAGTGGAAATAAAAGAAGGCAACATACCATCCGATGCTAAACCTGTGGAGACCAGGGGAGAGAGATCATCTGTACTACCACTCCCCAAACCCAAAGAATTTTGAGTGGAAGGAGAAGACGACAAAGAAGTCAACTCTTGTGGAGGCGAAACAAACATCGTCAAATCCCAGACATTAAAAATGGGTGAAACACCCCAATCAGCCGGCAAATCTAAGACAAAAGCATTATCACCGAGTTTATTTATAATCTGAAAGGGGCCGACACGCTTTGGAGCTAACTTTCTAACAGTGCCAGTTGGCAGTCGCTTGGGAACTAAGCGGACTAAGACTTGATCGCCGACTTTAAAGTGTGACACTCTCCTATGTTGATTAGCATGTGTTTGATAGGATTCGTATTGGGAGGTCAAGGTTTCTCGAATATGTGCGTGCAAGTCATAAATGTGTTGGGCGAAGGATTGTGCAAATTGACTTGCTTTATAGGTTGGAGGTAATGGAACCAAGTCAAGTGGAACAGGAGCCTTATACCCGTGAACAATCTCATTTGGGGACATACCTGTGGACCTATTCTTAGAGTTATTGTAAGCCAATTGTGCACGAGGAAGAAGTAGATCCCAAGTGCCCATGTGATCACTCACAAGACACATGAGAAGATTTCCCAAACTACGATTGACCACTTCCATCTGCCCATCGGTTTGTGGATGATAGACAGCTGAAAATAATAATTTGATTCCCAATAAAATACATAGAGGTTTCCAAAAATATCTGGTGCATTTCACATCCCTATCCGAAAAAATTATCTTCGGCACTCCGCGATGACTAACGACCTGTCTAAAATATAGCTTAGCTACATGAGATGCGTCGTTGGTCTTGCTACATGGGATAAAGTATGCCATTTTAGAAAACCTATCCACAACTACAAAAATGGAGTCGTGTCGACGAAGAGTGGTGGGAAGGCCTAATAAGAAATCCATGCTCACGTCTTCCTATGGTACAGAAGGAATCGGTAGAGGGGTGTATAGCCCAACATTGGATTTAGTGTCCTTAGATACTTGACATGTGTGGCAACTACTCACTATCTGTCCAACCATTGCCTTAAGTTTAGGCCAGTAAAATTTCTCCTCAATGAGTGTAATGGTCTTATACCTCCCTAAGTGTCCACTGAGGCCTCCGCTATGCAATTCCCAGATAATGTGGTGCCGTAAAGAGGATCGCGGAATACACAACTTCTCGTGCCTAAAAAGATAACCGTCCATAAGAACAAATGCGGATACGGTCATTGGAGAGCTATCCTGGGCGGCTAAATACATCTCGTGGAAATCTAGGCAAGTGGCATATTCTTCCTTAACTCGTTCGAATCCTATAACATTGACTTGCATGGTAGACAGCAGAAGGGTAAGGCGGCTAAGTGCATCGACAACTCGATTGTCAAACCCCTTAAGGTGCTTAAGAGTGAATGTGTACCCTTGCAAAAAAGCTACCAACTTAGCGTGACGCGGGCTGATTTTATGCTGACCATTTATGAAAAATAAAGCTTCATGATCGGAGAGGATCACAAACTCCTTGAAGAGGAGATAGTGCCTCCAATGATGCAAACATCGAATAACAACATAAAACTCTCTATAATAGTTCGAATAATTCAATTTAGCGCCCACTAGTTTCTAACTGAAATAACTGACCGGGTGACCTTCTTAACTTAAAACACCTCTGATTCCCACCCCTGATGCATCATAGATAAGCTCGAAGACCTTGGTGAAGTCAGGTAGATGTAACACCGGTACCTAGGTCATGAGCTTCTTAAAACATTGGAAGGCAAAGGTGGCGTACTTCGACCATGTGAACTCACCATTCTTCATGCAGTCACTAATAGGTGCCATAATGTTTCTAAAGTCTCGTATGAAGCAGCAATAGAAAGTAGCCAAACCATTGAAACTACACACCTCTCGTAGGCTGGTCGGTTCGGGCCAGTCCTTAATCACCTGAACCTTTCCAGGATCAACTCGAATTTCCTCAGACCCGACTATATAACCTAAAAACTCTACCTCTGGAACACAGAATATACACTTCTTAAGGTTAAGGAATAAAGTTTCCTTCCTCAAGGTGGACAAAGTCACTCTCAAGTGGGAGATGCGCTTGGTAGTGGAGGTGCTATAGACTAAGATGTCATCGAAATAGACTACCACAAACTTCCCCAAGTACGGTCAAAAGACGTGTGTCATCATCTGGGAGAAGGTGATGGGGGCATTGGATAACCCAAAGGGCATCATAAGCTACTTATATAACCCATCCTTAGATTTAAACGCAGTCTTCCATTCATCTCTCTCACGGATCCTAATCTGGTGATAATCGCTCCTATGATCTACCTTAGAAAATATAGTGGCGCCAGACAAAACATCCAAGAGGTCATCTAAACGTGGGATAGAGAACCTATACTTGATGGTAATCTTGTTGATAGCCCGACTATCAACACACATTTTCCATGAACCATCCTTCTTGGGGGCAAGCAGAGCTGGTACCACACATGGACTCATACTCGTCCTAATATACCCTTTCTTTAACAAGTCCTCTATTTGAACCTGCAACTCCTTATGGGCAGCGGGATGGAGTCGATAATGGGGTTGGTTGGGCAAGGAATACCTCGGGATGAGATCTATCACATGCTGAATATCTCTAAGTGGAGGTAACGTCGACGTCAACTCATCTGGGTACATATCCCTATACTCTTCCAACAATACCCGAAGCTCACTGGGAAGGTCATCCAACACTCCAGAATCCATCTTCGCACTAAGAAGGACTAGTACGTACATCACTCCATCAAGAAACGGGTCCTTAATAAAATACTTTCTCCCGACAAGGTTCCAGGCCTTCCTCTCAACTGGGATTGTGGTGTCCTTAACCGGTCCTATTTGTTCCTTCAGGACAGTCGGCCTCAACGTAACGGTCTTGCCATTGAACTTGAATTCATACGTGTTGGCTCTGCCAAAATGCGTCACATCATGGTCATAAAGCCAAGGTCGGCCTAACAACACGTGACAAGCGTCCATATGAAGGACATCACACCACGCCTCATCAGTATAGGATTTGAATGAGACGGGGACTAGGCATCGCTTGGTGACTGGAATGGTAACCTTTTTGATTCAAGCTACCTGATAGGGAGTCGGGTGGGGTTCCATGGTCAAGGTCATACGTGTAACGACCTTCTCGGATATGGCATTCACATAACTACCGCTATCAATGATCAACTTGCAGAACTTCTCTCCACTCTTAAAAATCAAAGAAAATATACTCATCTTATTCCAATCATCTAACGGACGAGGAGTGGTCAAGATACAACGCATAACCATAAGTGGGTGATCGTCCTCCAAGTCACTCGGGACACCATCTGGGTCACTCTCTTCAGCAGCCTCATAAACTAAATCGGAGGGGTCGGTAGTCGAATCTAATAGGGCTATGGCCTTAGTTTTTATTGGGAATTCAAAGGCATAGTGGCCCTGAACGCCACAAGCATAACACATGGTATTGGAGTTACTAACCTTCCCTATGGGGATACGCTCACTGGTGGGATTCTTAGCATTCCTATCTGTGATAACTACCGATTTAGACTCGTTGGACCAAAATTTCCCTTTATCCTTCTATGTGGAAGTGGACGCTCCTAATGTGGGCTTACCCTTCGCTTGGGAATAGATGGAGTGCGCCTTCGAGGCAAGATGTTTTCAATGTCAAGGGTGACATTGAAAGTCATGTTCAAATCCGTATGCCCATAGCGTAGGAGTTTCCTTTGGATATCAAGAGATAGCCCCTTTCAAAACCTAAATAAAGTAACCTCGGGAACCTCTCAAAGGTCATAATGAACTAAGCGGTCCTTTAACTTGCCCATGTATTCGGCTACCGATTTTGAGCCTTGCTGTAGGGTGGCTAACTCATCGAACATCTGTGTATGGTAATACTTGTGGACGTACTGATCTGTCAATAGTTCTTCATTATGGGCCATCCAACTAGTGGGACGCCATTCCCGATCCCTAGCCTACGCTCCTCATTTATCCAGTATGTCTTAGCACGCCCAGTTAACTTTATCCTGGTGACTTGGACCTTCTGAAGGTCCGAGAGTGTGTGCCATTCGAAGTAACATTCCATGTCTACTACCCAGGTGAGGAAGATCTGGGGATCTGCCATGCCATCGTAGGTGGGGGCATCAATATTAATGGTCCTAGTAATATTGAAGTCACGCTCGGGGTGACGATCTTGATGAGGCATTCAGGGGGAGTTCCCATCAGAGTAAGAATCGTCTACCGGTTAGTGTCGGTTAGGCTGTCTCACATTAACGGGTGCAGGCGGTCGCTCTTGGTTTAGTAGGAGTTGGGATATCATGGTCCTAAGCTCCATCATCTCCTCTCATAGTCCCTCAATAGCCTCGATATTCGCATCCCCGTGCTCATTCGCAGCCATTCTAGACGATGATGGTGTAGTGTACTCCGTTCCTAGTCTAGTGCGCATACAGGGTTACAAAAAAAAATTGAAAGACAAATTTTTCTAGGGCTGGATCTAAAGTTAAAACAAGATATTTTGAGATTTTCCTGAAACGAGGAACGTTAAAATTGTTTTTTATATATTTTCGCAGAGAAATAAAGATTTTTGACCGCTATTTGCAGACCAAGATTTTTTTTTCTTCTTTTGATTCGTGCCAACGAAAGAGAGCGAGGACATTTGCAACATAGAAGTTGAAACAACCTCTCTCTGATACCAAATTGATGTAGCGTGTGTCGCTAACAGAGATCTACACGAGAGAAGGCTCTAGATCGCCATTCAACACACACTTGATCCGCCACACCTACACAAACATCTACCACCCTTAATACTAATCGTTTTGCACACAAAGCATAAAAACAATCAGAGAAAGATCGACTCTGTTGGGTACATTGGTCAAATGTACCTGATTTGAAGAAGCCTCACCTAACTCAATGAAAAACATCATAGTGTATTTGATGTTTGTTTGAGTTACTTGTGCAGGTTAGGAATACACTGGACTGAAGCTAAAAATTCTAAGTCCATGTGTCGACACCCAGAGGGAAAGTGTCGACACTTGAGAAAGCTTGTGTCGACACCCAGACAAGCAGTGTCGACACTTGGAGTCATTGTGTCGACACCTGGGAAGAAGAGTCGACACCAGTCAGAAAGTGTCGACACTTGGAGCTGTGTCGACACTCAGTGTAGAAGAATGCAGAAAAGCTGTGTCGACACTTAGCAGAAGTGTCGACACCTAGAAGAGCTGAGTCAACACCAGAAAGTGTCGACACTTGAAGTAAGTGTCGACACTCAGCAAAAGTCTGCAGAATCTAAGTACAAGTGTCGACACTCAACACAATGTGTCGACACTATGCAGAAGAGTCAGCACTTGAAGTAAGTGTCGACACCCAGCACAATGTGTCGACACTTAGCTAAAGACTCAGTATTTGAAGAATGTGTCGACACTCAGCACAATGTGTCGACACACAACCAGAAGAGTCAACACTTGAAGAAAGTGTCGACACTCAGCACAATGTGTCGACACTTAGTTGAAGACTCTACACTTGAAGAAAGTGTCGACACAAGGAGCTGTGTCGACACTTAGCAGAGAACAGAAAAGTTTACAAAATATTCTAAGTACAAGTGTCGACACTAAGGGAATGTGTCGACACTCAGCTGAAGGAACAAATTTGAAGACTTGTGTCGACACCAAGAAGCTGTGTCGACACTTGACAGTTTCAACACATGAAGATGTGTCGACACAAAGGAGATGTGTCGACACTTAGAAGAATACAGTTAAAGAATGAAGAACAAGTACTTGTGTCGACACTCAATTTCAGTGTCGACACATGCAGAAGTATCTGTGTCGAGACATACAAGGAATTGTGTCGACACCTTGTAGATTTGTGTCGACACTTACACTACTTGTGTCGACACTTAGTCTATAAGTGTCGACACTTAAGAACAGAAAGTCTCGACACTATCTGACAGTTAGAGAATTTCAAGAAGTGACTGGTTGACATGACAGCTGCCGATCCAGCCGGTCTACATCAACTGTCAGAGAAGTCAGAAGTCTGTTATGAACCGGACCAGCCGGTTACCATGAAGGAAGCCTATAAATAGGCCCCCATAGTTTACAGAAAGATATATAGAAGGTTGTTCATTATCATTACATGTTGTGAGAATAACTGAAGTGGTTGATCAGATTAAATCAAGAAGTGATACACTGAGGATCAACACAAGAAGATCAGGCAGTCCAACTGCAGATCTAAGAAGTTGGAGAGAGAGAGCTCCATCCAAGAATTCAGTCTTTGGAACTAAGGCTGAGAAGAAGAATTCAGAGTCATCTGGATTTCAAGAAGCAGAAGATTCAGACTAATTCAGTTCTACTCAAGAAGCTTTGAAGAAAGCTAAGTCAGTTTGGATCAAGCTGAGTTCTTCCAAGAACTCTTCAAGAAACTCTCAACTCCTCTCATCTTTTCTGAGTTGTAGAGTTAGCAATTTTATTTCAATTACATCTTGTAAGATCCATTGGATCTGAGTGATTGTAAGCCTATTTTATAAAGGCTGAGGGTAGGGCTTGTTGCCTGAGTGTAGGAGTTGAAGAACTCTGAGTGTAGGCCTTAATTGGCTGAGTGTAGGCCTGGGTGGCTGAGTGTAGGCCTTTTGGCTGAGTGTAAGGCTTTGGGCCTGAGGTAGGAACCTAGTTTGGTTCTGAGTTAGTGGAGAAGTTTGGCCGAATCTAGTACACTGCTAGATAGGCGAAGGGGGAAAGTGGATGTACCCAAAGATTGGGGAACCACTATAAAATTAGTGTGTCTTCTGTGCTGTGCTGTGCTGTGAATTGACTGTTTGATTTCTGTAATTGCTGTTAGCTGTAGTAATCTGAGAAATAATTGTTGTGCTGCCAACAAAGTTTTTAAAAAGGTTTAGGTCACCTATTCACCCCCCCTCTAGGTGTTTAGGTACCATATCTTTCAAGTGGTATCAGAGGGAGGTTCCTCAAAATCAGGACTAACTGTCTGAGGAGATCCAGTTTGGCAGATACAGATTGAGTCTGAACACAGTTTCAAGAAAATCAAGAAATATGGGTTCTTCAGAGAATCATAAGGAGTTGGGTTCAATGAAACTGCCCATATGCAGAAAAGAGATATTTGGAATCTGGAAAGAAAGGGTAAGGCTGTTCATGGAGGCCTCTGACCCTAGGATCTACATCACAGTCAAGGAAGGGCCTTATGTGCCCATGAAGATTTCAGTCTTGGATGCCACACAGAGAACTCCAAAGGATTTCTCTGAGATGACCAAGGATGAAATTGTCCTAGCCACTATGGACAAAAGGGCACAGAACATAATAGTTAGTGCAATTGATGATGCCACCTTCCAGAACCTTATTCACTGTAAAACAGCAAAAGAAATGTGGGATACCCTCATTGTCTACATGGAAGGTTCTGAAGAAGTAAGACAAGATAGGAAGTCCTTGCTTAATCAAGAATATGAGAGCTTTAGGCAAGGAAGAGGAGATAGCATCACTGAATGCTACAAAAAGTTCTACAGAATTGTTAATGAACTCATGTCCTATGGAAGAGAGTTCACAAATTATGAATTGAATGACAAGTTCTTGAGGTCCCTAACCAAAGATTGGGACACTAAGATCTGTGCCATCAGAGAAATGGCAAAGTTGGGAGAAATTCCTCCTCCCACACTGTTTGGCAAGTTGTTATCTTATGAGATGCAATTGTCAGTAAGAAAAGAGGAGGAAAAGTCAACAAGGACTGAACACAGGGAAAGGACTGTTGCCTTTAAGTCAGAAGTACCTAGAAAGAACAGGACTAAGTCATCAACTCCTCCTCCAGAGGTAGTTGAATCAGATTCTGATGAGTCTATTAGCACTAAATCTACAAGCAGTGAAAGTGATGAAGACTTTGCTGCTTTCACCAGACATTTTCAGAAGTTCCTGAAGAAGAAACAGTGGAGGTCTAGACCTTCATCTTCCAAAGGGAAAGAAGTCCAGTATCAGGAAAAGAAGCCTTCAAAGAAGGACAAGAAGAGGACCAAGACTAGTAAGGCAACTGGGTCTAAGATAGTATGTTACTGCTGCAATAGACAGGGTCATGTAATTGCAGACTGTCCTGAAAGAAGGAAGGAATCCAGTGACAAAAAGAAAACTCACTTCAAAGGAAAGAAGGAAAAGTCCTTTGTTGCAAAGAATGAGAAGACTCTTTCAGACATGTCTTCTTCAGACACAGAGACAGATGCTGAAGCCTACATAGGGCTATTTGCTGAAGAAGAAGAAGAGTTTATGCAGATCATGGAATCTATCTATGAGCAAGAAGACTGCCAGAGCCAAGGACTGATGGCTTTGACTGAAAGTACCAAAAACCTGGAGCAGCCAGGACCCAGTCAGGTACAAGGTTTAACTCAAAATTCTGAGTCCAGTTCTAGTTCAGAGTCAGATTCATCTTCATCAAGTGATGGAAGTGTTTCTGAATCTGAGGGAGATATTCATCAGCTCTTAGATGAATATAAGGTACTGTTGCAAGCCTATAAGAAAAGCAAGATCCTAGCCAAAAGTCAGGCAAAGGAGATTGCTGATCTCAAGGCAGCTGCAACAGATTTTGAAAAGAATTATGATCAAAAACTTAATGAGGTAGCCAGGCTGAAACATATTACAGTGATTCAGATGGGAACTATCACATTTAAGAATGATCAAATTAAGAAACTGGAGATTAATCTTCAGAAGGAGAAAGAGCTAGTAGCTAGGTTTTCAAAACCTAAATCAGTGCTACCCTTGATTGATGATTTTGTTCATCATAAAGGAAAGACTGGACTGGGTCTTGTTAATCCAGCTAGGACTGTTCAGGATCAGTCCAAGTCCAAGGGCAAAGCCCCAACATTCAACAAGACTGCTGTAGTTAAGACAGCTAAGTCTGTACCTAAGCAAAGGTACAACAAATTTGAATGTTGGTGCTGTGGCAAGGTTGGCCACTTTGCTTTGGATTGTTGGCACAATGCCAGTGCCAAGTTGAGTAGCAAGTTACCTGTTGGAAAGACAGCAGGTAGCTATGTCAAATTGCAAACTAACAATCACCAAGGACCCAAGTTTACTTTGGGTTCTAAGGTTCATTAATTTGTTTTGCAGGTGAATCCAAGTGGCCATACCCCTACATGGTACTTGGATAGTGGATGTTCCAGACACATGACTGGAACTAGGGGACTACTGAAGGACTACATCCCAATCAAAAATGGTCCAAAGGTGACCTTTGGTGGTTCTGAAAAAGGAATCATCAAAGGGTTTGGTAACATTTCTTCTAACCTTGTTACCATTACTCAAGTGGCTTATGTTAAAGGTTTGAAACACAACCTCATTAGTATAAGTCAATTAAGTGATGTAGGGTATGACATCTCATTTGTTAAAAATGGTTGTCATATCAAGAGGTCAAGTGATCAAGAGATCATTTTGACTGGATATAGAAAGAGAAATGTCTATTGCTTAGACATTATGGTTGAGAACAATTGTTCTCCAGTCTGTCTTGTAGCTGATGAGACAGTCTCTCAATGTGTCAAATGGCACAAGAGGCTTGTACATCTTAATTACAAGACTATTGGCAAACTCTTTAGTAAAGAGTTAGTGAGGAATGGTCCTCAAGTTAAGTGTGTCAAAGATGGCATTTGCTCAGCTTGTCAAAAGGGCAAGCAGACTAAATCCACCTTTAGAAGCTTAGACAACAAAGATGCTGTGAGGTGTTTATACCTCTTGCATATGGATCTATTTGGTCCAATGCCAGTTCACAGCTTAGGTAGGAAGGTCTACACTTTGTAGTTGTTGATGACTACTCAAGGTTTTCCTGGGTGTTCTTCTTAAAGCAGAAATCTGAAACACCTAGTGTCTTCTATAGTTTTGTTAAGCAAATTCAGAATGAATTGAACTGTACAGTGGTCAAAATTAGAAGTGACCATGGTACTGAGTTTCAGTCTGAAAGCATGACAAAGCTGTGTGAAGACTATGGGATATTTCAAGAATTCTCTTCACCTAGAACACCTCAGCAAAATGGCATTGCTGAAAGGAAAAATAGGACCTTGATAGAGGCTGGTAGAACCCTATTAAGTGATTCATCACTGCCAGAATATTTCTGGGCTGAAGCAGTAAACACTGCATGCCATGTGATAAATAGGGCTACCATCACTAAAAGGTTAAACAAGACCCCCTATGAAGTAGTGAAAGGCAGGAAACCAAATCTGTCCTATTTTAGGATCTTTGGTTGTAAATGCTTCATACTTAACAATGGGAAGTCTTACTTAACTAAGTTTGCTGCCAAGTCCCAAGAGGGAGTGTTTGTTGGGTACAGCAATAATAGTAAGGCTTATAGAGTCTACAACTTGACCACACAAGTTGTAGAGGAGTCTGTGCATGTAGTTTTTGATGAAACACAACTAATTAACAATGAGTTGTCTAGTAGTGTGTGCAGCCCTACAGGTCTTACTAAGAAGATGGACAAGCTAACCATAGAAGATGTACCTGCTGCAAGACAGCAAGTAGAAGAAGATGGTTTATGTCCAGGGGGAGAACTACATGTACAAGGAGCTATTGAAGTACAAGGAACTCAGCTTGATGAAGATGCTGAAGAAGTTCAACCAGAAGTAAGGATGCCTCCAGCCAACAGGCATCTAAGAGATCATCCAGTAGAGCTGATCATTGGAGATCCAAGACAAGGTGTTCAGACAAGGAGCAGAAATCAGAATGCTGTAGTATATTCAAGTTTTCTGTCTCAAATAGAACCAAAGAAATTTGAAGAAGCTATACAAGATCCACAGTGGACTGAAGCAATGCAGGAGGAGCTTAATCAGTTCAAAAGATGCAAGGTGTGGGATCTGGTTCCTAAGCCTAAAGATCACAATGTGATAGGAACAAAGTGGATCTACAGGAACAAGTTAGATGAACAAGGTGTCATCATTAAGAATAAGGCAAGACTGGTTGCAAAAGGATATAGGCAAGAAGAAGGTATTGATTTTGATCAAACCTTTGCTCCAGTAGCCAGACTGGAAGCCATAAGGATGTTCTTGGCCTATGCAACCTACCAAGGATTCAAAGTATACCAAATGGATGTGAAGTCAGCATTCCTTAATGGTAATTTAAAAGAAGAAGTATATGTGGAGCAGCCTTCAGGTTTTGTTGATTCTACTCTTCCACATTATGTCTATAGACTTAGGAAAGCATTGTATGGGTTAAAGCAAGCTCCTAGAGCTTGGTATGAAACCCTATCTAGTTTCCTCATTGAGAACAAGTTCACAAGGGGGAAAATAGATAAGACTCTATTCCTTAGGGAATCTAGAGGCAAAGTAATACTTGTCCAAATATATGTAGATGACATTATATTTGGGTCTACTGAAAGTAGCCTTTGCAAAAAGTTTGCAAAGCTTATGCAGAGTCAATTTGAAATGAGTAGTATGGGAGAACTGAAGTTTTTCTTGGGTCTCCAAGTTAAACAGACTGAAAGTGGTCTATCCATATGTCAGTCTAAGTTCACCCTAGAACTCATAAGGAAATATGGTATGGATTCCTCCAGTACCATGAAGACTCCTATGGGGTCAAGTATGTCTCTAAGCAAGGATGATGCAGGGAAACCTGTAGATGAAACCTTGTATAGAGGGATAGTTGGCTCCCTACTATACTTGACTGCAAGTAGGCCTGACATTATGTATGCTACATGTGTTTGTGCCAGGTATCAAGCCTGCCCCAAAGAATCTCACTTGACTGCAGTCAAGAGAATCTTGAGATATCTAAAGGGCACACCCTATCTAGGCCTTTGGTACCCTAGGAATGGAGATTTTGATCTAACAGGCTATTCAGATGCAGACTTTGCAGGATGCAAAGAAGATAGAAAGAGCACAACTGGATCCTGTCAGTTCCTAGGTGGAAGACTCATTTCATGGAGTAGTAAGAAGCAAACCAGTGTGGCCATCTCCACAGCTGAGTCAGAATATGTAGCTGCAGGAAGTTGCTGTGCTCAACTTCTGTGGATTCAACATCAGCTAGCAGACTATGGATGTCAGGTAAGTAGAACTCCACTTTATTGTGATTCTACTAGTGCTATTTCAATAGCTAACAACCCTGTATCACATAGTAGAACTAAACATATTGAGATTAAATATCACTTTCTTAGGGAGCATGCAGAAAGAAATGATATTGCACTTGAATATGTTAGAACTGATAATCAGATAGCAGATATGTTCACTAAGCCCTTAGATGAAGCTAAGTTTAATAGGTTCAAAATT
This sequence comes from Platanthera guangdongensis, assembly GCA_039583875.1. NCBI lineage: Eukaryota > Viridiplantae > Streptophyta > Magnoliopsida > Asparagales > Orchidaceae > Platanthera > Platanthera guangdongensis. The sequence goes on along the minus strand of CM077155.1, from coordinate 124,793,194 downwards.
GAACTAGGTATGATAAACTTAGACTAAGTAAACAGAACAAAAAAAATTGGCTAAGTAAAAAGGTGTCGACACATAGACAAGTCTATGTCGACACAGTATAGTAAGTGTCGACACTTCAGGAAAATAGTGTCGACACATCTAGGAAGTTGGTGTCGACACTTCAGAATGTTAGTGTCGACACATGTCGAGTAGGTGTCGACACATCAAATAAGGTGTCGACACTTAAGTTTTACTCAGAATTTTTCTAAGTAAAGTCTCGACTACATGTCGAGTATAGTGGTGTCGACACTTAACCAAGTGTCGACACATAAAATCTGTTGACTAAACTTGTGTCGACACATGTGTGTCGAGACATTATAAGTCAGTGTCGACACTTCTTGACAGTGTCGACACATCTTTAGAAATTCATCCCGCCTGTTCGTCTTCAAACAAGAAAAGTATAAATAGGGTTCTGTTTGTGTTTGTCGACACGCTTTCAGAGTTCTCGAGCCTAAACTCCTGTGTCGACATTTCTCTTCTCTAAAGACTAATTCTCAAAACCCTAATGGCTCCCAAGCTGGAAGAGAACGTAAACGAAGGCTATGAGCTCGTGCGAGGCGCATTCGACGACAGTGATCAGGAAATCAAATCAGTGATAACCCTACTCAGCGATTCAGGACTGGAATACTTGGTTTCAGAGCCAACCAAGATATGGAAGAAAGAAGTGATTGAATTTCTTACTGGAGCAACTGTGGACGACTCTGGATCCAGAATCAAATCCAGAGTGCATGGAACCAAGGTCAAGGTTTCACCCAAGTCTTTGAGAAAGGTACTTCAGCTACCTAAGATTCAAGAAGAAGAGGAAGTGACCACATCTAAGACTAGAGAAGCACTCACTTGGTGTGGTCTTGATCCTAAGATGAAAATAGGATCAGTTTTCAACAGGAAGGGGATGAAGAATCAAGGCAAATTCCTGTCTGAAGTTGTAGGCAAGGTTATTCTAAGCAAACCAGGAGGGCATGACAGGGTGTCAGCCTCTATGTTCAGTATCATGACCAGAATCATCTTCAACCTTAAGACAGACTGGTCTATGATTGTCTTTGAGAAAGTAAAAGAAAGTCTGAAGAAGCCCAATCTGGGCAGGATACTAAGTCTCTACCTGGCTGGATCAATTCCAGAGGTAATGAGCTCTGCTGCAGGAACAAAAATCAATCACATGAGGAGAATGGACTCAAGGATATTCTCTAGATGGGAAAGGGTGCTGGTGTCAAAAGAATTGACCACCCCTGAGAAACAAGCTTCTAAGAAAGACTCTCCTCCCAGGAAGAAGAGGAAGACTGCTGCTGTGCCTCAAGAGTCCTCCTGCAGCTCAGGCAGTGAAGAACATGTGGTCTTCACTCCTGATAGTCCAATGGATAAGGCTGCAGAAAAGTCACCTGCTCCTCAGGAGCCAGCTGACATCCAGGGGGAGCTTCCAGGTGTAGCAGAACCATCTACACTGGAGAGTGAGCAAGCCACCCTCCTCATTCAAGAGGTACTTGTTGACCTTAATACTTTGAATTTTTCTATAATAAATTCTGATTTGTCTGATGACAATCAGCAAAATCAGCCAGCAACTCAAGAACCAGATGTTGTTCTCCAAGACACATCTGTTGTAGCTGATGAAACCAGAACATCTCCTGCACAGTCTCCAGCAGAATATACAATGGAAGACCTATTTTTGAATTTAGATCAGGATGATTTTGATATGGAGAAGAATGTTGCTGATGCAGAGAAGGATGCTGCTGCTGAGGGGGAGAATTTGGATATTCAAGTAGAGCCTATAAGGCTAGATACTGAGAAGACACAAGATGTGCACACTGAAAAACCATCCAGCCCTAAGGATAGGGTGGATATTGCCAGTACATCAGAATCTGAAGATGATGAAGCTGAGCAAGCTAAGAAAAAGAAGTTCTTTGTTTTCAAAAGAAGGAGCCAGAGCTACAAGAAGGCTCTCCAAACTGTTGCACAACATTCCTTAGTTCAACAACCTCCATCCACTAATTACAGTGCTCTACTGCTTGCCATGCAAATCAAGATGGATGAACAAAGGAAGGCTTTAGAAACTTATGTTGATGAAGGGCACAAGGCACTACAATCTGATCTGGGACAGGAAATCAAGTCAATAAGGTTTGAAATGAACCTTAATAAAAAGGAAATGACTGATTGTTTTACAAAGGGTGCTCATGCAGTGGTCTATCTGGCTCAACATCAAGAAACAATCCAAGAGAAAGTAGAAGATATAGCACTAAAGCAAGGCTATGTGCTGGAAAATCAACTCAGGATGAATGATAACTTGACTGCATCTCACAATGCCATAGTCACTGAACTCAAGAAAAAGTCTGATGAACCATCAACCTCCTCTGCTGCTGCCAAAGCTGATTTTGATAAACTCTTTCAAGCTGAACTAACTGCTGTCAAGACTGCCATCAAGGACTCACAAAAGGTCATTTCTGAACAGCTTACCAAGCTAAGACCTTTCTTTAAAGAGGGCATAAGATATTTGGATAGCCAAATCAGGTTTCAGAAAGATGATGTGAGAGATCATGTAGCCCAAGAAGTCATAAAGGGGGAGAGAGTGTTAGTCAAGGCCAGTTCTGAGCATGCCAAATGGATTTCAAATTCAATCAGGGCTACACTTGGATATCCTCCCCTGTGTGATGACAATGAAGTAGCTGAATCTGGTATTCAAGGAACATATCTTGGAGGTGAGCAACAGGCAGTGGCTGATGTAATCTATCCACCTCCAGATTTTGAAATGATTCATGCAGATATAAGCACAATGTATAGTCCAACTGCTGGTAAGCCTAATATTATTCTGGAAAAGGTTGTTCAACCTATCACAGCTGCTATGCAAGAGGCTTTGGACAAAGAAGAAGAGACTAGGCTATCAAAGAAGAAGTTCAGGGAACTTGCTGAACAAAAACCTGATTTTGAACAGTGGAGCCCTACTTCTAGGAACATCATTCTTACTGCATGGAAAGCGGCCAAGGACAATGCCCATGAGAGGAACAAGTGGTTCTCAGAGGCAGAATGGAGGAAACATGAAAGTAGACAGGAAGCCATTGTCCAACATAGAAGAAAGGCTAAGTTAGGAAAGCTACCTCCTACAGCTGTGGAGCCTAGCAAGTACTTTCCTAAGCCCTATCATTATTTTGAAAGGCAAAAGATCAAGGCTGAAGAACAGAAGAAGAAGGACTCCAAAGGGAAGAAGATTGCTGAAGCTGAGCCTGCTGCTGCTGCTGCTGCTGTAAAAGCTCAAGTTAAAGCTGGAAAGGGAATTGTTATTAAAGAACCTGATCAGAAATAGATTAGGAATTAACTTGATGCTTGTTGTAATCTGTTAAGTGAAAAACATTGTAGTACTTCATTGAAAATGTATAAGGAACAATATTGGAACAGTATATGATAAATATAGTATGATTGTTCTGAAATATGTATGTTCCTTAATTGTTCTGCAATGTTGTATGAGTATACATGTGTGCTTTATTACATGTTTAAGTTTAACTCTGTTGTCATATATCTGTTTTACTTCATTTTATAATTTTTAATTATGAGTGATGTATATCATTGACTAAGGGTTATGACTTCTCCAAATAGGGGGAGATTGTTGGGTACATTGGTCAAATGTACCTGATTTGAAGAAGCCTCACCTAACTCAATGAAATACATCATAGTGTATTTGATGTTTGTTTGAGTTACTTGTGCAGGTTAGGAATACACTGGACTGAAGCTAAAAATTCTAAGTCCATGTGTCGACACCCAGAGGGAAAGTGTCGACACTTGAGAAAGCTTGTGTCGACACCCAGACAAGCAGTGTCGACACTTGGAGTCATTGTGTCGACACCTGGGAAGAAGAGTCGACACCAGTCAGAAAGTGTCGACACTTGGAGCTGTGTCGACACTCAGTGTAGAAGAATGCAGAAAAGCTGTGTCGACACTTAGCAGAAGTGTCGACACCTAGAAGAGCTGAGTCAACACCAGAAAGTGTCGACACTTGAAGTAAGTGTCGACACTCAGCAAAAGTCTGCAGAATCTAAGTACAAGTGTCGACACTCAACACAATGTGTCGACACTATGCAGAAGAGTCAGCACTTGAAGTAAGTGTCGACACCCAGCACAATGTGTCGACCACTTAGCTAAAGACTCAGTATTTGAAGAATGTGTCGACACTCAGCACAATGTGTCGACACACAACCAGAAGAGTCAACACTTGAAGAAAGTGTCGACACTCAGCACAATGTGTCGACACTTAGTTGAAGACTCTACACTTGAAGAAAGTGTCGACACAAGGAGCTGTGTCGACACTTAGCAGAGAACAGAAAAGTTTACAAAATATTCTAAGTACAAGTGTCGACACTAAGGGAATGTGTCGACACTCAGCTGAAGGAACAAATTTGAAGACTTGTGTCGACACCAAGAAGCTGTGTCGACACTTGACAGTTTCAACACATGAAGATGTGTCGACACAAAGGAGATGTGTCGACACTTAGAAGAATACAGTTAAAGAATGAAGAACAAGTACTTGTGTCGACACTCAATTTCAGTGTCGACACATGCAGAAGTATCTGTGTCGAGACATACAAGGAATTGTGTCGACACCTTGTAGATTTGTGTCGACACTTACACTACTTGTGTCGACACTTAGTCTATAAGTGTCGACACTTAAGAACAGAAAGTCTCGACACTATCTGACAGTTAGAGAATTTCAAGAAGTGACTGGTTGACATGACAGCTGCCGATCCAGCCGGTCTACATCAACTGTCAGAGAAGTCAGAAGTCTGTTATGAACCGGACCAGCCGGTTACCATGAAGGAAGCCTATAAATAGGCCCCCATAGTTTACAGAAAGATATATAGAAGGTTGTTCATTATCATTACATGTTGTGAGAATAACTGAAGTGGTTGATCAGATTAAATCAAGAAGTGATACACTGAGGATCAACACAAGAAGATCAGGCAGTCCAACTGCAGATCTAAGAAGTTGGAGAGAGAGAGCTCCATCCAAGAATTCAGTCTTTGGAACTAAGGCTGAGAAGAAGAATTCAGAGTCATCTGGATTTCAAGAAGCAGAAGATTCAGACTAATTCAGTTCTACTCAAGAAGCTTTGAAGAAAGCTAAGTCAGTTTAGATCAAGCTGAGTTCTTCCAAGAACTCTTCAAGAAACTCTCAACTCCTCTCATCTTTTCTGAGTTGTAGAGTTAGCAATTTTATTTCAATTACATCTTGTAAGATCCATTGGATCTGAGTGATTGTAAGCCTATTTTATAAAGGCTGAGGGTAGGGCTTGTTGCCTGAGTGTAGGAGTTGAAGAACTCTGAGTGTAGGCCTTAATTGGCTGAGTGTAGGCCTGGGTGGCTGAGTGTAGGCCTTTTGGCTGAGTGTAAGGCTTTGGGCCTGAGGTAGGAACCTAGTTTGGTTCTGAGTTAGTGGAGAAGTTTGGCCGAATCTAGTACACTGCTAGATAGGCGAAGGGGGAAAGTGGATGTACCCAAAGATTGGGGAACCACTATAAAATTAGTGTGTCTTCTGTGCTGTGCTGTGCTGTGAATTGACTGTTTGATTTCTGTAATTGCTGTTAGCTGTAGTAATCTGAGAAATACTTGTTGTGCTGCCAACAAAGTTTTTAAAAAGGTTTAGGTCACCTATTCACCCCCCCCCCCTCTAGGTGTTTAGGTACCATATCTTTCAGACTCTAAAACAGTAATGAAAAAGGAGTTGACTCGTTCCCAAAGATATCGTAAAGGTTGCCAATCCCTTCTGAGGGAAAGACCAAGGCTATAGTCCAAGATCCGCTCAAGCAAAATGGAACTACCCGGTCCGGAGAAAAGGAAACAAGAACAATAACAATTTTATTCAGAGATTTGATTTCGATTGAGATTTAAGATCACGGAGAACACGATGGTTCAACCTCCATAAATCTAAAGAGAAGAAGCACTAGAGAAGGGGAAGAGATTACCCAACTCATTGGTGGAAAATACACTTGATAACTTGTGGGAGAATCACCCTCTCCACGATTTCCACCGACGTCGCACCAAATAGATCCACAGGCGTCAAAACAAGAGGGGTTGCCATCCTTCTTCCTTAGAGTCACACCAAGAAACCATGCCGGAAGCTCCACGAAAGGGGAGGCCGAAATGGGGTCACAAGCCCATGCCGAAATTCCACTTAGAGAAATGGATTTTAGGTTTTCTTTCTTCATCTCCTAATTCACTTAATAAGCCTCCTATATATAGGAGTTACAAAATAGATCCAACCATCCAAGATTGAGATGAAACATCATCAATCCGGATGGCTAATAGCACACCAAATGAAAATGCATAATATTAAAACATTACAAGTTCTAAATAAAATAAAGCATTTAAAGTAATTAAAATGGTCTTCAAATAAGTCTTTAAGTGGGATTCGCGCGCCGCGGACGGAGGCTGTAACGTTACCTTTCGTAAGCGGGCAAGGAGTCTTCATGTCTCCTGAAATCTTTATGTTGTAGCATTTCGGTGTTTGGATCATCTTCAAGTGATGGCAGAGAGGCCGCAACATCAAGAGTTTGATTGCAACTTGAAGGAAGTCACACTAGGGAAAAGCACCGAACGTGAGAGTAAGTTTACTGGTATGCAAATATCGAGTAAGATATTGATGTCTGCTCTCTAAGTGATCAAAGAGGTTCAAAAAGTCGTGAAGTTATTTTTCACGCTATTGGAGACTTTAGAGCTGAAGCCCAGTTTGAGTGATCTTCCTATTGTGTCGGAGATTGCAGATGTGTTTCCTAAAGATATCCTTGGAGTTCCACCTCAACGAGAGTTTGACTTCACTATTGAATTGGTGCCAAGTGGGAAACTAGTGTCATGCTCACCTTACTGGGTAGTGCCAACAGAGATGGCAAAATTAAAGGTTCAGTTACATGAGTTACTAGAGCAAGACTATATACATCCAAGTATGTCTCCTTGGAGTGCATTGGTCCTTTTGTGAAGAAGGACGAAACCTTGCCTATTAACTACCGTAAACTGAATAGGCTAACGAAGAAGAACAAGTATTTGTTTCCAAGAATCGATGATTTGTTTGATCAGCTGGTTGGAAAACCCGTGTACTCAAAGCTGGATTTGAAGTCCGGTTATTATCAGTTGAGGATTAGGAAAAGTGATATTCCCAAGACAAAATTTAGTACATGCTATGGATATTATGAGTTTATTGTGATCTCATTTGGGCTAATAAATGTGTCATCGGTATTCATGGATCTGATACACTTAACCTTTCGAGAGTACCTGGACTGTTTGTCTTTATAAATGATATATTAGTGTACTCTCAGTTGGGAGAAGATCATGAGAATCATTTATGTGTTATTCTGCATACCCTGAGGAGGAATTGACTCCGTGCCAAGTTCTCTAATTGTGAGTTTTGGCTATTATCAGTGACATTTCTTGGTCATGTGGTCAGTGGAGAGTATATTGTTTAGATTCGACGAAGATAGTTGTGATACGAGAGTGGCATGTTTGGACTACTTTGCTGGAAGTCAGGAGTTTCCTTATACTTGCTGGATACTATAGATGCTTCGTAGAGAACTTTTCATGGATTGTTCTACCTTTCACTACGTTGACAAGGAAGGATCAGAAGTTCGTTTGAACGTTAAAGTGCTCACGAGCTTTTGAAGAGTTAAAGAGTTGTCTAACTATTGCGCTTATTTTGTGTTCCCCATATTGAACAAAAGGCTATGAGATTTATAGTGATGCTTCATGGAGCGGCTTATACTATGTTCTTCTTCAACTTAGGAAGGTAATTGCTTATGTATCTCGCTAGCTAAAGGTGCATGAAAGAAATTATCCAGTCCATGACTTGGAGTTGGCGGCTGTGATATTCGCCCTGAAGCTGTGGCGGATTTTCTTATATGGCGTGAAGATTAACATTTTTGCGGACCATAAGATCCTAAAGTATCTGTTGAATCAAAAGGATTTGAATATACTAGAGGGGAGGTGGATGGAGTTCATTGGCGACTACACCTTTGAGATACAGTATACTCCCAGGAAGGAAAATATTGTCGCAAATGCATTAAGTCACAAGGCTCCAACACAGGCAAATTAGATACAAATACATGATCAATGTCTTATTCGTGAATAGGAGTCCGCGGAGATCTCTTGTGTGGTCAGGAGATTCAGAGCGAATGTATGTTTAAATTGGATGGAGGTGCAATATCACCTCGCAGACAGGATTCAACAGATGTTGGTGTTTAAGACAACATGAAACGCAACTTGGCATTGGCTGTGGATGGGTCAAATTCCCAGTTTTTTGTTGACAATGGTCTTTATTTAAAGGCAATTGATTTTGTGTCCCAAATATTGACAAATTACGAGAGGAATTGATGTACGAGACATATTTCACAAAGTACTTAATCCACTCAGGGAGCATAAAAATGTTTAAGTACATGAAAAAGTTGTTTTGGTGGCCAGGTTTGAAGAAATACTTAGTTCTCTATGTGGTAAAGTGTCATACTTTGTTTTTTGGCAAAGTGTCATACTTACGCACTAGTGAAGGCAGAATGTCAGAAGTTTGGTGGGTTCCTGAAGTCGTTACCAATTTTGAAATGGAAGTTTGATGATATTTTAATGGATTTCGTGCATGGTTTGCCAAGATCGCAGCACATGAATAATTTCATTATGTGATCGTAGACTGATTGGCAAAGGTATCACACTTCATTCTGAACCAAAGGGTTGATTTAGTGGAAAAAAATTAGCAAAGCTCTATATTGACAACATAGTACTATTGCACTGTGTGTCCCGTAGCATCGTAAATGACCGAGTTGGGTTCTTTAAATTGAATGATTGGAGGCTTATCCACCAACTGCTAGGTACCAAGCTGAAGTTCAGAACAATCTTTCATCCTCAAAAGAATGGTCAGTTTGAGAGGGTTAATAGGATAATGGGGGATGTGCTCCTTATGTGCGTCTTAGATTTTGGCAAGAGGTGGGAGGACAATCTTTGTATGATTGAGTTTGCCTACAACAACAGTTACCAAGAAAGTATATAGATGACACTCTTCAAGGCTATATATGGTAGGAAGTGTCGTACCCCACTAGCTTCGGAAGAAATGGGCGAAACAAAGATATTCAAGAGAAATGACGTCGATAAGTCAAACTCGACGATAAGTTTGATCCTGGAGCGATTCTTGATTGCTCAGGATATGCAAGCTCAGTATTACAATACCTAGTACTGTGATGTTAAATTCATTGTTGGTGACTGGGTGTATCTCAAAATCAAGCCTTTTAAGAGTGTGTTAAGGATTCGACGCTTGAAAAAGCTAAGTCCGAGATACCTTGGACCATTTGAGATTGTGGAATGTGTTGGTGTAGCTATATATCAGCTTGCTCTTTCATCAAAGTTGAGCAGGTTGCATGATATATTTCATATATCCGTGCTAAGGAAGGTTGTACAAGAGTCTACGCATGTCATTGCTACGGATTAGTTGCCGGTCGATGGTGGGCTAAAGACGAATGTCAAGCCCTTTCGTATCAAAGATACAGAGGTGAAACCATTATAGAACAAGGCAAACAAGTTGGTTAATGTCTATTCAGACAATTGTAGTTGCGAGGAACTTTCATGGGACCATGAGTAAACCATGAGAGAAGAGTTCCCTGAGATGTTTGGTTGAGGTACATTTTGAATGTTATGTAGTTTTATGTTGTTTTTCTGTACTGTTTAATTTCGGGAAAAAAATTTTAAAGGGAGGGGGAGATTTGTAACACTATAGATTTCACACTAGTTAAAAACAACAAAGTTTGCTTTTGGAGCTATCGCTGACGATAGCGATATCGCCTGGCGATAGTGGTCTGGTCAATACAGTTAATAAATGATGAAGTTGATGCAATCAACAAAATGGCTAAGTTTGCTAACGCTAACGATAACAATATTGCTAAATGATAGTGTGCTACGTGGCAAGCTGCAACATGTCAGTTGGTTGTGAAGCGGTCGTTGGGCGGCACTGACATAGTCATGCAGCCACCGTTGGAGCTATCGTCTCGCGATAGCGATATCTCCCGAAGATAACATTAAATTAAAAATTTCATCTAAAATCGAGTCCATCTGTTGGGTACATTGCCCACAATATCCTGGACTTATAGAATTCAGATTTGTCGAAGTCAAACATGTCAATGATATACATAAAGTTATATTTGATGTATGTTCAAGTTCATGCATGCAGGTTTGTCCTTGCAATATTGTTAGGACAGGTATTCCAAGTGATGTGACAAGTGGTCACAGAGTAAAGATGCTGGATAGGCTAGAAATCGCCTAAGTACACATTTGTTTAGTGAAGCCAGTTCACTCAACGCCAGATGCCGTAAAGCACTGAGTTAGTTGTGGACAGTCAAAGCCATGCAGTTTGCAAAGCATTTCTATGGCCAAGTCAATGGGATTGAGTGAGGGCAGTTCACTCAACGCCATCGTCGAGTATAGCTGAATCTTCGAAGCTTCAATGTTGGCGGGCTGAATATTCGACAAAGTCTAGACGTGTCGAGTGAACACAGCTCACTCGACACCAAAGAAAAAGGCATTATGTTATGATAAAGCCTAAGATGACAGAAGGCGGCCAAGTACAAAAGAATTGAGTGATGAATCTTCACTCGACGCTATCAATGTCAGACAACAAAAGCGTTGAGTCATGTTGCTACAGTCAAAGCCTTAGGAGATGATAGAAATCGACTAAGACCATAAGCGTTGAGTGAAGCCAGTTCACTCAACGCCTAATAAAGAAGACAAGCAAAGGTATAAAGCATTGAGTGAGGCCAACTTACTCAACACCCTCAGACATGTGAAGAAATGGCTAAGTACAGAGGAGCTCAGTGAGAAAGGCTCACTTAATGCTCTCAACACCTAGAGGAGAAATGATGAGCCAAGTCAGAAAGCATTGAGTGATGAAGATTCACTCAATGCTCTCAACGCCTATGATGCAAAATGGTTCAGAAAGTTGACCAAGGGTTCTGGCATTGAGTGAAGTTGTTCACTCAACGCACTTAACGCCTGGAGTGAATTTGAGAAATTTGCTAAGTACAGAACTGATGAAGTCAGCCAAAGTCAACAAAAGTCAACAAAGTTCAAATAAGTTGCGGGAAAGCTACAGAACACGCCAAATAGCGTCGAAGGGCTACATTACATCTTCTTTCGTTAAAGCAAGTTGTAGCTGTCAATTGCAGGTGGTCCACACTTCTTCTTGGAGATGTTAATCGACGGAAGATAAAAAGGGATAGGTTGAGAAGGAAGATCTTAACTTTTAGGGTTTCACTTTTTGCGGCTGGACTTCATCTTCCTTGCTATTGCTGCCGAGCCAAAAGATTGAAGTCATTCCAGCTGAACCAAAAGTTCATTCCAGATAGCTGTAACATTTTCTTCTATTACAACAAGTTCAGATTTATTTCTAATAAAGAGAAGAGGTAGAGCTTTCAGTTTACTAGAAGTTTAGGTTAGTTGTTTGAAGAACTCAAGAACAGTCTTTAGTCTTCTTCAACAAGTTCAGAAACACTTTTCTTAGATACTTCCACCAGGAGCAAATATTTTCTAAAGACTTTATTCTTGCTGTTGTGAAGATAGTTAGAGCTGAGATAACTCAGCTCTAGTAGATAATATAGAGAAATTACCTTATGTCAAATTAACACAAACTATTTCATTTCTATAGGATCCTTTTGGATCTGAGTTGTAAGGCCTTTGGCCTGAGGTGGCGTAGATTTGTCTAAGTGTAGGATCCAGTTTTGGATCTGAGTGTAGGACCTTTCGGTCTGAGGTAAGATCCTTTGTGGATCTAAGCTGTAGGGATTTTTAGCATGAGGTAGGGCAGTTTTTTCTGAGCTATATGAGAGTCATACTCTCTAAGTGTAGGACCTTTAGGTCTGAGTGTAGGATACATATATAGATATGAGGTTGTGCCTTGTGCTTGAGCTGTAGGAGAGTCATTCCCTCTAAGGTAGTACTATCCTCCATATCCACAACAGTGGATTGATGGTTAGTCGGAATTGCATTTGTTGATACAAAAAATGCGAGCTTCCGCTGGCTTGCTCGAGTATGGAGCACGATCGATCCAGGATGCGGAGATAGAGGAAATAAGGATGTTGATCCAAGTTTGGAGATGGCTGGGAGGTTGATTAGGAACTGTCAAGCGGACGGTTAGGTTTGTAGGTTGATGCCAAGAGGGGTGAGTTTAGAAGAAGAGGGGGCCGCTAGCAGTGGCAACAACAGAGTTCGCCCACCGCGGCTTACGTGCCACTCCAGCGATGAGCTTTACTTTGATTATGAATCGATATTACAGCTTGATATTTCACCTTTTCATGGAAAGAAAATAAAGGGTAAAAAGGTGGAAGATGGCGGCTAAAGGTAAGAGGGTGTCAGAAGGCCGCACGGACAGGGCAGGGAGGTCGGCAGACCGCGCGTATAACTGATCCCGCAGCTTGCTGGAGTAAGCCGAGCGGACTACGCGATCATGCAGAGAGGACTGTTGAGCTCGTACGGACTGGGTAGTTGAGGCCACAGGATTTGATGACTTGAACCTGTCATCGGTTGTCCTTGCCCCGGTGTGCGTGTGTACCATGAATGAGAGGTCTATAGGGCGATTTATAGCACTGAGGAGGTATTGAATTTTGGTAAAGTCACCACCGGTGAGTCGGTGAATTGTGCGAGTAGAATAAGGAGTCCGTTGAGCCCGCGCCAGGTTGCGAGGTAAGGGACTTGTCTTCTGGAGTTGAGCTGCTGTTGGCTGACTGGGACGAGTTCGCCTCTACTGTACGAAGTGAGCTCGCACTGAGTTATACGAGCTGAAGAGTTGTTCGCCCCTTGCTGGGAAGAAGCGGGTGCTGGCTGGAAAGATGGGTGGCAGACTGTATTATGATTCCACCACTACTACAGGGAAGTGTGCTGGTGGAAAGGGTTTGCTAATGCAGGCGGATTGGAGGGTTGGACTGCATAACAAGTCTGCCTAGCCCATGGCGGACGGGATGATCACGCTGAATGTTATGCGGATTGATGGAGAGCTGGAGCAAGTCCACTCTCCTTGAGCAGACTGAGATAGAGTTCATGAACTGCAAGCATACGAGAGCTGGTTGACTGGGCGACCTGGCGGACTGAAGAAGCATGTCGCCCCCTTTGCTAAAGTCTGCCTCCCGTTTGATGGACAGGCTTTCCGCCCCTGCTGGGAAGCCTAGAGGTTGTCACCCATTGTTGGACGACATGAGGGAAGGTTTCCGACTGCCGGGCGGACTGAGGTGGAGTAGATCGCACCCGCTGGTGAGCGACCTAGAGAGTTGTCTCCTGCCTAGCGACCTGAGGCTCGTTTCTTATTGTTGAGCGACCTGGAGGCAGGTCTCCTGGTGATGTGGCAGTCTGTGCGGATGGAAATGAGAGTTCGCGACTTGGTTGGGTGGTGCACCTGTCGGAATAGAGAGAACCATGACGCGGTTAGCTGATCTAACCGCGCAGCCTGCAGTGGCGGACTGAGGAAGCAGTCCGTAACCCCTGCAGAACAAGCGGCTCTTGGGTGACCTCGGCGGTCAGACTGAGGATATCGCCCTAGCCGCGCGGCCTGAGCGGACAGAGATGTATGTTCGCCTATCCTTAGACTGTTCGCGACCTCCAGGGGGAACCTGGAGTAGGCCGCAACTAGCAAGCTGGCTACCTTGGGAGGGATCGCCAATTTTTGGGTTAACAACGTTCAGGTGGAATCCCACAATATGTGGTCAGGAGGATTGCAGAAGCTTCGATTTGATGGGTAGCCACACTGAGGTCTGGTGGCAACCCACAGGCATGGCCTGGCAGCTTGTATGGCTGTCTTTCATATATTATGACGGTCTCCTCTAGTGGCCGCAGGGTGTATTATTGTATTTTATGTAGTGTGCAGTTTGTATTTGTCAAACAGCACAAGCTGCCCGACTTAAGTTTTGTCCCACATCGTGTGTTGTTCTCTCTCACCTCCCCCGTTTTCTATAAATAAGGGGGCATACTTACGTAATGATTTATTTTTTGGAGCAATAAATTTTCAGTTTATTTACCTCTTGTCCATTTATCTCTCATTTTTTACTTGGTATCAGAGGAAAACTGGTCCTTTGCTCCATTTTGGTTACTCTGCCTTGCTTGCGATTTGTTTTCTAACCACGTGGTTTGTTTTCCCTCCCTTCTTCCTGGTTCTTCCCTGCCTTGCTTTCTTGTATCGTGGTTTGTTCACACAGTTTCTTGTGCACCTTTCCGTTCGCGCGGTTTCTCTCTCACTTTCGCCTCTTGGTCGCAGCATCTTTCCTACTGCGGGTGTGTTGACACCGTGACCTTGCGGTTTCTTCTCCTATTCTCGCGGGTTCTTTTCCTGCTTTTTCGCGCGGTTTGGTTCCTTAACCATGCAGCTTGTTCTTTCTTCTTCATGGACATTCCGTCTTCTTCTGCTACTTTCTCTGCTCCTCTCTCTCTTGCTTCTACTACTGTGTCTGTAACGCCCCGAAACTGAAAAGAGCGACGGGGGACGTTTTGGGCCAGATTTGGAATGTGGTAGTAGGCACACGGCCTGGGACACGGGTGTGTCCCAGGGCGTGTCAGGCTGGGTTCGACGTTTTGGTCGAGAGGTCGACAATTTTGGAGTCGACGATCGTCGAGCAGAGAACACGGCCTGCGACACGGGCGTGTCGCAGGGCGTGTCAAGCCCGTGTCGACGATCGGCCCAGGGTGTCGACGAATTTCGCTCGATGAAGTGTCGAGACATGACACATGGCCTGCGACACGGGCGTGTCGCAAGGCGTTTCGACCCGTGTCAACACTCGTCCCGGGGAGTTGACGAATTTTGCTCGACGATGTGTCGAGACAAGACACACGGCCTAGGACACGGGCGTGTCCAAGGCCATGTCGGGTGTCGACAAGCTTCACTCGACGAAGTGTCGACTGTCGAGACAGTGAACACGGCCTGGAGCCCAGGCGTGTTCGGGTAGACACGGGTTAGGACACGGGCGTGTCCAAGAACCCGTGTTGTTCTCGGGTTGTTTTGGGATAAATCGTTGGGGACACAAGGCCGACCACACGGTCGTGTCAGTTGGAACACAGGCGTGTCAGGTCGAACACGGGAGTGTCGGGTGCCCGTGTGTTCTTCCAGGCGCGTCGATTTTGACGGCGAATGAGGGACACGACCCTGGACACGGGCGTGTGCCAGACCGTGTTCGGTCCAGATTGTATTTTCAGGACTGAATCAAAGCCGTTCGTTTCTTTAATCTGAGATCCAACGGCTGGGGGTTGTTCCTGAGGGGATATACACGGGATTGGACCCTTGAAACCCTCATTTCTTTTGAGTGGTTATCTTTCTAAAGTATAGAGAGAGCGGAGAGCCAAGGGAGGAAGAAGAAGCTAGATCCGGCCATTGGAGGAGCTTCGAAGCTCCAAATCGCGTGCCGACTTCGGATCTACGGAGGCAAAGAGAGTGCGGTGCTTTTCATCTGCTTACTTTTCCATGGCGCCAAAAAGGAACGCTAGGGTAACGATTCTCTTCTTGAGCATGTTAAGCTCTCCTTCTTTGCATAGGAAGCCCGCTCTCGCGAGTTTGCGGTGAGTTGGAGGCGTTCCTTCTGGTAGATATGTAAAGTCCCCGCTGTGTAGAGTCCGTAAATGAAAACGGACATAGGCATGATGTGTGAAGCCTATCCTGACATGTTGGTCTGGATCGGTGATGTTGCATTGCATAAATGCCGGAGAAGACTCCGTGCAAATGTTTGTTTTCTGGTTTTTCTACGTGGTAGATTGCAACAGGGAGCCTTGGGTATTAACTTAAAGGTGTACCCGGAAAACTGGGCAGATGCGTGATCCTGCCAAACTTGTGGGGCTGGAGCCAATATGAACATAACTGGGTTATGTGTTGTGTGTAAACGATTTGGGACTCGGGAGAAGTTTGACCCGCGCATATAGTTTAAATTAACGTTGCGGTGTTAGCAACGGGTCAGGCAGAACCGTACCTGCTCTATGTCGTTCGGTTAAAGAGACCTAAAGTTAACGTGGCACATACCGTTGGCATAGATTGAGGGTCTTAGGTAGTGGCCAGAAAGACCAAATGCTCACGATAGATTGCCGTCCTAGGGACGGTGGTGAGTCGGTAGGCTTAGACTGTGATCACCAAGAATGTGCTCTGAGAGCACGTGGCGTGTGGCCGTACGTGCCAACGCCTGTGTTGTGATGTAGTTATTTACTGCTTGGTTGTGCTAAAATAATACAGGGAAGGAGCATCGCCGCCCCGAGTTGCGGGCGGGATCGTTATAATTTGGTCAGCATTGCTGACCGTTACTTTTGTTTACCACCGTGCGGTGGATTGTGCTTACAGGTGCTGCGGGACCAAGCGGTCAATAGCGGGCTAAAGCCCAAAGTGTGAAGCCGGACCTCGAAGGCCTAATTAGAGTGTTTACTTGCTTTTGATCATGTATGACCGGCCTGCGTGCCGTGGTATGGAAAACATGTAATATGAAGTAAACCCTTTTTATAAGGCCTTAAGGCCAGTATTTGTGTATGTATTACATTCCTATTTAGTGTTCGTGGACATTCATGCTTTTGAGCTGGGTTCTTTATTGCAACTTATTAAACTGCTTCCGCTAGAATGCTCTGTGTAGGACTTTATGATTGGTTGGATGGTTTCCATTGAGTAACCACCAGGTCTGTCTGTGGTATATGGCGTCGGGCCCCGACCGGACCTACTGCTATATGCCATCCGACGGATAGGGGGTGTTACAATTTGGTATCAGACTCCTGGTTTCGGTCCGGCTTAAAATGAATTCGTGGACGAATTCTTTTTAAGGGGTGGTGAGCACATGTTTGTGCGTCATCGTTATAACAACAAAAGAACCCATGAATGTCCACTTAGGAATGACAATACACGTGTTTGGGGAACCTGCGTGTTCCTATATTGCTGTTTGCAATTTTATTTGGTCGCTTAACGGTGTTTTGTACCACTATAGGTGACCAGAAGCGGTGCTGGGCCGCCAGAATGTCCGGTTTCTGAGGAGTATAGTGCACCCGGTGAGGTGTTTGAGACCCCTCCTTCGTATGAAACCGTAAGAAGGATCGTTGAAGCAGTGTTAGCTGTGGCGAGTGCACAACATGGAAGTAATGTACAACCCTGTGCCCCTGTTTTGGCTTCAACGTCGGGTGGCGTGATGGAGCAGATGACTTTTGGTAGACCATTGGGGCAGCAACTGAATATGCATTTAGTGCAGGGAGCGCACACAGTTGATGAATATTTACAAGCATTTCTTATGGTAAGCAGCTACCCATGCTTTGAGTTGGATAATGAGCAAGTGACAGTCGATAGATTTTATAATGGCCTGCGTGCCGAGTTACGAGTTCTATTGCTTGGACCAAGGTTATTGGGATTCCGAGCCTTGGTGGAATCAGCTAGATCTTTGGAGGCAGATTTGAGGAAGACTCTCCCGATGCCAGCGACCATGGTATCGAACTATGCAAGCCCCATAGGAGCTGCATCCGGTAGAATGCTGGAGAAGGGGGCTACGACATCGACTAGCAAAGCTACTTCCACTTGTTATACTTGTGGAAAGAAAGGGCACTTTGCCCGAAGGTGTTGGAAAGGTGCTCAGAAGACTAAGAAAGTTATGTCAGGAGCAGTTGAGGACTTTAGTTCAAAGCAAACGACATTCAAAATGCCGAACACCTCAAAGTCTGGTTATTGTAGGTGGTATAAGAAGGCTAGGACTTTGGGTCTAGTCCCTCCTTTCGGTGCTTCGGGGGCATCTACAGGCCAAACCCCGGGCGCATGTTATAACTGCGGGGAGTCGAGGCACTATGCTTGTGGGTGCCTAAAGCCCGGAAGAATGCACGCCGCCGTGAGGACAGGTATGATTTAAAGTTATATCAGCTTAGCCTTAAATACTTGTCGCCCTTGTACGTGTTAACTTAGAACTACTTGTGCTAAGCTTTGTTCTGATTTTCGTTTATCCGTCGAAAGCACCGTTCGCGTAAACGAAGCTTCACATTCCTTTATTTAGGAACTATATTGTGCGTCGAAGTACCTCCTTTGATGGGAAGAGACTTATTGGATGTGTTATGGTCCAATGGTGCTCATTGTGCGCAGGTAGAATCTGTTGCCCTTAGGTTTGTTCAGGGAGATCGACGTGACATTTGGCTTGGACTGACTCTAGGAGCAGCCAGCCTATATTGATTGCGGTCGCAAGGAAGTCTAGTGGGGAGTAAGTCATGAGATGACTTTTACGGACTTGAATGGGTCGAGCAAGTCGTTGGTGTCTGCTCTTCAGGTGGTGAAGGCGGTTCATGCTGATGCATAACTGTTCGTTACGCTATTGGAGGTTGCAAAGCCAAAGCCTACGTTGTATAGTATTTCGGTGGTATCGGAGTACCCTGTTGTTTTCCCTAGAGATCTTCCTGGAGCCCCGCCTCAACGGGAGATAGGTTTTACGATTGAGCTAGTGCCAGGTGCAAATCCTGTGTCACGATCTTCGTATCGACTAGCTCCTAAGGAAAATGGCGGAGCTGAAGGTGCAACTCCAAGAGTTGTTGAAGCAAGGGTACGTGCGTCCAAGTTCTTCGTCTTGGAGCGCACCGGCCTTATTTGTAAAGAAGAAGGACGGGAGCTTGAGACTTTGTATTGTATATCGGGAGTTAAATAAGGTAATCGAAAAGAACAAGTACCCAATCGCAAGGCTCGATGATCTTTTTGATCAGTCGGTCGGGTTGACGGTATACTCAAAGTTGGGTCTCAAGTCTGGGTACTATCAGCTGCGAATAAGGGAGAGTGATATCCCAAAGACATCGTTCAATACGAGATACGGGCATTATGAGTTTACGGTCATGCCTTTTGGGCTGACTAATGCGCCATCAATTTTCATGGATTTGATGAACAGGACCTTCAGGGACTTCTTGGATCATTTTGTTATCATCTTCATCGACGATATCTTGGTATACTCGCAGGGTGAGGAAGATCACTTCAAGCATCTTCATTTGGTTTTGGTAACGCTAAGGAGGAATCAGTTGTATGCCATGTTCTCGAAGTGAGAGTTTTGGTTATCCTCAGTGGCGTTCCTCGGTCATATAGTGAGTGGAGAGGGTATTGCGGTGGATCCTGCGAAGATTGTTGCAATACGGGAGTGGCCTGAGCTTTCTACCATAGCGGAAGTCCGGAGCTTTCTGGGGCTTGCCGGCTATTATAGGCGCTTCGTAGAGAACTTCTTGCGGAGTGAGTTACCTCTCACTACTCTGACGAGGAAGGAGCAGAAGTTCATTTGGACGCCGGAGTGCGCGCGAGCTTTTGAGAAGTTGAAATGTCGGTTGGCCACGGCTCCTGTGCTGATTTCGACGATTGGGACCGAAGGATATGAAATTTATAGCGATGCTTCGGGCAGCGGTTTGGGTTGCGTGCTATTGCAACACGGAAGTGTGATAGATTATGGCTCGAGACAGCTAAAGTTGCACGAGAGGAATTATCCGGTCCATGACTTGGAGTTAACGACCGTGATTTTTTGCCTTGAAGCTGTGGAGGCATTATTTGTACTGTGTGAAGATTGATATCTACAACAATCTCAAGAGCCTGAAGTATTTGATTGATCAGAAAGATCTGAATATGCGACAGCGTAGATGGAAGGAGTTCCTGGGGGACTATACATTCAAGATCCACTACGTGCCTGGTAACGGTAATGCGGTTGTGGACGCGTTGAGTCATCGAGCCCCAGCTCAAGTCAATTGGCTATCGGTGTATGATGAGTAGTTGGTGCGGGAGTTGGAGGCGTCGGAGATTGTTTGTGTGGATAAGCAATCAAGTGCTGAAGCAGTACTTAATGACCTGGCTGATCTGATTCGGCAGACTTTGGATATGGATGTCCAGATGAAGCAGTTCATGGTAGAGGATCTGGATGGGTCAAGTTCCCAATTCGTTGTGGAGGACAGATTGCTTTGGAAAGACAGTCGTCTGTGCGTCCCAAGTGTGGGCAATTTGCGGGTGGAATTGTTGTACGAGGCACACCATACTAAGTACTCAATCCACCCGGGGAGCACAAAGATACCGCGATGTCAAGAAACTGTTTTGGTGGCCGGGTTTGAAGAAAGATGGGGCACTATACGTGGTGAAGTGCCAAACTTGTGCCTTGGTGAAGGCGGAATACCAAAAGCCAGGAGGATTATTGAAGTCCTTGCCTATCCCGGAGTGGAAATCCGACGACATCTCAATGGATCGGTTAACAAAGGTGTCGCATTTCATTCCGCATAGGAAGGATGATCCGTTGGAGAAGTTGGCAAAACTGTATGTGGAGAATATAGTGTGGCTTCACGGTGTGCCTCGTAGCATCGTGAGTGACCGAGATGGGCGGTTCACGTCCAATGATTGGAGGCTTGTGCAGCAAATGTTGGGAACAAAGCTAAAATTCAGCACAGCCTTCCATCCGCAAACAGATTGGAAGACTGAGAGGGTCAATAGAACTATGGAAGACATGCTTCGCATGGGTGTCTCGGATTCTGGAAAGCAATGGGAAGACCATCTTTATTTGGTGGAGTTCGCATACAACAATAGCTACCAAGCGAGTATTCAAATGGCGCCCTTCGAAGCCCTATATGGTAGAAAATGTCGCACGCTGTTATCTTGGCTAGAAACGGGTGAGTCAAAGTTGTATAAGCGATTAGAAGTGGAGGATACTACTTCGTTGGTGCGTACAATTTGGGAGAGGTTTCTTATCGCTCAGGACCGGCAAGCAAAATACTATAATGCCAAGCACAGGAATGTGGAGTTCGCTGTGGGCGACTATGTGTACTTAAAGATCAGGTCGTTCAAGGGTGTCTCGCGGGTGCGGCGATTGAAAAAGCTAAGCCCGAGGTACATTGGGTCGTTTGAGGTTTTGTAGCGAGTTGGCGAAGCAGCCTATCGGTTGAAGCGTTTAGTGGAGTTTAGTGGTTTACATGAGGTATTCCATATATCGGTGCTACGGAAGGCGGTGCAAGAGCCTGCGCAAGTGATCGCGGTCGAGTAAGTGCCGGTTGATAGCGGGTTGACAACGAAGGTCAAACTCGTGCAAATTTAGGACTAGGAGGTCACGTGGCTACGCAATAAAGAGATCAGGATGGTCAAGGTCCGATGGGACAATTGTGGCCGAGAGGAGCACTCTTGGGAACAAGAGCAGACTATGCTTTACGAGTACCCGGAGGTGTTCCGCTCAGGTACAATTTAATTTTGGTACTTGTCTTTCCTTTATATAATTTCGTAGATGAAATTCTTTTAAGAGGGGGAGAGTTGTAACGCCCCAAAACTGAAAAGAGCGATCGGGGACGTTTTGGGCCAGATTTGGAATCTGGTAGTAGGCACATAGCCTGGGAGACGGGCATGTCCCAGGGCGTGTCAGGCTGTGTTCGACATTTTGGTTGAGAGGTCGACGATTTTGGAGTCGACGATCGTCGAGCAGAGAACACGGCATGCGATACGGGCGTGTCGCAGGGCGTGTCAAGTCCGTGTCGACGATCGGCCCAGGGTGTCGACGAATTTCACTCGATGAAGTGTCAAGACATGGAACACGGCCTGCGATACGGGCGTGTCGCAGGGCGTGTCGACCTGTGTCAACACTCATCCCGGGGAGTCGACGAATTTTGCTCGACGATGTGTCGATACAAGGCACACGGCCTAGGACACGGGCATGTCCAAGGCCGTGTCGGGTGTCGACAAGCTTCACTCGATGAAGTCTCGAGTGTCGAGACAGTGAACATGACCTTTAGCCCAGGCATGCTCGGGTAGACACGGGTTAGGACACGGGCGTGTCCAAGAACCCGTGTTGTTCTCGGGTTGTTTTCGGGATAAATCGATGGGGACACACGGCCGACCACACTACCGTGTCAGTTGTAACACGGGCGTGTCAGGTCAAACACGGGCATATCGGGTGCCCGTGTGTTGTTCCAGGCACGTCGATTTTGATGGCGAATGAGGGACACGGCCCTGGACACGGGCGTGTGCCAGGCCGTGTTTGGTCCAGATTGTATTTTCAGGCCTGAATCAAAGCCGTTCGTTTCTTTAATCTGAGATCCAACGACTGGGGGTTGTTCCTGAGGGGATACACACGGGATTTGACCATTGAAACCATCATTTATTTTGAGTGGTTATCTTTCTAAAGTATAGAGAGAGAGAGAGAGGAGAGCCAAGGGAGGAAGAAGAAGCTAGATCTGGCCATTGGAGGAGCTTCGAAGCTCCAAATCGCGAGCCGACTTCGGATCTACGGAGGCAAAGAGAGTGCGGTGATTTTCATCCGCTTACTTTTCCATGGCACCAAAAAGGAACGCTAGGGTAACGATTCTCTTCTTGAGCAGGTTAAGCTCTCCTTCTTTGCATAGGAAGCCCGCTCTCGCGAGTTTGCGGTGAGTTGGAGGTGTTCCTTTGGGTAGATATGTAAAGTCCCCGCTGTGTAGAGTCCGTAAACGAAAACGGACATAGGCATGACGTGTGAAGCCTATCCGGACATGTTGGTCTGGATCGGTGATGTGGCATTGCATAAATGCCGGTGAAGACTCCGTGCGAATGTTTGTTTTCGGGTTTTTCTATGTGGTAGATTGCAACAGGGAGCCTTGGGGATTAACTCAAAGGTGCACCCGGAAAACTGGGCAGATGCGTGATCCTGCCAAACTTGTGGGCCTGGAGCCAATATGAACATAACTGGGTTATGTGTTGTGTGTAAACGATTTGGGACTCGGGAGAAGTTTGACCCGCGCATATGGTTTAAATTAACGTTGCGGTATGAGCAATGGGTCAGGCGGAACCGTACCCGCTCTATGTCGTTCGGTTAAAGAGACCTAAAGTTAATGTGGTATATACCGTTGGCATAGATTGAGGGTCTTAGGCAGTGGCCAGAAAGACCAAATGCTCACGAGAGATTGCCGTCCTGGGGATGGTGGTGAGTCTGCAGGCTTAGACTGTGATCACCGAGAATGTGCCCTGAGAGCATGGGGCGTGTGGCCATAGGTGCCAATGCCTGTGTTGTGATGTAGTTATTTACTGCTTGGTTGTGCTAAAATAATGTAGGGAAGGAGCATCGCCGCCCCGAGTTGGGGGCGGGATTGTTATAATTTGGTCAGCATTGCTGACCGTTACTTTTGTTTACCACCGTACGGTGCATTGTGCTTGCAGGTGCTGTGGGACCAGGCGGTCAATAGCGGGCTAAAGCCCAAAGTGCGAAGCCGGCCCTCGAAGGCCTAATTAGAGTGTTTACTTGCTTTTGATCATGTATGACCGGCCTGCGTGCCGTGGTATGGAAAACATGTAATATGAAGTAAACCCTTTTTGTAAGGCCTTAAGGCCAGTATTTGTGTATGTACTACATTCCTATTTGGTGTTAGTGGACATTCATGCTTTTGAGCTGGGTTCTTTATTGTAACATATTAAACTGCTTCCGCTAGAATGCTCTGTGTAGGACATTATGATTTGTTGGATGGTTTCCATTGAGTAACCACCCGGTCTGTCTGTGGTATATGGCGTCGGGCCCCGGTCGGACCTACTGCTATATGTCATCCGACGGATAGGGGGTGTTACAGTGTCTACTTCTGGTAATTTGGGTACTGTGTCCAAGCTTATAGGCCCAAACTATCCTAACTGGAGTGTGTCTTTTGTCTTTCGTTTACGCTCTCAACATTAGCGCTCTTATTTGACTGATGACCCCCCTCCTGTTGGCTCAGCCACTTATGATGATTGGGATGCATCTGATGCCTTGGTCCGTACTTGGTTGGCTAAAACTTTGTCTGATGAATGTCTTCCTGTCATCAGACATGATCAAACTGTCAAAGATGCATGAAATCATCTTGCTGCTCTATATTTCAGGGGGTGGGGGGATCAGACTTCGCACATCTATACTCTATATGAGGATCTCTTTGCTTGTCCTGTTCTAACCCTTGTTGCTGCTTATAAGGAGGTTCAAAGTCTTGGGGCTGAATTTCTTCAACATCGTCCTTTTTTTACTGATCTTGCTGAGCAACAAAAACATTTTGAAGAACTTCTTATATTTTGCTATTTGCTTCATCTTCCTGATTTGTATGACATGATTCGTCAATAAATTCTAGGAGAAGCGAATATTCCAACTCTCAATGCAACTGCTGCCCGTATTTGTACTGTTACAACTCTGCTTTAGCATCCTCTACTTCATTCTCCATCTTCTGATATTGTTGCTCATCCTACCTGTCAGGACAATTCTGGTGGTCTAGGTGGCCGTACTGGAGGTCGTGGTTTTTTTTAAAAAAATTTTCTTCACTCATTAAGGCAAAGTCGGCCACTTGGTTGATCATTTCGGGGACAAACATCCTCACATTCATCTTGCTTCTGCTGATTCTGCCAAGAAGTCCACTACTTATCTTTCTACTTCTGGTGCTGCTCAGTTAGCTAACACAGATATGTGGCTTATTGATTCTGGTGCTACTAATCATATGAAGAAAATTCTCGGCTTTTTTCTTCTCTTGACTAAAGTACCTGGTTACCTTCGGTTCTTATTGCTGATGGTTCTCCGTCCCCAGTTCATGGGCCTGGCATAGTGCATGTTACTCATTCTCTTCAGATTCAGGACACTCTCTATGTCCCGAACTTTCCGTGCAATCTCCTTTCTGTTACAGCTCTTTGCAAGCAGTTGAACTCTAAAGCTATATTTCCTGCTTTTACTTGTGCCTTTTAGGATCCTCAATCCAAGGAGACGATTGCTACTGGGACTGAAAGCGCCGGCTTGTTCTATCTTGATACCCCTTCATCCTTTTCGGCCTCTTCTCCTTTACTTTAGTGGAATCTTCGTCTCGGACATCTTCCACTCGGATTCTTGATCAGCTTCTGGATTATTTACCTCAGGGAGATTCTTCTATTCATTGTGAAGCTTGTCAGTTTGACAAACATCACCGATCTACTTTTCCTGCTAAAAATGGATGTCATTCTTCTCATCCTTTTAAAATTATACATTCTGATATATGGGGCCCTGCTCCTACTCAAACTGTTGGTAGGGATAGTTTATATTTTGTGACCTTTATTGATGATTTTTCTCATTGTACATTGTTATATTTGCTCCGTGAACGCTCTGAACATTTTTTCGATTTTCACTACATTTTATAATGAAATCCACACACAATTTGATTCTTCAATTAAAATACTTTAGTCTGGTAATGCTAAAGAGTATCTTAGTCATCAATTTACTTCATTTTGTATAGATCATGGTATTGTTCATCAGACCACTTGTCCTTATACGTCATAACAAAATGGTTTTGTTGAACAGAAGAATCGTCACCTTCTGGATGTGTCTCGTAGTCTTCTTACTCATATGCATGTTCCCAAGTCGTATTGAGGTCATGATATTCTTATCTCATGTTTTCTTATTAATCGAGTTCCAACGTCTGTTATCGATGGAAAAACCTCCTTTTTATCTTGCATCCAGATGCGAATCCTTTTTCGTTTCCTCTACGTGACTTTGGGTGTGCTGCATTTGTTCACTCTTCTTCTTCTGGTAGTGACAAACTGTCGCCCCACTTGATCAAATGTGTCTTTCTGGGTTATTTTCTGACACAGAAAGGGTACAAGTGTTATGATCATGTTCTCCGCCGACAGTATGTTTCTTCCGATGTCACTTTCTTTGAAGATATCCCCTTTTTTCACCTTCCTCCATTCTTCCTTCTTCTGATGATTCAGTCACTTTTCCTCTTGTGTCGGCCCCTTGTCTTGATACTATCATTCCTTCTTCTCCCTGTGATTCTCCTACTCTTTCTGATTCTTCTGTTGAGCCACTGCCAACAACTCCTAATCCGCCAGTCTCCCCTTTGGATGGAACTAAGCAAGTAGACAAGACTGATCTTGATCTTTCGATTGCTCTCCGGAAAGGTGTTTGTTCATGCACTCAACATCCTCTTGCTAGTGTGGTGTCATATACATGACTGTCTCCTCTAGCGCATAGTTTTGCTCTTGCCCTCTCGACAACTGTTAGTCTTGCATCTTATCATGATGCTCTGGTTCTTCCATATTGGAAAGCTGCTATGGATGAGGGGATGAAAACTTTGACTGAACGGGGTACTTGGTCTCTTGTTCCTACTCCTCCTGGTGCTGATGTAGTTGGATGTCGCTGGGTGTTTATCATCAAGTATCTTACTGATGGTACTGTTGATCGATACAAAGCCCATCTTATGGCCAAGGGATTTATGCTAACTTACGGTGTGGATTTCTTTGATACGTTCTCTCCTGTTTCCTGAATTACTACGATCCGTGTCCTTTTTTCTGTGGCTATGAATAGAGACTGGGAAATGTTTCAGTTGGATGTCAAGAATGTCTTTCTATATGGTGATTTGCATGAGACAGTTTATATGGAGCAAACTCCTGGGTATGTTGCTCCGGGGGAGTCTCAGGTGTGTATGTTGAAGAAAGCCATCTATGGTCTTAAGCATAGTCCGAGATCCTGGTTTGAAAAGTTCAACGAGGTTATTTATGTTGCTTGATTTGTTGGAAGCGCTGCAGATCACTCTTTGTTTATTCGGAAGACCTCGTCTGGTATTGTAATTCTTGCAGTATATGTGCATGATATTCTTCTTACTGGGGATGATATGAAAGGAATTGATATGACAAAGCAGCATCTGCTCCGACATTTTGTTACAAAAGATATGGGGTCTCCTAAGTACATTCTGGGGATCGAGATATCTCGAAAACCTGGTTCTATCATTCTTTCACAGCACAAGTATGCACTGGATCTTTTACAAGAGACAGGTCTTCTTGGAGCTAAACCTACACGGTCTCCTATGGCTGTTGGAGATGACAAATGCTGGATTGAGTCCTCTCCTCTCCTTGATGATGTCACCAGGTATAGACGTCTTGTTGGTAAACTCATCTATCCGACAGTTACAAGACTAGACATTTGCTATGCAGTAGGGAGAGTAAGTCAATTAATGCAAGATCCTAGTGAGTGTCATATGCAGTCAGCTCTAAATATTCTTGAGTATGTGAAAGGTGCTCCAGGGAAAGGGCCCTTATTCCTGAAAAAGGGATATTTAAAAGTAGAGGCTTATTCTGACACGAGCTACGCAGATGATAAAGGTGACAGGAAGTCAACATATTATTTTTGGACCTTTGTTGGATGAAATATGGTCAGTTGGAAGAGCCAGAAGCAGGCTAAAGTTGCCAGATCGAGTGCAGAAGTATAGTACAGAAGCATGGCTCCAACTGCTTGTGCGCTGAAGTGGCTTCAGACTCTCTTACTGGATCTAGGAGAGTTTTATGATCACCACTTACCAATGTTATGTACGCCGTTCGTTACCTCTGATAAGGAGCTGGCAGATTTCTTCATGAAACCGGTTAATTCATTCACAGAAGTTTGTAGTAAGCTGGGCATGGTTGACATATATGCTCCAACTTGAGGAGGAGTGTTGGAACTCAGTTTGGGCGGTTAGCTGTTCTAGCCACAACGGTCTGTCTAGTCGCCTTCTAGCGGTTTGGCACAGCGGGCTATTTGGTTGGTTGTCCAGCGAGCTTTTTTGATGATGCAGTAATTCCTTAGTTTATTAGCTGTAGTAGTCTGTATGAAGTCGTGTCAGAAGTCTGGTTGATTGGCCACAGCGGTCTGGTGAAGCCACAGCAGCCTATATGAAGTCGCATCAGTGATCTGGGGTTAAACTGCATCAGCCTGGATGGAGGTTGCAGCTAAGGTTTATGTGTTAGCCGTAACAGTCTTGTGATCACAGCGGTCTGATTGAAGCCGCAGCAGTGGAGTGATGGTTAGCCGTAAATGCGGTTAGGTGGGAACCTGCATTATTTGGTCAGGAGGATTGCCGAAGCTTCGGTTTGATGGGTAGCCACACTGCGGTCTGGTGGCAACCAGCAGGTGCGGCCTAGAGGCTTGTATGGCGGTCTTTCATATATTATGGCGGTCTTCTCTCGTGGCGGCAGGGTGTATTATTATATTTTATGTAGTGTGCGGTTTGTATATGTCAAACCGCACAAGCCGCCCAACTAAAGTTTTGTCCCACATCGTGTGTTGTACTCTCTCACCTCCCTCATTTTCTATAAATAAGGTGGCATACTTATGTAATGATTACCTTTTTGGAGGAATAAAATTTTTCATTTATTTACCTCTTGTCCATTTTGTTGAAACCGAAAATTCGGTCTCTATTGTACTTCACCCTTGGGGAAGGGGTGATCACACACCTACTTCTCTCCTGTAAGCCAAATAATAAAAAGAAAAGGGAACTAACCGAAGGCCTCACCGTGGAGGACCCACCACAAATGCGAAAGATCTTAGAGCACTTCCCCTCCTTAGCCAAAGACCGAGCTAAGGCTACCTCAAAAAGCACAAGAAGATTAGAACTCTAGTCAGCCTCTCCTCCGAGGTGCCCCCTGGGTCTTTTTATAGATTTCTGAAAATGGCCTGCAAATAACCAACCTCCGCTATTTTGAACAACTATATGCAGCCTAACTAGGTCTGTGATGGGCTAAAACCCGAACAGGCAAGTGTACCTGTCGAATTGTAGTATCAAGGTCGTATTTAAACACGGGGTTGTCAAATAATGCTACTCACGCTTGAACTATTATCCTACCGAAAGAAAATGGGTTTTGAGAATTTTTAAACTAAAACGAAAGATAATTTTTTAGACGAAAAACTTTATAATAAAAAGCTAACATTCGATCGAAGATTCACCATAAAATGAAATTAGAGGGATGAAAAGGCATAGTTTTAAATTTGCAAATCATACTCGACCGTGACGGATCCGAAAATAAGACAAAATTTCGATAGAGCATTAAGTCTCCTAACTTATAGACGCTTTGATCGAAATATCTTTACAAATCAAATAGGCCTAAAGTTGCATTATCGAGGTGACCCACACTATTGGATTTGACTCCAATCCGGAAGATTTACGTCATCGTATCTCTAGGGTTGCGTTCAACTCCTTCCTTCTTTGACTGATCTTTCAAATCAATGAGTCTCTCGACTACTATGAAATGAGATCAAATGCCTACTACCGTATACCGGAAATACGGAGTCGACTCGAGAAAAAAATCAAAGAAGGATCGAATGTAATTTAGACAAAAATAAAACTATGGAATAAAAGAAACCTTCATCTCATTTTATGGATCCTCAAGATCGAACGCTAAAGAAAATTAGCTACGCATAATGGAAATTGAAATCAAAGTAGGATGAAAGAAATTCATTTTCATTACTTGCAAAAATAAAAGAGAACACAATATTTAAAAAGGACAATATTGAAAGAAAGGATTACAATAATGAAAAGACTACAACAATAACGAAAGAAAATAACAATGCACTAACTCTTTTGCTCTCCTACAACTCAACTCCAAAATTTCCCTAAACTTATTAACATAAATTGCTTACAAAGATAAAATTCACTCTCTCCAAAATCTCCTCCTAAAGCATGAGACCATGGTGCCCTTTTATAGATGAGGAGGGAAGATTCTAGAAGGGAATAAATTGAAAATGGCAAGGGGGGTGGCCTGCCATGTATAATGGGGAGGTGAATGCATGTGGAAATTAATGAGGAGAGAGAGGAAGGTGGATTCATTGCATAGTATTTAAAGGAAATGAAATAAAATAAAGAGAGTAAATAAGGGGGAATGGATGATAATAAAGAGTGGAGAAAAATAATAAAAAGGAGAGAGAGGGAGGATGGTGTGGCAAGTGGCCGGCCAATGCATGAAAAAGTGGATACATGCATGCAATAAATGAGAGGGAGAGAGAGAGAGAACATGCATGAATGTGGCCGGCCAATGCATGAGTGGGCTGCTTGGTTTGGGCTTTGTTGTAAGCTCGGGTAGGATGATTTGGAGAGATGTTGGGCTTCACCATGGAGGGGGCTTGCTGCACTTTGTGGGCTGCACTTTGAAGTGGGGTGGAGGCCGGGCTACATCTTGTGGGCTGCTCCAATGAGGTGGGCTGCTTTGGTGGAAGAGGGCTGCATCTATATGGGCTCTGGTAGCATGAAGAGGGGCTGAGTGCATCATGTGGGCTTCAAGGGAAAGGGCCGGGCTGCTCTAATCTTCATGTAGGGCTGCACCATGTAGGGGCTGCACCATGATGAGAGGGCTGCACCATGATGAGAGGGCTGCACCATGTTGCATGCATTTGGGCCATATCCTACAAATAAAACAAAATAACACAACACATTAGTTATAATTTTTTTTTATGACAAAACATAGATAACTTTTAAAAATTAAGCACAACATAACATAATAAAAACATTAGTCATTAAAATTAAAGTTAAACATAACAAGACATAAAATACATAAAATAAAACTTAGGAATTAAAATATCATATCTAAAAGACCTTAATCATAATATAAAACAAAACAAACATAAGAATTCATAAAAATATAAATATACTTAAGAAATTTGAATACTAAGCTACCCAAAAAATGTTGACTAAAACAAGTCATCAAATTCCCCCATGCTAGAGTATTTGCTTGCCCTAAAGCAAATAAAACTTAAAGAACTAGGGAAAGAAAACAAAGAAGATTTAGGTTTCATAATTAAGAAAAATAAAACATGAAAAAATTAAACTATCCTAATTCCTATGCTAACAACTAGTGGCGTGAGAAGTGCACAATAGAAAACTTGAAAGTGGAGACCTAAAAATATCATTAGAACATAAAGAAGAATTACAAATTTCGAAATTCCTAAAACAAGGCATCCAAAATTAATGAAAATAAGAAAAGCAAAAGTATAAGTTCTAAATAAACGGCGCATTAATGAACTACTAGGTTGCTAGAATAACAATTAACCCTAAATCACCTCAAGATAACCTCCAAAGAAATCCATCAATGATGGTGGCCATAGGCTTGTCCGTTCACACTCTCTCCACTACGCGAATTTACGTTCTAAAGAT
Organism: Platanthera guangdongensis; assembly: GCA_039583875.1. Taxonomy (NCBI): domain Eukaryota; kingdom Viridiplantae; phylum Streptophyta; class Magnoliopsida; order Asparagales; family Orchidaceae; genus Platanthera; species Platanthera guangdongensis. The sequence goes on along the minus strand of CM077155.1, from coordinate 124,762,364 downwards.
TAATAGGACTTCTATAGGCGTTAAAACTTGGTTTAGGTAAATGATTAGGAAATGAAAACAAGGATAAACATGAGGGCTTAAACACTAAACCAAAGTTGAGCTCAAAAATAAAAACATGAAGAGAAATGAGAAATGACAAGTACATCATTTTTCAATTCAAACTAACAAACAAAGGCCATGAACTTTTTTTTTCTTTTCATAAATTGGCCACAAATAAACTTCATTTTTTTCTTTTTGATTGATTGTTTATTATTATTTTTTTATAATAATAATTTTTTTTCTTCTTTAATAAATTTTTAAGGAAGGCTACAAATATTAGCTTTAAACACTCCTTTTCATTTCAAAGATATAACCCTTCACAAAAAATGATATTTAAGCTCAAAGTTTAGTGTGAAATAGGAAAGACATTTTGGCTTTGGTGAAATGATGAAATGAAAGGTGGAGCTAAAAACAAAGAAACATGGAAAAGGCCCAAAATTGTTTTGCAATGGTAAATTTTGTTTGGTGGGCAAGAAAAGCTCAAACGAGTCAGAGGGTGTCCTAAATCATTTCTAAAGTACGTAAAAACGACGCACATGTTTCGAGAGTCGCTAGGGACAATTTCTAGACACCAAGAAAGACTACCCCACAAATGAAAAAGAGCTAATATTACCTAGCAACCATTCATACGCAACTAACCGAATAAAAAGACATAACTACAAATTGCTAACTAATAATGAAAAAAAACGGGTGCCTATATTTAACAACAAGAAACTAGTAAAACGGGTGCCCTCTTGGGTCTATTTATAGATTTCTGAAAATGGCCTGCAAATAACCAACCTCTGTTATTATGAACAGCTATATGCAGCCTAACTAAGTCTGCCAACAGCGTGACTCTGCTGTTCTAACAAGCTATGTGCACCCTTGGCAAGGGCACCCAGGTAATTTTGCCTCTGGGCCCCACTAGATAGGTCTCAAGGATCTGGAGGTTGGCTCGCCACAACTCACCATCCCGCTGATGCGGACGCGACCTGGCTCCCGCAGCTCGTCTTCCTTCCTTAGGAGAGCGCATGCCAGGCCTCCCGCGCAACTCGCCCACCTAGCTTTGGCGAGGGCGAGGTGTCCATTCAAGGGTTGTTACTAAAGGAAGGGATTCCAGAGAAATTGAGTTCGACGAATGCCGAGTTCCGTTCGACGAACTCTGATCTCAACTCAGAAGCTTAGTTCGACGAAAGCCAAGCTCAATTTGACAAACTTCAGGCGGGCGTGGGCTGGAATAGCTAGCTCGCTCAGCTCACATGCCTAGCTTTGGCGAGAGCAAGCTGGCTGTTATGAGTTCACCTGCATGCTGTTTTGGTGTGGGCAGGTTTTCTTGGTTCGCTCACCTAGCTTGGTGGACCCACTCAACAAATACGGGGTTGTACACATATCTCTCTCATTTTTTACTGTTATAAAGGTGGGAGGAGAGTGGATGTACCCATAATCTGGGGAACCACTATAAATTCTATTTGTTCTTTGTGTTTTTGTCTTGAAAGCTTAAAAACTACTAACTCATGTTACATTAAGTAAAAGATAATAATAATAAACCAAAAAACCTATTCACCCCCCTCTATGTTGTTAACAATCTTGAAATTAAAGACTTTCAAGTGGTATCAGAGGGAGGTTGCTCAAAAAGGATTTAATAGTCTGAGTGAACTCTAATGGTAGCTATAGTTTTGTACTTATGGGTTCTGCAGAGAACCATAAGGAGCTAGCTTCCATGAAACTCTCCATCTGCAGGAAGGAGAGTTTTGTAATCATGATGGAGAGGGTCATGCAATTTCTCGAAGCTTATGACCCAAGGATTTTTGTGACAGTTAAGGAGGGACCCTTAATCCCTATGAAGGTCTCAGTTCTAGATGCCAATGTCCAGACACCTAAGACATATTCAGAGATGATAAAGGATGATTTCATCTTAGCTATATTGTATAAGACTAAACGAAATATTATTGTTAGTGTCATAGATGATTCAACCTTTTAGAACTTGGTCCACTGCCATACCTCCAAAGAGATATGGGACACTCTTGTGGTCTACATGGAGGGTACTGAAGATGTAAGAGATGATAGAAAGTGAAATATCAAATAGTAGTATGAGTCTTTCAGGCAATCACTAAAAGAGAACATAACTGCTTGCTATAAAAGACTTTTCAGGATCATAAATGAACTGAGGATCTATGGTAGGGTCTTTGGTCATTATGAGATAAATGGCAAGTTCCTAAGGTCTCTCACTAGAGATTAGGATACTAAGATTCGTGCCATAAGAGAGGTGTCCATACTTACTGAGACTCCTCCCCAAACATTATTTGGAAAGCCACTTTCTTATGAGATGCAGCTGGCTTCCAGGAAAGAGGAGGAGTCCACCAACAGATCCGAAGCCAAGTAAAAGTCCTTGGCCTTCAGATTAGATAACATCAGGAAGAGTAAGGCGAGGATTCCTTCTCCTCCAAGAAGACCAGCTGATTCAGATAGCTCAGAGTCAGATGCATCAGATTGCCGTATATATGATGAGGACTTTGCTACCTTCTCCAGGAACTTTTAGAAGCTGATGAAGAAGAAATAGTGGAAGTGCAGACCTTCCACCTCTTCTCATCATAAAAAGTATCACTCCAAGGCTGATATTATGATTCTAAATCTAGTAATTATAATTCCTCAAAAGTTTTCTGTTATTATTGTAGCAAACTAGGGCATGTGATAGTTGACTGCCCAATGAAGAGGAAGGAGGCTGGTGAGAAGAAACAACACCAGCACAAGGGCAAGAAGGAGACATCCATCATTGCTAATAAAGAGAAGAGCTGGACAGACTCATCATCATCTGAGTCTGAAGAAGAAGAAGCCTATATTGGGCTGGTTGCTGCTGCTACTGCTAAACAAGAAGCTGTAGCAGTAGAAAGACTATCCTCCTGCCAGGATAGGTATCAGGGCCCCTCTATCACATTAAGACAGTGACTCAGAGGTGGATGACGATGAAGAAAATGCCTACAACTGCTATGGGCTGATGACAATGACTGATGAGGAATCTGCCAGGATCAGCCTATTCAAAGCAAGGTAAATTCTCTTTCAAGCTCTTCTTCGGAATCTGGATATAAGACTAGTCCATGTACAGAAGCTTCTTCATCCAGTGGTGAAGATGATTATAAATTAGAAGGAGATCTCAATCAATTGATTGACATATATGGTGAACTTCTGGATGCATTTAAGAGGTGCAAGAAGTTGACTAAAAAAGCAACCTGTGAAGATTTCCTCTCTTTAGCTAGCTATTGCCCAGCTGGCTGAAACAACAACTCTATTAGATCAGAAAGCAAGGGAAGTTAGCCAATTGAGAAACCTCACTCTCATTCAGATTGATACCATCAAGTTCAAGAAAACTCTCATTGGGGACGTTGAAGAGAAGCTCTAGAGGGAGAAGAAAATTATGGCTAGTTTTTCTAAGCCCAATATAGTGTTGCCCTTGATAGACTCCTTCTCCTCTCAATGGGGTAAGAAGGGGTTGGGGTTTAGGGGAAATACAAGGGTTTCCCCTTCCTAAGTGAAGAGCAAAGCTCCTGTTCAACCTCTGCCTTCCATGCCTCCGAATCATTTTAAGAAATTTTCATTACCTTCAAACAAGTATGACCAAGAGAGCATCTGTAGTCACTAGATGAATGGTAGATCCACTAGTGTAAACAAAGAGGTTCACATCTATGATGGAAGGTATAGTAGGGGAGTGAGTGCTTTTAAGGCTCCCCATTTGGAAATCTAAATGGCCCATCATGGACCATTTGTGTTTGGTGCACCAGCCACTTCACTCAAGAAAGTGGCAGTGGCTATCTCTCAAGGCTATCCAGCAAAGACCCAGACCAAGGGCAAGTCTTTCAGCAAGCCAAATCCAACTATCTTTGATGCTATAAATAACATGTCATCTGCATAGAAGATTGTTGTAAATAGCACTCCGAACAATCCAAGAAAACCTGCTGAAAGATTACCTTCAGTCAAATCCTTGCTCAAAGGAATTTGAGAAAGGATATTGCCCCTCATCCTTCTATTCAGTCAGTAGTTAAGCCAACTACAGGACCTGCTTAGAAGAGAAGGTATAATATACATCAGTGCAAGTGTTGTGACAAGGTGGAGAATTTTGCCTTAGATTGCTGGCACAATCCTACTGTGCTTAGAATTAGTGTTAGTCCACCAGTCATAAAAGCTGCTGGTAGACAAGTTCATTTTCAGAATAACATGCACCTAGGACCCAATAGATATTGGGGTCCTAAGGTAAAATGAATTGTGCGATGCAAGTTAGTCCAAGTTCCCATACCCATATATGGTACTTAGATAGTAGTTGTTCCCTACACATGACTAGGATAAGGAGCAACGTAAAGGAGTACACTACAATGAAAGATTAACCCAAAGTTATCTTTGGTGGTTCAGATAGAGGGGTGACAAGAGGCTATGATAAGATTACCAATGAAATACTCACTATCACAAATGTGGCTTATGTTGAAGGGTTGCAACACAACCTCATAAGCATAAGCCAACTCTCTGATCTTGGCTGTGTTGTTGTCTTCCACAAGAATGAGTGCCAGATTAAGAAGTCAAGTGACCAAGAGGTCATCTTGGTAGACACTATGAGTGGAAATGTTTATTGTTTATACTTTCTTTGTCTAGATACAGACTCTCCTATTTGTTTTGTAGCAAATGAGAAAGTCTCATATTATGTCCATTGACACAAGAGGGTAGCTCATTTGAATTACAAGACTATTGAAAAGATCTTTAGTTAATAGCTAGTCAGGAATGGTCCTAATTTGAAGTGCACCAAGGAGTGGATTTGCTCAGCATGCCAAAAAGGCAAGCAGACCAAAGCCTCCTTCAAGGGCATTGGGACCAAAGACTCTGTAAGGTGTTTATACCTCTTACATATGGACTTATTTGGTCCTATGCTAGTTAACAGTCTTGGTAGGAAAGTGTTAGGACCCTACTTGTGATTTGGGCTAGGATCACTATTAGGATTGTTGACCCACCATGTATAGTTTAGGGTCATTTGTTAGTTCTAGGGTTTTTAGGTCAATCACTTAGGTCAGAATACTGAGACACCTTCAAAAGACCTCAGAGATTCAAGACTTAAGAGACAAGATAGTTTTTGAAGATAGCATAATTAGTCATTCGACGATAGCTGAACTCAGATCGACGATCGTCGATGTCAGATCGATGGACTCAAAATTTCTTCTCTGAGTTGAGATCGACAAAAGTCTAGCTCAGGTAGACGAACTATAAGCTTATATCATTATCTCAGCTCGACAAAGTGCCTTCTCATCTCGATGAACTTGGAGCCTAGTTTGGCAAGTACATTCTTAGCTTGACGATCTTGGATCTAAGCTCGACAAAGAAGATTTATCAGCTCGACGATCTTGGAGCTCAGGTCGATAAATCCTTTCCTGTGTTCGACCAACTCCAGTCAGGTTTTGTTCGACTATCTTTATGCAGTTTCTCTGATCGACTAAGCCAATTTGAATTTAAGGGTTAAGTCAGTAATACTTTGAAAATTAATGCTCATATTCCCAAGAATATAGCCGTTCCTGGCAGCATTAATTAGGATTTCACAGAGTTATTACTTGGCATATTTACTGGGACAGTTGAGGAAACACATTGAAGATGGAATACAAACGTTTGACTTCCTATAGAATATGCAAAGGATTTGAATTTCAAATCAGTAGTCATATATAAAGGAAAATTCCAGAAGGCTGTTGACAAAAAACGCAGAGAATATACACAGTGACAACAAAAATTTTATAGTCAAGAAGAAGAAAAAGAGAGTGAACATCTCAACAGAGAAAGAACTTCTTGTACATTATACTCTTCTTCCCCAAGCTTTTCTCTCCAACAAACAATCATCATTCTGAGACCAAAAGTTCAATCACTCAGATACATATACTGGAAGGAGAAGTTCGTCAATGAAGACCGACACACTGAGCAAAGCTTTCATTCTCCTAATCAGATCTATAACTCAGGGGGAGCTTTGACAACATCAAAATCCACTAGTCTTCTCTCAGATTGTTGACAGAGAAGAACACCATCTTTTTATTCCCAACTGTGTACATGGTTATAACTCACCTTCAAAAGTTAACTCCTTGGTTGTTAAGTTTAATGATCAAAAGACTTAGTTTGGTTTTTGGCCACCTGATCAAAAGCTCAAAGGGTTGCGAGGTCTCCCTTAGAAAATAGATCTTGTGGTGGCACGGCACCTGATCAAAAACCTGTAGTGGATTCATACCTGGGTGGTAGAAGAGTGGATGTACCCAAGTTTTAGGGGAACCACTATAATTTCCTTGTGTTGTCTGGATTGCCTTTACTTTTGTGTTTGTGTGCTGTGATTTCTTTCTTATATACTTATATATCACAATACTTTTAATCTACAATAAAAATCTGTGAATAATTTTTTTTAATACTCTATTCCCCACCCTCCTCTAGAGTAATCATAAGATCTATCCCTCACTCAAGTGGTATCAGGGTATCACTTTCTATTGGTACTAGAGGCCACTTTCAATTGGTATCAGAGGGTTAGGTTAGTCTAATTGGTTGTACAGGCTAACACATGAACCAAAAGATCCGTGATAGATCTTGATTATTCTAGTTTATTCTTTTTATCATGGCACAAAACAAAGAGTAATCAAGCACCAGACCTCCAGTGTGCAACTTAAATAAGTTTGCTCTCTAGAAGGCAAGGATCAGATTATATATGAATTCTATTGATGAGGACATATACAACTCTATCTTGACAGGCCCCCCACAACTAGTGGCATCAACAAGCACCTCATCAGTTAAACCACCTGAGTGGACAAATGCACGGAAGAAATTGAAGATAGCTGATGCAAAAGCTATGAACATCCTAGCTCAGACAATGTCTGATGATATCTTCCAGAAGCAGCTGAATGCTCTTCAGCCAGGGATATCTGGGATTCCCTGAATGCAATGGTTGCTGGCTCAGTAGATGAAATAAAGGACAGAAGGTCCCACTTGATTTCTCAATATGAGAACTTCAAGAAGGGTGAATCAGAATTAGTTGCTGACATGTACACCAGACTCAGTCTCATCATCAATGAGCTGAAAAGTCTTGACAAGGACATCTCTTTGACAGAGATAAATGACAAGATCCTTATATGCTTCCATAACACATGGGACTCCAGGATCTGACCAATCAAGGAAGCCAGAAGCTTGAATGAGATCTCAACAGAGACCTTGTTGGGAAAGGTCAAGTCCTATGAGCAACTTATCAAGACAAGGGAAGCTGAGCAAATAGCTTCACCATCAACCAGGAAAGAAAAGAGTATTGTATTCTAGGCTACAGTTGAAGAAGAAGCTATTCCAGCAAATGAAGACCTGTTGAGTCTTCTAGCAAAAAGATTTTATAAAATGGCCAAGAAGGACTTCAGAAGAAGATCATACCGAAATGATGACAAAGGAAGGTATGACAAAACTCCCACTAAAGAAGCTGTTTGTTATGGATGCAGGAAGCCTGGACAAATTTTTCCAGAATGTTCAGAAAAGAAGAAGGAAAAAAAGGAGATAGTCTCCAGGAAACACTCTAAGAAATCCTCTTCCAACAAATACAGGAAGAAAGAGAGAGGATTTGTAGCTGAGACATGGAGTGACTCAGATTCTGACTCTTCATCCAGTTCCAGTAAGGATGAAGAAGAAGCAAAAGCTAGAGAGGTATGCTTGATGGCTATCAATGCCTCTTGCATCAATACAGAAGCTGAAGATTCAGAAGCAGAATCTGAACCAGAAGAGGATCAGGTAATCTCTCTCTTTGATTTTACCTCAGAATAATTTAAATCTGAATTTAAATTATTATGTATCGATCTAATTAAATCTGAAAAGGAAATCAAGATTCTTAGAGAAAAATCGATTTATTTTGAAAATATCTGTTCAAAAAATTTAAAACTTAAGGAAGATCTAAAAACAGCTAATAAACAAATACTTTCCATAGAAACCAAACTAAATGAGGCTAAGAAATTTGAAGAAACCCTTAATAGGAGAAGTGTAACACCCCCTATCCATCGCATAACATATAGCAGTAGGTCCGGCCGGGGCCCGACGTCATATACCACAGACAGACTGGTTTGTTACTCAATGGAAATCATCCAACTAATATCCAACATCCTACATAGAGTCATTCTAGCGGAAGTAATTTAAAGTTGCAATAAAAAGAACTCAGCACGAGCATGAATGTTCACTACCCAAACCAACAGAAATGAATTACAATACACCAGTACAATGAACTTAAGGCCTTACAAATTGTTTACTCAAATAAAATGTGTCTTCCATACCACGGCACGCAGGCCGGCCACACATGAATTAACAAGTAAACACTCAAAATAGACCTTCAAGGGCCGGCTTCTTAACTTGGGCTTTGGCCCGCAATTTACCGCTCAGCTCCGCAGCACCTGTAAGCAACAATCCACCGCACGGTGGCAAACAAAAGCAACGGTCAGCTATGCTAACCAAATTATAACGATCCCGCCCCAAAATCGTGGCGCCGATGCTATTTCCCTGCACTTTGTTAGCATAACCAAGCAGTATAGCGAATAAAGACTTCATCACAGGCATGTGCACACATGACCTCACACCCCGTGCTCTTAGGGCATATTCTCGGTGAACCGGTCAACGTCACGTCAATTCAAGCCATAGACGTCTCGGTCTCACCGCTGCCACTAGGACGGGCAATCTTACGAGCATTTTGTCTTTCTGGCATTTGTCACGTCATTTTAAGCCATAGACCACCTAAGACTCTCCATCTATGCCAACGGCTCCAACCGAACGACATAAAGCTGGTATGATTCCCCCTAACCCGTTGCTCGCATCGCAATGACAATTTAAGCCATATGCACGGGTCAAACTTTCCCGAGTCCCAATCCGATACACATTTTACATAACCCAGTTATATACAAGTTGGCTCCCAGGCCACCATGCTGGCAGAATCACGCATCTGCCCAGTTTTCTGGGTGCACCTTGGAGTTAATCCCCAAGGCTCCCTGTTGCAATCTTCCGCGTAGAAAACCCGAAAAACAAACATCCGTACGGAGTCTTCTCCGACCACTTATACAATGCAACATCATCGATCCAGACCAACTTGTCCGTGTAGGCTTCACACATCATGCATATATCCGATCTCGATTACGGACTCTACATGTACACAATGGGGACTATTCATATCTACCCGAAGGAATGCCTCAACTCACCATAAACTTGCGAGAGCGGGCTTCCTATGCAAAGGAAAAGAAGACTTCACATGTCCTAGGATGAGAATCGTTACCCTAGCATTTTTCCTTGGCGCCATGGAAATGTATGCGGATGGAAAGCACCGCAATCTCCTTGCCTCCTTAGATCCGAAGTCGGCTCGCGATTTGGAGCTCCGAAGCTCCGTCGGTAACCGGATCTAGCCTCCTTTCTTCTTCCTTGCTCTCCCCTCTCTCTAGACTTTAGAAAGAGACTAAGTGAAAGAAATGAGGGATTTGAAACCCTATTCCTGGGTATATCCCAGCAGGAACAACCCCCAGCTATCGGATCCCAAAGTAAAGAAACGAACGACCACTATCCGGAGCTGAAATACAAAATCTGGGTCGAACACGGCCCGTGACACGCCCGTGTCCAGGGCCGTGTCCTCCATTCTCCATCGAAACCGACGCGTCCTGAAACTTACACGGGTACCCAACACGCTCGTGCTAGACCTGACACACCCGTGTCATCCAGTACATGCCCGTATTCCCGGGCTTGTTTCTCCATCAACACAGGACCAACACCAACCCGAGACACACACAGGTCTTGTACATGCCCATGTCCTATATGACACGCCCGTGTCATACCCGAGCACGCTTGGGCTCCAGGCCGTGTTCTCTGTCTCGACACTTCGTCGAGCACAGTTCATCGACCACCCGACACGACCTTGGACACTCCCGTTTCCTATGACGTGTTCCCTTTCTCGACACTTCGTCGAGCGAAAATCGTCGACTTCCCGAGTAGATCGTCGACACAAGCTCGACACGCCCTGGGACATGCCCGTGTCTCAGGCTGTGTTCGCTACTCGATAATCATCGACTCCAAAATTCGTCGACCTCTCGGCCAAATCATCGACCCAAACACGATACGCCCTGGGACACGCCCGTGTCCCAAGCCGTGTGCCCCCTGCCAAATTCCAAACTTGGCTCAAAACGCCTCCCGTCGCTCTTTTGAGTTTCGGGGCGTTACAACTCTCTCCCTCTTAAAATAATTTTGTCCTTGAAATTACATAAAGGAAAGATAATCATAAACTTAAACGGTACCTGAGTGAAACAACTCCGAGTACTCCTCAAGCATGGTCTGCTCTTGCTCCCAAGAGAGCTCTTCCCGACCGCAATTGTCCCAACGGACCTTGACCATCCTGATCTCTTTGTTGCATAGCTGCTTGACCTCTGAGTCCTCAATTCGAACGGGCTTGACCTTCGTCGTCAACCCATTATCGACCGGCACTTGATCCACCGCGATCACATGCGAAGGTTCTTGTACTGCCTTCCGTAGCACTAATATATGGAAAACATCGTGTAGACCACTAAGCTACACTGATATCTTCAACCAATACGCTGCTTCGCCAATCCACTCCAGAACCTTAAACGGTCCAAGGTACCTCGGGCTTAGCTTCTTCAAGCTCCACACCCATGAGACACCCTTGAATGACTTGATCTTCAAGTACACTCAGTCGCCAATAGCGAACTCCACATTCCTGTGCTTGGTATTATAGTACTTAGCGTGGCGGTCCTGAGCGATTAGCAATCTTTCCCGAATCATTCGAACCAACGACGTAGCATCTTACACCTCTTGGCGCCTGTACAACTTTGACTCACCCGTTTCCAACCAAGACAACGACGTGCAACATCTTCTACCATAAAGGGCCTCGAAGGGCGCCCTTTGTATGCTCGTCTGGTATCTATTGTCGTACGCGAACTCCACCAAGTATAGGTGGTCTTCCTACTACTTCCCAAAGTCCAGGACGCACATGCGAAGCATGTATTCCATTGTCATGTTGACTCTCTCGGTTTGCCCATCCATCTGCGGATGAAAGGCTGTTCTGAAACTCAGCTTTGTTCCCAACATCTGCTGCACCAGCCTCCAATCATTGGATGTGAACTGCCCATCTCGGTCACTCACGATGCTGCGGGGCACACCATGAAGCCGCACAATAATGTCCACATATAGCTTTGTCAATTTCTCCACGTGATCATCCTTCCTATGCGGAATGAAGTGTGACACCTTCATTAGACGATCTACGACCACCCAAATGGCATCGTTTTCTTTTTGTGACCTCGGCAGCCCGTGCACAAAGTCCATAGTAATGTCGTCAAACTTCCACTCCAGAATATGCAAGGACTTCAAGAATCCTCCCAGCTTTTGGCATTCCGTCTTCACCAAGGCGCAAGTCTGACACTTTGCCACGTACAGTGCCACATTCTTCTTTAGTCCTGGCCACCAGAATAATTTCTTCACACTACGGTACATCTTCGTGCTCCCCAGGTGGATTGTGTACTTGGTACGATGCGCCTCGTACAATAATTCCACCTGCAAAGTGCCCACATTCGGGACGCACAAACGACCGTCTTTCCAAAGCAATCCATCCACAACCTCATATTGGGAATTTGACCCATCCAAAGCCTCTATCATGAGCTGCTTCATGCTGCTATACACATCCAAAGCCTGCCGAATCCGATCAGCTAGGTCATACTGAACTTCTGTCCAGTTTAATAGCACTTCAGCACTCAACTGCTTGTCTACGCAAGAGATCTCCAACGGCTCCAACTCCCGAACCAACCGGTCGTCATGGACCGACATCCAATTAGCTTGAGCTGGGGCCCGGTTACTCAACACGTCCACAACCGCATTGCCTTTACCATGCACATAATGGATCTTGAACGTGTAGTCCCCTAGGAACTCCATCCATCTCCTCTGTCCCATGTTTAGATCTTTTTGATCCAACCAATATTTCAGGCTTTTATGGTCAGTATAGATATCGACCCTCACCCCATACAAGTAGTGCCTCCACAGATTCAAGGCAAAAATCATGGCCGCTAACTCCAAGTCATGGACTGGATGATTCCTCTCATGTACTTTCAGCTGTCTCGAGCCATACTCTATCACACTTCCATGCTGCAGCAGTACACAACCCAAGCCACTGCCTGAAGCATCATTATAAATCTGAAAACCTTCGGTCCCACTCGGCGAACTCAACACAGGCATCGTGGTCAACCGACACTTCAACTCCTCAAAAGCTCGTGCGCACTCCGGCGTCGAAACGAACTTCTGCTCCATCCTCGTCAAAGTAGTGAGGGGTAACGCTATCCGTGAGAAGTTCTCCACGAAGCGCCTGTAATATCCGACAAGCCCCAGAAAGCTTCGGACTTCCGCTACCATAAAAAGCACAGGCCACTCTCGTATCACAACAATCTTCGCCGGATCCACCGCAATGCCCTCTCCACTTAATATATGACCAAGGAACGCCACTGAAGACTGCCAAAACTCGCATTTGGAGAACTTAGCGTACAATTGATTACTCCTCAGCGTCTCCAATACCAAATGAAGATGCTTGAAGTGATCCTCCTCACACTGCAAGTACACCAATATGTCGTCGATGAAGACGATCACAAAATGGTCCAAGTACTACCTAAAAGTCCTGTTCATCAAATTCATGAACACCGACGACGCATTCGTCAGCCCAAACGGTATGACCGTAAACTCGTAATGCCCGTATCTGGTACTAAATGCAGTTTTGGGGATATCACTCTCCCTTATCCTCAGCTGATTGTATCTAGACTTGAGATCCAACTTTGAATACACCGTTGACCCAACCAAATGATCGAACAGATCATCAATCCTCGGGATCGGGTACTTGTTTTTCTCCGTTAGCTTGTTCAACTCCCGATAATCAATACAAAGTCTCAAGCTTCTGTCCTTCTTCTAAACAAAGAGGACCAGTGCGCTCCAAGGCGACGAATTTGGACGCACATACCCCTGCTCCAACAACTCTTGCAATTGCACCTTCAGCTCCACCATTTCCTTAGGCGCTAGTCGATACGGAGATCGTTACACAGGTTTCACTCCTGGCATTAGCTCAATCGTGAAATTCATCTCCCGTTGAGGCGGGGCTCCAGGAAGATTGATAGGGAACAAATCAGGGTACTCAGCTACCACTGAAAAACTATCCATCGTAGGCTTAGGCTTTGCAACCTCCACTAGCGTAAAGAACAGCTCTGTACCAGCATAAACCGCCTTCACCACCTGAAGAGCAGACATCAACGTCTTGCTCGACCCTTTCAAGCCCGTGAAAGTAATCTCACAACCTATTCCCAACTTAACTTCCTTGCGACCGCAATCAATATAAACTTGCTGCTTCGAGAGCCAGTCCATGCCAAATATTACGTCAAACTCCACCAGTGGCAATAGCGACGCTAGCAAATGGAACTCCTTACTCCCAATACGAATCTTAACTCCACAGATTCTCTACGCGCGCATCGAACACCCATTTGGCAACAACACATCCAGTTTGTCCTTCGCCACCGAAGAAGTACTCCGATGCGCGATATGAATTCTTCGGACAAAAAGGAGTGCGAAGCTCCCGTATCAAAGAGTGCTCTCGCCGGATTATCACAAATCAAAACAAATCCTAATCAAGCAGTGGTAAGTTAACACGCACATAACAAGTGTGAAACAATTTGACTTGCTATAAATTTAAACCATACCTCTCATCACATCCACTTGTTTAATGGCCTCCTGTTGGCCAAGATTATAAACTCTTGATTGAGCCGGAGCATAATGAGACACTGTTGACTCCACCGCCTTGCCCTTCCCTTCATATGTTGCTCCCGACTTCCTTTCGTACTTGGGGCGTCCGCTCCAACAGTCATGGGCAAAGTGCCCCGGCTTTCCACAAGTAAAACATGCACCCGTTGTTTGGCCCTTAGTCGCCCCAGAAGCACAATAAGAAGGAGCTGTTCCTGAAGTCCTAGTCTTCTTAAAGAACTTACGACACCCAGACTTTGAGGTAGTCGGCACCTTGAACTCAGACTTCTTATCATCAAAGCTTTTCTTTGCTTGTACATTCTTCATATCCTTTTCCAAAGAGTGGGCTGTGTTGACCAGGGTCAAGAAACACTGCATCATAGGCCCCGAGACCAGTAGCCTTAAGTCATCTCTTAGACCATCGTAGAAACGGTTGGTCTTATGCTCCTCATTCACGAACGTAGAGCTAGCATACTGACCCAACTGAGTAAACTCATGGAGATACTCATCCACGCTACTCTCTCCTTACACCAACCTTTGGAACTCATTCTCCAAAGCTATACTCTACGCCGAAGTGAGGTACCTTGACAAGAACAGTCTCGAGAACTATTCCATCGAGACGTCTGTAAGTTGCCTTCCTCTCAATAGATGCAGCTCCAAACCATCCAACCACAGCCTAGCGTCTCCATCCAATAGGAACGTAGCTATAGTGGTCATCTGCCACTCCTCCGTCTCAGTAGCTGTCAGGACTCTCTTAACTCTGGAGAGCTATTCTTCAGCTTACGATGGGGTTCCCAACCTCGAGAACACAGGAGGATTAAAGCTCATAACTTGCTTGAGCTACCTTTCAGTTTCTCGCCTCGGCACCAAAGGCTCCACCACTACCTGCTCAACTATTCGCGTTTCATCCCTTTGCACTGGTACCTGCTCCGTCGTAGGAGAGGGCTGCTGCATTTACCTTGCAGGCTGCACATTGATCATGGAAAGCACTGCTTCGGCAACCAATCGTATGGTTTCAGCCAATGGAGGTATTGCAGAAGCATCGTTTGGTGCACTACTAGCCTCAGAAACTCGGCGTTCTGACGGCCCAGCACCGCTTCTGGTCACCTATAGTTGTACAAAACACCGTTACGTGACCATACAAAATTGCAAAGAGCAATTATAGGAACATGTAGGTTCCTCAAACATGTGTATTTTCATTCCTAAGTGGACATTCATGGGTTCTTGTGATGTTATAACGATGACGCACACACATGTTAAGTCTGACCAAAACCAGTAGTCTGATAACAAATTGTAACACCCCCTATCCATCGCATAACATATAATAGTAGGTTCGGCCGGGGCCCGACGCCATATACCACGGACAGACCGGGTGGTTACTCAATGGAAACCATCCAACTAATATCCAACGTCCTACACAGAGTCATTCTAGCGGAAGCAATTTAAAGTTGCAATAAAAAGAACCCAGCACGAGCATGAATGTCCACTACCCAAACCAACAGGAATGAAGTACAATACACCACTACAATGACCTTAAGGCCTTACAAATTGTTTACTCAAATAAAATGTGTCTTCCATACCACAGCACATAGGCCGGTCACACATGAATAAGTAAACACTCAAAATAGGCCTTCGAGGGCCGGCTTATCAACTTGGGCTTTGGCCCGCTATTTACCGCTCGGCTCCGCATCACCTACAAGCAGCAATCCACCACACGGTGTCAAACAAAAGCAACGGTCAGCTATGCTGACCAAATTATAACGATCCTGCCCCCAAAATCAGGGTGGCGGTGCTCTTTCCCTGCACTTTGTTAGCATAACCAAGCAGTATAACGAATAAACACTTCATCACAGGCATATGCACACACGGCCTCACACCCCGTACTCTCAGGGAACATTCTTGGTGAACCGGTCAACGTCGCGTCAATTCAAGCCATAGACGTCTCAGACTCACCACCGCCACTAGGACGGCCAATCTTACGAGCATTTTGTCTTTCTGGCATTGGTCACGTCATTTTAAGCCATAGACCGCCTAAGATCCTCCATCTATGCCAATGGCTCCAACCGAACGGCATAGAGCGGGTACGATTCTGCCTAACCTGTTGCTCGCATCACAACGACAATTTAAGGCATATGCGAGGGTAAAACTTTCCCGAGTCCCAATCCAATACACACTTTACATAACCCAGTTATGTACAAGTTGGCTCCCAGGCCACCATGCTAGCAGAATCACGCATCTGCCTAGTTTTCCGGGTGTACCGTGGAGTTAATCCCCAAGGCTCCCTGTTGCAATCTACCGCGTAGAAAACCCGAAAAACAAACATCCGCACAGAGTTTTGTCCGGCCACTTATACAATGCAACATCACCGATTCAGACCAACTTGTTCGGGTAGGCTTCACAAATCATGCCTATATCCATTCTC
Organism: Platanthera guangdongensis; assembly: GCA_039583875.1. Classification (NCBI taxonomy): domain Eukaryota; kingdom Viridiplantae; phylum Streptophyta; class Magnoliopsida; order Asparagales; family Orchidaceae; genus Platanthera; species Platanthera guangdongensis. The sequence continues at coordinate 124,746,151 of CM077155.1, read as the reverse complement.
GATTACGAACTCTACATGTACACAACTGGGACTATTCATGTCTACCCGAAGGAACGCCTCAACTCATCGCAAACTTGCGAGAGCGGGCTTCTTATGCAAAGGAAAAGAGGACTTCACATGTCCTAGGATGAGAATCGTTACCCTAGCATTTTTCCTTGGCACCATGGAAATGTATGCAGATGGAAAGCACCGCAATCTCCTTGACTCCTTAGATCCGAAGTCGGCTCGCGATTTGGAGCTCCGAAGCTCCACCGGTAACCGGATCTAGCCAACTTTCTTCTTCCTTTCTCTCCCCTCTCTATAGAATTCAGAAAGAGACCAAGTGAAAGAAATGAGGTATTTGAAACCCTATTCGCGGGTATATCCCAGCAAGAACAACCCCCAGCCATTGGATCCCAAAGTAAAGAAACGAACGACCACGATTCGGAGCTGAAATGCAAAATCTGGGCTGAACACGGCCTGTGACACGCCCGTATCCAGGGCCATGTCCCCCATTCGCCATCAAAACGACGCGTCCTGAAACTCACACGGGCACCCGACACGCCCGTGTTGGACCTGACATGCCCATGTCATCCAGTTGACACCTATGTTCCCGGGAATGTTCCTCCATCAACACAGGACCAACACCAACCAGAGACACACATGGGTCTTTGACACGCCCGTGTCCTATATGACATGCCCGTGTCATACCCGAACATGCCTGGGCTTCAGGACTTGTTCACTGTCTCGACACTTCGTCGAGCACAGTTCGTCGACCAACCGACACAGCCTTGGACATGCCCATGTCCTAGGACGTATTCCATGTCTCGACACTTCATCGGGCGAAAATCGTCGACTTCCCGAGCAGATCGTCGACACGAGCTCGACACTCCCTGGGACACGACTGTGTCTCAGGCCGTGTTCGCTGCTCGATGATCGTCGACTCCAAAATTCGTCGACCTCTCGGCCAAACGTCGACCCAAACACGACACGCCGTGGGACACGCCCGTGTCCTAGGCCGTGTGCCCCCTGCTAAATTCGAAACTTGGCTCAAAACACCTCCCATCGCTCTTTTGAGTTTCGGGACGTTATAAGAAGTATCAAATTGATGGACATCACAAGCACAGTTAATGCCAGACTTAATGACAAACTGGGTTTGGGAGCTTCATCAAGTCAGCCTCGTATTTTGCAGAAAAACATTCTTTCTACCCCCATCAAATTTGTATCAGAAAAAAGGCAAAGAAAAGGTAGGAATTAATGATAAACAAACATAAATTTTATCTAAAAATCAACCTAAGAAAAAGAAAAAGAGACATTTTAATAAAAATAATATTCAACATTTTTCGTCGAACCAAGATCGACGAAATGCATATGGTTCGTCGAACTCAGATCGATGAACTATGAACACAGATTATACATATAATTATTGTTCTAACTGATGTGGTTTATGGCAAGTGTACTAGTTGCACAAGTAATATAAAACGGCGAATTGTCCCAAGTATCGATCTCTCAAGGATCACAGTAAGGTGGAGTTAATTTTGAGGACTTGAGATTGAAGTCCTTAGGTTGGTGTTTACGAAGAGGGTTTTGATTGTTTGTGGAAAAAGAAAGTAAAACACTAATAAACTACTCCTATGCAATGCTGCTATGCATTGCTTTGCCAGGCGGATGGAAAACTATATGGGCCGCTATGCACCGAATCGCTAGGCAGATGGACGAGTAGGCGTGCGGATGAGGTGGTGAGAATGGCAGAATGAGTGTCGTGAGCACCTCTTCGTTATGCACTCCACTAGCAATTGATAGCGTGGTACTGTATGGTGGAGGATGGATAAGGGCACACCTCAAGCAAATAATGTGAATATAAAATCACATAGAAATGAGTGTACACAAATGTATATCAAAATAAGCACACTTCATCAAATACATAGAGATCAAACTACACTATCAACAACAAAATAAGAAGAGAGTGTGAAATCGACCAGATCTGAAGTCTTGCTGATAATTCATTGAAGGAATTGTCGGGCTGTCAATCTGCATACTAGCTCGGTCCTCAACTGCATCCATGGTAGAGGAGGCTGTCACTAACTCCTAATGCACCCGTCTTCTTCGTGTCACGATCCGGTGAAGGATGACACAAACTCCTCCGATCCTGATGATGAAAGCTAGGTCAAACCCTTCTTGAATCTCAAGGATGAAGGTGGAGGCCAAGAGGAAGCTCTGGCTTGAATTTGGCATATAAAGCTTTCCTGGAGCCCCTCCCTACGGTGGAGGAAGAAGGAGATCGGCGGAACCCTCCTCGAAGATGAAAACGGCGGAGAAAAAGTCCAGAATGCGGAATTAGGGCGGAACCTGTGTATTTATAGATTGCAGAAATAATAATGCACATGATCAGTGGCACACGACCAGTGGTCGTGCACACTGTATCCTGCGATGGTGTGTATTAGCATGGCAGAACATGGTACAAAATGGAATCAATGCACACGATCAGTGGCGCACGACCAATGGTCGTGCGCTAAGGAATCCACTAAGTGTGCGCGTGTAAAAATGCACAATCAGTGGCCCTTAGTCATAAATGGGCCCCAAACCAACCCAGAGCACCCACACAATCCCTCTACCTGCAGGAAAAACTAACCAGTGATATGTGCAGACATTCCAGGCGATCACAATAAGAAGTACAATCAATAAAAGAAACAAAAATACATAACCACGGGCCTATAAGTGCACTTCTTATGGATATAAAGATTAGATGAAATATATATCATAACGAACTAAAAGTGAAGTGCTAGTGAAAGAAAACTAGCCCAGATGTGTCCGAAAATCAGTTATAAATAGGAATCATCACACCCCTAGACTTACCTGTTTGCACGTCCCGAGCAAACAAAATCTATGCAGATAGGGAAAATAAACTAGCTAACATAGAAATTGAGATACAGAGTACAATGCGAAGTTGCATGCTCGCGCGCATAAAAATATAATATAGGAAATTTTGAAGTATACAAAATAGTTTATAATTTTCACAATGCATATCAAGATTTTATTACTACTCAAAAATGAATCACTGTGAATCTTCCCATCACGCGTAGGGAGAAAGTAGGCAGGCCACTCGGGGGAGCATTACCAAAGATCGGGGCTCAGGATCACCTCCAAAGAAATCCATCAATGTCGGGGACCATACGCTTGCCCGTTCACACTCTCTCCACGGTACTAGTTCGACTCAAGAGTGAATCCGTAGGACTTTAGGAAAAGAGATGGGTTTGGGTTTCGGTGAGGTAAACAAAGATAAATAAGAAGACTACGCACCTAACCCAAATGAGCTAGCATAAAAAAGAATCTATCCGCTAACGAAAATACATGCTGGTACACCACACCCCCAAACTTAATTTTTGAAATATGGGTGTGTGCACCGCCTACTCCAAATACAATCTCATCTCAAATAGAATTTTTAATTATACGTTTTCTTTTCACTTCTCTTTTTGACAATTAATTTTTATATATTTTTTCAAATCACCTTTTATTTTAACAATTTTAGCAAATAAAACTTTGGAGCACATCCACATATTCACAAGGAATATCACTGCATCAACACCCCAAAATGAAAATGTAAAACACTAAAGCTCGACTTGGGTGTGCAACTAGGATCAGCTATGAGGCTTTGGTGGAATAATGGTAGAGCTGAATCAAAAGAAGGGGTAGGCACAATGGGGCTAGCGAGGATAAGACGTTAGGAATGGTACAAAGCTCAACCAGGCCAAAATGATGGCCTACATCACGCTCATGCTTGACTAACCATGCAATAATGCTTCAAGAGTAGCTTGGGGCAAGTTCTTAGCCATAGAGAAAGATGATCCTTCCTCCCGACTCGAGCAAAATGAGTCTAGTGACGGCTATACACATCCCTACACTACCATTCGATTCACACCGGATTCAACACTTTTTGAGTAGAATAAATAGTATTTATGCAATTAGAAAAATATAAACTATAAGCATACAAAAAAAATTAAATCTACTCTAATTTCTACACGAGACGAGAGCACTTGTCTAGGAGCACTGCAGGAGTCAACATTTTACTCCATCTCACAATCCTATGCCAGCAAAATAATTTTCCCAAAATCATACAAAAGAAACAAGTTTAACTCGCAGCACGCTAACAGCTAAGCACACGCTCATGTGGGTGCAGTGGTGTGCGATGCACTGAACTAATCAAAATAAAATAATAAAAGCTTCTAGTATGCAAATGAAATGTGCGCGTGCAAAGGTAACAAATACTAGCTCTCCCCCAGACTTAAACTAAGCTACACCACATATGATATTGAAATTAAAATCAGATAGAGATAAGGGAAGAGGTTACCCAATGCTCAGCTAGTGAGCATACCAGAAGACGCGTGAAAAAAAAACAGAAACAAGTCTGCCAAATGAAGAATCACAACCCCGCCAATATGAATTTGGCATGAATACCTTTAGGGTGAGCTCCGCAAAAACAAAAGAAAAATAGACAAAATACAAAGAAATATTAAAACTAAGATAGACATGAAAAATAAAAATGCAGAAAATGTAAGATAATTACTGGCGTTATTGTCCTCCCAGCATGACTTATCAAATTTTATAAATTTCTAACTGTAACGCCCGAAACTCAAAAGAGCGACGGGAGGCATTCTGGGCCAAATTTGGAATTTGGCAGGGGGCACACAGCCTGGGACACAGGCATGTACCAGGGCGTGTCGTGTTTGGGTCAACGATTTGGCCGAGAGGTCGACAAATTCTGGAGTCGACGATCGTCGAGCAGCGAACACGGCCTTAGACACGGGCATGTCTTAGGGAGTGCCAAGCTCGTGTCGACGATCTGCAAGGGAAGTCGATGATTTTCGCTCGACGATGTGTCGAGAGAGGGAACACGGCCTAGGACACGGGCATGTCTAAGGCCGTGTTGGGTGGGCGACGAACTGCGCATGACGAAATATCGAGACAGTGAACACGGCCTGGAGACCAGGCATGTTCGTGTTTGACACGGGCGTGTCAAATAGAACACGGGCGTGTCCAAGACCCGTATGAGTCTCGGGTTGGTGTTGGTCCTGTGCTGATGGAGGAACACATCCGGGAACACAGGCGTGTACTGGCTGACACGGGCATGTCAGGTCGAACACGGGCGTGTCAGGTGCCCGTGTATTTTTCGAGTCGCGTCGATTTTGACGGCGAACGGGGGACACGACCCTGGACACGGGCGTGTCGCATGCCGTGTTCGACCCAGGTTTTGATTTTTAGCTACGAATCGTGGTTGTTCGTTTCTTTAATTTGGGATCCGATGGCTGGGGGCTGCTAGTGCTTGGATATACCCGGGATTGGGCCTTTGAAACCATCATTTCACTTGAGTGGTTCTCGTTCTAAGTCTAGAGAGAGGGGAGAGCAAAGGAGGAAGAAGAAGCCTAGATCCGATCAACGGCGGAGCTTCAGAGCTCCAAATCGCGAGCCGACTTCGGATCTACGGAGGTAAGGAGATTGCGATGCTTTTCATCTGTGTGCATTTCCATGGCACCAAGAAAGAATGCTAGGGTAACGATTCTCTACTTGAGCATGTGAAGCTCTACTTCTTTTGCATAGGGAAGCCCGCTCTTGCGAGTTTGCGGTGAGTTTGAGGCGTTCCTTTGGGTAGACATGAATAGTCTCCGTTGTGTACATGTAGAGTCCGTATTCGAGAATGGACATAGGCATGATGTTTGAAGCCTACCCGAACAAGTTGGTCTGGATCGGTGATGTTGCATTGAATAAATGGCCGGAGAAGACTCTGTGCGGATGTTTGTTTTTCGAGTTTTCTACGCGGTAGATTACAATAAGGAGTCTTGGGGATTAACTCCAAGGTGCACCCGAAAAATTGGGCGGATGCATGGTTCTGCCATCTTGTGGGCCTGGGAGCCACCTTGAACATAACTGGGTTATGTGATGTATGTAGACGATTTGGGACTCAGGAAAGTTTGACCCGTGCATATGTTTTAAATTAACGTTGCAGTGTGAGCAACGGGTCAGGCGGAACCGTACCCTCTCTATATCGTTCGGTTAAAGAGACCTAAAGTTACTTGGCACTTACCATTGGCATAGATAGAGGGTCTTAAGCAGTCGCCAGAAAGACCAAATGCTCACGACATATTGCTGTCCAAGGGGCGGTGGTGAGTCGGCGGACTTTGACCGTTATCACCGAGAATGTGCCCTGAGAGCACGGGTCGTGTCGCCATACGTGCCTCTGCCTGTGATGTAGTGTTATTACTCTACTGCTTGATTATGCTAATAAAGTACAGGGAAGGAGCATCGCCGCCCCGAGTTTGGTGGCAGGATCATTATAATTTGGTCAGCATAGCTGACTGTTGCCTTTGTTTACCACCGTCATGGTGGATTGTTGCTTGCAGGTACTGCAGGACCGAGCGGTCAATAGCGGGCTGAAGCCCAAATTGCGGAGCCGGCCCACGAAGTGATAATTGGAGTGTTTACCTGTTTTATTCATATATGACCGGCCTGCGTGCCGAGATTAGAAAAAAAACATGTAATTTGAGTTAACCATTTTGTAAGGCCATAAGGGCAGTACTTGTATATTTGTACTTCATTCCTTTTGGTTCTGTTTAGTGGACATTCATACTAGTGCTGGGTTCTTGTTATTGCAACTTATAAAATTGCTTCCGCTAAAATGACTCTATTTAGGTCGTTGGATTGGTTGGATGGTTTCCATTGAGTAACCACCTGATCTGTCTGTGGTATATGGCGTCGGGCCCCGGCCGGACCTACTGCTATATGCTATGCGACAGATAGGGGGTGTTACACTAACTAATGGGATTATGAAAATAAAAGTGCATAGGTAACTGTTCCATTATCCGTTTCGGCAATGGGTACCGATGCGGTGATAAAACAGTTACCCCCTGCCCAAATAATCATACCTACTCCTCATAGGCAGAGGAAATATGAAGTAAGAAGAGGAGGAGCGTTAGTACTCACTCATCTCACCATAAAATAAATCCTAGCCCAGCAAGGTATCTTCTACAGGGAGACGACAGGAGGAGAAAGTAATTAATGGAGCTTCCACAACAGAGGTGGAATCAACCTCCTCGCAAGAGAGGATGCTATCATCCAAGACTCGAGCTGAAAGCTCCAATTCCTCCTGAAGCACCTGCGAAGACTCAACCCGCACAGGCTCGATATATAAAGGGGATCAAGAAATAAAGGAGATGGAAAACTAAAATAATCAAAAATAGGGGGAGTGGTCCCGGTCTCACTCCCATAAGGATCCAAGCATAGATCATCGTCATTGTCATATGAGTCATAGTAAGGAGAATCCAAGAGCTCGAGGTCCTCGGTGGTGGTTTGGACCTCCTCATCCGACAAGGAAGTGAAAACTTCCTCATTAGAAAGGATCTCCTCATCATCACACATCAGTGCGTCATCATGTTCAAAGGTGTCACACTCTCCATTGGAGAGAATAACGTCCTCATCCCACATTGGCGCAACCTCAGGCTCTGAATCACAATCCAGCATAACATCATAACCTGTCCCACAAAAAATTGGGATAAATAATTCTTGCAAAGAAAGCGGAGGAACAACAACATCAGAGAAAATACGTGTGGGTTCCTCCAGGGGTGAATCCAAAAGAGGGGAAGAATATATAGGGAAAGACAACACCACAATATCGTCACACCGATCAGCTGAAAGTTTGATGGGTATATCCGCAATAGTCCCCCATAGATAAGGTGATACTGCAAATACTTCATCAGAATCAGAAGGGGAAGAAAATTTAGAGGTGGATGGAACGAATCAGATACCCGGTTCATCCTCCTCCTCCAAGTGGCGTTGAAATTCTGCGCAATCTTTCAACACATGCTCGGTGATACGACAACATAAACATCGTTTTCCATTACTCCTCAGTCCTAGTGGGACCGGAGAGGAATAAGAAAAAGGTGAAGGCGTAGAAGAGAAGTGACCATAAGACTTGGGTATGGTGTATGAAGTACCATAAGGGGACGGTGCTCCATACACTGAACCGCGAGAATTATGCTCACTATCTTCAGTGGGGCACTCATCATTACCATTCCTATAATCCCCGCACCATCTGCAATGGATATTGATATAAGAAAACATTGTGCAACAAGAAAGAATTCACCAATAGAAATATTCTAAACAAAAATTAACTACACACTAGCAGATAAAAGAAAAGGAATGCATGTAGCTGAAAAATTAAAACTAGGAACAAAGAAAAATAAGCAACAAATTCTAAAAACTAAAAAAAAGAAGAAACATGAAATGAACAAATGAAAAAGGGTTTCCATCTCCTATCTCCCTCTCCAAAAACTCACACGACTGTGTTCCCCGGCAATGGCGCCAAAAATACGATGAGGTTTACGAAAAGTGTATCGGTTGTACAAGTAATATAAAATGGGCGAATTTTCCCATGTATCGATCTCTCAAGAAACACAGTAAGGTGGAGTTAATTTTGAGGAGAACTTGAGATTGAATTCCTTAGGTTGGTGTTTACGAAGGGGGTTTTGATTGTTTGTGGAAAAAGAAAGTAAAACACTAATAAACTACTCCTATGCATTGCTTCTCCAGGCGGATGGAAAACTACACGGGCCGCTATGCACCGAAATGCTAGGCGGATGGACTAGTAGGCATGCGGATGAGGTGGTGAGAATGGCAGAATGAGGGTCGTGAGCATCTCTTCGCTATGCACACCACTAGCAAAAGCTAGTGCGATACTGTGTGGTGGAGGATGGATAAGGGCGCACCTCAAGAAAATAAAGTGAATCTAAAATCACATAGACATGATTGTACATGAACATATATCAAATTAAGCACACTTCATCAAATACATAGAGATCAAACTACACTATCAACAACAAAAGAAGTAGAGAGTGAGAAATCGACCGGATCTGAAGTCTTGTTGAGGATTCACGGAAGGAATCACCGGGTTATTTATTCGCGTCCTAGCTCGGTCCTCAACTGCGTCCGGGGTAGAGAAGGCTGTCACAAACTCCCAATGGACCCGTCTTCTTCGTGTCACAATCTGTTGAAGGATGGCACAAACTCCTTCAAGCTTGATGATGAAAGCTATGTCAAACCCTTCTTGAAGCTCAAGGATGAAGGAGGAGGCCTAGAGGAAGCTCTGGCTTGAATTTCGCATTGTAAGATTGCTCGAAGCCCCTACCTATGGTGGAGGAAGAAGGAGATTGGCGGAACCCTCCCCAAAGATGAAAACGGCAGAGAAAAAGTCTAGAATGCGGAATTATGGCGGAACCTGCGTATTTATAGATTGCAGAAATTATAATGCACATAATCAGTGGCGCACGACCTATGGTCGTGCACAATGTGTCCTGTGATAGTGCGTATTGGCATAGCAGAACATGGTAAAAAATGGAATCAATGCACTTGATCAGTGGCGCACGACCAGTGGTCGTGCGGTAAGGAATCCATTGAGCGTGCGAGTTTAAAAATGCACGATCAGTGGCCTTTAGGCATAATGGGCCCCAAACCAACTCAGAGCACCCACACAACCCCTGTACCTGCAGGAAAAACTAACCACTGATATGTGCAAAGATTCCAGGCGATCACAATAAGAAGTACAATCAATAAAAGTATCAAAAATACACAACCATGGGCCTATAAGATAACTTCCTATGGAAATAAAGATTAGATTTAATATATACAATAACAAACTAAAAGTGAAGTGCTAGTGAAAGAAAACTAGCCCAGATGAGTCCGAAAATCAGTATATAAATAGGACTCATCACCAACTGCGATCAAAGAAATCTATATGGGTCGTCCAACCACAATCGACGAAATTGGGGCACATAAAATGAATACTTTCATTCTCTGAGTAGAGTTCGACGAACTCATCTTTATTTGTCGAATGCAGATCAACGAACTTACTGGAATTCGTCGAACCCAGAATATTATAACAAAAACATAAATTCTTCTGGAAATTTTAATAAAACTAAATCTTTTATTAATCCTTTTAAGCAATGGATAATTCCATCTAGAAAATATCACCCATTAGGCTATAAAGATTAACCAGATTATTCTTATATTTCTCGTTACTCTTATCAAAGAAATCAAGGACCCAAGGTAAATTGGGTCAAAAACTCTTAAATTGTTTTCTTGCAGATAAAGAACTATCCTACCACAGAGCAACAGTGGTACTTGGATATTGGTTGCTCAAGACATATGACGGGTTCAAAGGCCAACCTCAGTGATTTCAAGGCAAAGTTTGGACCCAAAGTGATTTTTGGTGACTCCAATTATGGTCAAATAGAAGGCTATGGAAATGCCAAGATTGTAGCAGTGACATTCAAGAAAGTTGCTTATGTGAATGGTCTGAAGAATAACCTCAGTTCCATAAGTCAGTTATATAATGAAGCTTATTAGGTATCTTTTAACAAATCTTTTAACTGGTATTAGACAAGGTAACATATACTTAGTTAATTTAAATTCAGCTACTTCATTGATTTGCTTATTTAATAAGATTAGTAATTCTAATGAATTATGGAATAAGAGATTAAGTCATGTAAACTTTAGGAATATAGTTAAATTATCTAAGGACAACCTTATTAGAGGACTACCTTCTGGCCCCTATAAGAAGGAAGTACTATGCAGGGCTTGTCAGTTAGGCAAGCAAACTAAAAAATAGTTTTAAATCCATTAACAAAAGTGACTCACCCATAATCTTGTATTTGCTACACATGGATCTTTTTGGACGCATTGATGTACACAGTTTGGGAGGGAAATCTTACACTTTAGTTACTGTAGATGATTTCTCTAGATTCACTTGGGTGTTCTTTCAGAGAAATAAGTCTGATAACTTTAAAGTTCTTACAGATTTTCTTAAGAGCAAACATATTGAGTATTCTACTCAGGTTCCATTGATCAGAAGTGATCACGACACCGAGTTTGAATCTCTTCTTATGCAAGAATTCTGTGAGAAGGATGATATTAGACATTGCTTCTCTACTCCTAGAACTCCTCAACAAAATGGGGTAGTAGAATGGAAAAATAGAATCCTGATGGAATCTGCAGGGATATTACTTGCAGTTGCTTACTTGCCCCTATCCTTTTGGGCAGAGGCAGTTAACATAGCAAATTATATTCTGAATAGTAGTCTAATACATAAAATTATGGGTAAGACTCCGTATGAATTACTTAAAGGGAAGAAACCTAAAATAAACTATTTAAAGTATTTGGTTGTATATGCTATATTCACAAAAATAACAAGAAATATCTTAGAAAGTTTGAAGCCAAAGCTACAGAGTGATTTTTTCTTGGATATTCCCATGTTAGCAAGGCTTATAGGATTTTTAATAAATCAACCTTAAAAATGGAAGAATCTGTGCATATAACTTTTGATGAAGCTAGCATGTCTTACAATGAGAGAGACATCTCTACCATATAAAATTTTCAGGTACCAAATCTGTGTGAGAAAATGAATGATTTGATCATAACATAAGAGGATATATCACATCCTTCTCAACAGATTATTTCTGATGAAGAGAGTGAAGAAGAAATTATTGAAATAGTTGAACCAACAACAGTTAACATAATTCTACAAGAGGAATTAATTCCCCAAGCTATTAATCAACCAGCTCCTCCTACTGATTTTGTCACACTTAGAGATCATCCCATATCTCAAGTGATTGGAGACATATCAGTTGGTGTGCAAACAAGGCATCAACTCAACCATGACTTGATGCATGCTTGCTTCATATCTCAGATTGAACCTCAATCCTTAAAAGATGCAGAGGAAGATCCGCACTGGATTATTGCAATGCAAGAGAAGCTCAATCAATTTGAGAGATGTAGAGTTTGAGATTTAGTTCCAAGAACTAAAGACTACCCAATCATTGGAACTAAATGGGTATTCAGGAACAAATTGGATGCTCAAGGAATCATTATAAGGAACAAAGCAAGATTGGTGGCTCAAGGCTATTCTCAGGAGGAAGGCATAGATTATGACCAGAACTTTTCTCCTATTGCAATGCTAGAGGCCATTAGAATATTTCTTGCATATGCAGCATACAAGAAATTCAAAGTCTACTAGATGGATGCGAAGAGTGCCTTTCTGAATGGAAAACTCAAAGAGGAAGTTTATGTTGAACAACCACCAGGTTTTATCTCTCCACCTAATCCCTCTTTTGTTTTTAAATTGCATAAAGCTCTTTATGGTTTAAAGCAAGCTCCAAGAGCTTGGTATGAGACCCTATCTAGCTTTCTTTTAGAACATAAGTTATCTAGGGGAATTGTAGATAGGACTTTGTTTATTAAGCATCATAAAAATAAAGTTTTGTTAGGACAAATATATGTAGATGACATCATTTTTGGCTCTACTGATTCCAAACTAGGCAAAATGTTTTCTGACATGATGCATTCCAAGTTTGAAATGAGTAGCATGGGTGAGCTTTTCTACTTCCTTGGTCTTCAAGTGAAGTAATCCCCTGATGGCATTTTCATCTCCCAATCTAAATATGCTAAGGAGATAATTAAAAGAGTTGAGATGTTAGATACCTCAGCCAAGAAAACACCCATACCCTCAAATGTTGTGGTTGATTTTGATGAACAGGGCAAGTTAGTTGATCAGAAAACAAATAGGGCTATTGTTGGGTCCTTGTTGTATCTCACCGCTTGTAGCCAGAAATAATGTTTGCTACATGTCTTTGTGCAAGGTTCCAGGCGAACCCTAAAGAATCTCACCTTATTTTTTTAAAAGAATTTTGAGATATATAAAAGGTTGACCAAATCTAGGACTCTGGTATGAAACTGAGTCAGAATTTGATTTAACTGGATTTTCAAATGCTGACTTTGCTGGATGTAGAGTTGACATGAAAAGAACATCAGGAACATGCAAGTTCCTTAGTGATAGGCTTGTTTCTTGGTTTTGTAAGAAGCAAATATCCGTGTCAACCTCAACTGCTGAAGCTAAATATATAGCAGCTGGTAGTTGTTGTTCACAAATCTTGTGGATTCAAAACCAACTTCTGGATTTTGGTCTCAACTTAATAAATTCAACTCTATTTTATGACAACATCAGTGCAATGTTTATTACACAAAATCCAGTACTGCATTGTAGAACTAAGCATATAAACATTAGACATCCTTTTATTAGAGATTGTGTAGACAAAAAGAAAATTAACCTTATCTTTATCTCTACTGATTTACAAAGAGTAAACATCTTTACCAAAACATTGGATGAAAAGAAACATTTGTTCTTCTTAAATCAGCTAGGTATGATCAATGGAGAAGGCTTAATTTGATTTTTGTCTGTGGTCGAAGAATTGGTCACTTTTCGTCGAATGGAGATCGACGATCTGTGAACTCTTCTTGAGATCCTTCGTCGAATAGAGATCGACGAAATCTCTTTGTGAAACTTTTCGTTGAACTTAGATCGACGAATTTTATTTCAGAAAATTTTTCGTCTAATGGAGGACGACGAACTGTTTTCCCCCTCTTCTAACTTAGACCGATGATTTTATTTCTGTATGAGATTTTTCATCGACCTAAGCTCGAAGTTTTTCCTCTTCGCTGGATGGATTTTGCCTTTTCATCTTCCAAAAATATATAATAGGGTTTTATCGAACTCCATCCTGCGCTTTCCAGTTCCCGTGCACTTGATATTTTGTTTTACAGGCATGGCTATTTCGGCGGCAACCCTCTCCGACATGAAGTTTGATGTAGGATTTGACATAGACATTGACTCCTTCAACCACACCATTCAAATTTTCCAGAACATTCTACAGTTATTTGAGGCACTACAGTTACGATAGTTCATGACTCTCAGGATAAAATTGTCAGTGCAAGAGATTAAGGAATGGGTTTTCACAGCCGTCTCTCCAGACCAAACCTCAATCTCTGATCAATTTTTGGAAATCAGGTTCCTCTTACCCCTGATATTTTAACTGAAATATTGGGATTTAATAATGGGGAAGATGATTTTGAGTTAACTGAAATCTTCAAAAAAAGTTTGATCATTTGGGCTTAGGAGCAAACCCTAACAGAATAGTAATAATAGATAATAAACCTGTCTAAAAAAAATTCTATAACATTTATTAAAGCAAAGGAAGTACCATCTACAATAGTACATAATAACTATTCAAATTTCAATGATAAGAAGTTTAAAAAAAGTGCTGCAAATAAACAATCAATGATGAATAAGAAACAAAAATCAATAGTTTCAATGAATCAGAAACATGCGTCGATTTCATATCGATGCAACTCTTGTGAAACATCGACATCAAATTGGCGCTTTACAAATGTTCCGTCGACTTCAACTCAACACATATCCCTTGAGAGAAATTATTTATATCAGAAATTTTTTGAAAATGATGTTTGTCATGATTGTTTAATCAAAAGTCATATAACTGAAAGATGCTGGTTAAATAGAGCAACATTCTTTTATCATAAGGAATATTATGAAAGGCCCTCATATACTTTTATTACTCTCTATAATGGAGAAAAAGTAATGGGTACAAGGTAACCTGGATCCCAGCTAAAGTTTAAATTCATGTGTAGGAAAAAGTTTGTCCTTCCACAAATTAACAGTGGTGTCTGGACAGTGGATGCTCCAGGCATATGACTGGACAAAGAGATATGCTGGTAAATTTTGAGGCCAAAAATGATCCCAAGGTAGTATTTGGTGATCAAAATTAGGGATATCATCTTTGCTAAATTAATTTTGTTGAAGGACTTAAACATAATATGAATAACATTAGCCAATTTTGTGACGGTGAATACAAGTTTTTAGCAGATATGGCTGGAAAGGTCATCCTAGGCAAGCACTCTGCCCATGACCATATTACCAGGCATCAGTTTGACTTGATGAGTGCTTTGGTAAACAGGAAATCAGTTACCTGGGGAAAGATTACCTTTGATTTGATTTAGAAAAAGATAAGTAAGAAGGAAGTTTGTTTTGGAAGGATTTTGGGAATATTCTTGCAGGCTAAGGCTCCAGAATTATTGGTCTCCCAGACCATTTTCATTAATGCCTCAAAGAGCCTTACCTCTGCCCTATTTGGTAGATGGGAGAGGACAATCACCAA
Source organism: Platanthera guangdongensis (assembly GCA_039583875.1). Lineage (NCBI taxonomy): Eukaryota > Viridiplantae > Streptophyta > Magnoliopsida > Asparagales > Orchidaceae > Platanthera > Platanthera guangdongensis. Next base: position 124,731,122 of record CM077155.1, on the reverse strand, counting down.
GACCTCCAGGGCCTCATCCTCCAGAGCTTTTGAGGACACTAGGGCTGAAACAACCACTTCCACAACCCTAGAAGAATCTCTTGCTCCTCCTCCCTCTCCTCCTCTTCATTAACCATCTCCACAACATTCCCTACTTCAGGAAGATATTATACTCCATGATGCTTCTACTTCCATCATTCCACCAGATATTCATCTACCATCAACTGTAATTGAAGAAACCCCTTCCACTTTCATTCCACCAGTCTCTCCATCTCAACCACCATCTCAACCACCATCACCAATCCATATTCATGAGGATACACCATCTCCACCTCCTCAATCTCCAATTCATTCAAATATTAATGATATTCCATCCACCTCTGCTCATCAAGCACCACTTTTATCATCTCCAACACACTCACTATCCACTTCATTCACCTATTCATGATATTTCTCCATCAGATGTTCCACTCCACTTACCAAGTATTCCACTTATAGACATCCCTTTAGGATTCTCCATCTGCTCAAACTGTGGTCATACTTCTCCTTATACCACCTTTTATCCTGAATAATTATATCTAAACTTCTCTGATATTGCTAATGATCTTCTAAAATTCATTTCTCCTACTCTGGAGAAGCTCATAGCTTAGGTTGTTGCCCCACTTAGTGCTTCCATCTCTCTTCTATTTGCTTAGCTTGCTTTTATCTCCATTGTCCCTTCTTCTAGGGGCCTGACATCAGGACTCTCTGAAACCAGGCAGGGGGAGATGTTCCATGAAGAAGCTCCTCAAGGTCCAGCAGTAGCAGTAGCAGTAACAATTCTAGTAGTAGCAACTCCAGCAGCAGAGATTATTGAAATTCTTGATGAAGATATAAAATTGATTTGCTTAGAAGAAGATTCAGTAATAACAACAATTTCCACTGTTGGTGATTTTATCATAAATCCCACAGTTGATATTCATTCTTTACAGCAACAACTCCAACAACACAGATTATTGAAATTCTTGACGAAGATACAAAAATGATTTTCTTAGAAGAAGATTCAGTAATAATAACAATTACCACTGTTGGTGATTTTATCATAAATCACACAGTTGATATTCATTCTTTACTGCATTCTTTTGATTCAGTTTATTGGAGTTTTCCAGTTTTTGATATGGCTGATACAGTTTCTGACTATTCTAAAGCTATACTATGTTTTTCAGCTCCTATAAGTCCTCAAGTTTTGAAACTAATAATGATAAGGTTTGTTGACGAGCAAATTATAGAGAAAATACACACTCCAGAGCCAAAAGTTTTCTCCCCTCCATCATTTGGCTGGTATGAATCTCCAATGCCTTATCTTGATGACTTTATGTTTGAAGACATGGAACTAGAGATTACAAGTACTCAGGATCAAGACATTCCTAAATCAGATGTTCAAGCTGAATAGCCTCAGGCTGAAGCTATACAACCATAACAGGCTCATTATATTCTTTCTGATGATATGCTGCAACAGATTCATGCTTTATATGATAATCCAGCAGATGACTCTGATGACGATGATGAATCTGATGACTCTGAAGATTCAACTTCCAAGAAGACAAAATACAAGAAGAAAGCTCCACCCAAAGCTGCAACCAAAACCAAATCCAACTGCTGACACTCCTTATTACATCCTGCATAATATCACTCTCACTCCAGATACACCCTACTGGATGAGATATTCTAAAAATGAAATGAAAGCCAGGAAGAAGAGCAAAAGGTACTCTCCTCCTCCACATCATAGGATAGGTCCTCCTCCACCTCCTCCTGCAGCAGGATCTTCAGGAAATATTTCTCAAAGTCAAAGGTCTACTTCATCTTCTCATTATTCCAGACCTTTTTATAGAAGCATTAGGCAGCATCAAAGTTCTCAAGGAAGTCAACAATATAAAAAGCAAGGCAAACAACAAAAATCTGAAGAAAAACAGGAAAAAGGTTCTAGTACAGAAAGACCTCCCTATCCTACATATGACCCAGAATTGGATCCAAACTACAGGATGGACAGATTCAATGTTCTGATTGCTCTATCCCAGATAAGGAAGGCTAAAGAGGAAGGGAAAGAAGCTTCTCAAATCTCCACTATGTCAACATACAGGAAAAAGGAACTGGACAAATACCAGGTAAAGAAACTTTTCAATGTTGATTCTTGCATGAACTTACATTCAGAAGTTGTTGTGCCCAGAGCAATATCTATGAAAATTCTTGGTGCACAAGACATGAAGATGACTCAGCAATAGACTTTTGATCCCAAGAGAAAGATGATTTTCACTAAACTTGCTTCTTTAGATGATTCAAAGAAACCCTATTAATCTTTTTGCTTATGCATTTTGATTTTCATTTTTCTGTTATGTAAACTCACAAGCCACTGTTGTTCATATCTGCTGAATGATTTATGGTTCTGTCAGATATTATTTTATTGTTTTGTGATTTTGTTTTTATTTTTGCATAGTGACTTCACCCAAATAAGGAGAGATTATAAGAACCCTACTTGTGATTTGGGCTAGGTCCACTATTAGGATTATTGACCCACCATGTATAGTCTAGGGTTATTTGTAAGTTCTAGGGTTTTAGGTCAATCACTTAGGTCAGAATACTGAGATCTACCTTCAGAAGACCTCAGAGATTCAAGACTTAAGAGACAAGATAGTTTTTGAAGATAGCAGAATTAGTCATTCGACGATAGCTGAACTCAGCTCGACGATCGTCGTTCTCAGATCGATGAACTCAAAATTTATTCTCTAAGTTGAGCTCGATGAAAGTCTAGCTCAGGTCGACAAACTGTGAGCTTATATCAGGATCTAAGCTCGACGAAGTACCTTCTCAGCTCGATGAACGTGGAGCTCAGTTTGGCAAGTACATTCTCAGCTCGACGATCTTAGATCTCAGCTCGACGAAGAAGATTTATTAGCTCGACGATCTTGGAGCTCAGGCCGACAAATACTTTCTCATGTTCGACTAACTCCAGTCAGGTTCTGTTCGAATATCTTTATGTAGTTTCTCTGATCGACTAAGCCAATTTGAATTTAAGGATTAAGTCAGTAATACTCTGATAATTAATGCTCGTATTCCTCAAGAATATAGCCGTTCTTGGCAGCATTAATTAAGATTTCACAGAGTTATTACTTGTCATATTTACTGGAACAGTTGAGGAAACACATTGAAGATAGAATAAAGCAGTTTCATTTCCCAGAGAATATGCAGAGGATTTGAATTTCAAATCAGCAGTCATGTATAAAGAAAAATTCTAAAAGACTGTTGACAAGAAACACACAGAGAATATACACAGTGACAACAAAAATTTTACTGTCAAGAAGAAGAAGAAGAGAGTGATCATCTCAATAGAGAAGGAACTTCTTGTTCATCGTACTCTTCTTTCTCAAGCATTTTCCTCCAGCAAACAATCATCATTCTAAGACCAAAAGTTCAATCACTCAGATACATATACTAGAAGGAGAAGTTCATCATTGAAGACCTACACCCTGAGCAATGCATCCATCCTCCTGATCAGATCTATAACTCAGGGGGAGCTTTGAAAACATCAAAATCCACTAGTCTTCTCTCAGATTGTTGACAAAGAAGAACACCATCTATTTATTTCTAACTATGTAGAGGGTTATAACTCCCTTCAAAAGTTAACTCCTTGGTGGTTAAGTCTCCTGATCAAAAGACTTAGTTTGGTTTTTGGGCACCTCATCAAAAGCTCAAAGGGTTGCAAGGACTACCTTAGAAAATAGATCTTGTGGTGGTAGGGCACCTGATCAAAAACCTGTAGTGGATTCCCACCAGGTTGGTAGAAGAGTGGATGCACCCAAGTTTTAGGGGAACCTCTATAATGTCATTTTGTCGTCTAGATTGCCTTTACTTTTGTGTCTGTGTGCTGTGATTTCTTTCTTATATTCTTATATATCACTATACTTTAATCCGCAATAAAAATCTGTGAATAAATTTTTTTTAATGATCTATTCCCCCCCCCCCCTCTAGACTAATCATAAGTTCTATCCCTCACTCAGGTGGTATCAGGGTATCACTTTCTATTGGTACTAGAGGCCACTTTCAGAAACTTTACACCCTTGTGGTGGTTCATGACTATTCCTGGTATACTTGGGTATTCTTTCTTAAGAAAAAAATGAAACCCTTGAAGCTTTCATGAAGTTTGTCAAGCAAATTCAGAATGAGTTTGACAGTACTGTTGCCAAAATCAGAAGTGACTATGGGACTAAATTCCAGTCTGATAGCATGATTAAGTTCTGTGAAGAGCTAGGGATTCATCAAGAATTTTCTTCTCCAAGAACACCCCAGCAAATTGGGATTGTTGAGATGAAAAATAGGACTCTCATAGATGCTGGATGGACATTATTGAGTGACACATCTCTCCCAGAATATTTCTGGACTGAGGTAGTAAATACTGCATGTCATGTGCTTAACAGAGCCTCTATCATCAAGAGCCACAAGAAGACTCCCAAAAACAAACCTGGGCTATGTCAGAATCTTTGGTAGTAAGTGATATGTACTTCACAATAGGAAGTCCTATGTGACTATGTTTGATGCCAAGTCCTTTAATGAGATTTTTGGTGGGTACAATAATCATAGTAAAACCTACAAGATCTATAATTTGAAAAGCCAAGTTGTAGAAAAATCTGTACATGTTGTCTATGATGAGTATACGATGATTAATAGTGAGCTGCCAAGCTCCTCTTTTAGTACTATAGGTACATAAGGGATGATGGACCAACTAACTACCAAATAAGCTGCTCCATTAATCCAAGATAAAGCTGATGAAATGGACATTCTAGTAGAAGGACTGCAAGACACAAGTGAAGTGGATGAATAATAGCTAGAGCTAACCCTATAGCTAATGATGAAGCAAGATTGCTTCCAGCAGTCATGCATCTAAGGGATCATCCAAGAAACCAGATCAAGGCTGATGCCAGCCTAGGAGAGGTGACCAGTAGCAGAAGTATTAGCACAATACTATACTCAAGCTTCCTGTCATAGGTTGAGCCAAAAATTTGAAGAGACTAGCATAGATCAGTTCTAGATTGTAGCTATGCAAGTAAAACTGAACCAGTTTAAGAGATGTATTGTCTGGTAGCTGGTTCCCAGATCATAAGGACATAATGTCATTGGAGTCAAGTGGATTTACAAGAATAAACTTGATGAAAATGGCATTATAATCAAGAACAAGGCAAGACTAGTAGATAAGGGGTACATACAAGAAGAAGGTACTGATTTTGATCAAACCTTTGCCCCTGTAGCAAGATTGGAAGCCATCAAATTGTGCCTTGCATATGCTGCACATAAGGGATTCAAGGTCTACCATATGGATGTGAAGTCAGCCTTCCTGAATGGCGAGTTAAAGGAAGAAGTCTATGTTGAGCAGCCTCCAGGTTTTGTTGTTCCTAACTCTCTTGATTGTGTTCAAAGACTTAGGAAAGCTCTATATGGGTTGAACCAAGCCACTAGAGCAAGGTATGAGAAATTGTATAGATTTGTCACAGAGAATAAATTCTCAAGGGGGAAGATAGATAAGACTTTATTCCTAAGGTAATCTAAGGGTAAGATCATCCTTGTCTAGATATATATAGATGATATTATCTTTGGATCTACTGATGACAACCTTTGGATAAAGTTTGCCAAACTTATGCAAGGGAAGTTTGAGATGAGCAGTATGAGCGAACTTACGTTCTTCTTGGTACTTCAAGAAAGACAGACTGATGATGGCTCGTCCATATCCCAGTCTATGTTAATCAGGGAGTTAATCGAAAAGTTTGGTATAGAGATTGCCTCAACCATGAAAACTCTCATGAGGTCAAGTATGCCTATAGGCAAAGATGATGCAGGGAAATCTGTTGATGAAACTTTGTATAGAGGGATAATTGGCTCCCTTCTATATCTAACTGCTAGTGGGGAAGACATCATGTAAGCTATAAGTGTTTGTGCTAGGTATCAGGCTTGCCATAAATAATCTAACTACTCAACTACAAAGTGGATTTTGAGGTATCTTAAGGGCACACCAGATCTTGGCCTATGGTCCCAAGAAATGGGGAGTTTGAACTAATAAGATATTCAGATATAGATTTTACAGGCTGCAAAGAGGACTAGAAGAGCACTTATGGCACCTGTCAGGTTTTGGGAGGAAGACTAGTGTCTTGGAGCAGCAAGAAGCAAACAAGTATTGCAATCTCAACTGCAGAGTCAGAGTACATCTCACCAGGTAGCTGCTGTGCTCAGTTAATATAGATCCAGCATCAGCTCCAGTATTATAACCTCTAGATAAGTAGAAGTCCCCTATTTTATGATTCAATTAGTGTCATCTCAATTGCTAGGAATCCTGTCTTGCCCAACAGGACTAAGCATATGGAGATAAGATATCATTTCTTTAGGGAGCATGTGGAATGTAAAGATATCAACCTTGAGTTTGTCCCAATAGACAGGCAAGTGGCTGACATCTTCACTAAGCCAGTAGATGAAGCAAAGTTCAACACCTTCAAGTTTGAGTTGGGTATGTTGAACCAAGTATAGCTTCAGTTGCTTCTTATGTTGTTTCTTTATTGCAGGTTATTCTATTTCTTGCAGCTGGAATTGTTCTTCAATGAAATGAAGACTTTTCGAGTGGTATACCTTTAGTGGTATCATGTTCAAGTGTTATCCAGGCTGGTATAGACTACACTGTCTTCCAAGAAGTATGGTAGAGGATGCTTCAGTTGAGGGGGAGCAAGTCCAGTACTAGCAGAGGTAGATTCAAGTGATATCCTATAGAGAAGGAGAAACACACCTCCATCACTCTCAAGTGGTTCAACTGCTACAAGAGTTGCTTATCTAAACACAAAAAGGGGAGCAGATATTCAATACCTCTCTGACTATTAATAGAAGTCAAAAAGGTGGAGAGAAGGATATAAATGAGAAGGATAAAAGTTATATCAGATCTATGAGAAGGAAATGATCAAGACCAGGCAGCAATAATTTAGGGGGAGCAGGTGTGATGATGATCACCCTGCAGGCAAGAAAAGTGTGGTAACTATAACTTGTTCTCTTGTTATATGTTCTCCAAGTTTTGTTTTATTACTACATATATTAGTGTATGCCATTGACTCAGGATTTTTTTGAGGTTTTTCACTTCTTCAAATATGAGAAGATTATTGTGTCCATTGCCTACAATGTCCCAGACTTGTAGAAGTCAGATTTGTAAAAGTCAAACATGTCAATGATATACACAAATTTATATTTGATGTATGTTCAAGTTCATGCATGCAGGTTAGTCCTTGTAATATTGATAGGACAAGTATTCCAAGTGATGTGACAAGTGGTCACAATGTAAAGATGCTGGATAGGATGGAAATTTCCTAAGTCTATAGGCATTGAGTGAAGCCAGTTCACTCAATGCCTGATGCCATAAAGCACTGTGTTAGTTATGGACAGTCAAATCCATTCAGTCTGTAAAGCAATTCTGTGTCCAAGTCCATAGATGTTGAGTGAGGGTAGTTCACTCAATACCATTGTCAAGTGTAGCTGAATCTGTCAAAGCCTCAGTGTTGGCGGGTTGAATATTAGACAAAGTCAAAAAGCATCTAGTGAATACTGCTCACTCGACGCCAAAGTAGAAGGCGTCGTGTTATGATGAAGCCTAAGATGACATAAGGCCGCCAAGTAAAAAAAGCATTGAGTGGTGAATCTTCACTTGACACTCTTAACGCCAGAAAGCAAAAGTATTGAGTCATGCTGCTACTGTCAAAGCCTAAGGAGAAGATAAAAATCGACTAAGTCCATAAGCATTGAGTGAAGCCAATTCACTTAATGCCTAATAAAGAAGACATGCAAAGGCAAAAAGCATTAAGTGAGGCCCGCTCACTCAACGCCTTCAGACAGGTAAAAAATGGCTAAGTCCAGAGACGCTGATTGAGGAAGGATAACTCAACCCTCTTTATGCCTAGAGGCCAAATGATGAGCCAAGTCAGAAAGCATTGAATGATGAAGGTTCACACAATGCTCTCAACGCTCTCAACGCCTATGATGTAGAATGGTTAAAAAAGTTGACCAAGGGTTCTAGCAATGAGTGAAGCTTGTTCACTTAATGCACTCAATGCCTGGAGTGAATTTGAGAAATTAGCTAAGTCTATAACTGATGATGTCAGCCAAAGTCAACAAAAGTCAATAGAGTTCAAATAAGTTACGGGAAAGCTACTGAACACGCCAAATAGCACCGGAGGGCTACTGTATATCTTCTTCCATTAAAGCAACTTGCAGCAGTCAACTGCAGGTGGCCCCCACTACTTCTTGGAGCCGTTAATCAGCGGAAGATAAAAAGGACTGGTTGAGAAGGAAGATCTTAACTTTTAGGGTTTCAATTCTTGTAGCTGGACTTCATCTTTCTCGCCATTGCTGTCGAGCCAAAAGTTTGAAGTCATTCCAGCTGAACCAAAAGTTCATTCCAGATAACTGTAGCATTTTCTTAGACTACAACAAGTTCAGACTTGTTTCTGATAAAGAGAAGAAGCAGAGCTTTCAGTTTACTACAAGTTCAGGTTAGCTGGTTGAAGAACTCAAGATCAGTCTTCAGTCTTCTTCAATAAGTTTAAAAACATTTTTTTGAGATACTTCCAACAGGAGTAGATATTTACTGAAGACCTTATTCTTGCTGCTGTGAAGATAGTTAGAGCCGAGATAACTCAGCTCTAGTAGTAGACACAGAGAAATTGCTCTGTGTCAAATTAATACAAACTATTTCATTTCTGTAGAATTCTTTTGGATCTGAGTTGTAAGGCCTTTGTGCCTGAGGTAGGGCAGATTTTCCTAAGGGTAGGATCCAGTTTTGGATTTGAGTGTAGGACCTTTGTGTCTGAGGTAGGATCCTGTGTGTATATGAGCTTTAGGGCTTTTGAGCTTGAGGTAGGGTAGTTTTGCCTGGGCTATAAGATAGTCATACTCTATGAGTGTAGGACATTTGTGTCTAAGTGTAGGATCCAGATTTGGTTCTGAGGTAGGGTCTTGTGCTTGAGCTGTAGAAGAGTCATTCACTCTGAGGTAGGGCTATCCTCCATAGCCTGAGCTGTAGGACTTGTATTCAAGTCTGAGGTAGTGATCATTTGATCACTGAGTGTAGGAGCAAGTTTGCTCTGAGGTAGGGCTTTGTGCCTAAGTTGTAAGTCTTGGAGGAGACTGAGAGATCCAGCGGGATCTGAGGTGTAAGCTCTTTGAAACAGAGCTTTTGGAGAAGTGCTTTGTCTAAATGGAAGTTAGAAAGGTGGGAGGAGAGTGGATGTACCAATAATTTGCGGAACCACTATAAATTCTGCGTGTTCTTTGTGTTTTTGTCTTGTAAGTTTAAAAACTACTAACGCATAATACATTAAGTAAAAGATAATAATAATAAACCAGAAAACCTATTCACCCCCTCTAGGTTGTTAGCTACCTTGAAATAAAAAACTTTCAGCATCCATTTATTTTTACTTGAAGATCAGATGGTTGGCTTTAATCCTGTCGGTGATAAGGGCTAGAGAAGGGATTCTCTTCTTATTTCATCTAGAATAATCTCTTTCTTCCAATTTGAGAAAAGAAGAAAAGTAAGAAAGGAGATCTGATTCTCAGTCCTTAAGGATGAGATTTGAAGCTATTGGAGGATCTTCGAAGGTCGGTATAGCGAGACGAAGACTTATTCGCGGAGAGGAAAACACTGTAAGTGATTCCATCTAGATCAGTTATGAGTTTATGGAGCCGAAATGGTCTATATGGGTAACAATTATCTTTTTAGAATACTTGCACATGATAGTCCTCTTATTTACCTTCGTTTATGGAAGTCCCCAACAATTGATAGATTGAAAGACTTCGTTTGGGTTGATACTGAGTATCCCCAATATAAATTGCATGTAGAGCTTGGATCATTGTACGAGCATAAACATGTCATGTGATGATCATCTGGACAAGTTGGTTTGGATTGGTGATAATTGATTTACGTGCCAGAGAAGACTCCATGAAAAATGATGTTCTGTTACTATCGCTCTCAATAGCAATATCACTAGTGATAGCTCTACTAGTAGAGATCAGTGAGCAGTTGTATGTGCTGGGGAGAACCCGAGCCTCAGACAGATTGGTGGATCTGTCGATATCGCACAACAATAATGATATCGTTGGTGATAGCTCTTAGAGTGCTTTTTGTGGTTGCGAAGCCTCTGTCCTGAGTACTAGATGGGTAACATGTTAAGCTGTTGAGCCCAACTTTGGTAGCTGTGGGTGCAGACTGTGGAACATAACGTTGGCTATGATATGAACATGAAAGGGGAGGCTGTCACATGTCATTGTCTTATAAACATGATGATTTAAGCAATGGGAAGCGGCTAAACTGTACCTACACCTTACTGCCCGGCAAGATTACCTAAAGTACTTAGCTATTGTTGTTGTCTTGGGGAGAGTCCTTGACTTTGCGTTGGACTGGAAAATGCTCAAAATTATTTTTTTGTTAGTCTCGGACTAAAGCTGGTGGTGGGACTCAGGAAGTACACTGAAAGAGTGTCTTGTGTGCACGAAACGCGCGATTGTATGTTCCAGGATTTGTGGTTGTTGTGGATATATGTGGAATGGTGCTTAACTTGCACATTCTCATGGATATATATATATATATATATTGTTATATACTGCTTGCTTGTAGAGAAGGAGAACGACCGTCTCTGGAATGGGGTGGGGTCGTTACACCACCATGGTCAGATTTAACTGATAGTTCTTTTGTTTTCCACATCTTTGTGGATTGTACCTGTACAGGTGTTGGCGAGCCGAGAGGAATATTGTGGGCTAAAGCCCCGATTCTGTGGTGTCCCTCGAAGGCCCAAGTGTTCGTTTTACTTTTCATGTATTGTCAGCCTATGTGCCGTAGTGTGGAAATCACATGTATTGTAAATTTCAACAGGTTTGTGAGGCTTTAAGGCCAAATGTTTGTGTATATACACATTCAGAGATTTATATATAGTGAAAATTCGTTGTTGTTGGTTATATTCTTCGTGACGAGTAGGGTGTTACACCGAGTCTCTCCTCTATAGTGGATTAATCCCATATTGGGTAGAAGAGAGGAGGCCTCCCACAGCTTTATTTAAGAGCTTGCCTTCCCCGGATCTCTTTACACCTTCCCCGAGCTCAGACGAGCATACCCCACCTCCCTGCCTATGCCCTAAAGCCAAAACCCCAATACCTCCGCCACCTTTAATGGAGAATCTGACAAGGACCCCTGAGCCCTCCTCCATTAGGTTGAACCTCACCCCCTTCTCCTTCCATTTCCCCCCGGACGCACCGCATGTGCCTCCCGGCCGCCGGAGCGTCGCCAACGCTGCCACCCAAGCCATGCTCCAGGCTTGGGTCATGTCCATGTATGGTAAGCCTCACCAACACTAGTGGAAGCACTCTGATGGTGTTGCCTTATCGGAGGTTCCCTCCCCGAGTGATAGAAGTCGGCGGTGCCACAAAAAAACACGTCTCTGGCGGCATTGTAATTAATATATTTTTTAACACTCTATGTTGAGTTTTTCCAGTGATGGTCGGTGGTGCCAGGCCGCTAGGCTACTGCCACAGGAGTGTTCATCCCGCGGTGAGCCGACCAGGGGAAGTGGTTCATGCAGATATAGCCGGAAGAGCGGGGGTGGCGCGACATTGTCGGGAGAAGAGCCGACCTCACCATCTGTCCTCTATTTGGGTAATTTTGGTGATGGAAGACGATGCCTGGCCACCAGACCACAGCTAGGTATTTTGCAGGCCCCCAGTGAGTCGACCATGGGGAGCACCGAGGCATGACGGTCGATGGTCAATGGTCGTGGCGGCAAAAGCTCGCAAAATGTTGCCTCCTCGGGATCATCACTGACGTACGATCTCCATGCAGTGATTGGGCAACCGAGGCATTATTAATCCCCACCCCTAACTCAATCTCAGGGCACATCGTGGATCAGAGTTAGTTCCACTATGGGTAAAGAAGGAAAAGTCACGAAATATGGCTCTATCTCAGCCAGATGTGTTGATCAGAACGGTTATCAGCTCCCCAAAAATTGATCAAAACTTGATGAATTTTTTGAAGAAATTATAGGCGCATGGAAAAAAACTTTTGAATATGAAAATTGTTCCCCATTGGGAAGGCTATCACTACAATGTTTGGGGGAATTTTAGAAAATCATTTACTATTTTTAATGGACTAAAATAAATTTATTTAGCCAAAATAAAGGCCAAAAATTATTTGAATTTTTTTGGAAAAATTCATAAGCTCAAATGAATCCCTCTTTGATGTCCTATAAAATAATTGGGAATATTTGGATGAAAGCTAATTTCTTAAAGTGTCGAGCTTTTGAAATTATTAATTGTCTAATTGTTGGGTACATTGGAAAATGTGTACCTGATTTGAAGAAGCCTCACCCTACTCAATGATATACATCAAGGTTTATTTGATGTGCTTTCAGTTTATATATGCAAGTTAAGTAATTGCAGGAAATGCAGAAAAGTTTCTAAGTCTATGTGTCGACACCTAGAGATGCTGTGTCGACACTTATGAATTAGTTGTGTCGACACCTAGAGAAGTTGTGTCGACACTTGGAGTATTTGTGTCGACACAAGGAAAGGCAGAGTCGACACCAGAAGAAAAGTGTCGACACATATAGGCAGTGTCGACACACTATGAAGAATACTCAACATATATCATGTCGACACTTAGAGGCAGTGTCGACACCCAGAGAAACTTAGTCGACATCCAATGTGTCGATACGAGGAAGCCGTGTCAACACACTGAAGGCATTGTCGACATCAACTGTGTCGACACACAGCAAGTTTCAACGCAGTTAAAGTAAAGAAGTAGTTTTGTCGACACAAAGGAGATTTGTCGACACTCAACTAGTATCAACAACAGAAGAAGTTGTGTCGACACAATGGAGATGTGTCGACACTCAGCTAGTATCAACAACAAAAGAAGTTGTGTCGACATAAAGGAGATGTGTCGACACACAGCAGAATTCAACTAAGTTCTAAAGAAGAAGTACTTGTGTCGACACACTCAATCAGTGTCGACACATTCAACAAAAGCAGTGTCAAGAAGCTATTACAACAACAGAAGAAGTTGTGTCGACACCACCAAGGCATGCGTCGACACTTAGTTCACTTGTGTCGACACTTGATCTATTTGTGTCGACACATAATAAATATCAATCTCGACACATTCAGACAGAGACAATATTTTCAAGAAATGGCTGGATGACTTGACAGCTGCCATTTCAGCCGGTCTACAGTAACTGTCAGAGCAGTCAGAAGTTCGTTAGAAACCGGATCAGCCGGTTACCTTGGAGGAAGACTATATAAAGGCCTTTCTCCTTCAACAGTGAAGAATCAATAAAAAAAGAATCAATCAGAAGGTTAAAAAAAACAGATTCAGAGAAAACTGTAAATCGGTATTTTGAAGAAATTTCAGATTTACTTGGAGAGAGAACTCCATTATCTGAAATCAAGAAAGAGAATTATTAATTAAATCTCTTAAGAAGCAGGTTCTGAACCAGACTGCAAAGTAGGATCCAGATTTAATTCTCCATCCTAAGAAGGAAGTTTCCAGCCGGTCTACTTCAAGAAGATCATCTTTACTAAGTTCAGACTTAAGAAGCCTTGAAGAAAGCAAAGACAAAGTTGATCTCAGGAATCAGTGCTATCAAGAACTGATCAAGAAGGTTGCACTCTTCATTCTCTCAAACTGAGTGGTGATCAAAAAACTTTTTATTATCTTTTTGTAGGATCCTAAGGGATCTGAGTTGTAAGCCTAAATTTATAAAGGCTGAGGAAGGGCTTTTGAGCCTGAGTGTAGGAGAATCAATTCTCTGAGTGTAGGCCTTGTTGAAGGCTGAGGTTGGGCTGTTTAGGCTGAGTGTAGGTCTTGTTGAAGACTTAGTGGTAGGGCTTTGTGCCTGAGTTGTAGGAGTGGGGACACTCTGAGTTGTAGGAACCTGTTTGGGGTTCTGAGCTATAAGATCTGAGGATCTGAGGAGAAGTGCAGAAGTTAAGCCGAATCTAGTACACTACTAGATAGGCGAAGGGGGAAAGTGGATGTACCCAGACCTTGGGGAACCACTATAAACACTGTGTGCACTCTGTGAATGTTTGTTTCTATGGTTGCTGTGTTGTGATAGCTGTAGAATTTGCATTTGCTGCTTAAATTACAATACAATTTGTCTGCCTTTAAAGTAAAAAAGAAAAAAGTACACATATACACCCCCCCTCTAGGTGGTTAGGCACTATTTCTTTCAAGTGGTATCAAAGCGAGGTTACTCAAAAAGGGACTTAACATTCTGAGTAAGATCCTGTAGGCAGATTCAGAACAAACAAGAATCAAGAAAATGGGTTCTAGTCAGAATCACAAAGAGCTAGGGTCCATGAAATTGCCAATATGTAGAAAAGAGATATTTGGCATATGGAAAGAGAGGGTTAGACTCTTTATGGAAGCTTCTGACCCAAGGATATACATTACAGTCAAAGAAGGCCCATATGTGCCAATGAAGATATCCATTCTGGATGCAAATCAGAAAACTCCCAAGGACTTCTCTGAAATGACTAAAGTTGAAATCATTCTGGCCACTATGGACAAGAGAGCCCAGAATATAATTGTTAGTGTCATTGATGATGCAACATTTCAGAACTTAATTAATTGTAAAACCTCTAAAGAAATGTAGGACACATTAATAGTCTATATGGAGGGCTCAGAGGAAGTAAGACAAGATAGGAAGTCAATGTTAAATCAGGAATATGAAAGCTTCAGATAAGGAAAGTCTGATAGTATTACAGAATGTTACAAGAAGTTCTATAGGATTGTTAATGAGTTGACGTCCTATGGAAGAGACTTAATTAACTATGAGCTGAATGACAAGTTCTTAAGATCCCTAACTAAGGACTGTGACACCAAGATTTGTGTCATTAGGGAAGTGGTCAAACTTGCTGATATACCTCCTTCAACTTTGTTTGTAAAACTGCTATCTTATGAGATGCAGCTAATGGCTAGGAAGGAGGAAGAGAAGAATACTAGAGTGGAGCACAAGGAAAAGTCTGTGGCCTTCAAGACTGAAGCCACTAAGAAGTATAGAAGCAAGTCTCCATCTCCACCTCAAATAATTGCTGAGGCTGTAACAGATAATTCAGATAGCAAGAATTTAGATAGCAGTGAAAATGATGAAGACTTTGCTGCTTTTACTAGGCATTTTCAAAAATTTCTGAAGAAGAAGCACTGGAGGTCTAAGCCTTCCACTTCTCAGCCAAAAGATGACTACTATCAGAAAAGAAAGTCATCAAGGAATGACAGAAGCAGGTCCAAGCCAAGCAAAGCTACATCTTCAAAAATTGTGTGCTATTATTGTAATAGACAGGGATATGTAGTGGCTGACTGTCCTGAAAAGAGGAAGGAGTCAGCTGACAAAAAGAAGACTCAGGTTAAGAGCAAAAAGGAAAAGTTCTTTGTTGCTAAGAAAGACAAGAGTCTGATAGACCAGTCATCTTCAGAAACAGAATCAGAAGCTGAAGCCTACATTGGGTTATTTGCTGAAGAGAAAGAAGATGAGTTCATGCAGCTAATGAACTCAATTTATGAGCATGAAGACCATCAGTGCAAGGGACTGATGGCTATATCTGAAGGAGACAAGATCCAGGATCAGCCTGGACCAAGTAAGGTACAAAGTTGTTCTTCTAGTTCAATTTATAGTACTGAGTCAGAATCAGATACATCTGCATCAAGTGATGTGGGTGGGTCTGAATCTGAAGGAGATATTCATCAGTTAATTGATGAATATAAGGACTTGTTATAGGCCTTGAAGAAAAGTAAAACCTTGGCCAAAACTCAAGAAAAGGAGATTGCTAGTCTTAAATTGGCTGCTGCTGATTCAGACAAGATTGTTATATTAGAAACTGAATGAGATAGCCAGAATGAAAAACATTACTATTATTCAGATGGGTACTATTACATTTAAGAATGATCAAATTAGAAATCTGGAGGTTAGACTTCAGAAAGAGAAAGAGATAGTAGCAAGTTTTTCTAAACCTAAATCTGTTTTACCCTTGATAGATGAGTTTGTACCTCAAAAGGGTAAAGCTGGATTAGGATTTAAGAAAACTGCCTGGACTGCTAGGTCCAAATCTAAAGGCAAAACCCCAACACAAAACATAAGGCCTGCTGTAGATACTTCAGCCAGGGTAGTACCTAAATAAAGGTACAACAGGTTTGAGTGTTGGTGTTGTGGAAAGATATGCCACTTTGCCTTAGATTGTTGGCACAATTCTAGTGTCAAAGAGAGTAGAAAACTGCCTGCTAGAAGAGCTACAGGTAGTTTTGTTAAAGGTCAGACTAACCTGTACCAAGGACCCAAGAGTTATTTGGGTTCTAAGGATAAGTAATCTGTTTTCAGGTGAGTCCAAGTGGTCATGCCCCTATATGGTACTTGGACAGTGGATGTTCCAGGCACATGATTGGAACTAGGGGGTTGCTGAAGGACTACACACCTATCAAGGATGGCCCTAAAGTAACCTTTGGTGGTTCAGAAAAAGGAATCATCAAGGAATTTGGTAACATTTCTAGTAATCAGATTACAATTACTCAAGTGACTTATGTAAAGGGTTTGAAACACAACCTCATTAGTATAAGTCAGCTGAGTGATTTAGGATATGACATCTCATTTGTCAAGAATGGTTGTCATATCAAAAGGTCAAGTGATCAAAAGATCATTTTGATAGGTTATAGAAAAAGGAATGTTTACTGACTTGACTTTGTGTGTGAGAACAATGTTTCTCCTATTTGTCTTGTAGCTGATGAGAGATTCTCTCATTGTGTCAAATGGCATAAGTGGCTAGCCCATCTAAATTACAAGACTATTGGCCAACTCTTTAGCAAAGAGTTAGTGAGGAATGGTCCTTAAGTTAAGTATATAAAGCATGGGATATGCTCAGCTTGTCAAAAAGGCAAGCAGACCAAATCCACCTTTCATAGCCTTGAAAACAAGGATTCTGTGAGGTGTTTATACCTCTTGCATATGGATCTTTTTGGTCCTATGCCAGTTCACAGTCTAGGTAGGAAGGTCTATACATTTGTGGTTGTAGATGACTATTCAAGATATTCCTGGGTGTTCTTCCTAAGACAAAAATCTGAAACCCCAAGTATCTTATATACTTTTGTTAAACAAATTTAGAATGAGTTGGACAGTATAGTGGTCAAAATCAGAAGTGACCATGGTACTGAATTTCAGTCTGAAAGTATGACAAAACTGTGTGAAGAATTTGGGATATTTCAAGAATTTTCTTCACCAAGAATACCTCAGCAAAATGGTATTGCTGAAAGGAAGAATAAAACATTGATAGAGGCTGGTAGAACTCTATTGAGTGACACTTCTCTCCCAGAGTATTTCTGGGCTGAGGCAGTAAATACTGCATGTCATGTGATCAATAAGGCTTCTATCATCAAGAGCCACAAAAAGACTCCCTATGAGATTGTAAAGGGCAGAAAACCAAATTTATCCTATTTCAGGATCTTTGGTTGCAAATGTTATATACTTAACAATGGAAAGTCTTATCT
This sequence comes from Platanthera guangdongensis, assembly GCA_039583875.1. NCBI lineage: Eukaryota > Viridiplantae > Streptophyta > Magnoliopsida > Asparagales > Orchidaceae > Platanthera > Platanthera guangdongensis. Next base: position 124,713,571 of record CM077155.1, on the reverse strand, counting down.
AACCAAGTTTGCTGCCAAATCCCAAGAGGGGATATTTGTTTGGTACAGCAACAATAGTAAGGCTTATAGGGTCTACAACTTGATTACTCAAGTTGTAGAAGAGTCTGTACATGTAGTTTTTGATGAAGCAAGGCTCATTAACAGTGAATTGCCAAGTAGTGTTTGCAGTTCTATAGGTTTAAATGAGAGGATGGACAAGCATACCATTGCAGAAGATTCTACTGCAACTCAGCAAGTGGAAAATGGTGGCTGCTGTCCAGGGGGAGTATAAGACTCTCTAGATGCTGAAGAAGGTCAAGAGGTGCAGCTTAATGAAGTGGCTGGAGGTGTTCAGCCTAAAGAAATACTACCTCCAGCTAATAGACACTTAAAGGATCATCCAACCAATCAGATAATTGGTGATCCAAGACAAGGAGTGCAAACAAGAAGCAGGAATCTGAGTACAGTTCTTTACTCCAGTTTCCTATCACAAGTGGAACCAAAGAAGTTTGAAGAAGTAGTTCTAGACCCTCATTGGATTGAGGCCATGCAAGAGGAGCTGAATCAGTTCAGGAGGTGCAAGGTCTGGAAGTTTGTTCCTAAACCCAAAGACCACAATATCATTGGAACAAAGTGGATCTTTAGGAACAAATTGGATGAGAATGGAATCATCATAAAGAATAAAGCTAGACTTGTTGTAAAGGGATATAAGAAGGAAGAAGGTATTGATTTTGACCAAACCTTTGCTCTAGTAGCAAGACTGGAGGCAATCAGTATGTTTCTTGCTTATGCAATATATCAAGGGTACAAGGTATTCCAAATGGATGTGAAATCAGCATTCTTGAATGGAAATTTAAAGGAAGAAGTTTATTTTGAGTAGCCCTCAGGTTTTGTTGAACCTCTCAAACCTGATTATGTTTATAGACTTAGGAAGGCATTATATGGGTTGAAACAAGCCCCAAGGGCTTGGTATGAAACCCTATCTAGTTTCCTCATTGAGAACAAATTTTCAAGGGGAAAATAGACAAGACTCTATTCTTTAGGGAATCTAAAGGTAAGATAATCCTAGTCCAAATTTATATGGATAATATAATATTTGGGTCTACTGAAAGTAATCTTTGCAGGAAGTTTGTAAAACTTATGCAAGGAAAATTTGAAATGATCAGTATGGGGGAACTTAAGTTCTTCTTGGGTCTCCAAGTTAGACAGACTGAAGATGGCTTGTCCATATGCCAGTCTAAGTTCACCCTAGTGTTAATAAAGAAGTATGGTATGGAATCATCCACTACCATGAAAACTCCTATGGGGTCAAGTGTGTCTCTAAGTAAAGATGATGCAGGGAAACCTGTAGATGAAACTTTGTATAGAGGGATAGTTGGATCCCTATTATATCTGACTGCTAGTAGACCAGATATCATGTATGCAACATGTGTCTGTGCTATGTACCAAGCATGCCCTAAAGAATCTCATCTGACTGCAGTTAAAAGGATCTTGAGATATCTTAAGGGCACACCTTATCTAGGCCTTTTGTACCCTAGGAATAGGGATTTTCTACTAACAGGTTATTCAGATGTAGATTTTGCAGGTTGTAAGGAAGATAGAAAGATTATTACAGGAACCTGTCAATTTCTAGGAGGAAGGCTGGTGTCTTTGAGCAGTAAGAATCAGACCAGTGTGGCAATCTCCACAGTTGAGTCAGAGTATGTGGCAGCAGGAAGTTGCTGTGCACAGTTATTATGGATCCAGCACCAGCTAGAAGACTATGGTATTCAAGTAAGTAGAACACCTTTATTTTTTGATTCTACAAGTGTCATTTCTATTGCAAATAATCCTGTCTCACATAGTAGGACTAAACACATAGAAATTAAATAACATTTTCTTAGAGAACATGTAGAAAAAGAGGACATTTCCCTATAATATGTTAACACAGATAATCAGATTGCTGATATGTTTACTAAGCCCCTAGATGAAACCAAATTCAATAATTTTAAAATTGAATTAGGAATGTTGAACTTAGAATAGGTTCATAAAATTGGCTAAGTAAAATAGTGTCGACACAAGGAGTTGTCTGTGTCGACATATAGAAGTAGTGTCGACATTTCAGAGAAATGGTGTCGACACATCTAGGAAGTCTGTGTCGACACTTCAGCGAAATGGTGTCGACACATGCAGAGTAGGTGTCGACACATCCAGGGTGGTGTCGACACTTAGATTTAATACTAATTTTGTCGAGTAGAGTTTCGACTAATCGTCGAGCTGAGATGTATAAATGTCGGCACATATATTCTGTCGACTATATTTGTGTCGACACATAGTTGTCGAGACATTAGAAGTAAGTGTCGATACTTTTCAACAGTGTCGACACATTTCAAGTATTTCGACGCGCCTTTTCACCTTCGATTTTAGAAAGGTATAAATAGGTCTTCCACATTGTTTATCGACACACTCACCATAGTTTCGAGACCAAACTTGTGTGTCGACATCTCTCTTCTCTAAATTCAAAATTTCTCCAAACCCTAATGACGCCCAAGCTAGAAGAGAACATCAATGAAGGTTATGAGCTAGTGCGACATGCTTTTGACGACGCGGAACCAGAAATTCAAGGTGTTGTAACCCTAGTTTCAGAGATTGGGTTAGAGTATCTAGTTTCAGAGCCAATCAAGATTTGGAAGAAGGAGGTTCTCGAATTCTTTAGTGCAGCTACCCTTGATGAAACTGGTCTTAAGATTAAATCCAAAGTCCATGGAGTTCAGGTGAAAGTCACCCAGAAAAGTCTAAGAAAAGTTCTACATCTACCTAGAACTAAAGAAGAGAAAGATGTACCTGCATCAAAGATAAGGGAGGCACTGCAATGGTGTGGAATAGCTTCAAGCATGGAGATTGGATCAGTTTTTAATGGGAAAGGCATGAACATGCAAGGCAAGTTCTTGTCTGAAATAGTAGGAAAGGTGATTCTGAGCAAGCCAGGTGGGCATGATAGGATATCAGCTCACATGTTCAGTTTAATGACAAGGATCATTTTCAAACTGAAAACTGATTGGTCAGCAGTAATGTTTGACAAGATTAAGGAAAGTCTGAAGAAGCCCAATCTGGGTAGAATTATGAGTTTGTACTTGGCTGGAATTATTCCAGAAGTGATGAACAAAGCTGCAGGTTCTAAGATAAACCATATGAGGAGAATGGATGTTAGGATTATCTCAAGGTGGGATAGGGTGTTAACCAAGGACATGCCTACTCCAGAAAAGGAAGTTCCTCAACAGAAGAAGAAGAAGAAAGCCATTGTGGCTCCTGAATCCTCAAGTAGCTCAGAGGAGCAAGTAGTTTTCAGTTCTAATGAGGATGAAACTGATAAGGAAGCAGCTGATGTTACTGGAAGTTCACCAGTAAGGATTGAAGATGCCCGGAGGCAGGGGGAGCTACCATCTGCTAGCCCCATTCACCTAGATCCACTCCTGGGGGAGCCTCATCATGTGGATGAGCCAACTCACTTAGACAGTGAAAGGGCCACACAAACTATTCTTGAGGTAATCAATGAAGTTAATCAATCAATTTTTCATATTGAGGATGAAGTATTGACTGAATCTTTAATTGATGTTGATCTGCAAACTCAGTTACATTGTCAACCACAAGATGTTGTCATGGAAGACACATCAGTTGCTGATAATGCTCCTGAGATAAGAGATTCTCCAGTACATACACAACAGGAGTTTACTCTAGAAGAGTTGTTCCCTAATTTATTACAGACTGATTTTGTGGGGGGAGAAAGCAGATTTTGAGGGGGGAGTCAGCTAACCTTGAGGGGGAGCATGTAAGGTCACAGGAGGAGACTGCTATAAAAGAGACTGAGGAGCAAAGGAGTGTTGAGGAGCTACCAAGAGCAGAGAAGGAATTGCCACCTACTCCATAGGATAGAGTAGACATTGGTAGTACTTCTGATTCTGAAGATGAAGAAACTGCTAGAGCCAAGAAATGGAAGCTCATGGTTTTCAAGAGAAGAAGCCAGAGTTACAAGAAAGCACTGCAAAAAATTGTTCAACAACCTGCCCCAACAGCTGATTACAGCTCTTTGTTGGTGGCATTGCAGATCAAGATGGATGAGCAAAGGAAGGCTCTAGAAAAATATATGGATGAAGGACATAAATCCCTTCAATTTGATCTGGCTCAAGACATCAAATCTATAAGATTTGAAGTTAATCTAACTAAGAAAGAAATGACTGATTGTTCCCACAAAGGAGGTAATGTAGTGGTATATCTGGCTACTCATCAGGAGAAGATAAAGACACAGGTTAATGATATGGCAGTAAAACAAGGATATGTTCTTGAGAATCAGATTAGAATGAATGACAATCTAACTGAATCACATAATGTGATAGTAACTGAAATGCAGAATATTGTAGCTGCTCAGACTGCAGCAAGGACTGCTGTCAAGGCTGAGTTTGACAAGCAATTACAAGAAAACATAACTGTCGTTAAAACTGCAATTGAAGATTCTCAAAAGGCTATTACTGAAAAGCTCCAAAAGTTAAAACCTTTTTATAAAGATGGTGTTAACTATCTGAAAGCTCAGATCAGATTTCAGAAGGATGATCTTAGGGATCATATAGAAAGAGAAGTCATAAAGGGGGAGTGGGTATTAGTCAAAGCAGGCTCTGACCATGCTAAATGGATTTCAAACAGCATCAGAGCCACCCTTAGATATCCACCTTTGTGTGATGATGATAATGTTGCTGAATCTGGTATAAATCCTGCTGTTTTTGGAGGTGAGCAAACTGAAGTTGCACAAGTAATCTACCCTCCAGCAGATTTTGACATGATACATCAAGAGATACAATCTAGGTATAGCCCTCCAGAAGGTGCTCAAAATGTGATCATTGAGAAAGTAGTACAGCCTGTGCCAGAGGCAGTATTTAAAGAGCAAGAAGCTCAATTATCCAAGAAGAGGTTCAGTGAACAGGCTGAGTTAAAGCCAGATTTTGAGCAGTGGAGCCCAACTTCTAGAAATATTATACTGACTGCTTGGAAGGCTGCAAAGGATAATATCCTAGAAAGGGGCAAATGGTATTCTGAGCAAGAGTGGAGAAAACATGAAGCTAGGAAAGAGGCCATTGTTCAGTACAGAAGGAAGGCTAAACTTGGGAAGCTACCTCCTAATGCATAGGAGCCTACCAAGTATTTCCCTAAGCCTTATCATTATTTTGAGAGACAAAAGATAAGGGATGAAGAACAGAAGAAGAAAGATCTTAAGGGCAAGAAGCCCGCTGATGACACTGATGCTCCAGTTCAAGCCAAGATTCAATCTGGAAAGGGCATTGTCATCAAGGAGCCAGAGCAGCCATAGAATAGAATTTTCTTAAGTTTACAATTTTGTAATCATTTGCATTAAAATCCATGTAAACTTTTGATTAATGAAACTATTGGAAGTTGTAACAGAACAATGTTTAATGTTCAATCTATTACATTGTTATTCTGAGAATATTATTTATACATGTTTTGTTTAGTATTTACCCTGTCATATAATACTGTTATACATCATATTGAGTATTTATTATGAATGGTGTATATCTTTGACTAAGGGTTATGACTTCTCCAAATAGGGGGAGATTGTTGGGTACATTGGAAAATGTGTACCTGATTTGAAGAAGCCTCACCCTACTCAATGATATACATCAAGGTGTATTTGATGTGCTTTGAGTTTATATGTGCAGGTTAAGTAATTGCAGGAAATGTAGAAAAGTTTCTAAGTCCATGTGTTGACACCTAGAGATGTTGTGTCGACACTTATGAAGTAGTTGTGTCGACACCTAGAGAAGCTATGTCGACACTTGGAGTATTTGTGTCGACACCAGGAAAGGCAGAGGCGACGCTAAAAGAAAAGTGTCGACACATTCAGGCAGTGTCGATACACTATGAAGAATACTCAACATATATCATGTCGACACTTAGAGGCAGTGTCGACACCCAGAGAAGCTTAGTCGACATCCAATGTGTCGACACCAGGAAGCTGTGTCAACACACTGAAGGCATTGTCGACATGAACTGTGTCGACACACAGGACTTGTGTCGACACACAGTAAGTTTCAACACAGTTAGAGTAAATAAGTAGTTGTGTCGACACAAAGGAGATGTGTCGACACTCAGCTAGTATCAACAACAGAAGAAGTTGTGTCGACACAATGGAGATGTGCCGACACTCAGCTATTATCAACAACAAAAGAGTTGTGTCGACACAAAGGAGATGTGTCGACACACAGCAGAATTCAACTAAGTTCTAAAGAACAAGTACTTATGTCGACACACTCAATCAGTGTCGACACATTCAACAGAAGCAGTGTCGAGTAGCTATTACAACAACAGAAGAAGTTGTGTCGACACCACCAAGGCATGTGTCGACACTTAGTTCACTTGTGTCGACACTTGGTTTATTTGTGTCGATACATAATGAATATCAGTCTCGACACATTGAGACAGAGACAATATTTTCAAGAAGTGACTGTATGACTTGACAGCTGCCATTTCAGCCGGTCTACAGCAACTGTCAGAGCAGTCAGAAGTTCGTTAGAAACCAGATCAGCCGGTTACCTTGGAGGAAGACTATATAAAGGCCTTTCTCCTTCAATAGTGAAGAATCAATAAAAAAAAGAATCAATCAGAAGGTTAAAAAAAAGACAGATTCAGAGAAAACTATAAGTCAATATTTTGAAGAAATTTCAGATTTACTTGAAGAGAGAGAACTCTAGTATCTGAAATCAAGAAAGAGACTTGTTAATCAAATCTCTTAAGACGCAGATTCTGAACCATACTGTAAAGTAGGATCCAGATTTAATTCTCCATCCAGAGAAGGAAGTTGTCAGCCGGTCTACTTCAAGAAGATCGTCTTTACTGAGTTCAGACTCAAGAAGCCTTGAAGAAAGCAAAGACAAAGTTGATCTCAGGAATCAATGCTATCAAGAACTGATCAAGAAGGTTGCCCTCTTCATTCTCTCAAACTGAGTGGTGATCAAAAAACTTTTTATTATCTTTTTGTAGGATCCTAAGGGATCTGAGTTGTAAGCCTAAATTTATAAAGGCTGAGGTAGGTCTTTTGAGCCTGAGTGTAGGGGATTAAATTCTCTGAGTGTAGGCCTTATTGAAGGCTGAGGTAGGGCTATTTAGCCTGAGTGTAGGTCTTGTTGAAGACTGAGTGGTAGGGCTTTGTGCCTGAGTTGTAGGAGTGGGGACACTCTGAGTTGTAGGAACCTGTTTGGGGTTCTGAGCTGTAAGATCTGAGGATTTGAGGAGAAGTGTAGAAGTTAGGCCGAATCTAGTACACTACTAGATAGGCGAAGGGGGAAAGTGGATGTACCCAGACCTTTGGGAACCACTATAAATACTGTGTGCACTCTGTGAATGTTTGTTTATGTGGTTGTTGTGTTGTGATAGCTGTAGAATTTGCATTTGCTGCTTAAATTACAATACAGTTTGTCTGCCTTTAAAGTAATAAGAAAAAAGTACACCTATTCATCCCCCCTCTAGGTGGTTAGGCACTATTTCTTTCACTAATTATTTTGGAGGAAAAGAAATGGTGCGCACTGATGTTGTGCAAATCATGAATTATTTTGAAATATACTATTTGAACTTATAATAAGTCTTTAACCCTCAAGTCTAATTAAGCCAACTTTAAGAGGCGCAATAGAGATATTCATTGGACCTAGTTAATGAGTGAAATTAAATAAGAAAACTCCTATGAACAGAGTGATGAACTTGCCTCATATGAATAGAGATGAAACTGACGACTCTTATGAACAGAGTGATGAACTTGCCTCCTATAAACAAAGATGAACTGAAGACTCCTATGAATAGAGTAATGAACTTGCTTCATATGAATGGAGATGAAACAAAAGGTTCCTATGAACGGAGTGGTGAACTTGCCTCCTATAAATGGTGATGGAATTGAGAACAGAACTTTCTTATTCATGCACTTTCTTTTATTTTGTAGTACTTATTTAATGTTCTTTCAGCACAACACACTTTTTCAGTTTAGACTTTCTTTCATTTCAGTACAGTTCTTTATTACAGCCCCTTTAATTTCTGCATTTAGTTAATGCAATTTAATTTATTACTTTATTTCAATAATTCATTTTTGCAGTTTATTTCAACAGCATTTTATTACTACACTTTATTTCAGCAAATTACTGTTTTTCTGCATTTTAGTTCGGGTCTCGCCCTGACGAGCGACTGATTATTTGTGCAAACATTATTTAGGGATAACTTGAAGTCCAGGAATTTGTCCGAGTCTAGTATTAAATAATGGTCTCACACGCTCATTGCGCTCCTTGTTTAAAGTTGAGAAGCACGTTGTAGATTTGAGGTAGCCTCTCTGAATTAATTTATGTTAAGTGGGCCAAGGCACCGCAGACACAACAATGCCAGGTTTTGATACTATATAATATATATTTCTTGTACTGTAAATTGATGTAGTAAAAAGTGGCGGGTTGGTTATGTCTGCAGACCATTCATACCGATGCGGGAAGGTTAACTACACACGATGATAGGGAGATGTGTACCACGGGTGATCACGTGGGTCAGCCTAAATTTTAGAAATCGCTAGATGTCGCTCACATTTAAGAGTACACCTAGTTGTTTGTTGGGGCCTGGGTAGTGCAGTACAATCACAGCCAAAATTGACAGGACTTGCCACTGTCACTGACGACCACATCAGTGAGGCCCGCAGGGTTAGCTACCCTGCTGGAAGAGAAATGGTCCAAACTATGTCAACATAAGGTGTGATCATAGGTTATAAACACCTATGGTTTGATTGCAGGTTGTGAACACCTGTTGGATTTTGTGCTTGCTAGGTAAGCTCGTTTTAAATAATTGATTTTTATACTACTTCATTTTTTGTTATTTATATGATGCACTCTTTCAGTTTGTTGCTCCTAGCATATTACTTGATAATGAAATTCTATAGAAATGTTGCAGCTAACCCTTTTATTACTTCGACTATTTGGTTAGTTTTGGTGCTCACACGCTTCCCAATGATATGGATCCGGGGAGGTGTGTTTATACTTAGTTCTGTGACTAATTGTTGTTTAAATAACAATTCACAGGAGACGGAGCACCACAAAGACCAGTTGCCGCATGACAGTTTACCTGCAGTAGGGACTACCTGAGCAGAAGCACCCCATCATCTCCAGATTTCAATACGTGAGTCCTTAAGCAAGCGTATATATATATATATTTATTATATACAATAATATTCATATCTTGGAGCACACCACACTTTCAATATTAGCCAGACGATCACCTATCAATCAAAGGCCACAGATCGTCCACTTAGGCAAAAGCTACGGATTGCTCAGCTCCTTCCTTTGCTAATCTATGCATTGTGAATTAGATCCCGTGACCATACTTCTCTTCTGCTTCTCCTCCAGGGTTCTTTTTGTTCCACACCTCCCCGAAAATCTACCGCCTCCCCCAAAATCCGTCCATCAAAACTCAAGGTCACCCGCCACACTGTAGTCACTTTCGCATATCAAGAAAACTTTATTTTGAATCTCTGATCCATTCCACTTATCTCAGCTGGTAGCACTTTTCATGACATTTCTCCCTCTCAGCTCACTGTGGCCCTTCTCTCGCCCTATTTTGTGCACCGCCGCCAAGCTGTCTGATTGCTAAGACTTCACATAGCAAAACACCATGATCGACCTCCTCTTCGTCACACGACGTCTAAGTCAAATGTGTTTTCATCTTCCTACTCGCTGCTCCCACTTCATTCATGCTATCATGTATCCATTTCTCTTGCATCCAAGACTCCACACAAGCAGAAATTTCTCACACAACTCCTCATGCAGCTTCTTATTGGGGTTTCCATGTTTCTACAACTCTCTGATTTGCTGCAGACAAGGCAAGGCCCGAAGGTCCACTTCTATTTCCCCCATTCAATGTATGTATTTTTCTCCTTTATTTAATTGCAAATGTATGTAGTTTTATCCTTTGTTTACTTGCAGATCTACAATATACATCATCAGAGCCTGTATTTCTAATATACATTTTTATTTCTCGGTGCATTCGATGCTCTACACACACAACTCCTCATGCAAAACCTTATTGGGGTTTCCATGTTTCTACAATTCTCTGATTTGCTACAGAAAAGGCAAGGCCCGAAGGTCTACTTATATTTTCCCCCATTTAATGTATGTACTTTTCTCCTTTATTTACTTCCAGATGTATGTAGTTTTATCCTTTATTTACTTGCAGATCTACTATATACATCATCAGAACATGTATTTCTAATATAAATTTTTATTTTTCGGTGCATTCGATGCTCTGTTCTTTCAATTGTTATCTTATTTATTATTGTATTTTTTCATTGGTGGTTGACTAAGTGGGTAAATTATTATTAACTGAGTATTTATTATTTATGGTGTCAACCAATATAAATGATTCATTCAAATCATAATTGGACACATTAATCATACCTTTTACAAAGCATTTGTTGGGTCTCAATCGGTTTCCTCCTCATCGAGGGATTACATGTTACCAAAGACTTCAAACGTCAGTTCTTTCCTTGAAGGATCTCTATCGCTGGATGTTCATATTTGGCTCCTCCAATAGTCGGTTGAAATTTATTTAGATTCATTTACTGTTATGAACTCCTTGTCATATTTTTTGTACTTGTAATGTGATGAAGAGTTTTTTTGTTTTAAAAATAATCCAAACTATAATCCAAAATAGACAAGTCTACCTATCGAAATATAGTATAGAAAATGTCATATTTAGACTCGGGGACAGTTGAGTACTCGTACTCACAAGGAAGAGCTATTAACCTATCAGACAAAAGTTGGTTTTGTGATTTCGGAAAAGAAAACGTTAAACTACTAAGGAAAAATTCGACGATGGGAAAGATAGCACTTGATGTAGAATACCCTTGGATTAAAATAAACCTTCATGAACATAAAGTACGCAAGACTCTTAAATTGCTCACTAGACCGTAGAGGTTCCTAAAGTACAAAAGCGTCTCTCTCGAGTTCATGCTTTTGACTAACCTTAGGTTGATTGATTAAGACCTCTCGGCCAGTCGAAACCCCTGAGCTTGCTTTAGGCGGTGAACCCCTCTATTTGATTTGACTACAATCCAAAAGATTTATGTCGTCCTCTCTTGAGGAGTGTAATGAACTCCTTTTATCTTTGAGTGATCTCCTCGTATCTGTAACCTCTCGGTCATTTACGATGCAGATCTTAGATCGAAGAACATATCCACAAAATATGAATTCGACACGATAAATATCAAAGATAAATTGTTAGTGAGTAAAGTAAAGAACTTGACATTTTTGATAAAGTTGAAAAGCTTATTTTATTCCAAGTTTCATCATGATCAAGTGCTAAAAGAAGTTTAGCTACTCATCATGACGTGAGAATTACAAAATAGGGGGGAGAGAGACATGATTAAATGAAGAAAAACAACTTAAGTTAAAGCTTACAATGCAAAAGATCTTGACTAGGAAATGGAAAAATGCAAGAAATAAAGCATAAAATACAGAACTCTAACTCCCAAAAACTCCCCCCTCAGCTTGTGAAATTGCCTGGAATTTATAGACAAAATTGCTGGAGAGTCACGCCCCTAGGTCACGCCCGTGACCTAGGGCGTTTAAGGTCCGGAACAATCGTCTTCAAGTCTTGGGAATGTTTGAGAGAAACCACCAAAAATCATTAAGTGGTGCGTCACGCTCCTAGGTCACGCCCGTGACCTAGGGTGTGCCTTGTCAGTTGATGGAAATGGCACGAAGTAGAAATGACGGGAGTAACTCTGGCCGTTGTTGGAAGGGTCATGGCCCATGGTCACGCCCGTGACCTAAGGCGTGTCTTATCGGTTGCTTGAAATGGCGATAAGCAGAAATTGTGGGAGTAACTCTGGCCGTTGTTGGAAGGGTCACGCCCCATGATCACGCCCATGACCAGGGCGTGAATGATGCAACGTCCTGAACCTATAACTGGCCTCTTAAAGCAGTTGGCATGCATGAGAGTCACGCCTTATTGACACGCTCATGACCTCACCATCAAGCCCGTGATGTAGGAGTGTATTTTTAATCCGACGTGGAACTGAGGCCTGGAACTTCATCTGTAGGGCACACCTGAACGTCATGCCCATGGCAGCATGGTCACGCTCGTGACCTGTAGGCGTGCAATTTTAATTGACGTGGTAATGCACTCTAGAGCACGTGTCGGGGTCACACCTACTTGTCACGCCCGTGACCTGACGGCCACGCCCGCGACCTGACGGCCACGCCCGCGACCAGGGCGTGTAGTTTGCAATTTTTCCTTATTCCTTCAGTTTGTTCCCCTGATCAGTTCTTCAAACTTCAAAATGCTATTGAAAACCCAGATGGACCTAAAATAAGGAAAGAATGTAATTAGTAATAAAATTAATAAAATATAATTATAATCTAGTTAATTATTAAATAAAAATTATATAAAAATAAAGATATAATTAGAGTTATCAAATACCACCATACTTACTCGTGTGCTCATCCCGTGCAAACAACTTTCCATAGGGAGTAGAAAAGTTTTAACACTAGAAAAGAAAATTGATCATAAGGAGTAAAATGCGAAATCTTATGCCTATGTGCGGATAATGAGTACACAGATCCGAGAACTCACGTGTAATATGTGCCACCGAAAAACCGTGGCTCTTCTCCAGCGCGGCAAAGCCTTCATCAAAATGAGTAAAATGACCGTCAAAATTAGTTTGCATCTGGTCTAGGCGAGTGTGAATTAACCCAAATTGATGATTCCAACAGCTTTGAGGACTGGGCGCTGGGTAGACTGCAGATGAAGGTCCGATTCACACCCAAAAATCAGAAATCCAAACTTGAAGCAGGAAAATCAAGAAAATCGAGAGAGGAAAAAACAAGGGTGATGATAAGCACAAACAATCCAAATCTAGATCATCGCAATTGGAGCCGCAGTTGCAGCCATATCCAAATCTTGAATAAATATTTTTAAAACAAAGTGATTATAGGAAGAAGAACAGTACCAAGAAAACTAGTTACAGACAGAAATCTACTATCTTCTCTTCAGTGTAGTAACTAAAAAAAACTACAACAAAATACTTGTTGTGAGTTGACTACCTTTCCAGTTATCAACTCCCCTAGATACATAAACACAGCAACACACATACAAAACAACCGGGAAAAAAACCGATCGATGAAAAACCCCCTCGATGAAAAAATCCTAGAAATTCGTTCATCGTTCGTCGAGTTTAGCTCGACGAAAAAATCAGTGAAAGCCACGATTGTCGAACTCCGTTCGACGAAATATCATAAAAGCTGCTTGAAGTTCATCAAATACCGTTCGACGTTCTTCGAACCCCGTTCGACGAAAATTGAAAAGTCTGTTCAGAGTTCGTCGACCTCCGAAAAAAAACTTTGGGATTGTCACATAACACACTTAATTTAATGAATAAACTAGGACTAGAAGATAAAAAAACTAACTAGGAGCTAAACTTGGTGCTAAAACAAAGCGATTATAGGAAGAAGAGCAGTACCAAGAAAACAAGTTATAGACTGAAATCTACTATCTTCTCTTCTATGCAGTAACTAAAAAAACTGCAACAAAATATTTGCTGTGAGTTGACGTACCTTCCCAGTCATCACCTCCCATGGATACATAAACACAGCAACACACAAACAAAACAACCGGAAAAAAACCGATCAACGAAAAACCCCCCGACGAAAAAATCCTGGAAATTCGTTGGTCGTTCGTCGAGCTCAGCTCGACGAAAAAATCAGTGAAATCCACGATCGTCGAACTCCGTTCAACGAAATATGACAAAAGCTGCTCGAAGTTCGTCGGACACCGTTCGACGAAAATGGAAAAGTCTGTTCGGAGTTCGTCGACCTCCGAAAATAAACTTTGGGATTATTACATAACACACTTAATTTAATGAATAAACTAGGCCTAGAAGATAAAAAAAACTAACTAGGAGCTAAACTTTGTGCTAACAACAGAGGTGGTGGAGGAATCTGGGGAGTGTGAGGAGGATCGATGGGACCGACACCAAAATAAAGATCAAGATCCCCGCCACCGACCGCTGGTGGAATAGCCTCAAACTCGCCATCATGTTGACGCGCTAGGACGAGGGCCTGGAGGGTCTGGAACTGAATGACCTGCGGCATCTGAACGCAGTTCAGTCGCGGAAGATTATCCCAAAGACCGATCTGCTTGACGAGATAAGTGATGAAGTTCCCGCCGTGCACTGCTCCCAACCTCGCATTTTCAGCCTGGTGCCGAAAGAAAATTTCTAGCATATAACCAAGGTTGAGTGGGACTCGGTAAAGCATACTATATAAATATAGTAAATCTGCCCGTGTCACCACTCCATGGCTGTCGCCACGACTGGTAAGAGTAAAGATGAGGAGGTTGTGGAGAATGCACAAAGCTGGGTAAATGAGGTGGCTGCCTTTAGATTTCTTTGGGGTGTGGGGTGCAGTGTCATTACTGAGTTCCGCACAAAAGGTGAGAAGGTTGAAATCGGGAGGGAAATCAGTAAGGAGATCGAGATAGTCGGGAGAATGGGAAAAGTCCTCAGAGCAAAATCCCATGGCGATATTGAGTTGGTGGATGGTGAGCTGATGCATCGCCACACCCATGCAAAAGATGATGAAATCGTCATTCGCCGCCCAACGGAAATCAAAAGATGCCAAGAACTCAACAGTGAGCTCAAGGAAAGCGGGGTCCGAAATAGAGAAGAGGGAACTCCATACAGGGGTGGATAAAAATTCCCTAACCAAATCTGCAGCTCCAAAGGTCACGAGGATCGCCCAATCCAAGATCTGGAATATGCTAAAGGGTTTGGCGTGTAATCAATCGCTCCGGTCCTGCTGGATGGAGTTTTCAAAAAGGAGCATGGCTTCCACCGCGGTGGGATCTATAGCGTGCTCAGAGGAAGAGGCGGTGGAACGAGGGTGGTGGCTAAGCATTGTGGAAGGAGGAAAGAAAATATGTGTTCGGGTTAGAGAAGGTAAGGAGGAGGGATGGATGGTGTGGAGAAAACAAAGGGGTAGAAATCCTATTTATAGGATTTTTTCGGGTACTACACACCCCCTGTCACGCCCGTGACAGGCTGCAGGTACTAAAAAAAATAAAAAAAAGGGAATCTGAGGCTCCCTTCCTCAGATTCGCGGGTCACGCCCCAGAGTCACACCCGTAACTCTGGGGCATGTCACTTAAAAAACGAAAAAAGTAGAATCTGAGGCATTGACCTGGGTCATTGCCTCGGATTTGGTCGACACGGCCCAGAGTCACGGGCGTGACTCTGGGTCGGGTCACTGACTACCATAAAATAAAAAAATTAGTTTTTTGGTTTTAGGGTTTCCCGGGGAAGTCATAGCCATGACTTTCCTATGTCACGGGCGTGACATAGAATGACACGAGTGTGACTATGAAAATAGAAGATTTCCACTATTTTCTAGATTTGTTTTCTTGGAACGGGATTCCGCGCCTGTCACGCCCGTGACCAATTAAGGTCAAGCCCGTTGTTGGATCCCTAGTTGATTTGGGCTAGGTTCACTGACTTAGGATATGACCCATCATGTGTAGCCAGGGTCAATTTGTGTCCTAGAGTCTAGGTTAAGTCCTTAGGCTCAACTCCAGGTGGACCAACTTTCAACAAGACCCTCGGAGACTCCAGACTCACAAGTTTTCAAGACTAAGTAAAGTGATTTCGACGTTCATCGAACTCCGCTCGACTAAAGGAGTTCTGCGCTCGATGATCTTGAGACATTTCTTAGTGCTGAGCTAGACGATCTGGGTTCTCTGTTCGATGAAATTCAGGCTCTACATCAAGCCAAAGTCAGGAGAACTTCAAATTTTTCTAAGTCCAGTTTCAAGCTTCGGTCGACGAATTATATTCTGAGCTCGACAAACTTGGATCTCAAGTTCACAGCTTCTCAGGTCGACGAAGTCAGCTTCTCAGGTCCACGAATGATAATCTCTACTCGACGATTTCTGGACTCAGAGATTTTGTGTCGACACTTAGGGTTTGTGTCGACACCAGTCAACTTCTATCGACACCAGAATTTCAGTCGACACCTGCTTATGTCGACACCAGAGGATTTGTGTCAACACCAAGATCAATCTGTCGACACCAACTTATGTCGACACAGCATTTCAGCAGATGCAGGATATTTTGTCTAAGTCCAGAACTATTCTCTGCTCGACGAATTTGATTCTCAGCTCGACGAATGAAGAATGTCTGTTAGATGAATGAAGATTGTCTGGTCGACGAACTCTCTCAAGCTTAGCTCGATGAACTCAAGCTCAGCTCGACGAACTCTTTCAAGCTCAGCTCGACGAACACAAGTGCAGTTCGACGAATTGTGTTCTTCGTTCGACGAATCCAGATTAGGTTTTCTTCAAGGTTCCCGTCCAGTTTCTTGGAACTGATTCCTGAAAATTTAATGACAGATCTTCTCGGAATGTTACCATTAGAATGTGCATTGACTATGGACGATTACATGCCGTTTTTCCATGGGACAGTTAGGAAAGTCATTGATTGCTGATTCTTTCCAAGGCTGACTGTAATTACTGCTTGACATTCAAAAGTTTGAATATTCCTGAGTCAGATATACACAGACACACAGGAAGAGAACAGTATGAAGCAGTGATAGAGTTCAAGAATTATAGTACAAAAAATACTCTGAAGTTGCAGAAGAACAAACATTTCGAAAATCTAAAGTTCTTGACTGCAATCAGCCTTGACCAGAGAACTCTCTCAAGAAGAAGAAGAAGAAGAACAACAACTAAATTCAATCAAGAGTCTTCTTCTCTCTATTCACAGGATAACTTCAAAAGACAACAATCAATCAATCTGTCAAAGAAGTTCCTGAAGCAGTTCTGGTCTAGGCATTCTAGGTCATTGAAGGCCTATCACCCTGAAGTAGTGCTCCAGCATTCTTGACCAATTCAAGACTTCAGGGGGAGCAAGAGCTGCTACAATCAATCCATAAGTCTTCTCTCTGAATGTTGACAGAGAATACACTATCACCCTCTCTCCAATTCCTGTACAGGGTTTTAAATCCCTTCAAAAATTTTCTGGTTGCATGTCTCCTTCCAAAAGACTTGAGGGTTTGGTTTTTGGGGACCTGATCAAAACCCATTGGTGCTCAGGACACCTGATCAACTCATCCTGCAGTGGATTCCTACCTAGGGTGGTAGAAGAGTGGATGTACCCAGATTGGTTGGGGAACCACTATAGCTCATTGTGTCATCTGATTACTTATTTTCTTTTGTTTTCTGGCTGTGGTCTGTGATTGCTCTGTATTTAGTTAGTTGCTGTGTTTGCTTTATCTTATTTGCTTCCCTGTTCACTTATGAATACAACAAGAGTTGTAAAACGTTTCTAGCAAGCACCATACTCTATTCACCCCCCCCCCCCCCCTCTAGAGTATATCAGATCTAACCTGCACTTTCAATTGGTATCAGAGCCAGGTTGGTTAAAAATACCACATCTTCCAGGTTTTTTAACATACCACACCTTAGTGGTTGCATAGGCTAACACCTGAACCCAAAGATCCTTCCAGTTAGATCTGCTTGTTTAAGTTTGTTACTAGATTTATTTCTTCACAGAACATGGCCCAAAACAAAGACTATGCTAGCACTAGACCTCCAGTGTGCAATCTATCTAAGTTTGCACTTTGGAAGGCAAGGATTAGATTGTACATGAACTCTATTGATGAAGACATTTTCAATTCTGTTTTGACAGTGTGTCCAAGAACCCCAGAAAATACAAGTACAAGTGTTGTTCAACCTCCTTCAGGAACAGATGCAGAAATCAAGAAATGGAAAGTTGCAGATGCTAAGGCTATGAACATTCTAGCCCAGACTATGTCTGATGAAATATTCCAAAAGGTAGCTGAATGCAACTCAGCAAAGGACATCTGGGACAAGCTATCTGAGATAGTCTCAGGATCTGCTGATGAGAGAAAAGATAGACGATCTCATCTCATAACCCAGTATGAGAACTTCAAGAAAGGAGAAGCTGAGTCAGTAGCAGATATGTATAATAGACTCAGTCTCATAGTCAATGAGCTGAAATCATTTGACAAAGAGATCTCATTGACTGAGCTCAATGATAAAATCCTAATGTGCTTCCCAAGTACTTGGAAATCAAGGATCTGGCCAATCAAGGATGCCAGAAGCCTAAATGAGATCACAACTGAAGCTCTCTTGGGCAACCTCAAGTCTTATGAGCTGCTCATCAAGAATAGAGAAGAAGAACAGAAGGCTGCCCCACCAGCTATCAGAAAGGAAAAATCAATTGCTTTCAAAGCCATTGAAGATCAGCCTGAAGACAAGATCACAGGCAATGAAGAGCTGCTAAGCCTACTGGCCAAAAGATTTTACAAAATGGCCAGGAAAGATTTCAGGAAAAAGTCTTCCAGAGGGCATGACAAGCCAAGGTATGACAAATCAAATAATAAAGAGATTATTTGTTTTGGATGCAGGAAACCAGGCCACTTGGTGTCTTAATGTCCAGAAAATCAGTATAAGGACAAAAAGATCAGGAAGGAAAGAATAAAAGACAAAGACTTCAGGAAGAACAGCAATGACAAACCCTCCTCCAGCAAGAAAAAACACACCAGGAAGGGGTTTGTAGCTGAAACTTGGAGTGAGACAGAAGAAGAATCTGAAGATTCATCCAGCTCTAGTGATGATGAAGATGATGCTGATGAAAAAGAATTCTGCATGATGGCTATCAATGCCTCACAACAAAATTCTGATGCAGAAGTGTCAGAGTTAGAGACTCAATCTGAAGAGGACCAGGTAATAAGTTCTTTTGATTTCAATTCTGAGGACTTCAAGTGTGAGTTTAAAGCACTATGTTTAGATCTATTAAAATCTGAGAAGGAAATCATTTCTCTCAGAAATCAGTTATCTAAACACAGTACATTAAAATCAGAAAACCTCAAACTCTCTGAGGAGTTGGAATGATGTATGGAGCAGATAGCCTCACTGAAAGGTGAGCTATCAGAGGCCAAAAAGTTTGAAGAATCCCTCAATGGGAGAAGTATCAAACTAATGGACATCATAAGCACAGTGAACTCAAGATTCAATAGTACACTGGGCTTGGGTGCCTCATTTAGCCAACCTATAGTATTAACAACCCCAATCAAGTTTATCTCTGATTAAGGTAAGGGAGTTGTAGAGGTAGCTAGGAAGAGTTCTGACTTACCTAAGAAAACAAAAGTTCAACAAAAATCGTCGAATGGAGCTAGACGATCGTCGAATGAAGATCAACGATCTCAGGCTAAATCGTCAAACTCAGGTCGACGATCTCTGAACCCTGAACTCTGCCACAGTCGATCTTCGAATGGAGCTCGACGATCTGACCCAAGATCGTCGAACTCAGCTCAGCGATCGTCGAGTATAGATCAGAGTTTTGAAAAATCTTTCAAGGGCAAATCAAACTTCAATCCTAGAGGTCCTACATCTCAAAGATTTAACCCTTATACTGAATGTATAATACCTCCAAGGAGATATCATCCTGAAGGCTATAAGAGTCAACCAGGGATGTCTTTTATTTCTGAATTCAAAAGTTATCAACCTAGGCCCAAGGTAAACTGGGTCAAAAACAAGTAAATTGTTTTTTGTGCAGGTGAAGACCTATCCAACATCAAAGCAGCAATGGTATCTGGATAGTGGGTGCTCAAAGCACATGACAGGAAACAAGGACAATTTCACATCCGTCAAATCCAAGCTTGGACCCAAAGTAATATTTGGTGATTCAAACTTTGGACTAACAAAAGGATATGGTGCAGTCCAGATTGGCACAGTCACGTTCAAGAAGGTAGCCTATGTGGAAGGACTGAAGCACAACTTAATCAGCATCAGTCAACTGTGTGCTGAAGGCTACCAAGTGACTTTCAGCAAATCCTTATGCAAGATCAAATCAGAGGACAACACAACTGTGTTGACAGGTAAAAGGAAAGGTAACATCTATCTTGTAGATTTCCTTTCAACTAAGGTAGATATATGCATGTTTAACTAGATTTGTAGACTGAATGATCTATGGCATAAGAGATTAGGACATATAAACCTTAGAACCATTGCTAGGCTATCCAAGGATAACCTTGTTAGAGGACTACCTTCTGCCCCCTACAAGAAGGAAGGACTTTGAAGGGCTTGTCAATTAGACAAGCAAACCAAAAATAGTTTCAAGTCACTTAATAAATTTGATTCACCTAGGATTTTGTATCTGTTACACATGGATCTCTTTGGACCCATCACAGTACAAAGCTTAGGAGGGAAATCTTATACTTTAGTGGTTGTAGATGACTTCTCTAGATTCACATGGGTGTTCTTTCTGAGGAAGAAGTCTGATAACTTTAAGTGTTTGACAGAGTTTCTCAAATGCATACAGACTGAGTTCAACACTCATATTGCCCATGATCAGCAGTGATCATGGGACAGAGTTTGATTCACTTCTTATGCAAGAGTTCTGTCAGAGTGAAGAGATCAGGCACACTTTCTCAGCTCCTAGAACTCCTCAACAAAATGAGGTAGCTAAAAGGAAAAATAGAACCCTTATTGAATCTGCTACTACATTATTGTCAGATGCTCACCTTCCTCTATGCTTTTGGGCAGAGGCAGTAAACACCTACAACTATGTGTTGAATAGAAGTTTGATATATAAACTGAAGGGCAAGACTCCCTATGAATTACTCAAAGGGAAGAAACCTAAAGTAGATTACTTCAAAATCTTTGGTTGTATTTGCTACATTCATAATAATGACAAGAAATACATAGAAAAATTTCAAGCTAAAGCTGATGAAGGAGTATTTCTGGGATACTCCATGATCAGTAAAGCTTATAGGGTGTATAATAAATCAACTCTTAAAATTGAAGAATCTATTCATGTCATTTTTGATGAGACTAACATGTCATACAAGGAGAAAGAGATTTCTACCATAAGCTTTTTGCAGGTTCCACCACTGTGTGAGTCTATGGATGGACTGAACCTTACCCAAGAGGTGTCAAACCATCCCACTCCACAGGTTGCTGAAGATAGTGAAGAGGAAAGTCAAGAGGAAGTGGCTGAACTTCCCCCAATAGTTAGTATCATTCCCCAAGAGTAATTAAATACTGAAGCTGTTGCTCAACCAACTCCACCAACTGATCTTGTCACACTTAGAGATCACCATAGATCTCAAGTAATTGGGGACATTTTAGCAGGTGTACAGACAAGGCATCAACTCAACCAAGACTTGATGCATGCCTGTTTTCTCTCTCAAATTGAACCTCTCACCATTCATAAGGCAGAGTAAGATCCCCACTGGATCATTGCAATGCAAGAGGAACTCAATCAGTTTGAGAGATGTAGAGTTTGGGATTTGGTTCCAAGACCCCATAACTATCCAGTTATTGGAACCAAATGGGTCTATAGGAATAAGTTGGATGCTCAAGGCAACATATTGAGGAACAAGGCTAGGCTTGTTGCTCAAGGCTACAGACAAGAGGAAGGAATAGACTATGAACAAACCTTTGCCCCTGTTGCAAGGTTAGAGGCCATTAGGATATTCCTTGCCTATGCAGCTTACAAGAGATTCAAGGTCTACTAGATGAATGTCAAAAGTGCATTTCTAAATGGAGTACTTGAAGAAGAGGTCTATGTAGAACAACCTCCAGGTTTTATCTCTCCAACTCAACCTTCTTTTGTTTTTAAATTGCATAAAGCCCTCTATGGTTTAAAGCAAGCTCCAAGAGCTTGTTATGAGACCCTAGCAAGCTTTCTTTTAAAGCATAAATTTACAAGAGGAATCATAAATAAAATACTTTTCACTAGACATTATAAGGACCAAACATTGTTAGTACAAATATATGTGGATGACATTATTTTTGGGTATATTGATCCCAAATTGTGCAAGAGGTTTGTTGACCTCATGCATTCAAAATTTGAGATGAGTAGCATGGGTGAGCTTTCCTACTTCCTTGGTCTCCAAGTGAAGCAGCTCCCAGATGGTATCTTCCTCTCCCAAGCTAAGTATGCTAAAGAGCTTATTAAAAAGTTTGGGATGGGTGATGCTTCAGGGATGAAAACCCCTATGGCTACAAATGCTGTTGTGGATTCTGATGCAGCAGGGAAACCTGTAGATCAGAAAAATTATAGGGCAATTGTTGGATCCCTATTATACCTAACAGCTAGCAGACCTGACATAATATTTTCCACATACCTTTGTGTTAGGTTCCAAGTGAACCCTAAAGAATCTCACCTTATTTTCCTAAAAAGAATTTTGAGATATATAAAGAGTTGCCCTAGTTTAGGACTCTGGTATCCTGCAGAGTCAGAGTTTGAGTTAACTGGATACTCAGATGCTGACTATGCTAGATATAGAGTGGACGGGAAAAGTACCTCTGGAACATGCCCGTTCCTTGGTATTAGACTTGTCTCCTGGTTTTGTAAAATGCAGACATCTGTGTCTACATCAACTACAGAAGCAGAATACATGGCTGCTGGTAGTTGCTGTTCACAAATGATATGGATACAAAACCAACTCTTAGATTATGGTGTTAACTTAAATAATTCAACATTATTTTGTGATAATACTAGTGTTATTGCTATAGCACAGAATCCAGTTCACCATTCTGGGACCAAACATATTGAAATAAGACATCATTTCATTAGAGATAATGTGGACAAAAAGAAAATTAACTTGATCCACATTCCTACTGATCTAAAGAGAGCAGATATTTTCACCAAGCCATTGGATGAGAAAACCCATCTGTTCCTTATAAATCAACTGGGAATGATTGATGGAGAAGAGTTAACCTAGTTTCTGTCTGCATTCGACGAATTTTCCAGAGTTCATCGAACAGAGTTCGACGAATTAGGGAAAATTTGAGAGATTCTCGTTGAACGGAGATCGACGAATTCTCTGTGTGAGGAAATAATTATCGTCGACCAGAGATCGACGAACTTTGCTTCAAGAAGACATTTCGTCGCACGGAGTTCAACGAACTGTTTTCGATTCTTCTGGATGAGATCGATGAATCATCTATCTATAATTTATTTCGTCGAGCTCAGTTCGAAGAATTTTTCTTTTTCGTGGAACGGAGTTTGTCGATTCATATTCTGAAAATCTTATATCTAGGTTTTCTTCGACCTCCGTCCTGCGCTTTCAGTTCCTTTGCTCTTGATCACCGTTTCTCTCTGTGTTTTTCTTACAGGACATCAATGGCGATTCCCTCAGGTGCTCTGGTTGCAATGAAATTTGACACTGGATTCGACATGGACTTTGAGTTGTTTCAACACTCTGACCACATATTCCTTTACATCTTGGAACTACTAGAAGAACTAAGTTTAAAGGATTTCATGACCAGGTGCATTAGACTTCATGGAACGGAAATACGAGAATGGGTATATACATCTACAGTTTCTGAAGAAGATGTTTTGACCGGCAATATAGGGAACACTGCTGTTTCCCTCTCTCCCGCAGTTCTCACTGAAGTATTTGGATTAGTGAACGGAAAAGACAATCTGGAAATGGATTCTGAGGAATTCAATGATATGCTGAAACTAATGTGTTTCTCTGGGAACAACCCTAATAAGTTGTTGAAAAAGAAATTATCCAGCGCCTACCAATTTCTGGCAGATATTACGGGAAAGATTCTGATGGTCAAGCACTCTGCTCATGACTATATTACCCGTCACCAATTTCTAATAATGTGTGCAGTAGTGAATAAGCGACAGGTTGATTGGAGTAAGGTGTTCTTTGAATTGATTAAAAAGAAGAACAGCAAGAAGGAAGTCTGCTTTGGCAGAATTTTGGGCATATTTCTTCAAGCAAAGGCTGCTGAATGTATGGTCTCCCCGACCATCTTCATAAACGCCAGCAAGCGCCTCACTTGCGCTCTGTTTGGCAGGTGGGAGAGGACCATCTCCAAGCCCTCAAAGGCTTCTTCCTCCTCCATCCAAACTTCTGAGAGCATAAGGGCTGTAAAGGCTGCTCTCCACCCTGCTGAAGAGGTTCCTCCATCTCAACCATCTATTCCAGCACCTCTTCCTCCAAAGAAGCCTCCTCATGTACCTACCCCTCCTTCATCTCCACCACTTGACCTGACAAACATTCCATCTCCACCTATATCTTCCCCCTTGCAAGTTAATCATCAACCCACTCCTCCAGATTCCCCTCAGCACATTCCTATTCCTACACCTCCACAGTCTCCTCTTCCCCCACACTTATCCACCATCCCATCTTATAATATACCATCAGATGCAATCATGCAAGATGCCCCCCTCCTTCTGTTATTCCTCCTCCCATTCCATCCCCTTATCCTTCCCCATTTGATCCATCTACCCTCATTCCTTTGCTCACGCCTCTCATCAAATCCTTGATCCAAGAGGCCATTACACCTCTTGTGACCTCCATTAATTCCTTATCTACCCAGATCTCTCTTCTATCTGCTGTCCCCTCTTCATCTAGGGGCCTGGCTCCAGTTATTACTGAACCCAGGCAGGGGGAGATGCTTTGTGATGAAGTTGCAGCAGATGCAGATACAGCAGCAGTGGCTAGTCACAGCAGTTCCCTCTCCAGCAGATTCAGATTCAGATAAGGATACACCAATTTTGACAGACTTTGATGCTGAGATGTCTGAGTTAATTCAATTTATGTATACTGACATTGATTTGGATGAGTCAGTTACTCAAATAACTCCTGTTGGTGATTTCTATTTAAATCCAACAGTGAATTTATCAGTTTTGTTGAGAAGTTTTGGCACTGTACATATGAAATTCCCTCCAGCAGATTTCTCTAAGCCTTATTTGGCTATGGTACCATATACCTCTCTGGCTAGTCCAGCAGTTGCCAAGCAACTCTGTGACAATTTTGCTCTCTCTGCCTCTAGCTCAAAAGTTATTCCAGAAGATACATCATTGCCAGTCTCAGCACCAGATTTTATTATGCATGACTCTCCTATGCCTACTCTAGATGAGCTTATTCAGGCAAACATTGAAGAAGGGAATAAGGCAGTAGCTGATAGCTCTGTCTCTTTTGTTTCTAAATCTTGTATAGATAATTCTTCTCTTGTTGCTGAAACTCTTATTCCTGAACCTTCTGCCCCTCCTCCAGCAAAGGCTGTTATTTCTGATAAAGCTTTAAAAGCTTTGGATGCATTGTATGATATCCCTCAGGACTCAGAATCTGATGATGATGATATTGATTCTTATGAGGATGCAGCTAGTAGGAAAAAGAGATTGTTAGCAAAGAAGAGAAAGGCTGCTCCTCCTCCCAAGCCAAATCCCACTGCAGACACTCCCTACTATATTATGCACATTGTGACTCCATATTAGGGAATGCCAGCGTGGATGTGGTTCTCCAAAAACCAGCAGAAAGATAGAAAGAGAAGCAGGAGATACTCCCCTCCTCCAGTACACAGATACAGGAAGGATCCTCCTCCTCCTCCTCCTCTAGCAGCTGATGCTAGTGGCTCTAGCTCCCAGAGATCTGCCCCAATGCAAACTTATCAAAGACAGTCAGGGAGATCTTCTGGAAGCAGCCAGCAGAGGCCATCCTCCTCAGGAAGTCAACAACATAAGCAGCAGCAGCAGCAATAAAGTTCTGAAGCTCATAAAGCTGAAAGCCCAAAAAGACCTCTCTCCTCCAATTCCTTTTGAAGATCCAGAGACTGCAAATACAACAAGAATGGCTAGATACCGAGAGCTGATTGGTCTATCATTGATAAATAAAGCTAAAGCAGAAGGAAAAGATATTTCTGGTCTTTCAACTATGTCAAAGTATAGAAAGGAAGAGCTGAAAAGATTTGACAAATGCAACAAACTATTTAATGTTGATGATTATATGAAACTTCATCCATAAGCAGTTGTCCCCAGGGCTACATCATTGAAAATTATTGGGGAAGCTGATATGACCATGACAGTGGCTCAAGCTCAAAATCCTAACAGAGAAATCATTTTCAAGAAGCCAGGAGAAAAGAAAGAAGAAGACAAACCTCAGCAGAAGAAGCCAAAGAAGTAAATTTCTTATTGTTTTAATTTCTGTCTGTTATTTGTCTTTAAACTGTGCTATCTGTTAAACAAAGCTGTGTGTATATATATATCTGTTGCATGTGTTATAATTCTCTGCCAGATATATCTCTTTTCTTGCTTTGTTTTTCTGTCTTTAGTCTCTGTTAGTGACCTCACCCAAATAGGGGGAGATTGTTGGATCCCTAGTTGATTTGGGCTAGGTTCACTGACTTAGGATGTGACCCATCATGTATAGCCAGGCTCAATTTGTGTCCTAGAGTCTAGGTTAAGTCCTTAGGCTCAACTGCAGGTGGACCAGCTATCAACAAGACCCTCAGAGACTCCAGACTCACAAGTTTTCAAGACTAAGTAAGGTGAGTTGAACGTTCGTCGAACTCCGCTCGACGAAAGGAGTTCTGCGCTCGACGATCTTGAGACATTTCTTAGTGCTGAGCTAGACGATCTGGGTTCTCTGTTAGACGAAAACTCAGGCTCTACATCAAGCCAAAGTCAGCAGAACTTCAAATTTTTCTAAGTCCAGTTTCAAGATTCGGTCGACGAATTATATTCTGAGCTCGACGAACTTGGACCTCAAGTTCATAGCTTCTCAGGTCTACGAAGTCAGCTTCTCAAGTCGACGAATGATAATCTCTACTCGATAATATCTGGACTCAGAGATTTTGTGTCGACACTTAGGGTTTATGTCGACACCAGTCAACTTGTGTCGACACCAGGATTTCAGTCGACACCAGCTTATGTCGACACGAGAGGATTTGTGTCGACACCAAGATCAATCTGTCGACACCAAGATCAATCTGTCGACACCAACTTATGTCGACACAGCATTTCAGCAGATGCAGGATATTTTGTCTATGTCCAGAACTATTCTCTGCTCGACGAATTTGATTCTCAGCTCGACGAATAAAGAATGTCTATTAGATGAATGAAGATTATCTGGTCGACGAACTCTCTCAAGCTCAGCTCGATGAACTCAAGCTCAGCTCGACGAACTCTTTCAAGCTCAGCTCGACGAACTCAAGCTCAGCTCGACGAACACAAGTGCAGTTCGACGAATTGTGTTCTTTGTTCGACGAATCCAGATTAGGTTTTCTTCAAGGTTCCCGTCCCGTTTCTTGGCGCTGATTCCCGAACATTTAATGCCACATCTTCTCAGAATATTACCGTTAGAACGCACATTGACTATGGACGATTACATGCCGTTTTTCCATTTGACAATTAGGAAAGTCATTGATTGCTGATTCTTTCCAAGGCCGACTGTAATTATTGCTCGACATTCAAAAGTTTGAATATTCCTCAGTCAGATATACACAGACACACAAGAAGATAACAATATGAAGCAATGATAGAGTTCAAGAATAACAGTACAGAAAATACTCTGAAGTTGCAGAAGAACAAACATTTCGAAAATCTAAAGTTCTTGACTGCAATCAGCCTTGACCAGAGAACTCTCTCAAGAAGAAGAAGAAGAACAACTAAATTCAATCAAGAGTCTACTTCTCTCTATTCATAGGATAACTTCAAAGGACAACAATCAATCAATCTGTCAAAGAAGTTCCTGAAGCAGTTCTGGTCCAGGCATTCTAGGACATTGAAGGCCTATCACCATGAAGCAGTTTTCCAGCATTCCTAACCAATTCAAGACCTCAGGGGGAGCAAGAGCTGCTACAATCAATCCACATGTCTTCTCTCTGACTGTTGATAGAGAAGACACTATCACCCTCTCTCGAATTACTGTACAGTGTTTTAAATCCCTTCAAAATTATTCTGGTTGCAAGTCTCCTTCTAAAATACTTGAGGGTTTGGTTTTTGGGGACCTGATCAAAACCCATTGGTGCTTAGGACACCTGATCAACTCATCCTGTAATGGATTCCTACCTAGGGTGGTAGAAGAGTGGATGTACCCAGATTGGTTGGGGAACCACTATAGCTCCTTGTGTCATCTGGTTGCTTATTTTCTTTTATTTTCTGGCTGTGGTCTGTGATTGCTCTGTGTTTAGTTAGTTGTTGTGTTTGCTTTATCTTATTTGCTTCCCTGTTCACTTAGGAATACAACAAGAGTTGTAAAAAGTTTCTAGCAAGCATCATACTCTATTCACCCCCCCCTATAGAGTATATCAGATCTAACCTGCACTTTCACCCGTGACATCAACGGAAGTCGAACTGGAAGAACTGTGATCGACGAAAATAGACTTGGCCTCTGTCACGCCCGTGACCCACAGGTCACGGCCGTGACATCAACGGATGAAGAATAAAGAAAAAAACCTGCGCTCGACGAAACTAGTCTCGGGTTTCGCAAGACGAACCAAACACGCCACTGTCATGCCCGTTGTTGAAATTTGTGAAGTGGAAGTGGTTGACGGGACATGCCGGGCGGCCTGGGCGGACAGCTTTGGCGGACTAGGCGGACTAGGCGAACTGTTGTGTGCGGCCTGGTGGAAAGTCTAGTGGAAGTCGGCTGTTCTTCTAAGCGGATTACACGGGTGAAGTCCGCGGACTATGCGGCCTGGTATCTGCGGATAAGGTGTTGGCTGTTTGGTTTTGCCAAGGAGCGGCATGAGCGGATAGAGGCTTGCGGACTGGTGCTTTCCTCAGTTGCCGCATTGCAAGCTTGTGCTGTTTGGCGGTTTGGCTCATGTCCGCGGGAAGCTTGCGGACTAGTGTGTCTGCGGTGTGGGCTGTTGCGGACTGGGCTTAGAGCTTGGATGAGGCCTTGTCGAGCTCTGGTGTTACAGCAGGTGTTTTGCTGTGGAGGTCTTTGGCGGACTGATGTTTGGAGTCCGGGAGGAGGCTGCTGCAATGGGGCAGGTGTGCGAGTAGCATACGGACTGCTGGTGGTCTGTGCTATGGTGTTTGGAGGACGGGAGTTTATGTCCGCCATGCTCGCATTGGCCGTTGATGGCTTTTGGACTTGGTCACACTCTGTGCCAAGACCATGGTGTCCGCCGTGTCCGCCAAGTCCGTTGTTGACCGGGCGAACTGTTGTTATCTGCCTTTGGTCGTGGACTTGTGGCCGATTGAGGCGTGGGTCTTGCGGACTGCCTCGGATTTGTGCGGACATCCGTTGAAGGGGGTTGCTGTCCTGCAGTGGTCGGAAGCTTTGCGGGCAGATGCCTTGTCCGCATAGCTTGGGCGGACTGGAGAGGGTTCGCCAATGTTGTCTTGCTCCTGGCGGTTTTCCTTGGTATCCGGCTAAGTCCTTGCGGACTCGGCGGACGGTGTTTTGCTATCGCGCGGGCTAGGGCGGTGTCGCTATCTCTAGGGCGGTGACCACACTCCTCACCTCGCCTATAAATAGGACCCCCTGGTACATCTACAGTAACTTGAGTGAACAGTAAGTTGGGTTGGGCAAGGAGCTGCGGTCTCAGTTTGTCTGTCCGCGCGGATTGATTCAGGGCTGACGGTTTGCTGTGTGCAGGTCGCGCAGATAGCTTCAAGGAGCCAGGAGTTTGGCTTTGACCTCGGTCAAGTACTTGGAAGTTGTGCGATCTCTGCGGATTCAGCAGGAGGTCGCTTTACAGCTTGTCAACTATGTTTCAACTTTGCCAGCTTCAATAACCTGTCCGCCGGCTTCAGGCGGGTAGGGGGTGTTCCTCAGTTCAGCTTCAGCAGGAGACGAATAACGGTGTGTCCGCGCGTTCTCGCGGCTTCGGCGGACTCCGTGGCTATTCGGCGGATTGCAGCTTAGTTCGGGCGATCTCAGCGGACTCGGCGACCTCGGCGGTCTCGGCGGACTCCGGTGCTGTCCGCCCGGCTTGGGTTTTGGTGCTTTCTGTTTACAGCTGTTATACTAGCGAAATCATGTCTCGCTATGTATGCCTCGTGTTGTAAATAAATGAATGTGTAAAAGATCTGCTTGTGCTTCCATTGTTTGTTGGGATTAACCTTTGTTCCTTAGTTTTCCGCTGGTTCAACGTGAGAACTGGGTAGTGCCGAAGATATTAATTTGGCGTTTGGGCTACCTTGCTGACCACGTTGAGAAATTTTAACATGGTATCAAAGCCAGGTTCAGTTGCGTGAGCGGAAGTCAACCAGTGTTGTTACTCAGTGATTGAGTGGTGGTCAAACTGTGTTGTTGCTCGGAGCTTCTGAAAGGTTGCCAACAGGTGTTGCAATGGAAGGGAGTTTTGCAAGGGGTCTTGGCATTGAACTCTTAACGCCGACTAACTTCAAGAAGTGGAAGTCATGCATGAAGAGTTATCTTCTTGGAAAGGAGCTGTGGGAAGTTGTCGGTGGTGGCGACAGACAGGAAGTCATGGCTGCGTTCGGTACTGCTGAGCAGGTTAGGCTCTGGAGAAGAACAAATGCTAAGGCGGAGTTCATTCTGAAGAGGGCCGTGTCTCCGGAATTGTTTGATCACATCGTTGGATGTGAGTCGGCTGATGATATTGGACAACCATTGATGAGTTGTTCAATAGGAAGAATGTGGAGCAGCTTCAGTTCCTGGAGAATGAGTTGGCTAGGGCAACTCAGGGAGACCTTTCCATCTCCAAGTACTTCTTAAAGATGAAGAGCTTGTGTGCTGAGCTGTCAGCACTGGATCCTGATGAGCCTATCTCTGAGGCTAAGATGAAAAGGCACATAATCCACAGCTTGCGGAAGGAGTATGTGGCCTTTGTGACATCTGTTCAAGGGTGGACTACTCAGCCGTCCTTGCTTTAGCTGGAGAATCTGCTTGCATCGCATGAGAGCTTGGCAAGGCAGATGGCTGGAGTGAAACTGAATCAGGAAGGCAGCGAAGCTCTCTTCTCAGGCAAGAAGAAAGGATGGGAAGGGAAGAAGAAGAAGAAGGTGCAGGTCGTTGGTGAGAAGGAGACTTCAACTTCATATCAGCCGGAGAGGAGTAATGCTCCTAAGGACTGGAAGAAGAATTTGAAGTGCTACCGGTGTCATCAGCGAGGGCACTTCAAGCGGGACTGCAAGGTCAAACTGCAGCCTGGGCATGCTGCGGGAAAGGAGGAAGCTTGCTCGAGAAGTGAAGAAGCAGAATGGGGCGGAGCTTTTATGACGGGCACTTGTGTCCGGGCCTTGTCTACTGAGGACTTCAACGGCGAGTGGATCGTGGACTCCGGGTGTGGTCATCACCTCACCGGAGACAAGTCGAAGTTCACCTCCATGCAGGCTTACTCATGTAATGAGGCTATTATCACTGCTGATAATACTGTTTATGTAGCAGAGAAAGAGGGGGTTGTGTCTTTGGGTACTGATCAGGGGCCACTCATGTTAAGGAGTGTGTATCACGTGCCAGGCATGAATTAAAACCTGTTCTCGGTGACCAATGCGGTGGACGCTGGTTATCATATTCTGTTTGGGCCAACATACGTGAGGTTCCTTTGCAACGTATCAGCGGTGAAGGCTGATGTTGCTCATGTAGGGAGGAGGGTGAAGAACTTGTTTGTTATTGCCACCAATTCTTATGTTGATCGTATGAGGGCCAATGATAGCGCTGCTATCTGGCATGAGAGGCTGGGGCATGTTGACATGGACAAACTAAAGACGATGGCTAGTATAAGTTTGGTGAAGGGGTTGCCTAAGTTGTCCTCCTTTGGTGACGGGCATGTTTGCGCGGGCTGTCAATACGGTAAGGCACATCGTCTTCCATTTGATAAATCACAAACAAGGACCAAGAAACCATTGGAGTGCATTCATGGCGACCTGATGGGGCCGACGGTTACTGCCAGCCTTGGTGGAAGCAAATACATGCTTGTCTTGGTTGATGACTACTCAAGGTATACTTGGGTGTACTTCTTAAAGGAGAAGTCGGAAGCCTTCCGTTTGTTTGTGGAGTTTAAGGAGTTGGTAGAAGGCTGGCTTGGCTTGCGGATTAAGAAGCTTAGAACTGATAATGGGGGTGAATTTGTTTCCTCTGAGTTTTCTAACTTCTACAGGAAGCACGGGATCCAACGAGAGCTTACTTGTGCTCACACTCCACAACAAAATGGGGTAGCGGAGCGGAAGATCCGTCATCTGACGGAGGCCTGCAAATGTTGGCTTCATGCGAAAGATATCCCAAGGTCCTTTTGGGCTGAGGGGATGTCTTGTGCTGCTTACGTCATCAACCGGATGCCACTCAGCCCTATTAACATGAAGACTCCTCTTGAGCTGTTGTTGAAGGCGAAGCCGAGTGTTGGGCACCTTCGGGTGTTCGGTTCAACTTGCTACGTGCATGTCCCGGATGCTTCACGGACTAAGCTGGATGCGAAGGCAAGGAAGCTTGTCTTTGTTGGCTACGATGAGCGGAAGAAGGGATGGAAATGCTTGGACCCTGTGACGAAGAAGTTTGTGGTGTCAAGAGACGTTGCCTTTGACGAGCTGACGTCATATGGAGGTGGCTCGGTTGAGCTCACCGGAAGTAGCAAGGTTGATGAAGCACCGGTGGCGGCTGCTGAAGGATTGGAAGAGGAGCTTGTTATTTCACCAGCAGCTCCTGTTGCTTCTAACTCCGAGGCTGAGCTTTCTGGCTCAGGAAGCAGGGGGAGCACTGCTCAATGCTTGCCCCAGGTAGGAGTTGAGCCCGAAGAAGCAATAGAAGCAGTGAGCAAGGAGCCGACCCTTCGGAGATCGAAGAGGGTGGTTAAGCCACCGGCTCGGTACTGTGATGGGAATGCGGTGAGCTTTGTCTCCTGCTTCTTTGCAGGTCCTCTGGATGAGCGAGAGCCTGCAAACTTCAACGAGGCCACTGGAGTGAAGGAGTGGGAAGGTGCCATGAAAGAATAAATTGATGCTCTAAAGAAGAATGAAACCTGGGACCTTGTTCCCAAGGTTGATGGCATTACTCCGGTTACTTGCAAGTGGGTGTATAAGTTGAAGAAGAAGGCTGATGGGAGCATTGATAGGTTCAAGGCTCGCCTGGTCGCTAGAGGATTCTCACAACATTATGGAGAAGACTATGAGGAGACATTCAGTCCAGTTGCGAAGATGACTTCAGTAAGAGTGGTGATCGCCTTGGCTGCTAGCAAGGGATGGAGGTTGTGGCAACTCGATGTGAAGAATGCCTTTCTTTATGGAGAGATTGACAAGGACATCTTCATGGATCAGTCGCTTGGTTTTGTCTCTGAAAAGCATCCGGACTATGTCTGCAAACTCAGGAAGGCTATCTATGGGTTGAAGCAAGCTCCCAGAGCGTGGTATGGGAAGATTGCAGAGTACTTACAATTTTGTGGATACCTTGCTTCCAACTCAGATTCAAGCTTGTTCGTCAAGAAGAAGGGGGAGCTACAAGTCTTGGTCCTACTATATGTGGATGACTTGATCATCACAGGGAATTTGGAGGGGGAAGTAGCAAGGCTCAGGGCTGAGCTTGCTATACGCTTTGAGATGAAAGACTTGGGAGAGTTGCATCACTTTCTCGGTCTTGAGGTGGAGAGGAAGGAGTGCGGGATTCTCATTAGCCAGAAAGGGTATGCTGATCACATTGTGAAGCGGTTCGGCATGGGTGAAGGGAAGAATTGCTCTACTCCACTGGAACCTGGGCTGAAGCTTCGACGAGATGAGGGAAGGGTTCTTCATGATCCCTTAGTGTTCAGGGCTCTTGTTGGGAGCTTGATTTACCTGACGATTACAAGGCCAGACATTGCTTATGTTGTTGGCCGAGTAAGTCGGTATATGGCTGAAACAAGGCAATCTCATCTAGTGGCGGCGAAGGGTATTCTGAAGTATGTCAAGGTGTCTTCTGACATGGGACTCCTCTATGGAAGGGACTCGGAGTTTGCGTTGCTTGGGTACACGAATGCTGACTATGGCGGTGATTCGGATGATCGAAGATCTACTTCAGGTTATGTGTTCACTTGCGGTTCAGCAAGCATCTCGTGGTGTAGCAAGAAGCAGGACTCTGTGTCAGTCTCAACTACAGAGGCAGAGTATAAGGCTTATGCCTTGGCTGCTCGGGAATCCATCTGGTTGAGGAGGCTTATAGAGGATGTTCATGAAGAAGTGCAAGGGCCTACTTTAGTCTGGGGTGACAACGAGAGTGCTCTCAAACTGGTTAACAATCCAGTGTGTCACGCCAGGACCAAGCATATAGAGATTGATCACCACTTCATCAGGGAGAAGGTGTTGGAGGGATCTCTATTGGTCGGGCATGTTCGGAGTGAAGATAATCTTGCTGACATCTTCACGAAGCCACTGTCGAAGGGGCACTTTGAGCATTTTCGCAGCTTGTTGGGCTTGGTCACCACTTCCCACTTCAAGGGGGAGTGTTGAAATTTGTGAAGTGGAAGTGGTTGACGGGACAGGCCGGGCGGCTTGGGCGGATAGCTTTGGCGGACTAAGCGGACTGGGCGGACTGTTGTGTGCGGCCTAGTGGAAAGTCTAGTGGAAGCCGGCTGTTCTTCTGAGCGGATTGCACGGGAGAAGTCCGCGGACTATGCGGCCTGGTATCTGCGGATAAGGTGTTGGCTGTTTGGTTTTGCCAAGGAGCGGCATGAGCGGATAGAGGCTTGCGGACTAGTGCTTTCCTTAGTGGCCGCATTGCAAGCTTGTGCTGTTTGGCGGTTTGGCTCATGTCCGCGGGAAGCTTGCGGACTAGTGTGTCTGCGGTGTGGGCTGTTGCGGACTGGGCTTAGAGCTTGGCTGAGGCCTTGTCGAGCTTTGGTGTTACAGCAGGTGTTTTGCTGTGGAGGTCTTTGGCGGACTGATGTTTGGAGTCCGGGAGGAGGCTGCTGCATTGGGGCAGGTGCGCGAGTAGCATGCGGACTGCTGGCGGTCTGTGCTATGGTGTTTGGCAGACGGTAGTTTATGTCCGTCATGCTAGCATTGGCCTTTGATGGCTTTTGGACTTGGTCACACTCTGTGCCAAGACCCTGTTGTCCGCCGTGTCCGCCAAGTCCGCTGTTTACCAGGCGAACTGTTGTTATCTGCCTTTGGTCATGGACTTGTGGCGGATTGAGGCGTGAGTCTTGCGGACTGCCTCGGGTTTGTGCGGACAGCCATTGAAGGGGGTTGCTGTCCTGCAGTGGTCGGAAGCTTTGCGGGCTGATGCCTTGTCCGCATAGCTTGGGCGGACTGGAGAGGGTTCGCCAATGTTGTCTTGCTCTTGGCGGTTTTCCTTGGTATCCGGATAAGTCCTTGCGGACTCGACGGACGGTGTTTTGCTATCGCGCGGGCTAGGGCGGTGTCGCTATCTCTAGGGCGGTGACCACACTCCTCACCTCGCCTATAAATAGGACCCCCTGGCACATCTACAGTAACTTGAATGAACAGTTAGTTGGGTTGGGCAAGGAGCTGCGGTCTCAGTTTGTCTGTCCGCGCGGATTGATTCAGGGCTGATGGTTTGCTGTGTGCAGGTCGCACGGATAGCTTCAAGGAGCCAGGAGTTTGGCTTTGACCTCGGTCAAGTATTTGGAAGTTGTGCGGTCTCTGCGGATTCAGCAGGAGGTCGCTCTGCAGCTTGTCAACTCTGTTTCAACTTTGTCAGCTTCAATAACCTATCCGCCGGCATCAAGCGGGTCGGGGGTGTTCATCAGTTCAGCTTCAGCAGGAGATGAATAACGGTGTGTCCGCGCGGTCTCGCGGCTTCGGCGGACTCCGTGGCTATTCGGCGGATTATAGCTTAGTTCGGGCGATCTCAGCGGACTCAGCGACCTCGGCGACCTCGGCGGTCACGGCGGACTCCGGTGCTGTCCGCCCGGCTTGGGTTTTGGTGCTTTCTGTTTACAGCTGTTATACTAGCAAAATCATGTCTCGCTATGTATGCCTCGTGTTGTAAAGAAGTGAATGTGTAAAAGATCTGCTTGTGCTTCCATTGTTTGTTGGGATTAACCTTTGTTCCTTGGTTTTCCGCTGGTTCAACGTGAGAACTGGGTAGTACCGAAGATATTAATTTAGCGTTTGGGCTACCATGCTGACCACGTTGAGAAATTTTAACAGTCTTGGCCTCTGTCGAACTGGGAGAACTGTGATCGACGAAAACAGTCTTGGCCTCTGTCACGCCTGTGACCCACAGGTCACGGCCGTGACATCAATGGACGAAGAATAAAGAAAAAAACTGCACTCGACGAAACTAGTCTCGGGTTTCGCAAGACGAACCAAACACGCCACTGTCATGCCCGTGACCCATAGGTCACGACCGTGACATGGGCGTGTACGAAAAGAATTGCAAAAAAAAATGTTTCTTCTTTTTTTGGGTCTTTTTAGTTTCATATTTCATTTGTTTTTTTAATTTTTGTGAAAGAAATAAAATAAATTATATAAAAATTACTGACATGAAGGAATCACATGAATTTGACGTCCGAAACCGATCAATTGTCATGCCACAATGATCCTTCAAACCTGCAAAAACTAAAATATAAAAATAAAAGGATAACCATGGGGTGCTTCCCACGAGCGCTTTGTTTATGGTCATTGTGCTCGACCAAAGTGGGGCTCGAATTTATGGGTTCGGGATGGTAATTTCCTCCCGGTGCTCATTAGTATTATCGCCGGAGAAAAATATTTTCAGTCGGTGCCCGTTCACTTTGAATTCGCCTTTTTCCGGGTGCGATATAAGGACTGTCCCGTAGGGCCACACCTCTTTTACAATAAAAGGGCCAGACCAACGGGACTTGAGTTTTCTCAGTAAAAGACGTAGGTTCGAATTATAGAGGAGAACTTGGTCTACCAGTTAAAATTCTTTGGGATGATTAATTTTTTTTATCATGATAAAAGTTTGTGCGCTCCTTATAAAGTTTATTACTTTCATAGGCGAAGGAGCGCCACTCATCGAGCTCGTTAATTTGGAATTTTTTGAGCTCGGATGACAAATTTTCATCTAGATTTAAGAATTTAAGCGCCCAAAAGGCGCGGTGCTCAAGCTCAACCGGTAAGTGACATGATTTCCATAGACTAATTGGTAGGGCATGCAACCTATAGCAGTCTTGTATGCGTTTCGATAAACCCATAGTGCATCGTCAAGCTTAACCGACCAATCCTTTCTATTAGTAGAAATAGTTTTTTTTTCTATGTTGGATCCCTAGTTGATTTGGTCTAGGTTCACTAACTTAGGATGTGACCCAACATGTATAGCTAGGGTCAAATTTGTGTCCTAGAGTGTAGGCCAAGTCCTTAGAGTCAACATCAGATGGACTGGCAATCAACAAGACCATCAGAGACTCAAGACCAAGAAGATTTCAAGACTAAGTAAAATGAGTTCGACGTTCGTCGAACTCAGGTCGACGAAAAGGGTTCTTAGCTCGACGATCTTGAGATATTTCTCTGAGCTGAGCTCAACGATCTTCATTCTCTAGTCGACAAAAACTGGGGTACTTCAACAAACTAAAGTCAGGACATCTCCAGATTATTCTAAGTCCAACTTCAGTCTTTGGTCGACGAACAAGATTCTGAGCTCGACGAACTTGCACCTCAAGTACACAACTTCTCAGGTCGACAAAGTCAACTTCTCAGGTCGACGAACTCAGTACTCTACTCGACGAGTTCTGGAACCAGAAGATTTGTGTCGACACTTAGGGCATGGGTCGACACCAACTATGTCGACACAAGAAGACTTGTGTCGACACCAAGATTAATCAGTCGACACCAAGATTAATCAGTCGACACCCACCTGTGTCGACACCAAAAGTTTCATGTCGACACACAGAATATCAATCAACACAGAATATTTGACTAAGTCCAGAATTGATGCTGAACTCCAGTCGACGAATGAAATTCTCAGCTTGACGAACTTCAGACAGAAAAGGCAAAGATTCTGAAGCATGCAAGTTCTGTTATCAGCTCGACGAACTTGGAACTCAGCTCGATGAACTTGGAACTTAGCTCGACGAATAGAAGCTGTCTGGTTGACGAATACAACATCTCAGTTCGACGAACTAGTAACTCAGCTCGACGAATTCTATTATTCGTTCGACGATTCGAGACTTAGCCATTTCCGGCATTCAATCCTCACTCAGATGCAATAATTCCTGACAGATTAATGACTCAAACATTCTCTGAATGTAGCCGTTAAAGGAAGCATTAATTACAGTGCTCTTCAGGAATATTACTTGCTGATTTTCCATGGGACAGTTGAGGAAATGATTAAATGCCGATTATTCTCAAGGCATCAACATTAATTACAGAGGATTCAAATTTTTGAATAGATACAGAAGAAAACAAGATCTAAAGTAAGTAAGACAGAGTAGAGAACACTAGAATAACGAGAATAAGAATACTCAGTCAGAAAAACACAGATAGATAGACTGACTGCAAGATTTGATACAGCACCAGAAAAGCTTCTCACAAAACTCATACTGAAGCTTACATTCATAAGCAGTGATATTCATTTTGAAGAAGAAGAACAACTATACTATATCAAGAGTCTTCTTCATCAACATTCTCTCCAGGACTTCCAAGGACAACAGATATCAAATCAGTCAAGAAGATCCTGCATCACTGCTTGTCAAGAATTCTGATTGAAGACCTATCACCCTACAGCAAAGCTCCAGATCTACCCTGAATCAGTCTACATCTCACGGGGAGCTTTTGCTAACATCATTCCACATAAGTCTTCTCTCTGATTGTTGACAGAGAAGACAAAATCACTCTCTCACCCCCTCCTGTACAAAGGGTTGTCATCTCCCTTCAAAAGTGATTCCTGGTTGCAAGTCTCCTTACCAAAAGACTTGAGTTGGTTTTTGGGGACCTGATCAAAACCCATTTATGTCAGGCACCTGATCAAAAATCTGAGTGGATTCCTACCAAGGGTGGTAGAAGAATGGATGTCCCCAGTTGAGGGGGAACCACTATAAATTTCTTGTGTCATCTGGTTGCTTATCTTTTCTTTTTGTTCTTGCTGTGTGGTTGTGATTAGGTTTAATATTATCTGTATTTCAGTTTTCTATTTACTGCACATTTTCAGTTTACAGCAAAAGCTGTAACAGCACCTTCCAAAATTGGGACCTAGTAAAATTTTAAACATACTCTATTCACCCCCCCTCTAGAGTATTGTAGACCTAACCCTCACTTTCATTCTAATATTCGTTTAATCTCACGGTTTACTACTTCTACTTGGCCACTTGTTTGAGAGTTATAGGGGGTGGCCTACCTATGTGTAACACCATATTTAGATAAAACTTTGACAAATTATGCGTTATAAAAGTGAGTTCGCCTATCACTCACTATCGCTCGCAGTGCTCCAAATCATGAAAAGAGTTTTTTGAAAAATTTGGTCACGACTCGGGCATCATTG
Organism: Platanthera guangdongensis; assembly: GCA_039583875.1. Taxonomy (NCBI): domain Eukaryota; kingdom Viridiplantae; phylum Streptophyta; class Magnoliopsida; order Asparagales; family Orchidaceae; genus Platanthera; species Platanthera guangdongensis. The sequence continues at coordinate 124,674,416 of CM077155.1, read as the reverse complement.
GTGGGAAGGGCTTGTGCTTCCACCCACCGTAACACGTAGTCGACCGCTACCAAAATATAATGATTTTCAAAGGAAGTTGGAAGCGGGCTAACAAAGTCGATTCCCCATAAATCAAAAACCTCAATTTCTAAAAATGAATTTAAAGGCATTTCATTGAGGCGGGAAATATTACATAAGCGTTGACATTGTTCACAACGACTTACATGAGCGTGAGCATCTTTGAAGATGCTCGGCAAATAGTAGTCTGCCTCAAGTACTTTCCGCGCCATCCGATTAGCTTTATAGTGCCCGCTGGTGGATCCCTCGTGGCAATGTTTCAATATTTGGGTGCCCTCCTCATGACAAACACACTTCCGCACTCCTTGGTCTGCACAAACTCGGAAAAGAAACGGATCCACCCAAAATAGTTTTTCAGATCAGAAAAGAATTTTTTTCTTTTCTTGATAAGAAAAACCCTTTGGGAGAAATCTCGCAGCAAGGAAGTTTGCGAAATCGGCGAACCATGGGGTTGGGAGAGTCATTACCTTACATAAAGCGAGGAGGCGCTCCTCGGGAAAAATGTCGTCAATTTCTTCCTCGACATGCTCCTCTGAATTGGGGTTTTCCAATCGAGAAAGGTGGTCCGCCACTAGATTCTCTGCTCCCCTCTTGTCACAGATCTCCAAGTCAAACTCTTGAAGGTGTAAAATCCACCTAATCAATCTTGGCTTGACATCTGTTTTCATTAGTAAATAGCACAAACCCGAATAATCGGTAAAAATGATGACTTTGGACAAAGTGAGATAAGAACAAAATTTATCAAAAGCAAAAATAACGACAAGAAGTTCTTTCTCGGTGGTTTTGTAATTTTCTTGTGCGGTGGTTAGTGTTTTGCTCGCATAATAGATATGATGAAAATTTTTATTGATGCTTTGTCCTAAGATTGCACTAACGGCAAAACTACTAGCATCGCACATGATTTCAAATGGAAGATCCCAATTGGGAGCTATCACGATAGGTTCGTTTATTATTTTTTCTTTTATAATAGAAAAAGCGTGCAAACAATTTTCATCAAAAATAAACGGTGCATCTTTTTCTAAAAGGTGCGTGCGGGGCTTGCTTATTTTTGAAAAGTCTTTAATAAACCGACGATAGAAACCGGCGTGCCCAAGAAAACTACGAACGGCCTTAACGTTTAAAGGGGGAGATAGTTTTTCTATTGTTTCTATTTTGGCTTTATCTACCTCTATGCCCTTACTAGAGATTTTATGGCATAAAACTAAACCATCCCATACATTAAATTGTACTTTTCCCAATTTAACACTAAATTGGTGTCCTCACATCTTTGGAGCATACATGAGAGGTTTTCTAAACATAAATCGAACGAATCTCCAAAGACGGATAAGTCGTCCATGAAGACTTCCATTATATCCTCCACTAGCTCATCAAAAATCGCTATCATATACCTTTGAAAGGTTGCCGACGCATTGTATAAACAAAAAGTCATCCTCTGATAGGCGAAGGTACCAAACGGACAAGTGAAGGTTGTTTTCTCTTGGTCCTCGGGCGTAATTGGGATTTGGAAATATCTCGAGAGTCCATCAAGAAAATAATAAAAAGCATGTCTGTATAGCCATTCAAGGATTTGGTCAATGAACGATAAAGGAAAATGATCCTTTCGGGTTGCATAATTTAATTTGTGGTAGTTAATGCAAACACACCATCCGGTAACGGTTCTAGTAGGGATTAATTCGTTTTTATCGTTTGGCACTATCATTAAAACTCCTTTCTTGGGCACCACTTGGACTGGAGTAACCCAAGTGCTATCCGAAATCAGATAGATGATGTCTGCGTTTAATAATTTAATAACCTCTGCCTTAACTATCTCTTTCATATTAGGATTTAGCTGGCGTTGAGGTTGAATAGTTTTATGAGAATTTTCTTCTAATAAAATTTTGTCTGTACAAAAGGAGGGATTAATCCTTTTTAGGTCCGTAATTTTCCACGCAATTGTGCGGTAATGATGTTTTAAAACATTTAATAATTTCAATTTTTCTTCATTGGATAAGTATGCCGACACAATTACGGGATGTTTTGAACCCTCCGCTAGAAATAAATATTCTAAATGATTTGGCAATTGCTTTTGTTTTAAGATTGGAGGTTCATCATAAGTGGTTTTTAATCGATCACTACCTAGTTTTAGGATTTCAAAAATAGGCTCGTGTGTGACCGATTTATTATCACTATTTTCATGAGAAATGAGATCTGAAGTTTCAAAATTTTGTTCATGAACCATAAGTGAATAAACATTTTCAGAAAATAAAATGGATTCTTCATTGGGAGAAGCCTTCAAAAAGAAACATGAGTCGTCATTAACAAGCGTATTTTTCATAGATGATTTGATAATAAAGGTAAATTCTTCATCTCCAACTCTAAGAAGAAGTTTACTGTTACTAACATCTATAATGGCGCATGAGGTAGCGAGAAAAAGGCGACCAAGAATAAGCGGAACCTCGATGTCCTCTTCTATGTCAAGGATGAAAAAATCTACCGGAAAGATAAATTTGTCAACATTGACAAGCACATCCTCAATAATACCCATAGGGTATTTAATACACTGATCCGCCAATTGGATGCTCATTCGTGTTGGATTAGACTCTCCTAATCTCAATTTTTTAGATAACGAATAAGACATTAAATTAGTAGAGGTGTCTAGATCGGCCAATGCATGTTTCACCAATAAATCGCCAAATAGACAAGGAATAGAGAAACTACCCGGATCGGTTATTTTCATAGGCAATTTATAAAGCAAAACCGTCGAACATTTCGCGTTTAATTGAACCGTGGAAATATCATCAAGTTTCTTTTTATTAGATATAAGATCCTTGAGGTACTTTGCGTACTTCGACATTTGCACAATAACTTCATAAAACGGTAAATTTATATGGATTTGCTTAAATAATTCTACAAATTTACCGTAATGGTCATCCGTCTGGTCTTTTTTTAAATTTAGACGGATAAGGAAGAGGCGGTTGATATTCTTTAATTTTTTTTCATTAAAAGTCTTAGGATGAGGAGGGGATGTAGAAATTATTACCGCTTATTCAACCGGATTTGAAGAAGTATGTACCTCCTACCCGCTCCGTAGCGTGATAGCCTTCAATTTCTCCTTTGGGTTGCGCTCTGTATTGCCCGGTATTGCTCCTTGTTGTCGATCGGAGAGCATCTTTGCTATTTGGCCAATTTAATTCTCCAAATTGCTGATAGATCCGGAAAGATTCCGGATATTGGCATCATTAGTAGCCGCATATTTGTGGAATGCCTCCTCGAGAGCGGGAGGTTTTGGAGTTTGTGGTGGACAGTAACCGGGTGGAATTGTGTTTAGAGGGCGAGCCGCGTTCCCTGGATTACTCCAAGAGAAGTTGGGGTGATTCCTTAAAACAGGGTGATAAGTTTTACCAAAATTATTACACGAATTGAAAGGTGGCTGATTCAGATTACCCATGTAATCCACATGTTTGGCAATGGTGGAAAGTTCCCAATATTGGGGTTCACAGGTAGGTGTAGACGAGGAAGCAAACATCTTGTCTATTTGTTTTTGTAGTTTCTCAACCTGGAGAGATAAACTTGAAACCGTATCGATTTCGTACATCACGACCGGTTTCGGAGGACAAGACCAGTGTGTACTCAACTGATACGTATTCATGGCCATACCTTCTATAAGTTCTTGGGCGGTCGCCTGTGTTTTGTAGTTTAACGTTCGACCGACGGCAGCATCAATATGTTGCCTCGATTGTTGATTGAGGGAATTATAGAAGGTTTGCACTTGCAACCAATCAGGGATTGCAAGATGCGGACAACGATGAAGCAATTCCTCAAATCACTCCCAAGTATCATATAACATTTCCGTATCAACTTGGGAGAAATAGGTAATTTCATTGCGCAACTTGGCCTAAGTAGTGATGGAGCCTCTTGGTAGAGAACCCAACCACTGCTTTGCTTTGGGGCGCAAAGAAAAAGGAAAAAGCCTAAGCCAAATAACATCATCGGAAACCCCGTTAATTTTAAAAGTATCGCATATTTCTAAAAAGTTAGAAATATGCGCATTTGGGTCTTCATCTTGAAGCCTATCAAATTGTACAGATAGTTGTACCATTTGAATGATGCTTGGCTTCAATTCAAAGTTATTATTCGCAATAGCGGGACAAGCAATACTTATTTGCGCCTCATCCAATTTTGGCCAGGCATAATCGGGCATAGTCCGTTGATCGACCATATTTTGATTTGGGTTACCCAAAATAGAAGAAAATTGAAAAGATGGAGAAGTATAAGAAGTAGAAGAGGAAGACGAAGAAGAAGCTGAAGAAGAAATGTCACCTATGGATTCCTCAACAAAATCGGGAAAATTGAGATCACGGAGTCTTAGGCGTCGCCGTAAGCTTTGCTCGATCTCCGGATCCAAGTCAAGTAGATTTGACGGATTCCCTCGGATCATACACCAGGACAAAAACAAAAAAAAAAAAAATTTTGATTTTGTTTTAAAAAAACAAAAAGAAAATGATAAAATTAATAGATCCTTGCTTTCAAAATATCAACAAAGAAAAGTTTCCCCGGCAACGGCGCCAAAAACTTGTTGAAGAGTTTTATAGTTTTTAAAATAATCCAAACTATAATCCAAAATAGGCAAGTGTACCTATCGTAATATAGTATAGAAAATATTGTATTTAGACTCGGTGACCGTTGAGTACTCGTACTCACAAGAAAGAGCTATTATCTTATCAGACAAAGTTGGTTTTGTGATTTCGGAAAAGAAAAAGTTAAACTACTAAGGAAAAATTCGATGATGGGAAGGCTAGCACTTGATATAGAATCCCTTTGGATTAAAATTAAATTTCATGAAATTATAAAATAGAAGCATCTAAATTATTAACTTCGACCGTGGAAGTTCCCTAGCTACGAAGCGCCTCTCTCGAGAATACGCAATCGAATAACCTTAGGTTGATCGATTAAAACCTCTCAGCCAGTCGAAAACCCTAAGGTTGTTTTAAGTGGCTAACCATACTACTGGATTTGAATCCAATCCATAAGATTTATGTCTTCCTCTCTCAAGGGGTGCATGCAACTCCCTTTATCCTTGAACGATCTACTCTTGTCCCCAACCTCTCGATAAATCTAGGATACAGATCTAAGATCGAATAAACATAATTGCAACTTATGAATTCGATGAAATTAAATTCAAAGAAAAACCGAAGTACATAAAATAGAGTGCTTGGAAATTTGAGACTAAAAGAAGAGATTTTGGGAGTTAGAGTTCTGTATTTTATGCTTTATTTCTTACATTTTTCCATTTCCTAGTCTAGATCTTTTACTTTGCAAGATTTAACTTAAGTAGTTTTTCTTCATTTAATCATGTCTCTCGCCCCCTATTTTGTAATTCTCCCATCATGTCGAGTAGCTAAACTTCTTTTAGCACTTGATTATGATGAACCTTGGAATAAAATAAGCTTTTCAACTTTATCAAAAATGTCAAATTCTTTACTTTACTCACTAACGATTTATCTTTGATTTTTATCGTGTCGAATTCATATTTCGCGGATTTGTTCTTCGATTTAAGATCTGTATCCTAAATGATCGAGAGGTTGCGGATACGAGGAGATCACTCTAAGATAAAAGGAGTTGAATGCACTCCTCGAGAGAGGACGACATAAATCTTACGGATTGGAGTCAAATCCAATAGAGGGGTTCGCCGCCTAAAGCAAGCTTAGGGGTTTCGAGTGGACGAGAGGTATTAATCGATCAACCTAAGGTTAGTCAAAATCATGAGCTCGAGAGAGATGCTTTTGTACTTTAGGAACCTCCACGGTCAAGTGAGCAATTTAAGAGTCTTGCGTACTTTATGTTCATGAAGGTTTATTTTAATCCAAAAGAATTCTAGATCAAGTGCTAGCTTTCCCATCATCGAATTTTTCCTTAGTAGTTTAATGTTTTCTTTTCCGAAATCGCAAAACCAACTTTTGTCTGATAAGATAATAGCTCTTCCTTGTGAGTACAAGTACTCAACTGTCCCCGATTCTAAATACGACATTTTTTATACTATATTTCGATAAGTACACTTGCCTATTTTGGATTATAGTTTGGATTATTTTTAGAACTATAAAAATCTTCATCAAGTTTTTTGGAGCCGTTACCGGGGAAGCTTTTCTTTGTTGATATTTTGAAAGCAAGAATCTATTAATTTTGTCATTTTCTTTTTGTTTTTTTTAAATCAAAATCAAAATAGAAAATTTGTTTTTATTTTGTTTTTATCTTGGTGTATGACACGAGGGAATCCGTCAAATCTACTGGATTTGGATCCGGAGATCGAGCATTGCTTACGGCGATGCCTAAGACTCCAGAATCTCAATTCTCCAGATTTGGTTGAGGAATCCTTAGGTGACATTTCTTCTTCCGCTTCTTCTTCTTCTTCTTCTTCTTCTACTTCTCCATCTTTTCAATTTTCTTCTATTTCGGGTAACCCAAATCCAAATATGGCCGATCAACGGACTATGTCCTATTATGACCGACCAAATTTGGATGAGGCACAATCAAGTTTTGTTCGACCCACTATTGCGAACAATAACTTTGAATTGAAGCCAAGCATCATTCAAATGGTACAACAATCTGTACAATTTGATGGGCTTCAAGATGAGGACCCAAACGTGCATATTTCTAACTTTTTAGAAATATGCGATACTTTTAAAATTAATGGGGTTTCCGATGATGCCATTTGGCTAAGACTTTTTGCTTTTTCTTTGCATGCCAAAGTCAAGCAGTGGATGGGTTCTCTACCAAGAGGCTCCAACACTAATTGTGCTGAGATGACGGAAAAATTTCTCACGAAATATTTTATGCCCGCTAAAATGGCCAAGTTGCGCAATGATATTACATATTTCTCCCAAGTTGATACAGAAATGTTATATGTTACTTGAGAGCGATTTAAGGAATTGCTTTGTCGTTGTCCGCATCATGCAATCTCTGATTGGTTGCAAGTGCAAACCTTCAATAATGGCCTCAATCAACAAATGAGGCAACATACTGATGCCGCCCTGTGGAACGTTAAACAACAAAACACCGGCAGCCGCCCAAGAACTTATAGATGGTATGACCATGAATACATATCAGTGGAGTATACCCCAGTTTCATCCACCTAAACCGGCCGGGATGTACGAAATTGATACGTTTCAAGTTTATCTCTCCAGGTTGAGAAACTACAAAAATAAATGGATGAGATGTCTGCTTCCTCGTCTACACCTACCTGTGAACCCCAATATTGGGAACCTTCCACCATTTCCGAACATATGGATTACATGGGTAATCCGAATCGGACATCTTTTAATTCAGGCAATAATTTTGGTAACACTTATCACCCGACTTTAAAGAATAACCCCAACTTTTCTTGGAGTAATCCAGGGAACGCGACTCGCCCCCAAACACAATTCCACCCGTATACTTTCCACCACAAGCTCCCAAACCTCCGACTCTCGAGGAGGCTTTCCACAAATATGGGGCTACTAATGATGCCAATATCCAGAATCTTGCCCGATCTATTCGTAATTTGGAGAATCAAATTGGGCAAAAAAAGATGTTCTCTGATCGACAATAAGGAGCATTACCGGGTAATATCGAGCCCAACCCAAAGGAACAAGCTAAAGCCATCAATCTATGGAGCGGTAAGGAGGTTGTAAGACCCCCTTTTTTTTCAAACCACGGGATATTAGGCCCAGAACCGCCGCTTTGCGATGACACCTCCACGCTCGGGAAGGTCGTCACTACAAAACGCCGATCCTATCAGCCATATCTATCACAAAAAAGTAGCAAGATAGTAAATGAAACAAAAACTCTAACACATGTCCACAAAGATCACATATATATAAATAATCTCCACGAAGGGAGTGTACGCAGTAATAATAATGAAGGTACTAAAAATAGGGCTCACGCCCGATACATCAATGTCCTCACTACATATCTCTCATCGCGGAAGCAAAACTAAAAAAAATACTAGCGATCGGGACTCACAGTTCCAGCTGTCTGAACTCTGATACTAGACTTTCCCATCTCCAAGCGTGCTGGCCTCCGGGGTTGCTCCTCCATGCTGGGCTCCACGGTCCCCTAAATGATGTGGTTCGAAAACCGTTAGTCTAAGAGACTAAGTCCTATCATCCCCTCCCCCTCCCCCATGGCTCCTAGGCACCATGTGGAGAGGAGGAAAGGGAAGCTCTTAAGGTGGAGAATAAACAAAACGGGTGATGGTGGAACTATTATAGCATGAGCATATAAACAAAACAAGTATATGTAAGCAGTAGTAAATGAAAGGTTAACTAAGAAAGAAGTAACCTTAACTTATATGAATGCCCATACAAACTTATAAGTTAAGGGATCTTTTGCAAGGCTCCTATCGTATAAAAAGTCTCATACTGATTTATAGGTTGGGGTGTCGGTTTTCAACCAAGCAATATATATATCCAAAGAGTAATAACCTTAGCTTTTAAGCATGCTCACACAAGCTTATAAACTAAGGGGTCGTTTCATAGGGACTATTGTATTAAGCATCCTACATCACTTTATACAATAAGTGTCATGGGTTATATGCAATGATGATTCTATGACATGCAAGTATGCCATGATGCGAAAACATAAGTGCAACACACCAACCCAACTCTGTGTACACAGACCTTTAGTTCCCCCTTTCTAGAGCCTAACCTCTCAGGATACCTCCGTAGTGGGAAACAAAAGCGGTGGGTTGGGCCTCGCCCACCTCTAAACTTATAATTGCATAACCAGTCAGACCTATCATATGCCTCGATGCTGGTGCACTAAGCGGAGCTCCTGCATACTCTTTGCCGGTAAGTCCACCAGACTTATCTTGGCGAAGTGTAAAACCACACTTGTCGAGCCAACATATTTGCGTCGGTGCATCGACCCTCCAATACCGAAGACCAACCACCTTATACTTTATGCACATACAACCTTATGTATCAGCTACTGAGCCAAAGCTCCCCGGACCATCCCGTCCGTCACAATAAGCAACCGAGCCAAAGCTCGCTCGACTAACCTGCCCATCATCAAATCCACCGAGCCTACAGCCCATGTGACCCAACCTAACCTCCTGAGACATCGAGGTGAGTGAAAGTGATTCCCTAGTTATGCGAGTTACTCTTGCAGTTTATTTTGCCTACATTTTAGGTTAGCCCAGGACTGCACAATGTATATCCCGTGAAGGGTTCTCGAGGGTACTAGGAACTACGATGAGCTGAAGCCCAAAGCTCCCTTTCGCATGACACTTACTATTATTGGTTAATACCAGACTCCTGATCGCTTTAATATTACTCTGCATCTAACCCTAGTATGTTTTGACCTTCTCTCTCCCTCTACAGGAAAGATGATCTTTCGTCGATCCCGAGCACAACCTAATCTTAGACAACACAACAAACTACTCATCACAACTTCTATTGATTTACTCAATTTCACTTCACCCAAACCAGCAAGCCACTAACCCAAATCCATATACTCAAATCAATTACTATCAGATCTTCTGCAGATTTACTACATGCAGAGCACCTTATGCTATATGATGTACATGAAAGGAGGTATCCTAAATTCTCAGCCAAACACCCTAAGATAATTAATGGAGGTCTATCATGTCACTTATATCCTAAATCCAGAACTTGGGAATTTTCCTAATTTACCTGATATTTTATTTATTTTCCCTTACAATCCAAAGGCCCTAGTTTTGAATTTGAAGTGGCCTTTACAGTCATGCACAATGCTCCACAAAATTATGATAAATACTAGGCAACTAATTGACAGTAAATTCAAGTCTACCAATTTTTTTGCAAGGTTTAGGCCTCTAAGCCAAAATTTAAAAAATAAACACATAGTTAATAATTAAAGAAACAAGTGCTACAAATACGCTTCCAAAAATTATAAGAAAATTCAATCATGACCAATATGCCCTAAAAACACTCTTGACAAAGTTTCCAAACTTTTTAGTGAATAATGAACTCTAATTTAAATTTAGAACAATACTCCTCTTTCATAAATTAATGAAACAACTACTGAAATTATTCATCTAAAAATTATGGTAAAATTTCCACATGAGCATAATAACCTATGACTTTTGCATAAGTTTCACAATTTTCTAACAATCATTGAGCTCTGAATCTATTTTTGGACATAATTGCATAATTATAAGCTTGTGAAGTAAGTACTGTAAATATACATCTAAAAATTATAATAAAATTCAGATATGAGTATAATGACCTAAAACATCCTCTGCCCAATTTACATAATTTTCCAATGAACAGTGAGATTATAATAAACAAATGACTATCAAGGGCCAATCTATGTATTATAAAGGAGGTACTAAAACTGTTGTTCCAAAAATTTCAATAAAATTACCTGGGGCTCATATTAACCTTATGATTACACTACCCAAGTTTGAGAATTTTTTATAAAGTCTTGATGGCCTATTTTACATGTATAATGTTTGTGTCCTAAATTAGGGTTGGGGTTTTTGGGAGTTTATCAGCCTCTAAATCTCATGATGTTTTTACCAGAGGACCTTGGGAACCATAAAGTCCTCTCCACCAAGTTTCAAGTCATTTCAAGGTCACTTGACCCCTTGACCTTCAAAGCCTAGGTTTTGCACACATAGGACCTACCCTATTGTCCTAGCGCTATACCATTCAACTTCCACCCAATAATAGTGGAGGGGGTATTTTGTGTGCTAATATAGCTGAGTGCCAAGATCCATCAACTTTGGGTGAGGTTGGACAACTCAGGAGCACTTAGGGCACTTAGCCCTAATTTGACCTAATAGGGTCAACCTGTGGCTACATAATTACTCTATCAAATCAAACCCAAAAAGGGTGAAATTTTTACCAGAGCCCTATAATATTCCTCAAGATCACCCACCAATATTTTGGGGTTTTTGAGGTGTTTAAGACACCAAATTAATTTGTACACTATTTATTAATTTTTTCCAAAAACTATAGAACAAGTATCTCAAAAAATTCCCATTTTTGGACAACACCTAGGTATATGTTAGAATGACTCCCTGTCAAAATTTCAGGTCATTTGGACAAGAGATGAAGTGGGGGCACTCATTTTAGTCTCTGACTAGCACTAGGTATAAATCCCACCAAAATGAGTGTTGTGGTCAAACCAATTACCCAAATTGGATGAAATCAATTTTACAATAAAGTAGATCCATAGAGCTACAATTTTATGTTGATCATTTTATATGAAACAGGCCCTAGTTATTTTTAATATTTAATTTAAAATAGCCCAGAAATGGGACAGAAATTATGAAAACAGGAATTAATAAAATCAGATCCAGAACGGATCTTAAGGCAAATACAAGGGCCCTGACATCATCTTCTTCCTCTAGCCAAAGGCCAGGATTCACCCGACGTGGAGCACCTTCAGATCCGATTTCCCGGCCACCCAGCCACATCCATGGCTGGGTACCACTGCCACCACCTTTATTGAGGTGGGGACTATCGTCGGGCGGCGACACGGCCGCCGGAGGGGAGGTTTCCTGCGAACCAGAGCATGATTTTTTTCCTGGAAAACCAGGAAAATGAATGTTCCAATCGAGCTCAATTGAGCAAGATTCTCCATCAAAAAGAATCCTAGGATCTACCCATAGTAGGAGGAGGGGAGGACCTTTGTGGTGGTCTAGAGTCGAGCTGATCGCCAGGTTGCCATTAGCGGCGGTGATGTCGCCGGAATTCTGCAACAACACAGTGGACAAGCTTGAAACTGCCGGAGAAACCGTGGAAATGACTCCTTGGTGCCCTGTGATGCCTTTAAAACACCCAAATGGGGTAGGGGAAGAGTGTGGGTTGAATGGCCATTAATGGCCATTAAGGACCATTCTCGGCCATGGTGGTGGGGGGTGAACCTGGCTTGGGGTGGTCGGGAAATGGCTGGAAACTCCTCCTCTTCCCCAGAGGAGTTGAATCCAGCCATTAAAGGTGGCCCTTGGTGTAACGCCCCGTATTTTTCGTCGAGTGATCTCATACGCTTGATGGGCGTTACATTGGCTTTGGCTGTTGTTCGAGCATGGTTTTTACGTGGGCTTTCGAGTGGCTGTTTTGGTAGCCTAGTTGCACGATTCCCCAGCAAGCCGGAGTCCAATTTTGAGGACTCGGTGAGGCCTCTTACGAAATGCTTGCACTTTTTCGAGCCCGGGTTGTTGAAGCCAAAATTTGACTCCGACAAGCGTTCACAAAATTGGGGCGTAGCTGACACCTACTTGGCCCAAGCTCGACCTCCGACTGGTCGTGAAGGACTAAGGAAAACTGGCCCAAAGCCGCAGCAGGGAGGTCCCACCACTTACCCGAAAGGTCACCGAGAGCTTACCCTCCAAAGCCAAAAGCTGGGCTTGGAGTTCCTCAGAAGACTGTGCCAATGAATCCTCTTAGGAGTCTGAAAAAAGTCCCTTCTGAAGAACCCCTATGGGCTTATTTATAGATTTTCGAAACTGAACTGCCAATAACAAAACTGTACCGATCTGAAATTATCGGGGTACCATTGGCTAGGTCTGCCAACAACCAAACTCTGCTGTTCTGAGGGGCTATATGCAGTCCACTAAGGGTAAGAGGGTAAAAATACCCGGGGTAGAAGAGTAAGAACCTCTGTTTGACAGGGAAAAATAAAAAAGCCTCTCCTCCCCCTAGCGAGAGGAAAGGCACCTACCGGCAAGAGGGGCCCCATTGCCCGTCTCGCCGGAGCCTCTCGCCCCTTACAGCGAGATCTCCTTGCTGTTGGGTAATCTCTCGCTCGTGGGGGCCCTCTCGCCTCCGGAGGTCCTCTCGCCCCTTGGAGAGTCCATCATCTCGCTGCTTGCGAGTGGGCCCCCCTGGTCCCATTTGCCTATCTCGATCTGTTTGCTTCTTGAGGGCTCTTTTACGAGCCCGAGGTTGTACACAATCCCCGCTCTTTTTGAGATTACTCTAAGCTCAAAAAGAATGTTCAACCGAGGCTCGTTATTCAAGGTGCATTAAAAAACGTATTTATGAGGAATCTTCTGAGGCCCCCACCGGGGCCTATAAATATATGACTCCTGCCCTGCACTCCTGGTGCTCCGTTCTGCATATTCTTCTTCTTCCCCGTTCTTGAGTTTTCCAGAATGACGCACAGTCAAAGTTTTCGCGAACGTCTCGCGCTGGTGCGAGAGCAACATAAGGCCAACATGGCTGCTTTTACCTCTTCTCTGGTTCGTCCCCTCGCCCCGTCGTCTCGCTTGAAAAAGACAAAGGCTGGGGGCCCATCACCTGCAGCAGTAGATTTGTCTCGCGTCGCTTTGAAAGCCGTCCCCACCCCTCCTGTGCCCTCTACGGAAAAAGAGGTGGGTACTCGCTATTACCACTGTTATATCCGCGACCGGGTGCTCTCTTGTTGACTAATGCTTTTTCAGGGGGCTCTTGTGGTTCCGTAGCCCCCGAAGAGTCCGCGAGATGGTTCTGCTGCCCGCTACGAGGAGCTCAATTCGCAGCCCTCATCTACTCCCCCAACTACTCCCAGCGAGAGGAGGGATGACACCTCCCCGGCCGCCGATACCTCTCGCCACCCTGGTAAGGGACCTTCCCTTGCCCTTTTGAATCCCCTTCGCTACTCTCACTCTCTCCTGCGAGTGCCTCTTCCACCTTGCCTCTGCACCCCTTGCGCAGATTCTCGGGCCAACTCTCCTATTGAGGAGCAGCCAAAGCGACTCTTCGTCTCGCCTCCTCCTGCAGACGGGATTGAAGACTATCTGGGTGATCCTTCAAATCCAGTGGAGATGAAGCGGAAGACGGCTGAGCTCTTCCGGAAGCACGCGCGCCTCATCCACTCCTTGACTTTAGACAAACAGGCCGCGGAGAAGCGCATCGAGTCGCTGGAGGGCGAGTGCGCTCGTCTATCTTCTGGAGCTAATGCCGAGCTGGATGTCGACGGCACCGACCCCGAGGCCATCATCAATGAGACCGATATGCAGCTCCGTCACGCGCGGCGTGGTCTTAAAACCATCCGCTCCTTCCACTCGCGGAGTAGACCTCCTTGCGGGGGAGCTCGCGGCGGCTGCTGGGAATGGCGCCCATACTGAAGAATGTCCGTCTCGCTATCCATCTTTTTCTTCTTCTCGCAAAAGTTGTAATAATGGTAGTCTCGCCAAAGTACGCAGAGAGCTTGGTCTCCTGCGGGATGATGTCTGGACATATATTTTTAAGGCTTAATTTTTCATTCTCTTTTTTAATCCTCCCTTTAATTTATGCTAAATATTTATTTATAGTTTTTCCTGATTGTGACGGGTCGCGCCGTTCGAGGTATAGGAGAGAGAAAAGGCATCGACTCTTCCTCCCCCCCTTATTTTCCCGCCCTTTTAATCATTGGCCATGCATTAGTTATAAATATGTCTAGTCCGGGATTAGATACCGCACTCTCCGCCTTCGCCGTTAACCAAGTCTTGGCCTTCTGACCTCTCCGTCTCGCCGGCCCATTCTCGCCTATTTCTTCCTTCGTCTCGCCGAGGACCAATTCGCCAAAGAAGATGGGTAAGAAGAAGGTGGAGGAGGGTGAGGGGCGCAGCCGCTGCGGGAAGAGGTTTACTGACCATGACTTCCCGCTCGGCCGACTCCCTCGGGAAGACCATGATAAGTTTGCCCGCGAGTATCTGGGGGAATGGATCGAGTCACATCCCCCCAAGGTCGGCGAGTGCATCAACACATATTACCCGGGGGAACTCGCCTTCCCCGTCTCGCACTTCGAGGCGGGGTTGCGACTGCCCCTCTGGCCTGAGGTGAAGCAGACCTTCAAATACTTCGGTGTCGTCCCGGCACAGTTCAACCCTAACGCGATTTCAGTGTTGATCGCGTTCGCCTGCTATATGCGCCGGGAGCACATCGAGTTCAGCTTGACGGCGTTCCGCAAGCTTTTCATCTACCACGCCAACGCCGATGGCATCTCGTATTTTACTGGGCAGGGGCTCAAGGTATGCAAGACGCCTAACAAGAACCATCACTGGCTCACCCGATTCGTCTTCATCCGGGGAGACCAGGCTGACTTCGGCGGCATCCCTCTCGCGTCGGTCTCTCCGTCAGAGAGCTTCTACGGCACCCCCCAAGTCAGTGGGCCAGAGAAGCTGCTGTGCGAGTACCTAGTTGGCAAGAACTTCGAGGTCAACTTCTTGCGGCGAGGCCTCGACTCGCTTCTCCCAGTGCTCCCGGGCGAGGGTATTCTTTTGTTCCTCTCTCTTCGTTATTTGTCGTCTCGCTTCTTTCTAACCCCCGCTTGCTTTTAGGTGAGCGAATTATTCCAGCATCCCCTCCTTACAAGAGCAATATTCACCCTTCCAAGGGTCTTGATCTCGCCAATGCAGCGGCAGAGGCAGCGAGAGAGTCCCTGGCGGTTATCCCGCCGAAGCATCCCGGAGATGACACGGTCCTCTCTCGCCCCAGCCCTCCTAAAAAGAAGATGAAGAAGGCTGTAGTCATCTCCAAGGAAAGGAGGAAGGCTCCTCAAGGGAGCCCTATCTCTTTAGGGGAAACTCCACCGCCTCCCTCGCCTAATCACCAGGCCGTCTCGCCTATCCGCGAGACGGTACTTTCTGATCAACCTGCTGCTGCCTCCAACCTGCCCGCCACTGCTTCCAACCCGCGAGCTGCTGCTCCTGAACAGGTGGCTGCTACCTCCTCTCGCGAGGGAGACTCCTCTGGCCGTCCCGCCCCCGCCTCTCACATGAATTACAACCTGGGTCCCGTGGTTCACGATGCCGTCGGCGACCCGGTTCTGCTGTGGGGGCGGGACGCCAACCGCGTGTCCATCTCCACCCTCCTTCCATCATGGAAAGAGCAATAGGTCCCTTCCAGCCACGCCTTCGCCATAGGGTACGGCCTCTATGGCGGCCTTGACGCCGCTTTGCCTGAAAGCGAGTCCACCAAGGACCTTGTGCTAAAAACTTGCCATCATCAAATGCGGGCCTTGGAGTTCTCGCACCGCTCCTCTCGCCGCCTCATTTACATCAATTCAAAATGTAAGGCCAGCGAGGAAAATCTGGAGGCGGAGCGGGAGAAATCTACTGGTCTAGCGAGAAGGTTGTCAGATGCCGAGTCACTCCTCGCGAAGGCCCAAGGCAGCGTGGTAAGCCATAACTCTCTTTTCCCTTGGGTCTTTCCTTTCCCACGATTCTTGGCTAATTGCTAGGTCATCCCGCAGGATGCCGAGACGGCGGGACAACTTCGCTCACACGTGGCAGCTTTGGAAGAGGAGGTCCGGGTCCTGACAGCTGAGAACGCGCGCCTTCAGGCTGATGCTGCGTCGTCATCTCGCCGCGAGCCCTTCCGGACACCTCCGCCACACTACTCTTACGAGGAAGTTGAGGAGCGATGCCGAGACGCTGGTGTCCGTGGGGCTGAGCTGGTGCTGCAAATGATAAAAGACCTGGGGGTCGTGAAGGACGAGTCTGAGACAGTGACCGCACGCGACTTGGTCCCCGAGCTCTATAGCGAGGAGAGCGATGATTCTTCATCCGGCGAGGAGGACTGATGCACCGCCTCCAAGATTTAGAATCACTCTCTCCTCCTCCTGATGTAAAGACTTTAAACTATATTTTGTGGCATCTGCCAAGTGACGAGCGAGTGCTCAATTTTGTTGTCTTCTATTTTATTTCTTATTTTGTGAAGTTAATCTCTGGTTTGCTTTTTGCCTGCGGGACGGTGCTACTACTTCGTCTCGCCGCGTAACCTTTCTGTATATATATATTTCTGTTTTATGTCCTACGCGAGACGGGTTCTCGACGTGCTTAACGACCACGAGTTGGCGCAATGGCTTGCCTCGCGAGTGCCCTTTCGCTACGGCGAGACGATCCTCAAAAGCCATCCGCTGCAAGTGCTGTCACCTGCCCTACTCCACACCCTTTTTCCCTTTGTTTATTTTTGTACTTTAGGACTAAGTTGGGATACTAAGGTGTAGTGCCGCTTAAGGGGACTTTTCACCCTATTCCGCCAAAATGAATTCTGCCTTGTCAGTTTGATGTTGATGGAGATTGCTTGACTCAACCCTATCCCCCACAGGCGAGCCTTCGGACCTGCCAGCTTGATGGGAGCCTGCGCAGCGGGTCTACCTGGGGCCGAGCCGAGCTCGGGGTGCCGATGAAGATCTCAACTCAAAACCTATCCCCCACAGGCGAGCCTTCAGACCTGCCAGCTAGATGGGAGCCTGCGCAGCGGGTCTACCTGGGGCCGAGCCGAGCTCGGGGTGCCGATGAAGATCTAAACTCAAAACCTATCCCCCACAGGCGAGCCTTCGGACCTGCCAGCTAGATGGGAGCCTGCGCAGCGGGTCTACCTGGGGCCGAGCCGAGCTCGGGGTGACGATGAAGATCTCAACTCAAAACCTATCCCCCACAGGCGAGCCTTCGTACCTGCCAGCTAGATGGGAGCCTGCGCAGCGGGTCTACCTGGGGCCGAGCCGAGCTCGGGGTGCCGATGAAGATCTCAACTCAAAACCTATCCCCCACAGGCGAGCCTTCGGACCTGCCAGCTAGATGGGAGCCTGCGTAGCGGGTCTACCTGGGGCCGAGCCGAGCTCGGGGTGCCGATGAATATCTCAGCTCAAAACCTACCCCCCACAGGCGAGCCTTCGGACCTGCCAGCTAGATGGGAGCCTGCGCAGCGGGTCTACCTGGGGCCGAGCCGAGCTCGGGGTGCCGATGAAGATCTCAACTCAAAACCTATCCCCCACAGGCGAGCCTTCGGACCTGCCAGCTAGATGGGAGCCTGCGCAGCGGGTCTACCTGGGGCCGAGATGAGCTCGGGGTGACGATGAAGATCTCAACTCAAAACCTATCCCCCACAGGCGAGCCTTCGGACCTGCCAGCTAGATGGGAGCCTGCGCAGCGGGTCTACCTGGGGCCGAGCCGAGCTCGGGGTGCCGATGAAGATCTCAACTAAAAACCTATCCCCCACAGGCGAGCCTTCGGACCTGCCAGCTAGATGGGAGCCTGCGCAGCGGGTCTACCTGGGGCCGAGCCGAGCTCGGGGTGCCGATGAAGATCTCAACTCAAAACCTATCCCCCACAGGCGAGCCTTCAGACCTGCCAGCTAGATGGGAGCCTGCGCAGCGGGTCTACCTGGGGCCGAGCCGAGCTCGGGGTGCCGATGAAGATCTCAACTCAAAACCTACCCCCCACAGGCGAGCCTTCAGACCTGCCAGCTAGATGGGAGCCTACGCAGCGGGTCTACCTGGGGCCGAGCCGAGCTCGGGGTGCCGATGAAGATCTCAACTCAAAACCTATCCCCCACAGGCGAGCCTTCGGAGCTGCCAGCTAGATGGGAGCCTGCACAGCGGGTCTACCTGGGGCCGAGCCGAGCTCGGGGTGACGATGAAGATCTCAACTCAAAACCTATCCCCCACAGGCGAGCCTTCGGACCTGCCAGCTAGATGGGAGCCTGCGCAGCGGGTCTACCTGGGGCCGAGCCGAGCTCGGGGTGCCGATGAAGATCTCAACTCAAAACCTATCCCCCACAGGGGAGCCTTCGGACCTGCCATCTAGATGGGAGCCTGCACAGCGGGTCTACCTGGGGCCGAGCCGAGCTCGGGGTGCCGATGAAGATCTCAACTCAAAACCTATCCCCCACAGGCGAGCCTTCGGACCTGCTAGCTAGATGGGAGCCTGCGCAGCGGGTCTACCTGGGGCCGAGCCGAGCTCGGGGTGCCGATGAAGATCTGAACTCAAAACCTATCCCCCACAGGCGAGCCTTCGGACCTGCCAGCTAGATGGGAGCCTGCGCAGCTGGTCTACCTGGGGCCGAGCCGAGCTCGGGGTGCCGATGAAGATCTCAACTCAAAACCTATCCCCCACAGGCGAGCCTTCGGACCTGCCAGCTAGATGGGAGCCTACGCAGCGGGTCTACCTGGGGCCGAGCCGAGCTCGGGGTGCCGATGAAGATCCCAACTCAAAACATATCCCCCACAGGCGAGCCTTCGGACCTGCCAGCTAGATGGGAGCCTGCGCAGCGGGTATACCTGGGGCTGAGCCGAGCTCGGGGTGCCGATGAAGATCTCAACTCAAAACCTATCCCCCACAGGCGAGCCTTCGGACCTGCCAGCTAGGTGGGAGCCTGCGCAGCGGGTCTACCTGGGGCCGAGCCGAGCTCGGGGTGCCGATGAAGATCTCTCTTCCTGTCATTAGGGCTTCACGAGAAATGATGAACGAGAAGTACATTATATTAATTATGCTTTGGGTACATATCTTCCGCTCCCCCCTCTCATGGGTAGAAGCGTTTTAAGTCATCCCCACTCCAGGAATGGTTCAAGGTCCTACCCTCCACATCTTGGAGGTAGTAACCCCCTGCTTTCAACACTCTCTCTACAATATAATGCCCCTGCCAATTTGGATTGAGCTTTCCCACCGGGGCGGACCTCCCTGCCGCATCAACCTTCTTTAGTACTAGGTGTCCTTCTGCGAATTTCTTTATCCTGATATGCTTGTCGAAGTGCTTTGCCATTCGACGCTTGATCTCTTCTTGTCTGATGGTTGCTACGTCTCGCAGCTCCTCTGTAAGGTCTAGTGAGAGGCGCATGCCTTCTTCATTTTCCATCCTCCATGCCTCATCCCCATCACCTGCAGCCGCGACCCGTGGGGATCGGACCTCGAACTCCACTGGTAGTACCGCCTCACAACCATGGGAAAGTTTGAAAGGGGTCTCACCAGTGGCCGTGTTCGGGGTTGTTCTCAGAGCCCACAGGACCGAGGGGAGCTGCTCTACCCAATTCCCTCTCAGATTCTCCACCTTCTTCTTTAGCAAGTTAACGATAATCTTGTTTGCTGCCTCCACCTGACCGTTGCTCCTGGGGTGATGGACGGAGGCAAACCTGAGGTCGATGCCCAGCTGAGTGCAGAAGCTGATGAACTCTTCGCTAGCAAACTGGGGGCCGTTATCCGTGACGATGGCTTTAGGCAGCCCGTGCCTGCAGATGATCTCCCCCCAGACGAAGTTCCTGATGACTTGGGAGGTCACCTTTGCTAGCGCCTTAACCTCCAGCCACTTGGAGAAGTAATCTATCATAACCAGGAGGAATCTTCTTTGTCCACTAGCGGGAGGAAAAGGCCCAACTAGATCCATTCCCCAAATGGCGAAAGGCCATGGTGCTGTGATGCTTCGGAGCCTTTGAGCCGGCAAGAGCTGGAAGGGGGCGCAGAGCTGGCATTTTCGGCATTTTCTCGCAAACTTCGTCGCGTCCTTCCTCAGGGTGGGCCAGAAGTACCCCTGCCTGACCACCCTTGCTTCCAACGTCCTCCCTCCGGAATGACTACCACATTCCTCGGAGTGCACCTCCTCCAGAATGTGTCTAGTCTCCTCCTCTGTTACGCATCAAGCTAGGAGACCCGAAAGCATCCTCCGGTGTAGTCCTCCTTCATGCATGAGATAATGAACCGCCTTGTGGCGGAAGCTTCTTGCCTCCTTGACCCCCTCAGGGAGGGTTCCTGTCAGAAAGAAGGTAACGAAAGGATCTACCCACGAGGGCCGCCGATCCACCTCCATTAGATCCCCCTCTTCAATCGCTGGATGGAATAAATCAGTCAGGGCACCCCCTTCCCAAGGTCCAAACTTGGCCAATTGATCGGCAGCAGTGTTCTCTTCTCTGGGGACGTGCTGGATGGAGAACGTCCGGAACCCCCGATGATCGTCCTTACCTTGGACAAATATTTCACAAGGGTAGGCTCCCGAGCCTCGAACTCTCCACGTATCTGAGATGCTACCACCAATGAATCTGTGAAAACCTCAACGTCCTTAATCTCGAGCTCCTTAGCCAAGCGAAGGCCGGCTATCACTACCTCGTACTCTGCTTGGTTGTTGGTTGTGGGGAAATGCAAAGCGACCGCTTGTCTTATGGTCACCCCCTGAGGACTTATTAGTACCACGCCTGCTCCAAGGGAGTGCTTTCCCGAGGCCCCGTCGACCATTATCTTCCATGCCTCCGGTGGCCGCGGCTCCTCGGCTCCGACCTCCGCGACGTAGTCTGCCAAGAAGTCGGCCACCACCTGTGCCTTAATGGAGAGCCTTGGTACGAACGAAATGTTGAACTCACTCAACTCGATAGACCACTTGGCCAGCCTACCCGAGTGCTCTACTCCTTCAAAAATCTTTCAGAGAGGATGGTCCGTCACCACTCTAATCAAATGTGATTGGAAATATGGCCGGAGCTTCCTGGCTGAAACTACCAAGGCGTATGCCAGCTTTTCTAGGATAGGGTAACGAAGCTCCACCTTCCTTAAGATCCTGCTGACATAATAAATGGGCAGCTGCTTCTTTCCCTCTTCTCTGACAAGGACGGAGCTCACCGCCTCTGCTCCCACTCCTAGGTACAAGGTTAGATCTTCCCCCTCTTTTGGGCTTTGAAGCAGAGGTGCCCGGGAGAGTTGCTCCTTCAGCTTTTGAAAAGCTTCTTCGCACTCCGCTGTCCATTCAAATCTCTGATTCCCTCGTAGCACTTTAAAGAAAGGTGAGCATTTCTCTCCTGGCTTAGAGAGGAATCTGCTAAGGCCGGCCAGCTTTCCTGTCAAGCGTTGTACCTCCTTAGAGTTTCGCGGTGATTCCAGCTCCAGAATGGCCTTTACTTTATCAAGATTAGGTTCTACCCCTGCCGGGGTCAGAAGGTGCCCAAGGAATTTCCCACGACTGGCCCCGAAAACACATTTTAGGGGGTTCAACCTCATTTTGAACTTCCTCAAGGTGGCGAACGTCTCCTCCAGATCCTGTAGATGCGAGTTCACTCCCTTGCTCTTTACCATGAGATCATCAACGTAGACTTCTAGGTTCCGGCCCATCTGACCCTGGAAAACTCGATCCATCATCCGTTGGTACGTTGCTCCCGCATTTTTTAACCCAAAGGGCATCATGTTATAACTAAAGCACCCTTCCCTTGTGATGAAGGAGACGTCCTTGACATCGGGAGGGTGCATCCGGATCTGATGGTAACCTGAAAAAGCATCCAGAAAACTCATAACGAAAAAACCGACGGCTGAATCAACCAGCGTGTCGATTCGAGGCAGGGGGTAGCAATCCTTGGGGCATGATTTATTTAATAACGAAAAGTCAATACACATTCTCCATTCCCCCCCCCCCCTTTCTTCACCATTACAATATTGGAGATCCAGCCTAGGTACTGGATCTCTGAGATGAAGCCCGCCTCAAGGAGCTTCTTGACCTCCTCGCGAATGGGCTCTTCCAGCTTGGTGGCGATGGACCTCATCTTCTGACGTATGAGGCGCGTCCGAGGGTCCAGATTTAGGCGGTGGCAGGCCATGTCCGCATCAATGCCCGGCATGTCTGCCGCGCTCCAAGCGAAGATGTCGACGTTGCTCTGAATGCAGGCCCGCATCCGCTCCTGGTCTTCGGGACTCAAGCCCCCGCTGATCCGTACCCTTTGTACCTGCCCCTGGCTGGTGCGGACCTCCACCTCCACCACTTCCTCGACCACCTCCAGCCGCGACTGCTCCCAGCCGTCCCCTGCTTCTTCTTCCTGCTCCAGCTCTTCCTCCCCTCCTGCTCCCTCAACTTCCATCACCCCGTCCTGCTGCTGCTCAATTTCCATGTCCCTTCGGGCTTCCTCCTCAGCCCCTTCTTCTCCCACTTTCTCCTGCATTCTTTCCCGTGGCTCCAACTCCCCGCTCCTCCGGACTTCCTGTACATCTCCTCCCCTCTGCTCCTCCTCAATCTCCATCGCCCCCTCCGGGCTCTCCTGTCGCTGCTCGACCTCAACACCCCCCTGAGCCTTCTGCACACCTCCTCCTTGCTGCTTCTCGGTCTCCTCTCCACCCACCTTCCTTTTGGTTCCTCCTCTCGTTTCCTCTGGGCTCACCTCTTCTTCCCTGATCGCTTCCTCTTACGCCGCCATCTCCTTCTCCAACTCCTCTGCCTCTGCCATCCAAGATATGGTGTTAACCGCTGTGACGTAGCACTACCTCGCCACTTTTGGATCCCCCCTGACCCTGACCTGCACCCCTCCATTGTTGAACTTGAGACACTGATGGAAAGTGGAGGGGACGCAGCGAAAGGCGCTGGTGAGGGGACGCCCAAAGATGGCGCTGTAGCTGCTCGGGGCATCCACAATCACGAACCGGCAGTTCCGTGATACCCCCCCAACCTCACGTGCAGCCCTACTCCCCCTTCCACTTCCTTTCTCTCCCGGAGAATCCGAAAAACGGTCCGTCCGAGGCCAAAATCCTCTGGCTTCCACCTGCATCTCGTCGAAGGCCCTCTTAAAGATCACATTTACGGAGCTCCCGTTATCCACAAGGATCTTGGAGACCGTAAAGTTTTCTACCACCGTCTGTATTGGAACACCCTATTACTAATTTGGTTCAGGATCACTATGTCTCTAGGAATCTTTGCTTGACCTTCTGTATAGCTTAATAGGTCAATTAGAATTGAGTCTAAGGGTTAGAAGTCTAGGTTTGGAGGCTGCCCTGAATACCAAGTTTTTCTGTCTGGAGACTAAGTCTGATCGTCGAGCTCAGCACGACGATTCGTCGAACTCCGATCGACGATCGTCTAGCTCAACTGCATAATATCTTCGAACTCAGTTCGACGATCGGTGAGCTCAGTTCGACGATTTTGACTCTGCCTTGGATCTTTATCTCTGAGCTCAGTTCGACGATCTTTGAGCTCAGATCGACGATTATCTTGCTGCTATGTGTTTTCAGATCATTGAACTCAGCTCGACGATAGCAGAGCTCAGTTCGACGATTTCAGATAACTTCCAGAATTCAAATTCAAATCAGTTAGGAGTTATTCTGTAATTAATTCAGAGATTTGCTAGCCGTTTTCATTCATTCTGGACCAAGTTTCAAGGGATTTTTCAAGGAAGTTTCTGTGACTTTCCTCCAGAAGAGATTATGCAATTAAGGATCAATTAATGCAGACCAACGGCAATCCTTGATAGAGAATAATAATCTATTCTGTACCAGAGAATAAAAGACAGGATTTTTGAATCTCTCATAACAGAGTACACACAATACAGATTATAGAAAAAAAACCTCAAAAATCTTCTGTCAAAAAGAATTCAGAAGAACACTCATCCAAGGAGATCAAGTTTTCAAATCTTCAGATCTCTTTTAGTTTTAAAAGTGTTCAAGGCCAACATATTCCAGACTCCAGACACTCAACATTTCAGTCCTTTTTGCTGAAAATCATCCATTGCTGGAGTTCAACCTTGAAGGCCTATCACCCTCAGCAATGCCTCTCTTCCTGAAGATCTCAAGGATTCAGGGGGGAGGATCTGCTTTGAGACCATCAATCCACATAGTCTTATCAGTTGTTTGAGAAAGAGAAGACTGCCATCACTCTCTCACCCCCCACTCTGTAAAGGGTTTTTCAAACTCCCTTCAAAAGTTTGAATCTGGTTTTTGAGCACCTTGTCAAAAGCTCATTGGTGGCAAGACACCTGATCAAAAAATCTGCTTTGGTTTTTGAGTACCTTATCAAAAGCTCATTGGTGCCCAGGACACCTGATCAACTCATCCTGCAGTGGATTCCTACCTAGGGTGGTAGAAGAGTGGATGTACTCAAGTTTGGGGAACCACTATATTCCCTTGTGTCATCTAGTTTTGGCTTGCTCTCTTTTTGTTTCTGGCCTTGATTTTTTTGTGCTTAGTTTTTGCATAGCTTAGTACTGTGATTAGATTTATTTCTGCTTCCCTGCTCACACATATTACAACAATTGTTGTAAAAGTTTGTAAAAGTTTTTAAAGCACCATATACTCTATTCACCCCCCTCTAGAGTATATCAGATCTAGTTGCTCTTTCAATTGGTATCAAAGCGAGGTTGGTTAAACATACCATACCTGATTGGTTGTACAGGCTAACACCTGAACCCCAAGATCCTAAACTAGATCTGTGTTCCTTTGGTATTTTATTATTAGATTTTGTTTGCACAAATCATGGCCCAAAACAAAGATTATGCTAGCACCAGACCTCCAGTGTGCAATCTTTCCAAGTTTGCACTTTGGAAGGCAAGGATTAGACTTTACATGAATTCTATTGATGAAGATATATTAATTCTATTTGACAGTGTGTCCAAGACCCCCAGAGAGCACAAGTACAAATGCTGTTCCACCTCCATCAGGGACAGATGCTGACATCAAAAAATGAAAGTAGCTGATGCAAGGCTATGAACATTCTAGCCCAGACAATATCAGATGACATATTTCAAAAGGTAGCTGAATGTAATTCAGCCAAGGAAATTTGGGACAAGCTCTCAAAAATAGTCTCAGGATCAGCTGATGAGAGAAAGGACAGAAGATCCCATCTCATCTCTCAATATGAGAACTTCAAGAAGTGAGAGACTGAGTCAGTGGGAGACATGTATAACAGACTAAGTCTAATTGTCAGTGAACTGAGGACATTGGACAAAGAGATCTCTCTAACAGAACTAAATGACAAGATCCTAATGTGCTTCCCCAGCACTTGGGATTCAAGAATCTGGCCAATTAAAGATGCCAGAAGTCTGAATGAGATCACCACTGAAGCTTGTTGGGTAAGCTCAAATCTTATGAGCTGCTCATCAAGAATAGAGAGGAAGAACAGAAGGCTGCTTCACCAGCCACAAGAAAAGAGAAGACCATAGCATTCAAGGCAACTGAGGATCTGCCTGAAGATAAAGCTACAGGCAATGATGAACTACTCAGCTTGTTGGCCAAAAGATTCTACAAGATGGCCAGAAAGGACTTCAGAAGAAGATCATACAAGGAGCAGGATAAGCCAAGGTATGACAAGTCCATTGGTAATAACAAAGACATATTTGCTTTGGTTGCAGGAAACCAGGGCACATAGTTCCTGACTGTCCAGAGAACAAGAACAAGGACAGAAGGGACAGAAAAGAAAGAAGGAAGGAGAAAGACCCCAAAAGAAATGGCAATAGCAAACCTTCCTCAAGCAAAAATAAGCATACAAGGAAAGGGTTTGTTGCTGAATCCTGGAGTGAGACTGAAGAGGAGTCAGAAGCCTCCTCTAGCTCCAGTGATGATGAGGATGATGCAGAAGAAAAGGAGTTCTGCATGATGGCAATCAATGCCTCACAACACAATTCAGAGGAAGAGGAGTCAGAGTCAGACTCAGAGACTCAACTTGAAGAAGATCAGGTAATTAGTTCTTTTGATTTTACTTCAGAAGATTTTAAATCTGAATTTAAAGCACTGTGTTTAGACCTACTAAAGTCTGAGAAAGAGATTATCTCTCTCAGAAATCAATTATCTGAACACAATGTTTTAAAGTCAGAAAACTTCAAACTCTCTCAGGAGTTAGAGAACTGTAGGGAACAAATAGCTTCACTGAAAAGTGAGCTCTCTAAGGCCAAGAAGCTTGAAGAATCCCTTAATGGGAGAAGCATCAAGCTGATGGACATCACAAGCACAGTGAACTCTAGATTCAACAGTACACTGGGCTTGGGTGCTTCATCCAGCCAACCTATAGTCCTAACTACTCCCATCAAGTTTATTTCTGACAAGGGAAAGGGAGTTGTAGAGGTTGTCAGGAAAAATTCTGATCTGCCTCAGAAAACTAAGTCCCAGCAGAAATCGTCGAACGGAGATCGATGATCGTTGAATGAAGATCGACGATCGTCGAACGCAGATCGACGATCTCAGGAAAAATCGTCGAGCACTGATCGACGATCTCAGCCAAAGTCGTCGAACGCAGCTCGACGATCTCATATACCTGACCTCACCCATAGTCGACCGTCGAACGGAGCTCGACGATCTAACCCAAGATCGTCGAACGCAGCTCCAAGATCGTCGAACAGAGGTCAGAGCTCTGGAAACTTTTTCAAAGGCAAATCAAAATTGAATCCTAAGGGTTCCTCATCCCAAACCTTTAACCCTTATACTGAATGGATTATACCTCCAAGGAGATATCATCCTGAAGGATATAAGAGTCAACCTGGGATGTCTTTCATTTCAGAATTTAGAGGTTATCAACCTAGGCCCAAGGTAAACTGGGTCAAAAACAAATGAATTGTTTTATGTGCAGGTGAAGACCTATCCAACATCTAACCAGCAATGGTATTTGGATAGTGGATGCTCTAAGCACATGACAGGGAACAAGGACAACCTCACTTCCTTTATAGCCAAGATTGGACCCAAAGTTATCTTTGGTGATTCCAACTTTGGACAAACTAAAGGATATGGTGCAGTCCAGATTGGTTCAGTAACCTTCAAGAAGGTAGCTTATGTGGAAGGACTGAAGCACAACCTAATTAGCATCAGTCAGCTGTGTGATGAAGGCTAATAGGTGACCTTCAGCAAAGCCTTATGCAAAATCAAGTCAGAGGACAACACAACTGTGCTGACAGGTAAAAGGAAAGGTAACATCTATCTAGTAGATTTTCTTTCAACTGATGTAGATATTTGCATGTTTAACTCTGTGTTGGGTACATTGGTCAAATGTACCTGATTTTAAGAAGCCTCACCCAACTCAATGATATACATCATAATGTATTTGATGTATGTTTGAGTTACTTGTGCAGGTTAAGAAAGTACTGGACTGAAGCAAAAAGTTTCTAAGTCCATGTGTCGACACCCAGAGGGAAAGTGTCGACACTTAAGAAGACTTGTGTCGACACCCAGACAAGATGTGTCGACACTTGGAGTCATTGTGTCGACACCTAGGATGCAGAGTCGACACCAGACAGAAAGTGTCGACACTTGGAGCTGTGTCGACACTCAGTGAAGAAAAGTGCAGACAGAAAGTGTCGACACAAGGAGCTGTGTCGACACCCAGTGAAGTTGTGTCTACACCAGAAAGTGTCGACACTTGGAGCTGTGTCGACACTCAGCAAAGTCTGCAGAGTCTAAGTACAAGTGTCGACACTCAACACAATGTGTCGACACTAAGCAGAAGAGTCAGCACTTGAAGCATATGTCGACACTCAACACAATGTGTCGACACTCAACAGAAGAGTCAACATTTGAAGTATGTGTCGACACCCAGAACAATATGTCGACACACAGCTGAAGACTCAACACTTGAAGAAAGTGTCGACACATGGAGCTGTGTCGACACTTAGCAAAGAACAGAAAGAACAACAAATTATTCTAAGTACAAGTGTCGACACTATGGGAATGTGTCGACACTCAGCTGAAGTCTCAACAACAAGAAGGTGTGTCGACACAAGGAGCTGTGTCTACACTCAGCAAGATTCAACATAGAAGACTATGTGTCGACACCAAGAAGCAGGTCGACACTTGACAGATTCAACACAAGAAGATGTGTCGACACAAAGGAGATGTGTCGACACATAGAAGAATTCAGCAAAAGCTAGAAGAACAAGTACTTGTGTCGACACTTAATTTCTGTGTCGACACATGCAGAAGAATCTGTGTCGAGACATACAAAGAATTGTGTCGACACCTTGTAGACTTATGTCGACACTTACACAACATGTGTCGACACTTGGTCTATAAGTGTCGATACTTAAAGACAGAAAGTCTCGACACTTACTGACTGTTAGAGATTTTCAAGAAGTGACTGGTTGACATGACAGCTGCCGATCCAGCCGGTCTACAGCAACTGTCAGAGATGTCAGAAGTCAGTTATGAACCGGACCAGCCGGTTACCATGAAGAAGGCCTATAAATAGGCACCTACAGTTTACAGAAACTGTTGTTCAGGGTTGTTGAAAGAGTTGATCAAGTGATTAACAAGTGGTACAGATTATTCAAGTAATCAGAAAAGTGGTATACTGAGTATCAACACAAGAAGATCTTGCAGTCCAAGTGCAGATCTAAGAAGTTGGAGAGAGAGGGCTCCATCCAAGAAATCAGCCTCTAGAACTAGGCTGAGAAGAAGGATTCAGATACAATTCTAGGTCTTAAGTGGCAGAGGTCAAGGAACAACTGCAGAGGATTCAGTCTTATTCAGTTCTACTCAAGAAGCTTTGAAGAAAGCTAAGTCAGATTGGATCCAGCTGAGTTCTTCCAAGAACTCTTCAAGAATCACTCAACTCCCCCCTTATCTTTCTGAGTTGTAGAGTTATAATTTGTAATATCTTTTTAACTTGTAGGATCCTTTGGATCTGAGTGATTTGTAAGCCTATAATTATAAAGGCTGAGGGTAGGGCTTGTTAGCCTGAGTGTAGGAGATTGTGATCTCTGAGTGTAGGCCTTGTTGGCTGAGTGTAGGCCTTGGATTGGCTGAGTGTAGGCTTTGGGATAAAGCTGAGTTGTAAGGCTTTGGGCCTGAGGGGTAGGAACCAATTTGGGTTCTGAGACAGTGCAGGAGTTTGGCCGAATCTAGTACACTGCTAGATAGGCGAAGGGGGAAAGTGGATGTACCCATATCTTGGGGAACCACTATAAATCACTGTGTGCTGTACTGTGCTGAAATTGTTGCTGTGTATGCTGTGTTTGCTGTGCAAAAGTAGTTAGAACTCTGTGATATAACTGATTGCTGCCAATAAAGTTAGAAAAGGATTAGGTCACCTATTCACCCCCCCCCCCCTCTAGGTATTTAGGTATCATATCTTTCAAGTGGTATCAAAGCGAGGTTCCTCAAAACAAGGACTAACAGTCTGAGGAGATCCTGTTTGGCAGATTCAGTGAAAAGCATTGCACAGTTTCAAGAACATCAAGAAAATCAAGAAACATGGGTTCTTATGAGAATCACAAGGAATTGGGTTCCATGAAATTACCCATATGCAGAAAGGAGATCTTTGGGATCTGGAAAGAGAGGGTAAGGCTATTTATGGAAGCCTCCGACCCAAGAATCTACATCACAGTAAAGGAAGGGCCTTATGTGCCAATGAAGATTTTAGTATTGGATGCAAATCAGAGGACTCCAAAGGATTTCTCTGAGATGACCAAGGATGAAATTGTCCTAGCCACTATGGACAAGAGGGCACAGAACATAATAGTGAGTGTCATTGATGATGCCACTTTTCAGAACTTAATTCACTGTAAAACAACAAAAGAAATGTGGGATACCCTCATTGTCTATATGGAAGGTTCTGAAAAAGTTAGGCAAGATAGGAAGTCCTTGCTAAATCAGGAGTATGAAAGCTTTAGGCAAGAAAGGGTGATAGCATCACTGAGTGCTATAAGAAATTTTACAGAATAGTTAATGAACTCATGTCTTATGGAAGAGAGTTCACTAACTATGAACTAAATGACAAGTTCTTAAGGTCCTAACCAAAGATTGGGACACCAAGATCTGTGTCATAAGAGAAATGGCTAAATTGGGGAAATTCCTCCTCCCACACTGTTTGGCAAGCTATTGTCTTATGAAATGCAGTTAACAGTGAGAAAAGAGGAGGAGAAATCAACAAGGACTGAGCACAAAGAAAGAACTGTTGCTTTCAAGACAGAAGAAAAATTCCTAGAAAGTGCAGGAATAAGTCTTCAACTCCACCTCCAGAGGTAGTTGAATCAGAGTCTGATGAGTCTATCAGCACAAAGTCTAAGAGCAGTGAAAGTGATGAAGACTTTGCTGCTTTCACTAGACACTTTCAGAAGTTTTTGAAAAAGAAACAGTGGAGGTCAAGCCTTCTACATCACAAGGAAAGGAAGACTCTTATCAGAAAAAGAGGTCTTCAAAGAATGACAAGAAAAGGACAAAATCAAGCAAGGCAACTGGTTCAAAGATTGTTTGTTATTGCTGCAATAGACAGGGCCATGTTATTGCAGATTGTCCAGAGAAGAGAAAGGAATCTGGTGACAGGAAAAAGACTTACTTCAAAGGGAAGAAAGAAAAGTCTTTTGTTGCTAAGAAGGAGAAGACTCTATCAGATATCTCTTCTTCAGAAACTGAGTCTGAGGCTGAAGCCTACATAGGGCTGTTTGCTGAAGAAGAAGAGGAAGAATTCATGCAGATCTTGGAATCAATTTATGAACAAGAAGACAGTCATTGCCAAGGGCTATTGGCTTTGACAGAGAGGGCCAAAATCCTGGAGCAG